>CM063465.1:15000000-17500000 GCA_032191425.1 Lymantria dispar | reverse complement strand
TCCTATAAGCGAGCTTGAACGTCCTCCACAATGGAGGCGAAATAATAATAATAATAATAATCTACTTTGTATAGTAGGTTGGTCGATGGTCAGACAGATTAATATAGAGTTTTTATTTAACTTTTTCTTCTCTTGAGGTTGAGTTTTAGTATACAGAGAACAATATAAACACTACATTTAATAATGAAGCATTAGACATTCTGTAATCTTACTAACTATAAGATTTGACTACAACATATCATTTATTTCACTAAGACGCTAGAAGCGACGTCAAAGAATAATCCCAAAAAGTGGACGCCGTTAAGGAATTTTAATTTTCCCGAATTAATCCGTATTCATTTTTCAATGAATACTGCTGGGAGAACATAATACAGGATATGAAAAATACTGGATTAGAACTGATTCGCTACGCTACTACTAGGTCAATTTCCCTCCTATTGAGGAGGAGGCTCGAGCCCAACAGTGGGGCGTGTATGCGCAGAGATGATGATGATGATGATATCAAACTTTTCCAATAAGAAAAATTTTAGACGTGATAACATCTATATATCAATGAAGGCAGATTGCACGCACGAAAAAGCATGACTCATTGTCACGTTCCGCCTGAACAGAGTGTCCAAGCGAGAACGCGTATCAAGCAATAGAGGGGCACGATCAGCCTAAACGTTCTTTTTGTGACGCATCTATCTCTAAGTCATAAATTACAGGAGCGCAGCCTCGATGAGGAGATCCGCCGCCGGCGACTGGGACGGCGCAGGCGCAACTATCTGCGCCTCATGCCGCCCTAGCCGAGGCCGCGGGTGACGTGACCGGAGATTAGTCCGTCACCCGCCGAGAGGCCGACCGCGTGAGGAAAGACCGACGTCCTCCCCGAGGGGGGGACGTCGGTCGATGGGAGGGTACCCCAATAGGGGGTATTCCGTCGGGCCGACCACTGACGACAAGTTAACGCTGCTCCAGTGGTCGGCCCAACGACGAAGGCGACGTGGTTTTTGGGTGGGTCGCGGGAGTTGCGTGCTTAAGCCCCTCTGTCGCCCCGGACGGAGTGGTGCGGAGGCGCGCCGACCGCGACCCACCCACAAAAAAAAAAAAAAAAAGTCATAAATTATAGTTTAAAAACACTAAAAAACATGTTTACAAGTTACAAGTAAAGCAGTTACTAATAGCTTTCTTTCATCTTACACTTTGCAGCATGGTCCGCCCATGACCATGAATGCTGCAAAGTGTTCGAAACGTCGGGCAATCATAAATCAAATACAAACGCGATATAATCCGTAAAAGTAGTTTTATTTACAAAGTTTAAATAAAATCTGTTCGTTCAAAGTGGGGCAAAATGACATTCAAAGGTTCCGTTACATACATAGAGGTGAAACTAATAAAAGCGTGTTAAAAGTATATTTCAATTTTATTTTCTTTCAATCTTCAAACTAAATTATATTCTTATCTTCAGTTACAAATCCAAGTAAAATTAAGGCTATATCGCGTAGAAGGATTATACTATAATTATATAGCTGGGGATGGTTTATACAAATTTATATAGAGCTTTAGGCTGAGCTTTGTAATTGAGGTATTTTTATTGTATTGATTGAGAATAACTTTGATTATAAATTTATTAAAATACATTATGAGACAACTATGTTTCTCTTAACGACTTCTAAGCTTTAAGTAACATACATGTTAACCATTTATTTTTGTTTTTTTTTTATATGGCCTTTGATCAGCCAGCCTGCCCTCCGGCTCCGTCCGGGGCAACGTAGGGGCGGCGCGCGGCTCTATAACCCACCGTAGCTCCTCTCCTTTGTCGACCGATCACCAGTACCGAGTTTCTTGTCCTCCGTAGCCGTCCCGACAGAATACCTAGTAGGGTCTCCTTCTAATGTCCAGGACGTCGGTCGCCGTCGCACAGTCAGCCTCCCTGCGAATGATGGAGTAATCCCCGGTCCGGTTACCCGCATATCTAAGACATAAACAACACCTTATATTAAAATGAACTAAATTTTATGAGCTTAATTGATGTTAATATCAAACGAGCAGGCAGTGCATCTGATGGTAAGTGTTACTGCCTGCTCATGGACCTTCGCAAGGCCGCTGCTTACCGTGAAGAAAGTAAAGGGAGTATGAATGCGTGCAATGAGGTTTGGTGATACTAAGGGCATCACTAAAACCCACCACACGCGAACACCCTCAGAAAGTTGGGTTTCCGGCTCTCTCGCTCACCGAACGAAGCGCAGTAATAAATTACTACTATTCAGACGTTGATTTTCTGCGAGAGTGTGGTACTACCCCGGACGGACCGGCCCGCGGCTGTAGACAAGCAACTGTCAACAGTGTAGTCCTACCACTATTATGACAACACGTATAGGGATGCAAACGAAACGATGTTTCAGAAACATCGATGCTTCAGTAAAAAACATCGATTTTGATTATTGCGAAACATCGATGTATCGATGTTATATTCTACGATGTTTTGACATCGATGTTTTGCCTGACATCTGTTTGAAATGTATGGTAATTTAAGCAAAACTTGCGTGACAGTTTATTTACCAGAGTAAATGACTTACGTATTTACAGTTTCGTAAAAACTGTTATTTTTAAACTCTGTTTCTAAATAGGTAACTTGCTGCAGTTAAACTTGTAATAACTTTATTGAATAGAGAAATATATATTAAATATAACTTTATTTCCTCAACTCTACATCTCCCTTGTTCTAAAGACGCACCTATTCAATGATAATATTGTTACAGATAATAAATATAGCTTGCATTTTAAAATTAAAGTTGTGTGAACGATCTTTAAAAAAAACATCGACGTTTCGATACATCGATGTTTTTGTACATCGATGTTTGTTCTGCAACGATTTTAACAAATTATGTAAAGAGTTTTCTTTTGACCCTTTCAATACTGGGAGCGAGGTGGCACGGAGACAGCTAAATCTTAACTTTTTTAATAATTAATTATCATTGTTTTTCCTTTTTCTGTCATACTCTGTGTTATTGTTCATTAAGATGTTACAAATTACTATCGGACTTACTGTAGGTGTGTACCATTGCTATCCGTGAAAACCTGTTATTGGCTTTATGTTTCTTACTCTAGTTTTCATTACTATTTTGTACAGCTGTTGTTTTTCCTAGTACTAAATAAATAAATAAAAACATCGATGTATCGATACATCGATGGCGTACGAAATGGCAATGAGCTGGTCACATATATAGATTGTGTAACAACAGATGGACAAAGCGCTTGATAAAATGGACTCCATGGGACAAAAAAGGAAACAAGAAAGACCCAAAGGGAGATGGAGAGACATTTTTAATCAAATATGTGGCATAAATTGGATACAAAAGGCACGTGAAAGATAAGCTCGAAAAAGATAGACTATATTATAATAACAAAAAGTTTAGTTTTACAGTAATAATTTAATAAGTGCGTTAATGCTATGCTTTAGTTATTTAATTAATTTCGATATATTTTATAAGGTAGTGGAAATAAAGGCTATTTTATTTATTTCTCTTGAGATCATATCTGCATATTATATTCCTTAGGCTGGTTTTAGAGTCACGCTGACCGTTCGCTGACCGTCGGCGCTGATAGCCAAAATGTATGAACGTCTAGGAAGCGTTTTAGAATAAGGCTGGTTTAGAGTCACGCTGACCGTTCGCTGACCGTCGGCGCTGATAGCCAAAATGTATGAACGTCTAGGAAGCGTTTTAGAATAACGCGTAGGTATCAGCGTGTGCGGTGGTCCGTGCTGACAGGTCAGCGGTAGTACGCGTCGCGCGTCGGCACCGCGTATTATTTTATATACCTCATCATCGCATAAAAGTTTGATGTATAGTTTAGGTCTTTTTTTATTATTAAAATTAAATTAATATTTTCAGTAGGTGACAGCCCTATGCCTTAAAAATCCGGATAAAAATTAAATTAGTTATAATTTCTAGATAACGCGGTATTAGAATGTGATTTAAATAACACCAATAAAAACAAATATAAGCAATAGTTTAATCTAAAAATTATAATCTAATACGCCATAATGGCGGAGTAAAAAAATGAAAAAGAAAAATTTAAAAATTAATTATATCTTTTTAACTAATCAATCTAAATGATTAAAAACTTGTGTAAATATGTAATACTATGTGTGCAATTATTAACTGTAATCAAAACTTAAGTAAGTAGTTTATTTATTTTTTTTTTTTGTGTTTTCTCGGACCCGGATTATGGTGAACTTTGGCAATTTTTATAAAAAAAACTACTTGTCGCATCGACTTCGGTGTTTTACTCTAATGCTTAAAATGATAAGAACTATCGATTTCTACAATAAAAACAGCATGCAACAAAAATGGGGTTTATAATACACTGTGTGGTGCTGACCTCTAGCTCTGCCTTCAGTGAGCGTTTTCGCGCCTTCTTTTTTTTTTAGAAAATATAAAGCAGCAATAATTAACGCACTTCGCATTTTTGTGAGTCTATACTAAGCAGTGTTCAGCACGATACTGGAACGTCACATGCTGAACTTCAACGCTGACAAGCGACGCGCTGAGCTGTCCGGAACTGGGACGCGGTTGCCGCCTTTTATGAGGCCGTCATCTCACGGAAGGAGGCGGCGGATCGTGCGCGAGAGGAGCTCCTCTTCGGTCACACGTTCCGCCGCCGGCGACTCGTTCCGACATCGAGAAGTGAGGGTACCCGAAAAGGTATTCCGTCGGGCCGACCACTGACGACAAGTCACCCTGCTCCGGTGGTCGACCCAACCACGAAGGTAACGTGGGTACGGGTGGGTTATGGGTCCGCACGTCGTCCTTTCGTCGCCCCGAACGGAATAGACCGCGTGCGCGCTTACCATAGCCCACCCATAAAAAAAAAGGGAGGCGACGTAATAAAGTCTGCTATTTGCATTAAACACACAGAATATAGCAACAGAGTTTAATTTTAAATACATTTTTAACCCCCGATCTAAAAAGAAGGGTGTTATAAGTTCGGCGTCGATGTCTGCCTGTCTGTGGCATCATAGCTCTCAAACGAATGGGCATATTATGATGCAGTTTAATTCATTTGAAAGCCAGTTACCTTGCGGTGGTTCTTCGCTATGTTTGGTTTATATCGGTCCAGCAGTATAAGAGTATCAGTTCTAAAATAATGTAACGACGTATGATTGATCAAGCATGCCAGTATAATCGTTAAATGACAATTGTTAATTCCTGTTGAAGAGAACGTAATACTACTTTTTTTATTATTTTAGTTTGTGTTTCAATTTTATTTTTAGTACCTATTAAATTAAAGCTTCTTTCGAAGTATGCCCTACAGATATTGAATCTCAGAGCGCTAAAAGTCATTGTATACAATAAAAAGAGGTAAAATCCCCAACACTTAATATTATTATTGCTATCTCTTTCGTTCTTAAGTTACCAAGACACTCAATCATTGGCTGCAATCGATCAGTTGATTCATTTCCGTAGCCTTTCAGATGAGAAACTCAATCACTAGCTGAAACGAAGAATTAAGATTGTAATATTGGTTATATCTACATCTATACTAATATTATAAAGAGGAAACGTTGTATTTCTAAATGTTTGTTATGAATAAACTCAAAAACTACAAAACGGATTTCGATAATTCTTTCACCATTAGAATGCTACATTATCCCTGATTAACATGGGCTATATTTTACCCTGGTATTCTCACGGGAACGGGATCTACGCGGGTAAGGCGACTGAAACCTAAGCGAAAGGAGGGCGGGTTGCTGGTTAGAAATACACAGATAGTATAGAATAGCTTTCCGTGTGATGACGGTGTAAGAATATTTTTTACCATCCCTTATCCATCCCTTTACCATCCCTTCTCTTGCCCGTGACTCTTTTACGACAGACGACAAAGGGATTAAATACGTATATAACATCTATGCCTTATACCAAGACGTCTGACAAGTGTGGTATAATAGATCAATTTCCCACCTATTGTAGAGGACGCTCGAGCCTAACATTAGGTCGTATATGACCTGAAATAATGATGAAAATGGCGATGATAATAAAATAATAATCATTTATATGAATAAAAGATACTAGCAGATAACATCATTGCAAAAAGAAACATTTTATTATTGTAAATGATGGCAAACGAGCAAGTATACCTGATGGTAAGTGATGGTGCCACTCATGGATCTTAGCTAAGCCGCTGCCTACCGCAAAGAAAGTGAAGGGAATGTGAATGCTTGCAATGAGCTTAGGGGATACTAAAGGCATCACCAAAACCACACGCAAATAACCTTAGAAAATTGGGCTGCCGGCTCTCTTGTTCACCGAACGAAGCGCAGTAACAAATTGCTACTAAGATGTCGATTTTCTGCGAGAGTGTGGTACTACTCCGGATGGAACGGCCTGCGGCTGTAGACAGGCGACTATCAACAGTGTCGTCCACCTACTACCAAACAATTCTCGAATAAATACATACATATATCCAGTTCGTTCATTCGTTTGTTCCTGCTGTGTGGTAGCGGCTTCGAATACTACCAACCCTTGCTTTGCTCGTGGGTGTCGTAAAAGACGACTAAGAGCCCTAGATTGACCCGGACCAACTCCATCTAGTACCATTTGGGTCAACGATTACATTCCCAAGGAGGGTTGACGTCAGGCAGGCGGCCGGTCATAAAAGTCATTGCCGAAACGTTTTACAATATGTCAAAACAGATGACATATTGCGTTGACCCCAAGTAATTGGGATAAGAGCAAGATGATGATGATGATATCCAGTTCGTTCATTATCAACTTAAATAACATTATGTCCCACTGTTGGGTTCGAGCCTCCTCCACAGCGGGAGTGAAATTGATCTATTATACCACGACGGTGGGACGGTTTGGTATAGTTTTATTTTCAATTTTTAAGGTTCCGTACCCAAAGAGTAAAAGCGGATCCCTATTACTAATACTTCGCTGTCTGTCCATCCGTCTGTCTGTCACCTGACTGTATCTCAAGAACCGCGATAGCTAGACAGCTGAAATTTTCACAAATTGTGTATTTCTGTTGCCGCTATAACAACAAATACTAAAAACAAAATAAAGAAAGAAAAAAAATTTAAAGGGGGCTCTTATACAACAAAAGAGATTTTTGTCAATGGTACGGAACCCTTCGTGCGCGAGTCCAATTCGCACTTGACCGATTTTCTTATTTAGAATAGATGTACTTTCTTCCCTTAGTCTTTGTTTACACCCAGCTCGAATAAGGAAGGGATGGTGACTATGTTAATCTTATTCCGTCAATATAAATCTGTCTATTCGACCAATAATTTAAAATCTAACCGCAAAATATAAATCAATTTCAAAACATTGAAAACCACTTATAAACTGAGAAAAATTTACAAACGATCAATCGAGGAAACTTCTTGTTAAAACAAGACTTGGTATACAGTCTTGCTTCGAAAAGTATTTGTTAAACAAATGAGGTTTGTACAGGGTTGCCTTGCTTTTGTAATAACTTATAATATAAGGAGCTTTAAATGAGGAATAATTGACCATCTATTTTTAGGGTTCCGTACACAGGCTGATAATGAGACACTTTTAATAAACGGTCACTGACCGTGAATGGCTTAAGAAAACGTATGACTTCTAAAGCTTATTTTCTTTAAATTCAATCTATATATTTAAAACTGTCACTATAAGATGTTGTTAGTTTAGCTAAACACGTAATAAATTTAGACAGAAGGGGACTTTCTGTCTTAACTGTTCTTAAGTAGGAACTGAATAAATTAACCGACTTGGTACCTATTACATAGATCTTACAACTTTTTACGGTAGACGAACTGAGTTGCGAGACTTTGTTTTCAAGTTATGTTATTGAGGGCATAATTTATTGGCATCTTAGTACTTCTGTGACCGAAAATTATTCATAATGTTAACAAAAAAATATAAACATGGTAAAATAATTAAAAATGTCAAACACTGTCGACAGTTATCTGTCTACAGTCGCGGGCCGACCCGTCCGGGGCAGTACCACACTCTCGCAGAAAATCGACGTCTGAGTAGTAGCGATTTGTTACTGCGCTTCGTTCGGTGAGCGAGAGAGCCGGCAGCCCAACTTTCTGAGGGTGTTTGCGTGTGGAGGGTTTTGGTGGTGCCCTTGGTATCACCGAGCCTCAATGCACGCATTCACACTCCCTTCACTTTCTTCGCGGTAGGCAACGGCCTTGTAAAGGTCCATGAGCGGCAGCAACACTTACCATCAGGTGTACTGTTTGCTTGTTTGCCACCGTTTGCAATAAAAAAAGAAAAAGAATTAAAAACTAAATATTTATTAATACGAAATATTAATAATTAGTGATTTATACATGATTTTGGTGTCAGCACCTAATCAATAGTAACGCCTAAAACTAAAATACAAATACTAAAGACGTGAAGAATAAATATTATAACTCGACACTGGCACTAATAGCTTGCAATTGTAGCTTATTGCCATTACAAAAGAAGATGGCTCACATGAATGTATGCCCAATTGAAACCTGCCTATAAAAGTTGTCACTCCAAAAAACTACCATCAGGTGACAGTAGGTAAGTGGAAACTAACACTCGTGGATCAATGAAATAATAAGATTTAATCAGATTGCTACTTACCGTAAACATTTAAGCCTCCGATTTCCCTCCACCAAAAAAAGCGTGGTTGCTGCTACTCAGATATCGTTTTTTTGCAAGGGTGTACCTCGGATGATCAAGGACGTTTACGGCTAGTGGCGAGGCAATGGTCCAATCATACTGAACCTATATAATCTAGTATGATGTAGATTCAAATGGATGGACTGCGGATTAATCCGCCATTCATAAAAAAGACGATCACGTGAGAGCAACGCACCCGCAATATTTTTTTTTTTGAACGGACAACACCCTTTACTAAGGTAATCCTTGTATTGCTTTACAAACATATAATTAACGGATACAAATTACATCCAGACTCAGAACAACAATTTGTAGATCGCACAAAGTGTTGTCCCGCATGGGATTCGAACCCGCAACACTGGTACTGTAGGTTGGTTACTTAACCACTACGCCATCTATATAGTCAAACTTGCACGTTTGTTGCAGGGGCGTCGATGAATTGTATTCCTAATTTCTTACTTCATGTAAATAAAACTACGGATTTTATAGCGTTTGTATTTGATTTTTGATTTTCCGACGTTTTGAACAGCGTTCATGGTCACGGGCGGACTAACTTCTTACTGACTCACTTCTTATTTCGTCACAATACGGCAAGAAATAAGACACTTTTTAAATAAATCTACTTTACGGATTTTATCGCGTTGGTATTTATTTTTGATTGCCCGACGTTTCGAACACTTTACAGCGTTTATGGTCACGGGCAGACTGACTTCTTACTTCTTATTGACTGACTTCTTACTTCGTCACAATACGGAAAGAAATAAACACTTTTCAAATAAAACTACTTTACGGATTTTATCGCGTTTGTATTTGATTCTTGATTGCTCGACATTTCGATCACTTTGCAGCGTTCATAGTCACGGGCGGACTAAGATGTCTCACGTCCAACAAGTCATCGTTATTACGGAAAATTTAAAATTATCTACCCGATACAGAAAATTAGTTATTAAATATTGTCCCACATTTAGATACAAATTTATTGCCAGTGTAAGAAGAAAATGATTCTACATGGAAAAAAAAAATACATCAAAACATCTTAGTCCGCCCATGATCATAAATACTGCAAAGTGTTCGAACAGTCGGGCAATCAAAAATCAATTACAAACGCGATAGCATCCGTAAAGTAGTTTTCTTTAAAATGTGTAATACTCGCGTAAACATCACAAATCTTTATATAATACACTATTAAAAAGTATTGTACTTACCGTTACCACACAAAAACTCCAACTAAATTTCATTTGACAATATAAATTCTCCATTAAAACATTACAGTATTATATTATAACTGTTTTGAATTTCGGAAATTCCTTCTTGTAATATCATCGTTTATTACAATGTTGGTATTCAGTACAACCCTGACTGTATTGTTTTGCATCCGCAACGTGAAACGGTGGAAGGAGCTTTTGAATTGTAAATGTGTGTTTCTGCATAGTCTACGTTGTAATCATTTGTATATTGTATGTAATCATTCCTACATTTATCGTAAAATTTATGTAGAATAATTTACGAAAGTAAATAAACTTTACAAAGTACTTGTATTATTTACAAGTCTATACGTTTCTCTTGCCCGTGGGTATCGTAAAAGACGTCTAAGAGATATAATCATCATCATTTCAGCTCATATACGTCCCACTGTTGGGCTCGAACCTTCTCCACAATAGGAGGCAATTTGACCTTAATGCTGGTCAAATAGGTTGGTATAGGATTTTACTTCAAGTTTTCTTTCTCTTGCACATAGATTTTATATGCGTATTGTATCCCTTAGTCGTCTTTTACGACATCCACAGGCAAGATAGGGAGTGGTGAGTTATATTTTTATCACACGGAAAAATAAATAATTAATATCCATGCAATACCTGTGCAAGAGAATGAAAAATCTAAATAAAACCTACGTCTGACTAGCGTGGTATAGCAGGTAAATTACCCTCCTATTGTGGAGAAGGCTCGAGTTCAACTGTGTGACGTATATGAGCCGTTATGGTGATGATGATGATGATGATATGATTCTTTTCCTTCGATAAGTGAGTAAGAATATGTTGTACCACTAAAATTTGCGTTTGTATTTTACTTTTAATTTATCAACCTTGAAAAGTTTTAAGCACTGAAATAGATCAGAAAATACAAAGTATTTTGTGATTCTGTATAAATCACTAATTATTTAATTAATATTCTCTGATACTTACGCGAATATTGCACTAACAAATTTTTGATTCTAACAACATCGTGTTCATAATTTTTGGTCACAGAAGTACTAAGATGTCAATAAATTATCGCATCAAAAAGATAACTTATAAAAAAGCTCCAAGTCTCGCAATTCAGTTCTTCTACCATAAAAATTTGTAAGATCCATGTAATACCAAGTCGGTTAATTTATTCAGTCCCTACTTGAGGGAGCATCTTAAGACAGAATCTTAATTTATTACGTAATTAGCTAAACTAACAACATCTTATAGCGACCATATCAATATTAAAAATCTTCTATGTTTTAAATATATACCCTTTTCCGGTATCTTCTACTTCTTGAATACCAATAACGGATTTTCTTAAACGTCACTGTCTGTCTTATGAGCTTTTTAATTGGTTTATTCAAACACATCTCCTCTCGTCTCCTCTCCCCTCCACTTTGGTGGCACCTTATAATTATTAATGTTGATCCTTGCATGTCAATTTTGAATAATTTACTTTGCGGAACTTTAGTACAACTTCATTAAGATATGGCCCATTCTTGCTTTTTCATTCAGTTGATTGACTATTTTACAACTTACCTTTGAACATAATTATATATAGGTATCTATTGATGGTATCGGACGACGCAGTGTAGGACGCCCCCCCACTAGGTGGACCGATGACCTAGTGAAAGTAGCTGGGCGTCGTTGGATGCAGGCAGCACAGGACCGCTCATTGTGGCGCAACATGAGGGAGGCCTACGTCCAGCAGTGGACGGCGATAGGCTGAAATGATGATGATGATGATGATGATGATGATGATGATCTATTGACATATATTATGTCATTATATTATACATACATACATACACAGGTGCACCGAGTCATTCACAGCAAATATAGCTTTGTAATCCTATAAATTTATATGACATTACAAAGTTATTTATACAGTTAATTCATCAAGAAAACTGAACCAAAATTGCAAATTATTTTAGCTTCCGCTTCATAAACACAAACTTTTTTATAAATTTCAAGTTTCTATCTCTGCTAGAAGTGCCTTAGAGTTTTAATAATCGGTCAGTTAGTCAGTGAGTGACAAAATTAAGAAACTTTGACTAGTTATAATTCTTGAACTACTAACAACAACTACTGGTTTAAAATTAATGAAATTTGAAATATACCGTGTTCATAGAATGCTTGCTTGATTACCAAAAAAATATGATTCTAGTTTTATCCACAACCGAGTTATAGCAGGTTGGAAATGGCCTGAACTCTTTCGAGAAAAGGATGGTATTGCCGTGCCGCTTTTTTCCTCGATTTGGCTCTACATCGAGAGATTGTCACTATAGTGGCTTTATTAACAATCTACAGTATTATAAAATTTGGACCGAAACTTGTATCAAGTTAAAATTAAAATAAAATCAAATTGGACACAATAAAAACCTTAAAAATAACATTATTTCATAAGACATGTAAATTCTTTTTCAGGTAAAGATGTTAAAATACAGTATCATTTTCAGGCTTAAATAATTCAGTACTATAAAATATATAAGATCAATAAGTTATATAATGTAGTGATGACTTACGGCACGGAAACGTGGTCCCTAAATGTAGGCCTCATATCAAGGCTCAAAGTCGCTCAGCGTGCTATGGAGCGGGCTATGCTCGGGATTTCTCTGCGAGATAGAATCCGAAATACGGAAATCCGCAGAAGAACGGGTGTAACCGACATAGCACGAAGAATTAGCACGCTGAAGTGGCAATGGGCAGGCCACATCGCTCGACGAACCGACAACCGCTGGGGAAGAAAGGTTCTCGAGTGGCGACCACGTATCGGACGACGCAGTGTAGGACGCCCCCCCACTAGGTGGACCGATGACCTAGTGAAAGTAGCTGGGCGTCGTTGGATGCAGGCGGCACAGGACCGCTCATTGTGGCGCAACATGAGGGAGGCCTACGTCCAGCAGTGGACGGCGATAGGCTGAAATGATGAAGTTATATAATTATGTAATAAGGCTTTGATAAAATATCTGTAAGATACTAAATTAATAAATACTTTGTTAAAGTTTGTTTAAAAAAAAATACATTGCTTTAGATCTTAGAAAAAAAGATACATCGTTTTAAGTTAATAATTAATTAATAGCTCTTGATCTTAAAAAATAAAAAGGACGTCGTTTTAAGGTAATAATTAATTAATATTTACACAAAATTTTCCTAAAAACCTAAATGAAAAATTTCCCGATTGCATTACGGGCGTTGAACTAATTTTGCCCAGGCATTGCCGCAAAGTTAAAATCTTTTTATTTTTATTGTGAATGCGCTTCCTATCTTACTTTGCCGATCACTTCAGTTTTAATTGACCCGTTTTCATTCATATTATAATAAACACAGTGTGTTTTTGACGTCTTTTTATAGTTTTATTCTTTTTGTTATTTTTATAGTTGTAAAATGTATGTGTAAATAAAACTACGGATTATATTGCGTTTACAGCGTTCATGATATTGCTTGATACATATATTTAATTAAATATCTTTAATATTATAACTGATACAGATATCTATATATTAATACGTGAAGCAAATATTTTTTACCCCTTTTTACGAAAATTTCGAGGATGGACAAGTGTGAAATTTGGCACAGTTGAAGTATGTAATGAGGAGAAGTGCATAAAACTGAAATTTCATACAATAGTGGATTAAAAATACATTAAATGCATTAAAAAAGCCATTACGCACACTACTATGAAATCGCTACACACACGCACACACACGCCAACGCTTTACGGTTAAAATTTCTAGTCGAACTGAAAGTCAAACAATCATAATTATGATGACAATGTCTAATAGATATTTGTACTTATAGTTATTAATGAAATACAGCTTGCTCAATATAAAATTATACATAAATAAAATTAAAAGAAAATTGTGTAGCAGAAAAATTTATTTAAATGAATTATGGCCGAATTTCGACCACTGAGCGACTACTAGTTTAATTAAATATGTGTAATAACGATGACTTGTTGAAGACATCTTAGTCCGCCCGTAACCATGAAAGGAATATCATCATCATCTCGGCCCAGACACGATCTACTATTGAACTAGGGCCTCCTCTTCTGTGGGAAATTGACTCAGGCCTCCTTTGTAACGGGAGGGGAATTGGCCTACTATTCCACGTTGGTCAGACGTGTTGGTATAGTATTTTAATTCGAGTTTTTCTTCTCTTGCGTAGCTGTTATATGCATATTATATCCCTTAGTCGTCTTTTGTGACATCCACGTCAAGATAATTAGTGAATTGTATTATTATTTCGTCACTACAAGGATACACCTACTCATTGGGACATATTATATTCTTAATCTATCATTTCACGGTAGAAACAAACCATAATCAAGAATACATCTCGAAACATAACCTCATTATATTTCAATCATGAAATTTGCAAACTCGCAACAAATAATAAACAAGTCTAACTCGATACTCTAATCGTCTGCAATCCAGTCGGCGACGTTGAATCGAATTATATCCGTCGTTCGTCCGTAGTCTCGCCTGTGCCTACTTTTTAATTCTTCCTTTTAAAAATATGGTGTTGTCTCATTTTAAAATTTAGGTTTTTAACCCTCGACGCCAAAAGTAGGGAATGGTATAAGTTTGACGTGTCTGTGTGTGTGTGTGTCTGTGGCATCGTAGCTCACGAATGTATGAACCGATTATGATTTTGTTTTATTTTTGTTAAAAAAAACGTTGTGTTAGTAGCGCAGGATGACCGCCGCCCTAAAATGGCGGATTACATATTTTTCCACAATTGCCTCCATACGGGTATCAAATGAAAGAGATTGACTAGTAGAAATTTAAAATCCAAGATGGCCGCTACTACAAAATGACGAATTACGTTTGTATTGAGCTACTTTTACTAAGCAATAGAAAAGGTTCTTGAGTGATGACCACGAATCGGACGGCGCAGCGTAGGTGGGCTGACGAGTTTCTCAAAGTCGTAGGGAACCGTTGCATGCAAATGGCGCAGGACCATTCCGAGTGGCATTCTCGTGAGGAGTCCTATGTCGAGCAGTGGACGTCTGTAGGCTGATAGATGGAAGCAATAAAATTATCAAAAATGTCTATTCTATTAGCTCTTCACTGAATTATTATGATCTTGGCCCATATAAGTGGCACTTCTAGGCTCAAGCCTCTTCTACAATAGAGGTAAATATATATTACTGGTCAGAAATGTTGGTATTTTTCTTTGAACTGGTATGATCTGGACGCACGCCGTCTGTTCCGTTTCGTGACTATAGGGCGGCGCATGGCCCCATAACACTCCTTCTATAAATCTCTACCTTAAATAATCCTAACTACTTCCGTGAAGTTCCGTATGGTAGCAGAGTAAGAATACAATTTGTCACCATTTTTCTTACTCGTGGTTGTCATAAAAGACTATTAAGGGATAATATGCATGTAACATAAATAGAATAAAATGAAAACTCGAATATACACCATATACTAACACTTCAGACCAGCGTGGTGTAGTAAATCAATTTGACACCTATTTTGGAGGAGGCTCGAGCCCAATAAAGGGATTTATATGAGCTGAGATGAATCCTAACTAACGAACGAACACAAATGCGAGTTTGTTGGTTTGTTTGTTATGCTTTCATGTCTAAGTTAGTAAAAAATATTTTTACAATGGAAAGCTATCAGTATCATCATCATCATTTCGGCTCATATACGTCCCACTGCTGGGCTCGACCCTCCTCCACAATAGGAGGGCAACTAGCCTTACTATGACATGCTGGTCAAACAGGTTGGTATAAGTTTATGGTTCGAGTTTTCCTTTTGCACGGATCTTATGTGCATATTATATCCCCTTAGTCGTCTTTTACGACATCCACGGGCAAGATAGGGAGTGATGAATTGTATTCTTACTCTGCCATCACACGGAAAGAGCTTAGTTGCTCAGTTCAATAAAAATGTAATTCGTTATTTTGTAGTAGCGGCCATCTTGGATTAAAGTTTCCACTAGTCAAACTCTTTCATTTGATACCTATATGGAGGCAATTGTTGAAAAATATGTAAGCCGCCATTTTGGGACGGCGACCATCTTGCGCTACTAATGCATCTTTCTAACAAAAAAAAAACTTATAACCGGTGCATATATTCGGGAGCTACGGTGCCACAGACATACAGATAAGTACGTCAAATTTATACCATCCCCTCATTTAGGCGTCGTATTCTTTCGCCGTCACCACGCGGCAAAGAAAACTAAGATTAGTTTTCTTTACCGTGTAACTAGATAGTTAATAACAAATCTCCAAAGTCTTATGGAACGGTATGCTTTCCATGTCTTAGGTGTACTGCCGTCTATAACAACATATATGGTCTATGAGGCTGGATTTTAATACTTTTACATTTTACACTATCAGTTTGTCTTCTAGACTCTGCTTGAGTAATTCCACTGCGTGAACAGAACTAGTTATCAGTATAATATAGGCTAATTCTTATCGCCGTATTCCCACGGGATTAATAACTTATGGTGAAACTACGACAATTTGATAATATTAAATGAATAGATGTAAATCTAATTACATTAAGTCTTTATGGAAACATTTATTTCTTAAAATTTAAAAACTCTTTCACAGCTTTGAACACATCGCTACTGAACTCTTCAGGTCTTTCGAATGCCGCAAAATGTCCACCGAAATCATAATTGGTTGTTCCAATGAGGTTAGGATATTTCCATTTTAATACGAAGTCTGGACTGTAAGCTATTTCGTGCTTAAATCGTAAACCCCAAGTTGGAACTGGCGTTGGTATTCTAGAACAAAAATAAGCAATGTAAGACTCTTTGGTCGTATTTCAATTATTATGACTTGGCCCAACTTGTCGTCGGTGGTTGGCCCGACGAAATACCCCTTGAGGATTACCGTCTCCTCGACCGACGTACCTCCGCTGGTCGGGAACGTTGGTCATCGTCGTGCGTTCGGTCTCTCGGCGGGTGACGAACTAACTCCCCGGTCCAGTCACCCGCGCCTCGGCATTATGGCTTCGCCTGCATGTCATCTTCTAACATATAGGTACTGAAGAAGAATAAAACATGCTGTGCCATCATTATCATCATCATCTCAGCCCATATAAGTCCCACTGTTGGGCTCGGGTCACCTCTAACAATGGAAGTGCAATTGATCTACTATACCACGCTGGTCAGTCATGTTGGCATTTTGCACTCTAATGTCCTTTTTTGTGTATCAAAATACATTGACAAACATTTTGATACATCACTCACATACCACTTACCACAGCTCATGCACATTCCACTGCTGGGCTCCAACCTCTTCCATCGTCATCATCACAGCCCACACACTGTTGGGCTCGGGCCTCCTTCGCAATGGATGATGGTATAAGTTTTCATTTTGAGTTTTCCTTCTCTTGCACAAATGTTATGTGCATATTAAATCTCTTTATCGTATTTTACGACATCCACGAGCAAGATAGGGAATGGTGAATTGTACTCTTACTCCGTCACCACACGGAAAAAACCTCCTCCATAATAGGAAGTAATTGACCAACGCTGGTGAAATAGGCTGCTATAAGATTTTATTTTGTTCCTTCTCTTGCAAAACTTATATATTATGTATATTGTATCCCTTAGTCATCTTTTACGATACTCACGGGTAAGATAGAAAGAAAGAAAGAAAATAGTTTTTTTTTAGAGGGTGCTGAATTGTATTCTTACTTCGTCAACATACGAAAAACGACTCCGTCGCTCACATATGTACTTAATTATTAATTTTCCTATTTCATAAGTAATTAGGTCAATAATTACGAAGGCAATCGTTCGTGTTAATTTTCTTATTCGTCTTATCGTACATATATTATGATATTTCTTTTATAATATAACTACATTCTATACTAATGAAATAATCTGGCTATGGCGACGGACTTTGCAAACTTAATTAACCGTAATTAATTATACCCAGACTCATCATCGCAGTCCAGATACGTCTCACTGCTGGGCTGATACAAACCAGAAAAATTGGTAGGGCTTTTATAATTTAGCCGTGGCCGCGGGTGACTGGACCGGGGATTTAATCTGTCACTCGCCGAGAGGCCGACCGCGCGACGAAGACCGACCGAAGGGACGTAGGTCGAGGAGAGAGTATGCGTCTTCAGGGGTTTTCCGTTGGGCCGACCACTGACGACAAGTCACACTGC
This sequence comes from Lymantria dispar, assembly GCA_032191425.1. NCBI lineage: Eukaryota > Metazoa > Arthropoda > Insecta > Lepidoptera > Erebidae > Lymantria > Lymantria dispar. Next base: position 17,481,994 of record CM063465.1, on the reverse strand, counting down.
AGCGGTGGTCGGCCCAGCGACGAAGGCGACATGCCACGGGTCCGAACCCTCTGTCGCCCCGGACGGACCCAGGCGACAGGTGCGCTGACCGTAACCCACCCCAAAAAAAGGGCTTTTATAATGTGTGGTGCGGTGACGACGGTGCCTGTTCTCCCCCGTGGGATCTGGAGGCGGAGATGCTCCCTGGACTCCAGTTCGTTCACTCTACAATCGTTCCCCGCTCAGCGACGCAAGCGGGGAATGATTCAATTCGGTGAGCAAGATGGCTGGTTCTTAATCCTTCAATACACAGAAACGTAATACTTACTGAGATAATGTCTGCATAATTTCTGAATCAACAACCGATTCTTTGTACAGCCTCATGGCAGTTGTTATACTGCCACTGATCCAGTACAACATAATATTATCCAAAAGCTTATCATAACTGAAGTACTTAGTCAAACCACCTTCAGGATCAAATTTATTAGCTGGATCAGTGAATATCATGAATTTATCTACTATATAAGCAGCAAGGCCAGCGGGAGAGTCTTGAAGAGCAATTCCTGAAATTCATGTAAAGTTGTCATCAAGATGATCACGTGACTTGTTAACGCTCACACTAGATACTGTAATTATTTTTTTTTAATTGCTAACGGTGGTAAACGAGCAAACAGTACACCTGATGGTAAGTGTTGCTGCCGCTCATGGACCTTTACAAGGCCGCTGCCTACCGCGAAGAAAGTGAAGGGAGTGTGAATGCGTGCATTGAGGCTCGGTGATACCAAGGGCACCACCAAAACCCTCCATACGCAAACACCCTCAGAAAGTTGGGCTTCCGGCTCTCTCGCTCACCGAACGAAGCGCAGTAACAAATCGCTACTACTCAGACGTCGATTTTCTGCAAGAGTGTGGTGATACCATACGCGGACCGGCCCGCATCTGTAGACAGATAACTGTCGACAGTATGGTCCTACCACTCTTAATTATGTCAATGTTACAGATGTAGTAACAAGTGCCGATAAATATAAATAATTTAAGAACAATAATTCATTTGAATATTCAAAAATAACAATGAATTTGAATGTTTAAAAAATAACAACTAATTTGAGTATTCAAAAATAACAATTGTTTGTTTATAGTTTAAAGTTTTCACTTCTATCGGCAGGCCATGTGACTGCTTTGTGTTTATTTTTTTAAAGAATAAAATTTCTGGGTAAAAATAATTCTTCGAGTTATTCTTAAATTTAAATTGAAATAAAGTAATATTTTCACACACCTATTGTATCTGGTTTAGTTCCCTGTAAATGAAGATAGCCTGATTCCTCTAAGTAGAAATTTACTTTATCAACTATAGGATACCATCTATCTGCTAATTCTCCAGCCACAAATGACGGCCAAAGGGATCCAATAATCCAAACCAAGTAGTTGGTTTTCGAAAAATTTACTGGCAAATTAGTATGCAATCCAAGAACTTCATTTGGGAAAATAGTTGCCATGTTAGATCCAATAGAATAGCCGAAGTCACCACCTTGGATATAATAATGCTTATGACCAATTCTTTGCATCAAATTCCTCATTACAATCGCTAGTTTACATGGCGATAAACCTGGGCGTGTTGGTGCCTGGAAAATATTAAAGATAAATTTTTTTAAAGCAGCATATTGCAATAACAGTTCTGATTCAAAGAGCCATCAGATCTCATGCAGAGATCACGTATCTTTCAATCGTCGAAGTCATCCGTAATGACTTACGTTCAATAGATTCAAAATTTATTTGCTTTGGGTAAATTATTTCACAATTACAATATCATCATCTCATCATCTCAGCCCACATACGTCCCAATGTTGGGCTCGGGCCTCCTTCATAATGGAAGGGCAATTGACCTACTATACCACGCTGGTCAGACGTGTTGGTATAGGGTTTTATTTCGAGTTTTCCTTCTCTCGCATAGATGTTATATGCGTTTTATATCCCTTAGTCGTCTCGTACGATCACCCACGGGTAAGATAGGGGGTGGTGAATTGTATTCTTACTCCGTCACCACACGGAACAATATAAACAAATTACAATATAAACAAATTACAATATAAAAATATATAGAAATTACAATATAAACAAATCATATTTATAAATAGCAAACACTTTTGCAGTAGAACAAGAAATTGTTTTATCAATTTACCTAAAAATATTATACGTATTTATAATAAATTTTCAGGATAATCTACAGAATATGACACCCATTTATATTTTAAGTCTTTTGTCGGTGAAGTCGATATGCCGACCATTATTATCGTAATATAAACCTCGGCTAGCTTTTTCACATTTATCTTTTTACCGGCATTAGATTTACACATACGATTTCACATAACTTTTTACCTCTGAAAAAATAAATCCAGGAAGACTTGGTGCAATGACTTCGAAAACAAAATTATATCCTTGCCTTGGTGTTGTTAATAGTGGAATCGCTTCATAAAATTCCCTTACAGATCCTGGCCAACCATGTAGAAGCAAAAGTGGTATTACCTGGTAAGAGAAAAATATTAAAAAAAAATAACATCCTTGTGGTGATGGAGTCAATTCGTGTCAAAACGCCATAGCCCGCCCAAACAAAAAAATAACAATTATACCCTGAACATCGACAAATTTTGTCTTGTTTGATACTTTTTAGGAAATATCTGTAAATTGCCGTTGAAGAACTGGTGTAATCTATATGGCACAAATTAACACGTTGAAATGGCAATGGGCAGGATGCATCGCTCGTCAAACGGACTATCGTTGAGAAAGAAAGGGCAACCACGAATCAGATAACGCCACATGGGATGACCCCTTTTTTATGGATGGCCTATGGTAAGCGCACACGTCGTCTATTCTGTCCGAGGCGACGAAAGGACGACGCGCGGGTCCATAATCCACTCGTATCCATGTCGCCTTTATCGTTAGGTCGACCACCAGTGCCAAGTTCTTTGTCCTCAGTGGTCGACCCGACGAGGTGAGGGTGGAATACCCTTTCGGGTACCCACACCTCTCGACGTCCCTATCCCGGAATGTCGGTCGGGACGACTCCTTACTAGGTAAATTGACGACATTCTGATTGTCGCAGGGAACCGTTGCAGCAGTGGCAATTTACAGGCGTGTGTTATTTTACCAGAAATTATTTTTTAAGACGCTTTTATTAGTTTCACCTGTATATATCTATGTTTGTAACGAAATCTTTGAACATCATTTTGCCTTTAAATGGACAGATTTTATTTAAACTTTGAACACTCGATAAAGGCATGGGCCTTTGTCATGGGACAATGCAATAATTCGATCAAAATAGCCGAGTATCCTGATTAGATTCGCCAGAATTTAAAAATTTCTAATTGTATCCTTTGCATAAGAGCAAGAGAGACAGGCATACGCGAAATTCGAAACTAGTAACTACTCGACATGTAACTGTTTTTTTTCTTTTAATGGGTGGCCTATGGTATGCGCACGCGCGGTTCAATGCGTCCGGGGCGATGAAAGGACGGCGCGCAGGCCCATAACCCAGCCATACCCACGTCACCACGTTGTTGAGCCGACCACCGGAGCAGATGTGACTTGTCGTCAGTGGTCACATGTAACTGATAAGCGTGTTTTTTAGTTTTTTTAAACTATAATTTATTTTTATTATTTTCATTATCTCATTATTATTTCAGCTCATATACGACCCACTGCTAGGTTTCAGCCTTCATTATAATGAGAGGAATATCAAACTACTATGCCACGTTGGTCAAACGGGTTTGATATAAGGTTTTAGTTCATATTTTGCTTTGTTTGCTTACTTTTTGCACATTATATCCCATTCACGATACCCACGGATAATAAATTTGGTGATAAATTGTATTCTTAATCTGTCACTACATAGATTATTTTTTAACACAGTAGAATAATTATTCTTATAATTACAATAATGAATCTGCACTTACCTTTGTCTTTTCATCAACTTCCGGCTTTACGTGTATATAATGAATATCCAAGCCTTGTATTCTAGTCTTGAATTGTTCAAACTTATTCAAGAACTTTGGTTGTTTTCTGAAGCTATACTTGAAAATCCAGTGAGAGAAAAATTGCGCGAACGCCTCGCTATTTACGCCATACGTCCAAGCAGAATCTTCAAAACTCTTTTTTTTATATATCTTTCTATACATATCGAAGAGCCATCGGATTTCTATTTCCATCTGTTTTAACATAGACATCATGATTATTTCAACCGATATACGTCCCACTTTTGGGCTCGAGCCTCCTCCATAATAGAAGAACATTAGACCTTACTATACCATGCTGGTTAGACAGGTTAGTACAAACTTTTATTTCGAGTTTTCCTTCTCTTGCATAGATATTGTACCCATAGTTGTCTTTTACGATATCCATGGACAAAATAGGGAGTGGTGGATTGTGTTCTCATTCCGTCACCAAACATTATAACATAACATGAAGTAAAATAAAAATATCTTAAATTAATATAAAATTAATCAAACAATTACTAAATACTATTTGCTCTTCCGTTTCATTCTGCATATTTTCTGCTGTGTGGTAGCGGCTTCGAATACTACCAACCCTTGCTTTGCTCGTGGGTATCGTAAAAGACGACTAAAAGCCCTAGATTGACCCGGACCAACTCCATCTGGTACCATTTGGGTCAACAATTACATTCCCAAGGAGGGTTGACGTCAGGCAGGCGGCCGGTCATAAAAGTCATTGCCGAAACTTTTTGCAATATGTCAAAACAGATGACATATTGCGTCGACCCCAAGTAATTGGGATAAGAGCAAGATGATGATGATGATTTTCTATTACTAGAGTTGGAACTCCTCCCAAATGAGAAGGAAATTGGTCTATTATTAAATTTTTTTTTCAATTTTCATCTCAGCCCAGAAAATTGGCACTTGGCTTGAGCAACCTCTATAATAGGAGGGAAATTGACTTACTATACTGATGCGGTTCCAGACGTATTGATAGGTTTTTACGTGGAATTTTCCTTCTCTTGCATGTTATCTGCTTAATATATATTTTTAGTCGTCATTCACGACATTCACGGACAAGATAGGGAGCGGTGAATGGTATTCTTTCCTCCACCGCCACACGAAATAAGTATAATAGTAGTAATAATCTTTTGCTGTATAATGGATTGATGGAGCGTAGTAGTTAAAATACCGACCTACCGTGCCAGCGTCACAGGTTCGAATCCCATGCAGGACAATAATTTACGATCCAAAAATTTTTGTTCTGAGTCTGGATGTAATGTATTAATTATGTTTGTATCATCATTATCATCATCATCACAGCCCACATACGTCCCACTGTTGGGTTCGGGCCTCCTCCACTATGAAAGGGAATTTGACCTACTATACCATGCTAGTCAGACATGTTGGTATAGGGTTTCATTTCGAGTTTGCCTTCTCTTACGCAGATGTTATGTACACATATCCCATAGTCGTCTTTTACGACATCCACGGGCAAGATAGGGAGTGGTGAATTGTATTCTTACTCCGTCACCACACGGAAAATATGTGTGTATAGTACCCCGCAATGCGAGAATTATTTCCTTAGTACGACACTTAGCTTTTCTCAAAAAAAAGTAATATACATATATTTAAACTTACAGCATCCGTAAAGACAACTTTGTAAGGCCTTATAGATGTATCTTGAGGGTCCGTAGTATTCGATCCCCACCATTCATTCAAGTCGAATTCGGGCATATCGGGTACATTGGTCACATCTTTATAAACCAAATAGAATAATACCGAAAAAATTACTAAAAGTATTGCTGAAATTACTGAACACATCTGAAATAAAATAGAAAATAATCATTACGACCAACCAGTCCATTAATAATTTTTTATCATCATCATCATTGCAGCTCATATATTTCCCATTGCTGGGCTCGAGCCTCCCTCCACAGCAGCTGAATTACCAAGCTGGTCAGACAGGTTAGTACTTCAATGTCGATGGGTATTATTTGGAGTTCTTCTCTTATACAGATATTGTTTGCATACTGTATCCTTTTGTCATCTTATACGACACCCACTGGCAAGATAGGGAGTTGGTGGTCTTGTTATTCCATCACCGCATCGAAATTTTTAAATCTTAATAAAACATTGACCAAGTATTCTAACAAATTCCATGTAATAATAATGTAGCAATAGCGGAATGTGAGCCTGCGAAGTTTCGGATTCCAATTCCACGGCGCACATTTTAAATTTTTAAACTTATGTATGTGCGAAAACATTTGGAAACTGATCTCCTATGCGAGATATTTATTGCTTGTTTCAATAGTGAAAGAATATCTCGAAGAAACACGATTATGAAGGAATTTGACAGCAATAGCTTCTATAGCTTTTATATTCAACTGTAAGGCAATAATAATAATATAGAGTAATCCCCTGTAAAGTACGTTTTTTTGCCAAAATAGGTATACTATACCAGGCTTGATAAATGGCTCGGCATAAGATATATTACGAATGTTTTTTCTTGACAAAATGTTGTCAACTTACATTTAATCGTTTGCTAAAATTGCCAAAGGAATTGACGGTGACATTAAATTATATTAACATTACATTATAAATTTAAAAAAAAACTAACATAAATATTATTAGGTAAGTTACCGGCACAATTATCAATCTGGGTTTTTCAATGTGTTATCATCATCGGCATATTAAATTATAATTATATTACAATATTTTAAATATATATCAATACTTACAGATATTCCATTACTAGATTGCCTGCTACGCACTTTTTCTTTATTAATCTTCTTCTCATTTTCTTTTTTAATATTTTCTTTCTCTTTTTTAATGACCTTTTTAGCCATTTCCACGTCCACCTTCGAATGAACTACACTAAATATTATATCTTATCGCTGTTATCTACATAATATTATTTCCAATCTGTTGTCAGTTTACATAAGTTTTAATCTATCGATAATTAAACAAATACGATACATATTTAGGTCTGTATGTAATAAATTATCTTCTATTACTACCCAAACAGCTCTATTAATTTAATTAATATTTTTATTAATAGATTGTTTTTTCTTGAATCTATTTTGTAATTTAATTATTATGTCAGACAGAAATCTAAAATCAGGATGAATTAAAATAAAAATACGCTCGACTTTATGACGGAAAGAAATCGCGAATAAAAGTTAACGTGTTTAATTTAGCAATGATAAAATTCCACGTCAGTCAGACCTCCCGTCATACAATACTCGTTAACAAGCAGAAAACATTAATAAATTATATAATTTGTCAATCATCATATATACGGGCAAAACGTACAATAATACTTAAAGATGTCAGCGAATTCAATCATCATTTTATCTCGATTCAATCATCATCTCAACTCATGGGCGTGCTACTGGACTCAACTTTCCTCCATACTGGGGAGAAAAATTGCCCTATTGTACCACATCAATCAGGTAACTGGGTGTAGGATTTTACATCTAGTTCTTTTCTCTTGTAAAGATATTATCTTTATATATATATATATTTCTTGTGTACGTGTGTATGTCACTGAACTCCTCCCAAACGGCTGTACCAATGGTGATTAAATTTATTGTGTGCTTTCAAGGAGATTCAAGAATGGTTTAGATTCACATTTGGAGCTAGTAGGTGGCGCTTATTTGAACAGAATAATGTTTGTTGGGGTCAGTTATTATGTATATAATATCCCTCGGTTCTCCGTGACTATCGGTGTGGTTACGGAGTAAGAATAGAATTAACCACCCCCCTCTCTTGCCTGTGGAAGTCATAAAAGACGACTAAGGCAAGTAACATCGATGCAAGAGAAGGCAAACTCAATATAAAACCCTATTCTAACACGTCTGGAATAGTAGGTCAATTCCCCTCCCATTGTGAAGGAGACCTGAGCCCAACAGTGGGACTTATATAGGCTGAGATGATAATGATGATGATATGATTATGATCTCTTAATCACCTATTAGGATAGAAAGATCGTAGTGCATTATATTCTTACTTCATTAACACGCGGCAATTTGACATTACTATAAAAGAAACATAATACGCTAACTGAGGCAGCGGGTAATCGAACCGGGGAAAAGGCCGGTCACCCGAGAAGAAGCCATCGCGTGGGGGCGACGCTACGATGGCGAAAGTCGTCCAAGTCTTCAACTCGGCAAAGTACCCGAGGCCACTGATAACATGCACGGGTGCCGGTGGCCCGGATGTGTGGCGCGTACTGTGTATAACAAGTTATGGGGTCTCGCGCCATCACTTCCGTTGGCCATAAAGCATCGGACAGAGTGTGATCATACCATAGCCTGTTCAAAAAAAAAAATGCTATATAAGATTTCAATAAGTAAGAACAACTGAAAAATGCGCCAAAGAAAGAGACATTTAACAACTGAAGTGTATATCTCGAACGCAAATTAAAAAAAAAGGAATTCTCATCCGTTTCTGCACCCTTTTAGCTTATTTACCCTCTAATGTTCGAGCCTCCTGGGCAAAGAATTGGTAGCATATACCACTCTGATCAAAGAGATTAGTAGTGATTAGTATGTTATTTGCGTCTCTTGGTGGTCTTTTATAAATACTCCCGCATCATTACCCGATTTTACGACTTCACCGAAATTGTTAGTAGCTAGTAACATAATCTAAGCGAAAAAGCTAAAGGTCGCGAGTAATATAATATAATCTAAATTGTCAACACACGAGGTACCTTTTCACGCGGGAAATTCTTTATTTCTCAAGGAAAATCTGCCGTTAACTCGATCGGAGCCGTGGGCATATCTAGTATATATATAAAAGGGAACCTAGACGTGTATTCGCCATAGTATAGTTTTACACAGCGAGTGCAGTTTCTGGGTCATTCGTTTCATGTAGCGAAGTGCGGCTCCTTCAAACTTGTATTAAAACCATCATTCCTGTAAAATATGGGATATATGTATTTTTTATAGTAAATCTCAATTGGTAAGTATAGGGTGATATAGAGAATACTTGTTTCATTTATTCTATTTCTTTTGAAGTTCTATTGCCGGGAGGTCAACGAGGATAGTCACTTCGTCAAGAGAGTTACTCGTTTCGTGAGCCATCAAAGCGTAAGCAATCAAAGAATTGCGTGGCTCATTCAATTGACAATGAGCAGTAACCCTTACTATTATAAATGCGAAAGTAAGTTTGTTTGTTTGTTGCGCCGAGCCGATTTCAAAAATTCGTTCACCAATGTAAAGCTATAATATCAAGGAGTAACATAGGCTATGTTTTATCCCGATATTCTCACAGGAACGGTAACTAACGCGAGTAAGCGACTGAAACCGAAGCGAAGCGAGAGCAGGTTGCTAGTATAAGATAAAACCCCGCTGTTTCACCGTATTCATTTAGGCGAAGTAGGACTAGACCATACCGACGAAGAAGTGCAACATCAAATTGCTACTCATTAGTCGTTGATGTTCTGCGAGATAAGGGTGCTACCTCGGATGCCCTGGCCCACGGCTAGACAGAAGACTATCTATACCAATAAATAAAATTGGAGTGTCTGTTTGTAATGTCAAAATAATAGGCTTTTTCCATGCTCACACGGTTATATGCACGACACCTATGCCTAAAATATAGATTAAAAAATTGTTGTCTGTCTGTCTGTCTGTTTGTTCCGGGTAATCTTCAAAACGGTTGGACCAATTTCAAAAATTCTTTCACCAATGGAAAGCTATATTATCAGGGCGTAAACTAGGCTAAATTTTATCCCGGTATTCCCACGGGAACGGGAACTACGCGGGTAAAACGACTAAAACCGAAGCGAAGCGAGGGCGGGTTGCTAGTCGACAATATGATTCTACCACTACAATGATGGTTATCACCAACCACTTTAAGTTAAATTATCGCCTCGTCCTTCCAAAAATGTATCGTGTTTAAAGCAATATTTTAGGATTCTCTCTCGTGGGTGTCGTGAAAGACGACTAAGGGATTAAATATGCATATAACATCTAGAGAAGGCAAAGTCAAAATAAAATTCTATACCAACCCGCCTGACGAGCCTAGTATCATAATTATCATCATCACAGCTCATATACGTCCCACTACTGGGCTCGAGCCTCCTCCACAAGCGGAGGGAAATTGACCTTACTATACCACGCTGGTCAGACAGGTTGGTTTAGGGTTTTCTTTCGAGTTTTCCTTCTCTTGCATAGATATTATATGCATATTATATCCCTTAGATATCTTTTACGACACCCACGGGCAAAAGAGAGGGTGAATTGTATTCTTACTCCGTCACCACACGGATTTCAAGTTGCTTCTGTTTAATTCCCAAATCATGGTCACAGTAAGTCCTTACGTGTTCACTTACAAGTAATAAGGAAATGCTTTCACTTTATTACTGGTCTGTTAGTATCTTCTTGGTTACTTTATAAAGTAGCTAGATTTATACCAGTACCTGAGTGTACAGCCTGTTCTTCGAAGAAACTTTAACCGACTGAAATCATATCAACAAAAAATATATATATAAGTACAAGAAGTGTAGAATTTAATGCACGTTAGTGATCACTCTTTTATTGTTATATTGATTGGCATTTTGTGGGATGCCTGAACTCGCTTCATTTGTAACGGGCATTTGACGTGGAGTTCGAAGGGGCCAATCACTCATTTGTTTGAGACAGGCAATGCAATCCAGATTGTAAACTTCATTTTTGTTTCGAGACATTAGTCTTGAGGACTATATTCAGGAGTCTTGGATTAACCGTCCGGACCATTAGGAGAAAAACTTCTATAAAAAATCACTTAGAGTCGGACACCTGGCGAGAGTAATGGGTTGTTCAGTTGTTAGCGTATTGTTAGCTTAACTTGTTTTATTTATAATCGTTTTGTCTTTTTAATCTCCTATGCAAAAAGAGAAATGTTATAAGTTTGGCTTCGATGTCTATCTGTCTGTTGTGGCATCGTAGCTCTCAAACGAATGGTCCGATTTCGATGCGGTTTCATTTTAAAGTCAGTTTTCTTACGGTAGTTCTTAGCTATGTTTGATTAAAATCGATCCAGCAGTGTAAGAGCATTAGCTCTAAAATTATGTAATGGCGTATGATTACTCCATTAAGTGCTTTACGCGTGCCAGTATAATCGTCAAATGACAATTAATTTATAATTCCTATTAAAGAGAATCATCATCATCTTGCTCTTATCCCAATTACTTGGGGTCGACGCAATATGTCATCTGTTTTCACATATTGCAAAAAGTTTCGGCAATGACTTTATGACCGGCCGCCTGCCTGACGTCAACCCTCCTTGAGAATGTAATCGTTGACCTAAATGGTACCAGATGGAGTTGGTCCGGGTCAATCTAGGGCTCTTAGTCGTCTTTTACGACACCCACGAGCAAAGCAAGGGTTGGTAGTATTCGAAGTCGCTACCACACAGCAATTATTAAAGAGAATGTACTAATTTATTAAAATATTTTCATTTGGTTATTCAAAATGTTCATTTTTACTTATTACACAAAAAAATTTTATAGTTTTCAAGGCGATTGCTGTTGCCCGTTCTTCGTTGTAATCTCTAAGATAATATTTACGGAATCCAAAAGAAAGTTAGTTAAGGTAGAGATATATTCTAAATCCATCACCGCAAGGTAACTAAACAAATTATGAAGCTGAAATTCAGTCAAATTGAATTCTTGTTGTACCTAGGCACGTGACGTACGAAAACTGTCCTCATCAATATTCCTGTCGTATTTATTAGCGGCGCTTCTAAGTGAATACAAAGTGGTGCAGTCATGATTGGATTTTGAATTCTTATTATCAGACTGAGAAATGATAATCCAGTGTTAAAACAAGATAAGTAACTGTAAACAAATATTTTGGTTGAGATTTCTGAATTCATTGCTTTGATTTTGTTAATGATATTTTTATCGGTATAACATTTAATAAAGTTTTAGGTAAAATATATTAATTATCGTATTATTAGGTGACGGATTAAGTATACAGATCATCGCCCCTCTCTATTACTGTGGGTGTCGTAAAAGCCGACTAAGGTATATGATAAGCAGATAATATATTTTCAAGAGAAGGAAATCTCGACTACAACATGTCTGACCAGCACTGTATAGTAGTTCAATTTGCTTTCCATTGTGGAAGAGGCCCAAGCCCAACAGTGGAACTGAAATGATATCAATAACCCTATAATACATTTTTTTCGGAGCAACTTTCATCACTGTAACTGTTGTAAGTCAGGATCCACAATTGCTTCCTTAAAAGACACCGAGGTTTGACCTTCGGGAAGCTCCATGAAACGCTTTTAATTTGGGTCCTGAAATAAATTTAATTAGAAAAAAGAAACAGGAGGAGTTGACAAAACAATACTTCCCTCCTATACAAAGTGGAAGACATTAAGCAAAATTGGTTAATAAGCCAATGGATAAAGGGATTTACAGCTACCTGAAGCGCAGCGGTACTGCACCACGTATATTGCAGAGCTTAAGGGGTCTATAAGTGGGCCGACCACGGAAAACAGGAATCTCGGTACCGGTGGTCGACGACGAAGGTGACATACTACGGGTGGGTTATGGGGCTGCGCACCGCGCCTCTATCGCCCCGGACGAAGCCAGGCGGCGGGCGCGTTGACCATAGCCCACCGCAAAAAAAGGGATTTAAGTGAGCTTTAAAATTGATTACAACAGTAGTTACAACAGAAACGCCTAAACGCAAGCCAACTTTCACGAGTTGCTAAAAGGTCCATATAATATACTGCCGCAGATAGAATAGAATAGAATAGAATAGAATAGAATAGAATAGAATAGAATAGAATAGCATTTATTGTCACATAATAACTAATAATTATAATACATGTTTTTAATTAATTTTGACAATAGGGGAATGCTCAGCATTGTGCTGCATAGAAATTATGCAGGGCTGGTTGTCAGCAAACCCCTTTCCTCAAACATATAAGGAAGAAAAATAACAAAAAGAAAAGAAAAAAAGAAAAGGAATAAAAATAACTTACTTAATGAATTGAATTATGAAAGATGTGCTTTTGCTTTTCAGATGTGTCTTGCACACTGTCTAACATGATATCACGCTCGTTACGCCAGAGACTGTGCTTCCAAAGGATATGGTGAGCTCTTAGTTCAAAATCACAGAAGTGGAACATTGACAAAATAGTGATGCTAGTACAGTAATCCCGCGAATAATTCATCATCATCATCATCTGAGCCCATACGTCCCACTGTTGGACTTGAGCCTCCTCCACAATAAGAGGGAAATTGACCTACTATACTACACTGGTCAGACGTATAGACATTAAATAACAAAAAACTTTATCTTGCTGATTATCAATGTTCAATTTTTATATAAGCTTACTACTATTATAGATTATGCCATTGGTAAGCGGGTTCTAGGAGTGGGCTGGTGCTCATTCTACTATTTCTTTCAACTCGAAGAGAATACTCATCTTATAATCACGTCCTCTTATTAATCTATGAATGTCGTAAATACTTGAAATAAAGAAAAAGAAACCTTTTTAAAAACAAGCTTTTATTATTTATTAACAAAATGAACTGAAAAGTTAAAAATTCAGGTCCATCATCAGACCCTGGTTACCATGTAGTATCAAAGTACTCGTCAAGACAAATCAAATAAGCCCAAACTCGATGAGGTTGCGTTGTTTAATTACGGAGTTCTTATGGCCAGCTTCCAGATCCATCATCAGATCTGCTCTACGTCATAATAATATTGCATTGTCATCCGATTTATACATGCATGCAAAATTTCAGCTCAATCAGAAACCGGGAAGTGGATCAAATTTAACTTGCAAGATTTAATTACAGATAAAGGGACAGGTGAAACTAAATTAAAGCTTGTAAAAAAACCAATACCAATATCTCTTCAGTTAATGAGAGGGTCCTCACCCAACAATGGTAGATACAGGCTGAAAAAGAAGAAATATACTTGGTTAAACATTAACAGCCATTCGTTTCAGGTCATCAAGTCTCAGGTCATAACAGTGTGGATTCCCAACCAGTGGGGCGCGCTTCACTTGGGGGGACATAAAATGATCCAAAGGGGGGCGCGTAAACTTTGTTAAAATTTTATATAAAGCATAAAGACCAAGCAAAGAAATAGACTACCTGTCGAAAATGATCTACGATGTGCACTGACCAATAGGAAGCCAAGGAGGTCACCAATTGGCTAATAAAGTGCAGGCTCAATTTTCTCACTAATTATGTTATATTTGAGTCATTTGATTACATACGCACTTGCTATTTAAATGAAAATAAAGTCAATTGAAATTTTCATTCTTTATTTTTTTATCGTAGTTGGGACAAAGGGGGCGTAATATGTTAGCATAAACTTGAGTGAGGCGCATAGGGTAAAAGGTTCGGAATCCCTGGTCTATACTAATGGGCTGGGACGTCCCCCAAAGTGGAAGAGAAATTGACCATACCACGCTGGTTAGACGGGATAATACAGGATTTTATTTCGAACTAGCAACCCGCCCTCGCTTCGCTTCGGTTTCAGTTGCCGCATAGTTTCCGTTTCCATGGGAAAACCGGGATAAAATATAGCCTAAGTTACTCCTTATATAGACAGCTACCTGGTAGTAAAATATTATGAAAATCGGTCCAGACGTTTTGAAGATTACCTCAAACAAACTGATAGACAGACAACATTTTTAGGGTTCCGTACCCAAAGGGTAAAAACGGGAGCCTATTACTTCGCTGTTTGTCCGTCCTTCTGTCCGTTCGTCTGTCTGTCACCTGCCTGTATCTCAAAAACCGCGATAGATAGACAGTTGGAATTTTTACAAATTATGTATTTCTGTTGCCGCTACAAGAGCAAATACTAAAAATAAAACAAAATAAATATTTAAAGGGAACTCCCCTACATCAAACTCCATTTTTATACAAAATGGTACGGAACCCTACATGCGCGACTCCGACTCGCACTTTTCATTTTTTAAACTGTATTTTAAATAAATAAAATAAAAAAGAAAATAATAAAATAAAAAAGCCCAGTACTTTGACATAACTAAGACACTTCAATTTTATTTATTTGTATTGATTTTCCTCTTCTTAAAAGTCATTGAGACAGCAATAATTTTATGGGAAAATGTAAATATGTATAGCGAAAAATTAAAACAATTATATCAATAAGTTAGTCTTAATAACTTTCATTATAACATTTTGCTCAACCCTTCAAAATATCCATCGGAATAACTCAAGATTTCAAAATATCTATCAGTCCGTTGTAATCCAATTCAAAAACTCATAAATAATAAGCAGCGACCGCCATTTCCTGCAATAACAATTCCAAACAATTCGTCCGTCATTTTCTATAACATCGGAGCGATAATTACGTATAAATTGCTATAAATGTACCGTCAACAAATCAAATAGACTGATAATAATTAATTGATTGCACAGATGGCGTAGTAATCTAAGGAGCAATCACCCACTAAAAGTGTAGTGGATTTGATTCCCGTCATGTAGGGCAATACTTTCTTCAATTAATAAATAATTGTTCTAAGTTTAATTAATATTTGTATCCATATATCATGTTTTAAAATTGTTCTCAAGACAAGGAACTCACGATACCTTTAATAAAATTGTTATATTTCTTTAAACAAAGATATTAAACGTGTGTGTCTCGAAAAGCCTGACAGAAGTTACACTTCGACTAATATAAGTTGAACTTTTTAATATTGAAATTGTTTAACTTACATTTTATGTATATTAATATGATAATGTAAGTAAAGGTTATTTATTAATAAAATATTTTATTAATTATAAATTCTTCCTTAATTTTTGAATATGTACATTAGCATGTATGTCGACCGCTACCTCTGCGTATGCGTAAGACAAAGGGAAGGCAGACAGACTGGCGCCGTAACGCATTAGTAACGAAGCGGTTTACCCTCCCATAAAAAAGTTATCACTGGAAAAAAAAAATTAGAAAAATTAGCCTGTGCTTATGACCATACGACAGAAGTGAAAACATCATCAAAGCTAGATAAATAATATCAACTGCAGTACAACTATCAATTATTCGGGTAAATTTAACGGACCGGGAATTTAGTCCGTCACCCGCGGAAAGCCTGAACTCGCGACGGCGACTGCCGTCCCGGGAAGGGGACGTCGATGGAAAATCCTCTTCGGAGTATTCCGTCGGGCCAACCACTGAAGTCAAGGAACTCTGCACTGGTCGGCCCAACGACGAAAGCGACGTGCTATTGGGTGGGTTACCGCCCCTCTGTTGCCCCGGATGGAGCCGGAGGGTGGGTGCACTGACCGTAGCCTAACCCAAAAAAAAAGAAGATCGAGCGTAAAAAGTCAGTCTCATTCAATATCTATAGTATAAAGAGCATAATACGCCTAAAGAATTTCTGATGTTTACGCGAGTATTATACATTTTAAATAAAACTACTTTACGGATTTTATCGCGTTTGTATTTGATTTTTGATTACCCGACGTTTCGAACACTTTGTAGCGTTCATGGTCACGGGCGGACTAAGATGTCTCACGTCCAACAAATCATCGTTACTGCAAAAAATTTATAACTATCTACCCGATACAGAAATTAGTTATTAAATATTGACCCACATTTTGATACAAATTTATTGCCAGTGTAAGAAGAAAATGATTCTATATGAAAAAATTATATTGTTTATGGTTAGTAATTATTTAACATTAAAATTAATAGTAATTATATTTAAAAAACCTAACAATCTAGTATACTACCACCGGATCGGAACACGGCCACACTGAGAAAGATCCGGCAAGAAAACTTAGGTGACATGATGCTAAATTAACTCAGTGTGGCCTAAAACGCCTAAAGAAATTTCCACTTCAAAAATTACACAACTACCGCCAGTTACTACGATAACAATTGCGATATAATTCGTCCGCTATCTATCAGAGAGATGATTACGAATAAATTGTTACAAATGTACCGTCAACAAATCAAATAGAATTGATAATTGAACAAAAATCTGCTATGATTGTACCAAAAGACGTTCAAATATTCATCCATTATATGGATTACCGATGTCTGTGTGGATTACGGCATGGACACGTTCAGATGAGACGCGACAAACTGAATTGATTGCATTTCAATTGGTTTGATTAAGTTGGTGAGTAAATGTTCGCATTATTAGCAGGTGCTTTTGTAAACAGGTTTTAGGATTGTAAATAAAACTATTTTATCGATTTTATCGCGGACTGACTGCGATCCGCTTGTGACCATTAACGCTGAAGTGTTCAAAAGATTGGGCAATCAATAATCAAATATAAACGCGATGAAATTCGTTAACTTTTATTTACAATGTCTAATACTCATGTAAAGATTAGAAATTATTACGTTTTAGAATTTTTACTTTCTAACTTTTATAACATTTTCCTTCTCAGTGCTGTGCGGTGGCGAACATGAATACTACCAACCCTTTTCATTAGTCGTAGATGTCGTAAAAAACGATTAAGACCTGAATCTGGGCAAACTCCATCTGATACTTCTGATTAACAATTACATTTCTAAGGGGGATTAACGTCAGGCAGGGGAGCGACCACAAAAACAAAAGGCTAGACTTGCATTATATACTAGGAAAGAAAAGTAAATATTAAGTCAACCTCACAATTGTGATAAGAGTAGAATTATGCCGCTTTCTTTTTAAGTAATTTCGTGAAATGGGAGTGAAGTGTATAATGAGAAAATGGAGAAGCACTCGTCATATGATTTGACCATTGAGCGGCCATGATACTAGTTAACTCTCAGACAATACCAACCTACAATGTCATAGACCAACCTAAAGTGCACTGTTAAAAAAAGAAATTCACATGTATAAACCTTATTTATAAATGTATTATACTATTTCCCTCCTATTTTGGAGGAGGCCTGAGCCTAACAGTGGAACGTAAATGGGCCGAGATGAAGAGATAGATATATTTCTAACTGATATAAGTTTATTCCTAGCTGAGACAGCTAGGAGATAGATAAATAGAAAGAGAATACACGGTGACTTTTTTATCGTCTTACAAAAAAAAACCATAAAAGTATCCGACCAAAGAAACATATGTAACATATTTAAATGTTCAATAGTGGCAGTTATAAAAAAATCATAAAATAAAATAAAGTTAATATTTTGTAACAGCCTGTTTATCATGTTTACATTTTAAACAAAAGTAATCATGCGACAATCGTTAGCCAATCATAGGTACGAAGTCCACGTGGATGGCTTTTACAAAGCGTAATTCCTTACGCTAGATACCTAACAGGTATCCTTTGCGATGCCCGATTGGTGCCGCGGTCAAGCGGTCGTTAAGTACCTACGTACTACATCAGCTGTGTTGAATACCTATGCGCTCGATACATATTGTTTCCTTACTATTTTAATTAGTAATTATTTATAATAACTTTTATTAAAAAATATTCTAGTAAATATTGTTTTTAACCTTTTAATTGTACGAATGAATAGTAGATACTGGATACTTTAATTGACCTGCTTTTGTAAGACGACATAAATGTCACCGTATATAGCATTAAATAAGTATGCTGTAAAACTATCTTTCATTTAAGATCATATAAGTACCTTAGCTAGGCGCGGCACTCCTCCATTGGAGAAGGGCAATAGACTCACTTTGAAACGCTGGCGAGTGGGGTTTATGGTTAAATTTCGAGTTTTCCATCTTTTGCATAAATGTTATTTGTCTTATATCCATTAGTCGTCTTTTACAATACCCACGGTTAAGGAGAGGTTGAGGAATTGAATTCTTACCCTATCATCACACGAAATAAAAGTTATCTTTCGGTTTTTAAAATAATACCGTCAGTTCCGCCTTAGTTATTACTATGTTCTGCCACTATTACCAACGTCGATATTATGTAGATTAAATCTCTGCTTTTACGTCGATTGAACAAATCTATTCATTTTCATAGTAAAGTATGTTCACAGTTCATTTTAGCAAACAATTATGTTATAATGATTAATGGTGGTTTCCGTGTAAGGACGGAGTAGAATACAATTTACCATCCCCTTTCTTGCCCGTGGGTGTCGTAAAAGATGACTAAGGGATATAATATGCAGATTAATATCTATGCAAGAGAAGGAAAACTTGAAATAAAACCCTATACCAACAGGTCTGACTTAATATCAACCTGGACAATTCTGATGTCGTCCAATTAACTAAGACCCTTTTTTTACCCTCGGACCGATCGTATGTATGTGCTATTTAAACACCAATATGGTAAGTTTTTTGTTCTAGTATTTTTCTTCATTATGTTATAATTATTATTGTATCAATACTAAAAGTTCATAAAGGCGCGCTTAGCCTACGTAACATTATCTAAATATAGAAATAGAATCAATTAGAATAAGATTAATTGTGTACTGCCTACGTTAATACTTTATAAATAAAGACATTATCAGAATCAAATCAAATCAAAATTAACTAAGACCCAAAGAGACCAGAGGCGTCAGGTGGGTCATAAAATAATTGTGCAATACGTACGGTGACCGAGGAGTACATATTACGTCGACCCCATATAATTCGGATAAGAACAGGATGATGATAATGTTAGTAATATCCACCTGTGCTTGTGTTTTAAAAATACAATGGAGCTCTTACTTATCCGTGTAAGTCGTGAAAACCGTTTGAGTGATCACTAAGATCCCTATATGGCGACGAATTAAAAGCACATTACCTTAGAATAATAACGTATAGAAGGTAAGTTCGCGCACAAAAAGTGAAGCATTTCAATTGGAGCCTAATGAAGCTTACGCCGGAACCGTTCTGTAATATAAAAGTCATTGTACTGCACGTACGTACGCAACTCTTAAAAAATAAATAGGTAATTATGACGGTTTGAATTTGAATGCAAATGGGGTCATAACACATTTGAAAAACTTAAAAGTTTTAACATTACCTACTTTTAAAAGTATTTCGACGATTTATGTTAATAAAAACAAAATTTGATTTCATAATTTGTATAGTGGTGTACGTGTGTAATCGTCTGCGCGCCATTAGTATTTATAGATTCATATTTCGAACCTTCGAAGTAGGTACTGACACTATCCTTCTATACGTTATTATTCTAAGCACATTACAGTATTTCCCTTATTTCGCGTGGATGATATAGGGTTTTATTCTAAGTTTTTCATCTCGTTTCCCTCTCATTTTTTTCGACGCCTACTGATACCTATAATAATGGGTGATGGATTGATATCATTAGTTTCCAATAAAACTAAAACATCATCATCATCATCTCTGCTCATATACGTACCACATCTGAACTCGAGTCTCCTACGCAACAGGAGGGAAATTGACCTACTATACCACGTTTATCAGACGGTTTCGTATAGGGTTTTATTTATAGTTTTCCTACTTACTCCGTAAACCACACGGTGAGTTCATAACAATATAGAATTCAAAAACATTTTCATAAAATAAATTTCTATTTTACGAAACTCTACCATTTTCTGTATACAAACCATTTCGTTGCCAGTTATGGAGTACAATACGTCATACAACGAGTTGGACAAGATAAGAGCACTATTTCGCTGTGACATTTCACTGAATAACTTGCACTAAACTGTTCTGGAATGTTCGTTTTGATAGTACAGTTTCTATTTGTTACAAACACGTTTGAACATGTTATTTTATTTGTTATTTAAAAAGTTCTTAATCTCCACATTGGATAGATAGACGTTTTACGCTCGCTTATAACTATTTATTTTTTATCTTTACGGTTTTTGCATTTATAGTTGACTAGCTTTTGCCCGCGGCTTCGCCCGCGTAAAAGTTAGTTTTCATAATTCTTAATATAAGAAATACTCTGTGTCAATTTTCGTCCAAATCCGGTCAACAGTTTACGCGTGATTGAGTAACAAACGTCCAAATATCTTCACAAATTTTTATATTTGAATATTACTTCCACCCTTGTAGTTTAAATTCAAGTGGAAAGACGATGAAAAATATGGCCATCCTTAGTCGCTGATAATACATTATCCATGATAGGTTTCCATTGGGGAAAAAAATAATATCGATCAAACTCCCACAGTTTCACACACGTAGACCCCATTTCCATGCAAACGCCGAGATAAAAATTGCCTATGTTACTCGCTGATATTATAAGTTTATATGGGTGAAAATAAAAATAATAATTATCAAATCCCATACAAATATCCGACATAAAAATTGCTTATCTTACTCGCTGATAACGTAGTTTCCTATTGGTGAAAGAATTTAAAAATTAGTCAACATCCACCGGTTTTACTCGCGGAGTTCTCGTTCCTGGGCAAACACCAGGATGAAAATAGCCTTTATTTGTTATTCACTGATAATGTAGATTTTCATTCGTAAATTAATTTTCATATCCATTTAGTTCCCGCAATTTCACCGGCATTGTGCCCGGTCCCGTAGGAATATCGGGATAAAAAATAGCCTAAATATGTTACTCGCTCAAAAATAGCTTTGCGTTAGTGAAATAATTTTAAAATCGACTAAATTCTCACAGTTGTTCCAGCCACACCGGGATACAACAACACAATATAGCCTTGGATAAAATATAGCCTAAGTTATTCCTTATGTAAGGCTTGGTAGACCTGTTAGTAAAGTATTATCAGTATGGGTCCAGCCGTTTTGAACGTTACCCCGTAACGAATATAAGTAAAAAAAAAATTGTCCGTCCGTCTGTCTGTCATCAAGCCATATCTCAAGGACCGCGATAGCTAGACAGTTGAATTTTTTACAAATTATGCATTTCTGTTGCCGTTATAACAATAAATATAAAAAACAAAATAAAATAAATATTTAAGGTGGCTCCTATACAAACGCAATTTTCCCCCTTTTTATAGATAATGGTACGGAACCCTTCGTGCGCGACCCCGACTCGCACTTGGCCGGTTTTTTAGACATAGGTATCGTGCAAATAATTGTGTTACCATAAGTAATACCATAATAAATAAATCCTATTATTTTGACAGACAAATAGACGCTTCAAATTTGTTTATTTCTAGACACAGAAAATTGGATTAATATTTTGATTTTAACTTACTGTCTGGTAACGGCTAGGAATATTATAACGCTTTCATTGTTTGTGAGTGTCGCAAAATACTACTAAGACAAAGATTTACATCGACCTGGACCAATTGGTGATGCCATCTAGCCAGCAATGTCGTTTGGCAGGCAGCTGGTCATAAAATGTTGCTAGAAGAACCTTTGCAATATCTATGATGGCAGAGCAGTGCCTACATATTGCGTCGATCCAAAGCTATCTTGATAAGCGAGCATTAAGAAAAAATAATGGGGTAACCCAAGAAAGCCGACCGTATACTAAAATGATCGTTCCTAGGCTCAGTGATATCGGTTATATGCTTTTCACCTCCTTAGGGGTAAAATTGCAAAAAACCCTTTTTTAGTGAGCACTTTCTCCAAGAGAGACAACTTTGTACAAAATTTCATATTTCTAGGCCTAATGATTTCGGCTATACATTTTTCACCCTCTTAGAGAATGAATTTCAAAAACTAATTTCTTAGAGCTCATTTACAACAAAAGAAAGAGAATCGAACAATATACAGAAATACACAGTTTCATGTTCCTAGCCCCAATAGTTTCGGCTATACGCTTTTCATTCCCTTAAGGGGGTGATTTGCCAAAAATACTTTGCTAGTGCTCGTGTACCCCAAAAATACGCCGGAGTAAAAAAAAATACGTTTCTAGGCCTAGTGGTTGCCGCTGTATACTTTTTGTTTTTTTAGGGGTTGAATTTCATCCCCATGTAAGTAAAATTTTCAAAATGCTAGAACGAATACTTATTTATTTATTATCAAATACCTTAATACAAAGATTCATGGTTTTATCATCGAAAATGTCGAATTCCCATACAAAATGCCAGCCCCTATTTCAACCCCTTATAACCATTTTTTCGCGATTTCTTTGCTAGAGCTCGTGTACCCCAAGAAATACTACGGTGTAAAAAAATTACGTTTCTAGGCCCAGTGGTTTCGGCTGTATGCTTTTTTGTCTTTTAGGGGTTGAATTTCATCCCCATATAAATGAAATTTCCAAAATGCTAGAACGAATATTTATTTATTTATTATAAAGTGCCTTAATACAAAGATTCATGGTTCTATCGTCGAAAATGACGAATTTCCATACAAAATGTCATCCCCTATTTCAACCCCTTATGCCCATTTTTTCGCGATAAAAAGTAGCCTATGTCCTTTCTCAAGCTTTAGTCCATCTCTGTACCAAATTTCATCAAAATCAGTTCAGTGGTTTAGACGTGAAAGCGTAGCAGACAGACAGACAGACAGACAGAGTTACTTTCGCATTTATAATATTAGTAAGGATAAGGATTTTTTATTGCCAGATCGTTATCAGTGTGGCCGCATTCCGGTCCGGCAGTAGTATATTAGTTTAAGATTTAAATTAATAAATTGTCATAATTGTTGTAAATTTAATGTTAAATATAAATTTTTCATATAGAATCATTTTCTTTTTGTACTGACAATAAATATGTTTCAAAATGTGGATTAAAATTTAATAATTAATTTTGTACAGATATAAATGGCAGGGTATATATTGCGTGAACTACAAATAATTAGTATAAGGGCAGAATAATGAAATTATGTTCTATTTTAAGTTTTCCTTGTCCTCTTTTTTTTGGCAATCTTTTTTATGTTCTGAACTCACCTTACCTATACCATTCGGGGCGACAGAAGGGCGACCTGCAGCAGCTTTACTTGAAATATTATCTCCCATCGCCATTTGGACTATCGGTACTGATTCCTTGATTTAGTTACCGATTTAGCATTTCGGGTATCCTGTCAATGCTGCAGCAAAAAAGTTTCAACTAATTCAGATATGGCCATTTAAAAAATCATCAGTAGCTAATTATAAATAGCAAACATCTTTCTAGTAGAAAAAAACATTGTATTTTAATTTTACCTAAGTATACCTTTCTAATACCTTTTGAGAGAGCCGGAAGCCCAACTTTCTGAGTGTGCTTGCGTGTAGTGGTTTTGATGTGTGGTGGTTGATGCCTTTAGTTTGACCAAACCTCAGTGCTTGCATTCACACCCCCTTCACTTTCTTCACGGTAGGCAGCGGCCTAGAAAAGGTCCATGAGCGGCAGCAATACTTACCATCAGGTACATCTCAAATATTTTATCGGTGAAGTCGACAACCATACCATAATTATCAAAATATTACACATTGCTTCTATATTCATTCCGTCAACACATGAAATTTGAAAAATTAGCGCAGGATAATTCGCTTCGTATCAATACAATTTTTTGGAAACTATTTATATTCTTTGAAAAAATAAAAAGTTGTATATACACAAGCTGACCCAACAGACGATGTTCTGTTCAAATAAGCGCCACCTACCAGGTCCAATTATGAATCTAAACCATTCTCCTTAAACATACATAAAAAATTTCATCAACATCGGTCCAGCCATTTGGGAGGAGTTCAGTGACATACACACGTACACAAAAAATTGATATATAAAGACTAGCTGACCCAACAGACGTTGTTCTGTTCAAATAAAATAAAAGGAATTCTCCTTAAAATCAACAGCAGCGCCTGTCTATCGAGCACAATTGTAAATCTAAACCATTCTCGAATCTCCTTGAAAACACACAAAAAATTTCATCAACATGGGTCCCGTCGTTTAGGAGGAGTTCAGTGACATACACACGTACACAAAAAATATATATAAAGAAGAAATAAGAAAAAAAACCCTAATACACAAACTTACTACCGTATGTTCGCGCATCAGTAAGCTCGTGTATCAAGATCCTTTTTCTTTGGGAGTGGGTTTCGGTCGGCGCACTCCTCGCCCGGCTCCGTGCGGGGCGACAGAGGGGCGTAAGCACGCACACCCGCAACCCACCCGTATAGCACGTCGCCTTCATTGTTGGGCCGACCACCGGTGCGTATCAAGATCCTTGAGCTTTTCTCTATAATGAAATGAAATATAAGAAATGTCTGTTAGCATGAAAGTAAGTTGACGATATCTCACTTCAATACCATCTTTGTGTATAATTACAGATACGAATATATTGTCCCTGGACACTCGTTGCAACCTTGCCAAATCCGGCTGGAATATATCATATACACCCATATGATTCAAAGGCTTATCCAAAGCAAGATCTATACTGATGTGGAACCTTGGTACTTTCACATCTACATCCTCAATTCCGAATGCATCTGCGTCATCTTGTAGCGTCTTGAATACATCCTTCAAAGTAAATTTATTGAAGTTTTTATACATATCACGAATTTTAAATGATGCATATGGAAGGATGACCAGTATTAAGTATTTACCATCTATGCTGTATAGTAACTCGATGGCGAATGCCTTTAAAGGTATAACTTTGGAGAACTTGAACTGTCCTGTGTGGAACATCGTATTAATATCTCCAATAACTTCCATTTTCGTTGTAGAATGGTTACATATCAGCGCTATTTCTTTAAAGAGAAGAAGCTGAGCCGATAGCCTTTTTGTTCCTCGTTAAAACTAAATTATTTTATGTAAGTAGTTCTCTTCTTTTATTATGTTTATGTTTTTATTGGCTTTAACAAGAACAATAAACGTTTCTTCTTCTTTTTCTTCATTTCTGTTTCTTATTTATTAAAGGGTCCTTTAACGTGTGTTTGTATTATTTTAGATTTACAAAAGTCTTGCTTGTAACTTAAATCTTACATCTTTAAACGAGCAATTCTTGTATATATATATATATATATACATATATATTCAGGATCTCGGAAACGGCTCCAACGATTTTGTTGAAACTTGGCATACTAGAGGATTCGGGTCCAAAAAATCGATCTAGGTTTTATTTATAGAAAATGTTGTTTTGTCCGTGTTTTTAGCAAAATAAACAATGACATTAAATCTTAAAAGAATATGAATTCAAATTTCGATGGCAACGTCATGAGTTACGATAGCTCAGTTGGGAAGGTGACAGGTTTTAATTTTGGTATTTTTTCAATCAAACAGCGTCGGTTCGAATCTCGGTGTTATTATTATTCTCTTTTTGTAATTTTTTATATATTTTTCATTATTTATTTTATTTGTTAGTAATATATATATCTACTTAAATAAATTCGATAAAAATATGCTAACCAGATATTTAATTAAATAAACCATCGGATCGGAACACGATCACACTGAGATTGTCATTCTATACACCACATTGATCAGACGGATTAGTATAAAGTTTTATTTCGAGTTTTTCATATCCTGCATTAATATTATCTATATATTAATCTATTAGTCGTATTTTAGGACTCCCACGGACAAGATTGTGAGGAATGAATGTATTCTTACGTTACCACATAGAAAGGTTGGTAATAAGATTAAATCAAATCGTTTATTATGCAAAATATGTGTATAAGATATTAGTTGTTACAGGTATGCATTGTATCACCATATTTGACCGTCAAGCGGCATGCAAAAAGAGCTAACGCCCTCACAACAAATATGTTTAACTAAATGAAGGCATGAATTTATCTTTTACATGAATATATCTTGATTAATACATAAATTCTTGCAGTAAAGTCATATTTTGGTCAAGGTTATTAGCTAGTCAGTAAATATTTAATTATATAATGTCAAGAATAATAATAACAATAATGTCAGATTAATAAATAATATAAAAACAAAAACATTATAACAATGAAACAGTAATTACATAGAAGTCAATTCAATTTATCATTTAAATAATCATTAATTGAGGAATAGGCTTTCTCTAGCAATACATTTTTTTTTTTAATATATTAATATTAGTCATTTCTAGAACAGATTTAGGCAAATGATTATATATAATAAGGTCTTAAATTATTTGCCGCAAAAATATTAATCATTCATAACTCTTTTAAAGTTGTCACACTGTTAGACTCGAATGATAGGACCACACTGAAGGTATAAGAGTGGTAGGACCACACTGTCGACAGTTATCTGTCTACAGCCGCGGGCCGGTCCGTCCGGGGCAGTACCACACTCTCGCAGAAAATCGACGTCTGAGTAGTAGCGATTTGTTACTGCGCTTCGTTCGGTGAGCGAGAGAGCCGGAAGCCCAACTTTCTGAGGGTGATTGCGTGTGGAGGGTTTTGGTGGTGCCCTTGGTATCACCGAGCCTCAATGCACGCATTCACACTCCCTTCACTTTCCTCGCGGTAGGCAACGGCCTTGTAAAGGTCCATAAGCGGCAGCAACACTTACCATCAGGTGTACTGTTTGCTCGTTTGCCACCGTTTGCAATATAAAAAAAAAAAACACTGTCGACATACTTCTGTCTACAGCCACCGGCCTATCCGTCCAGTGTAGTAAGACTACTCTCGTAGAAAATCAACGTTTGAGTAGTAGCAATTTGTTACTTCGTTCGGTGAGCGAGAGAGTCGCACGTCCAATTTTCTGAGGATGTCCGCGTATGATGACTTTAGTATCACCGAACCTCATTGCACGCATTTACAGTACCTTCACTTCCTTCACGATAGGCAGTGGTCTAACAAAGGTCCATGAGCTGCAGTATCACTTACCATTAGGTGTACCATCAACAGCAATAAAAAAAGTCTCTTCTATAGAAAGGCAGCGATTTAACTACAGCAAGTTGACCGGAAGAAATTACTATGCCATAATATTTCTAGTATTCTTTTGCTGGCGGTAATACTATCTAATCGGTGTGGTGATGAAGGAAGAATTTTTGGGGGCTGCGCGCGACTCCGTAACCCACCTGCGGCACGTCGCTTTCGTCGTTTGCTTACTGGTACAGGGTGACTTGTTCGGGTGACGTGACCGGGGATTAGTCCGTCACCCGCCGAGAGGCCAACTGCGTGAGGAAAGACCGACGTCCTCCCCGAGGGGGGGACGTCGGTCGATGGGAGGGTACCCCAATAGGGAGTATTCCGTCGGGCCGACCACTGATGTCAAGTAACCCTGCTCCGGTGGTCGGCCCAACGACGAAGGCGACGTGGTTTTCGGGTGGGTTGCGGGAGTTGCGTGCTTAAGCCCCTCTGTCACCCCGGACGGAGTGGTGCGGAGGCGCGCCGACCGCAGCCCACCCACAAAAAAAAAAAAAAAAAAACAGGGTGACTTGTTGTCGGCCCGATACCACGATGTCGTTAAAGATAACTAGGGGATATAATATCTGTACATATAAAATCTGTGCAAGAGAAGGTAAATTGGCAATACAACCCTATACCAGCATGCCTCAGCATAGCATGATATAGTAGACTAGCAACCCGCCCTCGCTTCGATTCAGTTTTAGTCGTTTTACCCGCGTAGTTCCCGTTCTCGTGGCAATACCGGGATAAAATATAGCCTAATTGACTCCCTGATATTATAGCTTTCCACTGATGAAAGAATTTTTGAAATCGGTCCAGCCGTTTTGAAGATTACTCGGAACAAACAGACAGACAAAAAAAATATAAAGTGATTTTTAGGCATGTGTATAGTTTAAATAACCATGTGAGTATGAAAAAAGCCTATTATTTTGACATTAAAAATACACTCCAATTTTATGTATTGAAAGAAAGAAAGAAACGAACGGAAGAACGTGTATGAACTGAGACAAATATTATCTACTTAACCCCTACAATTTTACCTTCTCCTATATATAAATAATATCTATCATTACCAAATATTCACAGCACGATCAAATTATTCGTACAACATTCGCGTGAAAATTTTCCACTGAAATTAGTTCGCTACGCGTTGCCGCCTGTAATCTCGAAACTGAATAGGGGACAATTTGTGACGTCACATACAGACATTTTCATAACACAGAAATAAATTGATAGGAAACGTTAGTTAAATGTGTGGTGACGGAGTAAGAATACAATTCACCATTTCCTATCTTGCCCATGGATCCCTAGCCGAGGCCGCGGGTAACGTGACCGGGGAATTAGTGCGTCACCCGCCGAGAGGCCGACCACGTGAGGAAAGACCGACGTCTTCCCCGAGAGAGGGACGTTGGTCGATGGGAGGGTACTCCTCAGGGGGTATTCCGTCGGGCCTACCACTGACGACAAGTAACTCTGCTCCGGTGGTCGGTCCGACGACGAAGGTGACGTGGTGTTCGGGTGGGTTGCGAGTGTGCGTGCTTACGCCCCTCTGTCACCCAGGACGGAGTGGTGCGAGGAGTGCGCCGACCGCAACCCACCCCAAAAAAAATCGAATGATATGGTAAAAGATGGATGGATATCGTAAAAGACGGCTAAGGGATATAATACACATATAACATCTGTACAAGAGAAGGAAAACATGAAACGAAACCTTATCTGACCAGCAAGATATATAATAAGGTCAAATTCCCTCCTATCGTGGAGGAGGCTCGAGCCCAGTACACGTATATGAGCCGAAATGATGATAGTTATCAAGAGAAGAGAAAATGTATCATCATTATCTCAGCTCAGATACGTCCCACTATTGGGCTTGGGCCTCCTGAACAATAGAAGGGAAATTGAACGAAAGAAAAAGAAGAAAGAAAAACATTTATTTCGGTTTCCAAAACATAAAGTAAGTAATCAAAATTCGTACAAATTCATGCACATAGGATACCGAAAAAGGTCCCACCTCAGTATGGGCTGCATCACAAACGTGTTACAGCGCTGATTTTCAGGTAAAATATTTAGAGTGAGTACGGTTCATTACGAGAGAAGGAAAACACATCCTAAGAGAAGGGAAACTCGAAATGAAACCCTATACCAACATGTCTGACCAGCATGGTATAGTAGGTCAAATTCCCTCCCATTGTGGAGGAGGCCCGAGCCCAACAGTGGGACATATGTGGGCTGCGACGACGACGACGACGGTTCATCACAACTTATAGAATAGAATACTGTGCTACACTATATATTGTATGTACGGTATACACACAATATACACACAGACTTAAACATACTAAGTACTATTTTTTCCCTATTTATTTATTATAATTGTGATTTATAATTATTTATAAAACTTAAAAAGTATACATATGTGTGTCTTAAGTATACATGTGGCCATATACACAAAGACACACACATACACAAAGACATACACATAGACAACGCATGCGCACCCATATGCGCATAAACATGTACATGCATATAAACATATTTACAATTTATTAGTTTATGGATTTAATCTGTTACCGGGGCATTGAAAGAGGAAACATAATATTAAAGAATTGTGGTAAATAAATTATAACTAACTTCATAAGGCTATTTACATAGTACCTGGGAGCGCGACATACATATACATACATATATATACATACATATACATACATACACGTACACACACATACATATACTAGTGTAGATATATTATACAAGATGTATTATTACGCCTTGTGTTGTTCTTCCAGCAAATATTTTTTATATTTAATTTTAAAATAGTGAACTGACTCTAACAGGCATAAAGGAGGTGGCAAATCGTTCCAGCATCGTGAAGCAGCGAATTTGAAGCTTCCACGAAATGCTGCCGTTCTATGTCTTGGTGTTAATAATAGATAGGAGGATGCCCTTGTTTTTATTGTGTGATGATTCTTCGACCATGATAACTTGCGATATAAATATTCAGGCATTTTTGATACCACAACATCAAACAAAAGCGTCGCTAAATGAAGTTTTCTACGTGCCGCCATTTTCATTAGATTCCCCTTATTTAAGAAGAGGGTGATATGAGATCGAGGAGGGACGTTATAACAATATCGCGCACGGACGTTCTGAGCCTGTTGTATAAGTTTTTCCGTTTTACCCAGAATACAAGTGCCATAAACTGTGTCCGCATAGTTGAGCTTAGGCAGAATCAATGTCTCGCACAGCATAACACGATAATCAACAAATATATAGGGACGAATCCTATACAATAGCTTAAGCCTGTAGAAGCAGTTACGTACTGCTTCAGTGGCATGTGCTTCAAAATGTAACTGCCCATCAAATATTACTCCTAAATTATGGACTTCCTGCACCGGTGCAATCGGATGACCTTTTATGCGTATATTGAAATTAGTACCTACACTTTTTTAACATGTGCCTAGAACCCATTACAATAAATTTTGACCTCCCAGGATTCAGCTCTAAAGAGTTTCTTAACGAATTGCCTACTATAACGGTCAGACGTGTTGACATAGGGTTTTATAATGATTTCTAATGTTTACGCGAGTATTACACATTTTAAATAAAACTGCTTTACGGATTTTGTCGCGTTATTTTATCTACCCAATACAGAAATTAGTTATTATACATTTTCTGCAATAACGCTGACTTGTTCGACGTGAGACATATTAATAAGCCCGTGACCATGAACGCTGCAAAGTGTTCGAAACATCGGGAAATCAAAAATCAAATACAAACGTAATAAAATCCGTAAAATAGTTTTATTTAAAATAGGAGTTTATGTTGATTTTTCCTTCTCTTGCATAAATTTTGTGTGCATATTTTTCACATTTACATTAGTCGTTTTTTACCCACGGAGAAGATAGAGGGTGATGAATTGTATTCTTACGACGTCATCGTCATCATCACAGCTATGTCTCACTACTAGGCCTACTCCATAATAGAAGTGAAATTGACTTACTTATACCACGCTGGTTAGACTGCTGAGATAATATAATATTCTTTAACATCCTTACTAATATTGTAAGTGCGAAAATAAGTTTGTTTGTTTATTACACTTTCACGGTTAAACCACCGAAACAATTTCAAAAATTCTTTCGCCAATAAAAAGCTATAATATCAGGGAGTAACATAGGCTATATTTTATCCCGGTATTCCCACGGCCACTACGCGGGTAAGGCGATTACAACCGAAGCGAAGGCGGGTTGCTAGTTAAAAATATATTCAAGAACAATTTACCAGTAACTTTACCATAATAATACTCTACTTACCCTCCAAACCACAAACAATCGAACACCAAAACAACAAAATTCAAAGCGAGGGTACTCGTATCTGTATGAGACAAAACGTCAAACACCCTTATCATATGTCGAAAATATTTGTACTTTGAAATATTTCTGAACGATTTACTTATAAGAGACTTATTTTAATATTCAACCCTCGCACTCTCCCAATGAATTCATTTCGTATGAAATAAGAAAATGCATGAATGAAGTTTGGAATGTAACAATGAGATTGTATTTTAAATAATCTTTGTCTCGGCTCATATACGTCATACTGCTGGGATTCGAACCCTCTCTATGACAGGAGGGTAATTTACCTCTATTCTTCAACGGTTAATTCGTCTTAATTCATACGGCAACTTCTTCTCTAACCATTTGTTTTATTGCAAACGGTGATAAACGAGCAAACAGTACACCTAATGGTAAGTGTTGCTGCCACTCATGGACCCCTACTAGGCTGCTGCCTATCATGAAGAAGGGAGTGTGAATGCGTGCTAGATTAGCTGATACTAAAGGTATCAAATGCCAGGTACTAAAACCTACCGCACGGTTCTCTCGCTCACCAAACTAAGTCAACTAAGTACAGTAATAAGTTGCTACTACTCAGATGTCTTTTTTGCGAGAATGTGGTACTACTCTAGATGGACCGGCCCGCGGCTGTAGCCAGAAGACTTTTGACATTATGATCCGCCATATATAAAGAAACCCTACGGCCTATCGCGACGCGGGTGATCGGACCGGGGAATTGTCCGTCACCCGCGAAGAGGCTGACCGCGCGACGGCGACTGACGTCCCAGGACGTCGAGAGCTGAGGTTACCCGAAAGGGTATTCCGTCAGGCCGACCACTCAAGTCACATCGCCCCGGACGGACTGGACCGCGCGTGCGCTTACCATAGCCATCCAAAAAAAAAAAAAAAGATGGACCGGGCCGCGGTTATAGGCAGAAGACTTTTCACATTGTGATCCGCCATATATAAAGAAATCCTACGGCCTACCGCGAAGAAAGTGAAGGAAGTGTGAATGCGTGTAATGAGGTTCTGTGAAACTAAAGGCATCACTAAAACCCACCACATGCAAATATGCTCAGAAAGTTGGGCTTCCAGCTCTCTCACTCACCGAACAAAGCATAGTAACAAATTGCTACTACTCGGACGTCGATTTTCTGCGAGAGTGTGGCACTACCCTTGACGGACCGGCCCGCGGCTGTATACAGACATCTGTGTCAACAGTGTAGAACTATCACTTTTTTTTTTTTATGGGTGGGCTATGGTAAGCATACGCGCGGTCCAGTCCATCCGGGGCGATGAAAGGACGGCGCGCGGGCCCATAACCCACCCGTAGCCACGTCACCTAGTTGTTGGGCTGACCACCGGAGCAGATATGACTTGTCATCAGTAGTCGGCCTGACGGAATACCCTTTCGGGTAACCTCACCTCTCGACGTCCTGGGACGTCTGTCGCCGTCGCGCGGTCAGCCTCTCTGCGGGTGACGGACAATTCCCCAGTCCGATCACCCGCGGCCTCGGCTAGGGCGGCATTAGGCGCAGATACTCGCGCCTGCGCCGCCCGAGTCGTCGGCGGCGGAACGTGTCGCCGAATAGGAGCTCTACTCGCACACAATCTGCCGCCTCCTTCCGTGAGATTACGGCCTCACAGAAGGCGGCGACTGCGTCCCAGTTCCTGACGCTGACGAGCATCTCCCTGGCGATGGTTAGCAGCGCCATGTCAGCACCGATAATTGCGACGAGTTCACGGCGATCCCCCTCCCATGCAGCACACTCCTCGAGCGTACTATCACTTTAACCATAAATATTCTGGTAAATTAGTACATAGTATTATTTAAAAATTTGCGTAATAATACCGTTTACCACGAAATAAGAATACAATTACCACCGCCTCTCTTGCTCGCGAGTGTCGTAAATGACGACTAAGGGAGATTATGCTGATAATATCGATGCAAGAGAAGGAAAACTCGATATAAAAACTATACCAATCCGTTTGACTAGCGAGGATCGCCAACTTATATGGGATGAAATAATGATGGTTTAAGAATGAAATGTGTCGCCATCCCCGTATAATTGCCGTGGGATTAGATAGCATTACAGCAAACATGAAACCTACCTGCTAAGAGGCGATTATAAGATTATACTTCCTTGAAAAGGACTACCTATATTTCTCATTCGAGGTCGGCCCAACGACGAAGGCGACATGCTACGGGTGGGTCATGGGACCGCGTGCTGCCCCTCTGTCGCCCCGGACGTATCCGGGTGGCGCCCGCCTATGGCCTACCGCCAAAATAAAAAATATCTTACATTATCGATTTTTACTATTACCCACGGGAAAGAAAGGGATGATAACCATTATATTCTTATTCCTTACCCACACGGATAACACATCTAGTTACTTTTAAATCCCAGTTCATATTGCGTCTGGTTAAATTCCACACATAATTATTTCTGGCCACAGAGCAATACATCCTGCTGGAGATGACAATTAATGTGAAACAGAAATAGGTCATACAGTTATTTCATATCAGTCAGAACTGTATCAGTTTTCGTATCAATATGAATTATATAAGAACATCATATTCAGTACACCTTTGGTGGTAATAAGGTCCCAGGAATTAAGTATTTATTGATATTAAACATCTGTAGGCGAGAGCTGGAGGCTGATCGTTAACGTGGAGTTATTTTTTTTTTGTGTGTGTGTGTGTGTAGCTGTTGGTCGCAGATGACCTTGACAGCTTAACGCGGGCAATGGGTGAGCGCGGATGGCCCTCAACCCGGTAGATGACGTGGCGTTAACGCCACTCTTGGATATATACATATTTGTGTAACGAAATCATAACCTGTTTTAGAATTTTGTACAACGTCATCTAGTGAGCTCTAAATAAAATATTACCTGTAGTGTATACTAATGAAAATAAACGTTTATTTAATAAAAATCATCATTTTCATATCATCATTTCTTATTAGTTTCTGTCGTTATCTGTTCTTTTATGCATAATATACTTGTATAAAATAATTTCGATGTTTCACATCTGCCAGACGTCTTAAGCGAGGGCTCACTTTTTCTAGTGTGGCGTCTAAAAAAAGGAAGGAAACCTACAAAACCCTATACAAGAAAGAAAACTACAAAATCCTGATTTCTGTTGTTTATGCGAGTATTACGCATTATAAAATAAAACTACTTTACGGATTTTATCGCGTTTGAATTCAATTTTTGATTACCCGAAACTTCGAACACTTTACAGCGTTCATGGTCACGGGCGGACTAAGATGTCTCACGGCCAACAACTCATCGTTATTACAGATATTTATAATTATTTACCCGCTACCAAAATTAATGTCTTCGAAACGTCGGCCAATCAAAAATCAAATATAAACGCGATAAAATCCGTAAAGCAGTTTTATTTATAATACAAAACGGCTTTTATTTTATATTCGTCGTCGTCGTCTCAGCTCATATATGTCCCGCTCCTGGGCTTGAGCTTCCTCCACAACAGGAGAGCAATTGACCTACTATACCAACCACGCTGGTTATACGGGTTGGTATAAGATTTATCTCGAGTTTTTCTGTTCTTACATAGATGTTATGTGTATATTATTATCCCTTAATCGCCATTTTAATTTATATACTGGAGCTGAAATAGAGATTCTAGTTTTTTTTTTTTTAGAAAACCCCCTGCGCTAAGGAAATAGTCATTATGCTGGGGAATTTGGCAAACATATAATTAACGGACACAAGTTACATTCAGATTCAGAACAACAATTTGTGAATCGAACAAAATGTCATCCTGCGTGGGATTCGAACATCCAACACTGGCTCTGTAGATCGATATCTTAATCACTACGCCATCTGTGCAGTCAAGTTTAACTCATTCTCTACCTGATGGAAGGAAAAAGGTTTCTTTGGGTAGAAAAAAAAAGAGCATGCGTATAAGGTACGCATGTCAGAAGTGAAACTTCTTTGGTCCCACGAGATTTTTGTCAATAGTAAAAAATATAGATAAACTGACTATCCCACTACACAAGAGCATACATATGGACAATGCTTAGTAGACGATAGGGAGGACGCCACGCAAATGTATTCTATCTCATTCTATCACTGGCTAAATCCTATATATTTACGTGTTTGTGTGTCTCTATGGACTCGCTTTTTCGTTTCATCGAGTTTGAAACCACAACGATTCTAAAGAAGATTCACTTCAAAAAACCACATATGTTTATATCCAAAATCCATTCTGAGAGGAAATTCGTATCCAACAATGACAAAAGAGATAATATTTTATTATGAAATATTTCGTTATTTTCATTTTCCAGGCATCATTAAAATTATCGTCTGATCTAAAGTTACAGACACAGGTATTACGTTTTATGTTTTTGTATTACTGACTTTTGGGTTCCGTATGTA
Organism: Lymantria dispar; assembly: GCA_032191425.1. Classification (NCBI taxonomy): domain Eukaryota; kingdom Metazoa; phylum Arthropoda; class Insecta; order Lepidoptera; family Erebidae; genus Lymantria; species Lymantria dispar. The sequence goes on along the minus strand of CM063465.1, from coordinate 17,445,751 downwards.
CAGTTTTTTTGATATCAAATCACACTAAAAAGCAAGTTTGTCAGTGTGTATGTTTGTTAAGTTTTCATATTTTAAAGACTTCTTTTTGGGGTGGACCATGGTCAGCTTACTCGCCGCACGGGTCCGTCCAGAGCGACAAAGGGGTGCCGCGCGGTCCCATGACCCACCCGTAGCACATCGCCTTTGCCGTTGGGCCGACCACCGGTGCAGAGTTCCTTGTCTTCAGTGGTCGATACCCCTGAGGAGTACCCTCTCCTCTCAACGTCTCCCCTCGGGGACATCGGTCACCGTCACGTGGTCGGCTTATCGACGGGTGACGGACTAAATCCCCGGTTCTGTCACCCGCGGCCTCGGCTATGACGTCATCAGGCGCAGGTAATCGCGTCTACGCCGCCATCGTCGTGGAGGCGTTCCTCCCGCGCGCGCTCCGACGCACGCCTCCTTCCGCGAGACGACTGCCTCGCAGAAAGCTGCAACTACGTCTCAGTTCAGTACTCCTCAAAGATTCCTTCGCATTTTTAACACGCTCTTATTAGTTTTCATGTATCTATGTAGGTAACAGAATCTTTGAACGTCATTTTGCCCCATTTTGAACGAACAGATTTTATTTAAACTTTGCACACTCGCCAAAGGCCTATGACCATACAATAAAGCGTTCAAAATAGGCGAATATCCTGATTAGGTTCGTCAGGATTTAGAAATTTCTAATCGTATCCTTTGCATAAGAGCAAGAGAGATAGAGCTAGTGTGCGAACTACGCATGTGCGAAATTCGAATCTTCTATGATTCGGGCTGTCAGCTTAGCACAATGCAGCAGACTATCTCAAGATAGTTGCGTTCAAAACTTGTAAGATGAAAGTAAACTACTTGTAACTACTTGACTTGTGACTTTTAAGCGTGTTGTTCGTTTTTCTTTTCAATTATATTTGTCTATTATATCTATATTGTAATTGTATTAAACTATATGTCTATGTTGTAGCTATGAGAAGCGGTACTCCCTTCCCTCCGTTATGGTTGAGGCGAGTGATGGCTGCTCTAATGGTTAACTCGTGATCGAGTGCCGCTTGCGGGATCTGGTCCAGCCATAATCTTTTCATTAGATTTGTGATTATTATTATAATTGTGAATTGTATTATATAATATTTCGAATGCCATCACACTGAAACTATTAATAAGCATGTTGTAAGATGTAATTTTATCTAAGTGAAATTATAAAATAAATAAAAAATAGACAATCCCGCTGAGTTTCTTGCCGGATCTTCTCAGTGTGGTCGCGTTCCGATCCGGCGGTAATTTTAACAATAAATGTAAAAAAGAATAACATTATGTAACTGACCCCGCGGAGTTTATACATAATAAATGATTTGTGTTTGAATTTATTATTAGAACCTATTTTTTTCATTATAAACCGCGGAACCCTAAAATATGCATAGATGATCGACTGGTTAATTGGAGAGGCATCGGGCGTCGTTAATGACAAGCTACCCTTACAAAACCACCCCCGAAGATAGGAGAGATACTATCGGGGATTTGTGAAAGGAATATTTTGTGCCTTGATGATTTGAAGGGGTAATTTTAAGGGAAGTTCTCTTTGAATAGACTGTTGATTGAGAGTTTGAAAGACATTCACTTTATTTTATGGAAATTAATATGAATTTCATAATTTAAGGATAAGTTAATGTTTGACCCTGTTTAAATTTTATATGATATCGAAATCTTAATGGGACAATTTGATCTGAACTTATTGACGTTATACTTCTTTTGGCGCGGTAGGGAAAAATGATGAAAGAAATTTTTATGTTATGAAAAACCGACACCCTAAAGTTAGTTGGTCAAAATATTTTGAGATACCCGCGCATACTGTCACAAATGTCAAGTACATAATCCATACTAATATTATAAATGCGAAAGTAAGGATGTGTTTGTTTGTTTGTTTGTTTGTAACGCTTTCACGCTTAAACCACCGAACCGATTTCAAAAATTCTTTCACCAATGGAAAGCTATAATATCAGGGAGTAACGTAGACTATATTTTATCCCGGTATTCCCACAGGAACGGGTAATACGCTGCGGGTAAAGCGACTGAAACCGAAGCGAAGCGAGGGAGGGGTTGCTCGTAGTAAATAATATGTTATAATTTCAATGTCTTAAATATCTTTTTTATTATTATTAGTGTTGTTTTTTCTACAAACGTAGGATAACGTAAAAGATACAATTAGCATGATTTTTATCTTACGCCAAAGCCGTGGAACTGCCTACGTACATACATAAGCATCCACTTTTAATTGTAATTAATTAACTTTTAGGACTCAAAATATTAAAAAAAAAAATCTTATTAAGTATCTTACGTATATTGACGGAGTGAGAATACAATTCATCCCCTTTCTTGACCGTAAATATCGTAAAAGAGGACTAAGCCATTTAATATGTATACCTATAAAAAGGAAAATAGGTTAAACTCTATTTCAACTTGTCTAACCAGCGTGGTATAGTAAGTCAAGTTCCCTACTTTTGTGAACGATACTCGAGCACCATTAATGGGTCGTATATGAACTAATAATGATTATGATGACGATGATTATAACGTCGAATTACTATTTAATTTACTTAAACAAGACCACTTTCATAGTTATATAAGACTATTTTTCTTATCTATTAATTTTAAAAGACCTTAATATGGTAACAATAAGAAAGAAATATCTATATCGCTTCATCTTTGCCAAATACCAATTAATTAACGCATATAATACCCAGAATAATAACAATTTTGATTGCTGATTGGCGAGAAATCACCCTATAAAGTATTACGTCGTCCATGCCATTTCATACACTCAGATACGAGTATGTCATCATCATCATCGCAACTCATATTCGTTCCACCGCTAGACTCGATATGCCTCCACAATAGGAGGGAAATTGATCTTACTATACTATACCAGTCAGACAGATTAGTATAAGGTTTTGAATTGAGTTTCCTTCTCTTGCATAGATAATATACGCGTAAATATCCCTTAGTCGTTTATTGCAAGAAAAACGACTAAAGGATTGGAGGAGGATTCTGCGATTGGAGAATTGTATTCTTATTTAGTCACTATACAGATATATACGTGCTGTGTGGTAGCGGCTTCGAATACTACCAACCCTTGATTTGCTCGTGGGTGTCGTAAAAGACGACTAAGAGCCCTAGATTGACACGGACCAACTCCATCTGTTACTATTTGGGTCATCGATTACATTCCCAAGGAGGGTTGACGTCAGGCAGGCGGCCGGTCATAAAAGTCATTGCCGAAACTTTTTGCAATATCACAAAACAGATGACATATTGCGTCGACCCCAAATAATTGGGATAAGAGCAAGATGATGATATGATACAGATATATACATATCTTCGTCTCAGCTGGGCTCGAACCTCCTCCACAATAAGGGGGGATATTGACCTTACTGTACCATGCTAGTCAGACAGGTTAATACTAGTGCATAGATATAATATGCGTATTATACACATTAATCGTCTTTTACGACATCTGAGTACAAGACTGATGAATATATATATATATATTGTTATTCCGTCACTACATAGATATATACATAAGTATATGAATTTAAACACTGTTCACGATTACGTATAACGCCTGGAGAAATACATCCTGCAATATGTGACTTTGCGCAAAATTTAAAATCATATAACCGCACCAGACAAAATGTCCATACAAGGCCCATTAACTAAAATCAATACTCTTATTGGCTAATGTAAATTGCATGTTATAGCCCTCATTCATATGCGTTATAATGTGAACCGCCATTAATACAAATATGTTTAATTTAAATGCGTATTTTTTCTTAATAAATATAATTTCATCATTATTCATTTCAGCTTCATTCTTATCATTGGCCAAAAAAATGCATACTTTCTTTTTGTCATGACTAAATTTCGAATGAATTCTATCACTGTACTGTATAGATCAGCATGTTGGGCGACAGATGAGAGACGACTGCATGTAGCGGAGATGCAAATGTTGAGATGGATGTGTGGTGTGACAAGAATGGATAAAGTGAGGAATGAACACATTAGAGGAAGTCTGAAAGTTGCGCCAGTGACGGAAAAGTTAAAGAGTGAACGGCTGACATGGTATGGGCATATGATGAGGCGGGATGAAAGTAATGTTGTGAGAAAAGCTTTAGGTATGAATGTTGAAGGCTTTAGGGGTAAAGGAAGACCGAGGAAAAGATGGATGCATACGTGAGGCATGACACTGATAGCCTAGGAGTGACTACAGAGATGATGTGTCTGATAGGACCATATGGAAGAAGATGACATATTGCGTCAACCCCAAGTAATTGGGATAAGAGCATGATGATGATGAGATGTTATGGTGCATAATTACTCCCTTAGTCTTCTTTTAAGATACCCATAGGCAAGAAAGGGGATGGTGATTGTATTCTTCTACTCCGTCACCATACGGTGAGTATTCCATCCATTCCATACGCTAAGTTATCATCATCATCACAGATCATATACATCCCACTGCTGGGTTCGAGCCACCTCCACAATAAGAGGGCGATTGACCTACTATACAACATTGGTCAGACAAGTTGATATAGGGTTTAATTTCGGGTTTTCTTTCGCTTGCATAGATGTTATATGCGTATTATATCCCTTAGTCGTCTTTTACAACATCCACGGCAAGATAGGGAGTGGCGAATTGTATTCTTATTCCGTCACCACACGGATAAAACACTATACACTAAATAGGTACTATTTTAAATTCCTAGACTCAGGTTAAAAATTACGGAACCAAATTATATATAAATACTACTATAGGTAGCAAGAAGTCTACGAATATACAACTTAATAGTTTAAGTTCCAAGTTGGAAGTTATAACCGCGAAACTTGCGCTGTTGACAATAACTTAATTGTAACTAGTTGCGGTGTTGCCGCCTTGTGTTGATGCGTATCTGTTTTGTATTCAGTGTTACTAGTATTATAAATAAATATTTTATTTATTTAATTAACTTTAGCACACAAAAATAAGATACATGGCGGACTTAATGCCTTAGGCATTTTCTACCAGTCAACCTCGGGTGGAGCAGAAATAATTTAGGCAGGTGCAATAAGTCGTAAGTGATAATTTGTAAAATTTGGTTATCCAAGTATAGCAAATATATTCTTATACACAAAACACACAATCAATACACATATATAGATTCTTATATATACACATAGAAATACATATATATATATACATATACATACATATAAATTTTATTAACAGTAGAGGAGAGCCATCATTGATGTGTTGACTCCGTCAGAATATCTAGGTATAGACATTTTACCATAGCTTTAAAACCATCACAACTAGCGGCCATTCTGATCTTTAATGGTAACGCATTCTAGAAGAGAATAGCCTGGAGATAAAAGGAAGAGTGTACCAGATTAGAGGAATGAGAAGAACAGTGCAGGATAAGATTTTTGGAGGAACGAAGATTACGGTCGTGAGTAGTACATAGAAATTGAAAGTGAAATTTTAAGTAGAGGGGAGCATTAGGAGAGTTTAAAATAGAGAAGAGAAGAGAAATAAATATTTTCATGAATGGAAATAATTGAGTATGGCTTTATTCGATTATTAACCTTCTTGCCTTCCCAGCTGGAAAGGGTAGCCCTTTTCTTTTTGTGGGATTGGTTACAGTCAGCGCACTCCTCGCACCACTCCGCCCGGGGCGACAGAGGGGCGTAAGCACGCACACTCGCAACCCACCCGCGACACGTCGCCTTCGTCGTTGGGCTGACCACCGGAGCCGGGTGTCTTGTCGTCAGTGGTCAAGGGTCCCTGCCACGTTTCCACTCTGAACTTATCTAACGGATAGTCCATGCTACCCCTTTCTGGGGCGGATTATAATTAGTACACACGCCCTCCATTCCATCCGGGGCGGCGCGCGGCCCCATATCTATAGTACCAATTTCGTTGTTGTCCGGGAACAGCTCGGTGGGGACAGTCCATGCTACCCTTACGTTTACTTATTTTCGCATTAATACACTTTGAGACGCTTGCATAGCTAGCGGAGTAGTGATAACAGAGAATTCTATTACCAAATTTTGTGCCGTATCATCTTGATTACCACGTAGAAGAATTTATTACGATATTCATAAATAAATGCTCGGAGTTAAGTGTGATGTATGACTTCATCACAGCATATATAAATACACTCCACTGTTATGCTCAAACCTCTATACCACGCTGGTCAGACGGGCTGGTAAAGGGTTTTATTTCGAGTTTTCCATCTCCTTCATATTATCTATATATAAATTTCTAGTGTACGTGTGTATGTCACTAAACTCCTCCTAAACAGCTGGATCGATGTTGACGAAATTTTTAGTGTGTTCAAGGGGATTCGAGAATGGTTTAGATTCACAATTGGACCCGGTAGTTAACACTGCTGTCGATTTCAAGGAGAATTCCTTTTATTTTATTTAAACAGAAGAACGTCTGTTGGGTCAGCTAGTCTTCATATAATAATCCCGTAGCCGGCTTCACAGTGTAGGACGCCCCCTCACTAGGTGTATTGACGACCTGGTGAAAGTTATTAGGCGTTGTTGAATACAGGCGGTACAAGACCGAACTTCGTAGTGAAACATGGTCGAGTCTTACGTACAGCAGTGGACAGCGATAGGCTGAAATGATAATGATGATGATGGGTCGTCTTTTACGATACCGAAGGGAAGAGAGGTGTGCCTATATGCTTACTCTGTCACCCCAACTTAAATAAAAGTCATCATCATCTTGCTCTTATCCCAATTACTTGGGGTCGACGCAATATGTCATCTGTTTTGACATATTGCAAAAAGTTTCGGCAATGACTTTAATGACCGGCCGCCTGCCTGACGTCAACCCTCCTTGGGAATGTAATCGTTGACCCAAATGGTACCAGATGGAGTTGGTCCGGGTCAATCTAGGGCTCTTAGTTGTCTTTTACGACACCCACGAGCAAAGCAAGGGTTGGTAGTATTCGAAGCCGCTACCACACAGCACAACTTAAATAAAAGTAATATATAAAAATAAATATACGTCTTCAAAGCAAGAAAACAAAATAATTTACTAAGTATAACGCCAATATCAAGTTTGGAATTTCGTTTCCCAATAAATTAAGGAGTTTGCGCGCGACCGTCGGAGTTTTTGAATACCATTAATTTTAACAAACTCTGTCTCTATTATTAATCAACGTTGTAATCATTTTGTTACGGAGACAAATATTGGTGATACAGAAACTTTTTTATATTAGTTATAGTGATAAATTGAAGGGGAGATTTATGTTTTTTGCTTTAAGAGTATAGGCTTTGACATTATAGATTCAAATTCAAATTCCGCAATATTTATCATGGATTTTGCTCATATCTGTCATATTGTTGAGCTAGAGCCACCATCATTCTGTTCTTTAACCAAATACTTGGGGTTGACTTAATATGTATTTTTTTCATAGTACTTCCATTTTGTTAAGGATACTAGCGCTAGTTTTCTGACCGGCCGCCTGCATGACGTCAACCCTCCTGCGGAATTAGATAGACCTGGATTCTATGTAACGCCCTTAGTTGACTTTTACGACATCCACGAACCGATAACACGCGGCATTGACTAAGCTGACCTCTGTGCCAACATGTCTGACCAGGGTAGTATAGTAGGTTAATACCCCGCATAGTGAAGGAGGCCCGAGCCCTATATGGGCCTGTGCCGTTTGGGCAGAGCTGCATCGTGAACTCGTCGCAATCATCGGTGCCGACCTGACGCTGCCGACCATCGCTAGGGAGATGCTCGGCAGCATCAGGAACTGGGACGCGATCGCATCCTTCTGCGAGGCAGTTATCTCGCAGAAGGAGGCGGCGGGTCGCGAACGCGAGGAGCACAGCCTCGACGAAGCGACCCACCGCCAGCGACTGGGGCAGCGCAGGCGGGTTTACCTGCGTGCAATGCCGCCCTAGCCGAGGCCGCGGGTGACGTGACCGGGGATTAGTCCGTCACCCGCCGAGAGGCCGACCGCGTGAGAAGAGACCGACGTCCTCCCCGAGGGGAGACGATGGGAGGGTACCCTGGGTAGGGGGTATTCCGTCGGGCCGGCCACTGATACCAAGTAACTCTGCTCCAGTGGTCGGCCCAACGACGAAGGCGACGTGGTCTTCGGGTGGGTTGCGGGAGTTGCGTGCTTAAGCCCCTGTGTCGCCCCGGACGGAGTGGTGCGGAGGCGCGCCGACCGCAGCCCACCCCAAAAAAAAAATGCCCTATATGGGCTGAGATTATGTTAAAATTCTAAATCACAAATATTTTTACAGGCTTTTATTTCAATATTTCCTTCAAATAAATGTCTTAATAGTAACAGTAAGCCACGGGCAAGAAAGGGGTTGATAAATCTCATTCTTACTCCGTCACTCCACGGTATGTAATGAATGATAAGATTTTTGAAAGTAAAAACACTGCATTAATGAATAAATTCTTATGCCTTAACTTTATGAATAGAAGGATTAAAAATCATACGTCGAATTAAAAAAAAATACGGTCCACATAGATAATTATATATATTGTTGGCCGTGTGGCGACGGTTTGAGAATACATGTGTCGCCACCCCTTACTTGCCCGTGGGAGTCGTAAAAATCGGCTGAGGGTTCACCAGGAGAGTGGGCAGCAGCTCTCTCCTGGGAAACGTAAAACATCCATACTGCGATCGCCAACCCGCCTGCCAAGCGTGGCGATTACGGCAATATCCCCTTTTTAAAAATGGCGTACAACAAAAAAATGGCCCCCAGTCACGGCGGCTCCGGTACCCTACGGGCTCATTTTGGTGGCGGGCCCAGTAGTGGTGGAGCGGGGGGTGCGAGGAATCTCCGGCAGCGATCCGGCTACCAACAAAAACGACCCTTGGCCCTGGTAACACACAACATTCGGACACTCAGGACTGACGAGAGGGTCATCGAGCTGGAAGAGGAATTGAGCAAAATCCGCTGGGACATTGTAGGATTATCAGAAGTGCGAAGAGAGGGCGAGGGCACGATAATCCTCCAGTCTGGAAACTTGCTCTTCTACCGGGAGGGCGATCACCCGTCCCAAGGTGGTATAGGGTTTATCGTTCGTAAGTCTCTCATAGACAACGTGGAGAGGATCGAGAGTGTGTCGACAAGGGTAGCGTACCTTATACTCAGAATTACCAAGAGGTATTCGCTGAAGGTTATACAGGTATACGCACCGACCTCGACATACTCCGACGACGAGGTGGAGGCATTTTACGAGGACATCTCGAAAGCCATACACGCGTCCAAAACCCACTTCACGGTGGTTATGGGAGACTTTAACGCGAAACTAGGCAAAGGGAGTGATGATGAGTTGAGAGTGGGGAAACATGGATATGGACGGAGAAACCAGAGGGGCCAGAAACTGGTTGATTTTCTGGAGAAGGAAAGCCTCTTTATGATGAATTCCTTCTTCAGGAAGCAGCCACAAAGGAAATGGACCTGGATTAGCCCCGATGGTTCAACAAAAAACGAGATAGACTTCATCTTGTCAGACAAACGACAGATATTCAATGATGTCTCAGTGATCAGCAGAATTAAAACTGGGAGCGATCACCGGATGGTACGAGGCACATTGAATATCCATACAAAAGTCGAGCGGTCACGCTTGATGAAGTCTACACTCCGACCTACATCTGTCCAATACCAGAACCTCGAAAACTTTCAACTCGAACTACATAATCGCTTCCAATGTCTGGACGAGTGCGAATCTCCGAACGATATGAACAACAGGTTCGTGGAAACTGTCCACGCGGTTGGGTCGAAATTTTTCAAGGCTCACCGCGTTAATAGACCTAAAAAACTTTCTGACCAGACTCTCGAGCTCATGGAGAGGAGAAAAGAGATGACGGTGCAGTCTGCAGCCGATTGGTCCAAACATAGGCAGCTAAATAGACAGATCTCCAGGTCTGTGCGTCGCGATATTCGCCGATTTAATACGTTCCGTATTAAAGAAGCGATAGAGCGGAATCGTGGCTCGAAAGTGTTCGCACAAGATCTGTCTATTGGGAAAAGCCAAATGACTAAGCTGAAGACCGATGACGGCACTGTCATTTCATCCCAAAGTGAGATCTTGGGAGAGGTCGAAAGGTTCTATGGACAGTTATACAAATCATCCCGAAATCCTGTTGTCGGCTTGGTCCAAGATCCCAGATCCAAGCTAACTCGGCACTATACCGAAGAAATCCCGGACATCAGCTTGTACGAGATCAGAATGGCTCTCAAACAACTACGTAACGGTAAGGCACCGGGAGTTGACGGAATTACGGCAGAGCTTTTGAAGGCGGGCGGCAAGCCGGTATTAATAGCCCTTCAGAAGCTATTTAATTCCGTTATCCTCGGGGGCGACGTTCCAGAGTCGTGGACCAGGAGTGTGGTGGTGCTGTTCTTCAAGAAGGGTGACAAAGCTCTTTTAAAGAACTACAGACCCATCTCACTCCTGAGCCATGTTTATAAGTTGTTTTCGAGGGTCATTACCAATCGACTCACGCGCAAGCTCGATGACTTCCAGCCGCCCGAACAAGCCGGCTTCCGAAAAGGCTATAGCACCATAGACCATATCCTCACGCTTCGGCAGATTATACAAAAGACCGAGGAGTATAATCGGCCCCTGTGCTTAGCGTTTGTGGACTATGAGAAAGCCTTTGATTCAGTCGAAACTTGGGCGGTGCTGCAGTCCCTTCAGCGGTGCCAAATCGACCATCGCTATATCGAAGTGCTGAAATGTTTGTATAGGAACGCCACAATGTCAGTCCGTATCCGGGATAAGAGTACGAAACCGATCCAGTTGCAGAAAGGCGTGAGACAAGGAGATCTCATCTCTCCGAAACTGTTCACCACTGCACTGGAAGATGTCTTCAAGCTCTTAGACTGGACTGGACTCGGCATCAACATTAACGGCGAATACATCACTCACCTTCGATTCGCAGACGATATCGTCGTTATGGCAGAATCCATGGAGGACCTTGGCACTATGCTCAATGATCTCAGCAGGGTATCCCAACTAGTGGGTCTACGAATGAACATGGACAAGACGAAAGTCATGTCAAATACCCATGTCATTCCTGTACCGGTCCTAGTTGGCAATGCGATTCTCGAAGTTGTCAATCACTATGTTTACCTAGGACAAACAGTCCAGTTAGGTAGATCCAATTTCGAGAAAGAGATCAGCCGACGAATCCAACTCGGTTGGGCAGCGTTCGGGAAACTTAAGAGGATCTTCTCGTCCAACATACCTCAGTGTCTGAAAACACAGGTCTACGACCAGTGTGTGTTACCAGTGATGACTTACGGCACGGAAACGTGGTCCCTAAATGTAGGCCTCATATCAAGGCTCAAAGTCGCTCAGCGTGCTATGGAACGGGCTATGCTCGGGATTTCTCTGCGAGATAGAATCCGGTATACAGAAATACGCAGAAGAACGGGTGTAACCGACATAGCACGAAGAATTAGCACGCTGAAGTGGCAATGGGCAGGCCACATCGCTCGACGAACCGACAACCGCTGGGGAAGAAAGGTTCTCGAGTGGCGACCACGCATCGGACGACGCAGTGTAGGACGCCCCCCCACTAGGTGGACCGACGACCTAGTGAAAGTTGCTGGGCGTCGTTGGATGCAGGCGGCACAGGACCGCACATTGTGGCGCAATATGAGGGAGGCCTACGTCCAGCAGTGGACGGCAATAGGCTGAAATGATGATGATGATGATGATGATAGATAATTATATTGCATTGGAATCGAATCGAAACCATTTGGCATAGGAGCTGCCTATTTAGGTCAATATACTGTTTACAGTACAACTTGATCTAAAAATCTTTGGCAGTACATATTGTTACAATTCGACGTGACGTGTTCACGTCACCTTGTCACGGTAATAGGGGGGAAGCAATAAGATTCAGATCACGTGCCTCGCACGGGAGTCGAACACACGACTCTAGTTTATTTGCCATTCCCAATGTATGTTGTGATAAATCTAATTTGTGTGGGCGTATAGCGTTTTGTTGAGAATAAATTCAATATTTTTCAGGTATATGAATTGTAACATATAGTTGAGATTTGAAGCCGAAATTTCAATATTCTTCGTTAAGACGCATGGTTTTATCGTGTCCTAAATAGTATTAGCATTCGGGAAACTTAATAGGATCTTCTCGTCCAACATACCTCATTGTCTAAAATCAGTTCTACGACCAGTGTGTGTTACCAGTGATGACTAACGGCATGGAAACGTGGTCCTTAAATGTAGGCCTCATAACAAGGCTCAAAGTCGCTCAGCGTGCTATGGGGCGGGTTATGCTCGGGATTTTTCGGCGAGACAGAATCCGTAATACGGAAATCCGCAGAAGAACGGGTGTAACTGACATAGCACGAAGAATGAGCACGCTTAAGTGACAATGGACAGGCCACATCGCTGGACGAACAGACAACCGCTGGGGAAGAAAGGTTCTCGAGTGGCGACCACTTATCGGACAACGCAGTATAGGACGCCCCCACTAGGTGGACCGACGATCTGGTGAAAGTTAATGGCCGTCGTTGGATGCAGGTGGCACAGGACCGCACTTTGTGACCTAATATGAGGATAATCTACATCCACCAGTGGACGGCGATAGGCTTAAATGGTGATGATGAAATAGTACTAAGGATAAAACTTGTATTCTTGTTTATGACGATAACAAAACGACGAAATGATTAAATATGGAAATAACATTAGTGCACGAGAATCACTCGCTTGCATAGATGTCATATACATATCCCTTATATAATACCCACGGCCAGGGTAGGCAATAATAATTTGTATTCTTACCTTTTAATTTGTTTTTCTCTTACTCATTTCTTCTAAGCCCATATATGTCCCACTGTTGGGCTCAGGCCTTCGCCACAATGTAAGGGAAATTGACGTTGCGCTGTATTAACATAGGATGTTAGGTCGAATTTTCTTTGTCTTCATCATTCCGGCTCATTCTGGCCCACTGTTGGGCTCGAACCTCCTCCATAATAGGAGGGAAATTGACCATGCTGGTCAGACAGGTTGGTTTAGGTTTTATTTTGAGATTTCCATCTCTCACATATATGTTATACGCATATTTAATCCCTTAGTCGGCTTTTACCCTTTTTTTTTTTCTTTTTTACGATTATTTATTTTTATGAAATTTAAAATGCCATTACTTCAAACAAAGGTGCAGCATTATAAGAAAATCCCAACAACAAGATAAGCCGCGGGGCAAAAACTGATTGAAAAATAAAAAAATATCTTTACATTTGAAGAGAAATAATTACTCTTTTTAATACAGCTGGTGAACCAATTTACCCAAGCCATCATTTACGAATATAATATCTTTCTTGTTACATTTTCTATACTTTGAGATAATAATATGTTCGCTTTGGAATATGTGTGTGTTTATATGTCTTTAACAAACATAATATTTACGTTACGAGATATTTGTAAACATGTTGTTTATTAAAATGAAGAAACAAAATGTGATTTTTGTTAGCGAATGTTCATTTGACGTAAAATGAAATTATTTTTTATGAATATTGTTTTCTTATTTTTTCTTCTTAAGCCATGTTTTTATTGCTGTTGATGGCAAACGATCACAAAGCACACCTGTTGTTAAATGATACTGCCACACTTGAACCTTTTTTTTTTTTTTTGGGGTGGGCTGCGGTCGGCGCGCTCCTCGCACCCTCCGTCCGGGGCGACAGAGGGGCGTAAGCACGCAACACCCGCAACCCACCCGAACACCACGTCGCCTTCGTCGTTGGACCGACCACCAGAGCAGGGTTACTTGTCATCAGTGGTCGGCCCGACGGAACACGATAACACTCTAAGGGAATTGGGTTTCCAGCTCATTTGCTCATCGAACGAAGTGCAGTAATAAATTGCTACGACTCAGAGGTCGATTTTTGTTATGTATTTTTTTTTTTAGTGTAATACTACCCTGGAGGGACCGACCCACGTAGACAAAGGATTTTCAATGGTTTCCACTGTAAATCATAGTTTTACGGCAAAATTAGCCTAATATATTCCGCTGATCAAATTGACTTTATTTCGAGTTTACTTTCAGTTACAGTACTGTTATATGCTTACATTTTTAACATACCGACTGAAATCAAGGAGTGGCTACCATTGAATTATTATTCGATCACCAGATGGACTATTTTTTTATTTACAGCCCCTTTTTTTTTGGTTTGCGGTCGGCGCGCTTCTCGCATCACTCCGACCGGAGCGACAAAGGGGCGTAAGCACGCACACCCACAACCCACCCACGATACACGTCGCCTTCGCCGTTGGGCCGACCACCGGAGCAAGGTCGTGACGTCAGTTGTTAATTGAAATAATAATAATCATCACAGCTCATATACGTTCCACTATTTGGCTCGTGAATGTCGTAAAAGACGACTAACTAAAGACCCTTCCATGGATGTCGTAAAAGACGACTAAGAGATATAATAAGCATATAACATCTGTGCAAGAGGAGGAAAACTCGAATCAAAACCCTATTCCAACACGTCTGACCAGCGTGGAATAGTAGGTCAATAATCCTCCCATTGTAGAGGAGGCCTAAGGATAACAGTGGGACATATATAGGCTGAGATGATGATGAAATGAATTTAGCGTAATGCGTATTAAATCCCTCACTCGTCTTTTACGACACCCACGGGCAAGGGTGTGGTGAATTGTATTCTTACTCCGTCACCACACGGACAGATTATATTGAAATAACTAGCAACCCACCCTCGCTTCGCTTCGGTTTCGGTCGTCTTTCCTGCGTAGTTCCCGTTCCCGTGAGAATACCGGGATAAAGTATAGCCTATGTTACTTCCTGATATTATAGCTTTCCATTGGTGAAAGAATTTTTAAATCAGTCCAGCCGTTTTGAAGATTACCCGGAACAAACAGACAGACAGATAGACAGACAGACAAAAAAAAATATAAAGTGTAATTTAGGGATATGTATAGTGCAAATAACCGTGTGAGCATGAAAAAAGCCTATTATTTTGACATTACAAACAGACACTCCAATTTTATTTATTGGTATAGATAATGAAGAAATAAAATAAACGGATCTACCGTTTATTTTAGTATTTATTGTTCTATAGTGTAAGTAATAAGTTACTAATACTAAAGTAACCCGGTTTCTCGTAATCTATGTCTGGACATTACGTACATGGATACTGGACGGTAGTTCTCCCTGGAGAAATTACTGCCAAGCTACTATCCATATGTAGGTTACTTCAATACAATTGTTATATATAGATATGTATGTTTGTAGAAGATTTTTATTCAGTAATGCAAACATTTTTCACCTTCTTTTTAACCCTGAACGCAAAACAAATGTGTAATAATTTTAAGCCCGTGTGGGGACGGAATAAGAATACAATTTACCACTTTCTTGATGTTGTAAAAGACGACTAAATATACAATATACATATAATATGAATTCAAGATAAGGCAAACTCGAAACAAAACCCCATACCAAGCCATCTGACCACTGACGACAAGTCACATCTGCTCCGGTGGTCGGCGAAACAACGAGGTGACGTGGGTACGGGTGGGTTATGGTCCCGCGCGCCGTCCTTTCATCGCCCCGGACGGACTGGACCGCGCGTGCGCTTACCATAGCCCACCCATAAAAAAGAAAAAAATACCAAGCCATCTGACTAGTGTGGTGTAGTCGGTTAATTTATCCCCAATTGCGGAGGAAACTCGATGCAGTGGCACGTGTATAAGCTGAAATGATAATGATGAACCCAAAACATCCTCTCCTACCTTCTCCTACCATCAGATTAGCTTAATGGTAGCATCACATAAGAATGTTTCAAATTAAATGTCACATAAGGTTGAAAATTAAGTGACTACCCATTATGCCTAAGATCTAAGATGTCATGTGTCATTATGTTTAAGATCTCTACGGTAGCTAAACAAAGCAAGAAATGATGACCTTGAAACGCCCGAACAGGTGGTTCATAAATAATAGCTAAGAACTATCTTGATCACGTCAGCTTACAAATAATAAATCCGCATCATTTTCGGTCTATTCGTTTAGGAGCTACGATGCCACAAGCTTACACAGACAACCAAATACGTAAAATTTATTTAATCTCTCTTTTCTTTCTTTAATGTCAAAGTAACTAACAATATAATTCATCATCATAATTTCAGCCTATCGCCGTCCACTGGTGGACGTAGGCCTCCCTAATGTTACGCCACAAAGTGCGGTCCTGTGCCGCCTGCATCCAACGACGCAGAGCAACCTTCACCAGATCGTCGGTTCACCTGATGGGGGATGTCCTACACTGTATCGTCCGATACGTGGTCGCCACTCGAGAATCTTTCTTCCCCAGC
Source organism: Lymantria dispar (assembly GCA_032191425.1). NCBI lineage: Eukaryota > Metazoa > Arthropoda > Insecta > Lepidoptera > Erebidae > Lymantria > Lymantria dispar. The sequence continues at coordinate 17,429,358 of CM063465.1, read as the reverse complement.
GGTTGTCGGTACAATACAATTAATAAATAATCTATATCCATAAATAAAATTGAAGCGTCTGTTGGTAATGTCAAAATAATAGGCCTTTTTCATGCTCACATGGTTATTTACACTATATATATGCCTAAAATCACTTTCTATTTTTTTGGTCTGTCTGTTTATTCCGGGTAATCTTCAAAACGGCTGGACTGATTTCAAAATGTCTTTCACCAATGGAAAGCTATAATATCAGGGAGTAAACTAGGTTATATATTTTATCCCGGTATTCTCACGGGAACGGGAACTACGGGGATAACGCGACAAAAACCGAAGCGAAGTAAGGGCGGGTTGCTAGTAATTAATAAATACAATTTAGGGAATGGATAGTTAACAAATGCCTATTAAAAAGATCTTTTTAACCTTTTATAATAGCATAGAAAACACTAACATTTAGATATATCCAAATATACTAACTACTAGCAATCCGCCCTCGCTTCGCTTCGGTTATAGGTTATAGTCGTTTTACCCGCGTAGTTCCCGTTCCCGTGGGAATACCGGGATAAAATATAGCCTAGTTTACGCCCTGATATTATAGCTTTCCATTGGTGAAAGAATTTTTGAAATCGGTCCAGCCGTTTTGAAGATTACCCGGAACAAACAGACAGACAGACAAAAAATTTTTTAATTGCTATTTTAGGCATAGTGTGAGCATGAAAAAAGCCTATTATTTTGACAATACAAACATACACTCCAACTTTATATATTGGTATAGATAATATGTCCGTATGGTGATGGAGTAAGAATATAATTCACCACACCCTTGTCCGTGGGTGTCGTAAAAGACGACTGAGGGATATAATATGCATTATATCCCTCAGTCGTCGTCATAGATATACTAACTATACACAATCGAAATTTTGTGAATATCTCTTGGGTGTTGTTATGTTAGTTGCCTAGAGCTCTCTGTTTGTGGCGGGTAATTCAGTAAGATTGACGTTTTGGGCTCGCATCGTCCGACCTAGCTAATTGTTACTCCGTGATTGTTACGTATATTACTTGGAAAATTGGCAGGGTTTATTTATTTACATCGCAACGGTAAATTGTGATTACTGCGGATCTGGAAGATATTATTTAAGTAATAACTTCGTTACGAAAGTAAAGTAATAACTTCGTAACAGTGTCTGAAAACACAGGTCTATGACAAGTGGGTGTTACTAGTGACGATTTACGGCACAGAAGCGTGGTCCCTAAATGCAGGCCTTATAACCAAGCTCTAAGTCGCTCAGCGTGCTATGAAACGGGCTATGCTCGGGATTTCACTGCGCGATAGAAACCGAAATACGAAAATCCGAAGAAAAACGGCTGTAACCGGCATAGCACAAAGAATTAGCACGCTGAAGTGGTAATGGGCAGGCTACATTCCTCGATGAACCGACAACCTGGAGAAGAATGGTTTTCGTGTGGCGACCACGTATCGGACAACGCAGTGTAGGACACCCCGACTAGGTGGATCGATGACCTGGTGAAAGTTGCTGGGCGTCGTTGGATGCAGGCGGCACAGGACCGCATTTTGTGGCGTAACATGAGGGAGGCCTATGTCCTACAGTAGACGGTCATAGGCTAAAATGATGATGAACTTCGTTAGACGTTATTTGCACGTTATTCTGTGAGTATTGAATCATATTAAGCAGTCATGCTTGGCTATGTAACGCTTGTTCGAGTAAAGTCGACTCTCATCGACTAAGGGAATTTTCAGTATAATGACGAAGTAAGAATATGATTAATCATCCCCAATTATGTCCGTGGATATCGTAAAAGACGACTAAAGGATATAATATGCATATAACATCTATGCAAGAGAAGGAATATTCGAAATGAAACTCTATATTAACACCTTAAAATAATAACGTTTAGAGGGATAGTGTCGGTAATTATGCGATTAAAAACGTGAAGCCAGAAATACTACATTACACACGTACACCACTATACAATGGAGTTGCCTTGCGTACGCAGTGACCTTTTACACTACGGAATGGTCCAGCGTAAGGCTCCAATTGGCTCCAATTTAAATGCTTCATTTTATGTGCGTGGAGTTACCTTCTATGAGTTATTATTCTAAGATTAAAATATTTGACCAGCGCAGTATAGTAGGTAAAAGTCCCTCCTACCGTGGAAGGGTTCCAAGCCCAACATTTTGAATAGTGTAGGCTGATCTAAAATAATGAATTATTTATTTTGTTACTTCATGAATATAGAATAAAAAAATATTTTATTTAATTTGATTAGACTTTAAAATTAAAATATTTATTAGTATAGGTTGTTATTTTTAAATATAAGTAATATGATACCAGAAACAGATACCAGATACACAAAAATATGTTCCTTAATGCAAAAATAAGCTCATATTAATTAATGCTTAACGCCTAAGGTAAGTAATATTCCAGTAGGACCTGTCTAAAACTGATGCCCATATCAGTCACCATGTTCGCCATCTTTGAACACAAACACTTTAAAAATAACATTGTATCGGAAAACTCTAGGAAATTGAATATCAGCAGTGAGTCACGTTTGCAAAAATTATATTCACCATGAGTTTCTACTTCAACCGAACTGTATTTTAAATTCTATAAAAACTAAGCACCTTTTTTTTATTCAAAAGTCAATTTCTTTAGTCAAAAGTCTAAGCGACAAACTCGAGACATTTTTCTAAAATTTTTTTTCAGTGTATCTTACCTACCTACTTACAACTTGTTGTAAGTAGTAAGCTTAAATAAGACTAGTTTACGGATTTTATCACGTTTGTATTTGATTTTTGATTGCCCAACGTTTCGAACACTTTGCAGCGTTCATGGTCACGGGCGGACTATCAAAAATCGTGGGGCAATCAAAAATCAAATACAAACGCGATAAAATCCGTAAGATAGTTTTATTTAACATGTGTAATACTCGCGTAAATATCAGAAATCATTAAGTAAGCTTAAAGTTAGCTTAGCTAAAGTAAGATTAGTATCTTAAATGGATAGATAGATAACCAGCCACTTAACAATTGCCAATAAGTATCTCTATATGATATGATAGAACTGGTCGACGTATGACAGTGTTATGCTAACTTCAATTTCTGATAAGAGCAGGATTATCTATATCCTCCAGTAAAAATGAATGTTATAAACGTGGATATATACATATTGTTCAGAGGGTGCCACTACCAGTTGACTGTCTGTTAACTGATTAGTGTCGCTACGGGCACGCGATCCTGGACTGCTCCAGCTGCTCCTGTCATACTCTTATCCCACATCTAATGACAGTAGTGTCCCCTAACCCAGTTTCCACCATATACATCCGCCATATCCCCGTCCCTTTCCCATTAACGAAAATTCCTGAGGAGGGTTGACGTCAGGCGGGCGGCCGGTCACAAAATAAATAGCCGAAACTGTAGATAATATGAACTTAAGAAAGGTAAGTTCATGTTGTCCTCATCCACTTAGCGTAGGATGAGGGCAGGCAAATGATGATGATGATAAACATGGATATATCAAAAACAAAATGAATAAACAACAGTATCCGTAAGAATAAATAACTATCATCATCATTTCAGCAAATATACGTTCCACTAATGGGCTCGAGCCACCTCCACAATAGGAAGGAAATTGACCTTACAGTGCTGGTCACACAGTTTGATATAGGATTTTGGTTCTCTTGCAAAATATTATATGCGTATTCAAGTTATACATCTTTTGGCGCGTTAGGGATACGGGTAAATTTTTACGATGCACGCACACCGTCACGAAAAACCGACATCATGAAGTTAGTCAGCATGTTTTAAGATGCACGCGCTCACCATCACAAATATCAACTAGATAATGCATTATCATTAAACTTTCAATGTATACAATACATATACAATACCTTTTTTTCTATTATTCGTGTCGTTTTCGCCACAAATTTGGGAAAAGGCAAAGCATAACATTTTTAGAAAGGTTTTTATCGCCAAAAAAGTATAACTTTAATAAGTAACACACACTTTTTTTTATAGCCCTCAGTCGTCGTTTGCAACATCCAAAGACAAAATGGGAAATGGTGAATAGTATTCTTATTCCGTCACCACAAGGAAAATACATATATATTTGCCCCATATAAGTATCAATAAATTTATAGAGGGACCTTAAGTTTCTTAACACATAGGTCAATCAATTTGATAACACCTTTTTCTTTTATTCGGACTGGAAAGACTTATAAATTTTCGATACGCACCCAGAATACATTCGTTCAATTTTAGTATCTAAGTCACGTTTTCAGTTGTATAATATTCCTATCTTAGAAATGGGCTAGTGTTTTATTCGGACCTATGTCCCTTTGGCAATCTTAGGATAGTTCGTATAGAATCGAAAGGTTTTAAGGAATACTAAAGATTGAATTGATATGTAGCCATCTACTTTGGTTTTATATCTTATCTATGTAGAGATATTTTTTGATTGCTTGGGATTATTACTACTTAGAAGATGGCCAAATAAAGTGGTTTCGATATCCACGCAGCACAATACTTCGTGTGATCCACAATATTATGGATCTGTGCGTAATTTGTGTCCGTTAATTATGTTTGTTAAGTCCATCGTGTGGTGACGGATTAAGAATACAATTCACCACTCCCTATCTTGCCCGTGAATGTCGTAGAAGACAACTAAGCGATGTAATATGCACATAACATCTATGCAAGAGAAGGAAAACTCGAAATGAAACCCTATACCAACATGTCTGACCAGCACGGTATAGTAGGTTAAATTCCCTCCCATTGTGGAGGAGGCCCGAGCCCAGTGGGACGTTTGTGGGCTGCGATGATGATGCTGATGAAAGTCCATTGTATCGTGACAAAGTACCTAAGTATAGACCACTTCATCACCACCTTTACTACCCTTGCGTGTCCTAAAAAATGAATGAGGCATTATAATATACAGATAACTTCTATGCCATAGAAGGAAACTCTAAAATAAAACCCTATACAAACCCGTTCGAATAGCGTAGTAGTACAATAGCGGTAAGACCACACTGTCCGTTGTCTGTCTACAGCCGCGGGCCGGTCCGTCCGGGGCAGTACTACGCTCGCGTAGAAAATCGACGTCTGAGTAGTAGCAATTTGTTACTGCTCTTCGTTTGGTGAGCGAGAGAGCCGGCAGCCCAACTTTCTGAGGGTGTTTGCGTGTGGAGGTCTTTCTTCGTGGTAGGCAGCGGCCTTACAAAGGTCTATGAGCGGCAGCAACACTTACCATCAGATAAACTGTTAGCTCGTTTGCCACCGTTTGAAATGAAACAATTCAATGTAGAGGAGACTCGAGCCCAGCAGTGGGACATATATGAGTTGTACTTGTTAATCTGGTTGAACTGACCTGCACTGCACAAAAATAATGTCACTGTTATTATCAACAGCAGGATAATAGACGGATTTTCTAACGGAGTCAACTCATCAATGATGGCTCTCCTCTACTTTTAATAAAATTTATATGTATCTATATGTATGTTTATGTATGTATATATGTATTTCTATGTGTATATATATGTATCTATATATGTGTATTGTTTGTGTGTATTGTGTATAAGAATATATTTGCTATACTTGGATAACCAAATTTTACAAATTACCATTTACAATGTATTCCACCTGCTTAAATTGTTTCTGCTCCACCCGAGGTTGACTGGTAGAAAATGCCTAAAGCATTAACTCCGCCATGTACCTTATTTTTGTGTGCAAATAAATAGAGTTCCAAAACCTTCCATCCATTGCTTCTCCCTCTTCTAAGCAGCCATTAGGAGTATAATACTCACAATGACAGTTTCAAATACTTAATAATTTAAACAATGTCCTGAATTATACAAGAAGGATGTGAATCTGAGCGATATTGAAAATTGATTCGCTTCTCGCACGATTTCACATAACCGTACATACTATAAGATCCAAACTGCATACACTGTGGCTTAAACGTTATTTTTAAATTCAATGTTCTTTACGTGCTTCTGAATATAAATTACCTAAATGATACAATAGATTTATACTAGCAAATACCCGCGGATTCACTTTCGTAGTTCTCGTTCACATGGGAATACGGGGATAAAATATAGTATACTAGCAACCCGCCCTCGCTTCGCTTCAGTTTCAGCCGCCTTAGCCGCGTAGTTCTTGTTCCCTTGGGAATACTGGAATAAAATATAGCCTATGTTACTCCCTGATATTATTGCTTTTCAATAGTGAAAGAATTTTTGAAATCAGTTCGGTGGTTTAAACGTAAAAGGGTAACAAACAAACAAACAAACTTAGTTTCTCATACACCGTATGCTTACGGCTACAAATGCTAGCCAGCCCTGTTTCTCGTGGGTGTCGTAGAAGACAAACAAGAGCTTTTATATCAACCTTTTTTTTTGAACGTGGGTAAATTCAATCTTTACGCATACCCACCTCTGACAGTTGGGGTATGCCAGGCTCAGCAGTTAGATAAGTGTCAGTGCCACTACCAGCTAAAAAGCACACGCTGTTCCTGTCCCTTATCATCATCATCATCATCGCAGCCCACATACGTCCCACTGTTGGGCTCGGACCTCCTCCGCAGTGAGAGGGAATTTGGCCTACTATACCATGCTGGTCAGACATGTTGGTATTTCGAGTTTTCCTTCTTTTGCACAGATGTTATGTGCATATGACATCCCATAGTCGTCTTTTACGACATCCATGGGCAAGATAGGGAGTGGTGAATTGTATTCTTACTCCGTCACCACACGGAAAATGCTGTCCTGTGCCTCAGTTACAGCGAAGCCATGGGCATTTTTACATGCACCACAACTCCGCCGAACCGAAACACCCGCTGCTCGCGAACTCACCTCAGTGGTAAGGAAAGGGCTACTACACCAGGCGTTTTGAAGATTCGGAGTCTTCTCCTTCCGACTGGTGCAAGTCTTGTCGACGCGTGGTTGTTTCTTTTTTTTATTGCAAATGGTAGCAAACGAGCAAACAGTTCACCTGATGGTAAGTATTGCTGCCGCCCATGGACCTTTACAGAGTCGCTGCCTACCGCGAAGAAAGTGAAGGGGGTGTGAATGCATGCATTGAGGCTCGATGATTCCAAGGGCACCACCAAAACCCTCCACACACAAACACCCTCAGAAAGTTGGGCTTCCGGCTCTCTCGCTCACCGAACGAAGCGCAGTAACAAATTGCTACTACTCAGACGTCGATTTTCTGCGAGAGTGTGGTACTGCCCCGGACGGACCGGCCTGCGGCTATAGACAGATAACTGTCGACAGTGTGGTCCTACCACTTTTGGCAAGTACTTGCATAAGGTCGCGAGGAGAGAGAGAGAGAGAGAACGCCTTCCACTGCGATTGTGAAGAAAATACGCCGCAGCACACGCTCGAGGTTTACGTGGCCTAGGCATAGCAGCGCCGTGAACTCTTCGCAATCATCGGTGCCGACCTGACGCTACCGACCTTAGTGGACCAAAAACCTTGCTGGTTTAAATGTCGTTAATTGTATAGTATTGTACCTTTATTTTGTACTGGTAAATAAATAAATAAACCCTATACCGAAACATCTCACCAGCGTGGTAAAGTAGGTAAACTTCACTCCTATCCATGAGGACGCTCGAGCCCAGCAGTGGGACGTATATGAGCTAAAATGATAATGAATGAAATTCTCCCATGGCACAATATCTTATATCTTATACATGTTGGAACCCAAGGCTCGATTTTTTGTTTCACTGTAACATCAAAATATTTAAAAAATAACTCGCATTAATTTCAACTACGAATTTTCACGACATACTGTTTCGAAAATGTTTGCCGACAAAAAGAGGTTACAACCGACGCCGGGTGTAGCCTAGTCTGTCACAAATAGGGTTGTCAATCTTGTACACATTTTTTTTTATTCTTTCATTGTTTAAATTTACATCACCATCATACTCTTCTTCCGTATCCGTGGTGCCGTACTGTTGCGCTTATCGTAGCTGTACACCTCTTTACTTATTGGCTGACTAGTCATTTTGTTTTCCTGTCTCCCGCTTTGTCTAGGAGGACAGTGGAATCTCTATTTCCAACTCCTCCTCTTTAATATTTTCTAATTAAATTTGTTCCGAGACAATTAAAATCATGTCCCGGGACTGCCTGAGGGTCAAACCTCGGTGTCATTTATGGTGACCATTGTGGATCCTGGCTTTACAATGGTGGGAATGTGTGGTGGGATTAGTCCCAAGAAAAAATCACCATAACATTAGCTAGGAATCACTGGTAACATACTCGTTTACTGGTAGCCTCGATAGATGGCGCTTGATGGATGTACGCAGCCGGTTATGGACTCACCCACCGCCTCCTTCGTCGCCCCGGATGGATCTAATGGTGTGCAGCGAATATGGCCTATGGCTAAAAAAGCTAACATATCATGTCATATACGTATTGTTGGTCTCGAGCCTGCTGTATAAAAGGAAATAAATCGACTTACTGCGCTGGTTAGATGGTTGCTATGCTAAACATTTAAGTTTGCCTTCTGTTGCGTTAATATTATATGCCTATTATATCTCTTAGTAATAAGTTAATATATTAAAGTTTCAGTTTTTTATTGAAATTATCGTAAGACACATATTAGAATTTTGTACAGAAGCACTCACGTGGAGGGTCATGTAGGATCAATTACGTTACAAGCATATCCTATGCATCAACAGGGCGAGGGCACTGCGACTTCTTCAAGCCCTCGGCGTGCACTGAATGCAATTTACCACAGAATGTATTCGAAATCCGGGTCGAAGTAATCGATGTTAGAACTTGAGTATTTTGCGGCAAAATATAATTCTAATATACATATAATAAAATTTATTTAAGGATTTCTGATGTTGCGTAAACATCTGAAATCCTTGAATAATGAAGTGAATATTACACATTTTAAATAAAACTACTTTACAGATTTTATCGCGTTTGTATTTGAGTTTTGATTGCCCGATTTATTACAGAAAATAAATTTTCTGCAATAACGAAAATGTGAAACATCGACAACGACAATGTCTGTCCGTGACCATAAACGCTGCAAAGTGTTCAAAACGTCGGGCAATCAAAAATCAAATAGAAACGCGATAAAATCCGTAATGTAATTTTATTTAAAATAAAATTTATTAATTAAAAAACTAATATTAAAAAAAAAAACATGTGCGTACAGCCCTATGAAAATTTACACTTAACTATGAATGAATGCTCTAATAAGCAAGCATACGCTTCGCTCACCACGTAAGCGCTGCCTCTTTGAAAAAAAAAAACCTTTTTTAATTTTTTTTTACTCCTATGCTAACCTGATATGTTTATTTAATGTTGACCTAGTATGACAGCTGTCTTCTTTTCAGTATTTATCAGCCGATTGTCGACCCTTGTTGAGCGTAATCCTCCCTACGAACGGGGTATAATTATGCTGGTCATCATTTTTCTAGAAGAGTACTACAGCCTATTATCCTCGTCATCTATTACCCAATTTTTAGGACTGCGTTGAGAAACCTCAATATTAATAATTCTATCTTAGAGTAATAACGTATAGAAGGATAGTGTCTATACGTAAGCCATCAAAAATATGAAGCAAACAATACTACATGCGTGCAGGCGATTACACATTTACACACGCACACCACTATACAAATTATGAAATGAAATTTTGTTTTTTTTAACATAAATCGTCGGAATACTTTTAAAAGTAATGTTAATATCTTTCTATGTTTTTCAAATGTGTTGTGACACCATTTGAATACACAAATCGTCATAATTACCTATTTATTTTCTAAGAGTTGCATATGTACGTGCAGTACAGTGACCTTGTACATTATGGAACGGTGCCGGCGTAAGATCCATAAGGCTCCAATTGAAATGCTTCACTTTTTGTGCGCGAATTTACCTTCTATACGTTATTATTCTAAGAATTCTATTTAGGGATGTTGTGCATATGATGTTTCGGATACGGATATATTTTTATTGCTGTTGGTGGCAAACACCTGATGGCAAGTGATACGGCCGCTCATGGGCCTTTACTAGGCCGCTGCCTACTGTGAACAAAATTAAGGTAGTATAATACAAGCAATGATTTGTGATACTAAAAGTATCACTAAAACAAGTAACTATAATAAAAGTAGAATGACAATAATGATGATTATAAATATTTGGTTTGGATATTCATCATCTCAACTATATAAGCCCCACTGCTGCACTCTAGTCTTCTCGATAGTGAAAGAAGAACTTACCTACTATACCACGCTGGTCAAATGGATTGGCTTTCTTGTCGAATTTCCTCCTCTTGCAGTAACGTTTTCTGCTTGCGTCCCCTAGTCGTGTCTAACACCACCTACGGGTAAGAACCCACGGATGGTGAATTGTATTCTTACTTCAATACCACACAGAAATCAGTTTAGATATTGCCAACATCTTAGAATAATAACGTATAGAAGGATAGTGTCAGTACTTCGAACTTTAAAAATTTGAATCTAAAAATACTAATGGCGGGCAGACGATTACACACGTACACACGCAAACCACTATACAAATTATGAAATCAAATTTTGTTTTTATTAACATAAATCGTCAAAGTAATTTTAAAAGTAATGTTAAAAACCTTTTTATGTTTTTCAAATGTGTTATGGCACCATTTGAATGCACAAGCCGTCATAATTACCTATTTATTTTTTAAGAGTTGCGTACGTTCGTGCAGTGCAATGACTTGTACATTACGGGACTGTTCCGGCGTAGGCTCCATTAGGCTCCAATCGAAATGCCTCACTTTTTGTGCGTGGACTTACCTTCTATATGTTATTATTCTAAGGCCTACATATTAAGAAGATGCCTATAACTTGAACAATAAATTTTACGCACAAATGAAACATACCACAATATTAAAAATAAATAATCAGCATATTACTTTTCGTATTAATACTTTACTAAATAGGTATAAGTTTATTATAAACTAGCAACCCGCCCTCGCTTCGCTTCGGTTATAGGTTATAGTCGTTTTACCCGCGTAGTTCCCGTTCCCGTGGGAATACTGGGATAAAATATAGCCTAGTTTACGCCCTGATATAACTTTCCATTGGTGAAAGAATTTTTGAAATCGGTCCAGCTGTTTTGAAGATTACCTGGAACAAACAGACAAACAGACAGACAGACAGACGGACAGACAGACAGACAGACAGACGGACAGACAGACAGACAGATAGACAGACAGACAAAAAATTTTAATTGCTATTTTAGGCATAGGTGTTGTGCAAATAACCGTGTGAGCATGAAAAAAGCCTATTATTTTAACATTACAAACAGACACTCCAATTTTATTTATTGGTATAGATTGTATAAACGTACATATATAGAGTAAGATAAGCATAGAGAATTTTTTTTTTTTAAGACAGCACCCTGCACTAAGGAAAAAAAGTGTGTGTGCTTGCTTATGTACGCACGTAAGAAGTGATACTTCTTTAGGGTAAGAAAATAAAAGTCTTCCTAAAAATTTTTGTGAAAAAAAAAAAACAATAGTAATAATAGAAAAAAAAGATATTTATTGCATTGAAAGTTTTATTGCAACGCTTCTATCTAGTTCACGCATCGTAAAAAATGTTGACTAGTTTACTTCTGGGTGTCGGTTTTTCATGACGACGGGCGCGTATCGTAAAAAAATCCTTTGTTTTTATTGCAAATGGTGGCAAACGAGCAACTAGTACACCAGATGGTAAAATAATGCTCATGGACCTTTGTCAGGCCACTGCCTACCGCGAAGAAAGTGAAGGGAGTGTGAATGTGTGCAATGAGGTTCTATGAAACTAAAGGCATTACTAAAACCCACCACATGCAAACACCCTCAGAAAGTTGGGCTTCCGACCCTCTTGCTCACCGAACGAAGCACAGTAACAAATTGCTACTACTCAGACGTCGATTTTCTTGGGAGGACGTCGGTCGATGGGAGGGTACCCCAATAGGGGGTATTCCGTCGGGCCGACCACTGATGTCAAGTAACCCTGCTCCTGTGGTCGGCCCAACGACGAAGGCGACGTGGTTTTCGGATGGGTTGCGGGTGTTGCGTACTTACGCCACTCTGTCGCCCCGGACGGAGTGGTGCGAGGAGCGCGCCGACCGCAGCCCACCCCAAAAAAAAAAAAAAGACGGCGATTTTCTGCTAGTGTAGTACTACCCCGGACGGACCTGCCCGCGGTTGTAGAAGACAGTCAACTGTCAACAGTGTAGTCCTACCACTAATGAACTCACTCACTTACTCTTTTGGCGTGTTAGGGACAAGTAATGAACTTGTCCCTAACACGTCAAAAGAAGTCCAAATATCGTCATAAAAAAAGAAGTACATAATCTTTGTACTGTGGGAGATTTTACAAACAAATAACTGAGGGACACAAATTACGTCTAGACTCTGAACTAGGGCAACCAATCCCGCAACCTGAATTTAATCTCGGTATTTGCGGGACTACGAATTTTCAATCCCGCGGGATCTCGGTATATGCGGGATCCCGCATATCGAAAATATTCACATTTATATAAGGCAAATAAACCAATGAATTAATCAACTGCACATTTATTTACGTACATATTACTATTAATATGAGATCAATCAAATTACACCGTTTATTTGAAACAAAGAGAATGAATGAATCGACTACACATTTATTAACGTATTACTATTAGTATGAGATCAATGAAATTATTTCGTTTATTTATCACAAAAACCTTATGAATTATCAACTAACTCCATATTTATTGAAGTTTTACCACTAATATGAAATCAAATTATATCGTTTTTTTTTTTTCACAAAAAACAGTAATATACGCTAAATTAAAAACAAATCAAAACAAAACAAATCTTCTTCAAAAAATATACATAAAATTTTAAAAATCTCCCAAAATAAACATACATTTAAAATGTAAATTTATATAGGATATGTCACTGTTTGAGTTTGAGAGTTTATTAAGTTTGAAGTTACATGCACGCTTTTTCTCAGTCCCGCAAATCCCGCGGATCCCGCGCCCGTAATCCCGCATCATGCAGAATTGGAAAATGGCGCGGGATCCTGCAATACCGAAATCCCGGTATTGCGGGATTGGAAGCCCTACTCTGAACAACAAATTGTGAACAGTTGAAAGTGTAGCTCTGCGTAGGATTTGAACCCAACACGCAAACACGATTGGTTAGTATTAATTTATTGAAGTGAAACTTCTTTATCGGCGTTGGAAAAAAATTTACCGTCACATTTTTCGGTTACGCGTCACATTTTTTCGTTACGCGCCATCTTTTTCTCGTCCCCACCACGCTCGATTCGAATAAAGAGTACTTTCTCCAGTGGGGTAGGGATAGCATGTCGTTTAAGCGGACATAAATGGATAAAGGTATAAAGGGATAAAGGCATAAAGGGATAAAGTGATAAAGGTATAAAGGGATAAGGTGATAAGGGGATAAGGTGATAAGGGGATAAGGGGACAAAGGAACAACGGGACAAAGGGACAAAGGATAAAGAATTTTCACTTCTGCTATGCGTACTTTGTGCACACGTTAATTTTTTTATTAGGTTAACCAACAACTGTTTTTACTTATACAATTGAGTGCTTAAATTAACAAAAAACGAGTAGGTATAACAATTAATTATAGGTTAACACCACATGCACATTTGAATGTTCAGAAAATGATATGTATTAAGTTTAAAAAATCAAATTAAACCAAGTACAATCAAATTAAAACAGAATAATTAATATTGAATTAAAAAAAAATAGAAACAAATGAAAAAGTATCCTAACCACAATGCTGTTTAGGCAGTCGAAGTTTTCTAATTATAATTGTTCGTCTATAATATTAAATAAAATTGCCTACGTGTCTAAATATTTTCATCACTCTGTGATCACAAGCAACAGCACCTACCTAGGAAGCGACGCTTATCTCGCGACAACAAACTCGTCGCGAATTTTACGCGATAAAATATTAAGAGCGAAATGGTTACAATTTTGCCATCACAAAATATCACGCTTTTAAATCATATATAGTATTTTTAAAAGACAACGCTCGCACTAACTTTACTGCAGAGAATATGTTGTAGTGGTTAAAATATCGATTTATCGTGTCAAGTGTTGCGGGTTCGTTTTAAGCATAGTACAATGCTTAGTGCGGTCAATAAACAGTTGTTTTCATCCTGGGTGTAAATTGTATTCATTAATTGTAGACTGAATTATTGGTTGGAGAAGGAAGACTCAAAATAAAACCCTACATCAACCTCTGACCAGCATGGTATAGTAAGGTCAATTGCCCTACTAATGAAGGAGGCTCGAGCCCAACAGTGGGACGTATATGAGTTAAAATGATGATGATGAATTGACTTGTAGTGCCCCGTAATACAAATATTCATTCCTTATTTGACCCATGGATTTTTAAGATAAAAATTAAACTTTTTCGATTATGGAGGATATTCAAACTTTTAACTATTCATACCCAGAATAACCACGTATTTTAAGGTAGTGTATATGATTTAACTGCATAGAAATGTCTGAAACTCGACATAGAATCCTACACTAACCTATCTGACCATATGAAATAGTCAATTTCGCTACTCTGCGAAGAAGACCTGGGCCCAGTGTTATTAATACGCGTATAAGGTATAGATGAAGAAGAAAATACTATAAAAAAGAACACAAAGCAGTCGTGAAGAATCACGACAGAAGTGAAAACTTAAAACTTTTTTTTTATTGCCGATGGTGACAAACGAACAGGCAGCACACCTGATGGTAAGTGATTCTGTCGCACATGGACCTTTGCAATACCAGGAGCACAGCCAGGCCGTTGCCTACCGTGAAGTAAATGCTCTTCTTAAACCTCGTTTAAAGAAGGACATTTCATAGAGCTCGGGAAACATAGCAGCAGGTAGTTCATTCCAGAGCCTGCACGTACGTGGGAGAAATGATAGCTGGAAACGTACAGTTGAAGGCCATATCGTTTCCAGGTGAAATGGATGAACCTTGCTGCGGTGTCGAGTGGTACGTTGGTAGAATGGTGACGGTGGTACCAAGTCAAACAGTTCCTCAGAGCATTCCCCGTGAAAGAGTCGGTAGAGTACACAGAGTGACCCAAAGTCTCTCCGCCGCTCCAGCGACTCCAATCCGTCCGTGAGATTGGGATCCCCGACGATTCGAACAGCACGCCTTTGGAGGGAGTCAAGTGGGTCTAGCTGATATTTGGGCACGCCTGCCCAGAGATGTGAGCAGTACTCCACATGAGGACGAACTTGCGCCTTGTATAGTACAAGGCGCTGTCTCGGTGTGAAGTACCGCCTGGCTCTGTTCAGAACGCCCAATTTTTTGTTGGCCAACTATGAATAGACAGTTGTTATTTTTTAATATTTAAGTTAATTGTTTGATTTTAAATTAAAATTTATAAATTAAACCTTTTTACATTTATGTTTTTTTTTATTGCAAGCGGTGGCAAACGAGCAAACACTACACTTGATGGTACGAGTAAGTACTGCTGTCACTCATGAATCTTTGCAAGGTCGCTGCCTACCGCGAACAAAATGAAGGGAGTGTGAATGCGTGCAATGAGTGAAATTAAAAAAAAAAATTCAAACAAACTTTTTATCTATACCAATAAATAAAATTGAAGTGTCTGTTTGTAATGTCAAAATAATAGGGTTTTTTCATGCTTACACGGTTATTTGCACGACACCTATGCCTAAAATAGCAATTAAAAAAAATTTATCTGTCTGTCTGTCTGTTTGTTCCGGGTAATCTTCAAAACAGCTGGACCGATTTCAAAAATTATTTCACCAATGGAAAGCTATAATATCAGGGCGTAAACTAGGCTATATTTTATCCCGGTATTCCCACGGGAATGGGAACTACGCGGGTAAAACGACTATAACCTATAACCGAAGCGAAGCGAGGGCGGGTTGCTAGTCATAAATATGGAAACAAAATAAAACACCATTTGTAAATATTAGTTCACTAACCTGTGGCCGATGTCACAGTGACCTAATTATAATAAGGTAATGGGTTTTTATGAAACTTGAGGAGTTTTAAACAATAAAGCGAAAGAAAAAACGTCCCTTTCGCAAGTACATAACTTTCAGTTGATATAAGACCTTTGATTATGCCGCATGCATTAGGTACTTTTAATTATATGGATCTTATGGCTCAGGAATAAGGTATAATATGCATAAAATCTTCATTGCGTTTGGCGAAGACTAAGAAGACAAGTGCTAACCTGACCTACCTTAATATTAGTTTATACCGATACGACGCTGGGGTCTTTGACCTCTTAGTGATAGCCTAGTAATTTAAATTTTTAATACAGAATGTGAAAAATGTTAATAATGCAAAGTAATGTTCTGTGGCTAAACTATACGACATATTATCTATACCAATAAATAAAATTGGAGTGTCTGTTTGTAATGGCAAAATAATAGGCTTTTTTCATGCTCACACGGTTCCCGTGGGAATACCAGCATAAAATATAGCCTAGTTTACGCGCTGATATTATAGCTTTCCATTGGTGAAAGAATTTTTGAAATCGGGCCAGCCGTTTTGAAGATTACCCGGAACAAACAGACAGACAGACAGACAAAAATTTTTTAATTGCTATTTTAGGCATAGATGTCATGCAAATAACCGTTTGAGTATGAAAAAAGCCTATTATTTTGACATTACAAACAAACACTCCAATTTTATTTAATGGTATAGATTATATTCCTCCCATACAAAACGCCAATTTCATCTGTAAGAACCTAATATTATATTCTTTTTTCTATAATATACTTTCTAATTACGATCTATAACCGTGAAACTACAACATACTCGAACAGTTGCCCCATAACCTGATGCATCCTGTATATTAACTTGATTTAGCCTGTTTTGACATCTATCAGCACAGATATAGTAACATGGACATAGTTATAGATATAGTGGTAACATTAAGGCCCTCCGGAGATGGAGCTACTGAAAAAGTACTAGTTACAAACTCAAATTACTAACGAGTTGCTTGAGCGTCACCGCCCATACGTTTTCATTGAGGGTCGCACACGATGCGACTAGTCACCAACCGGTTGATAACGCGTTAGCAACTGATCACGCATGACACGTGGTGGCGTTCGCCGCGCTACTGGTTACCAGAGTTTTCTGTTTTTGTTGCGAAAAATGAATGATCATTTGTGCAGGAGGTGGAAAAGTCTCCATGTCTATATAATTATAAACTCAGATTACTCAAAGAAAGATGTTGTCAGATTACTGAACTGACAATCTGCAGTTCACATTATTTCGAATATACGGGTGAATCCAAATCCTACGAAGATTCCTTCGACGTCTATTAAAGGTAGTGGTAAAATGCAATATCGTCGTCATCCTCGCTCGACATGTTTGATTTTTCCCTAATATTGCCTCGTTAATCGTGTGCTTGTGAGAGCAGAAATAACAGAAGTCACTGAAACCTTGCAATTTAAGTAGCGTCATGTGCGAGGTACAGTTTCTAATTTGTAATTGTAATTACTGATCAGTTCCGTCATTTTTGAGTAGCTCCGTATGCGAAGGGCCTAACACGTTGGCTTTCGAATTTTCGATATGTTGAATTATTGGTATTTGAATTATTCTGAAAAACTAATATGAGATAAGTTAATTTTTTAAATTACTAGAACATTTGACTACAATCACGTGGATGACAACTAAACTAAATTTAACTAACTACATTTATCTCGTAAATTTCCTAGATCTTAGCTTCCGAAATTTAAAATTTAGCGAAATCTTGTAAACGCCATTATAAAAAAAAAATAACATTAACACGTCACCTGATCATGTCACCGACGAACTTACATGAATTTATCCCCATCCAAACCTGCATATAAAAGTTTTCACTACAAAAATAATAAATACTGCGAAAAAGAAAAATCAGTTCTATAATTAGCAAATGCACTGAAGTATTCTCAAAAGGAAACTTCATTTCGTTTAGAAAGTATAAACTAGTATTTCAAATCAAACTTAAAGGAATATATAATTCTGGAATAAGATTTATTTTAAAGTAAAAATCTTTTTCTTTTAGTTATTCGATCCGTTTTTATTTGAAACTTCTAGATAATTCTGTGTGGAGCTCAAAGCGTACTAATTCGTAAAAGTTTTAATTAACACAAATTCTTGTTACGAAACTATAAAGCAATGTTATAACTAAATTCCACTCAAGCAACTGTCCTTAACTTGCAAGTTCTCCCTTTTGTACGTATAGTGAGGGAATAAAAAAAAATTCTCCACTACCTCCTAGGTAGGAGGAATATTGACCTAATATACCACGCTGGTCAGGTGTGTCGATATAGGGTTTTATTTCGAATTTATCATCTCTTGCATAGATATTAAAGAGGACTTGCAGGTGGCACCAGCGATAATAAATGCACGGCAGAAGATTTTAAATTAACTTATTTATTTTATATGTAGGCAGTTACAATTATTTGCGCTTAGTAGAAGTGCGCGTCGTACATGGAGCGATTAGTATAGACCAGCTATACTCTAAGTGTGTTCCGCGGAACCCTAGGGTTCCGTGATACCTCTGTCGGGGTTCCGCAAGAATTTAGAAATAAAAAAATCAAAACACCTCTCTCTGGTCGCTCCGCGGCTGTGCGGACTCCGCGGCCGCGCGGAAATTTTGTCTCCGGTTCTCAAACTTTTTAAATGACGGAACCCTTTTGGGAAGCAAAATACTTGATGGAACCCTACAATAAAACAATTATTTTTATAAGTGTATTCTATATTAATCAGCATAATAAAAGTACAATGTATCAGTTACTAATTATTATTTACTTCACCACTTGGTAAGGACAATAATAGAAAACATTAAAAAAGAAAAAATCTAACTAGTGGGAGGTATGAAACTGTTTTTTATTTTTCATCAATTGCTTGATATCAGGTTTGATGGAAGAAAGTTGGAGTCTCATATCAGCTTCGGCGTCCAGTCTATTGCGATATTTTGTTTTCGTGGCTGCGTAGGTAGAGAATCCTGTTTCGCACAAATATGTAGTTGGGAACGGGAGAAGAATATCCAGAGCCATTTGGCCAAGCATTGCATATTCATCTTGGATTCTGCACCAAAAATCATTAAGAGGCGTCGTTTTGAACAATGACTCCATACTTGTGTCTGATGACATTTCTAAAAGAGATTCATATATCTCATTTGACATGTTTTCAGGCTTTTCCAAGTTGGGTAAAAAAGGATTATGAATCCAGGAGTTCACTTTAATTTTTGTATTGTGTTCTTCGGGAAAATACTTTTCAAAAGATGCGCGCATCGAACTGAGATATTGGACCAATTCTTCAAACACATTATCTTCAAACATTTCTGAGTCGTTTTCGCTAACAAACTCACTGAGTAACGTAAAACTTTCTATTTCTTTCTTACCAATGCAAATGATCCAAAAATCTAATTTTCTTTTAAAAGCAGTTATTTTATTATAGGCCTGAAACACTGTTGTCTGTTTACCTTGCAACGATAAATTTAATTCGTTAAGTTTTTGAAAGATATCCGCCATAAAAGACAATCGGAACAACCAAGTTTTATCATACAAACGGTCCTTCAAATTAAAAGAAGTATCTGCTGAAAGAAACATTTGTAACTCGGCTCTAAGTTCAAATAGCCTTGTTAAAGCTTTTCCCCGAGACAGCCATCGCACTTCTGTATGGAGCAGCAGTGTTTTATGTTTGCTGCCATAATCTTCACACAATAATGAGAACAATCGGGATTGTAGTGGTCGTGATTTGATAAAATTAATTATTTTTACCGCTTCATCCATAACTAATTTTAGATTAGACGGCATTTGCTTCATCGCAAGTGCTTGTCTATGCAGAATACAATGACTGGAACTACAATTAGGCGCTTTATTTTTCATTCGTGACACTGCTCCTGCTGTTTTACCTGTCATCGCCTTGGCCCCATCTGTACAAATGTCAATGCAATTGTTCCAACTGAAATTATGTTCTTCAAAAAATATATTTATTTTATTAAAAATTTCTTCCCCGGTAGTGTTTGTAAGCAGCGATGAACACATAAGCATGTCTTCTTCAAAAGAACTTTTATATGGATATCTCACAATAACCAGCAGGATAGCCAAACCAGCGACATCAGTCGACTCGTCCATTTGCAAAGCGAATCGTGTATTTTGTAGACGTGTAACTAGTTCTTGTTTGACGTAGCTTGCCAGATCATGGATTCGTCGTGAAACAGTATCGTTTGATAGCGAAACAGTAGAAAGATGCTTTGCAGATTTTTCATCAAGCATACATTTTGTTATGTCTAATACACATGGTTTTATTAATTTCTCAGCGATAGTGTGCGCTTCACCTGCTTGTGCAATGCGATAGCTAACTGAGTATGATGCCTCCGTGGCCTTTTCGTTGGTAGTTTGTGTTACATGCATCATATTTTTTTGACTTTCTAATAACTGATATTTTTTGCGAACAAAAAATTCTTTATTCTTGTCTTTAGTCTCGGGGTGTACGGTTTCTAAATGTCGACGCAATTTGGCAGGTGCCATGGAACTATTAGGAAGCAGTTTACTACAGAGCATGCAGAGAGGTGAGCCGTTGGAATCAACAAATCCGAAACTGATATAAGATTCATCATACTTCCTTTTTTTCGTCTTTGAAACCGTCGAGCTTGACGTCGTGGCACTCGTGGCATCATCTTCTGGATCGGTGATTGCTAAATTCTCCGCGCGCATTGCTTTTGAACATTCAGCGTCATTAGAAGATGTTGTTGGAACACGTTTAACACCTTTAAGCCAACGTTCCATTCTTCTTTATTTATAATGTTACAAGTCAGGATAGTGGGGTTTAAATAATGCACAATCGTTACTGCGTATAAGAGACTAAATTTAGAACCTACAGGGAAGAAATGTATAAAACTGAGACAACAGAATACAGCAGGCAGTAAAACAATGAACACTAGTTTCTCGCTAGCGAGCTTGTAAGTAGGTAGTAACTTATCGCTCCGAACGCTAATCATCAACTGACGACGCCAACGCGCGATCGCCGCTTTTATACTTAGTCCTAGACTCGATCTCAAATATTCTCGAAAATACTCGAGTCGGCACCTTTGATAAACAAAAAGCAAAAATAAAAACAGAAATTTAAAAATAGCGTTGTAAACAATATCGACTTTATCCTTTGAAGTTAGAGACGAAAGTCGCTAGTTGACAACTATAGCGTCTAATTCAGAGGCGGCTTTTATCAAAGAGACTGAGCGCTTACAAGTATACTACCCGCTCGTTTTAAGTTTGCCGCTGGCGATAGGTATGAGTGTATGACGTTCGAAATTTTTTATTTAATTGTAACAATAAAAATTGTATACGTTAGATATTTGGGTAAAACTATGACACATTATAAGTTTTGTTGTCACGTGGGGGAGGGTACGCGCATTCCACAGACCGGCAAACTTAGAGCGAACGCGTTGTACAAGTATAAAATTGTTGAGACCAAACTTAGTCCGTGTGGTGACGGAGTAAGAATACAATTCACCACCCCCTATCTTACCCGTGGGTGATCGTACGAGACGACTAAGGGATATAAAACGCATATAACATCTATGTGAGAGAAGGAAAACTCGAAATAAAACCCTATACCAACACGTCTGACCAGCGTGGTATAGTAGGTCAATTATCCTTCCGTTATGGAGGAGGCCCGAGCCCAACAGTGGGACGTATATGGGCTGAGATGATGATGATGAGATGATGAAACTTATGAGATATTGTACCAGCTAATGTAACACAAGCTTATACAAATAAATAAATAAATAACATTCATAGCGTTTTGTCTCCGCGCGGCCGCGGAGTCCGCACAGCCGCGGAGCGACCAGAGAGAGGTGTTTTGATTTTTTATTTCTAAATTCTTGCGGAACCCCGACAGAGGTATCACGGAACCCTAGGGTTCCGCGGAACACACTTAGAGTATAGCTGATCTACAGGTATACGAGCGACGCGATCTGTCGACCGTACAAGATAACCAGACTTTGTTTTTACTTTAACCACTCTCACCCTACCATCTTTACCAGGAAATACCTCCTGCACTTATACCTTTAGGCCATAGATTACGAGGACCATCCGGATCTACCACCAGTACCATATCTCCGATTTGCAATGAACACTGCTCTTGCAGCCATTTCGAGCGAGGTATCATGGCTGGGAGAACTTCCTTCAGCCATCGACGCCAGTACATATCCGCCAATCGTTGTGCAATGCGCCATTGCTTACGAAGGTACATGTCTGAGTCATCGAAGATTCCAACAGCAGGTAGACTGGAAGACGATCCCACTAGAAAGTGATTAGGGGTCAATGATTCGAGGTCGGTCGGGTCGACCGATACGTGGGTTAAAGGGCGGCTGTTAACCATGTTTTCAACCTCAGCTAGAAGTGTGTTCAGTGTTTCATCCTTCGGTGCCCGTTCACGTAGTAATACTTTCAGGCTATTTTTTACGCTTCTAATGAGCCGCTCCCATGCCCCACCCCAATGGGGACTAGCGGGTGGTATGAAGGTCCACTTCGTGCCATGGTTCAACGCCTCACTTTTTAATAAATTTTCGTCCAGGCCTTGTATTGATCGCTTTAATTCTTTGTCAACTCCTCTTAAATTCGTACCATTGTCCGAGTATAAATAGCTGGGCCAACAACGTCGCGCGGCCATTCTTCTCAATGCCATTATTAAGGAGTCAGTGGTAAGTGTAGCGACCACTTCCAAGTGGATGGCACGTACTGTCATACATGTAAACAAAACACCATATCTTTTTTCTCTGCGTCTTCCCACGGTGACTTCCATGGGGCCAAATAGGTCTACTCCACAGTGAGTAAAGGGACGCTGGTGATGTGCCATGCGAGCGCTAGGTAAGTCGCCCATACGTGGTACGGTGGGTTTACATTTTCTTATTCTGCACAACATGCACTGTGATGAGACAGTCTTAGTTAAAGGTCTCAGCTTCGTTATCCAATATTTTTGTTTAACTTCGTTCACTACTGTCTCTCGGTTACCGTGAGCGAAGTAATGGTGATAATATCTCACGATTAATTTAGCGATGTGACTTTTCCCATCTAATATAATAGGGTTCTTAGTTGCAGATGGCACCCCAGTGACGGCACCAATACGGCCAGCAACGCGCAGCACACCATGTTCATCGAGGTAAGGTGACAAGTTTAGTATTTTACTGTTTCGTGGCATATATTTCTTAGTTTTTATTGCGTTTATTTCACTTCCAAACGACTCTGACTGCGATTGTTTCAGTAACAACATTTCAGCACGTTCCATGGTGTCATCGAAATGGGAAGTATTTTTCTTTTACATTTATAAATAAATTACAGCACAACAGATGCACTTCGAAGTAATCGAAGCCAAGAAGAGAATCTAGCAGCATTAGGTACAGGTAAGTTTGCATAATTACTTTGCTGTTGTAAGTTATTAACGTACTCAAAGTCTAATCGTCTATCTTTTATTACAGGTTCAACGAGCGAGAAGTCCCTTGGCCACTGGTTTTCTTCACTAAGTAAAAAGGCAGGACCGTACATCCATTCTTTTTCCAATATAGAACAGTCATATGATTCTCTGGTGGCAATGTCAGCGACGTTTAATCCCGTAGGTATGTATCTCCATTCATTAACGATAGTCAACTCATCAATCTCACCGAGACGGTGCGCCACGTATTGTTTATAGTTGCGCGCGTCATTTCTTATCCAACACAGTACTGTACTAGAATCACACCAAAAATATTTTCTTTCCGCTTTCATTTTGTGTTCTTTTGATATAGTTTCAGCCAGTCTAGCGGCTAGAACTGCCGCTTGAAGTTTCAGGCGCGGCACCGATACAGGTTTCACTGGCGCGACACGACAACGGCTAGTTATAAATGCTACGTGCGCACCGTCGTCGTTTATCCAACGCCAATATGCCACTGCACACATTCCTTTAATACTCGCATCACAAAATATATGTAACTGTAAGTTTCTATAACTATTTGTCATCGTAGGCACAAGTTCATTCATTGAATTATGCGATAATGATCCTTTCGTTAAAGCAGGCCGCGGTACTGTCGTTGTCTCACTCGCACTCGTACACACCGCGGCGCGCGGACAGTACCTGGGCAGGCGCACGTGACGTAACGACTGTAATAATGATATCCATTTGACCCACTTATCGAATATTATGTCAGTTACTTAATCGTCCCAGCTGATTTTTTGTTGCCAAGTTTCCTGCAATATAATTTTTCCATTTATTGTAATGGGTGATAAAAATCCGTAGACGTCGAAGATCGACATTACTACACTTAACAGCTCTCTCTTGGTGGGCCGTTGTGTTCCATTGATTATATTTATTGGTATTCGCTTGAACGATACGTCGAACCTTAGTGTGTCATCGCTCGGGTCCCAAATTAAACCGAGAGTGCGTTCGCCTTCATATTGATGTCCTATTTTAAAGTTTACGGCTACATTCCCCAGGGAATCTTTAGGTAGACTGTCCAGTACCTCTCTACTATTACTAGTCCAATTACGAATTTCAAAACCGCCCTTTCTATGTATTAACCTCACATCATTAACTAACTTCACGGCTGATGTCACGTCTGGTAGGCTATGTATATAGTCGTCCATATAGTGCTGCGTACATATAGCGTCGACCGCAGCGGGCATAGAACTGGCATATAGCTTTGCGTTTTTGTTTTTAACGTATTGCGCTATAAACGGCGAACAATTAGCGCCGAATATTAACGAAGACATGGCGTAGGTATTGATGGGACCTTCATGTTCCCTGTATAGAAATCGAAAGGCATTTTGATCTTCTGGTCGAATCTTGACCCTCAGAAACATGTCCTTTATATCTCCTGTCACAGCTATCGGGTTCTCTCTAAATCGTAACATTATTCCATATAAGGACATCTATAGATCAGGACCTTTTAACAAATAATCGTTCAGACATAAACCGTTAGTTTTCGCAGCTGCATCAAATACTAATCTTAGCTTTTTTTTATGTGGGTTATCGACGCCGAAATGTGGTAAGTACCATGTCTTTGGTGTTGTGTCTAAGACATCTATTTTGTGCGCGTAATTATTATCTAATAAATGCTTTACGCGTTCCGTATATCTTTGGGCATATTCCTCATTTTTCTTCATTTTTTGTTCAACCCCCTTAAGTCTACGGACAGCGGTTGGGTACGAGTCTGGCATAACACATTTCTCGTCCTTCCAGGGTAAGCTGACCTGCCATTGACCACCGACAAAGGTAGCCGTTCGTTCTAAGATATCTTCTGCGCGTAAATCGTCGGAGTTCTGCCTAGGCTTAGTCGATATTCCCATCGCCTCGATGGAGAACAACCGTCGTACGTCCTCGTGGATTTCTTGTAAGGTGCTCTGACTCTCTGGCGAATCATCAGTTATGACTGTCGTAAAGTTGCACGAATAATTAGGGAAATTAGCTGGCAAACGTCCATGCAGGCACCATCCCAGAGGAGTCCGGGTAGCATAAGGTTCATTGGGAGATCCTGTCCTCATTTCCAAAGGTAAGAGCAGGTGGTAATTATCTTGGCCAATTTAAATTTGTGGTTTCATTTGTTTTAAATCTAAACAATGACTTACACCCTGTAAATGCTTAAAATGAGTAATACTAACAGTATTATTCAATGTTTGTTCTGGCAAGTTAAGCTTATCAATTACGCATGCATTAATTCTAGACATTTTTGTATCGCTACCACTTAAAGTAAAACATGCGCTACACGGTTTCAAACAGTGGTTTGAAACAGAAAAAGCAGAAAAGCACTTTGCTGGCTACATGGTTTTTAAGTTAGTTTGAAACCAACAGTGTTCAAAGAACGTGGCGCGGATAGGACGTCTTTACGCTCGCGCACCGTATGTTCAGTACAACGACGTCATGGCGCCTTACCTATCAAAACAACAAAAAGTTGGAGTAAGTCTTGCACTTTTGTGTGCAATTGAAGGAAAAAATTAAAATATCCCACGCATTTCTTCTTTGTGTTTTATTTTTATACCCTTCACAGTTTAAGTCCCAAAGGCAGGGCAACTCATTGTATAACTCGAGAAGTTGAGTAATAACATCGCGATTACGTTCTGCCTGCCTACGCGCCATTTTGTGCATAGAACGTCGTCGCGTACGTCTGCGCTGACCTCTGCAGCGTGACTGTCGTTCGCTTGGTTTGAAGCAAGCGGCTAGATGGTTTCAAACAAGACAAAAACCAACGCTGGGCCAGTGGTTTGAAACACAAGCCTCGCTACCAAGGGCGTTAAAAGGTCATACGAAATTTGGCATAAAACATCTATCTACACTGTTTCAAACCACTGTTTGAAACCGTGTAGCACATGCTTTAAGCTAATCATTTCAGTATTGCACACTAAAGCATGTACTACACGGTTTCAAACAGTGGTTTGAAACAGAAAAGGCAGAAAAGCACTTTCCTGGCTACATGGTTTTTAAGCTTGTTTGAAACCAACAGTGTTTAGAGAACGTGGCGCGGATAGGACGTCTTTACGCTCGCGTACCGTATAATCACTACAACGACGTCATGACGCCTTACATATCAAAACAACAAAAAGTTGGAGTAAGTCTTGCACTTTTGTGTGCAATTGAAGGCTAAAATTAAAATATCCCATGCATTTCTTTTCTGTGTTTTATTTTTATACCCTTCCTAATTTAAGTCCCAAAGGCAGGGCAACTCTTTGTATAACTCGAGAAGTTGAGTAATAAAATCACGATCGCGTTCCGTCTGCTCACGCGCCATTTTGTGCGTAGAACGTCGTCGCGTGCGTCTGCGCTGACCTATGCAGCGGGACTGTCGTTCGTTTGGTTTCAAACAAGCGGCTAGATGGTTTCAAACAAGATAAAAACCATCGCTTGTCCAGTGGTTTGAAACACAAGCCTCGCTACCAAGGGCGTTTAAAGGTCATACGAAATTTGGCATAAAACATCTATCTACACTGTTTGAAACATCTGTTTCAAACCACTGTTTGAAACCGTGTAGCGCATGCTTTAGTCTGTATTGTCCCAAGCGCCGCGCACACGAACACACTCGCGACGACCGCGGAGCCCCGCCTGCTTAGCCAGGGAGGAGCTGATCAGTGACACAGTTGACCCGTCGTCTAACAGAGCGGTCGCGCTTACGATACCGTGCGCACCGTGAATGTTTATTGGCACTACTTTTAACAACACTGAGTTTTTTTTATGTTAATGTTGTTTACCGTCTCAGAAGGAGTTTCGGTTTCCGTCACTTGTAAAGGAAGACTAGAGTCCTGTCGCGGTACATAATGTAATAAGCGATGATGAGACTTACCGCAATTATCCACATCGCAGCTAGGCGCGGGGCACGTCTCTCTGTTATGATGCGCTAATAAACATTTGTAACAAATACCATATCGCCTTACATGCAGCCATCTGTCCTTGCGAAGCGCCTTTTTGAACGTCCTGCATTCAGTTAATTTATGAATTCGCGTTCGACAGTATCGACACTTATTGTTCGTTTCACTTAACACTTGTACATTGTTCACACTATCGTACTGTTTACGTTTATAACTTTCTGTTTTACTAGATAACAGTAACGTAGCACTACACGTTGACGTCTTCTCTGCTTCTTCACTGAGGAAGTCTGACAATATTTCTAAATGAGATTTAGATTTATCGCGGGCGTTTATGAGCGGGTAGCTATAATCCGTCCATTTCGATAGCAGAGTGATAGGTAGCTTGGTTAATATAAACGTAACCGCTTCGATTCCCTGTAGGTACTCTGTGCGGCCAACCGCGCGTACTGTAGCCACGTAGTTTTTTATTTTCACGGAGAACGGCACAATATCGCTAATATTCTGTTGATAGTTGGCCCATTTTCTTAATTTCTACCAAAAAGCGGGACAGTATCACTTCAGGGTTGCCGAATTGCAGTTCCAGTGTGGATATGACCACCGTAGGCGAAGTACCGCTCACGAGCAACGATGATACTGCCTCCTGTGCAGGACCACGAAGACATTTCCTTAATCGCCATAGATTCTCTTTCTCTGAGAATTTACAAAGTTCCGTTGACTCGTCGTATGCCTGTTTAAACGACAGCCACTCCATACTGTTCCCGTTAAAGACGGGTAGGTCTCTTGGCGTGCTAAGACGGCTGATGAGGTGGGTATTCTGTTGAATACTGGACGATGTAACCAGGTGCTCCTGCGCGCTCACCAACTGCTGAATTGATCCGTTCGTGTCAGCGTGAGCCGACGTTTGCGACTTGCCTTTGTCATTTCCAATCATAGTGGCATGCTGCAACTCCAATTCTTGCTGACTACGTTCCACCCACCGTTCTACGTCATTCGCACGATTCATTTCCGATCTTTCTGATGGTGGACTGTATTCTTCTTCCAGATTAGCGAGGTCCGCCGCTAATTGTTTGTCTATGAGCTCCATTTCTATCCGTGCCTTCGCCTTAGCGGCTTCTAGTTCCAGTTTCTTTCTCTGGGCTTGTATAGATGAAGATGATGAGGGTATTATTGATTTCACTGAATGACGTGATATTGATGAAGCCGGTTTTATTATGCCTGAAGGTTCCGACTTCATTATGCTGCCAACACAGGATCGTAACAATTCGTTCCCGTCATCACTTTTTGTTCCAGGTGTAGGCGATGGCATTGCCTGTACTCTTGTAACCGCCTGAGGCCTTGCCTGAGGCTTTTCAGCTTCCAAATGTTTACTCGTGCTTCTGGTGTTCACCATAGTTTTTCTCGGCGGCGGAGTAGTAAACA
Organism: Lymantria dispar; assembly: GCA_032191425.1. Lineage (NCBI taxonomy): Eukaryota > Metazoa > Arthropoda > Insecta > Lepidoptera > Erebidae > Lymantria > Lymantria dispar. The sequence continues at coordinate 17,400,625 of CM063465.1, read as the reverse complement.
TAAAGATCTGGCTCGATGGACCACTAAAGAGGACTTGCAGGTGGCACCAGCGATAATAAATGCACGGCAGAAGATTTTAAATTAACTTATTTATTTTATATGTAGGCAGTTACAATTATTTGCGCTTAGTAGAAGTGCGCGTCGTACATGGAGCGATTAGTATAGACGACTGAGTCGTAGATGGTTCCTCCCGTGCCTCATACTGCACGCCGCGCACTCCCAGTTAACAATATTTTAAAAGTACCTTATATCTAAATAATAATTAATTACATTTATAAATATATAACAATGTGATCGCGTCGCTAACAGATATTATAGGCGTATTATATCCGTTAGTCGTCTTTTACGACATCCACGGGCAAGAGAGGGATAGTGAATTGGATTCTTACTCCGTTACTACACGGAATACGACGAAGACGGCTAAAGACGACTAAGAAATATAATATGCATATAACATCTATGTAAGAGGAAGGACAACTCGAAATAAAACTTTATATCAACTTGTCTGACCCGTCAAGTTCATATTGTGGAGATGGTTCTTAGAATAATAATATATAGAAAGTAAGTTCGCGCACAAAAAGTGAAGCATTTCAATTGGAGCCTAATGGAGCTTACGCCGGAACCGTTCCGTAATGTACAAGTCATTGTACTGCACGTACGTATCATCATCATCTTGCTCTTATCCCAATTACTTGGGGTCGACGCAATATGTCTTCTGTTTTGACATATTGCAAAAAGTTTCGGCAATGACTTTTATGACCGGCCGCCTGCCTGACGTCAACCCTCCTTGGGAATGTAATCGTTGACCCAAATGGTACCAGATGGAGTTGGTCCGGGTCAATCTAGGGCTCTTAGTCGTCTTTTACGACACCCAGGAGCAAAGCAAGGGTTGGTAGTATTCGAAGCCGCTACCACACAGCATGCTCATGCCACACAGCGTGCATGTACTGCACGTACGTACGCAACTCTTAAAAAATAAATAGGTAATTATGACGGTTTGTGCATTCAAATGGTGCCACAACACATTTGTAAAACTTAAAAAGGGTTTTAACGTCACTTTTAAAAGTATTTCAACGATTTATGTTAATAAAAACAAAATTTGATTTCATAATTTGTATAGTGGTGTACGTGTGTAATCGTCTGCGTGCCATTAGTGTTTTTAGATTCAAATTTCGAATCTTCGAAGTATTGACACTATCCTTCTATACGTTATTATTCTAAGAGATGGTTCCTTCTCAGCAGTAGGACGCAGATGAACTGAGAAACGAAGCTATATTTAGTGGATTGAAGGCAATTTGTTTGTATAGGTAAAACAAAGATTCGATTTAGGCCTCATCTAATTTTAATGCCCTACTTGCATCGCTTGGCAGGCGGGTTGGAGATCGCAAGCGTTATTATATCTCCCAGAAGACTACTACTGACCATTGGTCTGATTTCAGACGATGTTTAAAACTCCCATGTACCCATTACAGTCAATGAAAAATTAACAATATTAAAATATCCCATTAAAAATAAACTTATCATAAAGCTATCCGTGTTGTTCAAGACAGCTATATATATATATTTAAGTCATCTACATGCTCAAAGGTTATGAAATCTTCAAACCGAACTATGTTATTAACCAGAGTTTCTCAAAGAAGTGATTGTTGACCCCTACGAATTCTTCAGTTCCTAGTAATTTAAGATAAGGGTTGCCAAGGATAGTCGCCAGGAGGGCAGATTGGGATAAGAGTATGATTTGATTCCTTACATTAGCTACGATTTCAATTAAATTTAGCAAAAATATCGTTCAGTTATATAATTACTCGTGTCATCATCAACATTATTTCAGCGTATATAAATTCCATTGTTGGGCTCCGTCCTCCACCAAAATGGGAGGGGAATTGACCTATTATTCCACCCAAGTCAGACGTGTTGGAATAGAGTTTTATATCGAGTTTTCCTTTTCTTGCTTCGATGTTACCTGCATATACCACATAGTCGTCTATTAGGACAGCCAGAGGCAAGAGAGGGGTGGTTAATGGTATTTTTATTCTGTAATCACGCGGATTGCCTCCTTCCGAATATTTACATAAAAAAAAACGTATACCCGCTCGAAATCTCATTCAAAACATACGGAGCGGCGAATGGTAGTCGTGTAGCCCCAACATCTGCGATACTGACTCCCCATCACAATGCGAGCTGATCAAATAAAAACAGATAGGCTGCTTGCTCATCTGCAATAAATAAATTATTCTTACAAAAAGTGATTAGTAATATCATACTAAATTGTACGTCTCTTTCTCACTTCTGCCTCGCTCTCCCCTCTCATTTTGCATCTGCAACCACGAGCGTATCGCTTGATATAAATAAGTGCTAATTCAAATGCCTTGTGCAATTATTCATATATATATATCCTTAAGAACAGTTTCAATAATTACTTTTTGCAAAAAAAAATCGACCTCAAAATGCAATGCAGAGTAAGCAAAAAGATTATTAATGTAGACAACGTAGATAAATTTTTAGATTCTTGTAGCTTTTTCAAAAATTTTTCTTGGTGATTTTCCGATTTCGATAAAATTTTCATGGGACCATTTGGGATGTATATCTTTTCCAACAAAAAGAGAATTTATCAAATCCTTGACAAGCGACGAAGTTATGCACGAACAAACATAATAAATAACAAACAACCGAACTGAGAATCTCTCCCTTTTTAGAAGACGGTTAAAAAGTCATTTATGTAAGACGTTTTATTGATGGTTAAAGAGATTGAGAATAACGGAGTTTAAATAACGGTTTCTACAAAAATATGTATATTATTATACCTATATATTAACGAAAATGATATAAGCTAATGATTTGGGACAATTGTGTAATCGTCCCTACGTTGTTTTGACCACTATTGAAAAGATTGCTTAAAACTTAAAAGTTGGCCCTTTGGTGAAACATTCAAATATGCTGCGTGGACAAATCGTTGTTCAGTTTTCTCAAACAATACATTTTGTAGAATGTACGGTAACATTATAAGATTGAGAAACTTTGTTTTATTTGTTCGTGTGGAAACTGTGCGGACAAAAGGCGAGATAGAGATGATGCCTTTGTGGTAACTACGTGTGAGTTTGTGATATGCGGAGGCTAAATCCTTGTTAGTTTCAAAAGTGTTTAATTCATTTAAAATATGCTTATAATATTTTGGTATCTATATCTTCTTTATCTTATATATAAATTTCTAGCGTACGTGTGTATGTCATTGAACTCCTCTTAACGGCTCGACGGAATTTGATGAAATTTTGTGTGTGTTCGAGGGGATCCGAGAATGGTTTAGATTCATAATTGGACCCGGTAGGTGGCGCTTATTTGAATAGTACAACGTCTGTTGGGTCAGCTAATCTTTATATATATATTTTTTGTGTACGTGTGTATGTCACTGAACTCCACCTAAACGGTTGGATAGATGTTGATGAAATTTTTTACGTGTGTTCAAGGGGATTCGAGAATCGTTTAAATTTACAACTGGACCCGATAGGTGGCGCTGTTGTCGATTTCAAGGAGAATTCCTTTTATTTTATTTAAACAGAACAACGTCTGTTGGGTCAGCTAGTATATAACAAATTCTAATGTTATAGGGCAACCGGGAGTTAGGCAATGGTGGTAGGACCGCATAAAAAAAATTTAACGAAAAATATAAATTAGTTAATGAATTAGAGACATGTAAAGTTTGCAATTTTGTCATCACTTTTTCGTGTAAATCTTATTGAATTGTATAAAGTGAGTGATACTTAATCTGCAACATATTCGTACTTTGTTAAATATTCATTAGAAATTAAATAAATCAATGATTACGTTCGCATAAGCAAGACAAACTTCGCCTTAGAATCAGCTGACTCGTGGCAATGATCAAGAGGCGTGAACACAGCTATTGAAAGAAATACCGACACAGGGATGTACTAAGAAAAAGGGAAATAAATGAAATAATTACCTATATCTTGTAGGCAAAATAAAACAATAAAACCTAAACTAACTTTTTATCGAAATTTAAATTCGTCTCTGTTTACATATTTTAGGCTAATAATGCCTACGAACGAGGTCAAAGGAGCCACCGATGTCAATATCGGTCGCTCAGTGCCTACGAAAGATACTTATAACCTTTTTAAAATTTGATTATTAGTTTTATTTTAGTCTAATTCGGGTGTCCGGTCTAGTGACACGTACGAACGATCTCTCCGATCGATCTTCTTACGATTTTTTTCGCGTATTAAAAAATCTGCGATTTAAAGTGATTGAAATATGGCATTTTACCCGGTTCGGTGTGTTGGTTTGATGTGCGGTATCAAAAATGTGCGAAATGTTAGCAATTGTTAATTTCGGAATGTTAATATCATATATGTACCTATTATCTGGATTACTGCGGTTATCAATATGGGATACTTACGTACCTCGTGGGCAACTTTCACGAAAAAGGTAATCCATTTTTTATTAAAAATAGGTAGATATCTAATTTTTGTTTTATTATTAAGTTAATAATCCTTGTATTGTAGGGGATTTCACATACATAGAATTAACGGACACAAATTACAGCCAGACTCAGAAAACAATTTGTTGTCCTGCGTGGGATTCGAACCCCTGACACTGGCACTGTAGGTCGGTATTTTAACTACTTCGCCATCTGTGCAGTCAAATTCAATAATACTTACTTTACTTTTTACCTAGAAGAGCTTATTTTAAACTACACCTAACATTCATAGGTATAAAGGCGTGCGAACAGTAAACGCCTACGTAACATCAATACGTCACATTTTAGGCACAGACTTTTAGCCACATATTTTTTAAATCACTGTGTGGTAGCGGCTTCGAATACTACCAACCCTTGCTTTGCTCGTGGGTGTCGTAAAAGACGGCTACGAGCCCTAGATTGACCCGGACCAACTCCATCTGGTACCATTTGGGTCAACGATTACATTCACAAGGAGGGTTGACGTCAGGCAGGCGGCCGGTCATAAAAGTCATTGCCGAAACTTTTTGCAATATGTCAAAATAGATGACATATTGCGTCGACCCCAAGTAAATGGGATAAGAGCAAGATGATGATGATTTTTTAAATCACTGTAACTAGTATGTTTTCTTGTTTTTTGTGTAATATACATTCTAATTACGATCTATGACCGTTAAACTACAACATACTATAACATACTCGAACAGTTGCCCCATAACCTGATACAGCCTGTATATATCTAATACCATTATCATTACAGCTCATTTACGTCCCACTGTTGGGCTCGAACCTACTTCACAACAGTTGGGCTGGCTACGGATGACGAGGAACTCGGTTCCAATAGTTGGCCCAATGCTGAAGCGGAAGTAATACAGTGGGTTATGGGATCTCGGGCTACCCTTGCATCGCCCCTGATAGAATAGCCGACGTTTGTGCTGATCATAGCCCGCTACAAAAAAGCGATAACCACACAGCAATATATGTATATTGCTTCAGACACAAACATCATCATTCATTATTTTGGTTCACAAATGTCCCACTGTTGGGCTCGAGTCTCCTTCACAAGGGTACTATTGAGTCATCCAACTCGGCCGGACCACGGCGGGGACGTCGCGGTGAGGGGGCGCCAACAGCTGTTCGCCGCGCGCCGCGTCGACCAAAAGAACATTGCGCTGGGCTTCTTACTTCATATTGCGCGCGCGCATTCACATATTTACAATTTCTTAATACATTTTTATTACTAGCCGCAGTTACGGCAACCATTGTTAGTTTAAATAACTTCTTGTATCAACAATATACGAATATCCACGGGTTTTATTCCGCCTACCAACCAAGGAATCGCCCCAATATATGGTCCTTCAACCGTTAAAAATTTGAACAGCAGAAGAAAAGAAGTTATTAGAAAGCTGTACTTTGGATTCAAGTCATCTTCACCTCGTTCTTCACCTTTTTTGTGAACATATTGACCCTTAAGCATGCCGTAGTTTTGCACATCAACAAACGGTCACAAGAAGAAGATTCGAGTCTGTGGCAGTAGAGGAAACGTCCCAGTTTATGGCATATCCACTTCTGAAGAGTGTCATCGTGCCTTGAGATCATCCAGAAGGAATCTCACGTCATCATCACTATCAGCATCAGTGGTTTGCACCGAAAACAGTGAGATCGTTCCATTTACTCCTAACTTTCATCTAATCATACCTATCCTAGTGGTCATAATTAGCTTAATTCATAATTATTCATAATTATCATTCTATTAGCGTTATTTTAATTTAATTCAATTTTTTTTTTCATTTTTCATGTAGGTATTTGGCAAATAACACTCATCAGCTTATATTAGTCATTCGTTTTGCCTTTTGCCTGTGCACATCTCTTCATTCTTTTATTTTGACCTACTATACCGCGCTGGTCAGACGGATTAGTACAGGGTTATATTTCGAGTTATCCTTCACTTGCATAGATATTATTTGCAAGTTTAATCCCTTAGTCGTCATTTACGTACGGGCAAGAGATTACCAGGGACTGACGACGGTAGTGGTGTATTATATTCTTACTCCGTCACCACAAGAAAAATATATTATACTTACAATTCATCTCGTCTTATATACTTCCCACTGCTGGGCTCGAGCCTCCTCTACAGTAGTAGACAAATCGACCTATTATCCCACGCTGGTCAGACGGATTGGTAAAGGATTTTATTTCAAGTTTTCCTTCTCTGACATCATAATATATTTATATCCCTTAATTGTCTTTTACGACACCCTCGGGCAAGGTGGTGAATAATATTCTTACTCCATTGCCATACGGAAATATAAAATTAAAAAATCCTATTTAGTTTCGGTCTTAGCCGTTTTCTATAAATGACTGCAACTCACGTATCTACAAAATATATAGCTGCCGAGAAGCGCTTAATGTAGCGAAACAAATTGAATCGCTTATATCTAATAGCTTAAAACGAGCAATTCTTTTATATTTCTATGTATTCAGAATCTCCAAAACGGCTCCAACGATTTATATGAAATTTAATATGTAAGAAGTTTCGGAAGTGATCAATTGATCTAGCTAAGTTTCATTCTTAGAATTCTCACAAGACGTTCATAGGAAATCTCGTTTTGTCTATGCCTTCAGACATATAAAAAAATATATATTTAAAATATTATGTTCAATTAGCTACCAAGAATATTAAACTCGGTTAAAAAAAATCAAGCAGTCCCGTCTTCCAGACCTCTTTTATTATTATTCTCTTCCTAATTTTTCATTAGTAATTTATCAACATTTTTTTTGTTTAAATAACAGTTCCTTACGCATTGATAGGTATGAAACACTCATATCTTATATCTTTAAACGAGCAATTCTTGTATATATATATATATATATATATATATATATATATATTCAGGATCTCGGAAACGGCTCCAACGATTTTGTTGAAACTTGGCATACTAGAGGATTCGGGTCCAAAAAATCGATCTAGCTAGGTTTTATTTATAGAAAATGTTTTTTTGTCGGTGTTTTTAACATAACAATAAATGACATTAAATTTTAAAAGAATATGAATTCAAATTTCGTTGTAAATGTCAAGAGATACGGCAGCTCAGTTGGGAGACGGCCGATTTTAATTTTGAGTTTTGTAGCATCCAAACAGCGTCGGTTCGAATCTCGGTGTTATTATTATTCTATTTTTGTAATTTTTTTATATAATTTTTATTTTTTATTAATATAGGTATATCTAAATAAATTCTACAAAAATATTCCGAGCGGAGCTCGGTCAACCTGATATTTTTATGTAATATCTAAATAAAATTTGAAATAAAAAAAAACTAGTTAGCAAAAATGCTGAGTTGAGCTCAGTGATCAGTAAGAGGAGGTACTTTTATAATATTACAGAAACAGAAATGGTTTTATAATAACTTGAGAAAATCATCATCATCATCATCTCAGCCTATATGTCCGACTATTAGGCTCAGGCCTCCTCCATAATGGGAGGGTTATTAACCTACTATTCCACGCTGGTCAGACATGTTGGAATAGGGTTTTGTTTCGAATTTTCCTTCTCTTGCATATATGTTATATGCTTATTAGATTCTTTAGTTGTCTTTTACGACTGTTACAGCGCATAACGCCTCCCAACATTATGATGAGCTATACGATTGTGTGGTGCAATTTTATTTTAGTAGGCACTTACGTGAATATTAATAGATAACCAATAGTGTACTTCAATCTACCGACAACCTTCATTCTGTACGCACGAACTTTATAAAATCATTTAAAATTGTACTTGGACTTTAATTAGCTCCACTGTATAAGCTAAATATACATATTAGTGGCCCATGAGGGGAATAAATAGCAAGAAAAACATAAAATAAGAAGAAAAGTCAAGAAAAAACGGATGCCAATCTCGTCAAGGCGGGCCCGGCTCCGGTTGGTGTTCGATTTCCTTTGGCCTGATTGAAGATAGGAGAAAGGGGTTCGAGAACCAAGGTGCAGCCAGGATCACCTACGAGTCCTGGGCTAAGGCGAGCGGATTTGGCGAAAGAATCTCATCGCGCACCAGACTTCTGCAAAACAGATAAGTGCCATTTCCTTCCTATTCTACCTAATCTTCCAACATCTCATCCTAAATTTCAGATATACGTCCATAGCTATTACAATCAAATCAATTTGTTTAAATCAAAGTATTTAGTCGTTAAGAAAAATTGCATCATCATTTAATAATTTTTTTTCTATATACCCACATTTATCCGTGTGGTGACGGAGTAAGAATACAATTCACCACCCCCTATCTTACCCGTGGGTGATCGTACGAGACGACTAAGAGATATAAAACGCATATAACATCTATGCGAGAGAAGGAAAACTCGAAATAAAACCCTATACCACCACGTCTGACCAGCGTGGTACAGTTGGTCAATTACCCTTCCATTGTGGTGGAGACCCGAGCCCAGCAGTGGGACGTATAGGGGCTGAGATGATACCCACATTTAATGAAAATAAAATTTTAAATTTGTTTCGTAATTGAATTTAAACTAATAATTGCATAATTTTATCATAAAACTAGCAACACGCCCTCGCTTCGCTTCGGTTTCAGTGGACTTACCCGCATAGTTCCCAATCCCGTGGGAATACCGGGATAAAATATAGCCTAAGTTACTCCCTGATATTATAACTTTCCATTGGTGAAAGGATTTTTGAAATATGTTCAGCCGTTTTGAAGATTACCCGGAACAAACAGACAGACAGACAGACAAAATAAATATAAAATTATTTTTAGTCATGTGTATAGTGCAAATAAGCGTGTGAGCATGAAAAAAAGCCTATCATTTTGACATTACAAACAGACACTTTCCGTGTGGTGACGGAGTAAGAATACAATTCACCACTCCCTATCTTGCCCGTGGATGTCGTAAAGGGCGACTATGGGATATAATATGCACATACCATCTGTGTAAGAGAAGGAAGACTCGAAACGGAACCCTATACCAACATGTCTGACCAGCATGGTATAGTAGGTCAAATTCCCTCCCATTGTGGAGGAGGCCCGAGACCAACAGTGAGACATATGTGGGTTGCGATGATGATGATGATGATGATGAAACGTACACTTCAATTTTATTTATTGGTATATATTGTAATTCAACGATCAAGTATACTGGCATTCGTTAAGCACGTAAAAATGTAATTATACGCCATTACATCACTTGGGCAAAGAGTACTCTTACACTGCTGGACCGATATTACCCAAACATAGCTAAGAACCACCGCCAAGAAACCGGCTTTCAAATAAAAAAATAACCGCATTGAAATCCGTCCATCCGTTTGAGGGCTACGATGGTACAGACAAACATCGACGTCAAATTTATAACACCCCTCTTTTTCCGTCGGAGGTTAATAACTTACATTTTTAAACTCGTGATATCTTTCGAATGAAATGTCCAAATTGAATAATTCAAAAAGTTATATAATGGTATTGAAGTAATCTTAAATATGAATTCATTTATTTTGATAAGGATTAATATCAAAGTATAAATAAAAGAGCTTTTATAGCGGTGGCATTTGAATATATTTTTTAAAATGAAAAAACACCTATTGTGATAAAACTATAATAGTTAGACATACGTTGTCGTGATATTTTTTGTAGATAATTATATTTTCTGCAAAGTTGTAGTACATTATTTTGTCCTATAATCAATAGTTTTCGCAGCGCACGCGATGTAAGGAAGTTTTTTGGTAATTTTTTCACACCTTGGGTTACATTATTGGAGTTTTAGTACGAGTCCCTAACTTATTTGAAAATTGTATATAGCCTATGTTCACCGGGGATAGTGTAGCTTCCCAACAGTGAAAGAATTTTTCAAATCGGTGCAGTAGTTTCGGAACCTATTCATTTCAAACAAACAATCAAATCTTTCCTCTTTGTAATATTAGTATAGATTATTACGATTAATAGCATAACAACGTCGACTGTTACTTATTACATTAAAATAATAATTTAATAGAAAGATAATTTCATAAAAAAAATTATTGTACGTACCTAAAGGTTATTGACCTTGTAGAACGCTAGTAACTAAACAGTATTCTTCGTTTTAATGACGAATACTTAGATATTTCGCTAACTAATTTCAGGTGGATAACCATTACGAGTGCATTATCTTGCCACCTGCAATCCACCGTGCGTTCGGAACCGGGTTACTGGTCACCAGGTGTCGTCAAGTCGAGGAGCGTGAGCCATTCTTTATTTATTTATTAGTATTGTTCATTTAGTAGTAATTTTATAGTTTGTGTAACTTGTAGCCTACCTACAATGCCTAACAAATTCGTAGAAAACGAAAAATATAATTTAAAGGATTTAATCACTAGAAGGTCGTCTGCTAAAGGGCAGATAACTAAATTTAAAAATTATTTGAATAGTATTTCTACTAAGTGTGCATTGAATAGTATACAGTTGACCGAGCTGAATATAAAACTAGCAAAATTAGAGGCATTGTCGGTAAGGGTTGATGACTTGCAAAGTGAGATCGAGGTTTTAAATTCAGATAAATTGACAGCTGAAATTGATGAACGCGACAGTATCGAGGGTGATATTATTGTCATTATTGCCACTGCTAAGACTAATAGCCAAACATTCTAAGCTCGAATTTGAGCACAGGCGCTCTTCTATTCACGATAATTCTTGTTGCTCGAATTGCGATCATCAAACAGCTGGTTTGAAACTACCTCAAATATAAATAGCCAGGTTCGACGGCGCTCATTTTCGATGGTTGGAATTTCGCGATACATTTGAGAGTTTAATTCACAGAAATGAACATGTTATATGTTCATTTCATAAGTTATTTATTCATAAGTTTCATTACCTTATATCATACTTGGAGGGTGATGCCGCGAGAGTTATATCAAATCTTGAAGTATCGTCTGGTAATTATTCGGAGGCATGAAATTTACTTTCGATACAATAATAAAAGAATTTTAATAAACCATCACTTAAACTCATTATCTATACCAATAAATAAAATTGGAGTGTCTGTTTGTAATGTCAAAATAATAGGCTTTTTTCATGCTCACATGGTTATTTGCACGACACCTATGCCTAAAATAGCAATTAAAATTTTTTTGTCTGTCTGTCTGTCTGTCTATCTGTCTGTCTGTCTATCTGTCTGTCTGTCTATCTGTCTGTCTGTCTATCTGTTTGTTCCGGGTAATCTTCAAAACGGCTGGACCGATTTCAAAAATTCTTTCACCAATGGAAAGCTATAATATCAGGGCGTACACTAGGCTATATTTTATCCCGGTATTCCCACGGGAACGGGATCTACGCGGGTAAAACGACTATAATCTATAACCGAAGCGAAGCGAGGGCGGGTTGCTAGTTTAATATAAAACCGGCTCAACGTGAGTCCGAGAGGTCATTGCGATTTTTAGTCGACCATGTCACGAAAAACCTGCGTGCATTGTCCAGTTTAGGACAGCCCACTGACAAATGGGATGTCTTAATTATTTCTATGTTGTCTTCTAAGCTAGATTGCAACACGTTAGCAAAATGGAAGGAATATCGGAATAGTCTGAACAGTGATACCTCAAACATTAGAGCAGTTCTATATATTCTTAATTGATCGCGCAAACGTACTGGAATCACTAAATCGTAATAAACATGATGGCACTAAATCTCAAATGGCAACTACACGCAGTGGCTTTACCAATAACAATCAAAAATAAGTTCAGAGCACAACAAAATCCTTTGCATCTTGTTCTAAGATAAATAAAAATAAAAAGAGTAATTATATTACGTATATGTGTGTTATTTGTAGTAGTAATCACAGAATTTTTGAATGTTCTGCTTTTATCGCTAAGAGTATAGATGAAAGAAGGAAGGAAGTAAGTAAATACAAATTGTGTGTTAACTGTCTAAGGCAGGGACATCACGTAGGTTCATGTCGAATGGGACCGTGCCGAGAGTGTAATAAAAGGCATCATACTTTACTTGCACCGCCCCGATGAATCTTCTAATATTAATAATCATATCACGTTAGATGATGTTAGGGATAATAGTCATGAGACTATTACTACTTTTTCAAAGCGAAGTTCAAGTCAAATTCTTTTATCAACGGCTGTAATAGAAGTATCGAATCCATTGACCAAGCAGAAGGTGAAGGTTCGAGCCCTTCTAGATTGCGGCAGCCAATCATCTTTCATTTCTAAAACACTCAAAGATAAAATTTCCATTAAATCATTCCCAATTGACTCTCTAAAGGACATAGGAATCGGTAATACAATTACTTCATTCATTAACAAAGGTTGCAATATTAAAATTAATTCTGTAGATAAGAAATACAGTACAAATTGCTCATGTCTGGTTTTAATTTAACTGGCTTAATACCAAGATACCCGGTCCATATCAATACATTAAAGATACCTGAAAACATTATGCTTACTGATCCAACCTTTTTTTTTTTTTTTTATTACAAGCAGTGGCAAACGAGCAGACAGTACACCTACTGGTAAGTGTTGCTGCCGCTCATGGACCTTTACAAGGCCGCTGCCTACCGCGAAGAAAGTGAAGGGAGTGTGAATGCGTGCATTTAGGCTTGGTGATACCAAAGGCACCACCAAAACCCTACACACGCAAACACCCTCAGAAAGTTGGGCTTCCAGCTCTCTCGCTCACCAAATGAAGCGCAGTAATAAATTGCTACTGCTCAGACGTCGATTTTCTGCGAGAGCGTGGTACTACCCCAGACGGACCGGCCCGCGGCTGTAAACAGATAACTGTCGACAGTGTGGTCCTACCACTATTTAATCAACCAGCACCGATAGACATGTTGATAGGCGCGGATCTGTTTTGGGATATCTTAGGTAATGAGCAGCTGTCTCTTGGTCCACAAAATCCAAAATTACGTAATACGGAATTAGGCTGGATAGTGTCAGGCCCTATATGTACAAATGTGGTTAGCAAATCTATACATTGCAATCAAGCTATTCAAAGTGATATATCAAATCAATATTATCAATTTGATTTCAAATTCTGGGAATTAGAAGATGTTCCCACAAGACGTATAATGAGTGATGGGAGGGTACCCCAATAGGGGGTTCCGTCGGGCCGACCACTGACGACAAGTTAACGCTGCTCCAGTGGTCGGCCCAACGACGAAGGCGACGTGGTTTTCGGGTGGGTCGCGGGAGTTGCGTGCTTAAGCCCCTCTGTCGCCCCGGACGGAGTGGTGCGGAGGCGCGCCGACCGCGGCCCACCCACAAAAAAAAAAAAAAGACGTATAATGAGTGAAAATGAAAAGGCTTGTGAACAACATTTCCTTATTCATACTCGTAGAGAAGTCACTGGCAGGTTTTGTGTGAAATTGCCGCTAAAGATCGCTCCAGATTATTTGGGCGACACTTATATGTTAGCCAAAAAACGAATGCATTATTTAGAAAAACGTTTTAGAAAAAATCCACAGTTAAAATTAGAATATACAAAATTCATAAATGAATACGCCGAATTAGGTCATCTCTCATTAGCTAAAGTTGAGAGAAAAATAACTTATTATTTATGTCAGCATCCGGTACTAAAACAGGAAAGTGAATCTACTAAATTGCGTGTAGTATTTGATGGATCTGCAGCTTCTACATCAGGTTATGCATTAAACAACATTTTAATGGTAGCTCCAACTATACAAAGTTCTTTGTTTGCTATATTAATACGTGCCAGGCAATACAAGTTCTGTTAACCGGCGATATTGAGAAAATGCACCGCCAAGTGTTGGTAGAAAAGGAAGAGCGCAGTCTTTAACGTATTTTATGGCGAGAAGACGAGAATCAACCTATTCAAGCATTTGAATTAAACACACTTACCTATGGTACCGCAAGTGCCAGTTACTTGAGCACACGTTGCTTATTTCAACTAGGTAAGGAACAAGGTGACGAATTGATTAAAAATATAATACAACAAGATTTTTTGTCGATGATCTCTTAACTGGTTCGAATACGGAACAGGGCTTAATTTACATTAAAAGAAGCATTTCTAATGTACTAAGAAATGGTTGTTTCAATTTCGTCGTCAGTGGCCGGCCCGACAAAAGCCATGTTGGTATAGGGTTTCATTTCATGTTTTCCCTCTCTTACACAGATGAAATATGCATAATGCAAATATACTGGCTCCGGAATATACGTAATGTTTTCTAACAATTCTAATGTTTACGCGAGTATTACACAATGGGAAAAAAACCATTTTTACGGTTTTATCACGTTTCTGTTTCATTTCTAATTTCGCAACGTTTCGAACACTTTATAGCATTCATGGTGACGAAAAGACTAAGACGATGCAAATTCAAAATGTGGGTCATAATTTAATAACCACTTCTTTATTTCTGTAACAACGATGACTTGTGAGACGCCTTAGTTCTGCCATAACCGTGAATGCTGCTAAGTGTTCGAAGCGTTGTAAAATAAAAACTCAAATATAAACCCGATAAAATCCGTAAAACGGTTTAACTTCAAACTAAAAATAGATCTTTTATTTTTTAGTTACTGAAAAAATTTTAAGCGCATATTTTGAATAGATGTTTTGAAACAAAAATGTCAATTCACTCGTCAATTTGTGTTACTATTGTGTTACTGGGCTACTACTACCTAGTAACACAAATTAATGTGATGTGACATGGAAAAATCGGCCAAGTGCGAGTCGGATTCGCGCACGAAGGGTGCCGTACCATTAACTAGGTAAACAATAGTAGGTATACAAATTTCGTATTGTAACCTCTTTTTAGTTTATCGGAAAAAAAAATCACGTTTGTTGTATGGGAGCCCCCCTTAAATATTTATTTTATTTTGTTTTTAGTATTCGTTTTTACAGCGGCAACAGAAATACATAATTTGTAAAAAATTCAACTGTTTAGCTATCGTGGTTCTTGAGATACAGCCTGGTGACAGACAGACGAACGGACAGACAACGAAGTCTTAGTAATAGGGTCCCGTTTTTACGCTTTGGATACGGAACCCTAAAAAGCAATGTAGAAATACAAACGGCTGAAAACTTGCTGCTTTACGCACTCTCCTAATGAACAAAAATACATTGCACAGTTCCTATTACTATGCCATATATAATTTATGGTTCTAAGGCCCTTTCTACAGTGTTATTCTAGGTCTAGACACCGCCTAATAGAAACAATTACAATACTAATTAGTAGTTAGTACGCTATGAACTATATAATGCTAATAGCAGCAGAACTTTCCTTGCTAGAGCATTCCATTTTGTATCCCTCGGCAACAGTACCTTTTTGGTTCAAAAGGTAGGCTTTCTATTATCCCAAAAAACATGTATGTAAAATTTCAAGACGATCGATTAAGTAGTAAAGACGTGAAAACTTAACAAACTCATATTCATAATGTTAATTAAGATTACAGACTGTACCATATATATTACGCTACGTTTCTTCTTATGGCATCGTATTCTATAGAACCCATGGGAACAGCTAAGCGCCATAAGAACTAATTAACAGTTTACATAACATACAAACTCATTCTCCTTTATGGTGAAAGACGAATAAAATGATCTTTATAGCCCCATAATTTAGTATACCTTGATCTTATTACCAATTATGTTGTTTAATTATTACTAGCTATACTTATTTTGCCGTGAATTACGGAGTAAGAATACAATTCATCAACACCTTTCTTGCTCGTGGATTTCGTAGAAGACGACTAAGGGATTATAATATGCATACAATGTTTGAGCTAGAAACCAGTGTGCCTACTCTGGAAATCCATTCTAATTTCGAATCCGATCCAATTCCAATCTCACCAAACTTGTATTTGGTACTCTTGAACAAAATCGAGAATGAATTCTTCGCGTTTGGCGTTGTTATTTTCACCAAATGTGTCGTATTTTCTTATTTTAAATTAATAACGTTATCGAACTCGATCACCACAAAGACGCTTTCTTGCAATTGTGCAACATGAACGATTTTAAACTACGTCAAAATCGTCGAGAGTAGCAAATATTTGATTTAATCCACGAGAGTCGAATTCATTTAGTTCAAAAATATTCCACGGAATTTGATTCCAATCGTGCGCTAGTGTCGCTTTCAAGAGTACCAAATTTTCTCAAATTCGAGCTGCAGTTGGATTTAGGATTGGAATCGAGATTCAAGAGTAGGCACACAGAGAGAACCAAAGAGCCTGGATGCATTTAGTTATTTCTCTGAGCTATAGTGTAGTGATATGCGTAATACACTAGCCGCTATTAAGTTTAATGTAACAAATACTCACTAGATTCACTTACCCCAGTGCCGAATTAAGGCAGCGCGGGGCCTGTAGCAAATTCTGTCGGGGGGGCCTTGGTTTGCTTCAGGTTCTCAAGTTTAGGATATTAAATAAAACAAAATTCTTCTTCTATTTAAATTGATATTTTTTTTTAATTACAGTCGCGTTGGATCACGAGGCTCCTCAATTCGCGGGGCCCGTAGCATTTGCTACTCTTGCTATATGGCTAATCCGGCACTGACTTACCCACAGAACTCGCAACTTGTAACACGTAATTTTGTAATATACTAGATTTAAACTTATTTGGGACTTTAATTTGGCACCATTGTGTCCCCTAAAGATACAACGTACAACATCTATGCGATACGAAAAACTCCTAAAACCCTGTACCAACCAGTCTGACCAGCGCGGTGGGTCAGTTTGCCTCCCATTGTGGAGGATGTTTAGGCCCAGAAGAGGCACGTGTGTGAGCTGCGATGATGATAATGAAATTGAAATGAAATCGAAATCAAATCGGAATGAAATCGAAATTAAATCGGAATTAAATCGAAATGAAATCGTAATGAAATCGAAATGCGATCATAACATGAGAAATATGTAGATAATGAAATTCTCTTCTTCCTGTTATGCTCTGTGGTGGCGATCACGAATACTTCCAACTCTTATATTGCTTGTTCAGGCTAATTCCTTTCCAGCTCAGCCACGGACGTCAAGAATTTGGCATCAATAGTCGGTCCAATCGCAAAGGGAAAGGAATACGGCTGGTAATGGGGCCGCTAGCCGTTCATTAGTCACCCCGTATGTAATGGACGCCGTGCGTTCCATAATGTACCCAAAAAAAAGCATGCGTACGAAGTACGCATGTCAGAAGTGAAACATCTTTATCCTTCATACTTCGTCCTTTGTCCTTTGTCCTTTGTCCTTTTTCCTTTGTCCTTTGTCCTTTGTCCTTCGACCTTCGACCTTCGACCTTCGTCCTTCGTCCGTCATCCTTCGTCCGTCATTCTTCATCCTTTGTCCTTTATCTCATTCTCTCGCCGGCTGAATCCTATACATTTACGTGTTTGTGTCTGTATGGACTCGCTTTTTCGTTTCATCGAGTTTGAAATCACAACGAATCTAAATAAGTTTCACTTCAAAAGCAAGCTATTTCCATCTGATGCCGTTCGGTCACCAATTATATTTTCAAAGAGGGTTGATGTCAGGCACACGGCCAGTTAGAAAACTATTGCCAAAAATTTTGCAATATATGCTATTAGAGAAGTGTTTTATTTCGAGTATTTCATCTCTTTGTTGTTTGTTGTTACCTGCATGTTCTATGGCATTTCTCCCTTAGGCTTTTACGACACCCACGGGTAAGAAATGAGGTAGTGAATTGTATTTTTACTCTATCAACGCACGGAAAAATAAAATAAGTAAGGTATAAGAAAGACAGACGCACGGAAAATAAAACAAGTTCTTTTTGCTTTAATCTAAGCAAATTATAAAATACGGCATATTTAAATCAAAATTATAACCAAAATGTCTGCATTAATTTACATAAAAACAATTAATAATGAACTTTAATTAAAGTCACCGCAAAGTCCCATTTCAAGTGCACAATATTTCTAAGTATAAACTCATAATTTTAAAACAAAAGTTATGCAAAATAAAGACAAATAAAATACCCCAAATTATATCACTTTTAATACTTAAAGTGTTAACAAAGTACAAGGCTTAGAAAATTTACCGTTTTGTCTGCAAAATTTTGCTTATCATTTTATAGGACGACAATCGCTGAAGAAAGTACCGAACTATTGATTGCTTTTTGAAGCGAGTTGTGCGTGAGTTTTTGATTTTCAGCCTTATAAAGAACGGAAAGTATTAACGAAATAAAATTAACCCTACAATGAATGATTTTTTATTTTCGTCTCCAAAAAAATCAATCAATCATTCTATATAGGGCCTAGATACCTAAAAAAATAATAAAAAAATAGAATCCATTAAATTATAATATATTTATTTTTTAAATTCTGTTCCATACGTGGTACATTATGCAATATGCTAGTAGTTGGCTTTAAAAATCAAGAAAATGAAATTTTCAGTTTTACATTAAACAAACCTACATTTATTGGTGAAATTTGTAAAAACAATTGTTGTCTTTATTAAAACACAACTCAACACGACACTTTTCACAAGATATATACGTTTTTCCTTTACGCTGAGGATACTTACAGCGTTATCTTTTCTGCTTCCATATAGGTAGGTGATCAAACCTATCCAGTCTTACATACCGAGGGGGAAGGATTGCTGCATTTGATTTTTCTTTTTCTCGATTATGTCACCTGTTACAGAAGATGGTCTTCCTCTTTTTCTTTGTAACGACGGACCACACAGACAAAGACATTTAGCTATTTCTAATTTAAAATCTTTTAACTTAGTCGGTGTTGGTTGATTCTTCTGTTCTCCTACCCTCTTGTGAAGCAGCCAGCAATGTATGGGGATAATGTCGAGAAGATGGTAAAATAAACGTGCATACCATTTTAGTACGCATTTTTATTTTGTACTTCCCAAGAAATGAGTCCAGTAAATCTACTCCCCCCATATGCTGATTATAGATTTTTACTATTTTAGGACAATTTACTTCAATGTATTTTTTTGTATTTTGCAATACCGTCTAACCTTGTCAATAGGCTGTTGTCCAACAAAAGATGACGATAAAATTACGGGCTTCTTATCATACCACATTACTGTGCCAACTTCTGTTCCATCTACATCAGCTACCCATTCTTCTGAATAGCCCCGTTCTGTTTTTGTATCCTTCAAATCTTTCAGCGACGGGATTTTCAAATCTTTGCCTAGTCGGCTTTTATTGACCGTACCGAGTGACTGGATACCTTGTTTGGAAAGGTAAGAAATTAGTTCAGCTGAAGTGTAGTAATTGTCAAAGAATAATTTACACTCTTGGTGTCGCGGAATAGTTCGTGCTAGGCGAACCACTATATTTCCACTTGCACTTAAGTCAGGCTCATCAGCATGTCTCAGCACAGAATTATTTTCTTTTCCAGAGTATATCTCGAAGTTGTATGACATACCCCTATCGTCGCATAGCACAAGGAACTTATATCCCCATTTGTGTGGTTTGTTAAGCAGATATTGGCGTAGGAAGTTTGTAGCTTTTGTCGCGCATATCTGTTCGTCCACTGATAACGTCTCCCTTTTAGGTACATTTTGACCTTTTTTTTTGAGAGTTTCTAGTATTGGCCTTATTTTGTGGAGGCGATCATGTCCTGGATGACTTGAGGGTACTTGTAAGGAGTTATCATTGAAGTGCAAGAATTGTCTTATCTTCTCAAAATGATTCACGGTCATCGTCTCTTTTCATCATCATCATCATCATCATCTCAGCCCATATACGTCCCACTGTTGGGCTCGGGCCTCCTCTATAATGGAAGGGTAATTGACCTACTATACCACGCTGGTCAGACGTGTTGGTATAGGGTTTTATTTCGAGTTTGCCATCTCTCGCATAGATGTTATATGCGTTTTATATCCCTTAGTCGTCTCGTACGATCACCCACGGGTAAGATAGGGGGTGGTGAATTGTATTCTTACTCCGTCACCACACGGATCGTCTCTTTTACTAAAGATAAACCTAACTCAGATTTCGAGTACATCCGTATATTAGACAACGGAGCAATGCTCATGAGTAAACATATACCTAAAAACTTTTTCAATTAGTATGTGGTGATGCAGAAGGGTTTTTTTGATGGGTCTTTTTGAATGCTAAATTTATGCATTTCTTCAAATATGTGGTTGAGCAGATCATCATCAAAAAAATGTAAAAAATATTGTAATGGAGTATCTAATTTTGTTAGTGATAAATCTAAATTAATATTTTCGGAAAATTGAGGATGTTGGCATGTAAAGATTTCCTTTTCCAAATTAAATTTCTTTTCTTTCTTCGATTGCGAGTTACATTATTCGAAATTTGATTCCCTATACCTCGGAAAGTAATAGAACTTCTACTATGGCATGAAGACCTACTTGAACCTGAAATACTGGCTTGAGAATCTGTTGCTTTTTCATTAACATTTACAGCGAGGGTAGTATCTGAATTAGTAGAGAAAGATGGTGCATGCGTAGTAGGCGAAATATCATTGTCAGACTCACTAATATCTTCCTTCAATTGCTCTAAGTTTCGTCTTATTCTCGCTATGTCATCGTCACTTTCCGCGTCCGAGAAGTCTTGCGATATAAATATATTTTCGTCTCTCTTTGCGATATAAATATATTTTTTTTACTTCCAAATATTCAAAAAACTATTTTTTGGTAATTTTGAATTTACGTAAGTAATGAGTTCACGTCGGTCATCCAAATTGTGTACAATTCAATATAACAATCGATAACGAAAACCATCTGGTGACACTTACCGTTACCAAATCGTTGCGAGGTGTGTAAAGATTCATCCGATGGTCAACAGATGACGATAGGAGTCTTTAAACGAAGGCTAGACGGTATTATTTGGGTTGTAGCAAATATGGCACAATATGCAATGTAGGGTTAAGTATCATTTGTTCGTGTAGTGACGGAGAATATAATTCACTACCTTCTCTCTTGCCCGTGGGTGTAAAAGACGACTAAGAGCTTAAATATGCATATAATATATAGATATTTTTCTTCTCTTACGTCCTCCATCCTTCCTCTCTTCCTTCTTTTGCAAAAAAAAAATGAAACTTTAAAAGAAATCCTTTTTTTTTTGGGGTTGGGTTACGGTCGGCGCACTCCTCGCCCGGCTCCGTCCGGGGCGACAGAGAGACGTAAGCACACACACCCGTAACCCACCCGTATAGCACGTCGCCTTCGTCATTGGGCCGACCACCGGCGCAGAGTCCCTTGACTTCAGTGGTCCCCCGAGTACCCCGAGGAAGTACCCTCTCGTAAAAGAAAACCTATACCAACACATCTGACCAGCGTGGTATAGTAGGCCAATTTCCCTCATATTACGAAGGAGGCCTGAGTCCAGCAATAGGACTTCTGTGGACCGAGATGATGATGATGATTATTTTGAAAACAGAAAAAATCGTAGACAAATCAGATTTAAATATCTGCTTTACGTGTAGTCCGTTAAAATGAGATTTCCCTCGAGTTGGTACATCATCCTACAATTAATGATATAATATTATAATCTCCGTTTACTAGGTTGAATGGCTATTACAATTCTACGTTTTCTAGGACAGAGATACCGCCTGTTTTCTTGATGATCCCTTAGCAGCGTTTTATGATTCCCATTGGAAGATGTGTCTCGTGAGTTTATCAACCCTGATATCAGAAGTGATGAAATAATTATTTTCTTAATTAGTCACCATAATTATTCAGAATTTTTAACGAAGTATATTAAGATTATTTCTTCGTCATTAATAAAATTAAGATATAATTTTCTTCGTCATGATTGTTATTCCATTTATTGATCAATCTCTCTTCTCAAAAATATCAAGCATCATATCATTTGGTTCCTAATACATTAATTAAAGACGAAGCACTCATATAAAATTCACAATATCGCAATGACTTTCTCTTCGTACACAGAATCTAAAGTGTTATAATGACAAGTCGCGTTTATTTTAAATGTTTGTCTTTTATGTTTTTAATAAGTCTTTTCCCGCGTTTTTAAACAAATTATGCAAGTCATTTTGTTCCCACGTAACGACGTCAATATATTGTCGTTCATTTCAACGAGAAATTGGATTTCTTTATTTTTGGAACAGTTTACAGCAAATTCAATAACATTTTTGACGTACCTAAATAACTCACAGCATACTCGACTTTAAAATTAAATCAAAAACCACAAGTAGAGTCATCACAGATTTATCATCCGTGCGAACCTTTCAGGTGGCAAGAGAAATTAGAATCCAAGGAACAATAGAATTATTATCTTACTGTAAACACCTCCTTTCTAAGGAGGCTTTCATCCGTTTGTAAATTTTACACATCTGATGCGTATAATCATTTATTTAGGTAAAGGATAATGTATAGTCAATTTTAATAATAATTCAATAAAATAACACCGAATCAAAACGTAACCGCCACTGAGAAGATCCGACAAGAAACTCAGCGGATTTGTCTATTATCTTTATCTTTTTAACCATCTTAAAAAAGGTGGTTCTTAATTTGATTGTATTTTTTTATGTTTGTTACCTCAGAACTTTCGACTGGGTGCACCAATTTTGATGGTTGTAATGATGGTGTTCCGTGTGGTGACGAAGTAAGAATACAATTCACCACTTCCTTTCTTGCCCGTGAATGTCGTAAAAGACGACTAAGGGATATAATATGCACATAAGATCTGTGCAAGAGAAGGAAAACTCGAAATGAAACCCTATACCAACATGTCTGACCAGCATGGTATAGTAAGTCAAATTCATTCTCATTGTGGAGGAGGCCTGAGCTCAACAGTGGGACGCATGTGAGCTGAGATGATGATGAGATGAATGTTGGTGCTTTCAGTTTTTTGTTCAGAATTATTAACTAACCTCTTTTTAATATAAAAATGTCATGTAAAAAGGAGAGTTTTATTGTAACACTAGAATATGGTTGAAACAATTTCCTTATGGTGATGGAGTATCCCCTCTCTCTTGCCCGTGAGTATCGTGAAACACGATTAAGGTATATGTATTATCCCACCAAAGACATAAATGTAAAAAAGGAGAGCCAAGTTCAATACAAAAATTATGCTTGTGGGCTTCGCCGCAAAAGAATGGAGTTCTATGCAAAATCCAAATACAGTGGATTTCATTAATAACGACCTCGGTTGTAACGACTTTTCGGTTATAGCGACGTCAAACTTGCGAATTTAAAGCATACTTTCGTAGCAAATTCATTCGGTAATAGCGACTCCGGATATAACGCCTAATTCGGGTATACCTACTTGTTTTTATGAACTATTTGGGACAGCTTCCTAGAAATGCCTTACGGATGTTGCGACTGAGTCGGCAAAGCCATAAAGTCTCATTCATAAGCTTTAACTATTAAGCTTTTTTATCCTTTGTTTATATTCGCATATGGTCAAACGCTTTATTTGTGTGTAGCGTTACTAAGCATATGCGAGAAGTTAAAATTATGAATCAGGTACGTAGCTATTTCCAGTGAGGGAACAGTATTTCTTAAACTTGTGAAAATGGCTCCTAGACATACATTTACTGTTAAAGAAAAACTGATTTCGGATATAGAGTCCTCCGGATATAGCGACGACATTAAATTGGTCCCTCCGCCGTCGTTATAACCGAAATACACTGTATGTATTTATAGGAACAAAATAACATTATGAACAAGTATTAAACTCTATTTCTTTGCTTTATTAGATACCCATAACAATTGCTAGTATTTATTTGGCTTATATATTGACATATTTGACATTTACATATATTACTAATTGACTTCATATTGATTATTACGACTGTTTTTCATTTATATTGTTTTGATTATGCAACTATATAACTTGACTATTGTTTATTATTATTATTCTGTTTGCGTTGATTATTATGTTTTTTTTATTGATTCTCACATTGGCTGCTATTATTTGACCATTTACTTTTCTTTCTTAATTACATGTTTAGTAGCTGGCCAGATTTGTGATAATATACTTATATTTGTACGCCACACAGTCGGCAAACATATCTGAACAACTAAACTGTAACATGTTTCACAAATAAATGTTTACTTTACTTTACTTTAAAAAAAATGTCGGACCTTAAAGTAGGTTAGATTTGACTTGGCCAGTTTTCATTACATCAGTCATTTTATAAAGTTATTCAACATATATATATATATCATCATTTAGATCTCCATTCTTTTTGCGGCGAAGCCCACAGCCAAGCATAATTTTTGTATTGAACTTGGCTCTACTTTTTTACATTTATGTTTTTGGTGGGATATCACTACTTTTTTTCTTTTTTATACTATTGTCTACATTCTCTAGAATGTTAGAGATAATAGTGCGTAGGTTGTATAAAGCATTTATTTATTCATTGAATCTCATGTATGTACTTCACTTTTATACTGTTACTGGTTTAGGCACGAAGAACGTTTGTGGTTATAGTTTGAGAATCATTTAATTCATCGTTGAGAAAGAAGCAGGATGAACATAAACGTATTTTTTTTTTTTATTGCAAACGGTGGCAAACGAGCAAACAGTACACCTAATGGTAAGTGTTGCTGCCGCTCATGGACCTTTACAGGGTCGCTGCCTACCGCGAAGAAAGTGAAGGGATTGTGAATGCGTGCATTGAGGCTCGGTGATACCAAGAGCACCACGCGTTAAACGCCACGCGACGATCACGGTCACCCTCGCCTATAGATGTTTCACATCAAAAATAGTAGATAATTAAGAAAACCTTTTTTCTGAATATGCATATATTTTTGCTTATAATTTATTTTTTAGTTATCGCTGGTTAGGTTTCTCAGTCTGTTCATCTCATTCAACGCATCATTGTTGCAAGGGCGTTTGCCGGTTAATTTTGAACAGTCCAGCTCTTCAATAAGAAGACAAATTACACAAGTCAAACTTATTTCAGCTTGGAGCTATCTTTTCAATTTACTCGCAACGAGCTCTTTCATTTGATACCCATATTGCAGAAGTGTATTAAAAATAACGATTCCTCTATCTTGGATGATCCGCCATATTGGATTTAGAATGACGTCACATTATTTTTCGAGTTACTCTCAACAAGCCCTTTCATTTAATACCCATATTGTAGAACTGCATCAAAAATAACTACGCCACCATCTTGAATGGTCCGCTATATTGGATTTAGAATAACGCCACATTAGTTTTCGAGCTACTCTCAACGAGCCCTTTCATTTGATACCCATATTGTAGAAATGCATTAATAATATCTATTCCGCCATCTTGGATGGTCCGCTATATTGGATTTAGAATGATGTCACATACCATATCGTGCATTGTCGTCCAAACTAAACGTGTATACAAAATTTCAGATCAATCTACTTCAAAATTGAGTTCAAAGATTACACCCCTTTTTTTTTTTATGGGTGGGCTATGGTAAGCGCACGCGCGGTCCAGTCCGTCCGGGGCGATGAAAGGACGGCGCACGGGCCCATAACCCACCCGTACCCCCGTCACCTCGTTGTTGGGCCGACCACCGGAGCAGATGTGACTTGTCGTCAGTGGTCGGCCTGACGGAATACCCTTTCGGGTAACCTCACCTCTCGACGTCCTGGGACGTCGGTCGCCCTAGCGCGGTCAGCCTCTCTGCGGGTGACGGACAATTCCCCGGTCCGATCACCCGCGGCAAGATTCCACCCTAACAAACATACATACATACATACATTGCAAGTTAAATAAAAGCTTTTAAAAACATGATACAGCCTTCCGTTCGTCAATTGCGTGCGGTATTAGCGTACGGCTCTGACCGCCATGGCCCACTGTGATCGCCACAAGAGAGCCCTAAGATAGACGATTAGGAATCTCACCCACACCGATGGACCGTGAAGGGCTATTAACTGAACCACCTCACATACATCCGTAGACACGTAGCGCTTAATTTCCACTACATTCGGCATCAGCCAAGAGGGTGGATTACTCTAATAAATATTATCTAACTGATCGTCATTTGTATCGATATCGTACTTTAAAAATACTGCCTTAATCCACAAGAGGCGATTTCACACGAAATAAAACTGAAAAAAGACGTTTTCACTTCAAATAAAATACTATGGAATAAGTGAAACGCCCGCTCTTATAATAATTCATAAGTAAATATATTGCTAACGATTTTAAAGTGTCAGAGCTACGGGCTTTGCGTTTCAGTTTTAATGAGCCGCAAGTTATTACGACGTTGTAATTAATTGTACAAGACGGCAATGTTTACGTAACATCACATCTATTTTACGAAACGGGGTTTGGTGGTTCGTTAATACCGTGGGTGGGAATTTGTGTGGATATTTCGATGGATTCAAAATTTCTATGTTTATTTTACAATAAATAGTGGTTCCATGTTTAACAACCAAAAGTCAAAAGGTTTTAATTTTTGTTTTGACGATAGAGTAAGAATACAATTCACCACCATCATGAGCATGGATGTCGTACAAGACGACTAAAGGATACGTAGCTCCCGTAAACATAAACCCTATATTAACACGTGTAATCAGCGTGGTATCATCATTATCCTCATCATCATTACATCCTATCACCGTCCACTGCTAGCCGTAGCCCTTCCTCATGTTCATCCAACGACGTCCAGCAACTTTCACCAGGTCATCGGTCCATCTAGTGGAGGGGCATCCTACGCAGTGTAGGTCGTCAGTCTTCCGATACGTCGTCGACACTCGAGAACCTTTCTTCCCCAGCGGTTGTCGGTACGTCGAGCGATGTGGCCTGCCCTTTGCCACTTTAGCGTGCTAATTCTTCTTCGTGCTTTGTCGTTTACCCCATTCTTCTGTGGATTTCCGTATTTCTGATTCTATTTCGCAGAGAAATCCCGAACCCACTCCATAGCACGCTGAGCGACTTTGAGCCTTATTATGAGGCCTAGATTTAGGGACCACGTTTACGTGCCGTAAGTCATCACAGGTAAAACACAATGGTCGTAGACCTGTGTTTCACTGAGGTATGTTGGACGAGAAGATCTTCTTAAATTGCCCGAACGCTGCCCAACCGGCTGAGCCGAATAGTGAGATACGGTCTGAAATGATGAAACCCATTAAATTTGAGCTCATTGGATTCATCTTAACTATAATGGTTCTGTTTATTTCTTCTGATGACAAGGGCATGACGCCTACTATTCGTTCGTATCGGCGTTTACTCAAAAATGTCAAAATGAAAAAAGAAGAAGAAAATCATTCATACTGTTCTCGTTAAATCTAATAAAAACACAATATGTTTGTGTAAAGAAATGATCACGAGGAACCAAAAAAAACTATTGTTTCAGCTCGTGCTACTTAAGGAAATAACGAATATAATTTGTTTATATCATCATCACCAGTGACGGATTTAGACTTGATGCCGCCCTAGGCCCTGTTTATCGCGTGGCCTATAATAAATTTTATTAATTTTAATCCAATATTTTTTAATTAAATGTAAAATAACTTTATTTAGATAGAATATAATTTTCAATTATAACTAATAAATATTACAGATAAAGATACGTAATAAACATTAGACAAATAAATAAATATTTTCTTTATATTAAGCAATTTAAAAATTTCCTGGCAAAGCCAGGCCTTTTTTTTTTAATTAATCTGAACTCATTTTCAAAGGACGTCTCCTTTGAAAATGAGTTCAGATTAAATTTTCTTCACTTTTTCTTTAATTTTTTCGTCTCTGAAATTTTGGCATTTAGAAAATTTTGCTGCCCCTCAAATCATGCCGGCCTAGGCCCGGGCCTCACAGGCCTAGGCGTAAATCCATCACTGATCATCATCCCCCTATGGGGCTCGAGCCCTCCCTTCTACTATGCAGGAGCATAGTAGAAGGGATATTGATCTACTACACCGCTGTGTTCAAACGGGTTGTTATATGGTTTTATTTCGAGTTTTATTTCTCTTGTACAGACGTTATATGCATATCATAACCCTCTCTTTCACAACATCTACGGGCAAGAGTGTAATTGTAATATTACTTCGTTACTACACGAATATTCTTTTATATATCCTTATTTTATTAACACCAAAAGCCAACATAAAATTAATGTACGTTCAAATTATGCGTAAGCACAGACTGTATGTTATCAATGTGTCATATGATAACACGACAGTTAATTAAACGTATAACATGATTACGACAGCTAGTTAAGTATGAAAACATACGGCATAAATTTCGTACCAACTTGTTGGAGATGTATTCATCGTTGAGGCTCATATACGTCCCACTATTCGGCTTGAGTTTACTCACAGTAGGGATATTGTAAAGTCTATTCCTCATCCATTGCCACAAAGATAAGGCAGAGGTGAAGATGTATTACAATTATTTGAAAGATATATATACTTACGGCACTCATCATATACATCCTATCCTGATCCCAATTACTCAGTTTTGCCAATAGTTTTATGAACAGCTGACTGCCCGACGTCAGTCCTTTTTGGGAATGTAATCGTTGATTAGACCTCATCAATTGAAGTTGGTTCAAATCAATATAAGGCTCTCAGTCCTTTTTTACTGCACTCACGACCAATCTAAGAGTTGGTAATAATAGCCGCTACCAAACAGCTATTATATTACTTAAGACACTATTTAATTTTAAAACGTTGAAGATTTCTTTATTGGGTATGGTGGCAAACGCGCGAGCCACACTTAAATGATACTAAATGATACTACCACTCTTGAAGCTAAGCCAAAGTCAGAGCCAGGCTACTACCAAAGTGCTCTTCTTATATTATATTTAAGGAATAGCATTAATTCCAAACCCATTGGTAACGTACAGTTGACGACGATAACATTTACGACTGAAACTGATAACCCGATTCTTGAGTGGTACACGGTTAATAGGTGACGGTGGTGCCAAGTCAAACAGTTGCTATGCTTGTCAGGCGCTCTAACCATAAGATCACTGGATTGAATACTAAGTCATCAGTTTCCCAGAAGAATTCCAATTTTATGTCTATAGAAATTCAGAGAGACCAATTTTGGTCTCGTTGTGGTGCCTCTATCCCAACAATGGTTGCATACCCTTTTTTTCTTTGGCGTGGGCTTTGGTCAGCACACCGGCCGCCTGGTTCCGTCCGTGGCTACAGAAGGGCGGCGCGCGGCCCCATAACCCACCGTAGCTCGTTGCCTTCGTTGGTCGCCGACTACCGGTACCAAGTTCCTTGTCCTCCATGATCGGTCCGACGTAATGGTTGCATACCCTATAAATAAGACGAATGATTGCATATACTGTAAACAAGACGAATCACGTTCGTTAATCAGAAAATTATCCATAACTTAATTGAAACTCGTTAATAGATGAAAAAGAATTATTTCCTACCCCGCCAATTAAATGAAGTCAGTCATTAAACAAGATTATATATAATCTAGTTTGTAAATTGAATGAGGTCGACTTCATAACTCAAGGCTGCAGGTAGGATCGGCGTCTAATTTAGGCTGATGAAATTTAAATTATGCGTACACCTAGGTAAATTTAATAAAGGGCAGGATTCTAAAGCTTTTGCGAATCTGGCATTAATCTAGCAAGATTTAATAGAGTTTTAAGTAATAAGTGTAAAAAATTTAGGCTTTTTTCGCAACGGAAGATATTTTTAAGGCTGGGTTGAATAGGTTTGTATTAAGATATTACTCTATGATCTCAGATTACGCATATCAATACCCTCATATTGGTTTTGTAATATATGCATATTCAGAAAAAGTTTTTCTTAATTTACTATTTTTTGTGTTTTTTTCCTTGTGCAAAGAAACTATGCAGGTAACACCCCAGTGGGACACGTTACACCGGCATCCCAAAATTAATGTCACAACAACTCTTCTATAGAATACATAATACAAAGATGTATTGGCTTTAAAAAATCTAATTATCAAGTATATGTACAAGTCCTTAAAATCTCATATTCCTGTGTATTTATGGTGCATAAAAATATCTGCTGAATGATCACACATTAATAGGCCGCAGCACCAACTTGGGGTACTTATAACACAGTACCCCAAGTTGGTGCTGCAAAGCAATTGCTTTCGTCAAACTACCATTTGTATCCCTAACTACTTTTGCCAACCCGCAAAGCTTTTTTATTGCCGTTGGTGGTAAACCAGCAAGCAGCTCACGTGATGATAAGTGATACTGATGCTTATGGACTTCAGCATTACCACAGGCACAAACAGGGTATGAAAGCTCCACAACGTGTAGTTCATTTTTTATTGCCGATAGGGGCTAAACCAGCACACCTGATGGTAAGGAGAGCATAGTAGGAGATGATAATGGTAGTAGTAGTACGCACATGGACCTTTTCAATACTAGGTGTACAACAAGGCCGTATTATTAGAGCCTGCATATAAGCGATGGAATTAATTCCTGAAAACGTGCACTTAAGAACGATAACGTTTCCAAGTGAAATGGATAAATGCTGCTATGAAGTTCAGTATTTTGCAGAGCACCTCCAATGAAAGAGCCAATAGCAACGTTGTAATTATGGTAGTATCTATCTTGATGACATGGGTGAAATAGTTCTTTCTCTTGTTTTTATTAACTTTTATTAAATGCATTGTTGACGCCTACTTTAGCATACGCTGCAAACACGCATATCTATAGACTGCATTAGATTTAAAGTAGTTTTAGTTAATTTAATACATTGTGTGTAACTACCGACACCTATCACCTTTTTTATAAAATTATTCCGTACGCTACCATTCGATCCGGCATCATTGTTAATCTTGTAAAATTGTTAAAAGGTAATTAAAAACAGCACAAAAACGTAAAGAGAGCTTTCATTTATGTCCAAACTAGACGCAAATTATATCCCTTCGTCGTCTTTTACGACTCACATGAGCAAGAGAGGGGGTGGTGAATTGTATTCTTACTTCGCCACCACACCGAAACGGAAATATTTATACCTACTTATCTAATATCATCATCATCACCCTGCTCTGCACCCGATTACTTGGAATTGACACAATATTTATTCTTCGTCCAAGGTACCTACATATTGCAAAGATTCGACAATAGTTTCATGATCGACCGCCAATATGATATCAAGCCTATTTGGGTATGCAAATATTGATCAGATAGCATCAAAAGAAAGCTAGTCCAGGTCGATGTTAAAATGTAAGTCATTTTATACGACACTCATGAACAATCTACAGCTTGGTAGTACATATTCTTAGCCGCTGCCACAGAGTATTCGATATGTGTATTCAATTATCGGCCCGTATATTATAGTTTAGAGTTTAACTATCTAACTATCGCATATGACCATATGTATGGGTTAATTAAATCATAACAATGTGTAAACTGATTCTACTCATTATTATCTAACCTTTACTAAGCCACTATTGACTAATGCCCGTTTTCATCATCCATCCATCCATAAGCCCATAAACGTCCACTGTTGGACATAGGCCTCCCCACGAGAATGCCACTCGGAACGATCCTGTGCCACTTGCGTCCAACGATTCCCTGCAAATTTCAAGATGGCGTCAGTTCACCTAGAAGAGAGTCGTCCTATGCTGCAAAGTCCGATTCGTGGTCGCCACTCGAAAATATTTCTGCCTCAACGGTTGTGGCTTGACGAGCGATGTGGCCTGCCCATTGCCATTTCAAGATGCTAATTCTTCGAGCTACGTCGGTTGCTCCCGTTCTTCTACGGATTTCCGTATTTCAGATTTTATAACGTTGAGAAATACCGATATTAAACCTCTCCATGACTGGTTGAACGATTTTGAGCGGCTGGAAACACACACTGGTTATTTATTTATTTACGATTTTAAAACGTACACAGAATATAATGAAATTATTAATATCGTATTTATCCATATGACACCAAGTACCATGACAAACGTTAAGAGTATGTTGTATAAATAAAAATGAATTGCTGTTCGTTAGTCTCGCTAAAACTCGAGAACGGCTGGACCGATTTAGCTAATTTTGGTCTTGAATTATTTGTGGAAGTCCAGGGAAAATTTATACAGAAAATATGGAAAATTGCGAATAAAATACTAAAAACAATAATTTTATTTCCCCATACAAACTGTTC
This sequence comes from Lymantria dispar, assembly GCA_032191425.1. Taxonomy (NCBI): domain Eukaryota; kingdom Metazoa; phylum Arthropoda; class Insecta; order Lepidoptera; family Erebidae; genus Lymantria; species Lymantria dispar. The sequence continues at coordinate 17,368,233 of CM063465.1, read as the reverse complement.
TCAGCTATCAAACATTTGATGTTCGTCCCGTCGGTTCGGCATTTTTGACATAATTATATGTAGATCTAGATTAAAAAAGGTTTTGGAATCGATAAGAAAAAGCGGTATATTCCTTAGTCGTCTTTTACGACACACACGGGTTGTTAATTGTATTATTTCTTCATCACCGCACGGATAATACTAAAACCAAACCGATAAATACTAAAACAAAATAATTACGAAAAAGGCGGTGCAAAGTTCGCTGGTTCAGCTAGTCTGTAATAATTTAATGATACATTTAACATTACAATAATATCTTGAATAATGTTTTATATATGGTTTATTTTATTTCGCTTGTCTCCCATAAACAATGGAGTTGAACATATTAATTATTACTTTACATTATAAATTTACATAATTGTTTAGAAAAAAATCTTAATATTATTAACCATTTCATTTTATAAGATCCCATATTATCGCTAACCTTCCATACAAAAGTAACGTATATAAGAAAAACGAAATATGAGAAAACATAAAAGCCTTCCTTGCCAACCAAAATTTATTAAGATTCAATATTAAGAAATTATAAAACATGAAAATAAAATTTAAACCTATTTAACCAACATGTCGTCCATGAACCTTTGAGATATAGCTAACACAGATATTTCTAATATTAAGCTAATTATAGGACGACCAAATTTAATAGATATTTCGCTAATAAAATATCATCGCCATTATTCAATATTTAATTTAAGATGTTAATACATTCGATTTGTTCTAAACAAATTATGCCGTTAAAAAAAATAAAGTGTTAGTAAATATCAAAAGTACATGGACTATATCGTCCATGAACTTTACACACGTATCTTTAAAAAAATATATTAAAAAAAGTAAACAATATAGAACGAAAAAGCAGTATAAAAGTACAAATTCTCGTTGAATATAGCTAAAAGTAACCAAACAAGTTTCTTGGCGTGACTTTAGCTCGGAACGGAGCCGCTGATGGTGTGGCTCCGTGCATTTGGTGTAAGGAAGGTAACGGCTCACCAGGTATCAGTTCAAATAAAAACTTATGTAACACTGCCGCTGTGAAGATAAATATATTTGCATTTTGCTAAAATATCAGCCATACAACGGTGTTTTACGAGACCGAAAGCAAAATAACGGTCGGGTAAGACAATCTTTCCTTCCGATATAAAACGTTCAGGATTGAATTCATAAGGATTTGAATAATAGTTCTCATTCATTAGGATATTCGTAAAGTTGCTGCCTATCATAAATTCCTTCGGAATATTTTAGTTAGCTCAAGAGGTATTGCGCGCTCGGTGGCGGACTCTGAAAGAGCGACCCGTGAAATGACGAATGCATTCGTGCACAATCGCATCATTGTACGGCATGAAAGAGCGATCCTGAAGACATGGCAGTTGTTTTCCAATAATTCTACCAATTACTTCCTGAGCTTTCTTTTGTAATAGCTGTTCTCGAATAAATAACTAAAGCAAAAGCTTAAACTCTTGCTGGTTATTTCTGTTCCCGCCATAAATATGTCCATACACATAGCTATAAGTTGTCCTTAAGAATAAGTGTCAACCTCGCCTTTATCTTTAAGAATTCTGATATAAGCGTCTATAAAATCTTTATCTTCCCTCTTGTTCTATAAATTATCTTTATGCTTATTAATTTCACCTCGAAGAAATTGTCAAATTCTTTTATGGGTTTCTATAAATTTATCACACTCTGACAGAGATAGAGCTAAAATTCTTATCTAAATATAGGGAAATGGCCAAGCGACGCACCGACCATATCTACAGTAGCATATAAATCAAACAGCAAATTTTGGAGTACCTTCATTCGTCTATCATTTGCTCTGTAACGTAATCAAGCCATCATAGTCCAAGAGAGTGTTTAAAATGTAGGTATTGAAGAAATTATGCATTTGAATAGGTGCAGGAAAGGTTCTGTAGCAACGTTCTGGTATCTATAACATATTTAATCATATGAACAGCTTCACTGCGTACAATTCTCTCCATCCTTCGACGTCCAAAGCCAAACTCTTTCAGATGACGCATTAGAAATCGCGTCTGTTCTTTCCACAGTTCTCCATCGGTAAGAAGTACTCCACGTCTCCCGCCCCAAGTACGAGTTTCGTAAAATATTCCTTGAGTTCTACCATCGATATTCTCATTGAATAGCATCTCTTTATTGGACTCTACAGGTGCGGCCCGTGAAATGACGAATGCATTCGTGCACAATTGCATCATTGTACGGCATGAAAGAGCGATCCTGAAGTCGTGGCAGCCGTTTTCCAATAACTATATCAATTTCTTCCTGAGCTTTCTTTTGTACTCGCTGTTCTCGAACTAAAGTGGTGTAAGGAAGGTAACGGCTCACCAGGTATCGGTTCAAATAAAAACTTCTGTAACATTGACGCTGTGAAGATAAATTTGTTGCATTTTGCTAAAATATCACCCATACAACGGTGTTTTGCGAGACCGAAAGCAAAATAATGGTCGGGTAAGACAACCTTTCCTTGCGATACAAAACGTTCAAGATTGAATTCATAAGGATTTGAATAATAGTTCTCATTCATTAGGATATTCGTAAAGTTGTTGCCTTCGTAAACTTTTTGCAATATGTCAAAACAGATGACATATTGCGTCGACCCCAAGTAATTGGGATAAGAGCAGGATGAAGATGATGATTCGTAAAGTTGGTGCCTACAATAGTTTCCTTCAGCATATTATAGTTAGCTAAAGAGGTATTGCGTAGCGGTCGGTGGGGGACTCTGAAAGTGCGGCCCATGAAATGACGAATGCATTCGTGCACAATCGCATCATTGTACGGCATGAAAGAGCGATCCTGAAGACATGGCAGCTGTTTTCCAATAACTCTTAATTTCTTCCTGAGCTTTCTTTGTACTCGCTGTTCTCGAACCAAATAACTAAAGCAAAAGCTTAAACTCTTGCTGGTTATTTCTGTTCCCGCCATAAATATGTCCATACACATAGCTATAAGTTGTCCTTGAGAATAAGTGTCAACCTCGACTTTATCTTTAAGAATTCTGATATAAGCGTCTATAAAATGTTTATCTTCCCTCTTGTTCTCTAAAATTATCTTTATGCTTATTAATTTCACCTCGAAGAAATTGTCAATTTCTTTTATGGGATCCTATAAATTTATCATACCCTAAAAGAGATGGAGCTACAATTCTAAATATAGGGAAATGGCCAAGCGACGCACCGACCATATCTACAGTAGCATATAAATCAAACAGCAAATTTTGGAGTACCTTCATTCGTCTATCATTTGCTCTGAAACGTAATCCAGCTATCATAGTCCAAGAGAGTGTTTAAAATGTAGTTATTGAAGAAATTATGCATTTGATTGGAGTGGTAGGACCACACTCTCGACAGTTATCTGTCTACAGCCCCGGGCCGGTCCGTCCGGGGCAGTACCACACTCTCGCAGAAAATCGACGTCTGAGTAGTAGCGATTTGTTACTGCGCTTCGTTCGGTGAGCGAGAGAGCCGGAAGCCCAACTTTCTGAGGGTGTTTGCGTGTGGAGGGTTTTGGTGGTGCCCTTGGTATCACCGAGCCTCAATACACGCATTCACACTCCCTTCACTCTCTTCGCGGTAGGCAGCGGCCTTGTAAAGGTTCATGAGCGTCAGCAACACTTACAATCAGGTGTACTGTTTGCTCGTTTGCCACCGTTTGCAATAAAAAAAAAAGTTTGAATAGGTGCAGCAAAGGTTCTGTAGCAACATTCTGTATCTATAACATATTTAATCATATGAACAGCTTCACTCGGTACAATTCTCTCCATCCTTCGACGTCCAAAGCCAAACTCTTTCAGATGACGCATTAGAAATCACGTCTGTTCTTTCCACAGTTCTCCATCTGTAAGAAGTACTCCAGGTCTCCCGCCCCAAGTACGAGTTTCGTAAAATATTCCTTGAGTTCTACCGTCGATATCCTCATTAAATAGCATCTCTTTATTGGACACTAAAGGTGCGGCCCGTGAAATGACGAATGCATTCGTGCACAATTGCATCATTGTACGGCATGAAAGAGCGATCCTGAAGTCGTGGCAGCCGTTTTCCAATAACTATATCAATTTCTTCCTGAGCTTTCTTTTGTACTCGCTGTTCTCGAACTAAAGTGGTGTAAGGAAGGTAACGCCTCACCAGGTATCGGTTCAAATAAAAACTTCTGTAACATTGACGCTGTGAAGATAAATATGTTGCATTTTGCTAAAATATCACCCATACAACGGTGTTTTGCGAGGCCGAAAGCAAAATAATGGTCGGGTAAGACAACCTTTCCTTCCAATATAAAACGTTCAGGATTGAATTCATAAGGATTTGAATAATAGTTCTCATTCATTAGGATATTCGTAAAGTTGTTGACTACAATAGTTTCCTTCAGCATATTATAGTTAGCTAAAGAGGTATTGCGTAGCGCTCGGTGGGGGACTCTGAAAGTGCGGCCCATGAAATGACGAATGCATTCGTGCACAATCGCATCATTGTACGGCATGAAAGAGCGATCCTGAAGACATGGCAGCTGTTTTCCAATAACTCTATCAATTACTTCCTGAGCTTTCTTTTGTACTCGCTGTTCTCGAACTAAATAACTAATGCAAAAACTTAAGCTCTTGCTGGTTGTCTCTGTTTCCGCCATAAATATGTCCATACACATAGCTATAAGTTGTCCTTCAGAATAAGTGTCAGCCTCGCCTTTATCTTTAAGAATTCTGATATAAGCGTCTATAAAATCTTTATCTTCCCTCTTGTTCTCTAAAATTATCTTTATGCTTATTAATTTCACCTCGAATAAATTGCCAAATTCTTTTATGTGTTGCTCAAAATTTGTCATATCCTGACAGAGATGGAGCTACGATTCTAAATATAGGAAAATGGCCAAACGACGCAACGACCATATCTAGAGTAGCGTATAAATCAAACAGCAAATTTTAAAGTACCTTCATTCGTCTATCACTTGCTCTGTAGCATAATCCAGTCATAGCCAATAGTCCAGAGGGTGTTTAAAATGTAGGTATTGAGGAAATTATGCATTTGAATAGGTGCAGCAAAGGTTCTGTAGCAACATTCTGTATCTATAACATATTTAATCATATGAACAGCTTCACTGCGTACAATTCTCTCTATCCCTTGACGTCCAAAGCCAAACTTTCAGATGACGCATTAGAAATCGCGTCTGTTCTTTCCACAGTTCTCCATCTGTAAGAAGTACTTCACGTCTCCCGCCCCAAATACGAGTTTCGCAAAATATTCCTTGAGTTCTACCGTCGATATCCTCATTGAATAGCATCTCTTTATTGGACTCTACAGGTGCGGTCCGTGAAATGACGAATGCATTCGTACACAATTGCATCATTGTAAGGCATGAAAGAGCGATCCTGAAGACGTGGCGGCCGTTTTCCAATAACTCTATCAATTTCTTCCAGAGCTTTCTTTTGTACTCGCTGTTCTCGAACCAAAGTGGTGTAAGGAAGGTAACGGCTCACCAGGTATCGGTTCAAATAAAAACTTCTGTAACATTGCCACTGTGATGATGAATATGTTGCATTTTGCTAAAATATCACCCATACAACGGTGTTTTACGAGACCGAAAGCAAAATAATGGTCGGGTAAGACAACCTTTCCTTCCGATATAAAACGTTCAGGATTGAATTCATAAGGATTTGAATAATAGTTCTCATTCATTAGGATATTTGTAAAGTTGCTGACTACCAGAGTTTCCTTCGGAATATTATAGTTAGCTAAAGAGGTATTGCGTAGCGCTCGGTGGGGGACTCTGAAAGTGCGGCCCATGAAATGACGAATGCATTCGTGCACAATCGCATCATTGTACGGCATGAAAGAGCGGTCCTTAAGACATGGCAGCTGTTTTTTGGAAAACTCTATCAATTTCTTCCTGAGCTTTCTTTTGTAATCGCTGTTCTCGAACCAAATATCTAAAGCAAAAGCTTAAACTCTTGCTGGTTATCTCTGTTCCCGTCATGAATATGACCATACACATAGCTATAAGTTGTCCTTCAGAATAAGTGTCAACCTCGCCTTTATCTTTAAGAATTCTGATATAAGCGTCTATAAAATCTTTATCTTCCCTCTTGTTCTCTAAAATTATCTTTATGCTTATTAATTTCACCTCGAATAAATTGCCAAATTCTTTTATGTGTTTCTATAAATTTATCATACCCTGAAAGAGATGGAGCTACGATTCTAAATATAGGGAAATGGCCAAACGACGCAACGACCATATCTACAGTAGCGTATAAATCAAACAGCAAATTTTGAAGTACCTTCATTCGTCTATCACTTGCTCTGTAGCATAATCTAGTCATAATAGTCCAGAGGGTGTTTAAAATGTAGGTATTGAGGAAATTATGCATTTGAATAGGTGCAGCAAAGGTTCTGTAGCAACATTCTGTATCTATAACATATAATTATAATCATATGAACAGCTTCACTGCGTACAATTCTCTCCATCCCTTGACGTCCAAAGCCAAACTCTTTCAGATGACGCATTAGAAATCACATCTGTTCTTTCCACAGTTCTCCATCTGTAAGAAGTACTCCACGTCTCCCGCCACAAGTACGAGTTTCGTAAAATATTCCTTGAGTTCTACCGTCCATATCCTCATTGAATAGCATCTCTTTATTGGGCTCTAAAGGTGCGGCCCGTGAAATGACGAATGCATTCGTGCACAATTGCATCATTGTACGGCATGAAAGAGCGATCCTGAAGACGTGGCAGCCGTTTTCCAATAACTGTATCAATTTCTTCCTGAGCTTTCTTTCGTACTCGCTGTTCTCGAACCAAAGTGGTGTAAGGAAGGTAACGGCTCACCAGGTATCGGTTCAAATAAAAACTTCTGTAACATTGCCGCTGTGAAGATAAATATGTTGCATTTTGCTAAAATATCACCCATACAATGGTGTTTTGCGAGACCGAAAGCAAAATAACGGTCGGGTAAGACAATCTTTCCTTCCGATATAAAACGTTCAGGGTTGAATTTATAAGGATTTGAATAATAGTTCTCATTCATTAGGATATTCGTAAAGTTGTTGACCACCATAGTTTCCTTCGGAATATTATAGTTAGCTAAAGAGGTATTGCGTAGCGCTCGGTGGGGGACTCTGAAAGTGCGGCCCATGAAATGACGAATGCATTCGTGCACAATCGCATCATTGTACGGCATGAAAGAGCGGTCCTTAAGACATGGCAACTGTTTTTTGGAAAACTCTATCAATTTCTTCCTGAGCTTTCTTTTGTAATCGCTGTTCTCGAACCAAATATCTAAAGCAAAAGCTTAAACTCTTGCTGGTTATCTCTGTTCCCATCATGAATATGACCATACACATAGCTATAAGTTGTCCTTCATAATAAGTGTCAACCTCGCCTTTATCTTTAAGAATTCTGATATAAGCGTCTATAAAATCTTTATCTTCCCTCTTGTTCTCTAAAATTATCTTTATGCTTATTAATTTCACCTCGAATAAATTGCCAAATTCTTTTATGTGTTTCTATAAATTTATCATACCCTGAGAGAGATGGAGCTACGATTCTAAATATAGGGAAATGGCCAAACGACGCAACGACCATATCTACAGTAGCGTATAAATCAAACAGCAAATTTTGAAGTACCTTCATTCGTCTATCACTTGCTCTGTAGCATAATCCAGTCATAATAGTCCAGAGGGTGTTTAAAATGTAGGTATTGAGGAAATTATGCATTTGAATAGGTGCAGCAAAGGTTCTGTAGCAACATTCTGTATCTATAACATATAATTATAATCATATGAACAGCTTCACTGCGTACAATTCTCTCCATCCCTTGACGTCCAAAGCCAAACTCTTTCAGATGACGCATTAGAAATCACATCTGTTCTTTCCACAGTTCTCCATCTGTAAGAAGTACTCCACGTCTCCCGCCACAAGTACGAGTTTCGTAAAATATTCCTTGAGTTCTACCGTCCATATCCTCATTGAAAAGCATCTCTTTATTGGGCTCTAAAGGTGCGGCCCGTGAAATGACGAATGCATTCGTGCACAATTGCATCATTGTACGGCATGAAAGAGCGATCCTGAAGACGTGGCAGCTGTTTTCCAATAACTGTATCAATTTCTTCCTGAGCTTTCTTTCGTACTCGCTGTTCTCGAACCAAAGTGGTGTAAGGAAGGTAACGGCTCACCAGGTATCGGTTCAAATAAAAACTTCTGTAACATTGCCGCTGTGAAGATAAATATGTTGCATTTTGCTAAAATATCACCCATACAATGGTGTTTTGCGAGACCGAAAGCAAAATAACGGTCGGGTAAGACAATCTTTCCTTCCGATATAAAACGTTCAGGGTTGAATTTATAAGGATTTGAATAATAGTTCTCATTCATTAGGATATTCGTAAAGTTGTTGACTACCATAGTTTCCTTCGGAATATTATAGTTAGCTAAAGAGGTATTGCGTAGCGCTCGGTGGGGGACTCTGAAAGTGCGACCCGTGAAATGACGGATGCATTCGTGCACAATCTCATCATTGTACGGCATGAAAGAGCGATCCTGAAGACATGGCAGCTATTTTGTAATAACTCAATCAATTTCTTCCTGAGCTTTCTTTTGTACTCGCTGTTCTCGAATAAATAACTAAAGCAAAAACTTAAACTCTTGCTGGTTGTCTCTGTTCCCGCCATAAATATGTCCATACACATAGCTATAAGTTGTCCTTCAGAATAAGTGTCAGCCTCGCCTTTATCTTTAAGAATTCTGATATAAGCGTCTATAAAATCTTTATCTTCCCTCTTGTTCTCTAAAATTATCTTTATGCATATTTATTTCACCTCGAACAAATTGTCAAATTCTTTTATGGGTTTCTATAAATTTATCACACCCTGACAGAGATGGAGTTACAATTCAAAATATAGGGAAATGGCCAAGCGACGCACCGACCATATTTACAGTAGCGTATAAATCAAACAGCAAATTTTGGAGTACCTTCATTCGTCTATCATTTGCTCTGTAACGTAATCCAGCCATCATAGTCCAAGAGAGTGTTTAAAATGTAGGTATTGATGAAATTATTTGAATAGGTGTAGCAAAGGTTATGTAGCAACATTCTGTATCTATAACATATTTAATCATATGAACAGCTTCACTGCGTACAATTCTCTCTATCCCTTGACGTCCAAAGCCAAACTTTCAGATGACGCATTAGAAATCGCGTCTGTTCTTTCTACAGTTCTCCATCTGTAAGAAGTACTCCACGTCTCCCGCCCCAAATACGAGTTTCGCAAAATATTCCTTGAGTTCTACCGTCGATATCCTCATTAAATAGCATCTCTTTATTGGACTCTACAGGTGCGGTCCGTAAAATGACGAATGCATTCGTGCACAATTGCATCATTGTAAGGCATGAAAGAGCGATCCTGAAGACGTGGCGGCCGTTTTCCAATAACTCTATCAATTTCTTCCTGAGCTTTCTTTTATACTCGCCGTTCTCGAACCAAAGTGGTGTAAGGAAGGTAACGGCTCACCAGGTATCGGTTCAAATAAAAACTTCTGTAACATTGCCACTGTGATGATGAATATGTTGCATTTTGCTAAAATATCACCCATACAACGGCGCTTTGTGAGACCGAAAACAAAATAATGGTCAGGTAAGACAACTTTCCTTCCGATATAAAACGTTCAGGATTGAATTCATAAGGATTTGAATAATAGTTCTCATTCATTAGGATATTTGTAAAGTTGCTGACTACCATAGTTTCCTTCGGAATATTATAGTTAGCTAAAGAGGTATTGTGTAGCGCTCGGTGGGGGACTCTGAAAGTGCGGCCCATGAAATGACGAATGCATTCGTGCACAATCGTATCATTGTACGGCATGAAAGAGCGATCCTGAAGACATGGCAGCTGTTGTCCAATAACTCTTAATTTCTTCCTGAGCTTTCTTTGTACTCGCTGTTCTCGAACCAAATAACTAAAGCAAAAGCTTAAACTCTTGCTGGTTATTTCTGTTCCCGCCATAAATATGTCCATACACATAGCTATAAGTTGTCCTTGAGAATAAGTGTCAACCTCGACTTTATCTTTAAGAATTCTGATATAAGCGTCTATAAAATGTTTATCTTCCCTCTTGTTCTCTAAAATTATCTTTATGCTTATTAATTTCACCTCGAAGAAATTGTCAATTTCTTTTATGGGATCCTATAAATTTATCATACCCTAAAAGAGATGGAGCTACAATTCTAAATATGGGGAAATGGCCAAGCGACGCACCAACCTTATTTACAGTAGCGTATAAATCAAACAGCAAATTTTGGAGTACCTTCATTCGTCTATCATTTGCTCTGTAACGTAATCCAGCCATCATAGTCCAAGAGAGTGTTTAAAATGTAGGTACTGAAGAAATTATGCATTTGAATAGGTGCAGTAAAGGTTCTGTAGTAATATACTGTATCCATAACATCTTTGATCATATGGACAGCTTCACTGCGTACAAGTCTCTCCATCCCTCGACGTCCAAAGCGAAACTCTTTGAGATGACGCATTAGAAATCGCATCTGTTCTTTCCACAGTTGTCCATCTGTAAGAAGTACTCCACGTCTCCCGCCCCAAGTGCGAGTTTCGTAGAATATACCTTGAGGTCTACCATCGATATCCTCATTGAATAGCATCTCTTTATTGGGCTCCGAAGGTGCGGCCCGTGAAATGACGAATGCATTCATGCATAATCGCAGTACATCATAAAAGAGCAATCCTGAAGACGTGTCAACACTTTTCCAATAACTCTATCAATTTCTTCCCGAGTTTTCTTTTGTACTCGCTGTTCTCGAACCAAATAACTAAAGCAAAAACTTAAACTCTTGCTGGTTGTCTCTGTTCTCGCCATAAACACGACCATACACATAGCTATAAGTTGTCCTTCAGAATAAGTGCCTACCACGCCTTTATCTTTAAGAATTCTGATATAATCGTCTATAAAATCTTTATCTTTCCTCTTGTTCTCTAAAATTATCTTTTTGCTTATTAATTTCATCTCGAAGAAATTGCCAAATCCATTCATGGGTTTTTATATATTTATCATATCCTGAGAGAAATGGAGCTACAATTCTAAGTATAGGGAAATGGCTAAACGACACACCGACCATATCTACAGTAGCGAATAAATCAAACACCAAATTTTAGAGTAGGTACCTTCATCCGTCTATCACTTGCTCTGTAACGTAATCCAGCCATCATAGTCCATAAGGTGTTTAAAATGTAGGTATTGAAGAAATTATGCATTTGAATAGGTGCAGCAAAGGTTCTGTAGCAACATTCTGTATCTATAATATATTTAATCATATGAACAGCTTCACTGCGTACAATTCTCTCCATCCCTCGACGTCCAAAGCTAAACTGTTTCAGATGACGCATTAGAAATCGCGTCTGGTTTTTCCACAGTTCTCCATCTGTAAGAAGTACTCCACGTCTCCCGCCCCAAGTATGAGTTTTGTAAAGTATTGCTTCAGTTCTACCGTCGATATCCTCATTGAACAGCATCTCTTTATTGGACTCTGAAGGTGCGCCCCGAGAAGTGACGAATGCATTCGTGCACAATTGCATCATTGTACGGCATGAAATGTTATTATTTTGATCAGAGGCCGATGAAATAAAGCACTCGTTCGACATTATATTAATTATTTATTAAGGAGCACAACTTACTCGTTTTACATATCAGCACAGAGAGAGCGAAAAGGACAGTATGATTTGACATTTGCTAAAGTGACATTTGACAACAGATAATATTGTGTTCGGATTTACATATATACTTAACACCCCACCTCGATTGAATATCTTATACATACAGATAGAAATCGCTACTTATACAATATACTCTATATTATGTGTGTAAAACAATAAACACAATATTCTTCAATTGAATCTAAATTTATAATAACAACTTTGTAATCTAGTTAATATAAAAATAAAGGTTATATAATCAAGCACAAATTTACATTTTCCTTTTCTTTTATTTTAAATTAATAAACAATACTGAGCAATCTCTTCATATTAGAAAGTTTATCATCTGACAAAGCTTTAGTGAATATATCTGCATAATTATCATTAGCTGAAACATAAACAATACTTATTAATTTCTTATTTACAATATCTTTCAAGAAATGATGTTTAATATCTATGTGCTTGGCACGCTTACTATTTTCAAAAGATTTAGCAATTTGAATAGCACCAATATTGTCCATATTTAATACACATAACACATCACTGTTTGGTCCATTTAAATCACTGTAAAGTCCTTTTATATATAACAAATCACATGCACTGCTTGCAGCTGCCACATATTCGGCTTCAACAGTTGAAAGTGCAACACAGGCTTGTTTTCTTGAAAACCATGCCACAGGACATCCATTATATAGTGTCACAGAACCAGAGACACTTTTCCCGTCTGTTTGGGAACCTGCCCAATCTGCATCAGAGTAGGTTTCTATAGAATTAACATCCAATTTCTTATACTGCTGTCCAGTCTTCATTGTACCTTTCAAATATCTTAAAATTCTCTTTCCTTGAGTCCACAGGCTCTTTGTAGGTTTATCCAAGTATTGACTTAAATATGAAGTTGCATATGTAATATCTGGGCGTGAGACGGTTGAAACAAACATGAGACTTCCAATTAACTGTCGGTATGGCACATCAGTAACAATATTCTCTTTTTCATCTTGTTGGTAACCTTTTGTTAATGGTGTAGCTGAAGTTTTACAATCTGCCATATTAAATTTCATAAGCATGTTTTCTATTTGTCTTGTCTGAGTTATCTTCAAACCATTTTCTGTGTTTTCTATCTCCATCCCGAGAAATGACTTTGGGTAGCCAAAATCTTTTACTTGAAATTCCTTTTTCAAACACTCTACTACTATATTTATATTTTTATCAATTCCTGTTAGGATAATATCGTCTACATATATTAACATCCATACATTTATGTTTTCACCTATGTATAAACAAACATCATGTTGTGATCTTTTAAAACCTTTTTCTTCAATATAATCATTAAATCTTTGATTCCAACACTTGGGACTTTCTCTTAATCCGTATAATCCTCGATTTAATCTCAAAACTCTATTTTGATTTACTTTCACACCTTCAGGCGGTTTTATGTATATTTCTGATTCTAATTTTCCATTCAAAAATGCTGTGGGTACATCGAGTTGTCTAATATTCCATTCCTTTTGTACAGCATTTGCTAGGAGTGTTCTTACTGTTGATATTCTAGCGACTGGAGCATAGTGTTTAGCGAAATCAGATTCTTCTTTTAACTGAAATCCTTTCACCACAAGACGGGCCTTCTTTAAATTATTTTCTTTAGTTTTAAACACCCATTTAGTATCTATAGCTTTCATGTTACTAGGTAGTTCTGCTTCTGTCCATGTATTCATTTTCTGTAATGCTTTTATTTCTGTATCAATGGCTTCGCTCCAACCCTTTTTTATAGCTTCTTTGTAGTCTTGAGGGTCTTGTTCATTATTTAGAAGACAGTAGGCTTCATATGTTTCATAGTCATTTAAATATTTTGGTGTATTTATTACTCGTCCACTTCTTGTATTCTGTCTAATGTTTTCTTGATTACTTTCATGTTCTTCATTCATCTCTGTTTTTTGTTCTTCATTTTGTTCAAACTCTATTTCTTCATATTCTTTATTGTATTGATTATGATATTCTTGTTGTTGTTCCTCCACTGGTTTATATTTAATATTTCTTTCATTAAATCTTATATCTCTTTGTTCGGTACCAAACATTTTTATATTAGTTTAATAATTAAATCCATGTAGGGTAGTTCTGATTTTTGTGGTTCGCGGTTGGCTCGGAGCCAGCCGCCACTTTCACTTTCACTTTCACTTTTGGTTCGCGGATTGGAAGTAACGGTCGCGTACGCACATATTTTTGTAATTGCTATGTCCTTTGTGGACTAAAGCCGTGAAATCGTGGTATTTGTAATATTGCGCGCCACCTTTTGTTTTGTGTGCCGTTTATGTACGCGAGTTAATTAGAATTAAGTATATATTTGTGAACATTAAATTGTGTGTACGAGTAGCAAGCCTGAGTCCTTGAAGTGTACGAGGCCGTTGTCATCACCGCGCTTTTGGATACAAAGCTAAGTAACCCCTCAGTTAGTTTCTATTTGTCTGGCCAGACCGAACGCTGAGTTAGGTTACGTTATAGCTACCTCCGCGGTATCTACTCGTAAGTGTTAAAATCTGTTCTTGTACTATCATTTAAGAGAACTTAAAATAGCCTTGCGTAATCGCAAGCCAATGTTATTACCCATTTGATATCCCTCACTGGCCTGGTGTCCCCTTCCACTGCGCATCCTAGGTCAGTAGGGAACGGTAAAGAACATACTTTCTGGTAGCAGAGCGTGGTTCTAGTGAATCTAGTAATTTTGTTTGGTATTGATATCTACAAGTGCCCGTGTTGAAAAATAAATCGATATATAATTACTTGAATTTTACGTATTACGGCCCAGTTTAATAAATAGTCTGGTGTATAAAGATACACATTAAATATTTGTGTGATTGATCATTTGTGTACTTATTGTCATTAGTTATTAAAATTATCTTATAAATAAGTTCACTGCAACATTCGAAATTTTGAATATCATTGTTTACTTAATGTGCCACAGAGTAATAAAATAATTTGCGTAGTACATTGTGCCACAGAGTAGTGCAGTCTCGTGATTGAATGAACGAATGAATTGAACTGTATAGACAATTAGTTAAATATTATTTTTGCGTTTTGTTTATGGTACTTATACAGTAAAATATTAACGTTTCCCTTTGCGCAATAATTTAAATATTGTTCAATTTTGTAATTTGTATTTTTTGATTGTTGTTTCAATTGGTTGATTTATTTAGTTGATTATATATATATTTTTTTTGTTGGAATTTAATTATTTTATTCGATTATTATGGCTGCTTTTGCTAGCGCTAAGGACTCAGCAGGTAAGCTGCGCTCTGAGTTGAGATGGTTCTCGACTGCAACCGCCTTGGTTGATAGGTCTGATCGAAATGAGTCTCTCCTGGATAGGTACAGCAAATTGGATACGCGCTTACAATTTGTTGATGATGTGTACCGTAACTTCAACACAAAAATTTTAGATATTTCTGATGAAGATTACCCACAAACGTATCGTGACTTGGTACACGCGGATTATGACCAGATCATGGATTATGCAGATCGAATCTCACAGCGTGCTAGGGAAATTTCCGCGTCGAAAAGGGGTGAGTCTCCCGCGTCTAGGGATGTGAAACCTTCTACGTCGGGCTTATTGAGTAAACTGCCCACTTTGGACCTGCCGCGTTTTGATGGTCGTTTGGACCAATGGCTAGGTTTCATAAATTTGTTTGAGAGCTTAGTCCACGCGCGTTCTGACTTAGGTTCCGCTCAAAAATTGGCCTACCTGTTCTCCGTGTTGGAAGGTGAGGCGAGAGGTTTAGTTCAGCACCTGGAGATCAATGATGGAAACTACCTAGTGGCACGTAACCTTCTCATAAAGCGTTACCAAAATAAGCGTTGCCTGGCAGATACACACATTGGTCAGCTCTTGGGTCTGCCAGTGGTATCTAGGGTCTCGGCTTTAAGGTCCGACTTATTGAACCCATTGATGATTGCGATCAACGCACTGGAAAGGTTAGACCTTCCGGTGAGCACTTGGTCATATATGCTGGTGCATATTGTTTTGAAAAAGCTTCCTGCGGAACTTAGGGCTCGTTTCGAGCAAAAATATGGAGGTGATGATGCAACTCACTTGCCTGCCTTTGATGACCTTAAGAAGTTTTTGGAAGACGAGTGTAGGATGGTAGACATGACGGTCGTTGACAGGTCATTTGGTCAACAGTTGCCGCGGTCATCGGCTCCGACCCGCAATCACGCCTTTAGAAGGCCAGAGGTTCGTCACCCACCACGTTTTGCTGCTGTACAGTCGCGACCTGAGTGCACCTATTGCAAGTCCCCGAGTCATAAAGTTGCCAGTTGCTCAGATTTCACTGCGCTGCACGTGGCCTCACGTAGGCGTTTGGCTAAGGCTCGAGGTTGGTGCTTTTCTTGCTTGGGAAACCATTTCCAGCGCGATTGCCCTAATCCTCGCCCATGTACATACTGCGGAGGCCAGCATTTGAAACTTCTTTGTGCGAATAATAATGGGATTGGTCGTGAACATGAACGTCAAGGCTCACCTACGGGTAGTTATGAGCGAAGGCACCGGTATGAAAACCGCAGTTCGAGACCTAGTCGCTCACCCCCGCGCGTCGTAGATTCTGCCGCAGCGAGGCGCCCACGAGGTCAATGCTCGCCGTCATCGGAAGCCCGTGGTAAGAGTGATAACCACGATTCGCGCCCGTATCGTCACGGGCGGGTACCTACCTTTGATGACGCTTCCCGTGAACATGAGAATCACCCGCTGCCTAGACGACACTAGGAACACGGCGCCTGCCCCCGTCATGCACCACCCCCGTTTGAAACCGTACTCCTACCCACTGCTTCTGTAAGGGTCTGGGGACGGACAGGTGCCTCTGTTGTGGTCCGGGCAATTCTGGACACAGGCTCTCAGGGGTGTATAGCGTCTTCTTGGTTGGTGGGGCAGGTACGCCTAAGTATGCGTGATTTTCCTCATGTCACTAGAGGTGTTGGCAACGCAGTTGTGGCCAATGTTGAAGGCCAAGTATTATGTGCGTTCTCTCCTATAAACTCGTCAAGCCCATTGTTTGAGTGTTCAGCCATTGTTATGAACAATATTTTGGGCACCCATCCGGAGAAGCAGTTGTCTCCGTATGCTATTGGTTTAGCGTCGGGTTTGAACTTGGCAGACCCCAAATTTGGTATACCTGGATCGGTCGATTTGTTGCTAGGCGCCGATGTTCTGGGAAACATATTCTTGGGTAGCATTCAGGTCATGCAACCAGGAGGCATGGTAGCCATCCCGACCATATTTGGCTCTGCACTGATGGGACCAGTCCTCACGGATACCCGTCTTGACATTGGCTTGATGGTAGGCTCTGCTCTCTCTGATGCGGTTCAGAGGTTTTGGGAAGTGGAAGAACCACCACAGGCTCCGCGCACTGATCCGGAGCATGAGGAGTGCGAATTGTTTTACCAAAACAATACGAGTCGCCTACGTACTGGTCAGATTATGACTCGATTGCCGTTTCTCGCCGTACGGCCACCACTTGGCATCTCGCGGCCTGCTGCTGAGAAACGACTATTGGCTATGGAGCGCCGAATGGCTCGAGATGCTCTCCTAAAGGAGAAATACATTGATTTTATGCGTGAATATGAGGAGTTGGGACACATGTCTGTGTCGAAATTAGATTGGCAAACAGTGGATCACTTCTTTCTACCGCATCATGCTGTAATTAAGGCATCAAATGGCAAATTGCGTACAGTATTCGATGGTTCTGCGCAAACTTCAACGCGTGTATCGTTGAACAATTGTTTGTATGCTGGTCCTAAATTGATCAAGGATCTCTGTGACGTCATCACTCGGTTTCGTCGACATCAGGTTGTATTTGTGGCTGACATAAGGATGATGTTCAGACAGACGATTATTCACCCGGATGACCGTCGGTATCAGTTGATTCTATGGCGTGAAAGCCCCCAGGATCCCATGGTTGTTTATGAGCTCAATACAAACACGTACGGGTTAAAGTCAAGCCCCTATTTGGCTATACGGTCTCTGTGGGAGCTCGCGGACCTGGAGCGCTTAAAGTTTCCTCGCGCAGCCGCGATTTTGAAAGAGGATTTGTATGTCGATGACATTTGTACTGGTGCACCCTCTGAGAAAGAGGCCATCCTTCTACGGGATGAATTGATAGGCATCTTAGCCACCGCGGGCTATGAGTTACGGAAGTGGATATCCAACTCACCTGCGCTTTTGAAGGGACTTCCGGATGAACATCAGCAAGATCCGCATTTGTTCGAGAATATCGAGAACCCTGCTATGATGACTGTTCTCGGCATTCAGTATAAACCAGCCCCAGATATATTCACTTACAATGTTGACTTAGAGTTGCCGCGCATTTGGACTAAGCGTTTGGTGCTTTCCACGGTTGCAAGAACATTTGATCCAAATGGTTGGATATGTCCCGTCATATTTTGGGCTAAATGCTTTTTACAAAGGCTTTGGATGGCAGGACTAGGCTGGGACGAACCTCTTCGGGGAGCTTTGATGGAAGACTGGACCAAATTTGTATCCTCACTTCCTGCGATCAATGAGGTATCGATCCCTCGTTCTATGCTTCCTCCAGGAAAGTACCAGGCAACTCTGCATGGTTTCTCGGACGCCTCTGAACGGGGTTACGCCACTTGTGTATATTTGCGTACGGTGGGTTCTGACAGCCAAGTAAAGATCTCACTGGTCATGGCGAAGAGCAAGGTGGCACCCCTACGGACTGCTTTGACAATCCCTAAACTTGAATTGGCAGGGGCTACTCTGCTTGTGCGTCTTCTTAATCACGTGTCGAATTTGTTGCGTCATACTGTGAACATTAGCACCACTTACGCGTGGACTGACAGCCAAATTGTTTTGTGCTGGTTAAAGGCTTCAGTTCACACCTTAGAGGTATTTGTAGCGAACCGAGTCTCCCAAATTCAGAAATCTGAGACTCCCTTGATTTGGAGGCATGTGCCTGGTGAGCTTAACCCAGCTGATTGTGCATCTCGGGGTTGTACATCCCCCGCCTTGGTAACGCACTCCCTTTGGTGGGGACCGGAATGGTTATTACGCTCAGAGTCTGAATGGCCACTGACGCCGGTTTTGGACGTAGGTCCGTTGCCTGGATTGCGACTGCTCGCTGTTGAGAGGCGTGCTTGTGAATTCGATCCAAATGTCTTATTGAATCGGTATAGCTCCCTCGATAAATTAGTAAGTGTAACAGCTTGGATTAAGCGCTTCTATTACAACTGTAAGCACTTACGGAACAAAAAATTAGAGGCTTTTCTATCACCACAAGAACGACAGGAGGCTTTTTGCCATTGGATACGTGTGGTACAGGATACATATTTTGAAAGGGAGATTGAAATTTTGAAAGCTGGTAAGGCTAAACTAACAGGAGCCTTGCGTATGTTGAGCCCCTTTTTGGACAACACGGGTATCTTACGTGTTGGAGGTCGCCTCAGAAACTCTAGTCTACCCTACGGTAGTCGGCATCCTATATTGTTACCCAAGCAAGGTCATTTTGTGCAATTGTTGGTGACGGACCGTCACATTAGAAATTCTCACGCTGGCTGTAACGCCTTATTAGCCATATTGCAGCGAGAATTTTGGATTTTGTCTGCTCGAAGAACGATTCGCAGTGTGGTATTTCGTTGCATGCCTTGTTACAGGCTGAAGGCTAGTACCATGCAACCTTTGATGGGTGACCTCCCTTCTGATCGTGTCAGAGAATCGAGGCCGTTCGCCGGTGTAGGCACCGACTTTGCAGGTCCTTTTTTGGTTAAGACTTCAACTCTACGAAACAGTAAAACAGTCAAGGCCTATTTGTGTGTCTTCGTATGTCTGTCAACTAAAGCGGCGCACCTTGAATTAGTGTCATCCCTCTCCACCGAGGCATTTGTTGCGACACTTGATAGATTTGTTTCAAGGAGAGGACTGCCTTCTTTGATACGTTCGGACTGTGGCACAAATTTTAAGGGAACCAATAATTATTTGAAAGATGTACAGGATTTTTTAGCCAGCAATCACACAAATATTGGTAATAAACTAACCAGTCGTAGTATAACCTGGAAATTTAGTCCGGCAGCATGCCCACATTGGGGTGGTATTTTCGAAGCCGCAGTTAAGGTTGCTAAAGCACATTTGCGACGAGTTATTGGTGAGTCTGTACTCACATTTGAAGAACTCGCAACTGTGTTTTGTAAGATAGAGGCCGTAATGAACTCGCGACCGTTGTGTCCGATCTCTTCAGACCCGAGTGACTTGGAGGTTCTCACACCGGGTCATTTTTTGATTGGTCAGCCACTTAATGCTTTGCCTGAGTACCCCTTTGTTGATGTGAGACCAAGTCGTCTCTCGCGGTTTGAGTTGGTCCAACAGCTTACTCAAAGCTTTTGGAAGCGTTGGAGCTTAGAATATCTTCATGTTCTCCAGCAGCGCGTTAAGTGGACTGACAAGACTAATCCACCTCGAGTTGGTGACCTCGTTTTGATAAAAGATACCAATTTGCCGCCACTGTGCTGGCGTCGCGGCCGAATTTTAAATTTAGTATATGGCGCAGATAATGTGCCTCGTTTTGCTGAGGTTCAGGTGGACGGTTCGGTACTGAAGAGAGCGGTAGCAACATTGTCCCGTTTACCAATTGATTAGCGGCCAGGTAGACCTGTCCGAGGCGGGTAGATGTTCGGTACCAAACATTTTTATATTAGTTTAATAATTAAATCCATGTAGGGTAGTTCTGATTTTTGTGGTTCGCGGTTGGCTCGGAGCCAGCCGCCACTTTCACTTTCACTTTCACTTTTGGTTCGCGGATTGGAAGTAACGGTCGCGTACGCACATATTTTTGTAATTGCTATGTCCTTTGTGGACTAAAGCCGTGAAATCGTGGTATTTGTAATATTGCGCGCCACCTTTTGTTTTGTGTGCCGTTTATGTACGCGAGTTAATTAGAATTAAGTATATATTTGTGAACATTAAATTGTGTGTACGAGTAGCAAGCCTGAGTCCTTGAAGTGTACGAGGCCGTTGTCATCACCGCGCTTTTGGATACAAAGCTAAGTAACCCCTCAGTTAGTTTCTATTTGTCTGGCCAGACCGAACGCTGAGTTAGGTTACGTTATAGCTACCTCCGCGGTATCTACTCGTAAGTGTTAAAATCTGTTCTTGTACTATCATTTAAGAGAACTTAAAATAGCCTTGCGTAATCGCAAGCCAATGTTATTACCCATTTGATATCCCTCACTGGCCTGGTGTCCCCTTCCACTGCGCATCCTAGGTCAGTAGGGAACGGTAAAGAACACTCTTGTTAAAATAACTGTATCTGTTGTAGGATCCCATGCTTTATATCCATTTCTTGCATAGCCTATCATTCTCACTTCCTTTGCTCTTGAATCTAGTTTATCTCCTCTTGGTAGTATCACCATCCATCCTTTGCAACCGAATGGTTTTAGTCTATTAAGATTAAATTCTCTACCAAATATTATAGCTGGAATTTCAAAATTTATTGCACTCGAAGGGCATCGATTAATTAGATAAGTTGCAGTTAGCACAGCATGGCCCCATAAATGTCTTGGTAAATTTGATTCATTCAGTATGGTTCTAGCTTTCTCAAATATTGTTCTATTAAGTCTTTCACTCTTGCCATTCATTTGAGGGCTGTATGCAATTGTATACTCAATTTTAATTCCTTTTCTTTCACAAAAACTTTTCATATTATTTGAGGAGTACTCACCTCCATTGTTGCATCTTATTCTCTTTATTTTTATACCCTTTTCTGTTTCAATTTCTCTCACATATTTTATAATGTTTTCTGTAGCTTCAGACTTATTTACCAGTAGGTACGTTTGGGTAAAATGTGAGTAATCATCCATTATAGTTTGGTAATATCTATAACCTTCTTTTGTCGGAGTTCGCATAGGTCCAGCAATATCTGAATGTATCAGTTCTCCTATATTATTTGACTGAGCTTTTGTTATTGTATGAAATGGTAACCTTGTGCTTTTATTCTTCATACACACTTCACATATATTTTTATTGTAAGGTAAATTCATCAACTTTAGTCCTTTACGATTCAGATGTCCGAGCTTAATATGCCATAAATCAATATTATTTATATTTTCTTCACTGTAATGACATTTATAATTTTCTCTCTTATTATTTATTTGTAATCTAAGTATGTATAGCTTTCCACTTTTTTCTCCATAATAAATACCACTTTGTGATTTAATTATCAATTTACCATTTTTAAATATAACACTGTTGCCTTTACTCATCAATTCATTCACTGACAGAAAATTGTGTGAAATTCCACTTACAATAAGGCCTTCAACTGTAATTATTGTCTTTTCATAAGATGTTTTTAAGTAACCCTTCCTTTTGGCTGTTAACATTTGCCCATTGGCAACTTTTATTTGTATAGGTACTTCTAATTCGGTAACATTGGTCATGATATTCTCATATTTCTCCTGAATAAAATTATGTGTAGCACCCGAATCTACCACAAACATAATCTCTTTTGACTCTATATTTAACTGGCACTCAGTACTTAAAGTTACAAGTGATCCTTCCTTTGCGTTTGTGTAATTTTCACTTGCCTTTGTTATGTTTCCTTGTTCTTGTCTTGCTTTTCCTCTATATTTTGCATATCTTCCCCTTGCTCTAAAATTGCCTCTACCTCTCTGTACATGGGAATTGCTCTCTATATTTTTGTTACATTGGTATGCCTTATGGCCTTCTTTCTTACATTTATAACAAATTATGTAACTGTTTTCTACTTCATTATTCTTATTTTCCTTCATTTTTAGTTCGGCATCTAAAAGCCTAGATTTAACAAAATCCATAGTTAATTCCTTCTCAATATTCATTGTTTCCATTGTAGTTATTACTGTATTATAATCGTCCGGTAATGTCAAAAATAAGTGGGTTAATTTGTCACTATCTTCCATAATGGCTCCTGCTGCTTCCAATTGGGCTATTAAATCGTCATACTTGAGGAAATGATCCTGAAGACTTTGCCCTTGAATACACTTCATAGTGATTAACTTTTTCCTTAAATAAAGTTTATTGAATATGCTTTTACGTTCAAATACGGCTTCCAACGAGCTTAACATTTCGTATGCAGTCGAACATTTCTTTATTATATTTAAATATTGGTCTGTTACACATTGCACGATTAGCGATCTTGCTTTTGCATCATTTTCTATTTCGCATTTCTCACTGCCATCAACATTTTTAATTATGTATAAACTCTTTTCCTCTAGAATAGTTTTTACGCGAAATTTCCAATTAGAAAACGATATGTTTTCATTCAATTTTGGCAAATTGCACGTGGACTGGGACGCCATGATTCACCTTGTTTACCTTTTGTGCAATCTATATAAATCTTAACAATCGACCGATCATTTATTCAATTAACATATTTATTCGATCAACCACTTATTTATTCGATCAACCACTTATTTATTCGATCAACCACGCTCTGCTGTTATTATTTTGATCAGAGGCCGATGAAATAAAGCACTCGTTCGACATTATATTAATTATTTATTAAGGAGCACAACTTACTCGTTTTACATATCAGCACAGAGAGAGGGAAAAGGACAGTATGATTTGACATTTGCTAAAGTGACATTTGACAACAGATAATATTGTGTTCAGATTTACATATATACTTAACATGAAAGAGCTATCCTGAAGACGTGGCAGCCGTTTTCCAACAACTCTATCAATTTCTTCCTGAGCTTTCTTTTATACTCGCTGTTCTCGAACCAAAGTGGTGTAAGGAAGGTAACGGCTCACCAGGTATCGGTTCAAATAAAAACTTCTGTAACATTGCCACTGTGAAGATAAATATATTACATTTTGCTAAAATTTCACCCATACAACGGCGCTTTGCGAGACCGAAAACAAAATAATGGTCAGGTAAGACAAGTTGTCTTTGTCTTCCGATATAAAACGTTCAGGATTGAATTCATAAGGATTTGAATAATAGTTCTCATTCATTAGGATATTTGTAAAGTTGCTGACTACCATAGTTTCCTTCGGAATATTATAGTTAGCTAAAGAGGTATTGTGTAGCGCTCGGTGGGGGACTCTGAAAGTGCGGCCCATGAAATGACGAATGCATTCGTTCACAATCGCATCATTGTACGGCATGAAAGAGCGATCCTTAAGACATGGCAGCTGTTTTCCAATAACTCTATCAATTTCTTCCTGAATTTTCTTTTGTACTCGCTGTTCTCGAACCAAATAACTAAAGCAAAAGCTTAAATTCTTGCTGGTTGTCTCTGTTCTCGCCATAAACACGTCCATACACATAGCTATAAGTTGTCCTTCAGAATAAGTGTCTACCTCGCCTTTATCTTTTATAATATAAGCGTCTTTAAAATCTTTATCTTCCCTCTTATTCTCTAAAATTATCTTTGTGCTTGTTAATTTCATCTCAAAGAAATTGCCAAACCCATTCATGGGTTTCTATATATTTATCATATCCTGAGAGAGATGGAGCTACACTTCTAAGTATAGGGAAATGGCTAAACGACGCACCGATCATATCTACAGTAGCGTATAAATCAAACAGCAAATTTTGGAGTACCTGCATTCGTCTATCACTTGCTCTGTAACGTAATCTAGCCATCATAGTCCAGAGTGTGTTTTTAAATGTACGTATTAAAGAAATTATGCATTTGAATAGGTGCAGCAAAAGTTCTGTAGTAATATACTGTATCCATAACATCTTTGATCATATGGACAGCTTCACTGCATACAAGTATCTCCATCCCTCGACGTCCAAAGCGAAACTCTTTGAGATGACGCATTAGAAATCGCGTCTGTTCTTTCCACAGTTGTCCATCTGTAAGAAGTACTCCACGTCTCCCGCCCCAAGTGTGAAATTCTTAGAATATACCTTGAGGTCTACCATCGATATTCTCATTGAATAGCATCTCTTTATTGGGCTCCGAAGGTGCGGCCCGTGAAATGACGAATGCATTCATGCATAATCGCAGTACATCATAAAAGAGCAATCCTGAAGACGTGTCAGCACTTTACCAATAACTCTATCAATTTCTTCCCGAGTTTTCTTTTGTACTCACTGTTCTCGAACCAAATAACTAAAGCAAAAACTTAAACTCTTGCTGGTTGTCTCTCTTCTCGCCATAAACACGACCATACACATAGCTATAAGTTGTCCTTCAGAATAAGTACCTACCACGCCTTTATCTTTAAGAATTCTGATATAATCGTCTATAAAATCTTTATGTTTCCTCTTGTTCTCTAAAATTATCTTTGTGCTTATTAATTTCATCTCGAAGAAATTGCCAAATCCATTCATGGGTTTCTATATATTTATCATATCCTGAGAGAAATGGAGCTACAATTCTAAGTATAGGGAAATGGCTAAACGAAGCACCGACCATATCTACAGTAGCGAATAAATCAAACACCAAATTTTGGAGTAGGTACCTTCATCCGTCTATCACTTGCTCTCTAACATAATCCAGCCATCATAGTCCAGAAGGTGTTTAAAATGTAGGTATTGAAGAAATTATGGATTTTAATAGGTGCAGCAAAGGTTCTGTAGCAACATTCTGTATCTATAACATATTTAATCATATGAACAGCTTCACTGCGTACAATTCTCTCCATCCCTCGACGTCCAAAGCCAAACTCTTTCAGATGATGCATTAGAAATCGCGTCTGTTCTTTCCACAGTTCTCCATCTGTAAGAAGTACTCCACGTCTCCCGCCCCAAGTACGAGTTTCGTAAAATATTGCTTCAGTTCTACCGTCGATATCCTCATTGAACAACATCTCTTTATTGGACTCTGAAGGTGCGCACCGTGAAGTGACGAATGCATTCGTGCACAATTGCATCATTGTACGGCATGAAAGAGCTATCCTGAAGACATGGCAGCCGTTTTCCAACAACTCTATCAATTTCTTCCTGAGCTTTCTTTTATACTCGCTGTTCTCGAACCAAAGTGGTGTAAGGAAGGTAACGGCTCACCAGGTATCGGTTCAAATAAAAACTTCTGTAACATTGCCACTGTGAAGATAAATATATTACATTTTGCTAAAATTTCACCCATACAACGGCGCTTTGCGAGACCGAAAGCAAAATAATGGTCGGGTAAGACAACTTTCCTTCCGATATAAAACGTTCAGGATTGAATTCATAAGGATTTGAATAATAGTTCTCATTCATTAGGATAATCGTAAAGTTGCTGACTACCATAATTTCCTTCAGAATATTATAGTTAGCTAAAGAGTTATTGCGTAGCGCTCGTTGGGGCACTCTTAAAGTGCGGCCCATCAAATGACGAATGCATTCGTGCACAATCGCATCATTGTACGGCATGAAAGAGCGATCCTGAAGACATAGCACCTGTTTTCCAATAACTCTATCAATTCCTTCCTGAGCTTTCTTTTGTACTCGCTGTTCTCGAACCAAATAACTAAAGCAAAAGCTTAAATTCTTGCTGCTTGTCTCTGTTCTCGCCATAAACACGTCCATACACATAGCTATAAGTTGTCCTTCAGAATAAGTGTCTACCTCGCCTTTATCTTTTATAATATAAGCGTCTTTAAAATCTTTATCTTCCCTCTTATTCTCTAAAATTATCTTTGTGCTTGTTAATTTCATCTCGAAGAAATTGCCAAACCCATTCATGGGTTTCTATATATTTATCATATCCTGAGAGAGATGGAGCTACACTTCTAAGTATAGGGAAATGGCTAAACGACGCACCGACCATATCTACAATAGCGAATAAATCAAACACCAAATTTTGGAGTACCTGCATTCGTCCATCACTTGCTCTGTAACGTAATCTAGCCATCATAGTCCAGAGTGTGTTTAAAATGTACGTATTAAAGAAATTATGCATTTGAATAGGTGCAGCAAAAGTTCTGTAGCAACATACTGTATCCATAACATCTTTAATCACATGGACAGTTTCACTGCGTACAATTCTCTCAATCCCTCGACTTCCAAAGCCAAACTCTTTTAGATAACGCATTAGAATTCGCCTCTGTTCTTTCCACAGTTCTCCATCTGTAAGAAGTACTCCACGTCTCTCGCCCCAAGTGCGAGTTTCGTAGAATATACCTTAAGGTCTACCATCGATATCCTCATTGAATAGCATCTATTTATTGGACTCCGAAGGTGCGGCCCGTGAAATAACGAGCACAATCGCATCATTGTACGGCTTGAAAGAGCGATCCTAAAGATGTGGCAGCCGTTTTCTAATAGCCTTTCCACAATTCTCCATCTGTAAGAGGTACTCCACGTCTCTCGCCCTAAGGGCGAGTTTCTTAGAATATACCTTGAGGTCTGCCATCAATATCCTCATTGATTACCATCTCTTTATTGGCTTTGAGGGAGATGACCACAACTATTCGTTCTTTGGCAAGTCATAATCTAAGTATAGAATCCGAGACAGCGTATTTTTTTAGAGAGCGCATTAAGTATTTGCACTTACACCGACGATAAGAGCACAAATGGACATCTAGCAGTTATAAACCTAGCGGTTATAAAACTTTATTTTCAGGCATAGAATGTACACATCTCTGTGCATATGTGATGTGTATTGAACGGGAAGACTCTCTTAAGTATTTCGAACCTTTTTCACCAACGACCATAAAATTATAAGTAACACCTAGGTCATAAATGAGTAAACATGGATAGTAATAACTTTTCTTTGTATGAAATTATGTTGTTGTTAAATAAAATTCTAATTTTCAAGTTTATGTACAGTCATCATCATCATCATCTCAGCCCACATAAGTCCCACTATTGGGCTCGAACATCCTCCACATAGCTTCAGAGAGCGAAATTGAACTTCTACATCACGCTGGCAAGACGTGTTGGCATAACCCTCTATAACTCAAGAATATGGATTTTTTTGTTTACGGCTAATTGAAACAGTTTTTCATATATTCAGTTATTTTCCAAAAAAAAATAAAAATACAGGGAGCGCTGTCTGGAGCAACACTGAGAGATAAGCTTAAAAACTATATATAAGAGGAAGTTATGAGAGGTGGTGTGGTGGTATTCCGTGGATGTCGTAAAGGGCGACTAGGGGATATAATATGCACATAAGATCTGTGCAAGAGTAGGAAAACTTGAAATGAAACCCTATACCAATATGTCTGACCAGCATAGTATAGTAGGTCAAATTCCCTCCCATTGTGGAGGAGGCCCGAGCCCAACAGTGGGACGTATGTGGGCTGCCCTGATGATGAAAGGTGGAAGTTCCTGAAGCAGTTCTTGGTTTTGGTATAGTATGCTATGAGCAACCCCGCATTTTTCGCATGTATTGTGAGTAAATCCAGTACACTTCGGGAATTTGCACCTAATTTTTTTATCAGACCATTGGGGCCAATACCCAATGTGGTCTTGCCGTACCATAGAAAATGTATACTGTGCAGGTCCTTTATGTTTTTTTTTGCTTATATCTCATTCTTCAGCGAACAGCGACTAGACATACTAGCCTTTATATATAATTTTCAAAGAGTCACTGCAACATCTAGACGAAAATCTGCTGAATATAAACGACATGAGAAACCTTTGTCTTTACAGACTCTTTTATATAGCAACCATGAGTTTGTCATTGTGAGATCCAAGTAATAATAGAATAGTCGTATTTGCCATCGTTTTCTACGCAACTTTATCTTGTATATCCCCATGATGCTGTCGATCAGGTCAATACCACCCATGTGGCGATTATACTCTCCCACAACATTCAGTCGTTTTATGCTCACGTACCTGGAGTTCTGTTTGTCCCATCAGCGAACATCAGTTTCGGGCTATATTCCAGCAAAAGTAGAAGCCCGAATGACAATTTTATTGTCTTTTCATGCCACATTAGGTATGTCAGTACCGTTGAGGTCAGCTACATATTCCTCTGAATAACCTCTGGGTTTTTTCAATATCAGCTTTTCTGGTAGCAACTTACAGTCCGGGATTCTATTTCGTCTAATCGTACCAAGACTGTGCATGCCTTCTTTGGCCAAATATTCCAAGAGACAAAGAGAGGTAAAATAATTGTCAAAATACAACTTGGTAATTTTGATGCCTTGGAATCATGCGCGCACGACGTTGGATGGTGTACCCAAATCTGGCTCCTCTGGAAGCGAAAATTTTTCCTTGCCAGTTTCAATTTCTGTTTTATAGGCGTAACCAGAAACGCCACTTAACATGTAGATTTTGTAACCCCATTTGTGTGGCTTTTGAGGCTGCATCTCTTCAACACGTTCCGTGCTTTAGTGGAACACATTTGCTCGTCAACACAGAGGTGTTCTTCCAAAGGGACCTTCTTGTAAGCTGCGTTGATAGACTCAACCACTGCTCTAACTTTAAAATGTTCTATCATGTTCCGGATCGTTCCTAGGGAGATTTTTACTATTGTCATTGAAGTGTGAAGTATCAGAGCCCAGTGCAGCTGGTCAGACATGTTGGTATAGGGTTTTATTTCAAGTTTTCCTTCTCTTGCACAGATCGTATGTGCATATTATATCCCTTAGTCGTCTTGTACGACATCTACGGGCAAGATAGGGAGTGGTGTATTGTATTTCTAATCCGTCACCACACGGAATACCACCACACCACCTCTCATAACTTCCTCTTATATATAGTTTTTAAGCTTATCTCTCAGTGTTGCCCCAGACAACGCTCCCTGTATTTTTATTTTTTTTTTTGGAAAATAATTGAATATATGAAAAACTATTTCAATTAGCCGTACCTAAACAAAAAATATAAAAAATCCATATTCTTGAGTTATAGAGAGTTATGCCAACACGTCTTGCCAGCGCGATGTAGAAGTTCAATTTCGCTCTCTGAAGCTATGTGGAGGATGTTCGAGCCCAATAGTGGGACTTATGTGGGCTGAGATGATGACGGTGATGACGATGATGACTGTACATAAACTTGAAAATTAGAATTTTATTGAACAACAACATAATTTCATACAAAGAAAAGTTATTAATATCCATGTTTACTCATTTATGACCTAGGTGTTACTTATAATTTTATGGTCGTTGGTGAAAAAGGTTCGAAATACTTAAGAGAGTCTTCCCGTTCAATACACATCACATATGCACAGAGATGTGCACATTCTATGCCTGAAAATAAAGTTTTATAACCGCTAGGTTTTATAACTGCTAGATGTCCATTTGTGCTCTTATCGTCGGTGTAAGTGCAAATATTTAATGCGCTCTCTAAAAAAATACATTGTCTCGGATTATAGAAAAGTATAGACTTGGATTACGAATTGGCAAAGATCGAATAGTTATGGTCAACTCCCTCAAAGCCAATAAAGAGATGGTAATCAATGAGGATATCGATGGCAGACCTCAAGGTATATTCTACGAAACTCGCACTTGGAGCGAGAGACGTGGAGTACTTCTTACAGATGGAGAACTGTGGAAAGGCTATTGGAAAACGGCTGCCACGTCTTCAGGATCGCTCTTTCATGCCGTACAATAATGCGATTGTGCTCGTCATTTCACGGGCCACACCTTCGGAGTCCAATAAATAGATGCTATTCAATGAGGATATCGATGGTAGACCTCAAGGTATATTCTACGAAATCTCTCTCAGGATATGATAAATATATAGAAACCCGTGAATGGATTTGGATATTTCTTTGAGATGAAATTATTAAGCACAAAGATAATTTTAGAGAACAAGAGGAAAGATAGACTTTATAGACGCTTATATCAGAATTCTTAGAGACAAAGGCGGGGTAGGTACTTATTCTGAAGGACAACTTATAGCTATGTGTATGGGCGTGTTTATGGCGGGAACAAAGACAACCAGCAAGAGTTTAAGCTTTTACTTTAGTTATTTGGTTCGAGAACAGCGAGTACAAAAGAAAGCTCAGGAAGAAATTGATAGAGTTATTGGAAAACAACTGCCATATCTTCAGGATCGCTCTTTCATGCCGTACAATGATGCGATTGTGCACGAATGCGTTCGTCATTTCATAGGCCGCACCATCAGAGTCCCCCACCGAGCGCTACGCAATACCTCTTTAGCTAACTATAATATTCCGAAGGAAACTATGTTAGTCAGCAACTTTACGAATATCCTAATGAATGAGAACTATTATTCAAATCCTTATGAATTCAATCCTGAACGTTTTATATCGGAAGGAAAGGTTGTCTTACCCGACCATTATTTTGCTTTCGGTCTCGCAAAACACTGCTGTATGGGTGAAATTTTAGCAAAGTGCAATATATTTATCTTCACAGCGGCAATGTTACAAAAGTTTTTATTTGAACCGATACCTGGTGAGCCGTTACCTTCCTTACACCACTTTGGTTCGAGAACAGCAAGTACAAAAGAAAGCTCAGGAAGAAATTGATATAGTTATTGGAAAACGGTTGCCACGTCTTCAGGATCACTCTTTCATGCCGTACAATGATGCAATTGTGCACGAATGTATTCGTCACTTCACGGGGCGCACCTTCAGAGTCCAATAAAGAGATGCTGTTCAATGAGGATATTGACAGTAGCACTCAATGAATACAAGAATTTAAAGATGTTATGGATACAGTATGTTGCTACAGAACCTTTGCTGCACCTATTCAAATGCATAATTTCTTCAATACCTACATTTTAAACACCCTCTGGACTATGATGGCTGGATTATGTTAGAGAGCAAGTGATAGACGGATGAAGGTACCTACTCCAAAATTTGGTGTTTGATTTATTCGCTACTGTAGATATGGTCGGTGTGTCGTTTAGCCATTTCCCTATACTTAGAATTGTAGCTCCATCTCTCTCAGGATATGATAAATATATAGAAACCCATGAATGGATTTGGCAATTTCTTCGAGATGAAAATAATAAGCACAAAGATAATTTTAGCGAACAAAAGGAAAGATAAAGATTTTATAGACGCTTATATCAAAATTCTTAAAGATAAAGGCGAGGTAGGCACTTATTCTGAAGGACAATTTATAGCTATGTGTATGGACGTGTTTATGGCGGGAACATAGACAACCAGCAAGAGTTTAAGTTTTTGCTTTAGTTATTTGGTTCGAGAACAGCTAGTACAAAAGAAAGCTCAGGAAGAAATTGATAAGAGTTATTGGAAAAGTGCTGCCACGTCTTCAGGATTGCTCTTTTATGCCGTACTGCGATTATGCATGAATGCATTCGTCATTTCACGGGCCGCCCCTTTGGAGCCCAATAAAGAGATGCTATTCAATGAGGATAACGATGGTAGACCTCAAGGTATATTCTACGAAACTCGCACTTGGGGCGGGAGATGTGGAGTACTTCTTACAGATGGAGAACTGTGGAAAGAACAGAGGCGATTTCTAATGCGTCATCTGAAAGAGTTTGGCTATGGACGTCGAGGGATGGAGAGAATTGTACGCAGTGAAGCTGTCCATATGATCAAAGATGTTATGGATACAGTATATTACTACAGAACCTTTACCTGCACCTATTCAAATGCATAATTTCTTCAATACCTACATTTTTAGCCGAGGCCGCGGGTGTCGTGACCGGGGATTAGTCCGTCACCCGCCGAGAGGCCGACCGCGTGAGGAAAGACCGACGTCCTCCCCGAGGGAGGACGTCGGTCGATGGGAGGGTACCCCAATTAGGGGTATTCCGTCGGGCCGACCACTGACGACAAGTTAACGCTTCTCCAGTGGTCGGCCCAACGACGAAGGCGACGTGGTTTTTGGGTGGATCGCGGTAGTTGCGTGCTTAAGCCCCTCTTTCGCCCCGGACGGAGTGGTGCGGAGGCGCGCCGACCGCGACCCACCCACAAAAAAAAAAAAAAATACCTATATTTTAAACACCCTTCGGACTGTTATGGCTGGATTACGTTATAGAGCAAATAATAGACGAATGAAGGTACTCCAAAATTTGCTGTTGAATTTATTCGCTACTGTAGATATGGTTGGTGCGTCGTTTAACCATTTCAACATGTAGATTTTGTAACCCCATATGTGTGGCTTTTGAGGGCTGCATCGCTTCAATACGTTCCGTGCTTTAGTGGAACACATTTGCTCGTCAACACAGAGGGGTTCTTCCAAAGGGACCTTCTTGTAAGCTGCGTTGATAGACTCAACCACTGCTCTAACTTTAAAAAATTCTATCATGTTCCGGATCGTTCCTAGGGAGATTTTTACTATTGTCATTGAAGTGTAAAGTATCGGAATCCAGTGGTTCGTAACTCTAGGTAATCGAATAAGAGACATTAGATATACCATACCTATAAATTGCCTGATATCCATTTCTGTCATACGAAATGTGCAATTAGGATCATTCTGAACTTGATAAAGATTGGTCTCCTCTGAAATCATCGTGATAAGTTCCTGTGGAAAGAGGTGAAAGAAAAACTGGATAGGAATTACTAGCGCTTGAAATTCAGCGCCCAAGTTCTTGTTGCCCTTGAACCTAAGCTTGGTATTTAACTGTAGGCTCTTCTTCTTCCAGTGTAATTTCAATTTGGTAGGTTTCGATGTAGTTTGTTTTGATTGATGCCTTTGAGCTGATGAAGGTTGAAGAACGGCAACGTTTGATGTAGTTTCAATCCTTAGAGGTGATGGAACTGAGCTCTCATGGCTATTTTCTAAGGTTTCTATAATGGAATCCAGGGCCGTCTTAAGTCTATACTGCGCCGGGGTGCGGGACTCAGCCTGCGCCCTCGTTATTTTTTACACTGCAGCGTGGCACGCGACCGACGACACACTGCAGTATGAAAGGGGTCTTAGTCAACCAAGAAAACACAATACATGTAATTTTGATAATTTATTTATTTATTACTCTAAAATACAAAATTAAACTTAAAACTTCAATTACTAAATATCTATTTATTACATGTACATACACATACATCAAACAAACTCAATTTTTCTTGCTTTTGAGTTGGCAAAGATTTTAATTAAATCATTTATGTTTATATCAATTTTGGATTCTATACTTATAATGGCTAAGTTTGTCAGTCTGTCTTGGGTCATGGTTGAACGAAGATAATTATTTATTAATTTTAATTTTGAAAAGGGTCTTTCACCTTCTGCTACTGTAACAGGCAGTGTTAAATATATACGCAGAGCTGTTGAGATATTGGGAAATGAAGAAATTAAATTATTAGAATATATATAGCTAAAAATATCAGTGGGAGTACTTGTTGATGCATTGGGAAAAAATATTGGCAACAAGTCTAATTCATTATATAAATCCTCCCCGTCAATATCAAATCTATTTTTAAATTTTAGTTTTTCTTGGAGCCGGTAACACTGAGATTTTTTTCATGCATCTCTAATATATTCCAGCATTCAATGTTTTGGAAGAGTGAGAAAACTGAATTGTGTTCCGTCAGCAAATCGAATCTCTCATTTAATTTCGAGATAGCAGTGTCCAGTAGAAAAAAATAAAAACATACTTTAAATTTGTTGGTTGGGTCTAAAATGGGCATACAGCCTCGTAATCAAAATGTCTTTTTCGGGGACGTGGACGAGCAGTTTCTTTAAATTCTGTTTCGCATTCTAATTCTTTAGCAATTAATTTTGCATCAGATAACAACTGTTCAAACGTGCTATCGGTGCGGTATTTCTGCAAATCTTTTTTAACCAGATTAATCATTTTGGTAGCTTCTGAAATAATTACGTCCGATGTTTGCAAATTTTTGCTTACAATATTAATTTTTAGTAAAATATTGTACCATATAACTACTGAACATATAAATCTATAAGATTTTAATTTGGCTATTAATGAACTCGCTATGTTTTTTGTGTCGCTGTCACTCTTGTTATTTGTAAAAATATAGTATAATGCATAGTAAATTTTATCAATGTTAAAACGGAGTGCTCTAAGAGCATCAAATCTACTTTCCCAACGCGTATTTGAAAGAGGTTTTAATGTCAAAGTAGGTATCTGTTTCATAATTACATCCCAGCGTAATGTGGATGCTGAAAAAAATGCATAAATTTCTTGGACAATACAGAAAAAGTTTGTAATTTCCAATGAGCTTTTAGCGGCGTCATTTACTACTAAATTAAGGGAGTGAGCAGCACACGGTACGTAAAAAGCACGAGGATTCATGTCCAATATTTTTTTTTTGGAGGCGTATATTTTTCCCCCTCATATTGGCCCCATTATCATATCCTTGGCCTCGCAAATCATCTAATTCAATATCGCATGATTTTAAAAAATCTAACAAATATGTCGCCAACCCTTGTCCGGTACTATCAGTTACAGGTAAAAAACCTAAAAAATGTTCTCGTACCTCAGCGCGTTTTGTCGATGGATTTAAATAAATAAATCTCACAGTAACAATAAGTTGTTCTTGGTGTGAAATATCAGGTGTGCAATCTAGAATTACAGAGTAGTATTTACATTGCTTCAGAAGACTAATTATAGTCGTTTTAATTTTTTTAGCAATTATACTAATCAGTTCATTTTGAATGTTATGACCAAGATAATGTGGCATGCGATGCTGAGCTCTTTGAATTCGAGCAATGTGTTCTGATAGTGTACTATCAAAATTAGATATACTCTCCACCAACTTTAAAAAATTACCATTATTTGGGTCATACGACTTCTCGGTTGTGCCCCTAAATGCTATATTTTGACCTGCCAAAAATTTTATAATTTCGATTATCCTTTCCAAAATTGCCGTCCACCTCTTTCTTTCGCAGTCTATTTCAGTTTGATTTACCGAGTCTACTGTTTGCCCTTTCAATAAGTCATTTTTTAGATTTAATAAATATTTTTTAAAGAACATATATGCTCTGAATTTTTTCATGTCGTTCTATATTTCTCGACAAATGCCCCCAGTCTTTGTAACCAGTGGGGGCATTAAATGCAGTAACATAATTATTAAAAAACTTACAGTGAAAACAAAATGCAAAATCAGTAGATGTGGAATATACAAGCCAAACTCGATGAATAATTTCGTTGTTTTGTAACTTTTTACTGTAATATGTATCTGAAAACGACCTCATGTTACTATCTGAAGGATAGTTGGTTTTTTTTATCTGAATTGCTCCACGTTCTGTTAAAAATAATCTTAAATTATCGGGTATTAAGCTTGTGGCCAGAGAGCAGGATCATTCGCGACATTTTCACAAAATCGTACATCTGGTTCTGATGCTGGTTGGTTCACAATTGGAATTGGTTCACTTGGAGTAAGCGAGCCAGGCGAGGTACTGGTACTAGTATGAGCTGGAACTTGTGAAATACTCGTAGAAGTTTTCTCTTCCAAGTTGACTGTCTCTTCTAACTATCGGGTGGATGTTGACGAAGATGTACCTAAAAAAACATAAGATAGTCAACAATTTGTGTAACCAAGTGTGGTAATAGGGCCACGCAATAATATCTTAGGACATTAAAAACAGCGCCTTAAAGTTAAGGCGGGCAATCGGGCATAGTCTAATCGGTTAGTCCGGGCGAGCGTGCTCAGTGTGTAATTGCCGAGGCGCTTACGCACGCTCTATGCGCAAACAGTAAGAAATTAAAATACTTTAGTTACGATTGGTGGATCTCGTCTGCGGCTATTTCATGAAAAAACATAATTCATAATCCCCAAAAACAAATCACAAACACATAAGCCATATAAGTACAGATATAAGTACAGACAGTCCAGTCCACTGTTAGACATGAGCCTCCAAAACTATGGGGTTATTTATTGCCATAATCTCCACGATTGGAACGCGTGTTGGACATATCACACAATACAAAAATTTAACACAAGGTCTGAGAAGGTATGTATTTAAATAAATATTGCACCGGCCGGGATTCGAACCCGAGACCTTTGGCACAAGAGTGAGTGTTAGTTACTAACCATTGCGCCTTCCGGTGCGCAATCCGCAAAAAACAATTAATTAGATATATTGTCACAATCATAAAAACCTACTTTATTTAAGACTCATTAGGTATACAGTTACAGGTAACTTAAACAAAAAATAAGAAGTGTAATAATAATAAGTAGGTAGGAACCCAGGCAGGATACACCAGCGACTTCTGTCACTGTTTATGCCACTTCAGATGTTTTATTTATGGTACCAACTGACTGAACTTACCAGGTCGAAAGAAAGAGCCAATCGGAGAAGTTAGCTTTTTAATTTTTTCTTCTTTCTCCACTTTCCTTTATCTATTTTGAGCACCCGATGGTTTCTTTTCATCCCCTAATTCGGCCATCTACAATAAAATCTAATTTCAATTTAGTATTTAATTTTTCTTTCTTTATTCTAAATAAAGTAAGTAGTTTTTTATCAATCACGAACACTAAGAATTTGTATTTTTGCAATTATAAACAAATAAACAAAACAGTCATGACTCTCTCTCATAAACAAATGATGTGATATTGATGATGCGATGATAATGATTGTAATGTACCTAACACTAACACTTAAAAAATAAAATTGACTTACCTTTATATTTTTTCTCTAAGAACTTCCGTGCTAATTTGCCGGTTGTCGCAAATGAAATGAGCTAACGAACTCAATTTTACTTAAAAGAAGAAATCAGATCAATCACTGACCGACACTTACATAGCCGCCGCGCGCCGCGCTGTAAATTCAAATGAACTTACACCTAATTTTAGTGATTTAGAGATCATTTCTCTTTAAGTGCGAGCGCCCGGACGGCTATGTCAAAGGACGCAACAGACGCACAGGTGCCGCGCCACGCGCCCATATAAATGAATGAACTTACACTTTATTGACTTAGACTTAGAGATCATTTTGCTTCAAGTGCGGGCGACCAGGCGGCAATGTCAAAGGGCGCAATTCCTCGCCTATGACAGACGCACAGGTGCCGCGCCGCGCGCCCATTTCAAATGAACTTACACTCTATTGACTTAGAGATCATTTTGCTACCGGGCGGCAACGTGTCAAACGTACATACATACACTGTCTTTGGATTAGAGATTTTGCCGCGCGCGTGTTGTATTAAATAATATTGTTATTTGTGTAGTGTAGTAATGCGGTATGACAAGTAAAGTAAAAAAAATATTATTGATAATAACTATTTTTTTTTTTGCTTGCGCATACATAAGTATTTGTCGTAAGTAACAAGTATATAAAACTGTGCAATGGCGTTAAGTTCAATGAAATATCCAAAAATTCAGCGCTCTACAGACGCCCCCGGGCGTTCCGCGCCCGGGTGCACCGCACCCCTTGCACCCCCTGGTAAAGACGGCCCTGATGGAATCTATGTCGATATCTAAATATTGTCTTCAAAAGTTTCTAATTCAGGTGAAAAATCTGGGTCTGTCATCAACAAAATTCAAACCGTCCTCACTGTCATCATTATTCTGCAGCACCAAGGTAATATCCTCCTGTAAAAGGAATCGAAGAGGACGCTTACGAGCTGCCCTAAAACATGAAATAACACTCATCAATACACACACAAACTAATATAAAATTATACCCTTATACGTCCATGTAGCTTACGGGCAACAAACACAAACTTTAAAAAAAGAGCTGATTAATGATAATAAATGTCATTGATGACGTCAAATAAAAAAATAAAATAAAAAAAGCCTTTTAAACCTCTTGCAACAGGCACGATAATTACAATTATATAAAACAAGTTATATTTAATTAATAGTAAACGCTTAGAGAGATATCATGCAAAATAATATTGAAAGTACATGATCATAGAGTAAAATATCTTAAAACATTAAGATTGATAAATGAATAGATCAGTACATTTCTTTCAAATAAATTTAAAATTCATGTATATAATAAAAAAATAATAAAAATGTCTTAATTAAGGTATTGATAAGCAAAATATGTCATTCATTATTTCCTCTTTTAATTTAGTTTTAAAACATTGAGATTGGTAAATAAAGAAATAATTAAGTACATTTTTTTAATTAATTTATTTATATTTCTTGTATATAATAAAAAACATAATTAAGATATTGAAAAGTGAAATATTTCATTTCATTTATTGTCTCAATTAATTTAGTTTTAAATCATTATGATTGGTAAATAAATAAATAGTTAAGTACATTTTTTTTAAATTGATTTAAAAAATCCTGTATATAAAAAACAAAGTATAATTAAGATATTGATAAGAAAATAGTTCATTGTATTCATTTCGCCAATTAATTTAGTTTTAAAACATTAAGATTGGTAAATACAGTAAAACCCGTTTAAGACAATTTTGCAGGGACCCGACCAAAAACGCGTCTTAGGCGGGAAAGCGTATTATGCGGGCAAGGGAAAAAACGTGCCATTATTATTTATTATATTCTATTACTATTTTGCATACCTACGTATTGAATTTAACATTTAAAAATTACCTAAATAAAATGTTGTTTATTTTCTTTATTTAATATACTTACTACTAGATACATTTTTAAATATTAATAAATAAAATATATTTAAAAATATAAAAAAAATTGTTTATTATTATTATAGTTGTCACAAAATAAAAGGC
The DNA here is from genome assembly GCA_032191425.1 of Lymantria dispar. Lineage (NCBI taxonomy): Eukaryota > Metazoa > Arthropoda > Insecta > Lepidoptera > Erebidae > Lymantria > Lymantria dispar. Next base: position 17,329,112 of record CM063465.1, on the reverse strand, counting down.
CGTTTTCTATTTTTTACCGATCGAACTGTTTTGAAGGTAATTACATTTTTCATTGACGGGTACCACCCACTGAGCTGAGTGCTGTGGCATAACGATTTTTTTCATATTGTCCACAGACTATTAATAATCGGTTAAGGAAAAATATATCGATCAAGATATATTTTTTAAGGCGGACTCGTACTTGGCCGGTGTTATTAATTTGAATACTAGTATTTAGACCAACTAATTATAGAATTTCACCAGCTGTGTAGTGATTTTTACTGAAAATTCTAGACGTCAATATTGACAATATGAAAATGAAATAATATATATATATATATATATGGATGACGATAGCTCAACTGGCAATTTTGGCTCATCATCTTAAGAAAATGATTGACTGAAGATTCACTTTTTCTCGATATTTTTGTGATTGAGTGAATGTTATTGTAACAAAAATATTAAATGATAGAAAAATTACCATTCGTAACATTGTATCATTTCAAAATATCTACAATATCACAGTTTAAGTAAAATTTTCAAATCAAAACTTTAATCCAATGCACTTTACAATACATATTCTAATCGATTATATACTCATATAAACTTGATTCGATTTATCGTGAGTATCTAAAGGCATCGGTAAGACCAAGTGTCAAAACGGGCCTCTTATTTTGTGACAACTATACGTTACTTAAAGTAATCACTTATTTTAGTTTGACAAAAAGATTTTGAAGCATTAGCAATTACAAGATTTTCAACGTAATTTAATTTTCGCAGGGCGTCTGCGCTTTGATTCAAAGAAGTTACATAGCGTCTTAAATAATTAACAGCTGATCATTGCTGGGCGTGAGACAAAATCGGAGTTGACTCCTCCTCTTCTTGGTCATTATCACTTAGGGTCGCTCGACAGAGGCGCTCCGTTACCACGGAGTGCCAGCTTACCTGAGGCGGCTGGTGGCAGACTATTTGGAGAGGCGCAGCGTCCTCTACGCCAACCGAGTAGGGGACGTTGTGCGAACGCCCATGACGTGCGGTGTTCCACAGGGGTCGGTCCTCGGACCCACCCTGTGGAACATCGGCTACGACTGGGCGTTGCGTGGGAGCCTCCCACCCGGGCTGGGCGTGATTTGTTACGCCGACGACACGCTCGTCACAGCCCGCGGTGGGACGCTACAAGAGGCGGTAAGCCTGGCGACCTCAGGCACCGAAGAGGTCGTCAGGCGGATCGAGGCGCTGGGGTTGAGGGTGGCCCTGGACAAGACGGAGGCCCTCTTGTTCCATGGGCCCCGTATGGACCCTCCCATCGGCGTCTCGATCACCGTCAATTCAGTTGGGATCAGCATCCAGGCCCTATGAAGTACTTGGGCCTGGTGCTCGACGGGCGATGGTGATTTCGGGAGCATTTCCGCAGGCTCGTCCCGCGGCTCGTCGGCGTGGCGTCCGTCCTACAATGGCTGATGCCGAATGTGGGCGGACCGAGCGCGGCATGTCGACAGCTGTACGCGGGGGTCATCCGGTCGATGGCCCTCTACGGCGCACCGGTGTGGACGGGATCCATGACCGCACGACTTAGGGCCCTTCTGTGGCGTCCACAGAAGGTCATGGCGGTCAGGATCATCCGCGGGTACCGCACGGTGGCGACGGAGGCGGCGTGCCTGTTGGCCGGGACTCCCCCGTGGGACCTGGAGGCGGAAATGCTCGCAGACTTGTACCGGCGGGTGTCGGGGGTGCGCGGGGGGGGCGGTGTTGTTTCCCTGAGGGAGCTCACCGCCTGGCACGTCGACGCCCGCCGAGACGTCATCGCCTGTTGGGCAGACCGGCTGAAGAGGCCTCGATACGGTGTTTGGAGGCAGTGGAGGCCTTCCGGCCGGTGCTGATGCAGTGGTTGGAAAGGCGGCACGGGGTGCTCTCCTTCCGACTCGTACAGGTCTTGACGGGGCATGGATGCTTCGGCAAGTACCTGTACAGGGTCGCTAGGAGGGAGAGAACTCCGTACTGCCACCACTGCGATTGCGACGAGGACACGGCGCTGCACACGCTTGAGGTCTGTGCCGCTTGGGCAGAGCCGCGTCGTGAACTCGTCGCAATCATCGGTGCCGACCTGACGCTGCCGACCATCGCTAGGGAGATGCTCGGCAGCGTCAGGAATTGGGACGCGGTCGCAGCCTTCTGCGAGGCAGTTATCTCGCAGAAGGAGGCGGCGGGTCGCGAGCGCGAGGAGCACAGCCTCGATGATGCGACCCGCCGCCGGCGACTGGGGCGGCGCAGGCGGGATTACCTACGTGCCATGCCGCCCTAGCCGAGGCCGCGGGTGACGTGACCGGGGATTAGTCCGTCACCCGCCGAGAGGCCGACCGCGTGAGGAAAGACCGACGTTCTCCCCGAGGGGAGAACTAAAAGAGACTTCGGTCGATGGGAGGGTGCCCCGGGTAGGGGGTATTCCGTCGGGCCGACCACTGATGACAAGTAACCCTGCTCCAATGGTTGGCCCAACGACGAAGGCGACGTGGTGTTCGGGTGGGTTGCGGGTGTTGCGTGCTTAAGCCCCTCTGTCGCCCCGGACGGAGTGGTGTGGAGGCGCGCCGACTGCATCCCACCCCAAAAAAAAAAAAGGGTCGCTCGACAGCCGTCACTTCGTCAGTCGCTGGCCGCTGCCACAAGGGGGCAATATGTGTATTTGAGTGGCACGTGTTGGCGTATTAAACGGGATGACGATCGTATTATGAGTTAAGAAATGTATGAAAACATGTCTCAAGTAGCTGGGACTGACGCAAAATGGCGTATTATGCGGGAAATCGCATTAAACGTGATCGTATTAAACGGGTTCTACTGTATATAAATAGTGAAAGACCTTTTATTTTACATATTTGCCCAAATAAATCTGAAATTCATGTACATAATAAAAAATCATAATTAAGATGAAAGGAAATAAGTAAAATATTTCCTTTCATTTATTGCCACAGATAATTGTAAACTAGAAACAAATTTCAATAAAGATAAATATTAAGGAAATATAATTTATAACATATATTTAAAATAACTTTATTATTAACCTACAATTTGTAGTATCATGCAAGAACCCCTCCTGTGAGGGTGAAGGCCTCTTCCAGATTCTGCCAAATGTCTCTATCCCCTGCTCTTTATCTAGGTTATAATATTCTGAAAGGTTGTGTCTACTGCTCCCACGGTGACCAGCCGGCTTGGAAGAGTCGGAGAGGGTAGAGGTTGTTGCTATTCATTCGTGTAATCATTTACTAGAGAGGGCTTTTCTGTGACCGCTTGGGAACCGAAGTAATTAATTATGTTTCCTTTACATTTTTATTTTTTTGGGTTTACCGTTATATTTTGCATTTTTTATGACTAGAGACGGTGTGAGAATTCTCTTTTTAGACTGCTGGCTTTGTTTTGGTGACTGTTCTTTCAAAATTATTATTTTATCGTATTTAATTATTGCCTATTTCCCTTGTTGTCTGAGTTCATCAACTTTAGCCTGTTTTTCTTAATTCAATATTTTCTTTTTGAAAATCTTCTTTTCTATTTCATGTTGTTTTTTAGTTTTCATCAAAATAGAACCCTTCCCTAGAGCCTAAATTACCTTTCCATCCACTGTAGTTATCATATGTGGATTCTCAAAATGCTCAAAATCCCGATATAGATCACTTCTCATCGTGACATTGTGTGTAGCTCCATTATCTACATACCAACTATCTCGATCTGTAACATTTAACAAAACAGCCATCATGTTAGTTACGTCAGGTTTTGCACTACGGTCTTTCTTAGGACAGCCTTTTTTAAAATGCCCAAACTCTCCACAGAAGTGACATTTAAAATTTCTGGACTTCTTGATAGTTTTCTTTTTACTGTTTACTATCAATGCTTCACCAGACGATCTTGACATCCTTTGTCTGCCTTGGAAGTTGTCGTCAAGGCTTTCTCGTGAGCGCATAACTGACTGGTCAAATTATCTACAGTTCTATCCTTCTTTGACATCATCATCCAACTCGAATTAAAAGAAAAATATTCTTCTGGCAAAGTATCTAAAATTTTGCATATCAAGAGTATTTCAGGTAATTCCTTACCTTCATCTGTTTTTATTAGTTCTTGAATAAGATTATGTCATAAATTCTTTGCTTCTGAAATGTGAGTTGTCATGTCATCAGAGATATCCATTTTAAGCTGAAATAACTCCATGCATGCGTTATACAAGCGGTCATCATTCACGCCATCAAATAACTGATGCAGTTCTTTCCAGACATCCTTTGGACTTCTAAACCTAATTACCTTGTCTAACATTTCATCAGTGACATTGTTTGTTATCAACAAAAGAGCAGTACTTTCCAATCTAAGACACTCTCCTAAACCTTTGTTATAAACAGCCATTGCCATTGCAGCAGTAGTATCTCCATCACAACCACTTACCTCTGGCTTTGTATGCTTACATAACTTTCCTTCCACAATGTCCATGAGTCCATCCATCTTCCACCCAGTTGGTTCCGTCCAACTTTGAGATTTGGATTTTACTTAATTCCGTTTTTTAATTACAATTTACTTCAAGGGTATTTCTGGGCTTATAACCTATTAGAGCGTTTAGATTTTGTAAACGCTTGCAGAAACAGTGTAGAAATAAATCAATTAAAAATATAGAATATAGTTTAATACGTTTTTGTACAAAGGTAATAATAATTTACATAGACTTTACACACCGACAGAATTTTTATACAATATTCAAAAATATTCCTTTTTCTTATTTTCCTTTCTTTATTGCCAGCTTTACTTATAGGCATTACATTGACCTACAAAGAGGTTGCACCTCAACACATCTATCCCGAAAAATACCAAGTTTCTCTTTTTGTTTTCCCGCTTTAAGTATTATAAGTATTTGTTTTTCTTGAACATTTAATTTTTCAACTAAGGCTTTATATTTCGCACTCATCTCGTTAAATTTTTCGTTAATATTACAGCTTATATCCATGGTTTTATTTTTTTGCATTGCCATCATTTCTTCTTTTTGGACTTTTAGTTCAATTTGAATAAATTCCAGCATACTTGTAAGTTTTTCCATTTCGGTCTATTCTATTCGCTAGTAGATGGAGCTGCAAACGTAGCGTGATGCAGGTTTCAATCAGTGATAATTTTCAATACTGATTTCACTTATTAAGGGTTTCAAAAAACTAACTTTTAATGACAGGCATTGTATAAAATTTAAAAGTTTTATATATAATTACAGGTTCTAAAATGTTTATTTAATTTCACCTATTTTATAAGTTTATTTTTATTGTATTGATTGTTACTATTTTGATTGACACTTGATTGTTATTTAAAATTCTTCAAATTACATTAAAATATTCTGCTTTCCACCGAGTATTTTTTTTTTATTTATATCACTTAAGTTTAATTTATAAGGCACTGCACGCTTATTACGAAATTATCAATATTTAAACAGAGACCCGTGTGATTTATGAATGTTATCAAGACTACCGCAACTACTCACTCCCTATCACCGATAACGTCAAATATTTAAACACTTGTCCATGTTATTGGAAATTAACCCTCAAAACACGAAAAAACTATTTTTAAATACTTTTCAATTCGGAGCACGCGCGAACTTGTTCAAACCACCAACGACTTATTGTTAGTGGAAAAACTTCAATTTGTGAGAGGTAACGCCATCTATGGAATATTTTTAGTACCTGTTCATTATTTCTGTTTGCTGACTACAAAACAGTGGAATATAATGTCAAAGAACGAATCGTATAAATTTAGTGGTAGGTCGAACGGTATGTTGCTTACAGTCTATATCATGATATAGATTATAGAGAAATTAGGTTCAATTATCTGTTTATCGAATAATATTATTCATCTGTTAAAATCTAATTACTTAATATAGTACCATCTATTGACCTTATTCTGCACTATTGTAAAGTTGGCACACTAATTTATATTCACATTGCCTTGTCGTTTTATTTTATAGTTTTACGTGTAGATGGCGTTAACTTACATTTATCGATAAATAATTTCTCTAAATTTGAATAATAAAATTTATTTAAAAATTTATCTTTTTATTTTATTAATTTAATGAATTATTCGTTTGATAACAGGATAAGATGCATGTGTCACCGCCCCTTACTTGGCCATGGAAGTCGTCAAACCGGCTGAAGGAGCACTAGGCGAATAGGAAACAACAACACAATTGGAATAAAAGACAGAGCAGAAGAAATAGCCCTTAGGGAAGTCATCCGGCGTTGGAAAGACAGTTTGGAGTCCTCCATAGCAGGGCCATATGGAGTTGGTTGTGCCGCATCTCCACAGCTGGCTCACAAGGTGGCAAGGTAGTATAATGTTAATGATAGGCGGTGCTTATCGGACTCGTGGTCTTAGATAAGTACCTGCACATGATTAGAAGATGTACTTATTAGGTGCTTGGATACCATGAGTGTAGCGCGTCAATTGATGTTGCACGTCAGACACTGAAAGTATAACCGCCTGGCCTCAACGCTACGTTCTGTCGACGGTAATTGGAGAAGAGCTGTCGCTGCTGACCATTATCTCCAAGATTGCAGCGACAGGTACTGGTCGTCGAGAAACTCAATTTGTAAGGACGTCATATCAGGCTAGAAAGCCGCTATTCCGTACCCTATGCAACTTTGAATGTCCTGTGTCTAGCGATAATCCTCTATAAGGGGTAATCGGAATACAATTATGTTATTAAAGTTCTAGAAACTCGAAATTGTTAATTACGTACGAAATCTGAATGAAAAAAACTAAAGTAATAAATGTTTATGAAATAAAATACGTACGACTTGGTTATTAAATATCTGGTTCTCAACATCATCAATTTGTTCTTCATATAATATTTGACGTCATATTATAAAGAACAAATGCATAGATTAATTAAAACTACCAACGGCTTACACCTAATTAACTGCTATACAAAAATACACCCCAGAAATAAAACTTAGTGTGTAAATAAGTTTTATATTTCAGGAATGTTCATCTCAGCCCATATAAGTACCACTTTCGGACTCTGGCCTTCTCTACTATGGGAGAGAAATTGACCTATTATACCAAGCTGGTCCGACGTGTTGGCATAGGGTTTTAAGTAGAGTTTTACTTATCTTGCATAGATATTATATGCACATTATATCCTTTAGTCGTCTTTTACGACACCCACGGGAAAGAGGAAAGACAGACGTCACCATACGGGATGGAGTCCTTACAAACATCAACAATGTACACCCAGATTTAGTACAACAATCTTTGGATGTTTGGATGTAATTTTAGTCCATTATTTCTTTATTTGTACAATTCGCCGTAATATTATCGACGTAGCCCGGAAGAATTAGCACGTTGAAATGGCAATGGGCAGGGCATATTGCTCATCAAACTGACAACCATTGGGGCAGAAAGATTCTCAAGTAGCGACCACGAATCGGACGACGCGACGCAGCGTAGGACTAGACTAGAGACGTGAAAAAAATAATCGATTTTCCTAAACGGATGTCTAAATAATAATAATCGCTTTAAAATAAATCGATTTTTGTGGTGCTGGATTGCTTGTGGTTGTCGTAAAAGCCAAATAAGAACTTTACATAGACCTGTAGGCTTAGTACGAATATTTACGTCAAAGTATTCGTATTGTTATCAAGACCAATTTATATTGGATTTCAAGACAATCAAAAGTCAAATAAAAACGCGATAAAATCCGTAGATTTATTTACAAAAATTAAAGAGCTCTTCAAAAGACGGAAATCTCGAAATAAACGCTATACCAGGTTTTATTTCGAGTGTTCCTTCTTTTGAACAGATGTTACATTCATATTATATCCCTTAGTCGTCATTCACGACATCCACGGGCAAGATAGGGAGTGTTTTTTTTTTATGGGTGGGCTACGGTAAGCGCACGCGCGGTCCAATCCGTTCGGGGCAATGAAAGGACGACGCGCGGGCCCATAACCCACCCGTACCCACGTCACCTCGTTGTTGGGCCGACCACCGGAGCAGATGTGACTTGTCGTAAGTGGTCAGCCCGATGGAAGATAGGGAGTGATGAACTGCATTCTTACTCCGTCATCAGATGGAAAATTTATTAGATTCTTTAAAGTGACGACCTGGTGAAAGTTGCTGGGCGTTGTTGGATGCAGGCGGCACAGGACCGCACTTTGTGGCATAACATGAGGGAGGCCTACGTCCAACAGTAGACGGCGATAGGCTGAAATGATAAAAAATGAGGATTCTTTAGAGTGAACCGACTTGAGTTGGCATCAGCTGATATTCTCAAATAGACTGACCTTAATCCTGTCACTCAATCATCGTTTTGTGAAGCGTGTCAAAATACAGATAAGTATGCAAAAATGTAAGTATTATCCAGCCCGCATATTACAACATATAATGCAAATTAACCAATTAGATGGTTTTTTACTTTTAACAGCTATACGTTGTAGGAAAATCGGGCAAAATATAATTTTACAAAATTCCTAGAACTATTACGAATTAAAAAGATAATAAAAGACAACACCTGCACTAAGGAAATAATCCTTGTGTTGGGACTTTACAAACATATAATTAATACATTTTTTCTTTTTTTTTTGTGGGTGGGTCGCGGTCGGCGCGCCTCCGCACCGCTCCGTCCGGGGCGACAGAGGGGCTTAAACACGCAACTCCCGCGACCCACCCAAAAACCACGTCGCCTTCGTCGTTGGGCCAACCACTGGAGCAGCGTTAACAGCGTCGTCAGTGGTCGGCCCGACGGAATACCCCTACTATTGGGGTACCCTCCCATCGACCGACGTCCCCCCCACTCGGGGAGGACGTCGGTCTTTCCTCACGCGGTCGGCCTCTCAGCGGGTGACGGACTAATCCCCGGTCACGTCACCTGCGGCCTCGGCTGGGGCGGCATGAGGCGATATAATTAATACATACAAAGTACATATTTGTAGATTGCACTAACATAAGTATTATTCGTGGGCTTCGAACTCACGACACACTGGCATGTAGTAGGTAGTATCTTAACCACTACGCCATCTGTGCAGTCAACAGCAGTTCCACTACTGAGTTCAAGCCTCCTCCACAATGGGAGGGAAATTGTCTAAAAAAAAAGGCGAGTTTTATTTCGAGTTTTTCTAGTAAGTTGTATTTCATCCGGTCGATGGCCCTGTACGGCGCACCGGTGTGGGCGGGGTCCTTGACCGTCCGACTTAGGGCCCTTCTGTGACGACCACAGAGGGTCATGGCGGTCAGGGCCATCCGCGGATACCGCACGGTGGCGACGGAGTCAGCGTGCCTATTGGCCGGGACTCCCCCGTGGGACTTGGAGGCGGAAATGCTCGCCGAGTTGTATCGGCGGGTGTCGGGAGTGCGCGGGGAGGGCGGTGTTGTTTCCTTGAGGGAGCTCACCGCCTGGCGCGTTGACGCCCGCCGAGACGTCATTGCCCGTTGGGAAGTCCGGCTGGAGAGGCCTCGGTTCGGGGTGCGAATCGTGGAGGCCTTCAGGCCGGTGCTGGTGCGGTGGTTGGAAAGGCGGCATGGAGTGCTCTCCTTCCGACTAGTGCAGGTGTTGACGGGGCATGGGAGCTTCGCCAAATACCTGCACAGGGTCGTAAGGAGGGAGAGTACACCGTCCTGCCACCACTGCGATTGCGACGAGGACACGGCGCAGCATACGCTCGAGGCCTGCGCCGCTTGGGCCACGCAGCGCCGTGAACTCGTCGCAATCATGGGTGGCCGACCTGACGCTGCCGGCCATTGTTAGGGCGATGGTCGACAGCGTCGGGAATTGGGACGCGGTCGCAGCCTTCTGCGAGACAGTGGTCTCGCAGAAGGAGGCAGCGGATCGCCTGCGCGAGGAGCGCAGCCTCGACGAGGAGATCCGCCGTCGGCGAATGGGGCAGTGCAGGCGCAACTACCTGCGCCTCATGGCGCCCTAGCCGAGGCCGCGGGTGACGTGACCAGGGATTAGTCCGTCACCCGCCGAGAGGCCAACTGCGTGAGGAAAGACTGACGTCCTCCCCGAGGGGGGGACGTCGGTCGATGGGAGGGTACCCCAAGTAGGGGGTATTCCGTCGGGCCGACCACTGACGACAAGTTAACTCTGCTCCGGTGATCGGCCCAACGACGAAGGCGACGTGGTTTTCGGGTGGGTTGCGGGAGTTGCGTGCTTAAGCCCCTCAGTCGCCCCGGACAGAGTGGTGCGGAGGAGCGCCGACTGCAGCCCACCCACAAAAAAAAAATGTGAGTAGTATTTCATTTTTGATTGCCCGAAGTTTCAAATAATCTACAGCGTTCATGGCCACGGTCGGATGCTGTAAAGTGTTCGAAACGTCGGGCAATCAAATACAAACTCGATAAAATCCGTAAAGTAGTTTTATTTACAATGTGTGATACCTATTGGTCAGACAAGGTGATATTTTTTTTATGGGTGGGCTATGCACACGCCCTCCATTCCTTCCGGGGCGACGAAAGGACAGCGCGCGGGCTCTAAACCTACCCGTACCCAAGTTGCCTTCGTCGTTGGGCCGACCACCAGTGCCGAGTTCCTTGTCCTCAGTGTCCCGACGGAATATCCATTCGGGTACCCTCACCTCTCGACGTCCGTGTCGTCCGTCGCCGTCGCGCGGTTAGCTTCTCTGCGTCCGGTCACCCGCAGAGACATGTTGGTATAGGGTTTTATTTGGAGTTTTCTTTCTCTTGCATAGATGTTATATGCATATAATACTCCTTAATCGTCTTTTACGCCATCCACTGGCAGATAGGAAGTGGTAAATTGTATCCTTATTCTGTCCCGAAACGAAATAAGATTTATAATACTCCAAGTAAAATTAAGTATCTTTATAGATACCTAGTTAATTCTTAAAAACATTTGATTATTTATTTACATGTAGCAAACTAAACTAAGCAAGTATCTAGGACTCATTTGTATAATAAGTTGTTTACAAACTAGACGAGTAGCGAGTTGTCAGATACAATTATTATTTCACTGATTAGGGCTAAGGGTTAAGGTCATATATTTAATTTTACCCAAGTAACCCGCTTTTTTTTTTTTTGGGTGGAATATGGTAAGCGCACGCGCGGTCCAGTCCGTCCGGGGCGATGAAAGGACGGTGCGCGGGCCCATAACCCACCCGTACCCACGTCACCTCGTTGTTGGGCCGACCACCGGAGCAGATGTGACTTGTCGTCAGTGGTCGGCCTGACGGAATACCCTTTCGGGTAACCTCACCTCTCGACGTTCTGGGACGTCGGTCGCCGTCGCGCGGTCAGCCTCTCTGCGGATGACGGACAATTCCCCGATCCGATCACCCGCGGCCTCGGCTAGGGCGGCATTAGGCGCAGATACTTGCGCCTGCGCCGCCCGAGTCGCCGGCGGCGGAACGTGTCGCCGAATAGGAGCTCTGCTCGCACACGATCCGCCGCCTCCTTCCGTGAAATTACGGCCTCACAGAAGGCGGCGACCGCGTCCCAGAAGTAATATTACCCGTGGATGTCGTATACGATGACGAAGGGATATGATATGCAATAACATCTATGCAAGAGAAGGAAAACCCGAAATGAAACCCTATACCAACATATCTGACCAGCATGATATAGTAGGTCACATTCCCTCCCACTGTGGAGGAGGCCCGAGCCCAACTGTGGGACGTATGTGGGCTGCGATGATGATAATGATATTATTATTTTACTGTATTGTAAAAAGATTTAATTAATTGTGGTGATTAATGTATTAGTAAGGGTTCTAAGGGATTAGAGAGGCTTATGTATAGGCTGTGAGGTTAGCTGGTTGATAGAAAACCTATCATAACCTGTCTTATACAGACACCGACCATTTCCGATAATGTTCAAAACTTTTATATGGGTTTCGATTACGTTTTCGGTTATATTTTCATTTCGAATAGCCGATAATTTCGGTTACAGGAGCTCCATAACATCCCTATTACCTACGATAGTGAGAAGGTCCTAGTTTGGTTTTTGGCGGGAATCTGAAGTGTCATGTGGTGTTCTTGTATTATATTCAATATCTTAGTGTTTTAACGTGTTATGTTAAATAATCTTGATGGCATTTTATGTAATATATAGCGACAGAACTGCTGAGGTGTAGTGAATATGATATAAAATTGCTATACATGCCTTTTTGTTTCCACCAAAATTCTCAGAAGATACCCTTAACAGTGGCCATTACACTGTTGTGGGCGACACTGACTTACTGACAGACCATTACTCACATGAAGAAACTGAGAACTTGAAAAGATAATTATAACTCGACACTGGCAAAAATGGCTCGTATTGCTGATTGCCAAGACAAAAAAGAAGAAGAAGAAGAAGGTCCTAGTTCAACAGTGGAATTTAGTGTTACTTAACTAGTGGGCTTAGATGATGGTGGATTACTTTACCATAATCTCAGTTTATGTAACTTTTTAAAATTCATATATGATTTTACTCGCATAATATTATATCTATACCAATAAATAAAATTGGAGTGTCTGTTTGTAATGTCAAAATAATAGGCTTTTTTCATGCTCACACAGTTATTTGCACTATACACATGCCTAAAATACACTTTATAATTTTTTTGTCTGTCTGTCTGATTGTTCCGGGTAATCTTCAAAACGGCTGGACCGATTTCAAAAATTCTTTCACTAATGGAAAGCTATAATATCAGGCAGTAAACTAGATTATATTTTATCCCGGTATTCTCACGGAAACGGGAACTACGCATGAAAGACAAACCGAAGCGAAGCAAGGGTGGGTTGCTAGTAAATATATAATTTTTCCTTATGTACGTTCATTAATTTCATTCATTTCGGGTCATACAGGTTCCACTGTTGGGCTCAAGCCTCCTCCACAAAGGGAGGGAAATTGACCTACTATACCACGCTAGTCAGACGTATTGGTATAGGATTTTGTTTCGATTTTTACCTTCTCTTGCATAGATGTTATATGAATTATTTTATGCCTTAGTCGTCTTTTACGACACCCAAAGGCAAGAGAGGGGGTGGTGATTATATTCTTACTCCGTCCCCACACGAACTTTATATAGGTACGGACTTTACGCATGTATATTTTATTACCAGCTAAGTAGTACTGTGTAATAGCCATAGGTGGGCACACTTAATCAAAAAAAGTGAGCCGTTGCGCAGGACGCCTGACAGATGTGAAACATCGAAACTATTTTGTACGAGTAGAGACACGGTATCGAATATAAAGTATCGATACTGAACTCATGAATAGTATCGAAAGATAAGTAACGTACTCTTTAAAGTATCGAGTACTTTTATTTACTTTATCTTTAGGTATCGAGTACTTTTCTTTCGATACCGATACTTTTGTATTAGATATTTTAGTCAATAAGTACTTTTTGGTAGGTATCGTATCGAATAAATTATCCATTTTAAAATTGACTTTACGACTCATATTTAATGAAATGAACCTTCTAAAACGTAGCTTGAAATAATTTGCGATTTATAAACCAGAAATAGCGGCGCGGCATCTATCGAGTAAACGACCAACTCTAAGCTAAAATATATTTTATAAAGAACTTTCTAATCCTGTAATGATAATAAGACAAGCTGTTTAAAGTGAGTCAAAATCCAATTCTTAAGGAGTTGGTGACATACAAACAAATACACAGCTGAAACTAATAAAAGCCTATAAAAAATGAAATGCTTTCATCCGTTCACAGACATTCTTTCCGCACGAAGAGTGTGATTTAGGAAACAGAAATGGCGGCATTTATCGAGCTAACGACCATCTCTCAACTTCAATATATTAAAAAAATAAATTTTTAATCCTGTATGGATAATAAGACAAGCTATCTAAATAATTTTAACGTCATTGGTCCTCCTTAAATTTTCAACTTTTAAATGAAATTTGATTGTTTAAAGTGAGTCAAAATCCAATTCCTATGAAGTCGGTAATATACAAAGAAATAAATATATATACACCTGAAACTAATAAAAGCCTATAAAAAAACGGTTCTCCAGTTTTCGTAGCTGAAAGTAAACTAAATACCATATCTACTGGTATATTTATATTACTAAGTTAGAGAATTTTACATTAATTTATAAAACAAGTATATATGCATAAAAGAACATTAGATTACGACAGGAACTAATACGATAAAACTAAAACATAAAGTATTAATAAAATATCGCGATTTATTTCCAAAAAATGATGATTTTTATTCAATAAACATTTATTTTCATTAATATACATTATAAATAACAATTTACTTTGAGTTCACTAGATGGCGTTGTACAAAATTTTAAATCGCACCATGGCTTCGTTACAAAAATGTAGGTATATGCATCCAAATATTTATTTAATATATAATTATTAGGAGACCGTGAAGCGTGGCGTTAAACGCCACGCGACGATCACAGTCACCCTCGCCTATAGATGTTTCACATCAAAAGTTAACTTCGTTAATCGTTAATTCGTTAATTAAAATGTTAACTTCGATAATTGTTAAAGCGTTAAACTTACGATAATTTAACGCTAGTTAAAATTACTGTTAAAAGTTAACCATTTAAAATGTATACTGCTTTTAGGCTGAGAGAAATAGATAAATTCTACAGCATGTAGCGACGTTATATTGGTATGCATCTGACTACACTAGCTTGAGACACGCTACTGCCACTAGCCGCGATACCAAAAGATTCCCTAATGTTTTACGACGCTTTTTGACGTAATTACCAGATGGAAGTGAGAACATATCACTTCTGCTATTATCATAATCTATAATAGAAGAATTCACAGCAATTGAAGAAGGCTTGGGATCAGTTTCCTTTTTCGCGTCGTGCGGCGGCAAGCAATTTAGTCTCGTTGACCGAGGAAGCCGCCTGGTGGGACGACGTCCACCGTGACGTCATTGTCCGTTGAGCAGTCCGGTTGGAGGAGACTGGGTCCGATGTTCGGGCCGTCGAAGTTTATGCTGATGGAACACAATCAGTGTTGGCGGCACGGGATGCTTCCCTTCCCACTGATGCAGATATTTACAGGGCATGGTAACTTCGCCAAGTATCTGCACACGGCCGTGAGGAAGAAGAGCACACCGTCCTGCCACCATTGGGACTGATAAATACAATACACATTCTCACCACTGTAACTCTCTGCCGCTCTTTTCGCCAGAAAATACACTCCCAAAGGATGTGATGAGTTGTTTGTTCAAAATTGGAGTTTGAGGTCGGACATTGACAAAATGGTGAATCTACTGGTTTAAAATAGAATAATTTACTTCTAAAATTCCCATTGCCTGTGAGGAATTGGGCTACATAGTGGTTAATTTCAAGCCAAATTCTCTCTGAACGTTCACGAACAGATGGAAAGAATAGATATAGATAACGACCCTTTGTTGACGAATCCCACCTTTAGTGCCATTCGGTCAGAAGCTTATCGTTACACTATTGATTGCGGCGCAAAAAGTCTACTAATTTTATTACGATCGCGTGGTAAAAGAAAATTGTTAATCATCGATCCGCTGCTGGCGACTTGGGCGACAGCGACACAGGCGTCGTGGAACTTACGAGCGTGGCGTAGCGCGTAATTCAAACAAACAAAATGCATGTTAACAAACGACTAATGTAACAAACTAAAGTTAACGGAAGTTCAACTTAATGAAAGTTAACAAGAACGTTAACCACTTTTGAAGTTAACTTAAAAGTTAATCCGTTAATCAAATGTTTAACTTCGTTAATTAACGATTGACGGATTAACGAGTTAATGCCCACCTTTGATAATAGCGTCTACGAATACTACTAATCATTACATTGCTCATAGATGTCGTAAAAGCCGACAAAGAGCTTTGCATAGCACTGAACTAAAACAAACAAACTCGTCAGCTTTATATATTAGTTTAGAGTATAGATTATGCAAAAAATATTTAATATATGGTGTGGTTTTCCGCTACTGAAGCTGTTAGAAGTTTCCACTCGCGTTTTGAAGACTCAGTCCTATTTATCCAGCGAGCTGTGGTGACGGAGAGTTTGACTCCATAACTCGTTGTTTTCCCATTAATTAACAGGAACTGGAACTGATTCCTTAACTTCAGTGTTTGCGACTGATCCTCACTATGGACTTCAGTTGTTGCAGTACTTCAAAATAATTTACTTATCCATATTAATCATTCTAAAAAATCCATTTTGTTAAGACATATATAACGGTACCTAAACTTTCCAATGCAGTCGTTTTTTTTATAGGAGTAATTCACAACAAACTAACATCCTTACCAATATTATAAATGCAAAAGTAAGTTTGTTTGTTTATTTGTTTGTTACGTTTTCACGCTTAAACCACCGAACCGATTTCAAAAATTCTTTCACGAAGCTATAATATCAGGGAGTAACATAGGCTATATTTTATCCCGGTATTCTCACGGGAACGGGAACTATGCGGGTAAGGCGACTAAAACCGTAGCGAAGCGAGGGCGGGTTGATAATACAAAATAATTGCGTGAAATATAACCCTCCCTTCATCATAATCATCATATAAGTCCCACTATTGGGCTCACTACCTCGGGCCTCTACAATGATCTATTCATACCGTGCTGGTCAGATGTCTTGGCATGGTCGGCAGCGTCAGGAACTGGGACGCGGACGCAGAGGCGGCGGATCGCCTGCGCGAGGAGCGCAGCCTCGATGAGGCGATCCGCCGCCGGCGACTGGGGTGGCGTAGGTGCGAATACCTGCGCCTCATGCCGCCCTAGACGAGGCCGCGGGTCACGTGACCGGGGATAGTCCGTCACCCGCCGAGAGGCCGACCGCGTGAGGAAAGACCAACGTCCTCCCCGAGGGGGGGATGTCGGTCGATGGGAGGGTACCCCAAATAGGGGGTATTCCGTCGGGCCGACCACTGACGTCAAGTCATCCTGCACCGGTGGTCGGCGCAACGACGAAGGCGACGTGCATCGTGGGTGGATTGTGGGTGTGCGTACTTACGCCCCGCTGTCACCCCGGACGGAGTGGTGCGAGGAGCGCGCCGACCACAACCCAACCCCCCCAAAAAAAAAATAGGGTTTTATGTTGAGTTTTCCTTGCATAAATTTTACTTACGTATCCCTTAGACAGACTCTGCCATATTCCTTAGACAGACTTCGTCCCTTAGACTTCTTTTATAACACCCACGACGAAGGTGGTGGTGCGACTGTATTCTTACTCCGTCACCACACGGAAGCCCTTTCTTGGCAGTCTGGTGAAAGTAGTATTATTTCAAACACTGTTTGTTATGTTTTATTTAACTGCCAAAACATTCATCATCATCATCATTTTAGCTCATATACGTCCCACTGTTGGGCTCGAGCTACCTCCACAATAGGAGAGCAATTGACCTTACTATACCATACTGGTCAAACAGGTTGGTATAGGGTTTTATTTCGAGTTTTCCAAAACATTCATTAGAAATAATTTATATGGCAAAACAACGTTTGCCGGGTCAGATAATATTAAGTAAATTTTTTCGATTAGCGATTTTGTAATGTTGTCCGAAATAATGTCGAGGTTATAGTAAAGATTTGAAATAACTATACGCTTATCATAAAGAAGATTGCAGTTGAAAATTTTATTTAATAAAAAACCTTATCTCTATATATATATATATATATATATATAAATGAATTGCTGTTCGTTAGTCTCGCTAAAACTCGAGAACGGCTGGATCGATTTGGCCAATTTTGGTCTTGAATTATTTGTTGAAGTCCAGGGAAGGTTTATACGGTGAGAAATTATGGCAAAATTGAGAGTAAAATACTAAAAACAACAATTTTATTTTCCCATACAAACTGTTCTTACCTGTCAAATATTTGATGTTCATCCCGTTGGTTCGGCATTTTTGGCATTTCTAATTAAATCAACACACGTAAGACTGTCCAGAATTGCCTACTGATTGATCTGAAGAAGAAGTGAAATCTCTACTTAGTGCCGCACAATAAGGATGACCCCAGGGGTCACGTTCGACACTCTCCAGCATCTCTTGATGGGTGCTAGCGCTGATCTTTGAGAACCTGGTACCTTGACTGTACAACGCTTGAATAGCGTTTGGCCAGTTCCCTGGATGTTGGAAGGAGGAGAGGCTGGTGCTCCTACCGAATGTGGGATGGTCTCCGGCCTCGGCCACAAACATGTCGATATAATGGTATTATTGATAATCTAACTGGACTGAATTTACGGTAAGTGTTATATTTCCTTAATAATCCGCAACTTTACACCATTTGTAGGAGGCTGATAAATCATCATCATAGTCGCAATCCATACACGTCCCACTGTTGGGCTTGGGCCTCCTTCACTGTGGGAGGGGAATCGACCAACTATACCACGCTGGTCAGACGTGTTAGTATAGGGTTTTGTTCCGAGTTTTCCTTCTCTTGCATAGATATTATATGCCTACTATATCACTTGGTCGTCTTTTACGACACAAATGGGTGATGAATTGTATTCTTACTCCATCACCACACGGATAATATTAAACCAAACTGATAAATACTAAAACAAAATAATTACGAAGAAAAGCGGTATGAAGTTCGCCGGGTTAGCTAGTTTAATTATATATAAACTAGCAACCCGCTCTCGCTTCGCTTCGGTTTTAGTCGTTTTACCCGCGTAGTTCCCGTTCCCGTGGGAATACCGGGGTAAAATATAGCCTAGATTACTCCCTGATATCATAGCTTTCCATTGGTGTAAGAATTTTTTAAATCGGTCCAGCCGTTTTGAAGATTACCCGGAACAAACAGACAGACATACAAAAATTTTTTAATCTGTATTTTAGGCATAGGTGTTCGTGCAAATAACTGTGTGAGCATGAAATAAGCCTATTATTTTGACATTACAAACAGACACTCCCATTTTATTTATTGGTATAGATTTCTTCTGTGCGTGTGTAAATCACTGCACTCCTCCTAAACGACTGGACCAATGTTTATGAAATTTTTTGTACATGTTCAAGGGGATTCAAGAATGATTTAGATTCACAATTGGACCAGATAGGTGGCGCTTTATTTGATCAGAACAACGTCTGTTGGATCAGCTTGTTATTTTATATTTTAAGCTATCATCCTCGCTTCTCTTCAGTTTCAGTCACTTTGCCCCTGTATTTTAAATCATCATCGGTATAAGAGGCTTCCCGTGTGGTGACGGAGTAAGAATACAATTCGCCACCCCTATCTCACCCGTAGATGTCATAAAATATATACTTAAACGTAAATCACATAACCTCATTTCATGCTATTTTGTGAATATTTCAATTGCCATTATCGATATCGAGCAAAAAAGGGCAAAAAATCGCGTTCGTTGTATGAGCCCCCCTTAAATATCTATTTTATTTTGTTTTTAGTGTTTGTTGTTATAGCGGCAATAGAAATACCTAATCTGTAAAAATTTCAATTGTCTAGCTATCGCGGTTCTTAAGGTACAGCCTGGTGACAGACAGACGGACAGACAGTCTCAGAAATAGGGTCCCGTTTTTACTCTTTGAGTATGGAACCCTATAAAACAATACTGCAGGCAAAAGGCATTATGAATGCATTATAACAACAATTGTTAAATAAACAAGGAAGTAACCTTCTATACAAAAATAAAACAATGAACTGTTATTAAATTTTAATAATTTTACGTCAAATCTTTGTACGCAAAACTTGTTATCGTATAAGTTAGAGTTTCTTTAAGAAAAGGCCTGACAGTGAGGCCGATTTTATACTTGTTTATGTCATTATGCTGCAATGACATAGTCGATTTACATTTTGATTCAGTGTTAACATAAAAAGTACAACTGAATAATCTATACCAATAAATAAAATTGGTGTGTCTGTTTGTAATGTCAAAATAATAGGCCCTTTTCATGCTCACATGGTTATTTGCACTATACATATGCCTAAAAATCACTTTATATTTTTTTTGTCTGTCTGTTTGTTTGTCTGTCTGTCTGTTTGTTCCGGGTAATCTTCAAAACGGCTGGACCGATTTCAAAAATTCTTTCACCAATGGAAAGCTATAATATCAGGGCGTAAACTAGGCTATATTTTATCCCGGTATTCCTACGGGAACGGGAACTACGGGGATAAGGTGACAGAAACCGAAGCGAAGCGAGGGCGGGTTACTAGTTAGAACTATTATTACATAGCTTCGTTGGTCACGTGATTGATTGTTACTTGCCTGTAACTCACTGTAGTTTTTTAAATATTGGTATTTTGTTTTTCACATACGGTGTTTCCATCCATCCATCAGCCTATAGACTTCCACTGCTGGACAGAGGCCTCCCCACGAGAATGCCACTCGGAACTGTCCTGCGCCACCTGCATCCAACGGTTCCCTGCGACTTTGAGAATGTCGACAGTCCACCTAGTGGGAGGTCGTCCTACGCTGCGTCGTCCGATTCGTGGTCGCCACTCAAGAACCTTTCTTCCCCAACGGTTGTCGATTCGACGAGCGATGTGGCCTGCCTATTGCCATTTCAACGTGTTAATTCTAAAGTGATGTTTACCTTTAAGTAATTGTCATATTGTTACTAGCATTAAGAATATTGATTTCTGATGTTTACGCGATTGTTATACATTTTAAATAAAACTACTTTACGGATTTTATCGCGTTTGTATTTGATTTTTGATTACCCGACGTTTCGAACACTTTACAGCGTTCATGGTCACGGGTGGACTAAGATGTCTCACCTCCAACAAGTCATCGTTACTGCAGAAAATTTATAATTATAAAATATTTCTGTAAAAATTTATAATTATCTACCCGATACAGAAATATTTAAAATATTTCTGTAATATTTGAAATATTTCTGTATCGAGTAGATAATTATAAATTTTCTGCAGTAACGATGACTTGTTGGAGGTGAGACATCTTAGTCCACCCGTGACCATGAACGCTGTAAAGTGTTCGAAACGTCGGGTAATCAAAAATCAAATACAAACGCGATAAAATCCGTAAAGTAGTTTTATTAAGAATGTTGTTAAGTGTTAAGCTTTAATGTGAACAATTGTTGGTAAACCTTAATAAAATAAATAAATAAATTATTATTAGTCAAATTGATACAGGATTTTGTTTAGTTTTCTTTCTTTTGCCTCAATGTTATAGGTATTGTAATATGCATTGCCTGACCAGCTATTTAACGGAATATCAGCGAGAATAACTAGACGAATACCCCGAACAGAAATTTCTTTCACCGTTATTAGTGGAAAAAGACGTAATCTATTGACGGGCCCACTGTGTGACTGTTAATTTTAATCCTTTAGTAAGGAAGGAACAGTGTCAGCTTTTTTATAAAAGCCGTCGTTCAGAACGTCTAGCTGATATGAAACATCGAAATTATGTTATACAAGCAAATATGCATAAAAGAATAGGTTACGATAGGAACTAATGTGGCATAAATATTTTTCCAGAAAATGATGTTTTTTATTCAATAAACATTGATTTTTATTAATAGGTATGTATTTAGGTTAATAATTTATTTTGATCTTACTAGATGGCGTTGTACAAAAATTCTAAAACAGCTCATGTTTCGTTACACAAATATATATATCCAAGCGTGGCGTTAACGCCACGCCAGCGATCAGGTTCACCCTCACCTATTAATTACATAGAAATTCACAAATATTAGCATTTTTTCCCCTTATGGTAAAATGTTAACTGGCTACTGGGCTCAAGCCCAAGAAATAGGAGACAAATTGACCTTTTGATTCTATGCTGGGCAGATGGGTTAGTAGAGGATTTTGTTTTTAAGTTTTCCTTCTCTTGCATAAACACTCTTCTTCTCATACTCGTCCCATAGCTGAGCTCAGGCCTCGTCTACAATGATAGAAAACTGGAATACTATATCAAGCTGGACAGTGTGTTAACATAGTGTTATATCGATTTCTCTTCTCCTGAATCGATATCACATGCATTTCATATCCATTAGTCGTCTTTTATGACATCTTTTTTTTTTTTTTTTTTGGGGTGGGTCGCGGTCGGCGCGCCTCCGCACCACTCCGTCCGGGGCGACAGAGGGGCCTAAGCACGCAACTCCCGCAACCCACCCGAAAACCACCTCGCCTTCGTCATTGGGCCGACCACCGGAGCAGGTTTACTTGTCGTCAGTGGTCGGCCCGACGGAATACCCCCTACGCGGGGTACCCTCCCGTCGACCGACGTCCCCCCCTCGGGGAGGACGTCGGTCTTTCCTCACGCAGTCGGCCTCTCGGCGGGTGACGGACTAATCCCCGGTCACGTCACCCGCGGCCTCGGCTAGGGCGGCATGAGGCGCAGATAATTGCGCCTGCGCCGCCCCAGTCGCCGGCGGCGGATCTCCTCATCGAGGCTGCGCTCCTCGCGCAGGCGATCCGCCGCCTCCTTCCGCGAGATCACCGTCTCGCAGAAGGCTGCGACCGCGTCCCAATTCCCGACGCTGTCGACCATCGCCCTAGCGATAGCCGGCAGCGTCAGGTCCGTACCGATGATTGCGACGAGTTCACAGCGCTGCACTGCCCAAGCCCCGCAGGCCTCGAGCGTATGGCGCGCCGTGTCCTCGTCACAATCGCAGTGGTGGCAGGACGGTGTACTCTCCCTCCTAACGACCTTGTGCAGGTATTTGGCGAAGCACCCATGCCCCGTCAAAACCTGCACCAGTCGGAAGGAGAGCACCCCGTGCCGCCTCTCCAACCACTGCATCAGCACCGGCCGGAAGGCCTCCACGGTTCGCACCCCGAACCGAGGCCTCTCCAGCCGGACTGCCCAACGGGCGATGACGTCTCGGCGGGCGTCGACGCGCCAGGCGGTGAGATCCCTTAACGAGACCACACCGCCCTCCGCTCGCACCCCCGTCACCCGCCGATATAGTCCGGCGAGCATCTCCGCCTCCAGGTCCCACGGGGGAGTCCCGGCCAACAGGCACGCTGCCTCCGTCGCCACCGTGCGGTATCCGCGGATGGCCCTGACCGCCATGACCCTCTGTGGTCGCCACAGAAGGGCCCTAAGTCGGGCGGTCATGGACCCCGCCCACACCGGTGCGCCGTACAGGGCCATCGACCGGATGACCCCCGCGTACAGCCGTCGGCACGCAGCGCTCGGTCCGCCCACGTTCGGCATAAGCCACGATAGGGCGGACGCCGTGCCGACGAGCCGCGGAGCGAGCCTACGGAAATGCTCCCGGAACCACCATCGCCCGTCGAGCACCAGGCCCAAGTACCTCATATGGGCCCGGATGCTGATGTCGACCGAGTGGACGGTGATCGAGACGCCGATGGGAGGGCTCATAGTGCGCCCATGGAACAAGAGGGCCTCCGTCTTGTCCAGGGCGACCCTCAACCCCAGCGCCTCGATCCGTCTGACGACCTCCTCGGTACCCGAGGTCGCCAGGCTTACCGCCTCTTCTAGCGTCCCACCGCGGGCTGTGACGAGCGTGTCGTCGGCGTAACAAATCACGCCCAGCCCGGGCGGGAGGCTCCCCCTCAACGCCCAGTCGTAGCCGATGTTCCACAGGGTGGGTCCGAGGACCGACCCCTGTGGGACACCGCACGTCATGGGCGTCCGCACAACGTCCCCTGCTCGGTCGGTGCAGAGGACGCTGCGCCCCTCCAAATAGTCTGCCACTAGCCGCCTCAGGTAAACTGGCACCCCGTGATACCGGAGCGCCTCCCTGATGCAGCTGAATGGCAGACTATTGAATGCGTTGGCGATGTCTAGGGACACCACCAACAGCACTCCCCCGCCGGTGACGGCCTCAGTCGCCACGGCCCTCAGGCGCAACAGAGCCGCGATCGTCGAACGACCCCTCCTAAACCCAAACTGGGCGTCCGACAGATCGGGCCCCGTGCCGACGAGGTGCCGCTCGATGCGGGCAGCTACCACCCTCTCCAGTAGCTTGCCCGTGTCATCGAGCAGCACGATAGGCCTGTAGGCCGAAGGCGACTCCGGAGACCGTCCCGGCTTCGGCAGGAGCACCAGCCTTCCCTCCTTCCAGCACCCAGGGAACCGTCCGGACGCTAAACACGCGTCGAACAGCCCCCTGAGGCGGGGTCCCAGGTGTTCGAGGACCAGGGCCAGCACGCGGTTAGGAACACCGTCGGGCCCGGGGGCGGTAGACTTTGCGCGCATGCGCGTCACCGCCACCCCCATCTCGGGTTCCGTGATGGGCGGAACACTGTCGTCGTCGGCCTCCCGGTCAGAGTCTGGCGGAGCCATGACCGGGGGCGTGTGTTCCGCCCGCCGCGGGAACAGGTCCTCGATGACCCGGGTGAGAAGGCCGGGCTGGAGAGTCTCGGTGAGGGGAGGGCCCCGCGCGCGTAGCCTATTCAGCACCGCGCGATAGGGCCGTCCCCAGGGGTCACGATCGAGACCGTCCAGCATCTCCTGCCGACTGACGTCCTTGGCGGAGCGGACGGCCAGCCTGAAGGCCGACCGCGCATTGCGGTAGCCCTCGTAAAGCACGGCCTCCCGCTCCGCGTCGCGATGGCGCCGCCGGCTGCGGGTGTAGGCCCTCCGGGCGCGGATACACGCGGCCCGGAGATCCGCCAGCTCCCGGGACCACCAGTGGACACCCCTCCTCGGGGGCAGACGCCGTACCCGGGGCATGGCCGCATCGCAGATCTGCGTCAACGCACTGCGGATGCGGCCAGCCTCGGCGTCCACCCCGTCCGACTGGTGGGCAGAGGACAGCCACGAGTATACGATGGCTGTCTCCGCCAGCTGGTCCCGGTCTAAGCGACCCACAGCCCATCGCGGGAACGCAGGACGCCTATCCACCCCGTGACCCCTGCTGGGCGTCGGGATTGCCAGGGAGACCTCCATCCGGATATACCGGTGGTCCGACAAGGTCTCGACCTCCTCCACGACGCGCCAGCTCCCCACGCGTGCGGCGACCCCGGGGCTAGCGAACGAAAGGTCCACTATCGACCCGCCCCGTTGTCGCACGCACGTATGCACCGAGCCCCTGTTCAGCAAACAGAGGCCCAGCGCCGCCGCCCACTCCTCGATCGCCCGTCCTCGGTCATCCGTCCTAGGGGACCCCCACGCCACGGACTTGGCGTTAAAGTCCCCCAGGACGAAGACCTGGCGCGATGCCATTCGCCGTAACGAGGCCTCCATGATGGTGAGGGAGGCCTCGAAATCGGTCACACTCCAGTTAGGGGAGAGATAAACTCCAAAGAGCGTAATCTCCCCCCAGTCCGCCGCGACGTATCCGACGCCCCTGTCCCTAAGGGTCAGAGACGACGAAGGCCACGACGTGGAGGCGACGATTGCCACGGTACCATCGGCGCTACCCAACCAGTTAATCCGGTCGGGCACCACGTACGGCTCCGCGACTACGGCTACTCCTATCAACCACTCCGCCATGGCTTGCAGGAACACGTCCTGCGCACCGGCGGAGTGGTTGAGATTGGCCTGGAGGAGACGAATGGATACGGGGTCCATTAACGGTCCGTATCCATCGTCACCTCCTCCGCGCTAACGGGCGATCGGGCCGCGCTCGGAGCGGGGACTGGCCCGGTCGATGGGCCGCCCCGCCCCTTTGGGGCCGATGCCGGGGGTCTGCAGTCCCCAGAGCCCATGCGGTGCTTGGCAGGCTTATTGCCCGCCGCACACGCGGGGCAGTGGGGCACCGCAGAGCACGATGCCGCCTGGTGTCCAGTTTGACCGCAACGGAAACATAGCCCGCTGCAGTCAAAGCAGTTCCTGCATGTCGGTCGGGTATGCCCGACCGCCATGCACTTATAACACCTCGCGGGCCGGGGCTCCAGCACGGTTACCCGCGCCGAACTCCAGCCCACGAGGAGCCTGCCTGAGTCGGCCAATTGCTTGACCGACTCCACTGGGCACTGCACCCAGACAGCACCGACGCCGCCCGGACCAGGGCGGATGGTGCCAATCCGGACGGTGTCCGAGGCACATCCGGTACGCGCCATAATGGCCTCCCGGATGTCCTCCACCGCCACGGAGTCGTCCAGACCCGTGAGGCGCATATCTGCGCACTTGACGGGCCTGGCGATTCGGACTCCATCCTCCGGCCCGAACAGCCCCCTCAGCATCGTGGCCAAACTATCGGCCGTCTTCGCGCCCTCGGCCCCAGGGTACTCGAGTATTCGAGCCCCTGTCCGGGCCTTGCGGGTCCTCGCCTCGACGCCCCCAATGTCGGAGACGTCCAGCTCCCGCCGGGCGCGTCTTAGGACGGCCTCATAGTTTAGGCCCCTCTCAGCCGCCTCAGGCAGTACGGTGATTACCACCGCAGCCGTCTTCGGCGACTTGAGGCCCCTACGCGACCTTTTCCCCTTTCCGCCGGCTCCCGCCTGGGGAGCGGCGGCCACAGCGGCACTCTTGGCCGCCGCTCTCCGCTTTGTCTTTTATGACATCTACGGGTAAAAGAAGGGCTGATAAATTAAATTCTTACTCCGTCATATTATGTAAAATATGACTATCTCTTATTTTTTATGGTCGTAGGTAAGTCAGCTGAAGGATTACCGAAGTGGAAAAATCTGCTGAAGGATCATTATGGTATCCAACGGTACTATCCTGAGAACTTTAACTTTAGTAGCTTAGGACCACACTATTGACAGTTGTCTGTCTACAGCCGCGGGCCGGTCCTTCCGGAGTAGCACCACACTCGCGCAGAAAATTGACATCCGAGTAGCAGCAATTTGTTACTGCGCTTCGTTGGGTAAACGAGAGAGCCGGCAGCCCTACCTTTTGAGGGTGTTTGCGTGTGGTGGGTTTTAGTGACACCTTCAGTATAATCGAACCTCATTACATGCATTCACACTCCCTTAACTTTCGTCGCGGTAGGCAGCGGCCTTGCAAAGGTCCATGAACGGCAGCAACACTTACCATCCGGTGTACTGTTTGCTCGTTTACCACCATTTGCAATAAAAAAAACTCATTGTGATAATTAAACTCATCAATCCGCCTACCAACGTAGCGATAACAGCAATAATAGCAATATTAATTATGTCCAACAGTGCAATTTTTATGATTTTTGGATGATAAATGCCTAAAAATAGTTGGATAGAATAAATAATTCACGTAATTGATGATAAAGAACCTTGAACTCACAGTAATTTCATCTACAATTGCCAATCAATTGTACTGGTCTTTCCAGTTTAGTTATGTAACTATAGTTAAACGGTTCTAATTTACTTGATTGACTTCAATTTTGCTAATGGACTGCGTTACGGTGGATTTTTTTAAGCCTAGTGGTAACATAAGCCTCGAGTTTGTGGTATAGGCAACAAGCAAAATAATATTAACAAAAAAAAAGGACCAGGTTCTGGTACAGAATGAAATATCACCACACGGGAACCTGCTTTCAAATAAAAAAGAATCCTCAAAATCAATTCACCCAGTTGAAAGCTCTGAAGTAACAATATTAAAAAAAATGGAGTCGGATTGAGAACCTCCTCATTTTTTGAAGTCGATTAATAAGCGATCAACAACAACCATGATCGGAGTACCTAATCTGTTTTTTGGTGTGAAACATCTATAGGCGAGGGTGAATCTGGGCATTGGCGTGGCGTTAATGCCACGCTTAGATATGTAAATTGGGGAACGAAACCATAACCTATTTTAGAATTTTGTACAACGCCATATAGTGAGCTCAAAATAAATTATTAACCTAAACATATACCTATAGTATATACTAAATAAATGTTTAATGAATAAAAATCATCATTTTCTGGAAAAAAAAAAATCATAATATTTTATCTGGGGGCACGGCAGTGCCCCCGCCAAGTCGAGCAAAAAAAAAGTCGGGCAAAACGCAACACTGCCGTAACATACTTTTCTCGAAGCCATTCAGGCCATTTTCGACCGACGAAGTGACGAAGTAAGAATACAATTCCCCACTCTCTATCTTGCCCGTGGATGTCGCTTAAGATGATTATGAGATATAATATGCACATACCATCTGTGGAAGAGAAGGAAAACTCGAAATGAAACCCTATATCAATATGTCTGACCAGCATAGTATAGTGGGTCAAATTCCCTCCCATTGTGGAGGAGGCCCGAGCTCAACAGTGGGACATATGAAGGCTGCGATGATGATGCGATGTTGAATTATATGTTTGTAAAGTCCCCCAGTCTTCCGTGCGGTGACGGAGTAAGAATACAATTCACCACTCCCTATCTTACCCGTGGGTGATCGTACGAGACGACTCAGGGATATAAAACGCATGTAACATCTTTGCGAGAGAAGGAAAACTCGAAATAAAACCCTATACCAACACGTCTGACCAGCGTGGTATAGTAGGTCAATGACCCTTCCATTATGGAGGAGGCCCGAGCCCAACAGTGGGACATATATGGGCTGAGATGATGATGATGATGAAAGTCCCCCATAGTATAAGGATTATTGTTCCCTTAGTGCAAGGCGTCGTCATTTAAAAAAAAAATTCAACAGGAAGGAGAGTGGGCAGCAGCTCTTGCCGGAGAAATGTATAATATCTAACTGCGAAACCAACCCGCATACCAAACGTGGCGATTACGTCATTATTCCTCATATGGCGAAGAAAAATGAGCTCTAGTCATGGCAACTCTGTTACCCTTGAGCGTCGTTGAAGGCAGGTGCCACAGCACCGCACTTTATGGTGAAGCATGAGGGGGTCTATGTTCTACAGTGGACGGCGATAGGCTGAATGATGATTGGCATAATAGGTGTAGACAGACACCTAGATATAATTATGTTCAAAGATAACTTGTAAAATAGTCAATCAACTTAAATGAAAAAGCAAGAGTGGGGCATATCTTATGAAGTTGTACCAAAATCTCCCAAAGTATTAAGCAAACTAAATTGCCTGAAATTTAACTGAAAGAAAGAACGCCATCATTAGGCTCGATTGCCATCAAAGCGGAGAGGAGACTAGAGATGTGTTTCAAAAAACCAATCAAATTTCTTTATTACCACATCTCTCCGCTTAGTTTAGGTAGAAATGACTCAAGCGGATAATACATATTATATTAAATTGTACTAAACATAGTGCGATTGCCAATTCATTCTGTTTATTTAAGACATAAAAGATCTTTAATTTTGATATAGTCACTATAAGAAGTTGTTAGGTTAGCTATTTACGTAATAACTTAAGAAGAAAGGTCCCTTAAGCAGGGACTGAATGAATTAATCGACTGGTATAACATAGATCTCACAACTTTTTATGGTAGAAGAACTCGGTTGCGAGGCTTGGCTTTTTTTTACAAGTTTTGTTTTTGATGATATTAATACTTTATGCCATATTAGTTTCTGTCGTAATCTTTTATGCTTATATACTTGTACAAAATGTTTTCGATGTTTCACATCTGCCAGGCGTCTTGAGCGACGGCTCCCTTTTTTTTATTATTGTTGGTGGCAAATGAGCAAACAACATACCCGATAGTAGGTGATACTGCCCCGCCCATGGATCTTTGCTAGGCCGTTACCTACTGTAAAGAAAGTGAAGAAAGTGTGATGTGTGTACCATTTCTAAGAACCACCATTCCCTTTCTTACCCGTGGATGTCGTAAAAGACAGCTAAAGGATATAATATGCATATATTTATGCAAGAGAAGGAAAACTCGTAAAAAAACCCTATACAAACCAATTAACCAGCGTGGTATAGTAGGTCAATATCCCTTCTATTGCGGAGGAGGCTTGAGCTCAGCAGTGGAACGTATTTGAGCTGAAATGATGAACGATAATTATAAATTCTGTTGCATACTTTGATACATTCATATTACATGTGAGGTCAATATAATGTATAGAAAATATTTGTAATTTATCCTTGATTTTATGAACTAATATGCCGTTGATGTGAAAGGTCGGTCGATCACAAAAATCAAGAAAGACGATGTCTTTATCGAACCTATTAACCGGTTACTAATAGTTACAAAATGTATGACATTTGTTGCAATACTAATTTGTCGTCGAATCATAAGTGTGTATTATGAAACGGTAAGCGTTTTACGTCATTAAAATAAACCGACATCAAGAATTTAAAAGCATCATGCTTATTCATTGGTTTTTTTCAACCGGATAAATTCTTGACCTATACAAATATCTAAAAAAAGTGTGTACTTATGTGAGTCCGTTAAAAGTTATACTTTAGCGTAATGAGATAAAAATGTTTCTAAAATCATTCTAAATCATAGAAAATTGTAGTTTAAAAAACTAAAAATACTGGCTAAGTGCGAGTCGGAGTCGCACACGAAGGGTTTCGTACCATTATTTACAAAAAGCGGCCAAAAAATCGCGTTTGTTGTATGGTCCCCTTAAATATTTATTTTATTTTGTTTTTAGTATTTATTGTAATAGCGGCAACCGAAACTAAACTAATTTGTAAAATATTCACATGTCTAGCTGTCGCGGTTCTTGAGATACAGCCTGGTGACAGACAGACGGACGGACAGACAGCGAAGTCTTAGTAATCCATCCATCCATCCATCCATCAGCCTACGGACGTCCACTGCTGGACATGGGCCTCCCCACAAGAATGCCACTCGGAACGGTCCTGCGCCACCTGCATCCAACGGTTCCCTGCGACTTTGAGAATGTCGTCAGTCCACCTAGTGGGGGGTCGTCCTACGCTGCGCCGTCCGATTCGTGGGCGCCACTCAAGAACCTTTCTTCCCCAACGGTTGTCGGTTCGACGAGCGATGTGACCTGCCCATTGCCATTTCAATGTGCTAATTCTGCGAGCTATGTCGGTTACACCCGTTCTTCTACGGATTTCCGTGTTCCGGATTTTATCACGTAGAGAAATACCGAGCATAGCCCTCTCCATAGCACGCTGAGCGACTTTGAGCTTTTTTATGAGGCCGACATTTAGTGTCTTAGTAATAGGGTCCCATTTTTACCCTTTGGGTACGGAGCACTAAAAACACGCTTACAGGCTGACAGCCCGAATCATAGAAGTTTCGAATTTCGCGCATGCGTTGTTCGCACACTAGCTCTATCTCTCTTGCTCTTATACAAAGGATACGATTATAAATTTCTAAATCCTGGCGAATCTAATCAGGATATTCGCCTATTTTGATCGAATTATTGCACTGTCATGTGCCTTTGCGGAGTGTGCAAAATTTAAATAAAATATGTTCGTACAAAATGGGGCAAAATGACGTTCAATTATTCCTTTACATACATACATACAGGTGAAACTGATAAAAGCGTGTTAGAATTGTATCCTTCTCTCTCGTTATCCTACGCTTGTAGTAAAAACGACACTAATAATAGAAAATAAGGTATTTAATGAAAGTTTTACCATAACTCATTATCTAGTTGATAATTGTGACGGTGTGCGCGCGCATCGTAAAAAAAATCGGTTGTCTGTAAAGTCGGTTTACTGACGATAGTTGAACGTGACAACGTCATAAGAAAATACTGATGGAATGGTTTCATTTTTCAAAAGAAAATTTTAATTTTATTTGTTTGATAGATATTTTGTATGGATCAAGCCTTAAATGGAACGCCTCAGAGCGAGGTAACGCCGCATTCGTCATGTTTTTTTGTGCGTGCAGCCGGCTCCATCGAATTATAAGACGTTGTCACGTCAAAATGTTGACTAGCTAACTTTAGGGTGTCTGTTCTTTGTGACGGTGTGCGCGCGCATTGCAAAAATTTACACTTCACTGCGCTAACGCGCTAACCCAAGAGGATATTATATCTTTCCTAAAGGATTTTATTTCTCAATGCACTTGCACTTGCACTGAGTAATAAATGCTTATGTCATCATAATATTATAAGTGCAAAAGTAATTTTGTTTGTTACGTTTTCACGCCTAAAGTACTAAACCTATTTTAAAAATTGCTTCATCAATGGAAAGCTATATTATCAGCTAATAACAGCCTATATTTTGTCCCGATATTCCTATGGAAACTGAAAATATGCATAACATATAAATCAAAATGTATATACTAACAAATTTCGACTGTTTCGCCCGCGTAGCTTCCGCTCCCATGGGAATACGTAAATAAAATATCCTATCTTACTCGCTGACAATATATCTTTCAGTTGATGAACTTTTTTTAAAATCGGCTTAGTGGTTTAGGCGTGAAAGCGTAACAAACAAACAAACAAACTTATAATAATAGCTACAGATAATTTTATAAATTAAAACCTCTTAGTAACACAAAGTAACCTTCAAAATTAATATTAATTTTCTTGCCGGATCTTTCTCAGTGTGGCCGTATTCCGATCCGGTGGTAGTATACTAGATTATTAGGTTTTTAAATATAATTACTATTAATTTTAATGTTAAATAATTACTAATCATAAACAATATAATTTTTTCATATAGAATCATTTTCTTCTTACACTGGCAATAAATGTATATCAAAATGTGGGTCAATATTTAATAAAGCTAACTTCTGTATGGGGTAGATAATTATAAAATTTCTGCAATAACGATGACTTGTTGAACGTGAGACATCTTAGTCCGCCCGTGACCATGAACGCTGCAAAGTGTTCGAAACTCTGGGCAATCGAAAATCAAATACAAACGCGATAAAATCCGTAAAATAGTTTTATTTCAAATTATTTAAAGCAAACATAATTTCGCATTAAAATTTATAATATTAGTAAGGATTTAAGATCTTAATTAATTAATATCCAAATTGCAACTAGACTCAGAATTATAATACTAGGCATGTTGTATGCAATTTTATTTAAAAGACTAGCTAAGCCTTACCCGCGTAGTTCCCGTTCCCGTGGGAATACCTGTATAAAATATAGCCTATGTTACTCCCTGATATTATAGCTTTCCATTGGTGAAAGAATTTTTGAAATCGATTCGGTGGTTTAAGCGTGAAAGCGTTACAAACAAACAAACTTACTTTCGCATTTATAAACCTGCTGAGTTTCTTGCGGATCTCAATGCTATCACGTTCCAGTGCAGTGGTAGTTACTAATACTAATTTAAGGTAAAATTAAAAAAAAATACACATGTAAGTGGATTTTATGCATAATAAATGATTTGAATTTCAATTAATAGATAACTAACATTGTAAGGTAAGGAAAACTCTAAATAAAACCCTCATCATTATCGCAGCCCACATACGTGCACTGTTAGGATCGGGCCTCCTCCACAAACGGAGGGAATTCGACCTACTATACCATGCTGGTCAAACATGTTGGTATCTTTTTTTTATAGGTGGGTGGTAAGCGCACACGCCCTCCATTCTGTCCAGGGCGACGAAAGGACGGCGCGCGGGCCCATAACCTACCCGTACCCACGTTTGCCGAGTTTCTTGTCCTCAGTGGTCTACTCGAAGAAATACCCTTTTGGGTACCCTCACCTCTCGCCGTCCCTGTCGCGGGACGTCGGTCGCCGTCGCGCAGTCAGCCTCTCTGCGGGTGACGGACTAAAGTCCCCGATCCGATTACCCGCGTCTTTGGCTAGGACGGCACCAGGCACAACTACTCGCGCCTACGCCGCCCGAGTCGCCGGCGGCGGAACGTGTCACCGAAGAGGAGTTCCTCTCGCCCATGATCTGCCGCCTCCTTCCGTGAGATGACGGCCCCACAGAAGGCGGCGACCGCGTCCTAATTCCTGACGCTGTCAAGCATCTCCCTAGCGATGGTCGGCAACGTCAGGTCGGCACCGATAATTGCGACGAGTTCCCGGCGCTGCTCTGCCCACGCGGCAGACACCTCGAGTGTGTGCTGCGCCGTGTCTTCGTCGCAATCGGGCGTCCACCCGCCAGGCGGAAATCTCCTTGATGGAGACTATGCCGCCTCTGTCTCGAAACGGCATCATCACATGAGAGGAGAGGGTACCCCGCGACCGGGGTATTCCGTCGACCCGACCACAGAAGACAAGGAACTCTGTACCGGTGGTTGGCCCAACGACGAAGGACACATGCTTTTTTTTTTTGGGTGGGCTATGGTAAGCACACGCGCGGTCCATTGCGTCCGGGGCGATGAAAGGACGGCGCGCGGGCCCATAACCCATCCGTACCCACGTCACCTCGTTATTGGGCCGACCACCGGAACAGAGGTGACTTGTCGTCAGTGGTCACGAAGGCCACATGCTACAGATGGGTCATGGGGCCACATGGCGCCCCTCTGTCGCCCCGGATGAAGCCGGGCGGCGAGTGCGCTGACCATGGTCCATGGCCCAACCCAAAAAAAAAAACAATAAATAAATAAGGCGTCATCACACGGAAAATGACAATTTACTGAAGAAAAACCACAAGAATATCAGGTCAAGGAACAGGATAAGGTTCCCATGGTCAAATGTCTGCAAACAATTGGCACTAGATCAAAGATTGTGATTTACCTTCTATTATATTGAATAGTTTGTTTATTTGAACACACAAAACTCAGATATGAAGTCCCATTTGAAAAACCTTTTAATGTTTCTTCAAAGACAATACCCATTCCGTCCATCCATTCATCAGTCCATATACGTCCACTGCTGGATATATGCCTCCCTATACGAAAATACGACTCGGAACAGTCCTATGTCACTTGTATCCAACGGTTCCCTGCTACTTTTAAGATTTCTTCAGTCCACCTAATAGGAGGTCGTCCTACGCTGCATCGTCTGATTCGTGGTCGCCAGTCGAGAACCTTTCTGCTCGAACGGTTGTCGACGTGGCCTGCACATTTTCACTTCAACGTGCTAATACTTCGGGCTCTGTCGATTACATCCCTTGTTCTACGAATATCCATTTATACCCATGACCTAGGTACAAATCTGTCACGAGAGACTCCACAAACATGCAATTACCGGGTACAAATTTCACTCAGATAGCGGAAAGAACTGCCCTATGTACAGGACCAAACATTTGCCGTGTGGTGACGGAATAAGAATACAATTTAATACCCACTCTCTTGCCCGTGGGTATCGATAAAGACGACTAAGGGATCAAATATACATATAATATCTATTCAAGAGAAGGAAAACTTGAATCAAAACCCTATAGCAAAGCATCTGAGATGTGTATGGGATGAGATGACTATGATGATGAGAACCGAACTCACGACACCCAGCACGAGAGATTGGTGCTTAGACCACTGCAAATAGTATAATGTAGCGACTTTTCTTCTTTCATGTATTGAAAAGTAGTTACTATTACTTTAAATATGATAAACTAGCAGCGCCCTGCGGTTTCAGCCGCAGTTCCTCCTCCTGTGGGAATATCAGGATAAATTATAGCCTATGTTTTATTTTGATATGTAAACTATATCATTGTGAAGTTTCATCGAAATCTATTCAGTAGTTTTTGCGTGAAAGAGTAACAAACATCTTTACATCCTCACAAACTTTCGCATTTATAATATTAGTAAGGATATGAATATTTCTTTAATGCCAAATAGATGCTTCAATATTTTTTTAATTATATGCGATCTTAAACTTCAATTTGAACTAAAAATAAACTTATTACATATTTTCAATACGGTGAACGTTTGCGATCAAGGTTTAATATAGAAAGGTAGCTCACTGCCTACCTCCGGTGGCATTAAAAATTTTAATACCATCGTAAATGCATCGCACTTCCTAAAACAACAACAGAATTAATCTTTACAAATAAAAGTTTGTTTATAAGTTTGTTTGATTTAACACGTTAATATCTTACTACTTATACGAATTGAAAAATCCTTTTAGTATTGGATAACGATATATCGAGGAAGCTTATGGGCTATATCATCAACGTCATCATTTCAGCTTATATACATCCCACTGGTGGGCTTGAGCCCCCTCCAAAATACCAGGTAAATTGACCTTGAAATTGAATTGACCTTGAAATTGAATTGACCTTGAAGGGTTTTATTTCAAGTTTTCCATCTCTTACATAAATATTACATGCATATTATATCCCTTAGTCGTCTTTTACGACACCCACGGGCAAGATAGGGAGTTGGTTAATTGTGTTCTTACTCCTTCACCACACATGATCAACAGAAGCGAATGATCGATGAAAAATGGTACAAAAACAGTTCAAATTTATTCTTATTGAAAGCTTCGCATGGCGCTTACGATGCGTGAGGTTAAGTTATCGACCTACAGTACCAATGTTGTGGGTTCGAATCCCACGCACTACAACACTTTGTGCCATCTACAAATTGTTGTTATAAGTCTGGACGTAATTTGCGTCCGTTAATTATATGTTTGTGAAGTCCCCCGCAATACAAGGATTATTTTGTTAGTGCAAGGTGTTAGGGCCAAAAAAATCTTCTCTCTTATGTGACGTATACGAAGTTGTGCGATACAGCTAGTCTATATACTAATAAATAAAATTGCAACGTCTGTTTGTAATATCAAAATAATAGGCTTTTTTCATGCTCACACGCTTATTTGCACGACCCCTATGCCTAAAATACAGATTAAAAATTTTTGTCTGTCTGTCTGTTTGTTTGTTCTGGGTAATCTTCAAAATGGCTGGACCGATTTCAAAAATTCTTTCACCAATTGAAAGCTATAATATAATATCAGGGAGTAACCTAGGCTATATTTTATCCCGATATTCTCACGGGAACGGGAACTACGCGGGTAAAACGACTAAAACTGAAGCGAAGCGAGGGCGGGTTGGTAGTTTTATATAAAAATTTTATGATTTCATACTTATAAGTATACTGGTTTTAAATGATGACTGTATCAAATAGCTTAATTGCCGTTTCCTGGCCTATCCTTAGGCCTTTTGAAATAGGATATATATATTCCTAAATCTAACACAAATAAAAAAAGAGTAAAAATATGGCTAGATCTGATCCAGCAAGGAACATCCGATCACGAGTTAACTAATAGAGCAGTCATCACTCTTCTCAACCATATTGCAGAGAAAGTAGCGACTCGCTCTGCGTAGATACCGACCTATCGTCCCAAGTGTCATTGTTTCGATTCTCACGCAAGACAATACTTTATGCGATTCTTAAATCTATACCAATAAATAAAATTGGAGTGTCTGTTTGTAATGTCAAAATAATAGATTTTTTTCATGCTCACACGGTTATTTGCACTATACACATGCCTAAAAATCTATACATATATATAAAAGAGAAAGTGTGTGGGTATGTTCCCTATAGGCTCCGAAATGGCTGGACTGATTTCAATGAAACTTTCAGGGAATCTCCAGATTGACCTGGCGAGTAATCCTGTAAAGTTTTGTGACGATCGGAGCACTCCTCTTTTTGAACTGTCAAATGATGTAAGTTTATTGTTTAAATAAAATAAAGCAAAATCTAGCCCGGCGAAGCGGGCTGGATACGCTAGTCACTTTTTATTTTTTTGTCTGTCTGTCTGTTTGTTCCGGGTAATCTTCAAAACGGCTGGACCAATTTCAAAAATTCTTTCACCAATGGAAAGCTATAATATCAGGGCGTAAACTAGGCTATATTTTATCCCGGTATTCCCACGGGAACGGGAACTACGCGGTTAAAACGAATTAAACCGAAGCGAAGCGAGGGCGAGATGCTAGTCTATACCAATAAATAAAATTGGAGTGTCTGTTTGTAATGTCAAAATAATAGGCTTTTTTCATGCTCACACGATTATTTGCACGACACCTATGCCTAAAATACAGATTAATTTTTTTTTGTCTGTCTGTCTATCTGTCTGTCTGTTTGTTCCGGGTAATCTTCAAAACGGCTGGACCGATTTCAAAAATTCTTTCACTAATTGAAAGCTATAATATCAGGGCGTAAACTAGGCTATATTTTATCCCGGTATTCCCACGAGAACGGGAACTACGCGGGCAAAACGACTAAAACCGAAGCGAAGCGAGGGCAGGTTGCTAGTCTGTTATAATTTCTGTCCGTTAATTAAATGTTTTTAAAAACCCCCTCGTTTTTAATACATAGTATCTTAAATTGACATCACAAAATTTCCATAAAGGAAGATTATCGTGATCTCTTTATGATTATTTCTTACATATTATAATGAAACTAAAATTTTGCTTTGTTACCTTAATTTTCGTTCATGCGCAAGGTTAATGACCAACCTTTTCATTATGCTTGCGGTTGTCCAAAAAGCTTAATTATTTATTTATTTTTTTAACTTTGCTATCAGTCTAATAGCTTAAGTATGACTGCCAACTTTGGGCTAACAAATTTGATCATATGATAGGTTTTTTTGGCTATACTTGTGCCAAAATCGTAATAATAAATTTAAAATAAACAGGCCGGCTAAACTACCAACCCCGTAGATAGATCTCCCTTGGCAATGCACGTGTGCAGACATGAAATGACCTCGGTAGATGTCCCATCCAAAAAATGGAGCTATTATAATTAAAATTAATATGGCCTAGATTACGATTGAAGAACACCGACAAGGCATCTAAATTTATAATATGAATTGCATTATAAATTTGAAAATGATTAACCAATATTTTGAAAATATAAGTATTCGTTTCAACTCATGTAAATCCAACTGCCGGGCTGTCGTATTGGGTGGGGTCATAAAAGATACAAAGATTTTTATACTGATCTGAGCCAATTCTATCTGTTGACGTTTGATCAACAGTCACATTTCTAAGGAAGGTACGCTGAAAATACAACTATTACCAAATTTACTGTGGAAGAAGAGTACATATTGTGTTCACTCCAAGTAATGGAGATAAGAGCAAGATGATAACTCTTCTGTAAAAATAAATACGTATTTCAACATCTGAAAATTTTCATCCCCCAAGGGTTTAAAATGGGGGATTAAATGATACTTTTACTTCATTTATTGAATTAAGAAATTGAAGAAATAAAAAATAAGCAATGATATCATCATCATTATTTTCCATCTCTTGCATAGATATTATATGCATTTCATATCCCTTAGTCGTCTTTTACGACATCCACGGGTAGGGAAGAATGGATATCGATGTCACACTGCTTGTACAAGAAAAACAGAACATAAAATACGACAATTATTTTATAGTCTCACGAGTTTCTTGTCAGATCTTCTCCAATTATTTGTCTTCATCATCACAGCTCGTATATATCCCACTCCTGGGCTTGAGCCTCTTCCGCAATGGCAGAGAAATTGACCTACCACACCACGCTGGTCAAATGGGTTGGTAAATGTTGGTAAGTTTTATTTCGAGGTTTTCTTCCCTTTTTTTTAGGCTACGATCAGCACACCCGCCGCCCGCCTCCGTCTAGGGCGACAAAGGAGCGGCGCACGGTCCCGTAACCCACCCCTGATACGTCGCCCTCGTCGTTGACTTGTCGTCAGTGGTTGACCCGACAGAATACCCCCGAGGAGTACCCTCTTCTCGACCGCTCGGGAACGTCGGTTTCGTCGCGCTGTCGGCCTCTCGGCGAGACACACACTGACTCCTCGATTCAGTCACCCGCCAGTTTTTCTTCCCTTGCCGAGATATACAGCATATTATAATCACTTATTCGTCTTTTACGAGATCCACGGGCAAAAAGAGGAGTGGTGAATTGTATATTTACTCCGTCACCACAGGGATAAATACATATTTTGGAGTAAAAACGTTTTGCGAACCCTTCCCCTTTTGTACATCTTGTAAAACGAATAAAAGACATAATAATAAATGTCCTACGATAAGATAAGAAGACAGGTATACTCGTTACTTGCTCATCATCATTACAGCTCGTATACGTCCCACTGCTGGGCTTGAACCTTCTTCACAGTGGGAAAAAAATCAATCTATTATACCACGCTAATCAGATATGTTGGTAAATGGGTTTTATTTCTTGTTTTCCTTCTCTTGTTTTTTTTTCTGTCATTAAACAAAAATTTCCGTGTGGTGATGGACTAAGAATACAATTCACTACTCCCTATCGTGCTCGTGGATGTCATAAAATATAACCAAGGGATATAAGATACACATAAGATCTGTGCAAGAGAAGCAAAACTCGAAATGAAACCCTATACCAACATGTCTGACCAGCACGATATAGGGTAAATTCCCTCCCATTGTAGAGGAGTGCCGAGCCCAACAGTGGGACTTATGTGGGCTGCGATGACGATGAAGACAAAAAAGGTTAAATGCTGCCAATAAATAAAAAAAAAATTAAATGGTATTACAGACAACCCAAGCCATAACAGTATTTCCCCGGTGCCTTAATTTTATGTATTTTTTTTATATGACGTGTTTGAGTACATCATAACGGGAGATAAGACAATGAGAATCATCCTTGCTTGACGCAATGACTTAATCAAACCATTTTTATAACCGTACTTTGTTATACGAAGGAGTAAGCAGAGTTATGAAATCTTTATTCCTGATATTTACGCTCATCACAGCCCATATACGTCCCACTACTGGGCTCGAGCCTCCTCCAATGTGGAAATAAATTGACCTACTATACAACGCTGCTTTTCCGTATGGTGACGGAGTTTGGTCACTCTCTATCTTGCCCGTGGATGTCGCAAAGGACGACTGAGAGATGTAATATGCATATAACATCTATTCAAGAGAAAGAAAACTCGAAATAAAACCCTATACCAACCTGTCTGACCAGCATAGTATAATTAGGTCAATTTCCCTCCTACTGTGGAGGAGGCTCGAGCCCAACAGTGGGACGTATATGAGTAGAAATGATACAACGCTGATCCTTTAGTTGTCTTTTACAACATCCACAGGTAAGAAAGGGGTTGATAAATTTTATTCTTACTCCGTCACCACACAGAGTTTTATAAATCTTACATAAAATTATTTATAAGGATTTTATCGCGTACCACCCTGTATTTTGCCCGTAAGTATCCTACATATTGTATTCCTTATTTATCTTCTACGAAGTTCACCGCAGGGGAAGATTTATTTGAGACCGCGGGTGACGTGACCGGGGATTAGTCCGTCACCCGCCGAGAGGCCGACCGCGTGAGGAAAGACCGACGTCCTCCCCGAGTGAGGAAAGACCGACGTTGGTCGATGGGAGGGTACCCCAATAGGGGGTATTCCGTCGGACCGACCACTGATGTCAAGTAACCCTGCTCCGGTGGTCGGCCCAACGACGAAGGCGACGTGGTTTTCGGGTGGGTTGCGGGAGTTGCGTGCTTAAGCCCCTCTGTCGCCCCGGACGGAGTGGTGCGGAGGCGCGCCGACCGCAGCCCATCCACAAAAAAAAAAATAAAGGGGAAGATTTATTTAAATTTTCCCTTCCCTTGGATAAATATTATATGCATAATATATCCATTAGCAAAGAGAGTGATAAGTTGTATTACTCAGTTAATACACGAATATATAATAAATAGAAAATAAAAATCATTTAATAGAATATTCTACGCTTATTAACACAATTGTTGACAGACCACATTACAATGCACTAAGCCTGCATACATTCTGTAATCATTGGTATCTCATACGTAAATATATACGTAAACATTCGCATTACTTAACCAGTAAAATTATACACATTGCAGCGATCG
This sequence comes from Lymantria dispar, assembly GCA_032191425.1. Classification (NCBI taxonomy): domain Eukaryota; kingdom Metazoa; phylum Arthropoda; class Insecta; order Lepidoptera; family Erebidae; genus Lymantria; species Lymantria dispar. The sequence goes on along the minus strand of CM063465.1, from coordinate 17,287,888 downwards.
CACGTGGGAACTTGCGGTCAGAGTTGCGTTAACTTTGCGTCATAATGTTCACCTTTTGGTTATACGCGCTTATAGGCACCGTTGCCTCAAAATCAACGCCTCTTATTGATTTTACACCTCTAAACGAATTCAGTTTACAATTATTAGAAAATGTCTACGCATTCGAAGATAATTTTGGTAATAAGAATATAGCAGTATCCCCTGTTTCTGTATGGAATATCTTCGCTTTGCTCGCGGAAGGATCATCGGGTGATACATTCGCTGAATTAGTAACAGCTTTAAGATTACCAAGAGATTTGAAGAAAACGCAGTGTTTACATACGGCAGCTAATAGTGTTTTAAAATCTGATTATAGAGATATTATTGTTAAAGGTCAATCGTATATGTTTACTGAATGTTCAACTAAAGTTCTTGATGAGTTCTGTCAATCTGCTTTGCTGTATGACATGTCCGTATACGCATCAGAAACTACAAATACTACAGAATTAGCTAATGATATTAACATACACATATGCTATGCAACTGATGGAAGAATTTTAAATGCGGTCAGACCACAAGACTTAGAAAATCTTCGCATGGTTCTCATTGATGCTTTATATTTTAAAGCAAATTGGACGCATCCCTTTGACTCGACCCAAACTAAAGTAGAGACCTTTTATAATTCTCAAGGAAAGGGTATAGGATCCGTTAATATGATGTACCATAAAGCGCCTCACTACTCCGCAGATTTAGATGAACTTGGAGCACAAATTTTAGAAATGACATATGGAAATAACGAAGAATATTCCATGTTATTCCTGTTGCCACATGAAGGTGTTTCAACAAAACAATTACTCGATAATTTAGCAACAAAACCTTTGAATTGGTTAACGGAATTAGGTATAGAAGGTACCTTACCGGCTATTGATACTTTTATACCACGTTTCAAGACAACTTCGAGATTAGATTTGATCACTCCTATGCGTTATACTGGCATAAATTCTATATTCGATAAAGAAAAGGCTAAATTACCTGGTGTGGCCAACGATCCTTTATTCGTATCTTATTTAGTACAAAATGTGGACGTGGAAGTTAACGAAGAAGGAACTGTGGCAGCCTCGTCAACGGTAGTAGGTTTAGAAGACAGAATACTACGACACCGATTTGAAGCTAATAAAGAATTTGTGTATTTAATAGTTCAGAGAAGTTGTAATTTAATATTATTCGCTGGTGTTTACGGTGAGCCGACTGTTGTGTGAAATAATAAAAACAATAAAATTCAAGGACTTGTTATAAAAAAAATTGTGATAAAAAATATTAAACGGCGTAACAAAATCACAAATTTGTGTTCATCGTTAAGGAACGACCATAAAACTTGTACTGCTAAAATTGCACCTTATGACCGAGTACATGGAGAATGCAGTAATTTAATATTTTTATTGTTAAACTTCAAGCAAAAAGCATGAATATTATTATGATAATTGCATGAAGAATTTAATTATAAATGCACGGATTACGCAGTGGGTTATAAGCTCACTCGTCCGTGATGAATGTCCGCGATTAGCCTGTTCGAATTCTGTACAGAATAAATATCGATTGTACTTATTTCAATGAAAGAGAAATAGATTTGTTTGTTTCCATTTTATTTGTTTGTGACTATGTATCTGTTAGCTAATTACTATGTTAGGATATTCATTATCTATAAAATATATAGTTTTGTAATAATGTGATAATTTTGTATTAATCATGATTTCTTTTATTTTAAGATTTCCTTACAATTTTATTTTCTATTACAAGTATTAATATAATGACAAAAGTCCGAAAAGAATTAGGACAAGACATAAGACGAGGTACCAGCGAAAAGTAAACCGCGTAGAAGTTTCATAATGTATCTCGTCAAATGTACACAGTATTTCAATAAAATAATTATAATGTAATAAATATAAGCTTAACATTTACATAATTAAATGTAATAACATTATAATAATCTGTTGTTGATTGATATAATAAAAATAACTGAGTTAAAATGTGGTAAAATTGTTTATTTCTTTCTATTCGTCAATCTTAGTCTAATTTCAGGCCAGGCAGACTCCGTCACCACACGGAAAAATGAACACACGTTTGTAGATTACTGAATAAATTTCAAGCGTCATGTAAATTTGACAATATTTAAGTACCCTTAAGGAACTTCATCTCAGTCCACGTAACTCCCACTGTTGGACCTGAGTCTCTTTCACAATAGGAGGAAAATTGACGTACTACTGGGCTGGTCAGATAATTTGGTACAAGGTTAAATCTCGAGTTTTCTTTCTCTTACATAAATGTTAAATTCATATTATATCCCATAGTCGTCTTTTACGATATCCATGGGCAGATAAAGTACTTAATTGTATTCTTACCCCGTCATTACACGAAAGCTTAAAGGGATTATACAAAATATTTTATTTGATTCAATAAATGAATTAAACTGTTATATTTTCATGTGGCAGGCTTTCTTTTTGATATGCTAAAACCACACTGTCGACAGACGTCTGTCTACAGCCGCGAGCCGGACCGTCCGGGGTAATACCACACTCTAGCAGAAAATGGATATCGGAGTAGCAGTAATCTGTTATTGCACATCGCTCAGTGAGTGAGAGAGCTGGAACCCCAACTTTATGAGGGTGAGGTGACACAAAAAAGGAGTTTATCAAAATATACGTTCGACAGGTCAGTTCTTTTTCAGTCAGCCCCGTTCGGTCCGGAGTGACGAAAGGGTGGAGCGCGGACCCCATAAGCCACTGTATTCCCCCTGGACGGAGTGGTGCGAGGAGCGCGCCAACCGCAGCCCAACCCAAAATAAAAAAATAAAAAAAAGCCGCCGTATTCCCTCTCCGTCGCTATTGGACCTACCACCGGTACCGATTTCCTTGTCGTCCGTGGCCAGCCAGGCGGAATATCCATTCGGATACCCTCTCTCCCTAACATCCCTCGCGGGACCTCGGCCAACCTCTCCGCGGGTGATGGTCTAGTCACATGCGGCTTCGGCTAGGGCGACGTAAGGCGCAATACAAATTCTCACACTAAGGTATTATTATTCTTGTATCACAGAGGACTCTACAAATAACACCCGTAAAAACAAATAACTCCCAGACTGAAGAATCTTATATCTTTAAACGAGCAATTCTTGTATATATATACCTATATATATTCAGGATCCAAAAAATCAATCTAGCTAGGTTTTATTTATAGAAAATGTTGTTGTAGGTGTTTTAGCAAAACAATACAATGACATTAAATTTTAAAAGAATATGAATTCAAATTTCGTTGTCAACGTCATGAGTTACGATAGCTCAGTTGGGAAGTTGTTCAGTTCTCTTTTTGTATTGTTTTGGCATTCAAACAGCGTCGGATCGAATCTCGGTGTTATTATTATTCTCTTTTTGTAATTGTCGGTATTTTTTTCATTATTTCATTTTTATTCTTTATCTAAATAAATTCGACAAAAGTACAACAAAAATATTCCGAGCGAAGCTCGGTCAACCAGATATTTATTTGTAAATCGCATAAAGAGCTGCTCTGAATGGGGATTAAAACCACAACACTCAGTGCGAAAGGATGCTAGTTATCTACTGCGCTATCTGTGCAGTTAAGATTGAGGTATGTATTTTTATCCAGGATCAAACTTAATTTACTCGCCACAGGTTTTACTATTATCATCATCTCATATATTTCCCACTGCTGGGCTTCTACCACTTAAATATGAGGGTAATTGACCTACTATATCATGCTAAAGAGACGTGTTAGTAACACTTTAGCTCATTTATGTACCACTGTTCGCGCAAGCTTCCTGTAAAATAGGAGGGAAATTGATCTTCTATACCACGCAGTTCAGACGTGTTGCTATAGGGTTTTATTTGATGTCAAATGACCCTGCTCCGGTGGTCGGCCCAACGACGAAGGCGACGTGGTGTTCGGGTGGGTTGCGAGTGTGCGTGCTTACGCCCCTCTGTCGCCCCGGACGGAGTGGTGCGAGGAGCGCGACAACTGCAACCAACACCCAAAAAAAAAATAGGTTTTTATTTCGAGTTTTCCTTCTTTTACATAGATGTTATATGCATATTGCAATCCCTTAATCGTCTTTAACGTCTTCGACGGGCAAGAGAGGGTGGTGTTGAATTGCATTCTTACTCCCTCACCACACGGAAGTAACATGTGTGACTTTATTTTGAGATTTCCTTCCCTTACATAGATATGCATACCATATCCCTTAGACGTTTTTTACGTCAACCACGGCCCAGATATGATGTGGTTAATTGTAATCTTACTCCGTCACCACAGGTTACCCCTGTATATCCAATGACCTTTTTACAAATATTCACCTTTTCCTTATTATAAACAACGCCTATAATAGTTTCCGTAGTTCAAGGCTATGAGAAGGTTGCTCTTTAAATATTCGTTAAGTTTGCCAATAACAAAGGATGTAGGACAAATAATAAGAAAATATTATTGGTATATCATATAAACTCGTCGCTCAATGTAGTTTTTATAATAAAAATAAATAAAAATGCAATAAAGTTGATTACTTTAAAGAATAGAGTAAGGCTTCCGCCTGAACTTATGATAAAAGAATATAGGGACTTAATATTAACATATCTTTATACATATAAATCTTCCGTTCGTGTGTTTGTAATTGAACACCTTCTAAACGGTTGGACCGATTTTGGTGACTTTTTGTGACTGTTCCGATGGATATGAGAATGGTTTAGATTAATAATTGGAACCGGTAGGTGGCGCTGCTATCGATTTCAATGAGAATTCCTTTTATTTTATTTGAACAGAACACGTCTGTTAGGTCAGCTAGTATTATAGGAGATACTATGAAAGGTAATAAAAAAATAAAACGAGGGCGAAGAATACTTCCAGAGTGTGGAGCACATCGTCAATTGGCACGCCACACTCATGGCGTCCTGGGGCTTCTTCTCTCCCAATTTTGTGCAGGTACCGAAGACCCCAAATTCGGTAAGCACATGCACCGTCCTAAGCATAACCCGGCTGCCGTGCCATTCTCCTGCGCCAGCAGTGGAGATGCGCACAACCGCCTCCATAGTCCCAGGCCCTGCTACGGGGGACTTTAGACCTTCTCTCCAGTGCTGGGTGACTTCCCTCCGGGCCACTTCCTGAGCTAACACTATACCTTCCGTATGATGACGAATTAAACACAAAATTTGTCACAAATCATCAGTCTACCAACGTACACAACATACTCATAGGCCTATCCAAGGTGAACTGGGACGCAGTCGCCGTCTCCGGTGAGGCAGTCCTCCTGTGATCCTCCTCCTCCTCCTGTGACGACACGATCCACCGCCGGTGACTTGGGCGGCGCAGGTGCGACTACCTGCGCCTGATGCCGTCCTCACCGAGGCTGCGGGTGCCTGGACAGGGAAATAGCTTGCCACCCGCAGAGAGGCTGCCCGCGCGAGGGCGACTAACGTCCCGTGAGAGCGTTAGAAAGGTTGGGTACCCGAAAGGTTATCCCGCCGGGCTGGTCACGGACGACATGGTACTCGGTAACGGTGGTCGGCACAATAGTGAAAAAAGGGAATACGAGGGATATCCCCTTCTTTCACCATTGTGAGGGACGAAGTGGGTTATGGGGTCGGGCACCGCACTTTCGTAACCCCAGACGGAGCGGACGACGTGTACGCTAACCAAAATCCATCCTAAATTAATATAGTTAAAAAAAACTGAAAAACGCTTTCAACTAAAGAGTATAGGCAGGGAATAATTTTCAATATAGGCAGAAAATCCGCTCAAAGTAGGACAAAATCGAGCTCAAAGGTGGACGTTACAAACAAACATACAGGTGAATCTAATAAAAATGTGTTAAAAAGGCCTAGCCAAGGTGGGCAAATTCCATATAAGCCCTCTACTTATACCACTATGCCGGCAAGGGATTATTTAAGTTATAAAACCTAACCACATGCATAATAAATTATTATTAGAGTTAAAACGATTATTATCTTCACACATATTTATTATATATCGATTTTAATTGTTAAATTAATAACAAAAATATTTAACTACCACGCCTTAACAACAATTAAAAACGCATACCAAAAATAGCTTTCCAACCAAGGCCAAATCAATCACGGATTGATAAAAAATGATGATATCCATTTTAAAAACAGCAATTCAATAAATAAATAATATAATTTAATAATAATAAATCACAAGGCAGAATGATGGTATTATAAAGCGTTTAATAATTTAATTACATACAATTAAAATATGTTATTATTCAGATTAATTTTTTAGTACCTTCAAAAAAGTATCGATTCGTTTCCTACGAATTACAGTAGAACCCGTTTAATACGATTACGTTTAATATTCCCACATAATACGCCATTTTGTGTCAGTTCCAGCAACTTGAGGCATGTTTTCATACATTTCTTAACGCTTAATACGATCGCCATCCCGTTTAATATGCTAACTCGTGCCACTCAAATACACACATTACCCCTTGCGGCAGCGGCCAGCGACTGTCGAGTGACCCTAAGTGATAATGACCAAGAAGAAGATGAGTCAACTCCGATTTTGTCTCACGCCCAGGCATTATCAGCAGTTAATGATTTAAGACGCTATGTAACTTCTTTGAATCAAAGCGAAGACGCACTGCGAAAATTAAATTACGTTGAAAATCTTGTAATTGCTAATTTGCTTCAAAATCTTTTTGTCAAACTAAAATAAGTGATTACTTTAAGTAACGTAATAATAATAAACAACATTTTTTTACATTTTTATTCTTTTTAATTTTTAATATTTAAAAATATATCTAGTAGTACTTAAGTATATTAAATAAAGAAAATAAACAACATTTTATTTAGGTAATTTTTAAATGTTAAATTCAGTACGTAAGGTATTCAAAATAATAATATAACATAATAAATAATTATGGCATATTTTTCCCTTTCCCGCATAATACGCTTACCCGCCTAAGACGCGTTTTTGGTCGGGTCCCTGCGAAATCGTCTTAAACGGGTTTTACTGTATTTGCTTGGTTGTTTAATCAAATAGTGCAGCTAATCTATTACTATTATAAAGTTAGTTTGTTTGAAGACATTAAATTCAAATTATAAAAAAAAAAATTGTGTCGGATAGCTCATTTAGCGAGGAAGACTATACAGACTGTATCAGTTTATGGGGCAACTGGTCAAACGAGAGCCAGGCAATGGTGGTAGGAACCCATGTAAAAAATTTGAAATAAAAATATTGATTATTTAATGAATTAGAGACATGTAAAGTTTTCAATTTTGTCATCGCTTTTTCACTGATTGAAATGTATAAAGTCAATGATACTATTACTTATCTGCAACATATTCGTACTTTGTTAAATGTTGATTAAAAATTGAATAATACAATGATTACGTTCGCATAAGCAAAAAAAACTTCGCTTTAAATCAGCTGATCGATCAATGACCGTTGATGAGTCGTCTTTGTACCTACGTTACTATTGAAGCGTTCGTGCAAATCATACCTATTTCTACTATTGAAGCTTTACATGCCTACATGTGTCCTGTCTGTACATGTCTACATAATAATTTAAGGCATAGACTCTTAGACACGCATTTTTGAAACCACTATAACTTTTATGTTAAATTGTTTTTGTGTAAAATACATTCTAATTACGATCTATTACCGTTAAGCTACAAAATACTCGAACAGTTGCCCCATAACCTGATACACCTGTATAAAAATATTCTATGATTAATAGATGCTTAGTATCACTGAAAAATATTGTGAAAACCTTTCGAGATCTTCAGTCACTTGTACTCCGCATTCACTGCAAAAAAGGACAGAGATCCCAACCATAGCCCGCTTCATAACAAGCTGAATGACTATGAGCTTAATTATGAGGCCCACAACGCTTTGATAAAAAACAATATATTCATGTGTATTCTTCATCTGTCATTATATTGTTGAGAGTTTGTAATCAAAATAAAGCGATATTGTCAATTCTCATTGTCTTCGAGTAGTCTCTGAGTAAACAATGCTATTACACAATGTTCCTGACCTTCACCGTATCACTTAGAATTATTATATAATTGTTTTGAATCTGTATATTTATTGTCTAGAAACAGGGAGACAAGTTTTAATTATATAATTTATAATTATATTATGCAATAATTGTATATTAATTATATAATATACATAATTCCTGTTCTGCTCGGTGCACAAAGTTCAAATAAAAATGTAATTTAATATCACTAGAATTCAATGGAACAATGAAATTGACCAAAACATTGTCTAATTTCGGATTCATCATCCGGATTCGGGTTCATTGTCCTCGGTGTGGTGACAGAGTAAGAATACAATTCAGTACTACCTATCTTACCCGTGGATGTCGTAAAAGACGACTAAGGGATATAATATACATATAACACTTATGCAAGAGGATGGAAATTCTAAGTAGGAGGTCAATTTCCTTGTTATTGGAAGCCTCCTCTTGGCCTCTCCTCCTCGACTTAAGGCCCAGCAGTGAGACGTGTATGAGCTGAGATGAATCCTACTCATATCACAATTACTTGATGTCCACTTAATTTATGTTGTTAAAATTATTTTTTTTTTATTTTAATCCCACCACACATTCCCACCATTGTAAGCCAGGATCCACAATGGTCTCCATAAATGACACCGAGGTTTGACCCTCGGGCAGTCCCGGGATATGATTTTAATAGTCTTGGGACCCGCAACAAATTTAATTAGAAATGATTAAAGAGGAGGAGTTGGAAAGAGAGATTCCACTTCCCTCCTACGCAAAGCGGGAGACAGGCAAACAAAATGACTAGTCAGCCAATAAGTAAAAAGGTGTACAGCTACGATAAACGCGGCAGTACGGCACCACGGATAGGGAAGTGTTAAAATTATTGTCAAAAGTTCTATAACCAGCCACCTATCTGACGATCTTCCTTAAAGATGAAAATATTGACTAGATTGAATCAGATGAAATTGACCCAGGTCCTTGAAATAATAACTCATAGAAGATCAATTCGCGCATAAAATTTAAGGCATTTAAATTGAAGCCAGAATTGCTCCCTAAGCCAGATCGTGACGTAGCGTACAAGGACACTGCGTAGAAGGCAATATAATGGTGTGCGTGCGTACGTGTGAAATCGCTTGCACGCATGTAGTATTTTTAGCGTCACGTTTTTGATCGTTTAAGTACTGATACTATCCTTCTATAGGTTATTAACGCCAATAGAAAAATAAGATTGTTCAGAATTTGCTTAACAAATTTAGGTTGAACTGTATCAAATTTATATCATTTTTATAAAACACAAAAATTATTTCTACCTATGTTTATTATAGATTTTGAAAACATCCAACCGATGTTCCCCAAACCGGTTTCGTTAGAAAGGCCATAATTTGTTGAAAATTTTATACCACTAAGTCATTGAATTACACATTCAGATCCATCCATTAAATCGATTATCGACTTTTCTTATTAGTCAATGCTCTTAATAGCGCTTTGCATAAGAAGGAAGTGGAATCTTTCCAGCTACTAATTCTAGTTAGTAGTAGTTCTGATTAAAGTTTTACGAGTCCCAAGTCAATTAAAAGCATTTCCCGGGACTTCTTGAGAATCAAAACCTTTGTGTATGTTTCGGCGAGCATTATGGATCCTGTCTTACAGGAGTTACAGTGGTAAAATATGTGATGAGATTAATCCCATAATATTAAAAAAAAACTATCTCCTGTAAACAATTGCATATAAGGTTACATCAATAGTAACAGTATTGTCAACAATTGACAAATTAAGAATACTTTTAGCGCAGCGAAATCCCACGCATATATATTTTTAAAATCTAAACTTATAAATAATATTTAGATTACACAACACTTGGCTTAATAAGAGCCTAATGAGAACGTAATAAAGTCACGGACACTTTTTAAATCACCTAATCGTTAAAAAAACGTTAATTAAAATTTATCTGTTGGATATATTAATTCACATAGCTAATATATAAATAGATACTTGTGTTTTGATTAATTATAAACTCGCGAACCGTCCTCGCTTCGCTTCAGTTCCAGGCATTTAGCCCCTACCACGGAGGCCAACGACGAAGGCGACGTGCTAGGGTGTGTTATGGGGCCGCAGCCGGGCGGCAGATGCACTGATCATAGCCCACCCCAAAAAAAGGCATTTAGCCCTGCATTTGAAATTTACAATATCTTTAAGATATATACTCAGGTTCGAGTCCCAGATCGAGCAAATTTTTATAAGGTTTTTCAAACCAGTCTATCATCCTCACAGCCCACATATCTACGTCCCACTACTAGGCTCGAGCCTCCTCTGTATTAAAAGGGAAACTGACCTATTATCCCACGCTGGTCAGGAGGGTGGGTATAGGGTTTTATTTCGAATTTTCCTTCTCTTCCATAGTTATCGCCTTTTATAACATCCACGGGCAAGAGATGGGGGTGGCGAATTATATTCTCACTTCATCATCACACGGATTGAGTCCTAAATTCTGGATGAATCCATGCAAAAGAATGAAATCTCGAAACAAAATCCTCTATCCACTAATTTGACCAGCATGGTAAAATAGATCCATTTTCCTCCACCACATTGTAAAGAAGGCTCGAACTCTTCATTGGGACGTTTATATACGTCCCAATGAAGAGCTGAGATGTTGGTTAGTTGATTCAGGATAATGGATGTACAATCATTACGCGTAATTTCCTGTCCAAGTTCTTATTGATACGCTATTCCGTATGCTATGTGCATAGTTGTTTGAATGTGACCTTAATTCAGGTCCTTCTTAAATATAGTTTGTATAGAAGAGCACTATATTCGTAATATAAAATTCGCTGATATTATAGAAGCTGTACAGTCAGCATCAAAAGTTGATGACTATGTCAATAATTATAACATTTCTGTAATTAATGATTTCTAATGTTTACGCGAGTATTACACATTTTAAATAAAACTACTTTACGGATTTTATCGTGTTTGTATTTGATTTTTGATTGCCCGACGTTTCAAACGTTTACTAACCATAAACAATATATTTTTTTCATATAGAATAATTTTCTTCTTGTACTGGCAATAAATTTGTACTAAAATGTGGGTCAAAATTTAATAACTAATTCTCTGTATCGGGTAGATAATCATAATTGTCTGTAATAACGATGACTTGTTTGACGTGAGACATCTTAGTCCGCCCGTGACCATGAATGCTGCAAAGTGTTCGAAACGTCGGTCAATCAAAAATCAAATACTTCTGTAATTCATAAAAATAAAGCAAGAGGTAAATTGAATAAGACAAATAAATTTATTTATAGACAATGAAAACGTATAATGACAAACTAGTTTAAACCATCATCATCATCATAGCTCATATGCATCCCATTGTTGGACTTTTCGAGCCTTTTCGAGTAGCAGCAATAAACAAGACAGATTTAATAATCTGATGAGTATTAAAAAATATTTGTTAAAAATTGTTTAAAAGTCAAAACCAAATAACTTGATCATCATTCATCATCATTTGAGTTCACATACGTCCCACTATGTTGGCCTCCTCTACAATAGGAGGGAAGTTTACCTAATGTACCTCGCTGGTCAAACGTGCTGGTATAAGGGTTTACTTCGAGTTTTCCTTCTCTTGCTATTTGCATATCATATATCTTAATCGCTTTCTACGATACCAACGAATATGAAAGGGGGTGGTGAATTGTATTCTTACTCCGTCATCACACAGAGACTTTTATACCGATTGGTTATTTATTTCTGCAATTTTCTACAGAATTTTCTATTTGGAATAAATTGAGAGGCATATCTAAACCTTTTCCAACAACAAAACCGGTTCTGCAGTAAATTGCACTATGAATCTACTTTTTGTTCTGGCTTTTTGGTATTTTGAATACCGTTTATTCGTATAGTGGCGTAGTGAGGGTCAGATTATCCATAAGGCAGCTGCCTAAGGGCCCCAAGCATGCACCAAGAAGAAAAACATTTCCCAGCTGAGGCCGCGGGTCACAGGACCGGAGAGTTAGTCCGTCACCCAACCAGAGGTCGACCGCGCGACGACGCCGACGTTCCCAAGCGGAGAACGTCAGCCAAGGAGAGGGTACTCCTCAAGGAGTATTCCGGCAGCCACTGACGACAAGTCACCCTGCACCGGTGGTCGGCCCAACGACGAAGGCGACATGTCACAGGTGGGTTACGGGTATGTGCGCTTAAGCCTCTCTTTTTTTTTTTTTAATTGCATTGCCTAGGGGCCCTGATAAAATTAATCCGGCCCTGAGTGTAGTTATAATACAATTCACCACTCGTCTCTTAACCGTGTGGATCGTAAAAGACGACTGATGAATATGATATCTATATATAAATACGTGAAGCGAAAACTTTGTACCCCTTTTTACAAAAATTTCGTGGACGGACATGTATGAAATTTGGCACGGTTGAAGTATATAATGAGGAGAAGTGCATAAAACTAAAATTTTATACAATAATGGATTAGAAATATATTAAATTCATTAAAAAAGGCATTACGCACAACGCAATCGCTACACACAGACACGCACGTTTGTGTGTGTTGCGTAGCAACGCTTATACACTTTTGTTTACGGTTAAAATCTCTGGTCGAACTGAATGTCAAACAATCATAATTATGATGACAATGTCTAAAGATTTGTGCTTATATATTAGTTATTAGTGAAATACAGCTTGCTCAATTTACAATTATACATAAATAAAATTAAAGAAAATTGTGTAGCAGAAAATTAATTAAAATGAATTATGGCCGAATTTCGACCACACGCCGACCACTAGTACAGATAAACTTGTTGAAGTGGAAGAAGAAGAACTCGTGAGAAGGAGAATATAACAAGAAACCCTATACCAACACATGTCTGCGCCTGATGCCGCCCTAGCCGAGGCCGCGGGTGACCGGACCGGGGAATTTAGTCCGTCACCCGCGGAGAGGCTAAGCGCGACGGCGACCGATGTCCCGGGACGGGGACGTCGAGAGGTGAGGGTACCCGAAAGGGTATTCCGGCGGGTCAACCACTGACGACAAGTCATCTAGCTCTGGTGGTCGGCCCAATGACAAAGGTGACGTGGATACGGGTGGATTATGGACCCGTGCGCCGTCCTTTTGTCGCCCCGGACGGAATGGACTGCGTACGCGCTTAGCTTATGGCCCACCCATAAAAAAAAAATAGCAACACATCTGACCAATGTTGTATAGTATGCCAAATTCCCTCCCATTGTGAAGGAGCTCCGAGCTCGACTGTGAGACATATATGGATTAAGATGGTCATGATGATGAAGGCGACTTTTAACAATGTGAAGTTCAGTGAATTTTGAGCTTCTGTGATTCGATTATCTTGCTAATCTTTCCTGACCATTTATACTGTACAAGAGTTTTTTAATAATTAAATTTGATCTTTAATTTAGATGCTGACAGTACTTAGCAATGGCATTTACCATATCATAAGATGGACTGTTATCTGATCGGCCATCTTAACTAATAAAAAATCTTCTAACACATGGCAACATAATTATTATTTTAAAATTTATTACTACTTGTTACCTTGAATCTTTATTCATTTTCCTAGGACATAATAATTATAATATAAAAAAGTTTGATATATTTTGACAGATGTTATAGAAAATAATTAAATGTTTTTTTGATCAAAAAGGTCTTCTATTTATTTTTATTAGCGAAACTTTTATTAAATGAATGATTTATCGCTTAATTTATATATATTAATTAAAGTTATATAAGTTATAGTTTTGTTTTTCATCTCAATTACTTCATTTGCCAGGTGTTTCTATGTTCCCACCGGCCTGGCCGCGGACGAAAGGAACTCGGTGGTCGGCCCAATGGCGAAGGAGAGTATATACGGTGGGTTAAGCGGTCGCACGCCGCCCTTTCGTCACCCCGGACGGAGGCAAGGGCGTGTACGTTGATCATAGCCCACCCAAAAGAATAGGTGTTTCTAAGTTGCTTAGATTTACGTAGAGACTTGAAGAAACAAAATTTTTAGTATTACATGGGACGCACTTTAGAGAGTGTACGATAAAAATTCTTAATTTATTTCTAATAAAATTTTGTACTATCAAATGACTAGATGCTCGACTAAATAAAATTGCGTCAATATACAGAATGTATCAGGTTATGGGGCAACAGTTCGAGTATGTTGTAGTTTAACGGTCACAAAAAACAATATAACATAAAAGTTAACTACAGTGATTACAAAAATGTATGTCTATGAGTCTATGAGTCTATGCCTTAAATGTTACGTATTATGTAGGCACGTACGGACAGGATCCATGTAGGCATGTAAAGCTTAGACAGTATAAATAGGTATGATTTGCGCGATCGTTTCAATGGCAAAGGCGGTCATCGGCTGATCAGCTGTTTTAAAGCGAAGTTTGTTTTGCTTATGCGAACGTAATTATTGATTTATTCAATTTCTAATGAACATTTAACAAAGTATGAATATGTTGCAGATTAAGTATCATTGACTTTATACATTTCAATCAGATTTACACGAAAAAGCGATGACTAAATTGAAAACTTAAATTTCTCTAATTCATTAAAAAATCGTTATTTTTATTTGAAAATGTGTTACTACCACCATTGCCTAGCTCCCGTTTAACCAGTTGCCCCGTAACCTGATACACCTGTATAATAGCGTGCCAAAGATGAAGATGATTCTCTTTCTCTTGTCTCAGCTCATACACGTCCCACTACTGGGCTCAAACTCTCTCCCCCATTAGGAGGAAAATGGACCTACTATACCATGCCGATCAGTCAATCGACGTCTGTTTGAGCTCACTCAGTTATCACTATTAAAAAAGTACCTACCTAACAGTATTTTTCTTTCTTATTTTATTAACAGAATGTTTTTATAACGGACTAAAAAGTATAATTATATAACCTTTATGAAGGTTAAACCACATACAGAATCCAAATTTTTCTAAATTATCCTGAAAATTCGTACTTGTTAAATTTTGAAAACGAATAAAATGGGCATACAATACATAACTATTTAGAGTTAGCTGGAACTTAATTTTCGGTTCATATTATTTATGGTTTATATTATTTTCATGTGGTGATGGAGTAAGAATGCAGTTCACCAACCCTCTCTTACTTGTAAGTATTGTAAAAGACGACTAAGTGATAATATAAGCAGATAATATCTATGCAAAAAAGGAAAACTCGACATAAAACTCTACTCTAACATGTCTGACCAGCGCAGTATAGTAAGTCGATTTCCCCTCCATTGTGAAGGAAGCCCAAACCTAACAGTGCGACTTTTATGGGCTGTGATGATGGGCCGATAATCGATATGCTTTCCTTCCTTCAAAATAAGATTTTTTATCAAAATTTAATACAAGTAAAAAAAGAAACAAATTATGGCTGGATAAATCACACAATTATCCATATGGTGACGGATTAAGAATACGATTCACCACTCCCTATTTTACCCGTGGATGTCGTAAAAGACGACTAAGGGATATAATAAACATATAAAATCTGTGTAAGAAAAAGAAAACTCGAAATAAAATCCTATTCCAACACGTCTGACCAGCATGGAGTAGTAGGTCAATTCCCCTCCCACTGTGGAGGAGGTCTAAGCCCAACACTGGGACGTATATAGGCAGAGATGGGATAATGAAATCACACCAGCAGTACTCGATTACAAGTTAACTACTAGAGCAACCATCACTCCCCTCAACCATATTGGAGGGAAGGGAGTGACGACAGTGTGTCTAAAACTAAATTGAGGATGTCCCAGAAGATATCATAGTTGCGAAAAGGGATGTCTTTAGTTAAACAACACACATCCGTGTAATAAAAAAAATATTTTAGCGTAAAGAAAATCCGGCTTTCAAGGTACAATGATTTTTATTAACTTTTTAGCGGTCACGGTGCCGTTTTTGCTGACTGATGTCATACGTAATTGGCGTGTGAAAAAAAAAAGAAGCCAATCAAACATATTTACATACTTGTTAGTTTTATAGCGTAAGTATATGACTAGTAATAATTGAGTATCATGTTCGAATCCCGTGTCATACAAAAAGTTGTAAAGTTTTAACTGTTAGGGGATTTGTTGCTTTTTTACTTATTGGATCTGGCACAGGGCACTTATGTCAAAGCTACCATCATATATAAACGTGTAGAATGCCCGAGGCTCTTTGAATGGATCGTCAGCTTTTTAGAAGGTCGGTGCATTAAAATCGTCGTGAATGACCCTGTAACAGAAAAGACGGGCCCCGATTGTGCCTAAAGCCGAGCGCTCTCTGGGGTGGGCCATGGAATGGGAATGAACGGAACTTACATACTTTAGTTCAATCCCACAAAGACACAAGCGCATTCACGGTAAGGAAGGACCCGTTTATCATAGTGCCTTAGTTCCAAGGACTAGCATTTCCGAGAGTATTGGGATCCTCGGCATCGAACTATCGATCAAAGTTTAGTTTGGAAAACATTTAAAAGACAAAGCTAAGCAAATAGGAAGCTGGTCTGCCTGAACAGAGCCAGGGAGTACTTTACACTGAGATAACGTCTTATGCTGTACAAATCACAATTTCGAACGAAACGTTAGGCAATCAAAAATCAAATACAAACGCCATAAAATCCGTAAAGTAGTTTTATTTACAGGCAAAAGTTTGTCGTCACGTGGAGTACCACTCACATCTTTCTGCTCACTCTCAAAGCAGGCACGTCTATATGAGATGCTCGCCGGAGTTTACCGGCGGGTGTCGGAGACGCGCGCCCGCGACGGCATAGTCTCGATTAAGGAGATTGCCGCCTGGCGGGTCGACGCCCGCCGAGACGTCATTGCCCGTTGGGTAGTCCGGCTGGAGTGGCCTCGGTACGGTGCCAGGACTTCCGAGGCCTTCCCGCCGGTGCTGATGAAGTAGTTGGAGCGGACGCACGAGGAGCTTTCCTTCTGATTGGTACAGGTCTTGATGGGGCACAGTTGCTTCGCCAAGTACCTGCACACGGTCGTGAGGAGGAAAAGCACACCGGCCTGCCATCACTGCGATCGCGACGAGGTCACGGCGCAGCGCACACTCGAGGTGTGTGCCGCGTAGGCTGAGCAGCGCCGTGATCTCGTCGCAATTATCGGTGGTGACCTGTCGCTGCCGACTGTCGCTAGGGAGATGCTCGGTAGTATCAGGAACTGGCACGCGGTCATCGCCTTCTGCGAGGCAGTCGTCTCGCAGAAGGAGGCGGCGGAGCGCGCGCGGGAGGAACGCCTCCACGATGACGCAATCCGCCGCCGGCGACTTGGGCGGCGCAGGCGTGAGTATCTGTGCCTAATGCCACCCTAGCCGAAGCTGCGGTGACTGGACCAGGAATTTAGTCCGGCACCCGCAGAGAAGCTGACCGCGCGACGGCGACCGACGTCCCCATGGGAAAACGTCAAGGAGAGAGAATACCCCGCGAGGGGGGTATTCCGTCGAGCCGCTGAAGATGCACTGGTGGTCGGCCCAACGACGAAGGCAACGTGCCTTGGGTGGGTCATGGGGGCCGCCGAAAAAAAAGGCACGTCTATATACGAACTAAATCCACTTGAATTAATGCTAAAATGTGATGTTCGAATCGTCGGTGATCCCAATCTCATGAACAGAACGGAGTCTCTGGAGCGATGGCAAGACTTGGGGTCATTCTGTGTACACTATTGGCTCTTTTACGGGGAGTGGTCTGAGGAAATGATCTACTTGGTACCACCCGAATACTCGACACATAGTAGGGTTCATCCGTTTTACTTAGAAACGACATAGTCTCCAACTGTTCGTTTCCATCGATCATTTCACCAACGGACGTGTAGGATTTGGAATTAACTACCTGGTGCTGTGTTTCACGAACGCTATGCTATGTCGTTTTTTAAATGAGGTTGAAGAAGAGCGCTTTATTTATGATAGGCAGTGGCCTAGCCGTGCCCCTGGTATTGCAATAGTCCATAAGCCGCAGTATCACTTACCATCAGGTGTGCTGCTTGCTCCAAAAGATAGAATATAGATAGATCAGATATTGAAAATAGCTAATTTTAGAAATTATTCAATCGCATGATTCATATAGGATTACGTATTTTTAGTATATAACACGTTTTACACAAGTACTTAAGTTACTTATTATTCTACTTGTAAGTAAATTTTAACACTTCCTGTAATCGTGCTAATACATGCGTTTCCATTACATACCAATTGTTTTTGCGGTTTGCATCAAACAGGTAGTTTACGCCTAGACGCATTTTATTAGCAGATTTGCCGTGATTATTATCTAAGCATATATGCATGCTGTTGCATTAGAATTAATAATATAATAGTAATATTAATATTGTTTAAATAATAAAGAGTGACATCCGTGTGGTGACGGAGTAAGAATACAATTTACCACCCCCTATCTTACCCGTGGGTGATCGTACGAGACGACTAAGGGATATAAAACGCATATAACATCTATGCGAGAGAAGGAAAACTCGAAATAAAACCCTATACCAACACGTCTGACCAACGTGGTATAGTAGGTCAATTACCCTTCCATTATGGAGGAGGCCCGAGCCCAGCAGTGGGACGTATATGGGCTGAGATGATGATGATGATGATGATGAATAAAGAGTGAACTCAAAAGGAAGCCGCTACCTCGTTTAGAATCGGACATATCAAAAATCTGGTAACTTAAAATCCTCCCCGTGTGGCGACAGTTTACAATTTTCCACTACTTATTTGCCACGTGTACACCTCACAGCGATCGCCAACTCGTCTGCCAAGCTTGGCGTTTACCACATTGAACGACGAAAGGCCGAATTACAATGATATTCTGGAGATGAGATCAACATATAAAATAATATGGGCTGAAGAAACAAAAGTCGATGTTTAAATAATTGCGCTTCCTAAATTATCCATTCTCCATGTTGTGACGGAGTAGAAATACAATACACTATATTGCCTATAGGTGTTGTAAAAGACGACTAAGGTATTTAATATGCATATAAAATACAAGAGAAGATAAACTAGAAGCATGGTAGATTAGGTCAATTGGCCTCCTAGCATAGAGAAGGCTTGAGCTCAGTAGTGGGGCGTATGTAAATAATGATGTTTTTTTTTTTTTTTTTTGAGGGTGGGTTGCGATCAGCGCGCTCTTCGCACCACTCCGTCCGGGGCGACAGAGGGACGTAAGCACGCACACCCGCAACCCACCCACGACACACGTCACCTTCGTCTTTGGGCCGACCACCGGAGCAGGGTTACTTGACATCAGTGGTCGGCCCGCCGGAATACCCCCTACTTGGGGTACCCTCCCACACCGACGTCCCCCCCTCGGGGAGGACGTCGGTCTTTCCTCACGCGGTCGGCCTCTCGGCGGGTGACGGACTAATTCCCCGGCCACGTCACCCGCGGCCTCGGCTAGGGCGGCATGAAGCGAGGCTGTCATGACAAGGAAGGAGGCCGCGGAGTTAGTGTTGCCCAAAAAAGTCTTGGTCTTGCGGTCTTGGTCTTGGTCTTGCGAGAAATGCGAGACCGAGACCAAGACCAAGACCGCTTAATTTTTGCAAGACCAAGACCAAGACTGGGCCTGCAAGAGTCTCGCGGTCTTGCATTTAATTCAAATCACCATTTCAGCTTATATACGGTTGAGCTCGTGTCTTCTACATAACAGGAGGAGAATCGGCCGTGGCCGGAGGGGAATCGCCACGGTGATCGGCCGTGTTGTTACAGGTCATACATGTCAAGTTTTCCTTCTCTTGCACCGATGTTATATATTATAGCCCTTAGTCGTGGGTTCGCAGTCACGGGTAAAATAGGGGGGATGAATTATATTCTTACTCCGTCACTACACGGCAAGTCAAATCAGTCTTGAGATATCCATCTATTGGCCAATCGATTCCCAATGTTGGTGTTGGCTTTTCAGAATTACTCTTCGGAAAGGCTTAAGGACAAAAATACCGTAATCACGAGAGTGCTCTTGCCCATTATACATATTTATATATCCCTTTATTCATTAGCCCAACGACGTTCACTGTTGGACATAGAAATATGCCTACAATTAATCTATATAAATGTCCATGTAGGGACAGAGTACGATCACCATCAGGCAGTACATGAAGCGTTGCTCCCAGCGCTATTTTGCCTCTGCCACGACTCACCCCAATCCACTAGTGGTTGGGGCGGTAAACTACGTCCCCTCAAAAATATCCGCGGTCCGACGGCCTCGTCATCTTCTTGAAGAAGAAGATGACGCTATTATGATCGCCCAAGAAAGGACCTACACAGCTCGCGCAGCGATAACAGATAAAACTCCGCGGTATCGGCCTCGCCGTCGAGGTCGAAAACCGCGCCGCGTAAAAATCATTAGCCTAAACTTGGCCACGCCCACTTTGCTCTCAGCAACGCCCCGAGCCGAGGTCCGTTCCCCACAGGGGGGAGCCCTCGGGCGATGTTCGCTTAACTTACTTACCGGGTTGAGAGCCATCAGCGCTCACCCATTGACCGCGTTAAGCTGTCAAGGTCATCTGCGACCAACAGCTACACACACACAAAAAAAAGACGGAGTACGAATATAATTCACCACTCTCTTACCCGTGGATGTCGTATCAAATCGGATCGGGCAATGGTGTTAGGAACCCATGAAAAAAAATTTAAATAAAAATATCGATTCGTTAATGAATTGAGAGACATGTAAGTTCTCAATTTTGTCATCATTTTTTCGTGTAAATTGATTAAAATGTATAAAGGAATGATACTTAATCTACAACATATTCGTATTTTGTTAAATGTTCATTAGAATTTTAATAAATCAATGATTACGTTTGCATAAGCAAGACAAACTTCGCTTTAACATAAATCAGCTGATCGGCCGATGACCGTTGATGAGTCGCCTTTGTACCTACGTAACCATTGAAAGGTTCGCGCAAATCTAATACCTATTTATACTGTCGAAATTTTACATGCTTACATATATCCTGTCTGTACATACCTACATAATGCATAAAATTTAAGGCATAAACTCTTAGACACACATTTTTGTAATCACTATAACTTTTACGTTATATTGTTTTTGTGTAATATGCATTCTAATTATGATCTATGACTGTTGAACTACAACATACATGAACAGTTGTCCCATAACCTGATACACCCTGTGTATATAACATATGTGCAAAAGAAGTGAAACTAGAAAGAAAACCCTGTACCAACATGTCTGACCAGCGTGGTATAGTAGATCAATTTTCCTCTTACTGGAAGGAAGCTTAAGCCCAGCAGTGGCACTTTTATGAGCTGTGACGATGACGACGAATATCATACATTTTACAAGTATTAAAACCATAAAATTTTAAATCAGTTTTATATGTTCTTGAATAAATAGTATATTAAGAGCTACATGGTTCCAGCGGCCAAAGTATTTATATAGGCAATAGAGCAACAGGTTTTTTCAAGTATCCAGAGTATCAGTAACTAAACTGGAAATACAATAGATACATACCACTTAACTTGAAGGGGAATATAAACAATCGCATTAATTGTAAAATATCGCATTGACTATAAAATGACATAAAATTTATTGTATCAACTGCCTCGTGTGATGACGTCTTAAGAAAATAGGGTCGAAAGTCCTGTCATAAGAGTAGTAACGCTGTCTAATGGAACACCAGGGGAATAGAAGAGTAATTTTCTCCAGTGGTATTGTATTCAATAGTGAACTATAGGCTAGCAGATGGATAGATAGGATAGGATATTTGATTAATTTAGTTGGATTTTTCATTGCCATGATAAATTACTGTTACGTTATTCTAACTGCAAAACTTTGCAAGACTCTTGCTGCAATACCAAGACTCGGGTGCGCAAGACCAAGACCAAGACCAAAACTCGGTGCGCAAGACCAAGACGAGACCAGGTGTGATGTTGCAAGACCAAGACCGGTCCAAGTCTCGTCTTGGTCTTGCATTTGGGCAACACTACGCGGAGTGGGCACGCGAGGCGCTTGCGTCCGCTGACTCGCTCCGCCGGCGACGACCAGGGAGGAAGAGACGCCGCTATGCGCTCCTCCACCCACCGCTCTGAATGATGACAGGACGTGGCCAGACGGCCAAGCGTTGAGGTGTCGGGGATAGAATGTTGTCAGACGATCTCTCCGGCACCTCGTAAAAGCGCGGAAGGGGCCGCTGTGGTTTTAGTGGGTATTTCGGTCACTTCTGTGGCCGGCGAGTCCCACACACACTCCCCTGTCTGTAACCGGCGGGGGATAGTGCGTAAATGCATTTCCACAGCGTGAAAAAAAAAAAAAAAAAAAAGGGCGGCATGAGGCGCAGGTAGTCGCGCCTATGCCGCCCCAGTCGATCGAGGATGTAAATAATGATGATAACATTGATATTTTAGTGGGCTAATGTCAGCACACACGTCGTCCATTCCGTCCTGGTCCATAACCCACCGTGATCCGACCCCTTCGCCAATGGGTGTCCACTGGTACCTAGTTCAGCCAATCACTATAGCCGAGATCCTTGTCGGCCGACTCTTGAAATCAATTCTAATGTTGAATCTGATTCAATTCCAATCTCACCAAACTTATATTATGGTACTCTTAAATGTCTTAAACAAACTCGAGAATGAATTCTTCGCGTTTGCCATTGTTATTTTCACCAAATGTGCCGTATTTTCTTACTTTAAATTAATAACGTTACCGAACTCGATCACCACAAAGACGCGTCCTTGAAATGGTGAAACATTCACGATTTTAAACTCTAATGTATACGTCAAAATTTCATTCCAATCGTGCGCTAGTATCACTTTCAAGAGTACCAAATTGCTCAAATTCGAGCTGCAATTGAATTTAGGATTGGAATTGAGATTCAAGAGTAAGCACACAGCCCGGCGGGATGGCAAGGAATGATGACAATGATAATGGATATTTCTATCATCAAAGTCATTATTCTCATCATTCTAATTTGATTTTTTCATATCAACGCGTGTATGTCAATCAAATGACGGACATAATTTACTTGAATACAATAAGACTGTGAAGTTCCATGAGTTGATATTTTGGTAAAGTATTTATATATATATATATATATTTTATATATATATATAGTACGTTATCCGTGTGATGGTGGAATAAGAATACAATTCATTCGTAAAAGACGACTAAGGGATATAATATGGATATAACATTTATCCAAAAGAAGGAGAACTCGAAACAAAACTCTATACCAACCTAGACAGGTTGGTATAGGCCATAGGGTTTCATTTCGTGGTCAGACGACCAGCATGGCTTAGGTGAACTTTCCTCCTATTGTGAAGGAGGCTTGAGCCCAGCAGTGGGACAAATATGAGCCGAAATGATAATGATGAGGATTTATAGACATATTTAGTACTAGCAACCCGCCCTCGCTTCGCTTCAAGCTTCGATTTCAGTCGTCTTACCCGAGTAGCTGCCGTTCCCGTGGGAATACCGGGATAAAATATCGCTTATGTTACTCCTTGATAGCTTTCCAGTGGTGAAAGAATTTTTGAAATCGGTTCGGTGGTTTAAGCGTAACAAACAAACTTACTTTCGCATTTATAATATTAGTAAGGATAAATTAAATCCCTTTTAACTTACAAATTTTAATTTGAAATGATCTAATAAATACGAAGATCCGGATTATGGTCTTTCTTATATTGGGCAAACAAAGAGATCCATAAGAACTCGGATCAAAGAACACATAGCTGATGTGAAGCACCGCCGTCATACTAAGCCTGCAGTCTGTGAACATAGTCAGGACCGCGCCCGCCATAACATTAGGTTTGATAAACCACAAGTCCTCGCAAAAGAACACCGATACCTGCCTAGAATGGTACGCGAGGCTATTGAAATCAAAAAACACAAAAATTTCAATAGAGAGGATGGCTGGGTATTACCATAGAAGCTGGGATACAAGCTGGGATCCTGTTATAAACATAATTAAAAATAAATCCAAAAAGACCACCACAAGACTGCATGACACTGTGAGCACTTATTGTATAGATTTGAACCACAATAATAATAGTTAAAGATAATTTTATAAATCAAAAAACCTTTTAGTAAGACTTGCCGGATCTTTCTCAGTATGGCCGCGTTCCGATCCGGTGGTAGTATATTAGTTTTGTTAGTATTAAATCAACAAATTGTAACAATAATTGCTACGAATTTAATAATTAATAATTACTAACCATAAACAATATAAATTTTTTCATATAGAATCATTTTCTTCTTACACTGGCAATAAATTTGTACTAAAATGTGAGTCAAAATTTAATAAATTTATAACAAATTTCTGTACCGGGTAGATAATTATAAATGTCTGTAATAACGATGACTTGTTGTGAGACACGTTAGTCCGCCCGTGACCATGAATGCTGCAAAGTGTTCGAAACGTCAGGCAATCATAAATCAAATACAACGCGATATAATCCGTAAAAGTAGTTTTATTTACAATGTATTTTATAATTAAAAAAAATACTTTGCTAAGAAAATGTAGTCATTTCAGTATATTATGTTATATACAGATAAATTACAGAATCTATTTTAATATGTGTTAATAAATTAACACTATAGAATTAAACGATGGAATGCCCGATTGGGTCAGCTGTTGATACCAAAATTTTGTAAATATCCATGAAAAACACAGTTTCTGCAATAAATATCTTTGTATCTTTGAGATCTTATCTTAAATCTCATAGTCGATTCAAGCCGACGTTTCGAAACATAGGCGACCCATTCCGAAGATGCCTCGTTGAGAAACAGGATACACTGTATTGCATAACCTCCTTGCCATATTGACAATACAAATAGACAAAGAATTATTGTATAGAGTGTAGGGCTATCATGAAAGTTATGTATGTAGTTTAATACCTCTCGTTTTATACGTTTAAATTCGCGGCTAATCTTGACTTGATCGTGAACGAGCTATGTGAAAAGAGCGCTCCTGTAGGTGAACTATGCGAACTAGTTCAACTAGTTCATCGATGATCTCGCTCTTTTTTCGTATATATGTATGTAACGGAATCTTTGACATTTTGCCCCACTTTGAACGAACAGATTTTATTTAAACTTTGCACACTCGTCAAAGGCCCCATGACAATGCAATAATTCGATTAAAATAGCTGAATATCCTGATTAGAGCCGCCAGGATTTAGAAATTAAGTATCTTGTGTGAACTACGCATGCGCAAAATTTGTAACTTCTATGATTCGGGTTGTCGGCTTGTAAGCGTGTTTTTTAGTTTTTAAACTATAATTTTCTATTATTATATTTTGTTTGGTGTCTTCTTTCCTAAGCAATGGTGTTACGTGACAAATCGAATTATTTACTTCTATGCGTGTCACGGGCAAGACTAAAGTTGACTAATCCTTACTAATATTATAAATGCGAAAGTGAGTCTGTTTGTTTGTTTGTTACGCTTTCACGCTTAAACCACAGAACCGATTTCAAAAATTCTTTCACCAATGGAAAGCTATAATATCAGGGAGTGACATAGGCTATAATTTCTCCCGGTATTCTCACGAGATCGGAAACTAGACGGGTAAGGCGACAGAAATCGATGGGAAGCGAGGATGGGTTGCTAGATTTAAATAAAAAATATCTGGTTGGTATATTTTTTTGTATTTTTGCCGAACTTATTTAGATATATATGAATAAAAAATAAAAATTATGAACTAATGAAAAAATAACAAAAATTACAAAAAGAAGAACTTACAATAATTATACAAATTAACACTTTTGCCCTTATTTATTATTATAATTAAATTATTAAAAAAAGAACTAGTGAACTAAAAGAGCGAACTGGTGAACTAAAAGAGCGAACTAGTTCACCATTGGTTTGCGAACTAAATAGAGCGCTCTCATTGGTGACCGACTAGGCCCAAGACTAAATCGCGGCACATGCTGCAAATACTGTTAATTTTTTAACCGACTTCAAAAAGGAGGTAGTTATCAATTCAACTGTATTTTTGAAGTGAAATTTCTTGGCACGCATGAGGATAATTTTTTTACGGATGAAAAGCAATTCAGTAAATCGAAAATTTCAATTTGGTCGACCTCTGATATTGAGAAAACAGTTGAAATCGATTTTTTTTTTGTTCAGATCATTTAATTTATTTACGAGACATTTATTATTATTCCCCCTTATGGTTATTATAACACAAATTATCGCCTTCCGTTGCCATTAATCATCATAACAGCACATATAACGTCAGGTTTCGACTCGAACCGCCTCCATGATGGAAGGGAAATTGACATACTGGTCAAACGTGTTGGTATAGGGTTTTATTACAAGCATTCCTTCTCTTGCATAGATGCTATCACTTAGTCGTCTTTTACGACACCCACGGGCAAGATATGGGGTGGTATTCTTATATATATTATACTAGAGACGCGCTTCGGTTTCAGCCGCGCTAGCCCCGCATTTTAAATCTGCAATATCTCTTAAGATATGGCCTCGGGTTCGAGTCCCGGACCGGGCAAAATTTTATAGACTTTTTCTCAGAAGAAAAATAAAAGTTACTCCTTATATAGACAGCTACCTGGCAGTAAAATATTATCAAAATCGGTCAAGCCGTTTTGAAGATTACCCGAATCAAACAAAATTTTTAAACAGTCTTTAGGCATAGATGTCGTGCAAATAACCGTGTAAACATGAAAAAGACCCTTCAATTTTGTTTTTATTTGTATAGATTATACCAACCCTAAGTTTACAAGTTCTAGTAAAGCAAATGTACCTACTGCTACATTTATCTTTAAGACAAAGCATGGTGTTTTCGCGAATCTCATTGTTCGAAATCACAGCGGTATAACCTAAGGTCATTCTGAAGGGAACGGCACCAATTTGCTACATCACATTCTATTTAATGTAGACGATTGAAACGTGTAGAACAATACATTATTATTTATGAATACAGTATGTATTGTGTATTGTTGATCTTAATTCTTAAAGTTCTTTAAGTGGTATCAGTAGGGACACGGACACGAAAAAACTATCGATACATTTAGGTATCGAGCTTTCGATACCGACACTTTTGTACTCGATACTTTGTATTCAATACTTTAGCTCAATTAGTATTTTTGACAGGTATCGTATTGAATATATTGTAGAAATTATCCATTTTAAAACTGACTTTACGGCACATATTTATGGAAACGCCATCTAGTTCAAAAGTAATGAACCTTCCAAAATATGGCACTAAATATTTTGAAGTACTTTTGTTTCAATACTACTCATGAGTACAGTATCGATACTTTCTATTCGATACCACGTCCCTAGGTATCAGTTAAAATTAATTAATGTTTAAGAAAAGAAAGAAAATTTTACTGCCAACTGTCTATATAAGAAGTAACTTAGACTAATTTGCTTCTCAGAAAAAGCCCGATATTTTGCCCTGTCTTGTAGTTCTTGGTTAATGTCCCGGACACTAATCAAGAACTTTGTAAATATATACGAATAGCGCCATCTGTGGAATTTTATAGAAAATACTGTTGAGATATTCGTAGTATTCGATCAAAAAAACAGATGGCGTAGTAATCTTAATTTATCGAGATCCTTAATCAAGTACCATGATCTATAAATTAATATTTTGTCTCTGAATTGTGTTTGTGTAGCTTAATTCTACATTTATAAAATTTTCTGCGACACGACGATTTGTTCCTAAAAGTTTTTTTAAACAAAAATCTTCAGGGACAAGGCAAATATTATAATCATTAGATTTACACGTAGCGTCATCTACAGAAATTTAGAGAAAATATTTCGACATAATTTCAATATTCAATTTACTTCAGGTATACATACGTTGATATTATACTCGACACATAACTTCAGTTACATCAAGTTTTTCTTTCTAACAACTAGATGTCGTTGTATAACATCTAATAAAAATATTCAAAAATTTGATACTTTTACCTTTATGGAGAGTATCTCCAAGGTGGAAACGTGATATAAAATGACATACAACAAGTTCGAATAGACAAGTAAAAGGAATACAGCCCTAACACTCCTGACGACAGTACTTAAGAATTCTAACTTAGCGAAAACGGTTTTTGAAAATTACTCAAAAAAAAAGCGGCGGTTTCAAAAATACGTTTCGGTTTTCGGATTTTTGTTTTTGAAATATAATAAAGATTTTATTTTTAAAAAGTCCATAGTGCGATAGCTATAT
Source organism: Lymantria dispar (assembly GCA_032191425.1). Classification (NCBI taxonomy): domain Eukaryota; kingdom Metazoa; phylum Arthropoda; class Insecta; order Lepidoptera; family Erebidae; genus Lymantria; species Lymantria dispar. The sequence goes on along the minus strand of CM063465.1, from coordinate 17,259,738 downwards.
CTTTCCTCTTCAGTGACTATTAAGTAATTGTTTGCCATTTCAGGTCACTGGAAGAACTGATATCCAGCGCACCGGGACACGCCATTTTTTATCAGTCTCCATTTTCCTGGTCTGCAGTTTTATGAATTCTATTTTTTTTTATAATGTTGCTTTGTAGTCTTTAAATATCAATAAAAATCTTATAAAAATGTATCGTAAAAAAATGTTGCTTTTATTATCGCGTCCGAAAAGAAACACCTAAATTTCGGGCTTCCAAACAAGAGTACCCTTTTAAATCGCTACACCACACGCTGACCGCGAAGGACTTAATATCTAGCCGTGCATTATCGTAAGTACAAGGGCGTAGATAGATACCGCCGTAACAGCCATATTAATTAATAATTAGGGATTTCCAGGCAACGGAAGAACCAAAGGTGTGAAACAGAAGACTATCAGAAATATCTATAAAAACAGAAAATCTACAAATCCTCTTCAATTAAAAATGACTAGATAAATAACTTGGCCAACTGTATCTTCAGTTCAAATTGCTTGTCTAACTTACTTTCTAAGAATATTAAGTAATAATTTGTACCTAAGCAGAATATATTTCGTGTGGTGACTGAGTAAGAATACAATTCACCACTATATTTTGCCTGTGGATGTCGTAAAGGACGACTAAGGGATGATTATTCAAATAACATATATACAAGAGAAGGACAATACGTAAAACCAACACGTCTGACCAGTACAGTAAATCAATTTCCCACCTATTAAATAATGATGAAGCAAAATATAATTAATTCAATGCCACCATTTTTTGTTTATTTTTAACGAACTACAAGAATCTACGCCTCATAGGTTCTCAATTAATCTGTACCTGTTTATGTGTTTTTAAACGTTTTCCTAGATAAACCAATTTCGTTGGGCCGACCACTGAAGTCAAGGAACTGTGCACCGGTGGTCGGCCCAACGACGAATGCGACGCGCTATTGGGTGGGTTACGGGGCCGTGCGCCGACCCCCGGTCGCCCCCGACGGAGCCGAGCGGCGGTTGCGCCGACCGTAGCCGGTAGCCCACCCAAAAAAAAAATTGATGTACCTATTTTGATAATCCCTTTTTTATCTGAAAGTTGGTGCGTCCGTTGCGAACCCAATGAAATTTGATCATAATCAGCAGTTTTTGAATTATACTTACTAAATAATGCTTATTTACTATATTGTTTTAACGATTAAAATTTTACAACCTTTTTTCTTTACTTTGGACCTATTAATCTATTTTGAAAATTACAGAGCCTTTCTTAGGAAAGCTAAGCCACTGTGTAATACCTATACTGCCATCAAAATACCGTCTCTTCAATAAGCAGGAATAGGATAGATTTTATAATCTGATGATTATTAAAACATATTTTAAGGAAAAATGTATAAAAGTAAAAACCAAATAACTCAATCATCATTCATTATCACTTCAGCTCATATACGTCCCACTGTTGGGCTCGAGTCTCCTCCACAATAGGAGTAAAATTAAACTACTGTACCCGCTGGTCAGACATGTTGGTATAGGGGTTCATTTCGAGTTTTTCTTCTCTTACATAGATGTTATATGCATATTTAATCTCTTAGTTGTCTTTTACGAAACACACTGGCAAGAGAGGATGGTGAATTATATTCTTACTCTGTCACCACACGGAAAAAGGAACAATATATAAATGTATAAACCAAATAACCCAATCGTTATGTTAATATCGTGTATGCAGTACTGGCAATACTTAGTATAAAGGTTAAAAAAGTTATGATTTCCTATGATCGGAAGATTACTTCGTAGAAATATTCGTCTTATGGATTTATTCAATTGCAAGTTCACAATAGCAATCTCAATACCTAATATCAAAATAATATATACCTTCATTTCAACTCATACTTATACGACTCACTGTTGAGTTCAAGCCTCCTCCACGATAAAAGAGAAATTGACCTACCACGCTGGTTAGACGGGTTGGTATAGGAGTTTATTTTAAGCTTTTCCTTCTTTTGCATAGACATTACACGTGTGTTATATCCCTTAGCTGTATTTTAACGTATCCACGGCCACCATAGTGGTGAATGGTATTCTTACTCCGTCACCACACGGAAAGCAGGCAATTTTATTAGACACTAGCAACCTGCCCTCGCGTCGCATCGGCTTCAGTCGTCTTACCCGCGTAGTTCACGTTCCCGTAGGAATATCAGGATAAAATATAGCCTATGTTACTCCCTGATATAGCTTTCCATTGGTGAAAGAATTTTTGAAATTGGTCCAGTAGTTTCGGAGCCTATTCAATACAAACAAACAAATATTATCTCTTTATAATATTAATATACAGGATGTATCAGGTTATGGGGCAACTGGTCAAAAGGGAGCTAGGCAATGGTGGTAGTAACCCATGAAAAAAACTTGAACGAAAAATATCGGATCGTTAAGGAATTAGAGACATGTAAAGTTTTCAATTTTGTCATCGCTTTCTCGTGTAAATCCGATTGAAATGTATAAAGTCAATGATATCCCACCAAAAACATTCTGTAAAAAACTAGCCAAGTCTCGATGGAGCAGGGAGCTGCTTGTTTATCTCTAAAAAGTAATGAAATCTAGACAAAGTCGTACCAAGTCTAAGGTTCATTACTGCGATTTCTTTATTATTATAGTTAATGTTGTGTGCTCCCTGCTCCATCGAGACTTGGCTAGTTTTTTACAGAATCTTTTTGGTGGGATATCATTTCTTTTTGTAGAAACGTGGGCATATTGATTTATTTTATTAGATTTTCTTATTTGACACATTTTTTTTCTTTTGTGTACCAAATAGTAGATGGGGGCATTACCATATCTCTAATACAGCTGAGACAAGCTGAGGGTTCTTCATCAGATACTTCAGACCTTCGATTTTTGACATCAAATGAAGAGGCAAACAAAGTTGAATATTTTTTGTAAAGGCGATATGTCGATCTTTAATAGTTTGGTTGGGCTCTTGTGTTTTCAAATAAGGGTCATCAGGTACTCCAGATCTTCGATTATCCTAGTTTTTATAGTTTTCCCTTTATGTGGCCATTAAACCCTAACTCTATACCAAATTTCAGCTCTCTGAGTTTATGGGAAGTACTAGTTCTATTTTGATGATCATGAGTGAGTGAGTGTCATAAATGCGAAACTTTGCTTTAGCTTAACTTCGGAACTAAATGACCTACAGACTTGAAATTTTTTATTTTAAGTGTGATTTTATAGCTTACTGGATGACGAAAATTTCTGCGTTCTGGTCTTATCCAGAGGTTCTCAAATAGGGGCCTGAAAATGCGGCGAAATGGTTCCAGTAAAGGATGGTACGGCAGTGTTTGCTTCGCGCTCGACTTGGCGGGGGCACTGCCGTGCCCCCCGACTTAATACGCAACATATTCATACTTTGTTAAATGTTAATTAGAAATTGAATAAATCAATGATTACGTTCGCATAAGCAAGACAAACTTCACTTTAAAACAGCTGATCAGCCGATGACCGTTGACGGCTCGCCGTTGTTACCTACACTCATTGAAGCGTCTGCGCAATTCTAGGTATGAATGAATGAAATTATACTGTCGAAGCTTTACATGCCTACATGTGTTCTGTCTGTACATGCCTACAAAATACGTAACATTTAAGGCATAGACTCTTAGACACATTTTTTTGAAATCACTATAACTTTTATGTTATATTATTTTTTGTGTAATGTACATTCTAATTATGATCTATGACCGTTAAACTACAACATATTCGAACAGTTGTCCCATAACCTGATACAGCCTGTAGATCAGGTAATATAATAATATTACCTAATGTCTAATAAAAATACCCTTTTTGTCAGTGTGATAGCAGTGGGGTTGTCAGATGATCGCAAATCCTCTGAATTATCCCAACATTTCATGCAATGTTTAGTCGCCCAACTAATAAAAAAAATTCCCGACAGAACCGCTTAAAGGTTTTACCAATAATTTAATAATAGGCCGCCTGCCTGACGTCAACAATCCTGGGGAATGTAATTGTTGATCAAATGGCATTAAATGGAGTTTGCTCATCATCGCAGCCCACGTCTCGGGCCTCTTCCACAATGGAATGGCATTTAACCTACTATAACATGCTGGTCAGAAATGTTGATATAGGGTTACATTTCGAGTTTTCCTTCTCTTACACAGATCTTATATGCATATTATATCCCTTAGTCGTATTTTATGACATCCATGGGCACGATAGGTAGTGGTGAATTGTATTCTTACTCCGTTACCACACGGAATGGAGTTTGATCAGGTCGATTTAAAGCTGTTAGCCTTTTACGACACCCACAGGGTAAGGGTTGGTAGTATTCCTAACCACTACCATACAGAAATATTCTTCACAATAAATAATTTGAAAAACCAGCTCAATCATTACTAATATTATAAATGCGAAAGTGAGGATGTTTGTTTATTTGTTTGTTACGCTTTCACGTTTAAACCACCGAATCGATTTCAAAAATTCTTTCACCAATGGAAAGCTATAATATCAGGGAGTAACATAGGCTATGTTTTATCTCGGTATTCCCACGGGAACTACGCCGCAGGTAAGGCGACTGAAACCGAAGCGAAGCGAGGGGCGGGTTGCTAGTAATTTATATTCTACTAGCAACCCGCCCCTCGCTTCGCTTCGGTTTCAGTCGCCTTATCCGTGTAAAGCCCGTTCCCGTGAGAATACCGGGATAAAATATAGCCTATGTTACTCCCTGATATTATAGCTTTCCATTAGTGAAAGAATTTTTGAAATCATTTCAGTGGTTTAAGCGTGAAAGCGTAACAAACAAACAAACAAATAAACAAACAAACTTACTTTCGCATTTATAATATTAGTAAGGACTAGCAACCCGCCCTCGCTTCGCTTCGGTTTCAGTCGCCTTACCTGCGTAGTTCCCATTCCCGTGGGATAAAATATAGCCTATGTTACTTAGGGTGAATGTAGCTTTCCAATGGTGAAAGCATTTTTGATATCGGCAGACTAATTTATCACACACAAAAATACAAATTTTTCCTCTTTATAATATTAGTATAGAAAAAGGAATCGTATGGAATTTGATTTAAGAAAAGCCAGGCTATTCATCATCATCATCATCACGCTCAACTACTGGACGCGAGCCTCCTCCATATTAGGAGGAAAATTGACCTACTATACCACGCGGATAAGGTGGTTTGGTATAGCGTTGTATTTAAGATAAGCTAAAACTATTTTATTGACACTTATTGTTAGCTTAAATTTAGATATTACAGTAAGTGGAATGAAACATAAAGGTTTTTTAAAGAAAATTAATATAATAGCTAAAGTTAACTGTAATTACAACACAAAGAAGAAAAAACAAAATATGATAAGTGCCAATGAGGTACCCATTCAGCAATAATGCTACAGTGCAATATGCTACACGGCGCTGATTTTCAATGGGTTAATGACGTACGAATTATTCAAACGAATAAAAAGCTTAAGCGACAAGATAGCAGTTACATAAATATATTTCGAGTTTGCCTTCTCTTGCGTAGTTATTATATGCAAAAGACATTCGTTAGTCGTCTCTTAAGACACCCACAGGCAAGAGGTGATGGTGATTTGTATTCTTACTCCGTCATCACACGAAAAACAGGCAACTTTAGACTAAATTTTGATGAAAAATACTCGGAGGGAAATCCAAATTGGTGAAGTCAATAATAAAAAATTAGCCAAGTGCGAGTTGGACTCGCGCACGAAGTGTTCTGTACCATTGACTAGGTAAACAAGTGCCTCCCTATTGCCATTGTCGATATTGAGCAAAAAAATCAAGTTTGTTGTATGGGAGGCCCCCTTAAATATTTATTTTATTTTTAGTATTTGTCGTTATAGCGGCAATAGAAATACATCATCTGTGAAAATTTCAACTGTCTAGCTAATACCGTTCTTGAGATACAGCCTGGTGACAGACGGACGGACAGCGAAGTCTTAGTAATAGGGTCCCGTTTTTACCCTTTGGATACGGAACCCTAAAAAGTAATGCCAAATACTTGTGCCAAGAGTAACGATGAACGTGCGCGGCAACTGAGAAAATCCAACAGGAAACTCAGCGACGTCATATTTTTTTTTAATTACTTCTTTTAAATAAAATTGTATACAAAATTTTAGTAACTACTAGCCACTCGCTTTCTTTGGTTTCAGTTGCTTTACGATATGATGGTGCGCGATAGCAGTCCACGAGGTCTCGGGTTCAATTTCGAGACCGGACAAAATTTTAAAGGAATTTCTCGTTAGAAAAAATAGCCTAGGTTGCTCCTTATCTATATAAGTTTATCTATACAAAGTCTAGATAAAAAAAAATTGGCTTTTAGCCATACCTACTTGTCATACAAATAACCATGTGAGCATGAAAAAAACCTATTATTTTGACTTTTTATAAATAGACACTTTAATTTTATTTATTTGTATAGATTAACTCCAATTTTTCGTGTGGTGACGGAGTAAGAATACATTTTACCGCCCCCTTCCTGGCCCGTGGGTGTCGTAAAAGACGACTAAGGGATATAATACACATATGACATCTATGCAAGAGAAGGAAAACCCTATACCAACACGTCTGACCAGCATGACATTGTAGGTCAATTTTCGCCACAATGGGAGGGTAATAGACCTACTACACCACGCTGCTCAGGCTTAAATTGGTATAAGGTTTCATTTCGAGTTTTCCTTCTCTTACACATTCGTTATTACTTACACATTACATATCCCTTACGACACCCACTTGCAAGAAATATGGTGATAATTTTCTTTTTATTCCAGCACCATGCGGAAAAATAATAACATTTTAATATAAAGTTATTCAATTAAATATGGTTTGAAGTATGAGAATATACTTTAAATTACAATATACTCTTTTAAATTAGAATATAAATGTAATTAGAGTTTGTCACGACTAAATAATTGGTTACATTACACTTCTTGCTGCAAGCTGGATATATCTTTACAACTATGGGATATAAATTAATATGGATACAGCATCTATGCAATTCTCCGCGTGTTGAAGGAGTAAAAATACAATTCACCACTCTGTTTCTACAAATTGACCCACAATACCCCGCTGGTCAGACGTATTGCATAGATGTTATAACATCCCTTAGTCGTCTTTTACAACAACCACGGACAAAATAGGGGATGGCGAATTGTATTGCTATTCCGTCACCACACGGCCTTATATTAATGACTGATTAGCGTGGTGTAATAAAACAATTTCCCTTATATTGATAAGTAAAATTGAAAAACTTTAATAACTAAAATAATTAAAAAAGTATTACGTTATTTCTTTGTATATAACGATTATAATGGCTACACCATTTCTTTTTTTTTTTGATAAAAGATATGTATATTATACAAAATGTAGTAGTAATATACATAACTTTTATCAAAAAAAAAATGACTTCAAACAGTAAACTAATAAAACTTTAAGAATTCCACCAATTTCTCAATGATACCATCATCAGATCCTGACCTGATGACTATGGGACCACATAGGAAGAATATACTATCAAACAAAAAAAGAATTTTCCAAATCGGTCCAGGCGTCTTTGAGTAATCGGTAAACATACATAAAAAAAATCTGACGAATTGAGAACCTCCTCCTTTTTTGAAGTCGGTTAAAAGGAGTTGATATTCTTACACCACTGGACCGATATTAATCAAACCGCAGCGAAATCGGCACAGAAAAATAAGTATTAATATTTCTGTGGAAATCGGCCTCTCCACTTGAGAGATACGATGTCACAGGCACACTCACACATAGACAGACAGACATAGACAGACAGACATCGACGTCAAACTTGTAACACCCCTTTTTGCGTTGGAGGTTAAAAAGAGACGAATGGGCTGAGATTATAACGATCCTCAATTTTTAACTCTATACTATTTTGTTATAAGGATAGACGCGTATTATATCTGAACGTCTAAAAACCTAATTTGTATTTGATTATTGTTTACACCTAATAATGTTGGGGAAAACCCAATACAAATGCTATTTAAATTGAGTCGTGCTAATGCGCACGATTATCACCTTATAATGTGATTGCAAAGGTGATCAACCGATCGTAACTTCAAGACCTATGATCGTTTAGTAGTTTTCTGTGTTATGATAACGAAATGCGCCGGTATCTGCCTTCCCGTCAATGCGTTTGGGGAGTGATGTCTGTCCCGTAGTTAACTTGTTATCGAGCGCCGTTGATCTATTTAAACAAAGAAAGAGTTTTTGGTTTGAAGGAGTAGGACATTGGAGTTCATCTCGGCTCATATGCGTTCTACTGCTGGCCTAGAGCCTCCTCCACAACGGGCCACAATGAGCCCAGCGGTGGGCTATATATAAGCTGTGTTGATGATGATGATGCTTCTTTTCAAATCAGTGTTCAACCTAGACCCAGTTCACGGACGGTTCATAACCCCTATGATCCAACAAAAAAGCTACTGTGAACAAGAAGGCCTAGTGAATGATATCTATTGTTACTCCGTTACCACAATGAAGATATTTAACAACAAATAAGTGAGAACGCATTCCAATGATTTGAGGATTTTTTGTGACAATATCTGTTAAGGTACTGTTTTATATTACTTACTCCTAAGGTTTCCACCAGCCTAAATAGTTATTTTTTTAAATAATAACGTATTCAAATGATTTGAGGATTTTTGTGACAATATCTATTAAATTATCGTTATATTTTACTTACTCCTTTTATTTTTTTTTTGGGGTGGGTTGCGGTCGGCGCACTCCTCGCACCACTCCGTCCGGGGCGACAGAGGGGCGTAAGCACGCACACCCGCAACCCACCCGAACACCACGTCGCCTTCGTCGCTGGGCCGACCCAGTGGTCGGCCTAGCGACAGCAGGGTGACTTGACGTCAGTGGTCGACCCGGCTTAGCCCCTGTTTGAGGTACCCTCCCATAGACCGATGTCCTCCCTTCGGGGAGGACGTCAGTCTTTCCTCACGCGGTCGGCCTCTCGACGGGTGATGGACCAGTTTCCCGGTTACGTCACCCGCGGCCTCGGCTCGGGCGGCATGAGGCGCAGGTAATCGTGCCTACGCCGCCCCAGTCGCCGGCGGCGGATCGCCTCATCGAGGCTGCGCTCCTCGCGCGCGCGTTTCGCCGCCTCCTTCCGCGAGACTACTACCTGGCTGCGACCGCGTCCCAGTTCCTGACGCTGTCGAGCATCGCCCTGGCGATGGTCGGCAATACCTCATATGAGCCCGGATGCTGATTTTAACAGAATGGACGGTGATCGAGACGCCGATGGGAGGGCCTATGCGGGGCCCATGGAACAAGAGGGCCTCCGTCTTGTCCAGGCCCACTCTCAACCCCAACGCCTCGATCCACCTGACGAGCTCTTCGTTGCCTAGAGTCGCCAGGCTTGCCGCCTCTTCTAGCGTCCCATCGCGGGCTGTGACGAGCGTGTCGTCGGAGTAATAAATCACGCCCAGCCCAGGCGGGAGGCTCCTCCTAAACGCCCAGTTGTAGCCAATGTTCCAAGGGTGGGTCCGAGGACCGACCCCTGCGGGACACCGCACGTCATGACAAATACATACGTCAATCGCTGCCCACATATACGCATACGCACACACATACACACATTCACACACGCAAACAAACACTCAACACTCATTCATACAAAAATTATAAAGCGAACTCATCATACAAAAGCACATCCTTCATAATTCAATTCATTAATGGTATTTATATTGTAATCAATAAGAATTTATTGTAAGTTATTTTATTCCTTTTACTTTTTTTTTCTTTTCTCTTTTTTTTTGTTATTTTTTAATTTCTTATATGTTTGAAGAAAGGGGTTTGCTGAAAACCAGCCCTGCATAATTTCTATGCAACACAATGCTGAGCATTCCCCTATTGTCAAAATTAATTAAAAACATGTATTATAATTATTAGTTATTATGTGACAATAAATGCTATTCTATTCTATTCATGGGCGTTCGCACAACGTCCCTTACTCGGTTGGTGTAGAGGACGCTGCGCCCCTCCAAATAGTCTGCCACTAGCCGCCTCAGGTAAGCTGGCACCCCGTGATACCGGAGCGCCTCCCTCATGCAGCTGAAGCGCAGACTATTGAATGCGTTGGCGATGTCCAGGGACACCACCAACAGCACTCCCTCGCCAGTGACGGCCTCAGTCGCCACGGCCCTCAGGCGCAACAGAGCCGCGATCGTCGAACGACTCCTCCTAAACCCAAACTGGGCGTCCGACAGATCGGGCCCCGTGCCGACGAGGTGCCGCTCGATGCGGGCAGCCAACACCCTCTCTAGTAGCTTGCCCGCATCGTCGAGCAGCGCTATGGGCCTGTAGGCCGAGGCCGACTGTGGAGACCGTCCCGGCTTCGGCAAGAGCACCAGCCTCCCCTCCTTCCAGCACCCAGGGAACCGCCCGGACGCCAAACACGCGTCGAACAGCCCGGTGGCGAACAGGCGGTGGATTTTCCGCGCATGCGCGCCACCGCCACCTCCATCTCGGGTTCCGTGATGGACGAAACACTGTCATCGTCGACCTCCCGGTCAGTGTCTGGTGAAGCCATGAACGGGGCGTGTGTTCCGCCCGTCGTGGGAACATTTTACTTACTCCTAAGGTTTCCTGCAGCCTAAATAGCTTTCATTTTTAAAAATAAATGAAAACGCATTCCAATGATTTGAGTTTTTGTGACAATATCTGTTAAGGTAGGTAGGTACTGTTTTATGTTATTTACTCCTAAGGTTTCTTCCAACCTAAACAGTTTTTTTTAGAAATGAATGAGATCGCATTCCAATAATTTGAGGATTTTTTGTGACAATATCTGTTAATGTATCGTTTTATCTGGGGGCACGGCAGTCCCCCCGCCAAGTCGAGCAAAAAAAAAAGTCGGGCAAAACGCAACACTGCCGTAACATACTTTTCTCGAAGCCATTCAGGCCATTTGCGACCCCCTATAACTTTGTTGTTAATAAAGCTAGAAAGCTGAATTTTTTATAACCTAGCAGGCATTGTATACACATTGTGTATTTCAAATTTCATACAATTTGAACTAATAGTTTAAGAATTATAACTAGTCAAAATTTCGTAATTTTGTCATTCACTGACTGACTGACCGTCGCACTATGTTTAGTACAATTTAATATAATATGTATTACTTGTGAGGTGTGTTTTCATGTGATTTCCAAGTCATTCTGTTTATTTAAAACATAAAAGAACTTTAATATTGATATAGTCACTATAAGAAGTTGTTAGGTTAGCTATTTATGTAATAACTTAAGAAGAAAGGTCCCTTAAGCAGGGACTGAATGAGTTAACCGACTTGGTATAACATGGATCTCACAAATTTTTATGGAAGGAGAACTCAGTTGCGACGCTTGGCTTTTTTTTTACAAGACTTGTTTTTGATGGTATTTTACTTACTTCTAAGGTTTCCTCTAACCTAAATAGTTTTCTTTTTTAATAATAAATAAGAACGCATTCCAGTGATTTGAACAATTTTTATGTCAATATCTGTTAAGATACTGTTTTATTTTACCTACACCTAAGGTTTGCTTCAGTCTAACCACTTTTCTTTTTTTTTTTTAATTTCTAAGACACTATTTGTTAATTTGTTCGCCTATCACCTAAAAGCTACTATTATACGGAACCTTTTGAAATTTGATACGGTAATAATTTATTATTTGCTAAAAGCTTTAGGATAACACAGAGTCCTGTCGTCCCGTTTCCTGTAAACCCAAAATTCACTTAACATCCATGTGGTTTTTAATAGTAGGTAGAGTGATTCATGAAGAAATTTTAGGTGTATATTTTGTAAAGTCATTTTGTAAATTCGTTTGTATTTTGGATATGTCGATAATTGCAAATAGATCTTTTCCTCTTTTCTTTGTAATTTTCACGACGAAACTTGGCCAGGTCACATAGAAGGTAAAATAGTCAATAAGGTATTGCAATACCAACGAAAAAGAAAGTGACTTACTTGCAGAAGTAATAAATTAGCATATTTTTTTGGGGGTGTGTTGCGGTCGGCGCTCTCCTCGCACCACTCCGTCCGGGGCAACAGAGGGGCGTAAGCACACACTCACCTAACCTAACCCACCCGCGATGCACGTCGCCTTCGTCGTTGGGCCGACCACCGGAACAGGGTAACTTGACATCAGTGGTGGGCCCGACGGAATACCACCTATTTGGGGTAACATCTATGCCCGTCAACACCTGCACCAGTCGAAAGGAGAGCACCCCGTGCCGCCGTTTCAACCACTGCACCAGCACCGGCCGGAAGGCCTCCACGATCCGCACCCCGAACCGAGGCCCCTCCAGCCGGACTGCCCGACGGGCAATAACGTCTCGGCGGGCGTCGACGCGCCAGGCGGTGAGCTCCCTCAAATAAACCACACCGGCCTCCGCTCGTACCCCCGTCACCCGATAAATTAGCATATAAGGAAAATGGTGCACTAAGAATCTTTCTAATAATGAAACTGAAAAATTAACGAAACAAAGGGAAACTAATCAGTCATACACGGACTTGTTACAACCACAGTCTCGGCTCGTCGCCACTCAGCTCATACGTATTCCACTGCTGGGCTCGAGCCTCCTCCATAATAGTTGCGAAATTTGTCTACCATATCATGCTCATTAGACATGTTGGTATAGAGTTTTATTTCTGTCCCGTTATCTTGTTACAACAGGACACTTGCAAAAATAAATCTATACCAATAAATAAAATTGGAGTGTCTGTAATGTCAAAATAATAGGCTTTTTTCATGCTCACATGGTTATTTGGACGATACCTATGCCTTAAAATCGCTTTATATAATTATTTTGTCTGTCTGTCTGTCTGTTTGTTCCGGGTAATCTTCAAAACGGCTGGACCGATTTCAATAATTCTTTCACCAAGGGAAAGCTATAATATCAGGAAGTAAACTAGGCTATATTTTATCGCAGTATTCCCACGGGAACGGGAACTACGGGGATAAGGCGACAGAAACCAAAACGAAGCGAGGGCGGGTTGCTAGTCTAATATATAAAATTCTCGTGTCACGGTGTTTGTAATTGAATTCCTCCGAAATGGCTCGACCGATTCTTTTGAAATGTCGTGTGCATATCGGGTAGGTCTGCGAATCGGTCAACATCTATTTTTCATCCCCATAAATTTTAAGGGTGGTCCCACTTATTTTTTTTTTATAATACCATTCAAAAATACATACAACCCTAAATTTTCATCCTTCTACGATCAACCCCTACTTTTCATTTGTTAATTATAAACTTTAATTTTTTTGGCACGATTTTTATTTTTATTTTGTCATGACTTAGAATAAAATATTTTATCTTATACAGTTATTTTTATTGAACTAAAAAAATGTTTCCTAGGAATAATATAAGTATATGGCAAAACAACGTTTGCCGAGTCAGCTAGTGAAAATATGAAATAAAAAGCTAAAAAGATATGAACAGCTAAAATGTCTCACAGGAATAGGTTAAAACTATGAGACTTAAAGACTAAAAAAAAAATAATAAATCCTATCCTATCAATATAATAAACGATCATTTCTGCCCATTTTGCAATAACATGACTTATACGACTCGAAATAACGGAAGAAGCAATCTAAAAACGAAACACTCGTCCCGTTTAAAATGGTACATACATATAGTCACACTTTTTTTAAAGACCCTTTACTAAGGAAATAATTCTTGTAGTGTGGAGGTCTTTACAAACATATAGTTAACGGACATTCCGTGTGGTAACGGAGTAAGAATACAATTCACCACCCCCTATCTTACCCGTGGGTAATCGTACGAGACGACTAAGGGATATAAAACGCATATAACATCTATGCGAAAGAAGAAAAACTCGTAATAAAACCCTATACCAACATGTCTGACCAGCGTGGTATAGTAGGTCAATTACCCTTCCGTTATGGAGGAGGACCAAGCCCAACAGTGGGACGTATATGGGCTGAGATGATGATGAGCTAACGGACACAAATTATATCCAGACTCAGAACAACAAAACAAGTGTCCTTTTTTTGCGTGGGCTATGGTCAGTGTACCCGCCGCCCGGCTCTGTCCGGGGCGACAGAAGGGTGGCATGCGGCCCTATAACTCACTGTAGCACGTCGCCTTCGTCGTTGGGCCAAGCACCGGTACCAAGTTCCTTGTCCTCCATGGTCGGCCCGACGAAATACCCTGCGAAGTACTCTCTCCTCTCGACGTCCCTTTCCCGGCACGTCGGTCGCCGTCCCCGATCCGGTTACCCGCGGCCTCGGCTAACGGCATCAGGCGCAGGTAAAAGTGTTGTCCTGCGTGGGATTCGAACCCGCGACACTGCCACTGTAAGTCGGTATCTTAACCACTTCGCGATCTGTGCTGTCAATTTTAAAGTCAACATTATAAATATTGTCAACATTATAAATGTTATTGACAATAATTTTATGATCGGCCGTGTGCCTAACGTCCTTTGGATAGTAATTGTAGACAGCGTCATATGGAGTCGGCCCTGATGACAAGTCTTATTTTACGACAACCAGGAGCAATACGAGGATTGGTAGTATTCGTAGCCGTTAATCATACAGCATAATTATATGAATCATCATCATCGCAGCCCACATACGTCCCACTTTTGGGCTCGGGCCTTAATAGGAGGGCATCTACTATACCATGCTCGTCAGAAATGTTGGGTTTTATTTTGAGTTTTCTTTCTCTTGCTATATGCATATTATATCCCTTAGTTGTCTTTTACGACATACATGGAGTATGATTAGGGATGTGAAAAAATAATCGATTTTTATAATAATCGATTATTACAAAAAATTAATCGATTAATAATCGATTTTTACAATCGATTATCAAAATAATAAAAATCGATTCTTAATCGATTTTTTATTATTCGAAATTCGATTGAAATTAATCGATTATTCACTGCCAGATTTCCTAAATATAAAAAAGAGATCATCACGATTGTTTCATTCTATATTAGAAAATAAAGCTCATCATCATCATCATCTTGCTCTTATCCCAATTACTTGGGGTCGACGCAATATGTCATCTGTTTTGACATATTGCAAAAAGTTTCGGCAATGACTTTTATGACCAGGCGCCTGCCTGACGTCAACCCTTTTTGGGAATGTAATCGTTGACCCAGATGGTACGAGATGGAGTTGATCCGGGTCAATCTAGGGCTCTTAGTCGTCTTTTACGACACCCACGAGCAAAGCAAGGGTTGGTAGTATTCGAAGCCGCTACCACACAGCATTAGAAAATAAAGCTCACATTTCCTAAAAAAAAGGTCATTATAATCCTGTTGGGAGGAAAAATCGATTATTTTAAAATCGATCTATTTTAAAGAACAAAAAATCGATTATTTTCCCTCCAAGTCACATCCCTAGGTATGATAGGGAGTGGTGAATTGTATTCTTACTCCGTCACTACACGGCAAATGTAATTATTGATTTCTATAGCAGAAATTCCCAAAGTGTGTACCATGGAACCTAGGGGTTCCGTAGAATAGTCATCAGGGTTTCGCCCAAATTAAATAGCTTTTAATTTTATTTTGGCTGTGACATAATACCACAGTTATAAATACAAATTTGAGCGCAAAATTAACGATGAGAAGAACTTATTACTACTATGTAAGTAGGTCATCATCATCATCGCGGCCCACATATGTCCCACTATTGGGCTCGGCCCTCCTCCTTAATAAGAGGGCAGTTGATCTACTATACCATGCTCGTCAGACATGTTGGTTAAATAACATAGTTGGTGTATAGGTATAGGGTTTTGTTAGGAGTTTTCCTTCTCTTACAAAGATATTATATGCATATTATATCCCTTAGTCGTCTTTTACGGCATCCACAGCTAAGATAGGGAGTGGTGAATTGTATTCTTACTCCGTCACCACACGGATAATGTTAGCCATTTATGCAATTATCGATTTCTATAGATTCTTACGATGAGAGAAAGCGCCAGATTATAAACGTCCCACTATAACAGCTTACATTCCTGTAAACAAGTCTGAACAAAATTATTTTGGCCTTTCCAATGATACAGCGTGTCAATCAATTTGACATGGCACTAAGTGCTTCTTATTTATGGTAATATATTGCTTGATGTCATATGCTGCAAATGGTAAATTCCGACATTTTAATTGATGCCTTTGCGACTCTCTAAAGTATGTAGATTACAGCAAGATAAGCGAACAATTACGTTTTTTCCTTTGCATCTAATCTTTATATTGTATAAAAGAAGTCTTCTAAAAATGATTCTCCCAAAACTTTTCTTAAACTACTGTATCGATTTTGATAAAACTTCTTATGTGCGTTCAGATGAATTCAAGAATGTTTTAAATGTTTAAATTAACAATTGGACCCGAAGACCAAGTGATTCTGAGCTCGATTTCAAGGAATCCTACTTTTATTTTTTTGGGTTTGTATAGAAAAAGAGTCTGTTAAGTTATTTATTATATTCCTCTGTAGTGATGGCATTAAGAATATGAGATTGCACCATCTCTTACTTTCCTGTGGATGAGGAAGTACCAGGAAAATGGACAGCAGTACTCTCCTAAGGAATTTACAATACTCCGTCACCCGCGGAGAGGCTGACTTCGTGAGGATGACTGACGCCCTGGGAGGGGCGTTAGTAAGGGAAAATACCCGAAAGAGTATCCCGCCGGCCTGGACATGGACGACAGGGAAGTCGGTATCGGTGGTCAGCCCAATAGCGAAGGGGAAATAATACGGTGGCTTATAGAGTTCCAACAGTGACAGTTGATGGACTGACGAATAAATTGATTTTCTTCTTTTAAGGACGTGTCGCTTTTACGGGGGAAGGTAGGAAGAGGCAGATATCTTCCTATATCACTCAGAAACGTTACTGTTCCTTTAGTAACGGATTAAGAATATTACTCCATCCGATCTTTCCTCCGGGTATGTTAAGGACAGTCTAAGGTGTACGACATACCAAAAAACCCAAAAGAGCATTGTTTATAAGCTGATCAATCTGACATTTACTTCTTCTTCTCTTCTTCTCAGGTATATATCTCACTAACCAGGACAGAATTTGGCCAGATAAGGGAAATCAGCCTACTAGGATACGTCATAATAACTGCTGTAACATAACAAAGTGTCATTGAAATATTATGTGCGGATATTATTTTTTTTTTGCGTGTGGTAACGGAGTAAGTTGAAGTTGTGTGTAACATAATTTAAGTAGATTTTTCGCCCGTTAGGACGTAATTCGAAAGAAAAGCATACCTTCTATAATGATTTCTAATGTTTACGCGGATATTACCTATTTTAAATAAAACTACGGATTTTATCGCGTTTCTATTTGATTTTTGATTGCCTGACGTTTCGGACATGAACGCTGCAAAGTGTTCGAAACGTCGAGCAATCATAATAAGGCAATAAAAGCCGTAGAGTAGTTTTAAAAGCATACTTTCTGCTTAATTTTGTCTCACGATACGATAAAATAAAATATGGTAATTTATTTTATATTGTTTGGATCTCTTTAGAGATAAGCTATATTTAGCCGTTTTATTCTCAGCATAGATTTTTATATATCATAAACAATGGCAAGAAAATCTCACTATATAACACTATACCGTAGATCTATATATAATATTAATACGTGAAGCAAAAACTTTACCCCATTTTACAAAAATTACGTGGATGGACAAGTATAAAATTTGACACAGTTGAAGTATATAATGAGGAGAAATGCACAAAACTGAAATTTCATAAAATAATGGATTATAAATACATTAAATTCATTTAAAAAGCATTACGCACTAGTGTGCCTAACGCCTTTTGTATTTGTTTACGGTTAAAATCTGGTCGAATTGAATGTTAGACAATCATAATTATAATGACAATGT
Source organism: Lymantria dispar (assembly GCA_032191425.1). Taxonomy (NCBI): domain Eukaryota; kingdom Metazoa; phylum Arthropoda; class Insecta; order Lepidoptera; family Erebidae; genus Lymantria; species Lymantria dispar. The sequence continues at coordinate 17,241,853 of CM063465.1, read as the reverse complement.
CTAATAGACATTTGTAATTATATTATATTAGTTATTAGTAAAATACAGCTTGGACTTTTGACGCGAATGTCAAAATGTCATGTAGCGCTTTTATATTCTTTTCATTATTTTAGTGTTTTAAAGTGTTATATTCAATAATTTTGCTGATATTTTATGTAATATAATGCAGATAAAATTCTGAAATGTAGTGAAAATGATATAATAGTGAATTACGTGCATTTTGACATTCTGCCCAAATTTCCTGAGACGCATGACTTGTATCAGCACCAAGTCATGCTAACGACTGACTGAAAGACTAAGACTAAAGACGTGAATAATAATCAATATACTCGACACTGGCACCAATAGCTCATATTATTGTAGCTCATTGCCATTAACTAAGAAGAAGAAGAAGAAGAAAATACAGCTTGCTCAATATATAATTATACATAAATATAATTAAAAGAAAATTGTAGAGCAGAAAATTAATTTAAATCATTATGGCCGAATTTCGACCACACTCTGACCACTAGTATATATGTACGAGCTGAAATGAAATAAAAATCTGTAAAAAGAATACTCCTACTCAACAATATGATATATACGAGCTTAGAGCAATTAAAGGACATACAAAGAATTTTATTATTGAAGTTGATACTTCTTATGGCGGATTAGGGAAAATTTATTAATTTTAAACTTTTCGATGCATGCGCACAACGACAAGAAAAGTAGTGTTATATTTTGTGTAAATTCAAATCATTTATTATGTATAAACCCTGCGGGGGCACTTACATATTGTTATTTTTTTTAACATTTTAACTTAAATTACTAACGGATCGGAACGGGACCGCACTGTGAAGATCCGGCAAGAAACTCAGTGGAAATGTCTTTTTTTTAATTCATTTACTAGTTTTTTTTTTAAATAAAATTACATACAACAACATGCCTATTAATTGCTCCAGTGTGACGTCTTTCGAACCATGATATAGCTGTTAAATATAATGAAAAATTACTATGGCTGGACCAGATCCCGCAAGCGACACCCGATAACGAGTTAACCACTAGAACAGCCATCACTCCCCTCAACCATAATGGAGGGAAGAGAGTAACTCTCTCATCGTAGCTACTGCAAGCAGACCCTTCAGTGAGCATGACCAATACCATTTGCCAGAAACATAAAACATAGGACAAATAACAAATTCGTTTGGCAAAACACGCTACGCTTTATAATTATAATAGCTATAACAAAATAAGCATGTGTGTAACACCTTTCATTGAATTAATGAGAAAATGCCTGAATGAGGAGCTGCTCATAACCAATCTGTATTATCATCAAGATATAGATGTATGTATAGCTAGTGAACATTTTTTACGATGCGGGCACTGTCACAAATTTCAATTAGATAACGCGTTTTAATAAAACTTTCAATCTATTAAATACCTTTTTTTTCCTATTATTAGTGTTGTTTTTTCTACAAACGTAAGATAACGTGAAGAATAAATTATTTTAGAAAATTTTTGTCTTCCTACCAAAAAAATATAATTTCTTACGTGTGTAGGTACACATTCACACGCACTTTTGCCCGCACGTTCAGAATGTGCATATGTATATTATAGCTTTCACTACGCGAATGACTTAAGTATTGGCCCAATTGCAAATACGTAAAATCCAGCCCCTATATAACTGTTTTTACATTTTATCAATAACGGTCATTTATGTAACAAAAAACCCTGTTAGATCAATGATAACAGTATTAAATAACTTATTGTATTTCTCCATGCTAAGGTTCTCAATATAAAACAATTGTAATTAGCGTAACCTTGATTTATATTGTTTATTTTATATACAAACCCGATGAAACCCGTAAAAACTGATTCGATATAAACAAACGCAATAAAGCCGTAAAAATAGAACTATTTCTAATTAAGGCTACATTAAATATTAATATGCTTAAGCCCCAGCACAAAAATAGTGGCGTTTCAAATGCTGACCTAATTGATTTTTATTACAACTTACAAATATCTGGTCAGACGTTTCAAAATCATCGGCTCTTATTGTTAGTTGCCGCAGGAATTTTAGACGTAACACAGCTATTTAATTTACGTTCAAACATGCGATCTAACTTTTGAAACGCCTATGTATAATGGCGCCACTGAGCTTGCGGTAAAAGTCATACAGAACGATTAGTCCGCCCGTGACCATGAATGCTGCAAAGTGTTCGAAACGTCGGGCAATCCTAAATCAAATACAAACGCGATATAATCCGTAAAAATAGTTTTATTTACAATTTCTTTTTCTAGTTTGGTCTGCCATTTTAGTATATATAGTATGTAGTAGTAATAGTATACATCTATACCAATAAATAAAATTGGAGTGTCTGTTTGTAATGTCAAAATAATAGGCTTTTTTCATGCTCAAACGATTATTTGCACGACACGTATGCCTAAAATACAGATTAAAAAATTTTTGTCTGTCTGTCTGTCGGTCTGTCTGTCTGTCTGTCTGTCTGTTTGTTCCGGGTAATCTTCAAAACGGCTGGACCGATTTCAAAAATTCTTTCACCAATGGAAAGCTATAATATCAGGGCGTAAACTAGGCTATATTTTATCCCGGTATTCCCACGGGAACGGGAACTACGCGGGTAAAACGACTATAACCTATAACCGAAGCGAAGCGAGGGCGGATTGCTAGTTTATAATATTTTATTACTATGTTCTACCATTTTATGTAAATTAAACAAGCATATTTTGTATTTTTTCTTATATAATTCATGTATTTTATTTTGATACAAATTTATTACAAGTACCAAAAGAAAATAATCTATTCCAATAAATAAAATTGGAGTGTCTGTTTGTAATGTCAAAATAATAGGCTTTTTTCATGCTCACATGGTTATTTGCACGACACCTATGCCTAAAATAGGAATTAAAAAATTTTTGTCTGTCTGTCTGTCTGTCTGTTTGTTCCGGGTAATCTTCAAAATGGCTGGACCGATTTCAAAAATTCTTTCACCAATGGAAAGCTATAATATCAGGGCGTAAACTAGGCTATATTTTATCCCGGTATTCCCACGGGAACGGGAACTACGCGGGCAAAACGACTATAACCAAAGCGAAGCGAGGGCGGGTTGCTAGTTCTATATAAAAAAATTGTTGGTTAGTTGAATCATCTTCTTTTTATACTCTGTAATAAAGATAGCTTATTAGACGTGAGACATTTTAGTCCGCCTCTGAACATGAATGATGTGGGGTTCGAAACGTCACCGCGTCTAGCAATCAAAAGTCAAATACAAACGTGATATAATCCGTAAAAACAGTTTTATTTAAAACACTAGCAAGTAGCAACCCGCCCTCGCTTACCGCTTACTCGCTTACCCGCGGCGTAGTTCCCGTTCCTGTGGGAATACCGAAATAAAATTTACCCTATGTTACTCCCTGATATTATAGCTTTCCATTGGTGAAAGAATTTTTGAAATCGGTTCAGTGGTTTAAGCGTGAAAGCGTAAAAAACAAACTAACATCCTTACTTTCTCATTTATAATATTAGTAAGGTTCTCTTTCCATAGTCGCTCAGCGTGCTATGGAGCGGGCAATGCTCGGGATATCTCTGAATCGGAAATACACAAATCCGCTGAACAACAGGTATAAGCGACAAAGCACGAAGAATTAGCACACTGAATTGGCAATGGGCAGGCCACATCGCCCGACGAACCGACAACCGCTAAGGAAGAAAGATTCTCGAGTGGCGGCCAGGTATCGGACGACGCCGTGTAGGACGTCCAATTAGGTGGACCGACAAACTCAAATTTCTGGATGTCGTTAAATGCAGGCGGCACAAGACCACACTCTGTGGTCTAACATGAAGGAGGCCTACATTCAGCAGTGGACGGCGATAGGCTGAAATGATGATGATGATGTACTCTATTTACATTTTTTTTATTGCAAGCGGTGGTAAACGAGCAAACAGTACACCTGATGGTAAGTGTTGCTGCTACTCATGGACCTTTACAAGGCCGCTGCCTACCGTGAAGAAAGTGAAGGGAGTGTGAATGCGTGCATTGACGTTCGGTGAAACTGAAGGTATCACTAAAACGCGTAGTAATACCCGTAAAAGACGACTAACGGATATAATACCCGTATAACATTTATACAAGAGAAGGAAAACAAGAAATAAAACCCTATACCAACACGTCTCACCAGCGTGCTATAGTAGGTCAATTACCCTTGCATTATGGAGGAGGCCCGAGCCCAACAGTGGGACGTATATGGGCTGAGATGATGAAGATGATGATTTATTGCAATTTTGTTAACACATCCTCCTGGACGCCATTTTTTTCGCAGGAATAGTGTGGAAAACCAGCTTTCAGAACTATATGCAGAGCCATCTGGAGAATTTGATAATTTTGTTCGAATTTCTGCTTGATACAGCTCCAGGAATTTGAATGTTTCGTCAGTGCTCGTGTTAGCCATTTTAACGAGCAAGTAAAAAAGAAAGAACGAAAGGATACTGCAGAAATCTCGCGTGCATACTCATTCGCTTCCCGATGAACACTGATCCGTCGTCTGTGCTACAAAAACCGACAACTAACGGATTAGTGCCGGATGCATCTGCGGACTTCAAATACCTACCACAGACGAGCAAATCACCTTCTCTACACGTCCGCGGACGCGTCCGCAGATGTCATCCGCTGACGTGTAGAGGCTTAAGGATAATCTTTACTGGGAACATTGTAATTCATCTATACAAATAAATAAAATTGAAGTGTATGTTTGTAATATACATACTAGGTTCACACGGTTATTTGCACGACACCTATGCCTAAAATACAGTTTAAAAATTATTGTCTGTCTGTTTGTTTGAGGTAATCTTCAAAACGGCTGGATCGATTTTGATAAGATTTTACTATCAGGTAGCTGTCTATATAATGAGTAACTTAGGCTACATTTTATCTCGGTATTGTCATGGGAACGAGAACAATGCTGGTAAGACGATTGAAATCGACGCGAAGCAAGGGCGAGTTGCTAGTTTGAGGTCAAACGGACCTTACTATACCATGCTACTCAGACGGGTTGGTATAGAGTTTTATTTCGAGTTTTCCATCTCTTGCTTAGCTGTTTTATGCGTATTTTATCCCTTAGTCATCTTTTACGACATCCACGGGCTAGATAGGGAATGGTGAATTGTATGCTTACTCCGTCACCATACGGACAACCGCTATACAGCTTGAATATTTAACTCAAATGGTGGTGAATTGTATTCTTACTCCGTCACCACACGGAAGGCAACAAATACATTACGGAAAAGATTTTCCACATTATTCGGTTTCTATGTATGCTGATTACAGCGTCCACCACCTCCCTCTTCTCCATTTTTTTGATGTGAAACATCTATAGGCGAGGCTGACCGCGATCGTCGCGTGGCGTTTAACGCCACGCCTCGCGGTCCCCTCTTAATTAATTATAAATAAATATCTGGATACACATATCTACATTTTTGTAACGAAACCATGGTGCGATTTAAAATTTTGTACAACGCCATCTAGTGAACTCAAAGTAAATTGTTACCTATAATGTATACTAATGAAAATAAATATTTATTGAATAAAAATTATCATTTTCTGGAAAAAAATCACGATATTTTATTTTTGGTTTCTCATGAGTTCAGTATCGATACTTTATATGCGATACCGTGTCTCTACTTGTACAAAATAGGTTCGATGTTTCACATCTGCCAGGCGTCCTGAGCGACGGCTCACTTTTTTTTATTTAATAACTACTGCGATGGACACTTAAATAATACTCAAAGGTCCTAAATAAATCACGTCCGCGGACGCGTCCGTCGATGACATCTGCGGACGCATCCGCTGACGTGTATAAGAGGCTTTAGACAAATTCGTCCTTCGCACACCATATGTTGTATTAAAATTATACAATTATTAATAAATAGCGCTGATGAGACGTTTTCTTAGTAAGTAGGTACGTATGTATTCATACGCTTATAATAACTTGGTTTCTATTTAAGGAAATATCTAAAAGTTATTTTCATCACAGCCTATAATTGTCCCACTGTTAGGCTCGGGCCTACTCATTTACAGAGAGAATTTGACCTACTCTAACATGCTGGCCAGACGTGTTGGCAAAGAGTTTTATTTCGAATTATTTTCGTATTTATATTATCTGCATATTACATCCCTTAGTCGCCTTTTACGTCACCTACGGGCAAGAGAGAGGATGATGAACTTTATTCTTACTCTGTCACTACACAGGAAAGTGATTGTCATCCTCTTCTATACTTCGGATTAATTTGAAAGTATCTTCAATCATATCCATCATTAGGTACTTATATATCCGTGTGGTGACGGAGTAAGCCCCCCTAATTTACCCGTAGGTGATCGTACAAGACGACTAAGGGATATAAAACGCATATAACATCTATGTGAGAGAAGGAAAACTTAAAATAAAACCCTATACCAACGCGTCTCACCAGCGTGCTATAGTAGGTCAATTACGCTTCCATTATGGAGGAGGCCCGAGCCCAACAGTGGGACGTATATGGGCTGAGATGATGATGATGATATCTGTGTGGTGACGAAGTAAAAATACAATTCATCACCTTATTTCTTGCCCGTGGCCGTTGTAAAAGACAACTACAGAATATAATATGCATACAACATCAAATTAGTATCACTCCAATTGTGGAGGATGTTCTAGCCCAGCAGTGGGATGTAAGTGAGCTGTGATGATGATGATGAAGATTGCACATATCAAGGACCGATGAGACTTCAGTAATTTACATAGTTTGTCCCATTCTCCTCACAGGAGATTTTATATTCGTGGCTGAGATTTTATCGTGATTCGATAGATGTCGCTATTCCATAGCCATTTTCTGCATCGCATTTGTAATAGTTCGGTTATCTACATCGTGCTTTTAGATTTTTTTTAAACTACCTATTTTATTATCGTTGTAATCTTTATAACCAAAAACGTGCTTACCGGGTTGAGAGCCATCAGCGCTCACCCATTGCCCGCGTTAAGCTGTCAAGGTCATCTGCGACCAACAGCTATACACACACAAAAAAAAAATAAAAGAAAAAAAAAACTTCTAACCAACCAATAAGGATATCCGCAAACTTAAATGTTCAGTCAAATAGTGACCAATACGTACGTGTACTTGTAACTTAATTAGTCAGTAAGCAATAGTTAGGATTTCCTAAAATGCATTATTCATAACCAAAGTGGTGACCACATCATAACTAGCCTTTTTAAGGTTTTATATACAAAGGAGCTGTGTGGTCAATGAGTAAGAATACCATTCATCACCCTTACCCGTGGGTGTCGTATAAAACGATTAAGGGATGCACCAATAATATCTATGGAAGAGAAGGAAACCTCAATATTATGGAGGGTAGAGGTAAGGAGAACCGTCTCATAGGGGAGGAAGCTTGAAAAAGTGTCCCACTTTCAGCACTAAATAACAGTTCATAAATCCTCCAGAATGGCGCTAGCATAGGCACAGGGTATGATATGAATTGAGCAGTTGTTAACTGATTGAAGAATGCTGAGTTAAGTTAGTGACAGTTGTGACAGTGTCAATATCAATTCTTTGTATATTCTTCATTAATTATTAACATGAATTTTTACATCTATTTTAAAACTGACATTTATTAAAATTACTTTTATTATTTAGCTTTTTAAGAACTTTAGTTTTCTATTTTTTCAACGAGACGGAAGTTCTTTCGTCCTTTTTTATCTCTCTATCTTCTTCTAATAACTTCCAGCGCCTTTTTTAAAATTTACTCTATCGCTACTGTAGCGCCACCCTTATTTAGCAGATTTTAACGGACACTTTTTCACACAGAGACGGTTCTCCTTACCTCTACACTCCATACTTAATATAAATCTCTATGCCCGAACGTCTGACCAGCGCGGTATACTATCAATTTCCCTCCCATTGTGGAGGAGGCTCGAGCTTAGTAATGGGCAAGCTGTGATGATGAAGTAATTTTGATAAAAGCAGGATAGCGATGATACAAAGAAGCACGGGACCGTTTTTTTTTCTAATATAATCTTACTGCAGTGTACAATGGTTCAATGATAGAACGAAGATGTTAGTACCTAGTCAAACAGATCTTCAGACTTCCCAAAAAAGATTCGATTGAGTACAAATTCAATAAAGTACTGTCTGTGTGGTGGCAGAGTAAGAATACAATACATCAACTCCCCGTCTTTCTCGTGGATGTCGTAAAACACGACTAAAGGAAATAATAAGCATCTGTGCAAGAGAAAGAAAACGGGAAACAAAACCCTATTTCAAAACTTCTGATCAGCGTGGAATCATAGGTCAATTCCCCTCCCATTATGGAGGAGGCCTGACCCCAACATTGGGACATATATAGGCTGAGATGGTAATAAAGATAGTTCACAAAGACACGAAGACATCAAATGTCTCCGTTGCTCTAACGACTCCATTTATCAATAGATATCGTCAACAATTCAAATAGTATGCAGAGTTCAGATCGAATTGTTATTTGGGCGCATCGGTCCAAAGATGTGAGCATTCTTCTATCTGTGGACGAACTTGTGTTTTGTACAAGACAATCCTTGTCTGGGCATGAAGTACCGCTTGAATCTCACGCGCTCAGCCTTTTTGTTGCTGAAGTATCAACAGGGTAATTCATCTGAAAAAGTAATCCGCCTGGCGGGCGACTGGAGTCCAATAATCGGTTTTGGTTGCCCGCTCAATCAAAGAGGAAATACAACGGATTACAACGAAAGCCTAAAGACAAAAGATTCCGAAGGTCTATCCGTCCAATCCAATCCTCCTTCCGTGCGTTTGTTTGTATGTCAGCCAGTATCTCATGGAGAGGTAGAAAATTCCACACTGTACATTGGTAGATTAGGATCTGAGACCTTGATTTTTTTTTTTATTTAACACATTGAACGCCATTGGGGACACATGTTGGGCGACATTAATACAGTATTTTGACCCCCTTGACGTCCATCGTATTTATTTTGTAAATAAATTTTATTATTGATTGTTATTTAAATTGTTTATTATTGACTTCTTTTATTGTTAATGTATTTTTGTGTAATTTCTTATGAATGCCTCATGCCTCGTTCAATTTCTTTTTACCACATTTTTATATTTGTAATTGTTATTATAAAAGATAAAAGAAGATTATGATAACCCCTAATTATTATAATTAACCATATATAGTGCATGCTGTGTTAATCTTTGAATAATTGATACACTTAAGAATGTAAATTTTTATCAATGTATTTATAATTGTTTGTAGACCAATTAGAGTAGAGTAGAGTAGATCAATTGTTAATTAACCTAAATAAATAAATAAATCGTGTTAATACATATAGGCGTAATATACAAATGACTTCATAATTACAATTTATAAAAATAAATAAGTAAAAACATGCAATTATATTGAGACCTTGATTAATATTGTACTTTATTCTTGCATCCTGAATTATTTATCATCAACAGAAAAACGCTGAACACTATTTGACTGAATTTTCATTAAGTTTTATTGGAAAGACGAGCAGAGACTTGTTAAAGTGGAGATTTATCTTCACCATGACCATCATCTAAACCCATGTACTTTTCACTGGTAGCCTCGAGCCTTCTCCAAATAAAAGAGAAATTAACCTCACGTCCTTCTTCTCTAGCGTGGATATTATTTGCATGTTATATCCCTTATAAGACACCCCACGGTCAAGAAATGGTTGGTGAATTATATTCTTTCTCCGTCACTACACGGACCTGGAGATTGTATTGCGCTAGTTTGTAACTCATTAAGGAAATGGGGTTAGGGAAAGCAGGGAAGAAATTGTAGTAGGTAAGGAAGGTCATCCACCTTCTTACCAGCCATCAAAATATGACCTTTGTTCCTAATTAGTAAAGTAATATAATTTCTGATATTTACGCAAGTAAAATGTTTGAAATAAAACTATTTTTATCGAGTTAGTATTTGGCTTTATATCCCGACGTTTCGAACAGATGTTTTTTCAGCGTTCATGATAACGGGCGTCTTCCAGTAAAAATAGTTTCAAATATTCTTATATCACCAACCCAATTGCATTCGACAGAAGGGTCAATTCTTACTAATGGAGAATAGTAAGAAAGAAATATATCGTACAATTATACCCTGAATTGTCATGAATCCTAGCTTCAGTTGATAATTTAAATGGTGACTTAAGAATTACAAAAACCAGCTGAGGAATCATCAACGCAATGGGCAAATCAAATCAAATCATTTATTCTGCATAGGCCCCTTGAGGGCACTTACATATTGTCAAATTTATACATCGTTTGAATATAATACAATATCTATCACCGGATCGGAACGCGGCCACAAGCTGAGAAGATCCGGCAAGAAACTCAGCGGGCTGTCATTTTTTTATCATCTTTTGAATACAATTACGTATACAACATATAGTCTTAGCTCCAGCGTGATGCCCTTCGAGATAGTCCGATAGCCCTTCCGATAGATAATCCGTTCGACGGATAGGCGGTGTGCGGCTTGATAATCTACCGTATCTCCTCTTCATCACCATCGGACTGGACATTACTACCGATTTCTTGACCACGGTGAAGCAGTACTTTTCTATAACACCTAATGCAATCCCAAACCCTCCTGCTAAGGATGCAAACGATACCAACAATGTATATCCACAAACTTGTGGATGGATGTGGTAAATTTCCTAAAGGAGTAGGAGAGAAGTAGTAAATTACCATGTAGAATTTCTCAATATAACGTGTCTAAAATCTCCTCTCAGTCATATCTGTTTTCATACGCATAATACATCCATCTTTTTTTATGTCTCACACGATTCTTACGTCCATCCATAATCATATTGATAACCCTCCTTGCCACATGTCCTGGATACCAAAACAAACTCACGCTCCAAATCTTTTCTGTCAGTAGTGGCACTTTCAGGCTGTCACTAATATACTCATTTCTTATCTTATCCAACTTTTTAAACCCTAAGGATGCAAATATCGAAAACAAGAACATCGATGTATCGATACATCGATGTTTTAGAACATACATCGATGATTTTCCGTGTGGTGACGGAGTAAGAATACAAATCACCACTCCTTATCTTGTCCGTTGGTATACCAAATTTCAGATCAATCGGTTGACAGGCAGAGGGTGAAATTTCAATTACTAAATTTGACCCAACAAAGAAAAAATAAACAAACGGGGTAAGCTAAATAAAACCGTTTAAAAATGTTACCCTCATGCGCACAAAGAAGTTTCACTCCAAAAACTAAGGGATATATATAGGTAAAATCAATACAAGAGAAGGAAAATTCGATACAAAACCCTATTCCATATTTCCAACACATTTGACCGGGCGGCGTGCAATAATATAGCAATTCCATTATAGGGAAGGCTGAAACTCTACAGTGGGACTTAAGTACACAGATTATGAGTAGGTGGTATGTAAATTCAATCATGAGTTTTGAAGAAGGAAAGTTAACTAGACGAAACGTCTGGCGTAAGGATGTGACTTGAGGGCAAATAACGATTTTTTAAATAATGGATTTTTTGTTCTTTAAAATAAAATTTATCGATTATAAAATAATCGATTAATTCAAAATAAATAATCGATTATAAAATAATCGATTTTTTCTCCCAACGGGATTATGATGACCTTTTTTTAGGAAATGTGAGCTTTATTTTCTAATATAGTATGAAATGACCTTTTTTTTAGGAAATCTGGCAGAGTGAATAATCGATTAATTTCGATCGAATTTCGAATAAAAAAAAACTAGTTAAAAATATTTTTGTCTAATTGCGCTTTCGTGTGGTTGGAGAAAGAATACAATTCACCACTCGCTACCTTGCCCGTGGATGTCGTAAAAGACGATTAAGGAATGTAATATGCATATAACATTTATTCAAGAGAAGCAAAACTCGAAACAAAACCCTATACCAACCTGTCTGACCAGCATGGTTTTGTCTCGAGTTTTCCTTCAGTTCCATAGATGTTATATGCGTATTATATCCCTTAGTCGTCTTCTACGACATCCCTGGGCAAGATGGGGCACTCCCTCATGAATTGTATTCTTATTTCCTCACCACACGAACATATTTTAATAGTCGTCAAATATCCATTTGTAAAAAAAGCAATAAACTTTATTGTTGGCTGTTAGCATCTCAAGTATAAATAGCGAATTTAAACGAATGAGATGGACATAGTTATGCAGTAACAATAACAACCTTGACCTTCAAACGATCATGAACAAGTGAAGGTCATATAAATTGTATTGTTTTATCTGATTCTATGATACATACGCGTTGTTTTTTTGTACCTATCAATATTAATGCGTTCTTTATTTTATTACTCAACATTAACACTTCAGCTTCTATACGTCCCACTGTTGGGCTCGAGCCTCCTCCTCAATGGGAGGGAAATTGACCTATTATGCCACGCTGCTCAGACGTGTTGGTATTTTTTTTCTTTTTTTTTATGGGTGGGCTATGGTAAGCACACGCGCGGTCCATTCCGTCCGGGGCGATGAAAGGACGGCGCGCGGCCCCATACCCGTACCCACGTTACCTTGTTGTTGGGCCGACCACCGGAGCAGGGTGACTTGTCGTCAGTGGTCGGCCCGACGAAATACCCTTTCGAGTACCCTCACCTCGTCCTGGGACGTCGGTCGCCGTCGCGCGGTCAGCCTCTCTGCGAGTGACGGACAATTCCCCGGTCCGATCACCCGCGGCCTCGGCTAGGGCGGCCTTAGGCACAGATACTCGCGCCTGCGCCGCCCGAGTCAGACGTGTTGGTATAGGGTTTCATTTGAAGTTTTTCTTCTCTTGCATCGTGCTGTTATATGCGTTTTCAACCCCTTACTCGTCTTTCACGACACGCACGAGCGAGAGGGGGAATTGTATTCTTACTCCGTCACCGCGCGGATCAATTTTATTACTAAACTTACTTCATCATTCATCATCATCATTTCAGCCTATTGCCGTCCACTGCTGGACGTAGGCCTCCCTCATGTTACGCCACAATGGGCGATCCTATGCCGCCTGCATCCAACGACGCCCAGCATCTTTCACTAGGTCATCGGTTCACCTAGTGGGGGGCCGTCCTACACTGCGTCGTCCGATACGTGGTCGCCACTCGAGAACCTTTCTTCCCCAGCGGGTGTTGATTCGTCGAAACTTACTTAATTTCCCCTATTTGAGTGTTCTGTTTACGGAAGATATGTAGAAACCTAAATAAGGAATAAAAGAAAGGAATAAAATTCCTCAGCGATTCCAGGCTCTCTAGCTTCTTCTTTTCCTAATGACATTTACAGATCAATGTTGGATACGAATCGTAATCAAATAAAAGGGGGTCCTTAGACATCAAAGTAATGAGTAAAATAATACAAAAAAAAAATCCTATAGGTACTTTTAGTTTGAATCCCGAACAAATTAAAAGAAAAAAGATGGGCCTTTATTGGAGGCCGTTCATTATTAACGTGAGGCAATTTTGAGAATTTTTTGAAACCTCGCGATAGGGATATATTATTTGCAAGACTTCTCTTGTAAATTCGAAATAAAACCCTATACCAATCAGCGATAAGCGCCGCCAATGCCTCCGCTCCCAAAGCAGGAGCCGAAAGCAAGAGGTCGCGCAGGAGGCTCCGGCCGCCGAAGTCAGCCGCGGTGGTGATCACCGTGCTGCCTGAGGCCGCCGAAAACGGCCTCAGCTATGAGGCCGTCTTACGTCGCGCCCGGCGGGAGCTTGACGTCTCCGATTTAGGAGGCGTCGAAGCCAGGACCCGCAAGGCCCGGACAGGGGCTCGGATTCTAGAGTTCCCTGGGGCCGAGGGCGCCAAGACGGCCGATAGCATGGCGGCCAAGTTGAGGGGTCTGTTCGCAGAGGAGGATGGCGTCAAAATCGCTAGACCCGTAAAGTGCGCAGAACTACGCGTTGCGGGTCTGGACGACTCCGTGACGGTGGATGACATCCGGGAGGCCATCGTCTCGAAAACCGGGTGTCCCGTGGACACCGTCCGAATTGGCGCCATCCGCCCTGGTCCGGGCGGCGTCGGTGCTGCCTGGGTGCAGTGCCCGGTGGAGTCGGCCAAGCAATTGGCCGGCTCAGGCAGGCTCCTCGTGGGCTGGAGCTCGGCGCGGGTGACCGTACTGGAGTCCCAGCCTGCGAGGTGCTACAAGTGCATGGCGGTCGGACACACTCGGCCGACATGCACTAACTGCTTTGACTGCAGCGACCTTTGTTTCCGCTGCGGTCAACCCGGGCATAAGGCGGCATCGTGCGCCGCCACTCCCCACTGCCCCGCGTGTGCGGCGGGCAATAGGCCCGCCAAGCACCGCATGGGGGGCAGGGAGTGCAGACCCCCGGCTTCGGCCCCAAAGGGGCGGAGCGGCCCGACGACCCCGGCCGCTCCTGCCCCTAGCGCGATCCGATCGCCCGCCAGCGTGGAGGAGGTAATGGATACGGCCCACTAATGGCGGCCGAATCTTACCACCTCCTGCAGGCCAACCTCAACCACGCCGCCGAGGCACAGGACGTTTTCCTGCAAGCCATGGCGGAGTGGTTGATCGGTGCAGCCGTAGCCGCGGAGCCGTACGTGGTGCCTGACCGGCCCAATTGGCTGGGCAGCAGTGACGGCTCTGTGGCAATCGTCGCCTCCACGTCGTGGCATTCCCCGCCCTTGCTGCTCAAGGACAGGGGCGATGGGTATGTCGCGGCGGAATGGGGAGAGGTTACGCTATTTGGTGTTTACTTCTCCCCTAACAGGAGCGCGACGGATTTCGGGGCCTTCCTCACCATCCTGGGGGCCTCGATACGGCGACTGGCACCGCGCCAGGTCTTCGTCATGGGGGACTACAACGCCAAGTCCACGGCGTGGGGGTCCCCCAGGACGAATGACTGCGGGCGGGCGGTCGAAGAGTGGGCGGCGGCACTGGGCCTCTGTTTGCTGAACAGGGGCTCGGTGCAAACGTGCGTGCGGCAGCAGGGCGGGTCGATAGTGGACTTGTCGTTCGCTAGCCCTAATGTCGCAGCACGTGTGAGGAGCTGGTGCGTCCAGGAGGAGGTTGAGACCCTATCCGACCACCGATACATCCGGATAGAGGTCTCCCGGACCCTCCTGGGGCCCAGCAGGGGTCACATGGCGGACGGAGCTCCCGCGTTTCCGCGGTGGGCTGTGGCTCGATTGGATCGGGACCTGTTGGCGGAGGCAGCCATCGTTCAGTCGTGGCTGTCCTCACCGCCCCAGGCGGACGGGGTGGATTCCGAGGCTGGCCGCATCCGCTGTGCGTTAACGCAGATCTGCGATGCGGCCATGCCCCGTGTGCGGCGTCTGCCCCCGAAGAGTGCGGTCCCCTGGTGGTCCCGAGAATTGGCGGACCTTCGGGCCGCGTGCATACGTGCCTGGAGGGCCTTTACCCGCAGCCCAGCGCGTCACCGCGACGCTGAGCGGGAGGGCCAGCTGTACGGGGCTTACCGCAGTGCGCGGTCTGCCTTCAGGCTGGCCGTACCGCCAAGGACGTTAGTCGGCGGGAGATGCTGGACAGTCTCGAGCGTGACCCCTGGGGTCGCCCCTACCTCGCGGCGCTGAACAATCTCCGCGGGCGGGGCCCTCCCCTCACCGAGACTCTCCAGCCCAGCCTCCTCACCAGAGTTGTCGAGGACCTCTTTCCACGGCGGGTGGAACACACGCCCCCGGTCATGGCTTCGCCGGACAGCGACCGGGAGGCCGACGATGAAAGTGCTCCGCCCATCACGGAGCCGGAAATGGGGGCGGCGGTGGCGCGTATGCGAGTCAAATCCACCGCCCCCGGGCCCGACGGTATTCCGAACCGTGTGCTGGCCCTGGTCCTCGAGCATCTGGGACCACGCCTCAGGGGACTGTTCGACGCCTGTTTGACGTCCGGGCAGTTCCCTGGGTGCTGGAAAGAGGGGAGGCTGGTTCTCCTGCCGAAGCCGGGACGGTCTCCCGAGTCGGCCTCGGCCTACAGGCCCATCGTGCTGCTCGATGATGCGGGCAAGCTGCTGGAGAGGGTGTTGGCTGCCCGCATCGAGCGGCACCTTGTCGGGGTTGGGCCCGATCTGTCCGACGCCCAGTTTGGTTTTCGGAGGGGGCGTTCGACGATCGCGGCCCTGCTGCGCCTGAAGGCCGTGGTAGCGGAGGCCGTCACCGGCGGAGGAGTCCTATTGACGGTGTCCCTGGACATCGCCAACGCCTTCAACAGTCTGCCATTCAGCTGCATCAGGGAGGGGCTAAGGTACCACGGGGTGCTCGTGTACCTCAGGCGGCTGGTGGCAGACTACTTGGAGGGGCGCAGCGTCCTCTACGTTGACCGAGTAGGGGACGTTGTGCGAACGCCCATGACGTGCGGTGTCCCACAGGGGTCGGTTCTGGGTCCGACCCTGTGGAACATCGGCTACGACTGGGCGTTGAGAGGAAGCCTCCCACCCGGGCTGGGCGTAATTTGCTACGCCGACGATACACTCGTCACAGCCCGGGGTGGGACGCTCAAGGAGGCGGCACGCCTGGCAACTCTCGGCACCGAGGAGATTGTCAGGCGGATCGAAGCGCTGGGGTTGAGGGTAGCCCTGGAAAAGACGGAAGCCCTTTTGTTCCATGGCCTCCGTACCGCCGGGCCTCCCGCCGGCGCTTCGATCACCGTGAATTCGGTCACCATCAGCATCCAGACCCACATGAAGTACTTGGGCCTGGTGCTCGACGGGCATTTTTGGTTCCGGGAGCATCTCCATCGACTTGTACCCCGGCTTGTCGGCGCGGCGTCCGCCCTTTCGCGGCTGATGCCGAATGTGGGCGGACCCAGTGCTACGTGCCGACAGCTGTACGTGGGGGTGATCCGGTCGATGGCCCTGTACGGCGCACCGGTGTGGGCGGGGTCCCTGACCGTCCGTCTTAGGGCCCTCCTGTGGCGACCACAGAGGGTCATGGCGATCAGGGCCATACGGGGTTACCGCACGGTGGCGACGGAGGCAGCGTGCCTCCTGGCCGGAACCCCCCCGGGACCTGGAGGCGGAGATGCTCGCCGACATTTATCGGCGGGTGTCGGAGACGCGCGCCCGCGGCAGCATGGTCTCCATCAATGAGATCACCGCCTGGCGGGTCGACGCCCGCCGAGAAGTAATTGCCCGTTGGGCAGTCCGGCTGGAGAGTCCTCGGTACGGTGTCAGGACTGTCGAGGCCCTCCGGCCGGTGCTGATGGAGTGGTTGGAGCGGACGCACGGGGTGCTTTCCTTCCGACTGGTGCAGGTGCTGACGGGGCACGGTTGCTTCGGGAAGTACCTGCACAAGATTGTCAGGAGGGAGAGCACACCGTCCTGCCACCACTGCAGTTGCGATGAGGACACGGCGCAGCACACGCTCGAGGAGTGTGCTGCATGGGAGGGGGATCGCCGTGAACTCGTCGCAATTATCGGTGCCGATCTGGCGCTGCCGACCATCGCCAGGGAGATGCTCGTCAGCGTCAGGAACTGGGACGCGGTCGCCGCCTTCTGTGAGGCCGTAATCTCACGGAAGGAGGCGGCGGATCGTGTGCGAGTAGAGCTCCTATTCGGCGACACGTTCCGCCGCCGGCGACTCGGGCGGCGCAGGCGCGAGTATCTGCGCCTAATGCCGCCCTAGCCGAGGCCGCGGGTGATCGGACCGGGGAATTGTCCGTCACCCGCGGAGAGGCTGACCGCGCGACGGCGACCGACGTCCCAGTACGTCGAGAGGTGAGGATACCCGAAAGGGTATTCCGTCGGGCCGACCACTGACGACAAGTCACATCTGCTCCGGTGGTCGGCCCAACAACGAGGTGACGTGGGTACGGGTGGGTTATGGGCCCGCGCGCTGTCCTTTCATCGCCCCGGACGGATTGGACCGCGCGTGCGCTTACCATAGCCCACCCATAAAAAAAAAAAAAAAAATACCAATCAGCGACCAGCACGGTATAGTGGGTTATTTTCTTTCTATTGTGGCGGAAGACCGAGCCTAAGTGGGCCTTATATGGGCTGAGATGAAATGTCCTTTTTTAAAAACTACGCCCTGCACTAAGGAAATAATCCTTGTATTGCGGGGGACTTTACAAACACATAATTAACGGACACAAATTACATCCAGGCTCAGAACAACGATTTGTAGATTTCTGATGTTTACGCGAGTAGTACACATTGTAAATAAAACTACTTTACGGATTTTATTGTATTTGTATTTTCATTGCCCGATGTTTCGAACACTTTACAGCGTTCATGGTCACGGGCGGACTGTGACCCTCTCCAGTCCGTCCGTGACGTAAAGTAGTTTTATTTACAATTTGTAGATCGCTCAAAGTGTTGTCGTTTTTTTTTAGGGGTGGGCCATGGTCTGCGTTCCCTCCGCCCGACTCCAGGGCGACGGAGGGGCGGCACGCAGCCCAATGACCCACTCGTGACACGTCGCCTTCGTCGTTGGGCCGACCACCGGTGCAAAGTAACTTGTCTTCAGAGGCCAGCCCGACGAAATACCCCGGTCGCGGGGTACCCTATCCTCTCGACGTCGATCGCCGTCGCGCGGTCAGCCTCTCTGCGGGTGACGGACCAAATCCCCGGTCTAGTCACCCGCGGCAAAGTGTTCTCCTGTGTGGAATTCGAACCCGCGACACTGCATGGTAGGTCGGTATATTAATCACTACGCCATCTGTGCAGTCGATTATAATTAAAGTTCGTCTACGACATCAATTTATCATTGGCATATAGTTACTTATCGTGATAAATTTTCCGGTGAGCAATAGTAATTAACATTTGATTGATATTCAACCTCATAATGTGCATTATTGGTTTATATTTCAAGGTTCCTGTAATGACCACATTATCTGACTATTAAGATTAGCTATGGCTTAGATATTAGATGATTCATGTACTAGTTATGAATAACCAACTAATTACCGCACAGATGGCATGGTTTAAGCACTAAATGATAGTCATCTCTCAAGCCAAACGCCACGTTTCCGTTACCAAAGGAATCTTGCTGCATAATATTTCGATCTACAAATAGTGGTCGGGGACGGCCATTGCGGGTAATTGTCATCAGAGGAGAGGCATTATCATGCCTCATGCCTCATGTTCATCTCAGCCCATAATAAGAATGTGATATTGCAATGGATTCCTACGCACATAGGTATTCATGGCAACGATGAGGCTGATAGACTTGCAAAATTAGCTATAAAACAAGGTACAAATATAGAAATTAAACCGCATTACTCTGAAATCATTAGTATTGTTAAGAGAATTTGTTTTAAAAAACGGAGTGAACAATTTGAAGAAATATCACAAATTAAATGAATTTGGTACAAAACTATGCAGCATCAGCCTCCTCAAATTCCTTGGTTCGTTACCAAGAGCAAATTAACAAGATTGGATGTAATCATAGCTCATAGATTGCGTTCTGAATATTTTCCAACAAAAAAAGTTTGCGTACCTCATAGGTAAATCGAATTCACCCAACTGCTATACCTGCGCTGTTGTTGATGATGTTCAACACTTGTTGATGGAATGTGTCCAGAACCAACACGAAAGAGATTTAATGAAATAAGCTTTTTGTATTAATGATTCGGATGTCGGCATTGTCCAAACTATGTTGGCAAATCCAACGTCTGAAGCTGCAAAGCATTTATACAACCTGGCGGTTCATCGTAGTAGTTAATTATAGAAACTGTATCTATATTATATTACCTTTGTACTGTATTTATATTATATTTAAGTTTAGGGTACGATGAATATGTATATTCATAAAGAATAAAAGTCCCAAATAAATAACGAGAAAATTAAAAAGAAATCTCAGTCCAATTTTTTTTTTCTTGGTGTGGATTGCGGTCGGCGCGCTCCTCGCACCACTCCGCCCGGGGCGACAGAGGGGCGTAAGCACGCACACTCGCAACCCACCCACGATGCACGTCGCCTTCGTCGTTGGGCCGACCACCGGAGCAGGGTTACTTGTCATCAGTGGTCGGAAATCTCAGCCCATATAAGGCTCACTGTTGGGCTCGGGCCTTCTCCACAATGGAAGGGAGATTGATCCATTATATCATGCTGGTCAAACCTGTTGATATACATTTTTATGCCGAGTTGTTCTTCTCTTGCATAGATGTTATATGCGTATCATATTCGCTAGTCGTATTTTAAGATACCGATGATGGGTAGGATAGGGGTGGTGAATTGTATTCTTACTCCGTCACAATAAGCAACTATTTAACTAATTTTAATACAAATTTGCCTATAAATTTTAGAACAACTAAAATGTATGTTGAAAATCCCCATTAATTCCATGAAACTGAACATCTGTTTTTCTGGGAGAAATATAATTTGCATACAATGATGCTCGTGACATATGGATAAACCAACAATACATATTAGACGACTCTGAATACATAAAAACATTAAACTTATTAAAGAAACTCGTTCTGAGAATGAGTACTGAGTCAATCCTGATTCAAAATGACTACGCAGCTGACGTAGAGATCCGACCGACTGATATTTTTTGATGTAATAACGTCTTATAAACCGATGAACGCCGGTTGCACGCACGAAAAAAATTACTCATTGTCACGTTCCGCCTGAGCTGAGCGTACAAGCGAGAGAGAACGACCGATAGAGAGGCACTACACGATCGGCTTGTGACACGTCTATCTCTCATCAAAAATATGTGAATTAACGAGTGCAAATAAATGCTTTTATAATAATAAAGAAAATAATTGTCATATTAACTCCTTTGTATTATATATAATAATTATGAACCAATGAAATATCGGATTCTATTTCGCAGAGAAATTCTAAGCATAGCCAGCTCCATAGCACGCTGAGCGACTGAGCTCGGTTATGAAGCCTACATTTAGGGACCACGTTGCCGCGCCTTTTTTTTTGTTGTGTGTATAGCTGTTGGTCGCAGATGACCTTGAAAGCTTAGCCCAGGCTATGGGTGAGCGTTGATGGCTCTCAATCCGGTATTTTCCGTGCCGTAAGTCATCACTGGCAACACACACCGATCGCGCGATCGTAGACCTATGTTTTTAGAAACTGAGGTATGTTGGAGGAAAAGATCCTATAAATTTGCCTGAATGTCATGTAGCGCTTTTAAATTGTATTCATTATTAAGTCTTTTATAGTGTTTTATGCTATTTTATGTAATAAAATGCAGATAAAATGCTTTAATGTAGTGAATATGATATAATAGTGAACTGCGTGCATTTTAATATTTTACCAATATTAATCATGATTTGGTTGTCAGCACCTGATCAATGGTGACGACTATGACTGAAATACTTGAATAATAAATATTATAACTCAACACTGGCA
Organism: Lymantria dispar; assembly: GCA_032191425.1. NCBI lineage: Eukaryota > Metazoa > Arthropoda > Insecta > Lepidoptera > Erebidae > Lymantria > Lymantria dispar. The sequence goes on along the minus strand of CM063465.1, from coordinate 17,220,538 downwards.
CCAACAGTTCATAATTGTAGGTTATTACCATTACACAAAAAGAAGAAGAAATATATTACATAGCTTACGTAATTTGCAGGCGTTTGTCGCATACTTCCGACACGGCGTCATCATTTTCTACCTGTTTTTTTTTTTGCGGTTGGCGCGCTCCTCGCGCCACTCCATCCGGGGCGACAGAGGGGCGTAAGCACGCACACCCGCAACCCACCCGCGATGCACGTCGCGTCGCCTTCGTCGTTGGGCCGACCACCGGAGCAGGGTGACTTGACGTCAGTGGTCGGCCCGACGGAATACCACCTATTTGGGGTATCCTCTCATCGACTGACGTCCCCCCCTTGTTGAGGACGTCGGTCTTTCCTCACGCGGTTGGCCTCTCAGCTGGTGACGGATTAATTCCCCGGTCACGTCACCCGCGGCCTAGGCTAGATCATTTTCTATCTATAGACGGACGGCACGGCCGCGATGTACGAAATTTAACCTTAAAATATTGAATAATAATATAAAACAAGACAGTAACGTGACGCTATAATGATCCCGCCAAAATTACAGATGTCTGTCCTCCCCAAACATTTAAGCAAACTTGGCAAAACAAAAATAACAACATTGTTATGTTATGATTATTAAACAACATCGCAAAAGATATTAGGTCGCATACCATAATGTTAAACAGTATATTTAAAAATCGCAACCTATATACATACACACACAAAACACATTTTGGTTTACACGTTTATTACACATTTTACATCGAGTTCTTCTTGTGAATCAATATTTACTGCAAATTTCTCTCAGTCGCCTTTTACGACACCCACCGGCATCGGACGGGGTAGTTAATTGATAATAATTAATGTATTCTTACTCTGTAAACACACGGTTGATATTATATATCCACTAGCTTTTGCCCGCGGCTTCGCCCGCGTAAAATTTACTTGAATATTGAACTATTATCGCAAAGAATATTATCGGCATAAAAAGTATTACATTTCTTAATTTAAGAAATACTCTATCTACGTGTCAATTTTCATCCAAATCTGCTCAACAGTTTAAGCGTGATTGAGTAACAAACATCCAAATATCTTCACAAACTTTCACATTTGAATATTACTTCCAGCCTTATAGTTCAGATTCCCGTGGAAATACGATGATAAATATGCCTTTCCTTAGTCTCTGATACCGTAATTTTCCATTGGTGAAAAAAAATTATATCAATCAAACACCCGCAGTTTCATTCACGTAGACCCCATTTTCATGCCAATACCGAGATAAAAAATGCCTATGTTACTCGCTGATATTATAAATTTACATGGGTGAAAAAAAAATATAAATTCCAGAAATATCAGAGATAAAAATTGCCTATGTTACTCGCTGATAACATCGGTAGCACTCCATTGGTGAAAGAATTTTAAAAATTGGTCGTCATCCCCCTGTTTAGTTCTCGTTCCCGGGCAAATACTGGGATGAAAATAGCCTTTATATAGTATTCACTGATAATATAGCTTTTTATTAGTGAATTAATTTTTAAAACCATTAAATTCCCGTGATTTCACCGGCATTGTACCCGATCCCGTAGGAATATCAGGATAAAAATAGCTTAAATATGTTACTGGCTTAAAAATAGCTTTCCATTAGTGAAATAATTTTAAAATCGACCTAATTCTCAAGGTTGCTCCAGCCACACCGGGATAAAATATAGCCTGGGATAAAATATAGTCTTAAGTTATTCCTTATATACGCCTGGTAGACCTGATGGCAAAATGTAATCAATATGGGTCCAGGCATTTTGATGATTAACTGTAACGAATAGACAGACAGACAAAAAAATTTGGACCGTATTATGTGAGCATAAATAAAACCTATTATTTTGATAGACAAACAGACGCTTCAAATTTATTTATTTGTAGAGATAGAAAATTGGAATAATATCTTGATTGTAACTTACTGTCTGGTAGCTGCTAGAAATATTACCACGCTTTCATTGTTCGTGGGTGTCGCAAAATACTACTAAGACAAAGATTTATATCAACCTGGACCAATTGGTGATGCCGTCTGGCCAACAATGTCGTCCGCCAGGTCATAAAATGTTGCTAGAACCTTTGCAATATATCTACGATGGCAGAAGAGTGCCTTCATATCGCGTCGATCCAAAGTAATTAGGATAAGCGCAAAATAATGATGATATATCATTGGCTGGGTGTCTTCGACTATATGCGTTTTATCCCTTTGGGGCAGCCCAAAATTGTTTCTTAGTGAGTGCTTACCCCAAATAATCGATCGGTATACAAAATTTCACATTCTTAGGCCCAGTATCTTTGGCTATACACTTTCACCCTCTTAGGGATTGAATTTCCAAAAATTCTTTGTTAGAGCTCGCTTATCCTTGCCAAAAATTTTTTCATAGTGCTTGGTAAGTGAGCACTAAGAATATCTTGGGGTAATCCAAGAAAGCCGACCGTGTACTAAAATGATCCTTCATAGGCTCAGTGATTTCGGTTAAACGCTGTTCACCCCCTTAGGGCTAAAATTGCAAAAATCTCTCTTTCCCCAAGAAAAGCAACTTTATACAAAATTCCATGTTTCTAGGCCTAATGATTTCGGCTATATATTTAGCACCCCTTTAGGAGTTGATTTTAATAAAATAATTTCTTAGAACTCACAACAAAAGAAAGAGAATTGCATAGAAAGTTTTACGTTCCTAGCACTAATAGTTTAGTCTATACGCTTTTCACCCCCCTCAGGGGGTGATTTTCCAAAAATCCTTTGCTAGTGCTCGTATACCCCAAGAAATAAGACGATGTAAAAAGAAAATACTTTCCCCTATTTCAACCCCTTATACCTATTTTTTCGCGATAAAAAGTAGCCTTATATCTTTTCTCAAGCTTTAGTACATATCTGTACCAAATTTAATCAAAATTGGTTAAGTGGTTTCGACGTGAAAGGCTATATGCTTTTCAACCCCTTAAGAGGGTGAATTTCCAAAAATCCTTTGCTAGTGCTCGTGAACCCCAAGAAATACGATGATGTAAAAAAATACGTTTCTAGGCCCAGTGGTTTCGGCTGTATGCTTTTTGATATTTTAGGGGTTGAATTTCATCCTTATGTAAATGGAATTTCCAAAACACTTGAGCGAATATTTATTTATTTATTATTAGGTGCCTGAATACAAAGATTCGTGGTTCTATCATCGAAAATGACGAATTTCCATACAAAATGTCATCCCCTATTTCAACCCCTTATACCCAATTTTTTGCGATGAAAAGTAGCCTATATCCTTTCTCAAGCTTTAGTCCATCTCTGTACCAAATTTCATCAAAATCGGTTTAGACGTGAAAGACTATATGCTTTTCACCCCCTTAAGGGGGTGAATTTCCAAAAATCCTTTGCTAGCGCTCGTGCACCCCAAGAAATACGATGGTGTAAAAAAAATACGTTTCTAGGCCCAGTGGTTTCGGCTGTATGCTTTTTGGTATTTTAGGGGTTGAATTTCATCCCCATGTAAATGAAATTTCCAAAACGCTTGAACCAATATTTATTTATTATCAGGTACCTTAATACAAAGATTCGTGGTTCTATCATCGGAAATGACGAATTTCCATACAAAATGTCATCCCCTATTTCAACCCCTTATACCCATTTTTTCGCAATAAAAAGTATCCTATGTTCTTTCTCAAGCTTTAGTCCATCTCTGTACCAAATTTCATCAAAATCGGTTTAGACGTGAAGGACTATATGCTTTTCACCCCCTTAAGGGGGTGAATTTCCAAAAATCCTTTGCTAGTACTCGTGCACCCCAAGAAATACGATGGTGTAAAAAAAATACGTTTCTAGGCCCAGTGGTTTCGGCTGTATGCTTTTTGGTATTTTAGGGGTTGAATTTCATCCCCATGTAAATGAAATTTCCAAAACGCTTGAACGAATATTTATTTATTTATTATCAGGTACCTTAATACAAAAATTCGTGGTTCTATCATAGAAAATGACGAATTTCCATACAAAATGTCATCCCCTATTTCAACCCCTTATACCCATTTTTTCGTATCCGGTCGATGGCCCTGTATGGAGCACCGGTGTGGGCGGGGTCCCTGACCGTCCGTCTTAGGACCCTCCTGTGGCGACCACAGAGGGTCATGGCGATCAGGGCCATACGGGGTTACCGCACGGTGGCGACAGAGGCAGCGTGCCTCCTGGCCGGAACTCCCCCGTGGGATCTGGAGGCGGAGATGCTCGCCGACATTTATCGGCGGGTGTCGGAGACGCGCGCCCGCGGCGGCATGGTCTCCATCAAAGAGATCATCGCCTGGCGGGTCGACGCCCGCCGAGAAGTCATTGCCCGTTGGGCAGTCCGGCTGGAGAGTCCTCGGTACGGTGTCAGGACCGTCGAGGCTCTCCGGCCGGTGCTGATGGAGTGGTTGGAGCGGACGCACGGGGTGCTTTCCTTCCGACTGGTGCAGGTGCTGACGGGGCACGGTTGCTTCGGGAAGTACCTGCACAAGATTGTCAGGAGGGAGAGCACACCGTCCTGCCACCACTGCCGTTGCGACGAGGGCACGGCGCAGCACACGCTCGAGGAGTGTGCTGCATGGGAGGGGGATCGCCGTGAACTCGTCGCAATTATCGGTGCCGACCTGGCGCTGCCGACCATCGCCAGGGAGATGCTCGTCAGCGTCAGGAACTGGGACGCGGTCGCCGCCTTCTGTGAGGCCGTTATCTCACGGAAGGAGGCGGCGGATCGTGTGCGAGTAGAGCTCCTATTCGGCGACACGTTCCGCCGCCGGCGACTCGGGCGGCGCAGGCGCGAATATCTGCGGACTGCGCCTAATGCCGCCCTAGCTGAGGCCGCGGGTGATCGGACCGGGGAATTGTCCGTCACCCGCAGAGAGGCTGACCGCGCGATGGCGACCGACGTCCCAGGACGTCGAGAGGTGAGAGGTTACCCGAAAGGGTATTCCGTCGGGCCGACCACTGATGACAAGTCACATCTGCTCCGGTGGTCGGCCCAACAACGAGGTGACGTGGGTACGGGTGAGTTATAGGCCCGCGCGCCGTCCTTTCATCGCCCCGGAAGGACAGGACCGCGCGTGCGCTTACCATAGCCCACCCATAAAAAAAAAAAAAAAAAAAATACCCATTTTTTCGCAATAAAAAGTAGCCTATGTCCTTTCTCAAGCTTTAGTCCATCTCTGTACCAAATTTTATCAAAATCGGTCCAGTGGTTTAGACGTGAAAGCGTAGCAGACAGACAGACAGAGTTACTTTCGCATTTATAATATTAGTAAGGATTTTAGATAAATTGTACAAGGCATTATATTAAGCAAACATATACCGTAAAATTGTTACCAAACCCTGATCACATACACAACAATAATAAATCAATTAGTAAATCATACCTTATTGCGTTAAATATAACGCTTAGTTTACAAATATAATGCGAACGTTATAAATTAGTCACATTCTCGTTTCGCATAATAATTGCTCAGTACATTACCAGACGCGGACGCGGTCACAATGAAATCAGTTGTGTTTTTATTTTTATTCATCGGTACGTGCTATTGTGCTATCGAATTCAATGAGAGACCAAGGAACTTTAGTATTGAACTGCTATACTATACGCAACTAGAAACGGATGGACATGTAGTGTTATCACCTTTTGGAATATGGACGCTCATGACAGGTATCGCCCTTGGAGCTACGGGTAACAGCTATAATCAACTCAGCAGAGCATTCTTCTTGCCAAATAACCAAAACACATTGACAAAAGGTTATAAAGATTTAACAAGCTCTGTACTAGCTCAAACGAATGGAGTAAGTTTGATTAGCAAAAATTTTGTATTTTTGGATAATGATTTTACAATATATCCCGCGTTTAGAAGCGTTCTGCAAAATGATTTTAGTGCGTCACTTAAAGTTTTGGACTTTGACGATTCAAATTCGGCGCGAATCGCAAATACTTATATCGAGAGGTCTGGCGGACGTGTTTCGAATGTTTTGAGGTCAGACGACTTCCGTGAATCAAAAATGATATTAACAAACGTGATTTCTTTCAAAGGATTATGGGCATCACCTTTTAATAAATCTGACACAGAACTAGAACCATTCTACAACGAAGACAAAGAAGTTATTGGAGCTGTTAATATGATGTTCCAAACAGGACAATTCGCATTCTCCAATATAATACCTTTGAAGGCTTTCGCCGTTGAGTTACCATACAGCACAGATGGTAAATACTCAATGCTGGTCCTCCTTCCATATCCATCAGTTAAAATTCGTGATATGTATAAAAATTTCAATAAAGTCACTTTGAAGGATGTGTTTAAAAGGCTACAAGATGACGCGGATGCGTACGGAATTGAGGATGTTGATGTCAAAATACCAAGGTTCCACATTAGTACGAATATTGCTTTAAACAAGCCTTTGAATGATATGGGTGTATATGATATATTCCAGCCGGATTTGGCAAGTTTCCAACGAGTATCTAAAGATAATATATTCGTATCTGCGATTATACACAAAGCTGATATAGAAGTGACAGAATCGGGTACTGTGGCTTCTGCGGTATCCACGGCGACTTTCACCGATAGGATATCGGCACCTAACTTTCATGCGAACAGACCATTCTTATATTTCATAATGGAGAAAACAACTACAACTGTGATATTTAGTGGCATATACTCCAAACCTTCAGTATATTAATACTCAATTACTCAAGTGTTGTTTAATGTTATTATTAACATTTGTTATCTGTGGCGCGCGAAGTGAAAAAATAAGGAAAAATATACAGTTGAATTTTAATTTTCGTGCTTTAGGTTATCAATTTATCATTGCCATATATATTATAAGTAGGTACCTACTATTTGGAGCTACGTGCCTATATGTCATGTCAAGGATAAACACAAATGCATTATCTATATTATGTTGGTTTAATATATGTGATTATAATAAATATCCTTTAACATGGTTATTAATTGCATTATTGAACAATTAGGTTACTACCTACATAACCTACCTAAAGAGTTACTTGTTAGCTTTTGTATTGTTTCCTTCCTTAAATGCCGAATAACAACAAAACCTTAACATTTAATAAAGAGCAATCGTAAAACACTTTTAAACATGCACAGAAACACCGTTAAAATAATAATAATTTCCCGCCAAAATCCCAGAATCAATCTCAAAAACGTTGTTTTTTTTTAAGAACCGAATGTTTATTGTACATCAGTCACGTTTATGCTTCATCGCATATATGAATAAAAACTGTGTGACGTCATAGTTATTGTTATTACTAAGTTTGTGAATAAATTATATAATTTTATTAAAACAACCGGTTTTATTATCTGTGTAGGAATTATAAACTTTGTGTATATGAATAAATTATTAGTATTAAAGTGAGACAGATTTGGCGCCTATTATATTTGCTTATTCGAAATAAATGCTAAAAGTATATAATTACCTAAAGCATACGTTTGTGGTAAGTATGAGTTATTAAGGAATTTTATAATAGAGCTGCAAAAACATAAAAGGTATTTCCCAAGTCTTTATTCAGCAATTATTACTTCATTTATATCAGTACATTAAACCGTCAACTATAAGGATTTACATTTGGGAATTTTGGTGGAACACAAAATCCTATATGTATAAAGCAAAGCACTATTATATCGTACTTATTAAACTTTAGCACGTTCTCTGAGTTACATTATTTAATACAACACGATAAACCACTAATATTGAATGATAGGTATGACTGCACAGATGACGTAGTGGTTGAGATACCGACCTACAACGCCCGTGTCGGGGTTCGAATCCCACGCAGGACAATATTTAGGGCGATCCACAAATTGTTATTATGAGTCTGGATGTAATTTGTGCCGGTTAGTCATATGTTTATAAAGTACCCCGCAATATACCTAAGCATTATTTCTTAAGCGCAGGTGTTGTCTTTTAAAACAGAGATGTTCGCGTGTCTGCTAAAATATCTAACTGATATAAATATTTGAGTCACAATATGCTTTTAACTACTACATATAAGTACGCTTTAAATTCATATAGGGAAAAATGTATTGTTTGACCCCTTATTTCCTGTGGTTCAATATTATAAATGTCAATGTGAGTTTCTTTGTTAGGTTTTCATGCTTTAAAAACGACAGCGAGTAATAATATAATTCACCAATCCCTCTCTTAACCGTGTATATCATAGAATACTACTAAGGGATTTGATATGCAGATAACATCTATGCAAGAAAAAAAACTCGAAAAAAAAAGAGCGTGTATACAAAATACGAAGTGAAACTCCTTTATCTTTCATCCTTCATCCTTCGTTCTTCATCCCTCATCCTTCATCCTTCGTCTTCCGTCCTTCATCCTTCATCCATCATCCTTTATCCTTTATCTCATTCTCTCGCCAGCTTAATCCTATACATTTACGTGTTTGTGTCTCTATGGACTCGCTTTTTCGTTTCATCGAGTTTGAAATCACAACGATTCTAATGAAGTTTCACTTCAATAAAACCCTATACCAGCCGTTTAACCTGCGTGGTAGATAGTAGGTACTTAGGTAGAAGAATTTTTCTCTAATTGTGGAGGAGGCTCGAACCCGAGAATTATATTCTTACTTCGTCACCACATGGAAAAAAACTATTATCAGAACAAATGTATAATTAAAAGATTAAATTTAATAATTATAAACATACTTCTCATAATACATTTAATATATCCATCAAGATAACAATTTTTGATAGACGGGTCAAAGGCTATCAAATTCTTATTTTACATACTCTTAATTCACTTACAGAGGCAGTGTTTTTTAAACTGTGGGCTGCGACCCCTTTTTCTGGTTGGTTATCTGGTGGTCTGAACACATCCCGGTCGATCATCATCATCATCATCTCAGCCCATATACGTCCCACTGCTGGGCTTGGGCCTCCTCCACAATGGAAGGGTAAGTGACCCCACTATACCACGCTGGTCAGACGTGTTGGTATAGGGTTTTATTTCGAGTTTTCCTTCTCTCGCATAGATGTTATATGCGTTTTATATCCCTTAGTCGTCTCATACGATCACCCACGGGTAAGTTAGGGGGTGGTGAATTGTATTCTTACTCCGTCACCACACGGAAATCAGTTCAAGGCAAATGAAAGTATAGCGTCAACCGGTTCTTTAAATCAATGTTTGCTCGAGGATGGCGAAGAATTACACGATGAGCCGCCAGCAAATACAAAATGTGTTTCTAGGTATAAAGAATTTAAAAATATGTAATGTCAATAAAAACGATTGACACATTACGATTCGACACATTTAGATTCCAAATCCATACTAATATTATAAATGCGAAAGTAAGGATGTTTGTTTGTTTGTAACGCTTTCACGCTTAAACCACCGAACCGATTTCAAAAATTCTTTCACCAATGGATAGCTATAATATCAGGGAGTAACATAGGCTATATTTTATCCCGGTATTCCCACGGGAACGGGAACTACGCGGGTAAGGCGACTGAAACTGAAGCGAGGGCGGGTTGCTAGTATTTTTATAAATTATATCTTTAACAGACTTCAAAAACAAGGTTCTCAAATTGACATTTGGAAAAAAATAAAAAGTAGTCATTCGTTATGCGATCATTATGCCAATTATCAATCGAGTTAGATGTTTCTTTTTGTTTGGTAGATCATATTTCAAAGGTAGTCAAATAAATTGAATTAAGTTCTTACCATTAATTTTTGAATTATCCTTAATGAGGAACAAATACGTGTTGTATTTATTCATCTCAACAACTTTGTTGCGAAGTCAGTTTCTATTCGTTTAAATTTTTTGACATGTAAATAATCAAATTACCTTATACCTACTTAATATAAACTATTAAAGTTCTCGCAGATTTTTTGCAGACTGTACTAGGTACATACCTTCTTGATTATTTTAATCAATGTAGAAAGTTATTCCTTTTGCTAAAAGAAATTTTATAATGTAAACTTTGAAGGCGCTCCAATTTTGTTTATAGTTTTAAAGGCTTACGGTCTGGCCACGACTTTGGTCTTAGCGGCGCGCGGTGCGGCATACGAGGCGGCGTCGCGCGTCGGTGAGCAATACGTTTTGCACGCCACTAGGGATGATCGATGTTAGAAAAACATCGATCATCCATCGATGTTAACATCGATTTCATAATCGAAAGCCCAACATCGATGTTCGATATTTATCGAAAACCGAACATCAATGTTAGACAACATCGATGTTAGAAAAACATCGATATTAGAAAAACGTCGATGTTAAAAAAACAAACTTCGATGTTAGGAAAATATCGATGTCATTATCGAAAGTGTATAACATCGATGTTACGTTTTAATACTTGACGAAGAAATAAAATTCTCCAGGCAAATTTTGGTGAGCTTTTTTTTTTAGGACATCTCAATCAGATGTTCTAATATATAGGGTGACTTCTGACATCGATGTTACGTTTTAATACTTGACGAAGAAATAAAATCCTGCGGACACATTTTGATGAGCTTTTTATTTTAGTAAAAGTCTCAGTCGGACCTTATAATGTATAGGGTGACTTATGACATCGATGTTCAAATATTGTCCATTATTGCTAAAATTCTCGGGCGAGAATTTTGATGACCTTTTTTTTAGGAAAATCTGGAGTACCTGGAGACTTGAATCTGGAGTATCTGGAGAAAATCTAAGTACTTTTCTTAGCGCAAAATTGTAATGAGCTTTTTCTTATGAAAGTCAGTACAACGGGTACGTTTCATTGCGTGAATTATCATCGATGTTACGATATTTTGCCAATATCGATGTTTTCGTTTCAACATCGATGTTTTCCCTTCAACGTCGATGTTAAAAACACCGATGATGAATTCCGTTAACATCGATGTTACGATGTTTTGCCTATAGCAACATCGATGTTTTTCCTTTCAACATCGATGAATGTTGATCATCGAACATCGATGTTCATCGATCATTCCTACACGCCACGTACCTTCAGTAGCGGTTAGCTGCAGCGGCCGCGGTGGACGTATTTAGGTAGTCAAAACGTGTTCAAAATTATGGCGTTATCAAAATTATCCCTTCTCTGTTTAGGAAACAGTACATATTTTTTTTTTAAACAACATATTCTTAATATGAGAGGAGTGCACTAACTATATAAAGATCGGTATTTAAATGGCGAATTTCGTGACCTATACGAAGATTTTTATATTTATGTTGGAGATCTTTTGACTTACGTGCAACCGCTATTCGCGATAAGTACAGAGATTATTTCGTAAATAATCCAATAGGCATATAAGTAAAACTTGTCCACTATCTAGGTACATTATTTGAATGTATTAGTAATTAAATTATGTTTATTGTCTCTGTAAGTACCTACTTACTGAGATAAACTTTAAAAACTTGTCAAATACTTACTTATATACCGTATAAGACATACTTTTTTTTTTTTCTTTTGGGGTGGGCTGCGGTCGGCGCGCCTCCGCACCACTCTGTCCGGGTCGACAGAGGGACTTAAGCACGCAACTCCCGCAACCCACCCGAACACCACATCGCCTTCGTCGTTGGGCCGACCACTGGAGCAGGGTTACTTGTCATCAGTGGTCGGCCCGACGGAATACCCCCTACCCGGGGTACCCTCCCATCGACCGACGTCCCCCCCTCGGGGACGACGTCGGTCTTTCCTCACGCGGTCGGCCTCTCAGCGGGTGACGGACTAATCCCCGGTCACGTCACCCGCGGCCTCGGCTAGGGCGGCATTGCACGCAGGTATTCCCGCCTGCGCCGCCCCAGTCGCCGGCGGCGGGTCGCATCATCGAGGCTGTGCTCCTCGCGCTCGCGACCCGCCGCCTCCTTCTGCGAAATAACTGCCTCGCAGAAGGCTGCGACCGCGTCCCAATTTCTGATGCAGCCGAGCATCTCCCTAGCGATGGTCGGCAGCGTCAGGTCAGCACCGATGAGACATACTAGTAGTTTCGTGTGTAGTTACATATGTACAGCCGAAACTACTGATACGTTTACTAAGCGTTTTGTTAATTAGGTATCTACCTATCGACAGAGAACAAAATACACTTTCAAAACTTGTCAATTATCTACCTACATTACGTAAACATATCAGTAGTTTTGTCAACATATTAGTAGCTTTGTTTAGTAGGTATCTAGGTTCTATGTTTGTGTTATCAGCACACCGCACATCACCGCAGCCCACGTACGTCCCACTGTTGGGCTCGAACCTCCTCCACAATGGGAGGAGAGAATTTGTCCTACTATACCATGCTGGTCAAACGTGTTGGTATAGGGTTTCATTTCGAGTTTTCCTTCTCTTGCACAGATATTATGTGCATATTATATCCCTTAGTCGTCTTATACGACATCCACGGGCAGGATAGTGAATGGTGAATTGTATTATTACTACGTCACCACAAGAAAATTGTGTTATCAATTTAAATTAAACTTACCATTTAATAATAATATATTCTTACACTACTATATATATATAATAAATTAAGCAATAAATGCCTCGGTATCCATTACCGCCACAAAATCTACTGAGTACGTCACTCCTACGCCGCTATTCGCACCGCTCTGTTTCGTGGCGTCGCACACATTCACTCGTACTTTTGTTCGTGTCGCGCCCGGCACCGCACGCCGCTGTAGCAATTTGCTCGAATAAAACCGCGCGCGTTTTCGCTATAAACGGCGTCTCGTGGCATGCTTCAAACATTTTCATACTTTTGATTTTACCGCTCGCCGCTCACAGCCGTAAGGTTGTGAACGGGCCGTTAAGGGGGTTGTCATAATATTTTAGCTTGTAACGGGGTCGCGAATTCAAAAAGAATGAATAACATTTGCATAGAAACTGATTAGCATACGGAGGTCTTCAAAGTTCGAGGCTCAGGGTACATTACTCTTTATATAATTGATAAGGGTGTATATCGATACGATTAATAAAATTGAAGTCCCAATCTGTAATGTCAAAATACGGTTTTTGTGCGATACCTATGCCAAAAAGCCAGTTAATTTTTTTGTGTGCCTGTCTGTCTATCTTTCTGTTTATTCCATGTAATCTGTAAAAGGGCTGGATCAACGTTGATAATATTTTTGAAACTATAGTAAAGCATTAGTTTTAGGTGATGAGTTGAGAGTACATTTACGAACCGCCTTCTAACTCGTGGATATCGCAAAACACCCGTTCTTCTGCGGGTTTCCGTATTTCGGATTCTATCTATCAGAGAAATGCCGAGCATAGCACGCTGAGCGACTTTGAGCTTGGTTATGAGGCCTATTTATCTTTGAGTCGAAATGACACCTACGGGCAAGGTGGTGAATTGTATTCTTACTCCGTCACCACACAGAAAACTTCATATGCAGTGACATACAGAATTTTAACTTTTCAGCATAACTCTGAATATGGATTCGATACGGGTTTCGCCTCTGAACGAGCTATCCTGCTGACTATCCGCGTGTCTCGAGGATCTGCATATTAATTAATAATTGGTGATATGCTCGGGATTTATCTGCGAGATAGAATCCGAAATACGGAAATCAGCTGAAGAACGTATGTAACTGACATAGCACGAAGAATTAGCACGCTGAAGTGGCAATGGGCAGACCACATCGTTCGATAAACCGACAACGCTGTGGAAAAAAGGTTCTCGAGTAGCGACCACGTATCGGACGACGCAGTGTAATACGCCCCTCCAATAAGTGGACCGATGACCTGGTGAATAGTCTTATAGTCATAGAACCGCGTCGTCGACAGTCTTCTGTCTACAGCCGCGGGCCGGTCCGTCCTGGGTACTACACTCTCGCAGAAAATTGACGTTTGAGTAGTAGTAATTTAATACTGTACTTCGATCGTTAAGCGAGAGAGCCGAAAGCCCAGTTTTCTGAGGGTGTTTAGTTATGATGGGTTTTGGTGATTTTAGTATTATCGAACCTCATCTATACCAATAAATAAAATTGGAGTGTCTGTTTGTAATGTCAAAATAATAGGCTTTTTTCATGCTCACACGGTTATTTGCACGACACCTATGCCTAAAATAGCAATTAAAAAATTTTTGTCTGTCTGTCTGTTTGTTCCGGGTAATCTTCAAAACGGCTGGACCGATTTCAAAAATTCTTTCACCAATGGAAAGCTATAATATCCGGGCGTAAACTAGGCTATATTTTATCCCGGTATTCCGACGGGAACGACAACTACGCGGGTAAAACGACTATAACCTATAACCGAAGCGAAGCGAGGGCGGGTTGCTAGTTAACAATATAATAAAAATAATTTAATTGAACAAGAAATGCTATTTTACAGGACAAGTTAACGTTAATCTCTGAACTAGGCCAAAGCCTGTATCTCAGGAGCCAGAACTGCGAGTTTACAAGTTTAAGCAGGTTATTACATAAAAACTGATACATTAACATAAAAACTAAAATAAGGTTTGGTGTTGAAGTTACCGGCAGGTTATGCCTATGTGTGCATACTGTGTATCGTATGACTATGTAAATGTGCGTGTGTGTGAGTGTGTTTGTGATTATGTATGTCGTCGCCTATGCCGTTATTTACAAACATTGAAGATCTTTTCAGTTGAGTCATAGGAGAGGGAAAGCAAACGAAAACTGTACCTACTGGAAGTAATTGAATACGTCGATAAGAAAAAAAAAATTATGTGCGTGTACATGTGCGACGTAGTGTTAATTATTTTTTCAATTTAGTTAGTTATTTCTTTTCTCCCCATATTTCCACTTTAATTTTTTCTTTTTTTCCTTACCATGTTACCTTTATTATTTTTTCTCATTATATTAATTAGCTATAAGTAATGAAATAATATACATACCTTTTTATTGTGCACTAGCAACCCGCCCTCGCTTCGCTTCGGTTATAGGTTATAGTCGTTTTACCCGCGTAGTTCCCGTTCCCGTGGGAATACCGGGATAAAATATAGCCTAGTTTACGCCCTGATATTATAGCTTTCCTTTGGTGAAAGAATTTTTAAAATCGGTCCAGCCGTTTTGAAGAATACCCGGAACAAACAGACAAACAGACAGACAAAAATTTTTTAATTGCTATTTTAGGCATAGGTGTCGTGCAAATAACCGTGTGAGCATGAAAAAAGCCTATTATTTTGACATTACAAACAGACACTCCTCCCACGTCTCTCTCGTCTCTCACGACTCTCACGTCCAACAAGTAATCGTTATTACAGACATTTATAATTATCTACCCGATACAGAAAATAGTTATAAATTTATTAAATTGTGACCCACATTTTAGTACAAATTTATTGCCAGTGTAAGAAGAAAATGATTCTATATGAAGATATTCTATAGACACCTTAGTCCGCCCGTGACCATGAATGCTGCAAAGTGTTCGAAACGTCGGGCAATCATAAATCAAATACAAACGCGATATAATCCGTAAAAGTTGTTTTATTTACAATGTGTAGTGCTCGGGTAAACATCAGATATCATCATTACTGTCTTCAATTCTTAGGAATCTAATTGTTGACTAGACGACATCACGTGTGGTCACGGACTAAGAATACAATTCATCACTACCTTCTTGCCCGTGGGTGTCGTAAAAGACGACTAAGGGATATATTGTGCATGCAACAACGCGGTACAAGAGAAGGAGAACTTGAAAGAAAACCCTCTACCAAACCCGCCTGAACAGCGTGGTCGAGGAGACTCGAGCCCAGCAGTGGGACGTATATGAGCTGAGATTATGATGATGATGAGACGGCATCAGATGTAATTAACCCAGTTCTATGTTACGTTTTTGTTACAAAAACCACGAGCAAATTAAGGGTTGGTTGCATTAGTAGCCGCTACTACACAACACAATTATATAAATTGCATTATTAAAAAAGTATTTATGTATACCTTTCTCTTTTAAACTAACACTCAACGTTTTCTGTTGTAGCTATGTTTATAGTTATTAATATGTAATTTATTCATAAGCAACGTTTTCACTTAATTATACTAATGGTTGAGGGCCGGCGAAATATTAAATCTACACATTTCGTGCGGTAACGGTGTAAGAATATAATTCACTATGATTCTCTTGTCAGTGATTGCCCTAAAAGATGACTAAGGGATATAATTTTCATATAATCCACCTGAAGGTAAACTCGTACTATAATATCTACCTTGTTTGGTCATCTGATCACCATGGTATAGTAGGCCAATTTCAATTAGGGATGCAAATATCGAAACCAAAAACATCGATCTATCGATACATTGATGTTTGTTCTCAAACATCGATTTAGAAGTCTATGCGATGAGCTTTTTTCTTAGTTCAATCAAACATATTTTTTACATGAAACACCAACATTTGCGTGATGTGATGAGCTTTTTTTAGTTCTTTGGAAACAGAGTAGGTACCTAAAGTGTTACGCGGGCTCTGCTAAAAATACTACATATTTTATATCATGCAGGCAAAACACCGTATAAAATAACATTCTGCTTGCCATCGATGTTCACTATTGTGAAACATTGATGTATCTTTTTTTTTTTTGTGTGTGACTTAGTTGTTAGCCTCAGATGGCTGTGACAACTTTACCCGGACTTGTGGGTGAGCACTGAGGTCTCTCAACCCGTTTAAAGTTAAGCGACCGAACCCGAAGCTCTTATATTTTAGGCTCTGCGTTGATATGTTAGTCAGCTTCTCCATTTATATGTATAGATAAGCACCTAGCGTATAAAAAATCTGACTTGCCCCCCCCTGGCCCAGAACCTGGGTACGCCCCTGATAGGACGTATACAAGCGGTGTATAATCTAACTTTATTACGGAGAGATAGCTTAGACTTGGCGTGTACTAAGCTGTGTAACCATCCTAGCACTAGGGCCGCGCGCGCGCGGACTCGCCCTATCTGAGGACCGAAGGTCAGTCGTCTGTCCAAGATCACACCCAGATATTTGACCTCCCTTGTCCAGGGGATGAGTTGGTCATCAACATCTTTATCTGTGGGTATTGATGTATCATTTGCATCCCTAATTTATTGAAATTGGATTGCCTAGTACGCATATGAGCAGTGATGATGATGATGATCATTGATAATTTTGCTGCAGAGATAGGAGGATTGTTCAGAACTAATCTCTAGTGTCGATGCCCACGGAGGATAATTCTTTTTTGGATCAATGCAATTCATTTTTTTTACACTAATATTATATATCCGAAGAGTAATATCGAAAACAATTGGTTCGATTTGAAAAAATAATTAATTGTACGAGCCCGTTCGAAAATCAACGCCGTTTCATGTTTACTACATCATAAGCTAACATGGTCACTATATTTTGGCCTGGCGTTCTTTGTTTTTAGGTAATGTTTATTTCTTTTGCTGTATTCTAAATTTATATGTGAGCTTAACAATATAAAATATTTTTCTTGCTTGCAAGTATTTATTTTTTGTATCAATGTTGTGACACCCGCACCAGTCAGAAGGAAAGGACTCCGTGTTGTCAATCTACGTGGTAAATTACTCTGTTGTTGGGCTGTTAATAAAATATCATATATCGATATTATTATTTAAAAAATCGATACTTATCACCGATATTTTTTTGGTCGTTATATCGATAGCTCGGAACTAAAAAGTAAGTATCTATGGTTGATACTTATTAGAATAAATTTGTTATTTCATTGTTTTTTTGTAAAGTATGTATTCTATAAAATCACCGTAAACTTAATCTGCTGTAAAAATGCCGTCATAAAATTGATGATAAGTTACCATTTACACCTAGAATTTAGCTAAAAAAGGTTCTCACGAAAACCCTGCAAAGAACGAAGCTAAATAGTGGTCTTGAACAAAAATATCGAAATATCGATATTTTTCTACGATATATCGAACTCCGATGTTGATATATTTAAAAATATCGATATATCGAAAAAAAATATTCAAAAAAATATCAACAGCCCTAGGTGTGACCGGCGGGCGACGCAAATCAAATTCAAGAACTTATTCGGACAATAAGACGTTGGTAATTTTGAATTTACTTCAAACGTTTATCGGCAGATGGCGCTATTTTATATTATAATTATTTAATAAATAATGATAATGTTTAAAGATTTCTAACCATTACATTACAAAATATTCTAGTTAGATGCAAAACCAAATTAGTATTGCAAACCTCTTAGAATAATTTTATATCTTGGAATTTGTAAAGAAACGCTGTTCAGAAAACGCGACTTGGTGAAATCATTCAACGCCATCTATCGGACATAGCACATATGTATTCGGATTTTCATCCTTCCTTACTAATATTATACTAAATGCGAAAGCAAGTTTTTTGGATTGCTACGCTTTTACACTTAAACAACGGAACCGATTTCAAAAATTCTTTCACCAATGTAAAGATATAATACCAGGGAGTAACAGACCATATTTTGTCATGGTAATGAAAACTACGCGGGTAAAGCGACTGAAACAGAAGCAAGGCGAGGGCGGGTTGTTAGTATTCAATAAAATTGTTATAATTAGCCGAGGCCGCTGGTGACTGGACTGGGGAGTTAGTCCAAGTCGATGAGAGGATACTCCTCAAGGAGTATTAAGTCGGGCCGACCACTGACGACAAGTCACCCTGCTCCGGTGGCCGGTCCAACGACGAAGGTGACGTGTCACGGATGGGTTACGGGTGTGCGCCCTTACGCCCCTCTGTCATCCCGGACGGAGTGGTGCGAGGAGTGCGCCGACCATAACCCAACCCGAAAAAAAAAGCTAATGGCATAATCACTTTACTAATGCGATCATGATGCTCTCAATTCGATCATAAGGTTTGAATTCTGGGTCAAATAAACAAATAAAACATAGATTTTGTTTAAGATTTGTTTATTTTTTGTAGATTTTCTCGGGCATTTCTGAATAACCAGCAGGGAGTTTGGAGCTGTAAGTGCTTAAGGGCGTTCCCATGAGATATCATCATTTTTTTCATCATCATTTCAGCCTATCGCCATCCACTGCTGGACGTAGGCCTCCCTCATGTTACGCCACAAAGTGCGGTCGTGTACCGCCTGCATCCAACGACGCCCAGCAACTTTCACCAGGTCGTCGATCCACCTGATTGGGCGTCCTACACTGCGTCGTCCGATACGCGGTGGCCACTCCAGAACCTTTCTTCCCCAGCTGTTGTCGGTTCGTTGGGCGATGTGGCCTGCCCATTGCCACTTCAGCGTGCTAATTTTTCGTGCTATGTCGGTTACACCCGTTCTTCTGCGGATTCCCGTATTTCGGATTCTATCTCGCAGAGAAATGCCGAACATAGCCCGCTCTCTTTCATAGTACGTATTGCAAAAGTTTTGGCAAAAACTTTATAACCAGCCGCCTGTCTGACGTCAACCCTTATTGGTAATGCTATTGTTGGCCTAATGGCATCAGATGGTATTGGCAGGCCACATCATTTGACAAACCGAGCACCACTGGGGAAGAAAGGTTCTCGAGTAGTGACCACGTCTCCAACGACACAGCGTAGGATACCCTCTGACCAGGTAAATCGATGTTCTGAAAAAAATGTTAGAGTGTCTTTGAACGTAGGTGGCATAGGATCGCACTTTGTGACGAAACATTAAGGAGGCCTACGTCCAGCAATGGCCGACGATAGTCTGAATGATGATGACAAGAAATGTGCCTTGGACCTTTTCGAAATCAATATTGATTTTCAAGCTACTATTTATTAGTACTTATTGGCTACATCGCTCGTCGAACCGACAACCGTTAGGTAAGAAAGGTTCTTGAATGGCGATCACGAATCGGACGACTCAACATAGGACGACCCACACTAGGTGGACTGACGACATTCTCAAAGTCGTAGAGAACCGTTGGATGCAAGTCCGCGCAGGACCTTTCCGAGTGGCATTCTCGTAGGGAGGCCTATGTCCAGCAGTGGACATCTGTAGGCTGATGGATAGGTGGATGCATTGATTATACTTGTTGTAGATTATAATTGTTCTGAATATAATTTTACTGCGTAATTCTATCAAGCTTTGTGGTTTCGATACCCACGCAGGTCCATACTTCGTCATCATCATCATCATCTGAGCTCATATATGTCCTACTGCTGGTCTTGAGCCTCCTCCATAATAGAAAGGATATTGATCTACTATACCGCGCTAGCCAGATGCGTTGGTACAGCGATATTTTGAGTTTTCTTTCTCTTGCATAGATGTTAAATGCATATCGTATCCATTTTCTCTTTGCGTGGGCTATGGTCAGCACACACGCCGTATGTTCTATCCAGGGTGACGAAAGGTCAGAGCGAGGACTGATAACCTATCTTATTGCCTCCCCTTTGCCTTTGGATCAACCACCGGTACAGATATCCTTGTCGTCGATGGCCAGCACAGATATTACACCTTTTACACGTCTTTTATGACACCCTCGAGCAAGATTGGGGTTCTGAATTCTTACTCCGTCACCACACGGATTCGTGTAATCCACAATTTTTTTTTACTTAGTCTGGATATATTTGCATCCGTCAACGGTATATTTGCAAAGTAACAAAGTCCGTGTGGTCATAGAACAAGAATACAATTCACCACTCCCTATCTTGCACGTGGAAATTGTAAAAGACGACTGAGGGATATAATATGCATGTAACATCTATGCAAGAGAAGGAAATCTCAAAAGAAAACCCTATGGCCTATACCAACTTATCTAACCAGCATGGCTCAATTAAGCTCAATTTCTCTCCTATCGTAGAGGAGGTTCGGGCCCAGCAGTGGGACGTAGATATATGAGCCGAGATAATAATAATGAAGGAAGCAATCCCTCTAAAGTAATCCAAGGATTATATCTTTAATGCATCGTGTTTTATTTTTAGAGGCAAATACAAACTTATATCGACCAGTCACCAAGCGAGAAATCTAAAACATGTTTGAATCGATTCAAAGAAAAACCCACAAGAATCGTGACTAACATAGAAATCGTGAGTTATATTTAACTAGCGACCCGCCCTGGCTTCGCACGGGTCCAATGAGGATACTAAATATACTACAGAATGTCTTTATATACAAAGTGTCCAGCTTTTTTGTCATTAGACAATACAAACATGTTTTTTTTAGAAGTTACTCTTGAAAGAGCGACATATTATGCATGTATTATACATATAAACCTTCCTCTTGAATCACTATCTTTTAAAAAATACCGCATCAAAATCCATTGCGTAGTAAGAACTACTCAAGTAAGAACAGGATGATGATGATAATGATAAGGAATTCCAATCTCCTTTTTTGGTAATCTATAGTGCGGCTGCTCGCCATCCGTCCCGTCCGGGGCGATGAGAGGGGGCACGGGACCCCATAACCCGTCCTATTCCCTTCGCCATTGGGGCGACCACTGGGATATCTTTTACGCCCGCAGCCAGCCGGGCGGACTCCATAATATGCTGAGCAACTTTGAGCCTTTTTATGAGGCCGACATTTTAAGAGCAAGTTTCAGCACAATAAACATGATATATGCATATTATCTCCCTTAGTCGCTTTTACTGGTTTTACTACACCTATGGGTAAGAAAGGGGGTGATGAAGTGTATTCTTACTCCGTCATCACACGGATATAATTTTAATATAACATCTATAAAAGGAAAGAAAAGCTTGAAATAAAACCTTATACCAAACTGGCTGACCAGCATAGGTCAATATCCCTCCTTTTGTTGAGGAGATTTGAGCCCAGCAGTGAGACTGATATGAGCTGAAATGATGATGATGATTGTGATAAACAATGGAAGAAGATATTTTGTCACATGGAATAATCTATTCCAATAAATAAAATTGGAGTGTCTGTTTGTAATGTCAAAATAATAGACTTTTTTCATGCTCACACGGTTATTTGCACTATACATATGCCTAAAATACACTTTATATTTTTTTGTCTGTCTGTCTGTTTGTTCCGGGTAATCTTCAAAACGGCTGGACCGATTTCAAAAATTCTTTCACCAATGCAAAGCTATAATATCAGGGAGTAACCTAGGCTATATTTCATCCTGGTATTTCCACGGGATTGGGAACTACGCGGGTAAGGTGACCGAAACCGAAGCGAAGCGTGGGCGGGTTGCTATTACTGTATATATTTTAAGACCGCAAGTTTCACTTACATACATAAAAACAAACTATATAAAACAGTGGACAAAATACTGGTTTCAGTCGCTGTTAGGGTTGTCAAGCACGAAAAAAGAAATATAAATAATGTATTTTGATATTTACTCAAATATTACACGTGTGAAATAAAACCATTTTTAACATTTTGTTATTACATATTTTCATCTATACATATATTTGTTTCTATGTAACCGACTCCTTTGAACTCAATTTCGTCTTTTTGAAACTGTCAGATGTCTTCTTCTTGAGTAATGGCAATAATCTACAATTATTATCTATTGGTGCCAGTGTCAAGTAGGTATAGTATATATTCTCCACGTCTTCAGTCGTTCGTCTTTTAGTCTTAGACGTTACCTTGGTGCTGAGAACCAACTTATGGTTGCTCTGAGAATTTTGGCAGAATATAAAAATGCACGCAATTCACTATTACATATATCCTATTCACTATATTTCAATAATAAAAACACAAACAGTCCAGTTAGGTAGATCCAATTTCGAGAAAGAGATCAGCCGACGAATCCAACTCGGGATTTCTCTGTGATATAGAATCCGAAATACGGAAAACCGCAGAAGAACGGGTGTAACCGACATAGCACGAAGAATTAGCACGCTGAAGTGGCAATGGGCAGGCCACATTGCTCGACGAACCGACAACCGCGGGGGAAGAAAGGTTCTCGAGTGGCAACCACGTATCGGACGACGCAGTGTAGGACGCCCCCCCCACCAGGTGGACCGACGACCTGGTGAAAGTTGCTGGGCGTCGTTGGATGTAGGCGGCACACGACCGCACTTTGTGGCGTAACATGAGGGAGGCCTACGTCCAGCAGTGGACGGCGATAGGCTGAAATGATAATGAAGATGACTATTTCAATATTTTGTTCGCATTATATTACATAAAATATCAGCAAAATTATTTAATATAATACATGTTAAATAAATTAAACTAAGGTAGTATATCGGTAACACTTTAATCACTTTTCATATAGAAACACCACTATGATTTAATAATAAGTTTAACTACACTCAGATTTTTACACAACACTTCCGGTTTCTATTCTCACCGTTTTTAAACACTACAAACCGATTCAAAATAAGATGACCAACTGATACAAAACATGATTTAAATATTAATAGCCAAACGTTAAACTTAGTAACATATTATTAATACAAGTTTTGTACGCAACTTAACGAGGAGTTCTAAGAACAACCTATTCGTACCACTGTTGTCAGTGCAATGTCTATGCGCCGCGTATCGCTTTAAAAGGTAAAGACAATATAAGTATGGCGCTCCCTCCACAATGTTGCTAGCGCTGTAATGTTGCCAACAGTACGGCGCTCGCTCCACAATGTTGCCTAGCGCCGTAATGCTGCCAACACGGCCATTCTGCAAGGCGAATGTCTCAGGAGCCCCACGAGTCTAGCTAAAACACTGAAACAAAATAAACATTAAAACAGATTGTTTACAATATAAACATATTATAAGCGTAGAATGCCTCGAGAAACATCAGTAAATGCGTAGTCCTTTGTTGCTAGGTCACCCGCACTTAAAGGGACTGTGCCACACTTAAGCGACCAGGTTTGCCTACAACTCCCTCCTCAGGATCACTTGCATTTAAAGAGCTTTCGCTACACTTAAATGTTCCAAGATTTTTCCTAAGCTTCTTTTACATTTACTTTTGCTTCTATAGGCAATAATAATGGTGCAAGTGTTTTAACTAGGCTCGCTTTTAAAATGTGCGTTATAAAATTTATTATCACCATGAAGGACATGACACTTCAGTATGGCAATATCATCATATAGAGAATCCTATAAATTAGTCATTATTTACTATAACGAGGAAGCAATGAAATTTGAAAGGCATACCATTACATCTGCCACTTGCCAACACGGACATTTTCACAACTTATTCTAAATTCCAGTCATTGATATGTATCCAAGGCTTCATATTTTCAGCAGCTGCGACTCCATGATACGGTTTCGAACTCCTTTCGGAACCCCTCAGGTCTGTCACCTCATATCTATCATTGCCGAGTACCTTCTTTACCCGAAACGGACCCTTGAAAGTAGGTAGGAGTTTTCTGCTTCGTCCGTCATTGCTTTGACTCTGTATTTTAATTAATATCAAGTCATCTTCGGCGTAAATCTTGGCTTTCCTTCGAGTTTTATCAAACCTCTCCTTTTGGGATATAGCACTGGCTTTAATATTCTTGTCAACCTTTGCTCGCAACTCTGTCACGTCCACTAGTGATTCATTATCAAGATCGGGTTCTAGAGTATCGCAGTCAGTACGTAAACGATAGCCTAGTAAAACTTCGCTTGGAACGGCTTTAATAGTCTTATGGATTGTAGTATTCAAACCTTGTTGAACTGTTTTAACATATTGGTCCCACCTATCCTCCGTAGTATTCGCCCCGACAGTTTTTAGCGATTCCATTATTGTTTTATTAAATCTCTCTGCCTGCCCGTTTGAACGGGGCATACCCGTTGCCACAATATGCGAGCGAATATTCTTATTATTACAATAATCTCTAAATTCAGTGGAAGTAAAACATGAACCTGAATCAGAGATGATACGTCTCGGGTTACCAAAACATTTTGTAATACTGTTTAACTCGTTTATAAAATCTGAAGTTTTTGTAGATTTTACTGCGTTAAGATATTTATTTGCATTTGTAGTTTCAACAAATGGGCCTAAATGATCTACATGCAAAGTGTGAAAGGGTTTCGCGTATTTTGGCAACGGATACAGTTCCCCTTCTTTAGGGCCGCTCTTATTTTTATAATAAATACAATTTAAACAATTTCGTACATATTTTTTTACAATGTGACGCATACGAGAAAACCAATATTTCGATCCTATCCTTTCTACCGTTTTATCTACTGAAAAATGGCCCATATCGTCATGGTTGTATTTTATTATTTGCCATATACACCTTTTGGGTACGACCCACCGACGACCTTGGGCCGTTCTTCTATAAACCTTGCCGCCTAGAAGCTCATAAATATGAAACACATTTCTATTACTATCTATATCACCAGACTCTAAAATAGTTTTAATTTTAGCAATATCTGGATCTTGTATTTGTACAGAAAGTAGCCAGTCACCTTCAGTTATTGACAATATTATTTCAGTTTCTGACAATATTATTTCAGTTTCGGATCGCTCACCAGATGGAATAGGGTTTCGACTCAAGGCATCTACGTGTTGCATACGTGTACCTTCTCTATGCTTAATCTCGTACACGAACTCTTGAGTGGAAAGAACCCACCTTGCGATCCGGGGAATAATATCCTTTTTAGTTATTGCATATCTAACCGCGCTACAGTCGGTTACTATAGTAAAGGGTGAACCAATTAAATAAAGGCGAAACTTCTGAAGTGAGCTTACGATTGCTAAGAGTTCGAGTTCGAAAGAATGGTATTTTTTTTCATCTGCTGTTGTTTGACGGCTATAATAATGTACAGGTTTTTCACCTCCGTCAGTAACCTGAACAAGAATACCCGCGATACCATCTCGACTTGCGTCCGCATATAAAATCGTGTCTTTTTTAGGATCAAAAATAGATAACACACTGTCAGATGTAAGTTTAGTTTTCAGAACTTGAAATGCTTGCTCATGAACAGAACTCCATGACCATGAAACATCTTTCTTTAATAATTTAGTAAGAGGGGCAGAAATAACGGCGCAATTTTTTATGAATTTACGAAAATAATTAATTAAGCCTAAAAATTGTCGTAACTGATGTACAGTTTTCGGGATGGGGAATTTCTTGACGGCATCCACTTTGGATTCATTTGGCATTACACAATTTTGTTTAATTTTATAACCAAGAAACTCAAATCTCCGTTTTAAAGAAATGACACTTTTTTAAATTTAAAGTCAATCCATTAGATTGAAAGATTTGTAAAACTCTCTCCAAAAGATTTAAATTTTCTTCGATAGTTAGTGTGACTAAATATATGTCATCTAAATATAGAATGACGTTTTCAAATCTTAAATTACCTAACACCTTATTCATCATTTGCTGAAAACAGGATGGTGCATTAGCCAAGCCAAATGGAAGCCGCAGAAATTCATAATGTCCATCTTCAGTAATGAATGCAGTTTTTTCGACAGAATGAGAACTCATAATAATTTGGTAATATCCGCTTTTTAAATCAAGACTAGTAAAATATTTATAGCCCTGCAACCTATCTACGAGGTCATCGATTCGAGGCATTGGGTACTTGTCTTTTACAGTTATTTTATTTAGTGCACGGTAGTCAATGCAGAGTCTTTTCTCGCCATTCTTCTTGCCGACAAGTAAGGCGGGACTCGCATACGGGGACTTACTTTCGCGGATAATATTATTATCCAATAGTTCCTGTACCATATCCCGTATAATCCTTCTGTCTGCGTACGAAGTTCGAAAAGGTCTACATTGCACCGGGCGAGAGTCAGTTAATGTAATAATCATTTCGTGGTTATCTACCTTGCCTAATTCCTTCATATTAGAGGCGACACACTGATTATACCGCTTAAATAACCAAATCAACTCGTTTAAGCGAGTGTGGCTATCAATTTTTATCTCAGTTAGAGAGTTACAAAATTCTTTGAACGATTGTGCATAATCAAACGTAAATGAATTACCAACACGCGAGTATATTAAGTCATCTCGCTCAGTTATGTTACGGCCAATCAATATATCACAACCAACTAAATCGTCAATCACATAAAAATCTACCCCCGTTAATGAAACGCAATCTATTTTTAAATCTACAGTAGTTTTACTAGTAACCGGCTTAGAGTTCTGCCTAGAAAATCCTTGCAACAAAACTGGTGTGGGTAGCACATTGGTGGGCAGCGAATATTTTTTTATTATAGCCTCGGAAATTAAGGAACAGCTACTTCCTGTATCAATAAATGCTTCATGACGAAAATGATTAATGTTAACAGTTTTAACAAATTTATTTCGTGAATCGTGTGTAAAAATAAATTTAGTCTCCTCTGTTTCTGGTTTTACTAATCCCGTATTTCTCTTATTGCGGCAAACGTCCTCAACGTGTCCCCTTTTACCGCAATAATTGCATTTATTGAGATCACACCGATTCCTTTTGTGATTTCCACCGCACGAGTAACACTTAATAGGGTTTCGAATCTGTGTTATACCTATTTGATTATTATTTTGTGCATTACTAATTGAATTTGCGTTAGTATTTGGGATCGAGATCGTAGCAGACCGATTTGAATAATTCGATCGATCGGCAGTTTTTTGCTCGTTTTCACGTGTACTGCTCGATGTTACATGTTTAGTGTTTTTACCTCTATAAGTACGGCCATGCAAGTAACTGGCCAGGTCATGACAAGATCTAAAATTACTTGCTTCAATAGATGCTCCTATATTACTGTCACCTATACTCCCGACAATTAAGGATATGATATCCTGTTCAGTAAAATTTAAAGATAATCTATCTATTTTACATTTAATATCAAAATAAAATTCGTACAAGGATTGATTCTCTACTGGCCGTTTACAATTTCTTTTAATAGTTCAAACATATTACGTCGTATTTGAAAACTATTAGCCAAGCGTTGGTGCCAATCATTCCATTTCCATGTAGGCCACTGACTATCGGTACGTAACAACGAATCATACCAAATTTTACCAGAACCTTTCAACTTATTAAGAGCTTGATAACGTGTCGTTTCATCGGACCACTCAAATGTTGCAGCGTAGGATTTTATAATACTAAGCCATGCATTAATGTCGTCGTTCAAAGGGTCAAACTCCGGTATAATGTTATTCAAGGTACTTACAGCTTTTGTATCGTTTCTATCCGATACCTTTAACTTCCTTCTGCGTGGTGGTGACGCAGATGGGGTCCTGTTCCTTGAACTTGTTGAACTACTGCTACTAGACAACGAACGCGCTCGCTTATGGTAACGTCTGCGCTTACCCATGACACGTGGATGTACACTTCTGATGTTAAATAAATTAAACTAGGGTAGTATATCGGTAACACTTTAATCACTTTTCATATAGAAACACCACTATGATTTAATAATAAGTTTAACTACACTCAGATTTTTACACAACACTTCCGGTTTCTATTCTCACCGTTTTTAAACACTACAAACCGATTCAAAATAGGATGACCAACTGATACAAAACATGATTTAAATATTAATAGCCAAACGTTAAACTTAGTAACATATTATTAATACAAGTTTTGTACGCAACTTAACGAGGAGTTCTAAGAACAACCTATTCGTACCACTGTTGTCAGTGCAATGTCTATGCGCCGCGTATCGCTTTAAAAGGTAAAGACAATATAAGTATGGCGCTCGCTCCACAATGTTGCTAGCGCTGTAATGTTGCCAACAGTACGGCGCTCGCTCCACAATGTTGCCTAGCGCCGTAATGCTGCCAACATACAGTAAAGTAAAATAATGAAAAAAAAATATAAAAGCGCTACATGACATTTTGACATTCGCGTGAATAAGCCCCACATGTCTTTTAAGCGCACCGGTGTGGGAGGGGTCCCTGACCGTCCGACTCAGGGCTTTTCTGTCGCGACCACAGAGGGCTATGGCGGTCAGGGCCATACGCGGATACCGCACGGTATCGACGGAGGCAGCGTGCCTGTTGGCTGGGACTCCCCCGTGGTACCTGGAGGCGGCAATGCTCGCCGGCTTGTATCGATGGGTGTCGGGGGTGCGAGCGGAGTGGTCTCTATGAGGGAGCTCACCCTTTCATCACCCCAGATGGAACGGACATGCCGACCATATGCCGACCATAGTTTTTCTTTATATATTCATTATTCGAACTCATTTCGCTAGGATTATTTTCTCATAAATACTTTGCATGAGACATAAACATGGGTATTATCGGCTATTTCTGGCAACGGTTACTAACTGATATTTGGTGTCAATACCAGTATCGATAACCGTTACCGAATATCGGTATTAAAGCAGGTTTTAAGCTGATGAATACGCGTATACATATATATAATAATGAACTTATTTCTATTAATGCACAGTTTAACCATTATAACCTTTCATAAGTCAAACTATAAAAAGAGTTTTCGTAGCATACGATAGTAAAGACAACCAGAACCATTACTGTTTGAAATACCAAATTTTATGATAATTAAGTCTTAGATCTATAGAAATAAGAACGTCTTTGGTTTCTTATTAATTTTCGTGAAATGTTGATTGTTATTAAGCCGTTGGCCAATAACCGCCCCCATCTCTATTTTGCACGACAGGACTTACGTAGAAAGAGAGTAATATCATAATTATTTTAATTATTAGATTTATTAGTAATCGTTCGGTTATACAGTCATACAAATTATTGTCTAGCGTCAAGCACATGACACTTGGCGTGGTAGGTCGGTAACTTAAACCACTATAACATTTGTGTAGTCAAAAGATTTAGATAATAGAGATTATGATAATGTGTCACTCTTTATTTCTCCTTATATGTACAACATTCATATTACGCCTCGTTGTCATCACCATTTGAGCTCATATACATTCCATTACTGTGTTCAAGCCTCCATAAATGTATTGATGAAATAAAATTTTACCAATTAGACAAAAGCGGAGCTTGCGAACTCTTTCTTTACTCTATTCAATTCTTAACTCTCCTAATGCCCCTTACTATTTAAAACCAAAGTTTCAATTTATTTTCATCACTCATGACCGTGCTCTTCGTTCCTCAAAAAATTTTCTTCTTCTTTGTCCCTCTCACTCTTCCAGTCTGGTGCATTCCTCCTTTGATATCCAGGCTATTCTTCTGTGGAATGCATTACATCTAGACATCAGAATGGCTGCTAGTCGAGACATTTTCAAGGCTAAAGTTAAACGACTTTACTCAGATTTTCTGGCGGAGTCAACTCATCTGTGACGGCTCACATCCATTTTCATGTATGTATGTATACTTATGTATATATGTATTTATATAGTATATATGTATTTATATAGTATATATGTATTTATATAGTATATATGTATTCATATTTATATATTTGTATCATTTGGTAATTATGTATAAATTCTGATCTTCAACTATCTGTATTGCACCTGCCTTGAATTATTTCTGCTCCACCCTCGGTCGACAGGTAGAGAATGCCTAAGGCATTAAGTCCGCCGTGTACCTTTGTTTGTGCAAAAGTTTTAAAATAAATAAATAAAATTACTGTTATATTTATTTACGTTTACTTTTCTTTATATATCATTGAGTCTATTATATTTTAGGGTGTTTGTGTATGCCACGCGGGTTAGACGAGTAATCATTTTTTTGGACATCAGATCTGTCCGGGGCAACGAGTAGGGACACGGAATCGAATAGAAAGTATCGATACTGTACTCATGAGTAGTACAGAAAAAAAAATTATATGCGCAAAAGTATGGAAACAAAGTATCGATTCTTCAAATTATCTTTTTTTTTTTTTTGTTCGGACTAGGAGTGTTAGCCTCAGATGGCTTTCCATGGCCTTCGTGTTCCATGGCCTTCGTACTGCCGGGCCTCCCGCCGGCGCTTCGATCACCGTGAAGTCGGTCACCATCAGCATCCAGGCCCACATGAAGTACTTGGGCCTGGTGGTCGACGGGCATTTTTGGTTCCGGGAGCATCTCCATCGACTTGTTCCCCGGCTTGTCGGCACGGCGTCCGCCCTTTCAACAACGAGGTGACGTGGGTACGGGTGGGTTATGGGCCCGCGCGCCGTCCTTTCATCGCCCCGGACGGACATGTCCGCGCGTGCGCTCACCATAGCCCACCCATAAAAAAAAATAAAAAAAAGCCTCAGATGGCTGTTACAACCCTTACGCGGACTAGTGGTGAGCGCTGAGGGCTGTCAACCTAACATCAAATTATCGAGTAGCGAAGTACTTTTCATAGAACCTATATCGTGTGGGCTTTTTTTTTAGGAATGAAACGTCTGTGAACGAATAAAAATATTTCGAGCCACGTTTTAGAAGGTTCATCATCAAATCCCGACTTTGTCATCAGTGGCCCGTCCAGGCGGATTACCCCTTGGGTACCTTTCTCCAATCAACGCCCCGGCGGTGGCGGCACCTCTATAAGCGCCGTTGAAGCGACGCCCCCCCGGCTTCGCCGCAGGCGACCAAACTCCCCGGTCCAATCACCCACGGATAGGGCGGCATTATGCGCAGGTATTCGCGCCTACGCCGCACAAATAGATGAGTTACCATAGGAATATTATTTCGATTTTTTTTTTATTATGTCTTAGTAACGTCAAATTCTATGTAATAGCTAAAAGATATATTGCCATCAAGGGGCAATGATTTTACTTTTTTTATTTAACTTCAAATTGCTACTTATAGTACTATACTTATACTACTAAATTTCGACCAATAATATATTTTTACCGCTTCCTTCTTACGGAGGTCATATAACATGACTAATAGACGTAAAATCTAATTACGTGCAAGACTGTAATATAAAGAAACGTAAAAAAACAATAAAAAAAGCTCTAATCGTCTGATTAGCGTAGTTTAAAAGACTAATATAATTTTGTTATAGAAGATTCTAATGATACGTAAGCTTTAAGAGAAAGATAGTAATAATAGTGCTAATTTTGATATCTCGGTTTATACATTTAAAGCAAAGATAAGCTGCAATGTGCTTAAGCCTAGCATTGCCAAAGGATGGTGAAAATAGTGAATGTTAATAAATACTACTTTAACGTATAATGACAGAGTAAGTGGACAATTCATTGTTTATAGCTGTCGTTGTCGAATCACATCCTCACGTTTTAAACAAAATACATAAGAGAGAAAAAGAAATGGTACACTATCTTCGTGTTTTTGTTTTGTGTTCGGGAGGGCAGTATAATATCTGCTATTAGTTTGTAAGTTTGGCTTGGGCTGAAAATCAACGGCTGGGGATGCTCACACGTTTATTTTCTCGGCATCTATGCCTCCAAAACCAGTTAAATTTTTTTTTGTCTTTAAAATACTTGGATCGATTTTGATAATATTTTGCAGCCAGATAGATGTCTAATATCAATCTAATAAGGAGTAACTTAGGGTATTTTTTCTGAGAAAGTCCTTATTAAATTTGAAGGGATGTCCGGGACTCGAACCCGAGGGCATATCTTAGGATATATCGTAGATTTAAAATACGGAAGCAAGGCAACTGGAACCGAAGCAAAGCGAGGGCGGGTCCCTATTATAATATAAATGAAATAGTTTTATTTTGTATGTGTAATAAATATTAAAATTATTGTTAATCTTAGCTGCTTACGTAAACTTAAAAGTATCTATGATATCCATATTAAGAGAAGGGATATGATCTATGTTATATATCTACAGCTACTAAATAAAAATGTACCTATTTTACCGATTTTGTCGTGTTTGTATTTGATTTTGGATTGCCCTACGTTTCGAATACTTTATAGCGTTCATCGTTACGGGCGGATTCACGGTCATGGTCCGCCCGAAAATCAAACACAAAGGCGATAAAATCCGTAAAACAGTTTTATTTAATAGTTAAAAAAATGGTATATTTTTAATAAGTTATAACAAAGTATTAACAACCCTGATCTTCGCACACCTGTAAAACATTAGTATATCTAGTGGAAAATCATACTTTATTTCATCGTATGTAACGCTTAGTTTCAAATGTAATGCAAACAACAACACAATATATATTTATACCTATATATATAAGTCACATCAGTTATAAATTAATAACATTCTCGTTTCGCATAATAATTTCTCAGTAGATTATCTGACACAGACGTGGTCACAATGAAATCAGTTGTGTTTTTATTTGTATTATTCGGTACATGCTATTGTGCTGTCGAATTCAATGAGAGACCAAGGAACTTCAGTATTGAACTGTTATACTACACGCAACTAGAAACGGATGGGCATGTTGTGTTATCACCCTTTGGAATATGGACGCTCATGACAGGACTTGCCCTTGGAGCTACAGGTAACAGCTACAATCAACTCAGCAGAGCATTCTTCTTACCAAAAAATCAAAACACATTGACGACAGGTTATAAAGACTTAACAAGTTCCGTACTAGCTCAAACTAATGGAGTCAGTTTGGTTAGCAGAAATTTCGTATTTTTGGATAAAAGTTTTACGATATATCCTGCATTTAGAGAGAACCTGCAAAATGATTTTGGTGCGTCGCTTAAAGTTTTGGACTTTGATGATCCAAATTCGGCGAGAATCGCGAACAGTTATATAGAGAGAGCTGGCGGACGTGTTTCGAATGTGTTGAGGTCAGACGACTTTCGTCAATCAAAAATGATATTAACAAACGTGATTTCTTTCAAGGGATTATGGGCATCACCTTTTAATAAATCTGACACTGAACTAGAACCATTCTACAACGAAGACAAAGAAGTTATTGGGTCTGTTAATATGATGTTCCAAACAGGAGAATACGCGTTCTCAAATATAAGACCTTTAGAGGCTTTCGTCATCGAGTTACCTTACAGCACAGATGGGAAATACTCAATGCTGGTTATACTACCATACCCGTCAGTTAAAATGAGTGATATGTATAAAAACTTTAATAAAGTTACTTTGAAGGATGTATGCCAGCAACTTCAAAAAGACACTGATACGTATGGGTTTGAGGAAGTTGATGTAAAAATACCAAGGTTCCACATCAGTACGAATCTTGCATTAAACAAACCTTTGAATGATATGGGTGTGTATGATATATTCCAGCCGGATTTAGCAAGTTTCCAACGAGTATCTAAAGATAATATATTCGTATCTGCGATTATACACAAAGCCGATATAGAAGTGACAGAATCGGGTACTGTTGCTTCTGCGGCGTCCTCGGCAACTTTCGCCAATAAGATATCGACACCTAAATTTAATGCAAACAGACCTTTCTTATATTTCATAATGGAGAAAACTACAACAACTGTGATATTTAGTGGCATTTATTCGAAACCTTCAGTTTATTAATACTAGTTACTTAGTATTTTTAATTTTATTTCAATCGATTACTATTTGTACAAACAAATAAGGAAAAACATACTGTTAAGCTTTAATTTTCTTGCTTTGTGTTTTATGATTTTAATGTTGTCTCACCTTTATAAATATTCTTTGGAGTAATTTGGAAATAGATGTCTTTGTACTCCTTTGATAATTAGTTATGCTATGTTAAGGATAATGACGGAAGCGCTCGTGATTAATATTACGCATTAAATGCAGGTTTATTTGATATATACAATTAATCATTTTTATTTATATTCCACAACAATTAATTAAGAGTTATTTATTGGCCTTGTAATTATTTCCTCCCTTTTTAAGCGCTTACTAACAGCAAAAACAATTGTATTACAATTTTAAATATACATAAAAAATCTCATCCAATTAAGTATTAGATAGGTTGTGGATTCGATGTAGATTGAAATTACTATTTACAGTTTATCATTAAAATGAATACCTTAGAAAATATTAGATATGTAAAATGCAGGCGCAAGGCAGCTAAGATCGAACTGAAGCGAGGGCGGGTCGCTTTTAATTGTGTAGAATAAATCATATTTCAATAAATAATAGACTTTCTTAAAAATCAAAAGTATCCGAAAAGGTTTCGGTTTCGGCCGAAACTGAAATAGATACCGAAGATACGTTTTCGGTTTCGGTAGAGAATTCTGTTGAGATTATATACCTTAAACCTTGTGCCAATTTTGAATCGGTGTGGTGTAGCCATAGATGCAATACAACCGGTGTAAAACGTTTTAAAACAGAAGAAAAGCAGTTTAAAACCTCAAGACAACCATTTTGAACAGTTGAATACTCGACTACAATTAATAAAAGAGATACTTGAGAGATGTGTTAATTACGAACACTTTTTGGTAACGACGGCTTGTTTTGTAATGAATTATTTTTACTTGAATTAGTTGCCTACACAGTAAATAAACAGGATTAGACAAGGTGTGGCGCTTTTAAGAATCTATCGCCGCGCCGTATTAACGCCTCGTACAGAAAGAGCAACTTTCATCAAAAGGGCAGGCATGCAGGCAAGCATGATGGCTAGGGTTTTCACAATTAACAATATTTATTTTAAATATTACCTTAATAATTTATCATAATAAACATTATAGAATTCGATGAGTCTTAAAATTTACTTGAATGGCTATATTAACTTGAACTCGAATCAAGAATGAAAATGGCACTTAATAATTCAGTAATAGATTATATACATAGGTATGTTTCAATTGAACTTTACTAATATGAATATAATTAATGTTTGTAACATAAAATTTCGTAGTCCTTCTTCGAAACTGCATATGTATATGTAATCTTTTTTAAAACATTACTTACAAAAGACTGTCTTATTGTTAAGCCTAATATATTATGATGATTATATTTATTATTTATATCTCTTTAAACCTGAATATAAATTTATGTACTTATGAGACATTAATTTGTATTTTTTTATACATTTTTTGCGCTGAGGGTACTCCCACGGGGTATTCCGTCGGGTCGACCACTGAAATCAAGGAACTCTGCACCGGTGGTCGGCCCAACAACGAAGGCGACCTGCTTTATGGGTGGGTTACGGGGCCGCGCGCCGCCCCTTTGTCATCACTGACCGTAGCCCACCTAAAAAAAATACATATATACCTTTAGAATTTCTATAATTTGTTCTAATAAAGACTTCGGGTAATTTTCCAATCCGACTGTTAGTATGGATATGAATGGTCATTTTAAAGGTTTAGCCACACTTTTAATGAAAAAGTCAGGATAGTAGTGCTGCAATCTGATGAAATAAATACTAAATAGAAGAAACACATGTAGGTAAACTAAGGTGCATGCTTTATTCTGTTTGACTAAATGTTTCAGAAAACAGATTTCAAATCAGTTCAATTACTTTCTGAGTGATGCGATTTTGTAAATACAGATAAACAAAAATACAGACAAAATTATCAGAAACCATGCTGTTATGATCTATGACGTATTTCGGATTATTTTTTTTCGTATTACCGTCAATTTACATTCCTTTGCGGATATTACGCCCAATAGCGAGATAAATATACACTGAAAAGAAGTGGTTATGAAAGAAGTATACAAAATCATGGCTTTCTTACAACAGGATAAGAAAATAGCAGAAAAGAGGTCTATGGCATCCTTCTAAATAATCTATAAGAATTTATTATATCTGGTGTATTAGAGGATAGATAGGGATTACATAGCCGACGCCGCCGTGGGTGGTCACACTGAGGAATATTAGGATTTTTTTTTTTTGGAGGTGGGTTGCGATCGCGCGCTCCTCGCACCACTCCGTCCGGGGCGACAGAGGGGCAAGCACGCAACTCCCGCAACCCACCCACGATGCACGTCGCCTTCGTCGTTGGGCCGACCACCGGAGCAGGGTTATTTGACATCAGTGGTCGGCCCGACGGAATACCCCCTACGTGGGGTACCCTCCCATCGACCGACGTCCCCCCCTCGAATATTAGGGTCTTGGATGCCAACGGCCGTCTATATCCGAAACGGTAGCCGACCAAGAATGCTGTCGAAGTCTTGGAATCGGTACCGTTAGCCCGCTCAATTGGCAGTGAAGGAAATACTAAAATTTATGTGGTTGTAAGTCGCATTTTGTTGACCTGAACGGTTCCGGAGGATTATGATACAAAAATAGCCTCTCAAACCAAAAAAATATAGCAGTAGCTATGTTTTTTTTTGGCGTATTCAGTGACCGCATCTATGCTCCGGCGATTCAGCATTGCAAACATAGTATTCACAGTCCAGAGGCAGTTTTCGTCTCCACTTCACCAGTGGAATTAATTGACATACTATACCACGCATGTCAGACGTTCTGGAATAGGGCTCCATTCCAAGCTTTGCTTTTTTGCATATGCATATTATCCCTTAATAGTCTTTTACGATACTTGTACTCTTACTACGTCCCCACACGGAGAATAGTGTGTTTTAGCTAATGTTTATATAATTATATCTGATGTTTACGCGAGCATTGATTACTTTAGCAAGTATTTGCTAAAATAATCAATGCTCTGACACCTGCACCAATGGGTAGGAAAAGACTCCGTGTTGACTCTCAGTCTAGGTGGAAAATTACTTTGTTGACGTCACCCCTAATTACTTTTCGTTAATGGCTGTGTTGAGTAAGTATAACATTATAAGGCTTAATGACACTTTTTACTAATGATACAAACCTGATTCAAAAATTCATTCGGACAAAAAATGTGGTTGTCGTGTCTAATTGTGTTTACGCGAGTATTACACATTTTAAAAAAAACTACTTCACGGATTTTATCGCGTTTATTTTTGATTTTTGATTGCCCGACGTTTCGAACACTTTGCAGCGTTCATGGTCACAGGTGGATTAAGATGTCTCACGTCCTGTTGGAAAATTTATAAATATCTACCCGATACAGGAATTAGTTATTAAGTATTGAAGTAGTTATTGAATATATTGTAGCTGTTTATTGTCCCATAGCAAATAAAATAAAAAATAAAAGACACCTATGCCTAAAATACAGTTTAATTTTTTTTGTCTATATCTGTTTGTTTGAGCTAATCTTTTAAGCGCCTGGAGCGATTTGAATAAATAATATATTACTACCAGGGAGCTATCTATATAAGGAGTAACTTAGGCTATATTTTATCTCGGTATTCCGCACGGGAACGGATACTATGCAGGTAAGGCGACTAAAACCGAAGCAAAGCGAGGACTGGTTGCTAGTAAATAATAAATAATTCAATATTATATACCTTCCGTGTGGTGACAGAGTAAGAATACAATTCACCACCCCCTCTCATGCCTATGGGTGTCGTAAAAGACGACTAAGGGATATAATATGCATATAATATCTATGCAAGAGAAGAATAACTCGAAACTAAACCCTACACCAACACTTTTGACAAGCGTGCTATAGTTAGGTCAATTTCCCTACAATAGTGGAGGAGGCCCGAGCCTAACAGTGGGCGTGTATGGGCTGAAATGATGATGATGAAATATTAGGAAGAAGTAAGAATAGAATAATCCTCTGTCTAATATAATATGCAAAAAAACACTTGGAATAAAACCCCATACGTACCTAATCAGCAGATATATTAAGTAAAATTGCCTCCTATTGTGGGGGAGGTTTGTGCCTAGCAGTTGAACATATGGGAGCTTAATTGATAAAATAAAAATGTACAATTTATAAACAATGGAGGAAGAGCTTTTGTCATATGGAATAATACTATATATACATATGAAGACCGCGAGTTTCACCTAAATGCATACATAAATACATGAATACTATTTCACCTAAATACTTGAATACTATATATACATATTGAAGACCGCGAGTTTCACGTAAATACATACATAAAAAAAACTATAAAAAACAGTGGACAAAATACTGGTTCCAGTCGTCGCCGTTAGGGTTGTCAAGCACAAAAAAAGAATTGTAAATAATGTATTTTGATATTTAGTAAAGTATTTCACGCGTGAAATAAAACTATTATTGACATTTTGTTATTATTTTCACCTATATATTTGTTTGTATGTAACCGATTTTAAATAGTTTGTCCCGTTTTTGTACCCGTTACTGAAACCTTTACTTTGGTCGTGACTCGATAAATATCAGTCTTCCTATTTTCTGCATCGCATTTTTTTAACAGCCACCTTTGAACACGACCTAGACCCAGTCAAATTTCTTTTAAACATAATAGTAAGACTACGGATGATAAAACAATAATTTAAATAGTTTGCTCCATTATCCTTACAGAATTAGCGATTTTTTTGTCAGTTACTGAGATTTTGACGTTACTCATTGTACGTAACTGTCTCTATTCTCGGCATCGCAGTTTTTTTTGTTTCAGTTATCTATATATACAGGCTGGATCAGGTTATGGGGCAACTGGTCAAAAGGGAGCTAGGCAATGGTGGTAGGAACCCATGAAAAAAATTTGAACGAAAAATATCGATTCGTTAAGGAAAAATATCGATTCGTTAATAAATTGAATAAATCAACGATTACATTCACATAAGCAAAACAAACTTCGCTTTAAAACAGCTGATCGTCCTATGGCCGTTGACCGCTCGCGCGATCGTAGGTACAACCTACGATGTCATTGAAACGTTTGCGCAATTCTAGGTGTGAATGAATGAAATTATACTGGCGAAGCTTTACATGCCTACATGTATTTTGTCTGTACATGCCTACATAATACGTAACATTTAAGGCGTAGACTCTTAGACACATTTTTTTGAAATCACTATAACTTTTATGTTATATTGTTTTTTTGTGTAATGTACATTCTAATTACGATCTATGACCGTTAAACTACAACATACTCGAACAGTTGCCCCATAACCTGATACACCCTGTATATGTTGGTTGAGTTGGGTTGGCCACGGACGTCAAGGAACTCGGTACCAATAGTCGGCTCAATAGTAAAGGGCGAGTGAATACGGTGTGTTATATATAGGGCCACGCGCTGCCCTTCTGTCACCCCCAGCAGAACGGAATCCGTGTGTGCCGACCATAGTAGTATCTTTATGTATGTTCATTGTTCGAATTCGATTTTCTGCCATTTTGAACGGTCATATTTCATACGTTGTAGACATTTCATTACCCTGATTAGGATCGCCAGGATTAATAATTTTCTCTTGAAGCCTTTGCGTGAGAGATAGCCCCATGGCTATCTCTAAAGCAAAAAAACACCCATGTGTTACTGGTTATTTCTGGCACCAGCTACTAACCGATATTTGGTGTCAATATCGATATCGTTACCGAATATCGGTATCAAAGCGGGTTTTTAGCTGATGAATACGTGTATAGATATCGTGAACTTATTTCTATTAATGCACGGTTTAACCATTACAACTTTTCATAGGTCAAACTACAATGAAAAGTTTTCGTACGGCGCGCTCCTCGCACTACTCCGTCCGGGGCGACAGAGAGACGTAAGCACGCACACCCACAACCCACCCACGATGGACGTCGCCTTCGTCGTTGGGCCGACCACCGGAGCAGGGTTACTTGTCATCAGTGGCCGGCCCGACGGAATACCCCCTACTTGGGGTACCCTCCCATCGACCGACATCCCCCCTCGGGGAGTACGTCGGTCTTTCCTCACGCGGTCGGCCTCTCGGCGGGTGACGGACTAATCCCCGGTCACGTCACCCGTGGCATCGGCTAGAGCGGCATGAGGCGCAAATACTCGCGCCTACGCCGCCCCAGTCGCCGGCGGCGGATCGCCTCATCGAGGCTGCGCTCCTCACGCAGGCGATCTGCCGCCTCCTTCTGCGGGACCACTGTCTCGCAGAAGGCTGCGACCGCGTCCCAATTCCTGACACTGCCAACCATCGCCCTGGCGATAGTCGGCAGCGTCAGGTCGGCACCGATGATTGCGACGAGTTCACAGCGCTGCTCTGCCCAAGCGGCGCAGGCCTCGAGCGTATTCTGCGCCGTGTCCTCGTCGCAATCGCAGTGGTGGCAGGACCGTGTACTCTTCCTCCTCACGACCTTGTGCAGGTATTTGACGAAGCACCCATGCCCCGTCAACACCTGCACTAGTCGGAAGGAGAGCACCCCGTGCCGCCTTTCCAACCACTGCATCAGCACCGGCCGGAAGGCCTCCACGGTTCGTACCCCAAACCGAGGCCGTAGTAGGTAGGTAGTAAATAGAGTAGTAAATAGATGACCTAGGGATTTTATGTGAAGTTTTTTTTTGTTGTCTTTTTAACGCCAAGTCCTATGTTGTTGTACCTACCTTGATGTTGCCATCAAGGGAACATGATTTTACTTTTTTTATTTAACTTCAAATTGCTACTGGACATTTCTTAAACATCAATGTTTCGACGAATAATATATTTTTACCGCTTCCTTTTTGTGGAGGTCATATAAAATGACTAATAGACGTAAAATCTAATTACGTGCAAGACTTTAATATAAAGAAACGTAAAAAAAAACTATGCTTAGCTATAACGGTCTGATTAGCGTAGTTTAAGAGACTAATATAGGCTTGTTAGGGAAGATGTTAATTATAGTTGAGCTTTAAAGAAAGATACTGTAATAATAATGCGAGTTTTGATATCTCGGCTCATATATTTAAAGTAAAGATGAGCTATTCCAGTTGCTTAACCGCAGAGTTGGTAAGGGTGGTGGATATAGTGAAGTTAATAGATACTTCTTTACTGTATGACGACGGAGCAAGTGAACAAATCACTAAATTTTATTTTTGTTCGTATGTACTGTTGTCGGATCATATCCTCACGTTTTAATGGTGTATAATATAACGAAAATAATATAAGCTAATAATATGACATGGGACGACGAGATATATATATATATATGCGACTGCGTCACAATATTTTTTTTAAGTAGGTACATCTAGATTATTTATCTTAGATAAAACAAAAACTGCTAAAAGATGAGCTTGATATCTTGCAAATTAAGCTGGCGCATGGGGGGTCTTTACCATTTAAAATACATTGAAAAAAAGAACTTCTTTATTTTCATTGTAAAAGACGATTTTTTTTTTAAATTTCCCCTTTCGATATTTTTATTTTTTCTTAATTTTTTCGCTAATACGCATAGGAATAAAGTTACAAGGCTCTAAAAAACGAGAATTATAAACGAATTTTTTGAATTATAAAAAAAATATTACGTTGCTTACGTAAAATAGTATCTATGATAGGTATCCGTAGTTAGAGAAGGGATAGGATCCATGTTATGTATCACTATGAATTGTACAGGGCATGATTTTAAGCAAAAATATACCTATTTTACCGATTTTATTGCGTTTGTATTTGATTTTTGATTGCCCGACGTTTCGAATACGTTCCTTACAGCGTTCATCATCACGGGTGGATTCACGGTTGTGGTCCTCCCGAATATAAAAAAAAAGCACAAAGGTGATAAAATCCCCAAAATAGTTTTATTTACAATATGTAATACTCGTTTAAACATTAGAAATTATTATAAAAATTGTATATTTTTAACAAAGTTTTTAGCAACCCTGATCTTCGCGCACCTGTAAAACATTAATAGCTCAATTGGAAAATCATATCTTATTACATCGTATGTAACGCTTAGTTTCAAATGTAGTATTAACATAAACATATTATATTTTTATATTAGTCACATAGGTTATAAACTTAAACATTCTCGTTTCGCATAATAATTTCTTAGTACATTATCTGACACAGACGTGTTCACAATGAAATCAGTTGTGTTTTTATTTATATTAATCGGTACGTGCTATTGTGTTGTCGAATTCAAAGAAAGACCAGGGAACTTCAGTATTGAACTGTTAAACTATACGCAACTAGAAACAAAGGGACATGTAGTGTTGTCACCATTTGGAATATGGACGCTCATGGTAGGACTCGCCCTTGGAGCTACAGGTAACAGCTATAATCAACTCAGCAGAGCATTCTTCTTACCAAAAGATCAAAATACACTAACAACAGGTTATAAAGACTTAACAAATTCCGTACTAGCTCAAACTAATGAAGTCAGTTTGATTAGCAGAAATTTCGTATTTTTGGATAACGGTTTTACGATTTACCCCGCATTTAAAGAGAACCTGCAAAATGATTTCGGTACATCGCTTAAAGTTTTGGACTTTGACGATCCGAATTCAGCGAGAATCGCGAACACTTATATCGAGAAAGCTGGCGGACGTGTTTCGAATGTGTTGAAATCAGACGATTTTCGTCAATCAAAAATGATATTAACAAACGTGTTTTCCTTCAAGGGATTATGGGCATCGCCATTTAATAAATCTGACACAGAACTAGAACCGTTTTACAACGAAGACAAAGAAGTTATTGGATCTGTTAATATGATGTTCCAAAGAGGAGAATTCGCATTATCAAATGTAAAACCTTTACAGGCTTTCGTCATCGAGTTACCGTACAGCACAGATGAGAAATACTCAATGCTGGTTATTCTACCATACCCATCAGTTAAAATGAGTGATATGTATAAAAACTTTAATAAAGTTACTTTGAAGGATGTATTCCAGCAACTTCAAAAAAACATTGATATGTATGGGTTTGAGGACGTTGATGTAAAAATACCAAGGTTCCACATCAGTACGAATCTTGCATTAAACAAACCTTTGAATGATATGGGTGTCTATGATATATTCCAGCCGGATTTAGCAAGTTTCCAACGAATATCTAAAGATAATATATTCGTATCTGCGATTATACACAGAGCCGATATAGAAGTGACAGAAGCGGGTACTGTTGCATCTGCAGCGTCCTCGGCAACTTTCACCAATAAGATACCGCCACCTAAATTTCATGCAAACAGGCCTTTCTTATATTTCATAATGGAGAAAACTACAACAACTGTGATATTTAGTGGCATTTATTCCAAACCTTCACTTTATTAATACTAAATAATTATTTACGTACTTTTTTTATTTTATTTCAAACGACTGCTACTTGTGACGCACGAAGTAAACAAATAAGGAAAACATACGGTTGAGCTTTAATTTGCCTGCTTTGGGTTTTATCACTTTATCGCTGTCATTAATATATATAAATACTCTTTGGAGTAATTTGGAAATAGATGTCTTTATACTCCTTTGATAATTAGGTATTAGTCCAGGATAATAACGGAAGCGCTCGTGATTAACATTATGTATTAAATGCAGGTTTGTTTGGTACATTCAATGAATCCTTTTTATTTACATTCTGCAACAATTAATTAAAAGTTATTTGTTGGCCTTGTAATTATTTCCTCCCTTTTTAAGCGCTTAATAACAGCAAAAACAATCGTATTACAATTTTAAATATACATAAAACCTCATCCATTTAAGTATTAGACGGATTGTGCATTTAATGTAGATTGAAATTACTATTTACAGTTTATTATTAAAACGAATATCTTAGGAGATATTAGACG
The DNA here is from genome assembly GCA_032191425.1 of Lymantria dispar. NCBI lineage: Eukaryota > Metazoa > Arthropoda > Insecta > Lepidoptera > Erebidae > Lymantria > Lymantria dispar. The sequence continues at coordinate 17,176,624 of CM063465.1, read as the reverse complement.
TTAAAATGCAGGGACAAAGCAGCTAAGATCGAACTGAAGCGAGAGCGAGTCGCTCTTAATCGTGTAGAGTAAGCGGAATTACAATAAATAAGAAATTTTCTTAAAAGTAAGTCCAAATTGTCCGAAGAGGTTTTGATTTCGGCCGAAACTAAAATTGATATCGGAAATACGTTTTCGGTTTCGGTAGAGAGTTCTGTTGAGATTATATACCTAAAACGTTGTACCAAATTTGAACCAGTCTGCTGTAGCCATAGATGGAAAACACCCGATGTAAAACGTTTTAGGACAGAAGAGAAGCAGTTTAAAACCTCAAGACAACCATTTTGAACTGTTGAATACTCGACTAAAATAAATAAAAGAGATACTTATGTATTAATTATGGACACTTTTAGGTCGTGACCACACGTTTTAAAATGAATTATTTTTACTTGCATTAATTACCTATACAGTACATAAACAGAATTAGACAAGGTGTGACACTTTAAGTATGTACCGCCGTACTAGCGCTTCGTACAGAAAAAGCAACTTTCATCAAAAGGTAATGCATGATGGCCAGGGTTTTCAAAATTAACAATATTTATTTATTTATTACCTTAATAATTTTAATAATAACCATTATAGAATTTAATAATATAATATTTTTTCTCTAATAATGATGACTGGTTGGACGTGAGACATCTTAGTCTGCCCGTGACCATAAACGCTGCAATGTGTTCGAAAATCCGGACAATCAAAAATCAAATACAAATAAGATAAAATCCGTAAAGTAGTTTTAATTACAATTATAGAATTTGATGACTCTTAAAATTTACTTGAATAGCTATATTCACTTGAACTCGAATTAAGATTTAAGATGGCGCTTAATGATTCAGTAATAGATTATATTATGTATTAAGTGTATAATTGTATATACATAGGTGTGTTTCAATTGACCTTTACTAATATGAATATAATTAATGTTTGTAACATGAAATTTCGTAGTCCTTCATCGAAACTGTATATGTATGTATATGAGATTTTTTTTTTAAAACATTACTTACAAAAGACTGTCTCCTTATTGTTTTAGCGTATATCATTTTACTTCTTGTTTAGATCTATTTAAACCTAAATAATATAATTGTATTTATTAATAAAGACCTATGAGACATTAAAATGTTTTTCTCGATACCTTTAGAATTTCTATAATCTGTTCTAATTACGCTATTAATTGAATGACTTCGGGAAATTTTCCAATCTGACTTTTAGTATGGGTATGAACCATACATATTTTTTAAAGGTTTAGCCACAATTTTAATGGAAAAGTCATGATAGCGGTGCTGACATCTGATGAAATAAATACTAGGTAAATAGGAGAAAAACATGTAAGTAGGTAAACTAAGGTGTATGCATTATTCTGTTTAAATTTTTAATATTTAATAATATTTATTCAGTTGAATTAATTACTTACATACAAATAGAAATTACGTATTTCCATACGTATTTCCGTGTGGTGACGGAGTAAGAATACAATTCACCACTCCCTATCTTGCCCGTGGATGTCGTACAAGACGACTATGGGATATAATATGCACATAACATCTGTGCAAGAGAAGGAAAACTCGAAATGAAACCCTATACCAACATGTCTGACCAGCATGGTATAGTAGGTTAAATTCCCTCCCATTATGGAGGAGGCCCGAGCCCAATAGTGGGACGAGTGTGGGCTGCGATGATGATGATGATGATTTCCATATAATCAGAAATTTTCAGGACCTATACTGTTATGATCTATGACATATTAGTAGCCGACCAAGAATGCCGTCGAAGTCTTGGAGTCGGTACCGTTAACCCGCTCAATTAGCATTGAGGGGAATACTAAAATTTATGGGGTTGTAAGTCGCATTTTGTTAACCTGAACCGTTCCGGAGGATTATAGTCAGATAATAGGTTCTTGAGCCAAAAAAAGAGATAGCAGCAACCCACTATTTTTTTTAGAGGAGTATCCAGTGTCCGCATCTATGCTACGCCGATTCCGCATTGCAACCATAGTGTTCACAGTCCGAAGTCAGTTCTCCTCTTCTCTCCACCATTGGAATGAAATTGACATACTATACCACGCATGTCAAACATGCTGGAATAGAGTTTTATTCCAAGTTTTACTTTTCTTACATAAATGTTTTCTGTATATTATCACTTAATAGTCTTTTACGACATCCACAGGCAAGAAAGGGGGAGTGTGAATTGTATTCTTACTCCGTCACCACACGGAGAACCGTGTGATTTAGCTAATGTTTATGTCTTCTGCTATAAGCTAAATTATTCAGTGAGGTTTAAAAAATAAAATTACTTTCTTGCTTTCAAGTATTTGCTAAAATAATCAATGCTCTGACACCTGCACCAATCGGTAGGAAAGGACTCCGTGTTGACTCTCAATTCGTGGAAAATTACTTTGTTGTCACCACTAATTACTTTTCGTTAATGGCTGTGTTGAGTATAACATTATAAGGCTTAATGACACTTTTCACTAATGATACAAACCTGATTCAAAAATTCATTCGGACAAAAAATGTGGTTGTCGTGTCTAATTAATACTTTTATTGATAGATGGCGCTATTTTATATTATTGTTATTTAATAAACAATAATAATTTATAAAGAATTCTCGGCATCACACCACAAAATCTTTGAGTTTGATACAAAAACAAATTAATATTGCCAACAAACTGATTTTAGAATTATATTATATTATGGGATATGTAGTCACGCTGTAAGAAAATGCCACTCAATGGAACCGTTTTAACACCATCTATCAGGCAAAGTACAAATGTAGTCGTGGCCACATCTATGCATTTGCATTTATTTAAATGAAATTGAATTGTTTGTTTTTAATGTCAAAATTGTAGGTGTTTTTCATGCTCACGTGTCTATTTGCATGACTCCTATGCCTACAGAGAGTTTAATCATTTTTATCTGTATGTTTATTTGTTCTGCGCAATCTTCAAAACGGATCGATTTTAATAATATTTTCACGGTCACGGGTCTGCCGCGTCATGAGTCCGCCCGTGACTATGAATTTGTAAAGTGTTCGAAACGTCGGGCAAACGTATATCAAATACAAACGTGATAAAATCCATAGGTAAAGTGGTTTTATTTGCAATAATTAATTTTACTAATGTGAACGTGAAGTCTTGGGCTTGTATTGTGGGTCAGACAATTTAAATTTAGATTTTTTTAAGACTTAGAATATACCAGCAATTCAATGCAATATAATACTGCAAAACACAAAAATAATAAATAAAATTTAAAAGCGCCACATGACATTTTGACATTGCCGTCAAAAGTGAAAGGTGAGTTGATAGACTAATGAAATATAAAGACTAAAAGGTGACAGCCCTTCACTTCAAACACGACAGCAATCAGTGGCGGACTGCTCCGACGAGCCAAGAAAGTATTGCATGTTGATGGATTAGATAGAGCTTTCCAGAAGCAATATCTGTAAAGCCGTTGTGTTCCAGAAGGAGACGCTGGCAACGACCAGAGAGACGACGCCAGCATTATGTGCGCCTTTTCCCTTCGTAGTACAAGGGTGAGGTCAGTGACCCTCCGACTGTTTTTCCCAATTACTTGGGATCGACTCAATATTTACTCTTCCTTCATTGTACATATTGCAAAAGTGATTGGCAAGTTCTAAGACCAGCCGCCTGCTCAACATCAACCCTCCTTGAAAATGAATATGTTATTACAATGATGGAAGTAAGACAAAACCCTCGTGCCTTTTAAGTATGTATGATGATTCACATATTTCCATGAATCAAAATAACTATTGTGCGAATATTGATATGAATTTGGCTAACTTGAGGGTTGTCGTACATACAAGTACCGTTTTAAATTGTCAGAATACTGATTTCACTAATCCTCGAAGCAATTCATTGGCCATGTTTAAAATTGACAATTGGGAAATAAATGCTATCATTGGACTGAAAAGTAACTGCAGCAGTGGGTTTTGACACCATACTTGTATTCATTCTCAAGTCCCCTAGACATATTTTAGTTCCACCTATCGTGCACATCTGTAATCTCTGTGTCACTATAGGCTCTTGCTCGGATGTCTTTAAGAAGGCTCTAATCACTCACTAAGGCTGGGGATGAAAGTTGTGTGACAGACTTTAGGCCTATACCGGTATTAACGGTTCTGTCCAAATTATTAGAAAAAGTCCTTAATATATCATTCTCTCACTCATTACTTTCCTTGAACACAATATCGCAAGGGCGTCGCTAGCTTATAACCCCTTGGGATCAATGGTGCAATATTATGGAGGATAAAAAATTATCGGCAACTGCCCCTCTTGGCGATGCCCTTGCAATATCGTGCTTTCATCAAGTCAGTGTGGTTTTAGGAGGAGGAAACTCACTGAGGATGCTGTTCTTGAATTGACTAATCACATTGTTAAAAATATTGATGGTAAAATGAAATATAAGAATTTTCCTAGACCTGGCCAAGGCCTTTTACACCGTTTCTGTCCCTATTTTACTAATCAAGATCGAAGAGCTTAGTCTTAGAGGTTTTACACTGAAATTATTCCGGGTCTATCTCACAAATTAGGTCTAAAGGGTCAAAATAAGCCCTTATACTAAGATGATTAAACTTTCCATTTCGGTGTCCCTCAGGGCAGTGTGCTCGGTCCTACGCTTTTTCTTATATATGGACTGTGCTATCTTCCAATGAAATGACTTCAAGATACTCCTATACGCAGACACTGTGCTTATAATAAACGAATAGACCTGAGATTTGGCACACCGTTCTGCTAAAAATATTATTGCAATGGTTAACGTATGGCTAAGTTCCAATTTCATCTCATATCATATACGCAGCACTGTTGGGCTCGAGCCTCCTACAATAGTAGGGCAGTTGACCTTACTATACCATGCTCGTCAGACAGTTTAGTATAGACTTTTATTTTGAGTTGTCCTTCCCTTGCCTAGTTATTACATGAATATGAAGACGACTAAGGGATATATCCCTTAGTCGTCTTTTAGGACACCCATATGTCAATCACAAAAGAAGGACAACTACCTGTGACAACATGTCTTACCAGCATGGTATAGTAGGTTAAATTCCCTCCCATTGCGGAAGAGGTTCAAGCCCAACAGTGGGACGTATGTGGACTGCGATGATAATGATGACGATATGTAAATCAGCGTGTGGTGAATTGTTGTTTTCATGTGATGACGGGGTATTAATACAATGCTGCACCACCATTCTAACCCGCGGGTGAAGACTAGGCAGACAACAACTATTCAAGACAAGGAAAACTCGAAATAAAACTAACCCGCTTGCCTAGAGTGATATATTTGGTCAATATACCTTCTACTATGGAGTAGGCTCGAGTCCAGCAGTGGGATGTATGAGCCAAGATGATAATGATGAGGAAGGTTTGACGGGAACTTACGGTTTCCTGACTAAAATGCCTTGTTAGGAATTCAGATGCGGAAACCTGAATACTCTGCTCGCATAGATTATTCTTACTTTTTTATTTCCAAATTGTAAAGTCAAAACGCTAAAGATTGCATTTTTTTATTAATATCAAGTATGCCATAAGTACATATTAGATCTTTACCTATGAAATTGCCGTTATGTATGAAAAAAATTAAATGATTTTTTTTAATGTATTTTTTATTTGTATTAATCGATGTAATCATCCATGCAATCAATGCATCTTTGCCAACGTAGCGACAGTTTATTGATGCCCTTCTTAAAGAAATCAGCTGGACGAGAGGCAACAAATTCTTCAAAGGCATTTTGTACTGCCTCTCAGGTATTGAATTTCTTTCCCGCCAAAAAGTTATCCAAATTCTGGAAAAAGAAGTAGTCTGTAGGCGCAAGGTCTGGTGAGTATGGCGGATGACGGAGAGCTTCCAACCCCAGTTCTTGCAACTTGGAGACCATCTGCTGTGCAGTATGAGGTCGCACATTGTCGTGCAGGAGCAGCGGAGACGAGCGATTGACCAATGCCGGTTGGAGATGTGCCAGCTTCTCCATCATTGTGTTCAGTTCTGCACAGTACACATCTGCAGTAATGCTCACCCCGTTTGGTAAGAAGCTGTGATGAATCACACCGGCACTAGACCACCAAACAGTGACTATCAGTTTTCTAGGGGTAAGTTTTCGTTTAGGGAATTGTTTAGGTGCTGAACCAGGATCCAACCAACTTGCTGAGCGCTTGCGGTTATCAAACAGAATCCATTTTTCATCGCAAGTAACAATGCGTTTCAAAATTCCTTCATTTGTGTGTCTGTTGAGCAATGCAAGGCATGTCTCGATGCGTATTTCGCGCTGGCGATCATTGAGTTCATGGGGCACTCATTTGTCAAGCTTTCTTACCTTGCCAATTTGACGCAAATGGACCAATATTGTTTTGACGCTAACGTCGAAAGCTGCTGCTAATTCAGCCGTAGATTGTGTATCATCGGCTTCCACAATCGCCTTTAATTCGTCATTGCCAACCAAAGTCTTCGGACGACCGCGAGGTTCATTTTTTAGGTCGAAATTTCCAGAACGGAAGTGAGCGAACCAATAACAGGTGGTGCGTTGGTTTGTAGTGTTAGCTCCGTAAACGTCGTTGATGTTGCATGCCGCTTGTGCCGCGTTGCTGCCACGACGATACTCATATTCCATAATTACTCGAATTTTTAACGTATCCATGATGACGATAAAGATTGAAATGCGATGAAAATGTATCACTAATCAATAAACAAATGACTACTTTTGGAAAATGAATTCCATGTTTTAAAATAAAATTAATTTGAAATTAGAATTCTAAGCCAAACAAAAATTATTTTGATTTGAAATGGCCAGTACTGCAGAACGGCAATTACATAGGTAAAGACCTATTATTATGCCATAAGTACTTTAACCTTTTTTCTAATTGTTTAATTAAATTTTAATTTACAAAAATCTATCCTTGTACAAAATAACATAAGGTTATATATATAGGCATAACAACAGTAGGTAAATGGACATTATATTTAGACTATGGTAACAAATACTACAAATGTGTTGTGCTGACATTTAGCAGCAAAACACGCCTTTATGATCCCAATGATGCCAATTGTTAGACATACTAATGGACAATTACATTAAATGAAGTGATTATTAATAAATAAAGTCTTGACTTAAACGTCTTTGTAAGCATGCCTTAAAATTCCTAGAAAAGAATAACAAAACTTGGCTTAGTTAATGCTACAAAATAGCACAGACTATAAAATATCCATCAAAATTTAAAAAAAAGATACTATGCTCTGGTTAGGGTGGTGTATTAATGCGAGCATGATGTGATATTGCTATAAAGTGTAAAATGAATGTGAGCATTAGCAGAACTTGGTTTAAGGACAAAACAGAAGAAGTTATCGAAACTACTTTACGGATTTTATCGCGTTTGTATTTGATTTTTGATTACCCGACGTTTCGAACACTTTACAGCGTTCATGATCACGGGTGGACTAAGATGTCTCACGTCCAACAAGTCATCGTTACTGCAGAAAATTTTATAATTATCTACCCGATACAGAAATTAGTTATTAAATATTGACCCACATTTTGATACAAAATTTATTGCCAGTGTAAGAAGAAAATGATTCTATATGAAAAATCTATTGTGGGACACTGGGTCAGCTAGTAAAATAAAAAAGAAAAAGAAAGTTAATAAGTCATCAATTACATTATGTCAAAAAATAAAAATTATAAATTATCTAAAACTTTATGTTTGACATCAATATACAGGGTGTATCAGGTTATGGGGCAACGGGAGGTAGGCAATGGTGGTAGGAACCCATAAAAAAAATTTTGAAGGAAAAATATCGATTCGTTAAGGAATTAGAGACATGTAAAGTTTTCAATTTTATCATTGTTTTTTTCGTTTAAATCTGATTGAAATGTATAAAGTCAGTGATACTTAGTCTGCATCATATTCGTACTGTGTTAAATGTTCAATAGAAATTGAAAAAATCAATGATTACGTTCGCATAAGCAAAACGAACTTCGCTTTAAATCAGCTGATCGCCCGATTACCGTCGCCGAGTCACGTTTGTACCTACTACGGCACCATTGAAGCGTTTGCGCAATTCTAGCTATGTATGAATGAAATTATACTGTCGAAGCTTTACAAGCCTACATGTATCCTGTCTATCTATGCCTACATAATACGTAACATTTAAGGCGTAGACTGTTAGACACACCTTTTTTGAGATCACTATAACTTTTATGATATATTGTTTTTTGTGTAATATACATTTTAATTACGATCTATGGCCGGTATTCTACAACATACTCGAACAGTTGTCCCATAACTTGATACACTCTGTATATAGGTACGATACTAACGTCACCCAATTGTTTTGCCTTCCCGGAACCTCTCCAATAACACTTGAACTTTATGATATGGTATTAAAGTTTTGACTTTTAAGTATTATTACGAATCGTTTGTATGGGAGTATAGAAAAGTACTGTTTTTAGATATTTTTAGGCAATTTTTGAAAATTTTCTCTGCGTAAAAACCATCCTCGTACTTCAAGGAATATTCTAAACAAAGAATTAGCGAATTCGGTTCAGCTGTTCTCGAGATTTCCGCTTAGCAAGAAATTCAGCGATTCATTTTTATAGTACCTATAGAAGATGACATTGACAGTTCTTCTTTTTCTTCTTATTAAATGGCAATGAGCTACAATAATATGAGCTTTTGGTGCCAGTGTCGAGTTCTTATATTTATTATTCACGTCTTTAGTCTTAGTCTTTCAGTCAGTCGTTAGCATGATTTGGTGCTGATATCCAAGCTAGCCTTCTCTGTGAATTTTGACAGAATGTTAAAATGCACGCAATTCACTATTATATCATATTCACTACATTTCAGAATTTTAACTGCATTATATTACATAAAATATCAGCAAAATTATTCAATATAATACTTCAAAACACTAAAATAATGAAAAAAATATAAAAGCGCTACGTGACATTTTGACATTCGCGTCAAAAAATCAAATATTGACATTGACAGTTATCATATCCACCAGCAACAAAACGTGAGTCACAAATATTATATTTTCTATGGTCAAAAAGTCACAATAACGTTTGTAAAAATTTTTGTTTATTGTTGGGAATTCACCAGATTATGTTTTGATCATATTCTATTTTTGCCAACTGCAATATAAGGGAACAGCGTACTTGTAACGACATTACAAAAATCGATACACACGATGCGAATCGTTTATGTAGACCGGGCAGCAGCAAAAATTAATACATAACCTAAATAATTTAAAACGTAAATTAAATAAATTTTAATTAGAAATGTTCCTAAGCAAAAATCTACTAATTCGCCCAAACCTATGGAAGAGAATATTTAATAATCAAAGAAATGTATTCCGGCACCATCGGGATTACAATGGTAAGTTAATAAAATTTATGTAATAAAATAATAAATATATAAGTTCTTTCAAAAAGAAAAAGTGTGTGAAACTCCTTTAGCTTTCATTCTTCAGCTCATTCTCTCGCCGGCTGAATCCTATGAATTTACGTGTTTATGTCTCTATGGACTCACTTTTTCGTTTCGTTTCATCGAGTTTGAAATCACAACGATTCTAAAGAAGTTTCACTTCAAAAGTCGTCATCATCATCATTTCAGCCCATATACGTCTCACTGTTGGGCTCGGGCCTCCTCCATAACGGAAGGGTAATTGACCTACTATACCATGCTGGTCAGACGTATTGGTATAGGGTTTTATTTCGAGTTTTCCCTCTCTCGCATAGATGTTATATGCATTTTATATCCCTTAGTCGTCTCGTACGATCACCCACAGGTAAGATAGGGGGTGGTGAATTGTATTCTTACTCCATCACCACACATAAAGCTAACACCACACGAAATGCTAGTATATGATACTTGCATATTATAGCCCTTAGCCATCTTAGAACGTCTCATTGTTCTTCGTTTATTGCCGGGTGGACCAACGTTCAATCATAAACAATTCGGCTTCGCCTCACGGCAAATCAACTATCGACGCGGCCGTTGCGGTAAGACGTGTCATTAGCGCATCCGTTTTTAAATACGTACTAGGTGTCTTCCTGGACATCTCAGGTGCTTTCGATAAAGCCTGGTGGCCAATGCTACTTCTTAAATTAAAGGCTCGTGGTTGCTATATAAATATTTACCAAATCATACAGTCGTACTTTTTAAATGGCTCAACTAAATTGAAACTTGGTCACGATGCTGTGTCGAAACCACTGACGATGGGCTGCCCCCAAGGTTTGGTATTAAGTCCATATCTATGGAATTTAGGTTTTGACGATTTTCTCGAGTTACCTCTACCGAAAAATTGTCTACTGATCGGCTATGCAGACGACGGACTTTTACTTATACAATCGAACACAAGGGATGGTTTAGATAAATTAGCGGAAACTTGCCTCAATGATATATTCGATTGGGGTACACGAAACCGGCTTGCCTTCGCACCACAAAAAACATATCATCTTTTATTAAAAGTACATTTACAATCGGCACCGCGTATAAAATTCAATAATATGACTGTCAAAAAGAAAGAATCAGTTTGCTATCTCGGCCTAGTCTTAGAAAAAAATTTTTCATTTATTGAACATATTAAAACTGTAGGCGAAAAAGCGAAACGGAATTTCTACGCGCTTACTAGAATATCCACATCTACTTGGGGCCTTCGTTTTAATACACTTAAAACCATATACATGGCCACATATTTGGAGTGTATTTATTACGCTGCACCTGTATGGGCCGATAGAGCCACCATAGGGGCGGCTCGCCTTAAATTACTACAGAGCCAATGATTGGCCCTAATATTCTTATGTAAAGCCTATAGAACGGTTAGTACCGAGGCCTTACCAGTACTCGCGGGTGTACTTCCAGTTGATTTGGAGATTCAGAGACGAGCGTCAATGTATTACACCACAAAGGAAACTATGAATACAGATTTCCTTCTACCGCGCGACCGAAATTAAATTGCTAGATTGTTTGCACCACAATCCATTGTCTATGAGGAACTTTTAACTGAATGGCAAGAAAGATGGGATTCATCATCGAAAGGTCGTCATCTTTATCTATTTTTTCCATGCATCCGAGAGCGCCTGGAGTAGGTGTGGCTGGAGGTTGACCACTTAGTGGCCCAATTTTTAACTGGCCATGGCAACTTTAAGAGTAAATTATTTTCTTTTAAACTCGTACCATCACCATTATGTCAATGTTCCACATCTGACCATGAGTATGAACAATCAGCACATCACATTCTCTGGGAGTGCGATCTCTGGCGAAACGAGCGTAACCTTATGTTAAACAGTTTGCAAGTCACCTGTGGGGTAGTATACTACACGGACCTTGTAGCAACTCGAGAAAATTTCCGTGCATTCATGCGTTTCTGCCATACCTACTGTAGCAATCAATCTTAACGCTCACATATAGGCCCCATTAAGCTCTTCCGTATCCGTGGTGCCGTACTGCTGCGCTATCGTAGCTGTACACCTTTTTACTTATTGGCTGACTAGTAATTTTGTTTTCCTGTCTCCCGCTTTGCCTAGGAGGGAAGTGGAATCTCTCTTTCCAACTCCTCCTCTTTAATCTTTTCTAATTAAATTTGTTGCGGGTCCCAAGACAATTAAAATCATATCCCGGGACTGCCTGAGGGTCAAACCTCGGTGTCATTTATGGAGACCATTGTGGATCCTGGCTTACAGGAGTTACAATGGTGGGAATGTGTGGTGGGATTAGTCCCAAAAAAAAAGCCCTTAGTCATCTTAGAATACCCAAGAGAGGCATGGTGAAGAGAAGAATACTCTTCTCTACTTACTCCATCACTATACAGAGCAGCAGTGCTTAGTTTCCATCTATAAATATAGGAATGTATAATTTTTAACTGAGCTAAGCTAGGTTAGCTGTTTGAGCGTTTATAATTTTTCTTTTTTTTGTCAACACTACCTAAGGAAATAATCCTTGTATTGCAGGGGACTTTACAAACATATAATTAACGGACACAAATTACATTATTACAACGGACACAATTACAGAACAACAATTTGTGGATCACACAAAGTGTTGTCCTGCATTTCAGATTTGAACCTCTGACACTGTAGGTTGTTATTCTAACCATTACGCCATCTGTGCAGTGCAGAAAAATAGCTAAGCTTGGCTTAGCTGATTTAATTAATCGGTTAAATCAGCTAAGCCAAGCTTAGCTATTTTTTTCTAACTGGCTTATCCCGTTAAACTGTGCAACTTAAACCTATTAAAATTTTGTACAATTGCTAATTTACATTACTATATTTCCAGGTCTTGCAGTCAGTCTTCAAAATAAATATTTGTTAAGTTATCAACGCAGATCTCCATGCGTTACTTACCAGTCACTTTTACATAGAAAATGGTATTCAAAAGAATTATCCAATGATGATGCATTGAATGTGAAACATGGTAGAGGTATGCTAATTCATACTATTATTTTCCTAGATGTAATTAATATTTTTCCTTCTCTTGTACAGACGTTATATGCACATTATCCCTTAGTCATCATTTACGACACCCACCGTTAAGAGAGGGGGTGGTGAACTGTGCTCTTACTCCATCACCACACAGAATCACCACAAATAAATATATGCAAACAAAAAATCTTCTATATTAGTTGAATAATCCATTGACAGTTGTCATAATGTAGTGGTAATAATGAAATGGTTAAATGCATTCTACTCTATGTGGTGTTGAAGTAAGAATACAATACACCTTTCTTACCCGTGGATGTACTAAAAGACGACCGAGGGATATGTATGTAACGTAAGAGAAGAAAAGCTCGAAATAAAACCCTATACGAACTCGCCTAACCAGTCAATAGCCTTCCTAATACGGAGTAGGCTCGAGCCCTGCATTGCCCTAATTGATTTTTGATATGAAGTGGAGTTAAGGGGGAAGGAAGGAATTTTCTATAATTAAACAATATACCGCACACATCAAGATAGGAAGGCATATCTTTTGATATGATCCGTTTCCAGAATTTGAACCTGTGATTTGCTGTAGAATTTCAACCATTCATTTCATAGCAAACCAATATTGATTAGGGAATATTATAGAATGGAATAATATTGCAATGGGGAGAGAAGAGCGAAGGTTATAGAGCCGCGCGCCGCTATTCCGATACCCCTAGACAGATTAGACAGACCAGCCTGGTGCAAAAATGAGATTGCAAAGGTCTCCGTCGCCTTTTACGATACCCAATGTTAGGTTTTTGAGATTGCACAAAAATTGTTCTTTGTGAAACCAAAGTCATAGCACTCAGAATGAAAGTTTATGTAATCAATTTTAATTAGTAAGTATAATATCTATAACAGCAAAACATTTAGGGAACATACTCATACTATGTGACCCATTTAGGGGGGAGCGGGGTCCGTAAAATACTACGGAGCGTGGGGGTGGCTCAGGTTTTTGTCACATAGTCGATTTTACTGAGGAAAATCTCGTATTTTTTACCTATATTCGAATAATTTTTCATAATATATAATTTATTAGTAATTTAAGTATGCATGCAGTCTTATGCAATAAAGACGAGATTTCTTTTCACTTTTTGCCTGTGAATAGATTAAAAATTATAATTATTAATTATTATGTGAAAAATAAAGGGTGAGAGTGGGCTTCTTGACATATACTACGAGTAGTCACTGAGGGGAGGTAGGGGTCGAAAAATCTAAAAAAAAAGGTCACATAGTGTAGGTATGTTCCCTTACGTGCAGAGATCGATTACAGGGACCGTCGCCAGCACATGGTCGCCCTGATGATGAGCATTGGATATGCTCGAAACCCGATTCAATGTAATCAATCTCAGTATGTGAGTGTTTTGCCGTTATAATTACTATATTATGTATCAGTCTCACTCTGATTTCAGTACTAATTAGTAATTGTTTATACATTGTTATTCCAGAAACCAAGAAGATTACAGACCTATTCCCAGAACCCCGAGTTGCACTAAACATTTTAACTACTAGAACACCAAGCAAAATATTTGATATATATTACAAACAGAATAGTGTAGCCCCCAAAGGAAGAAAAAAAGGTCTGCAACATAATGATTGGACATGTACATATGTGTTTGTGTGGCCTGAGAAGATTAAATTTGAAAGGTAATATAAATTTTCTATGTGGTGATGGAGTAGGAATACAGTTCATTACTACCTCCCTTGCCCGTGGATGTCGTAAAAGACAACTAAGAGATATACATATTAGGGTGATCGTTAAAAATTAAATTTCTTGCGGCGCCCCCTAAAAAGCTTTCTTTTAATGAAAAAACATTGGGAAAATTTTTTATAATTTTTTCAAGTCAAGATAACACGTGCCTCAAAATGATTCAAGTTAATTTTTGGGTAATAACATGTTTTTTCAGGAAACTTCTTATTATGAAGTAATAATTATTTTAAGAAAATCTATTGTTATTTTGATTAACTATTGTATTCTCATGAATTTTGGTTCTGTGGTTGTTTATATTTTGTATGAAATTGTATTTATTATTAAAAATCTTCAAAAAACATGATTATACCTAAAAATTAACTTAAATCATCTTGAGGCACGCGTTGTCTTGACTTAAAAAAATTATAAAAAAAAATTCCAGTGTTTTTTCATCAAAAGGAAGCTTTTTAGGGGGCGCCGCAAGAAATCTAATTTTTAACGACCACCCTAATCTTTTACGACATCCACGGGCAAGGGAGGTAATAATGAACTGCTGTTCATATATATGCTACAGTCACCTTTTTTTAGCCCCTATTGCCTATTGACACACTGTGTCACACTTTCTCTGACCCTCAAGTAAATATTTCGTCACAAAAACTAAGATTCCCTTTAATTATAATAAATTTCAATGGAGATTACACAAATTTTGAGAATAAGAAATGTTTATATAGGTTTTATAATAAAATTTGAATAAATTAATAAAAATCTTTTATAACGAACAAATAAATAATAATTATATTTATCAGAAGTGCAAGGATTCTGTAAATGCGTCGAAATATCTATAATTGGTAATGCAACATATTCTTCTTTATCTTCAAAACGACCGTCTACTTCATCGCGTTCTCTCATCTCCAAAATGTTTTAATGGATGGCGAACATCACGTTGCCGTACACCAACCCCGCGCCCTCCCCCGACCCTCCTTGTCACACTCAGCAAGACCCCCCCACCCCTTTGTATGCGAACGTATTATATGAACGGCCCCTATGCTTATTTATGCAAGAAAGGAAAACTCGATATAAAACCTTATACCAACCTGTCTGACCAGCATGATATAGTAACTCAATATCCTTCCTACAGTGGAGGAGGACTGAGCCCAATAATGGATTGTATATGTTTTGTGATGATGATGATCTAATGCTCGCATTTCTGACAAGACAATCCAGCAATAATGTGTTTTTAATATAATTTAATAGCTTGCTATTTATATATCTGAAGGTGTAAGCAAGGGTAGTAATTCGCCTAAAGTGCGCTGTAGTTTTTTACACAGGAGGTGTTAATTTTACTGCTATCTATTCAACATAGTCAGAATTTGTAAATGCTCTAGACATTTTGTTGGAGGAAAAAAGACTACTTCCGTTTTTTTACAAGTTACTTTGCTTGGTTTTATGATAAGATAATTTTATATATATTTTTTTAAAGAATAAGCCGTGTAACGATTTCTACTGTTTACGCGAGTATTACACATTGTAAATGAAACTAACAACATTGTAAAATGCCCGACGTTTTGAACACTTTTCAGCCTTGGGCGGTATAGTCTGCCTGTGACCAAAATCCGTAAAAATAGTTTTATTTACAATGAATAACCTAAAGTAAGGGAATAATCCCTATATTATGGGGAACCTTTATAAATACAGAATTAACGGGCATAAATTACACTCCGATTCAGAACAACAATTTGTGATTCATGCTCTTGGGAATAGAACCAACGCATCGTTCGTCGGCATCTTAACCACTTACTGCCTTTTTCAAATTCATTTATTCACTAGCAGTGTGGTTACATGTTGATGGTCAATAAAATTGTAGTGCCGTTACACTCTGCCATAACAATGGCGTGTAAATATTAACCATATAACTAAGTAGATTCTAAATTAAATGTCTACGGGTTAATTAAATAATGTCAAAAGAAATTGTAAATAATGTCAAACAAAATTAAATTGGGATAATTATTATAATAAATGTCAGTGTGAAATTTGAATTGTCAATTAATAAAAAATCTGTCATAATCTGTAATACCATGTGCCACAAATATAAAACACAGATTAAATAACAAATTCGTTTGGCAAAACACGCTACGCTTTACAATTATATTAACAGCAACAGAATAAACATGTATGTAACACCTTTTGAAATAATGAGAAAATGCCTGAATGAGGAGCTGCTCATAACCAGTCTGTATTATCATCAAGATAATCCGAGATTTTATAATAACTTTTTCTACAAAATCTACTCTTGATTGCTTTTTTGAACTTATTAACTGGCATATCTCGAATATTAATAGGTAATTTGTTGTAGAAGCGTATATATTCAAGTCAATTGGTTGCCTTCTATAGTTTTGAAATTGTATAATGTGAGTTTTGCTTACATTGACTTTTAAATTATTATTAGTTAACCAGTTGATCGTCTTATGAATCGTTTGGTTAATATCATTTTCAAATGTTGTTTTATTTTCACATCTAACAATTAGTGTAGTGTCATCCGCAAATAAAATAGTTTTATGGTGAGTTATATTTGGGAGGTCGTTGATACATCAAGAACAAAAATGGCCCCAGCACGCCCTGTGGATCGCCAAATCTATTGATTTTGAAGTTCGACCTACTTATAAGTTTTACGTTATTTTGTATCTTGGATATTTCAACGCACTGGTAACTTTTGCAGTCTAATATGTTATTTCTTAAATACTTTTTTATCTTTTTCAGCACAGCATTATCAAAACGTCAAGCTGCAGAGAAAGCCGCAACCCAAGCTATCTATTGGCTGTATACACAACATAGAATAGACAGTAAAGGTCATCCAATATATGACAAGAATGTTCTAGAAGAAATAAAGAATACATTGACTGAACCAATACAAATGTCCATCAGCGATAAGTCTTTGGAGAATGTTAACAAAATATGGAATGATTATGAAGATGGGATAAGTAGGTTTGTTTTTAGCTTCTTTTTGTTTTTTTTTTCGTGTGGTGATGGAGTAAGAATACAATTCACCACTCCCTATCTTGCACGTATTCACGTGCAAAAGATGACGACACGACCTAAAAGACGTCTAAGAGATATAATAAGCATATATGCTTACTATTTCCCTTAGTTATAAGATGACAAAAGGATTAAAAATATATCTATCTAAGAGAAGGAAAACTCGAAATAAAACCCTATTGTTAAAATAATTAGGCCCGTTTATGGTTTTATACTTTATTCTTTATTTTAATATTAACACACAAGTAAAACACAACTATGCTTTCACCATCTTGATTGGAAAAGGGAAGAGATTACAATCAGTGTTGCCAATATAAATGTATATAATATAAATCAACACGCCTCCTTACATTTATATTGTAAAACACTGTTACCACAATCATTATTAATTTGTTAAATTAATATCCTTATTTTATTTCAAATTTAACATTTCTCAAAATTTTATGAATTTAACATTTTCCAAAGCTTTTGTAAATATATCTGCAATATTATTTTCTGACTCTATTTTTACAACTTCAATATTTCCTAGCTTAATATTTTCATGTATAAAATGATGGTGAACTTCAATATGCTTAGAATTCTTAGTAAAGTTTCCATATTTAGAAATAGCTACGGCTCCTGAATTATCTTCATAAATTTTAACTGGTTTACAAACTTTATTGAATACATCATCCATTAGACACATAAGAAAATTTAACTCTGTTACTGCTTCTGATAAAGCTACATATTCAGCAAATGTTGAGGACTTTGTTACACTACTTTGTTTCTTTGATTTCCAGTAAATAATATTTCCAAACAATCTAACGACAAATCCTGTAGTAGATTTCCTATCTAAAATATCTCCTGCCCAATCAGCATCCACAAAACAATCTAGAATATCAGCGTTACTATTATTACAATATGTTAATTTAAGATCTTTTGTCAAATACAAATAGTTTAAAACTCTCAATGCATACTTAAAATGTGTCTCATTATAACAGTTTTGAAATCTACTTAAGTAATTTACACTGTAAGATATATCAGGTCTAGTACCTGAACTAATATACAAAAGAGCACCAATCAAATTTCTATATTTTACATCCTCATTAATATCAGATTGTTCCAATTTTAAATTTATTTCCATAAGAGTCTTATACATTTTTGCATTCTCAATATTATACCTTTTAGCTAAAGACTCAATATAAGATTTCTGACTCAAAGTTAAGACATAGTTTTGATTATACATATGTTCAATCTCAATACCAATATAGTTTTTTACTTTACCAATATCTTTCATTTTAAACCTTTCAGACAATTTAGTTTTTATATCAGCAATAACTTCTACATTTTCACAACAAATTAATAAATCATCCACAAATAAAAGAATATAAACAATTAAGCTGTTCTCTTTTCTAACATATAAACAATAGTCATATTTACTCCTGCGAAAACCAAAATTAATCAAAAAATCATTAAAACATTCATACCATGCCCTGGGGCTTTCTTTTAGGCCATACAATGATTTATTTAATTTATAAACTTTATCAGTTCCATTTTCATAACCGATTGGTTGCTTTACATAAACTTCAGATAATACTCTACCATTTAGAAATGCTGTCAACATCCATTTGATGAATAGCTAAATTATTTTGACAACAATAAGATAATAGTAGCTTAAGTGTAGGCATTTTAGCAACAGGTGTGTAAGTATCATCAATACAATTAGTTTGCTGAAAACCTCTTACTACTAACCTTGCTTTGTATTCATTTTCACTCTTCCTTTTATACACCCATTTCACATCAATTACCTTTTTGTCCTTGGAGGGTTTGTCAACTAGAGTCCATGTATTATTTTTTATTAAACTTTCCATCTCACTATTCATTGCTCCTTTCCATTTCATTACCTCATCACATGTAATGCAATAATAACCAAATACTTCATCAAAACGAAGTGAGGTTTGATTTGTTTTCTTAATCTTCTATTTAGATTCTCATCTTCACTTTCTCCTACATTCTCTTTATCATTTTCTGAGTATTTTAATATATTTCTTTCCTCTTGGATCCTTTTATCTTCCTTTTCCTTTTCTTTTATTTTATATTCACTATTTTCTTCCTTATCTTTAAAACCACATAATTTAACATCTTCTTCAATTATATCACAATTTCTAGCAATAATAACTCTGTTGTTAATTAACACTCTGTATCCAAAATCAGTATAACCAAATAAAATTCCAGCTTCTGCTTTCTTATCCCATTTAGACCTTCTTCGTTCTTCAGGAATTCTTACAAAAACTCTACTTCCATATAATTTTAGATTTTGCACAGATGGCTTCCTTTTAAAAAATATTTCATACGGGGTTTTCCTCTCAATAGTATTAGTTAAGGTTCTGTTTTTAAGATATGCAGCTGTTTTAGTTGCCTCAGGCCAAAATCTTCTTTCTACCTTTGCTTCTGATAAAAGACATTACCCATATCCATCAACGTACGATTGTATCTCTCTGCTGTTCCATTTAATTGATGAACATATGCTGGACAGGGTTTTATCACTATTCCTTTCTCTTTTACAAACTGAAAAACTCTTGCATTCATATATTCCTTCCCATTGTCACATCGCAGTTCCTATATCATTTTTCCTGTCAAGTTCTGTACTTCATTAACATACTGCACCAAGTAATCATATACCTATCCTTTGATCTGATACAATAAACTTTGACTAATTTGCTGTAGTCATCAATAAAACTCAAAAAATATTTTTCCCCATTATATCCTGTAGTCTGATGTGGCCCATTTAAATCTGTATGAACAATCTCTAATATCTCTTTTGCTTTTCGTCGATTATTAGCAAATGATAAGTTATGCATTTTATTTTCAATACATATTGCACACTTTAAATATTCATATTCAATTTCTTTTGGTAATCCTTCTAATGATTCATTTTTACACATTAAATCCAAATTTTTAAAGTTAATATGGCCCAGAGTACGATGTAGTTTTTCCTTTACACTCATATTTGTTTTACTAATATTTGCTTCCAATATTTCTTCACACATGTAACTTTTCATCTTATACAGTCTTTCATCCTTAATTGCAATTGCTATAATCTTTCTATATTCATTGCAAATTTTTGCAAATTTCCCTTTAGAGACGATTGAACAATTATCAGTAATTTTCGAATAACTTAATAAATTTTCCTTCATTTCTTTTACAAAGAAAACATTTTTCAGTGTGACTTCAGATTTTTGTCCATAGACTAAAAAATAAGCTTTTATATTACCAATTTTTGTAGCTTCTAATATTGTTCCGTCACCAATTTTGACTTTAATAGGTTTGTCCAATATCTCATAAGTATTGAAGTCATCATCATCATCATCTTGCTCTTATCCCAATTACTTGGGGTCGACGCAATATGTCATCTGTTTTGACATATTGCAAAAAGTTTCGGCAATGACTTTTATGACCGGCCGCCTGCCTGACGTCAACCCTCCTTGGGAATGTAATCGTTGACCCAAATGGTACCAGATGGAGTTGGTCCAGGTCAATCTATCAATCATAAGTATTGAAGTATTCATCAGTATTAATAATGTGGTCAGTACATCCACTATCTAGTAACCAATTTATTTGACCCTTCGGCTTAACATTCTCTTGCGTTGTGTATGTATTGTTTGCAATAGTAATATGATAACTGTTACCTTAACTCCCATGATTATTATGGTAGTAATTTCTTGAACCTTGTCCTCTGTTATTGTATGAACCACGTCCTCGTCTTGGCAAACTATGTCCTCTATAACTTGGTAAACTATTTCCTCTATAATTTTGAATACTATTTCCTCTATAATTTGAAAGACCATGTCCTTGACCACGGTTTACATTTTCTGCCTTACAATCTCTTCTTAGGTGACCAGGTTTACCACAACCAAAACAATTATATGATCGGTTAGTATCTGCTTTAAAAACATTTGATGTGTCATCTGACATTTCACCCACATTTCCTGTACTTTTCAATTTTATTTTGCTTTTTATATAGTCCACTGTCCTTTCACCCTCTGGCAAGACATCTATTAAATCACCTATGTAGTTGTAACTCACTGGTAGTGCTTTTAACATGTAGTTTAGTTTTTCTGTTTCTGATACCATTGCACCGGCTTGTTTCAACTCATTTACAGCTTTTTCAAAGTCATCGAAAAATAAAGACACTTCAGAATAATTTTTCAATTTGACACTTTCGAGGTTATGTCGACATACTATTTGCAACGCCGTTGATTTCTTTAGGTACATCTCATCAAATTTCTGTATTATTTCGTATGCTGTATTTAATTCACTTATATATTCCAACTGCTTGTTTGTTATAGCACTGTAAATATAGTTTGTTGCTTGTATATCTCTATCGTCCCACTCATCTTTGTCGGTTGCAATTTTCGCTCTCATTACAACATCCTTGCACTTTTTGAACTGTAGAAACTTAATTATCCGTATTTTCCAATTACTGTAATCTGTGCCATCGAAAATTGGAATATTTATATCGCTATTTTTTGACGCCATTTTTTTTTCTTCTTGTGTTAAAACTTGAGTCACGCGTTACATTTCAAAACTATACCTTTTAACCTTTTCTTTCTTCTTGATTTTAGCACACTTTAACCATTTAACCACGTACTGCTACCATGTTAAAATAATTAGGCCCGTTTATGGATTTATACTTTATTCTTTATTTTATTATTAACACACAAGTAAAACACAACTATGCTTTCACCATCTTGATTGGAAAAGGGAAGAGATTACAATCAGTGTTGCCAATATAAATGTATATAATATAAATCAACACCTATCCTAACCCGTCTGTCCAATGTGTAATAGTAGGTCAATTTCTCTCCCATTATGGAGGAGGCCTGAGCCCAACAGTGGGCACTCGCTCCTACAGCTACCCTATATGTTGGTCTGGCAAGGGGTTGGAACTATGAAAAATGTCTGGCTATTGAGGAAACACCATCTACTCATTACCCAAGTATTATATATAAAAATCAGCTATTATACTATAGCATAAGTAGAATTATAATTTCATGAACGTTAATGGTGGTCTGGCAAGGGGTTGCCACGATGTTAAGTGTCTGGCAATGAATAACGTGATTTTTAATAACGTTCTGAAGGTAATATCAAAAAATCACACTTAATAATTTGACAAAAATAGATCAGTATTTTACACACTTTTAGTACCTTTTATCTGCCAAAGCCACTGTAACCCAAACTTCATAATGGGCCACCGTTTTTACCTCGTGTTCGTAGCATGCGCTGACAAAGTTTCAGCTTTAATAAAATGACGAAGATCTGGGGTTCGCGGGCTCTTGTGTTATAACACTAGCTTTAGTCAATGTCAGTATCTGTAGCGATAGATGTCAAAACCAGATAAAGGCTAAAATTCACAAATTTTAATTTAAGTGCAAACAATTTAAATAATTATCTGTGTGGTGACGGAGTAAGAATACAATTCACCACTCCTTATCTTGCCTGTGGATGTCGTAAAAGACGACTATGGGATATAATATGCACGTAACATCTGTGCAAGAGAAGGAAAACTCGAGATGAAACCCTATATCAACATGTCTGACCAGCAAGATGTAGTAGGTCTAATTCCTTCCCATTGTGGAGGAGGCCCAAGCCCAACAGTGGGACGTATGTGGGCTGCGATGATGATGATGATGATCAATTTAAATAATAATAATAATATATATTTATTGCTCTCACAAAGTACAATGTGTTGTTACATTAGACTCTTAGATATACATATAAAAAATAAGATAACAAATTAATTGTTACTTTATGAGAGCTGGAGTCTGTACTAGGCTCGAGGCCTGTATTACAAATCTCCAGCCCCCTCTTAGAATCTTAAATGGAATTGTAACATAGTTGAAATTGTAACACAATAATTTAAAATAATATTAATCTTTAAAACCTAATAGATAACTATTTTCAGTTGTGGGTATTTATTTTTAATTGTGTTGTGCATGCATGTGTAGTGTAGGCGTGAACAGTGTGACTGTGTGTGGATCGAGTGAGCGTGTGGTGTAAGTGGTGAGTGATTGTGATTATATTATTACTTTAATAAAATTTTCTGTTTCTTCATAACTCAACTGGAACAACCAGTTCGTAATAACCTTTGTGCATTCGCGCTTACTCTTTGAATATATATAAATGACTTTATTAATTTTGTTATATAGTAAGCTACTTAAAAAATAATAATTACGTTGAGCAAGGCTAGTGGTGACCGATACAGGGGGATAAATGGCATGTTTGCGCCTAATATTTACATCTTTGAGAGGGTTGAAGTATGTTTGCTCATGAGTAGTTATAATTACATTACGAATGAACAAAGCCCGAACAGATAGAACACCACATCTATTATAAAGCTCAGAGGTGGGAAAGCGGAAGGGAAGTTTCCATCCAACCTTAAGTAGTGCTCTCTGGGCTCGTTCTAATTTTAGGAAATGGATTTTGGTGCATCCACCCCACGCAACTATGCAGTATTGGGTAAGAGATTGGCATAGGGCCAGGTAGACTGTACGGATCACTTTCTCATTTCCAATATGACGAAGGTTAGAAAAAACATACATCATTTTCCGTAATCTAGTAGTGAGAGCATCAATGTGAGGATGATATGACAAAACATTATCAATGTGAACCCCTAGGTATTTAGTGCAGTTTGACCATTTAAGTATAGGACAATTACATGTCACATTAGCTAATGTAGGCACGAGTGTGCGGTTAAATATTTCAAGGAAGGCGGGCAGCTACCAACAGCTGATGACGAAAAGGTGATGTACGTCGTCTTATCAACATTTAAGGTTAACAGGTTCGAGGCTAACCAGTTATTTACAACATTAAAACCATGCTGAGCGTGCTCAAGGACTGACTCCCAAGAGTTACTATGGAATAGCAAAGCAGTATCGTCAGCATAGGCAAAGATTGTACCATAGGGAAGTTGCAAACGGCACAGTTCATTTATATAGATGATGAACAAAGTAGGACCAATGATACTGCCCTGCGGTACACCGCACGTAATTGGAAGCTCGTCACTAGTCCATTCACTAATTCGAAGACATTGGCGTCTTCCGGTAAGATAGCTCTTGAAAAGAGACAACTGTGTGCCTCTAATACCAAGACGCTCCAGCTTATCAACAAGTATTGGGATAGAAACAGTATCGAATGCCCTTGCCAAGTCCAAAAATATCCCCACACTTTTTTGTTTCTGGTCAAGCTTGGCGACAACTAGATTAGTTAGTTTAAGAACTGCATTGCTCGTAGATAAACCTAATCGAAAACCATATTGTGTTGGAGCAAGCAATTGAAATTTTTCAAGATATTTGTTTAACCTGTTATTCATCAGTCTTTCCAGAATTTTAGACAGTGTTGGTAATACTGAAATAGGCCTGTAATTTTTCAGCAGATCTTTATCCCCAATCTTGTAAATCGGATGCACGATAGCTAATTTGAAAGCGTTGGGAAAGCGACCAGTATGAAAAGCCAAATTACAAATGAATGTAATAGGATGTATCAAAAGATTTTTAAACCTCTTAATGAACGAACCTGAGATTTCATCAGCTCCAACAGCGCAGTCACTTGTAAGGTTCATTATTAGACTCTCGATTTCAGTCGTATCAGTTTCCAGTAGAACAAACGTGTGAGTTATAGTATTTGGATCTAGCTTTCTCTGAGATGTGTTGGAAGATGCAGGATATCTTTCAGCTAAGGAACGACCAATATTTACAAAGGAGTCATTAGCCTCGTTTACAGACTGTTTTGGATTTAACGATGAAAGAAGATTGACTGGACATGTCTTTTCCTTGGTTGTATGTGTTATTGTTTTGATTGCTTGCCAGAGTTTTTTTGTGTTGTTTTGTGCATTGTTTATTTGGGCCTTATCATAATTGATTTTAGCGTTTTTTATCAACTTAGTACAATAGTTCCTATACCTTTTAAATGTTGTAATAAAAGTCATATTTAGGGGTGTTTTCTTAAGTTTTAGGTGTAATTGGTCGCGGTTTCTTAGACATCGGAGAAGACCTGATGTCATCCATGGCTTTTTCAATCTTTTGCGGTTAGATGAAACGATAAAAGTCGAGTTGCTAACTATAATGTTATTCAATGTGTTAATGAAGTAGTTTGTGGCGTCATCTACATCAACAGAATTATATACTGGCAGTACGTTCATTTTAATAAGATCAGCCTCAATTTTCTGGTAGTTAAATACACGATGTTTTTTATGAGTTCGGGAAGCGATGTTTATATAGTTAGTGGTGTGATAAAAAATTAGTACTGTATCGTGATCAGTAAGTGATGTATTGGCCACATAACAGAAGCTGGGATTTTTAGTTTTGACTATAACGTGATCAAGGCAACTGTTTAAACGAGTAGGTAGTACATGAGCCGGGAGCATACCGTGATAGGCAAGTAGAGTTAAATATTCTGTAGAACGAGTATCAGTGCCATTTACATAAATATCAATATTTATGTCACCAGTCAAGATAATGTTTCGAATCGATGAGAGGGTTCCCAAAAGGTCACCGAGTGATTCTAGAAAACTAGTCACATTTTGATTGCCCGGGGGACGGTAAATAGCAATGATAATAGTATGGTTATTGATTTTTAAGAGGAGACAGTTTGCGTCATGTATCAAGGGTTCGCTTATAGAATTTATTTCATCTGTTCGGGAATAAACTACAAGGCCTTCATTCTGTGTTTTGTTACGTTTAGTGGCCATTGAATTATAACCCGGAATCACAGGTATGTGTGTTGGGTTCAGTAACCTGCATTCAGTTAGTATAATTATATCCCAAATCACATTACTTCTATTTAAGAGCAACGTCAGGCCGTCAAAATTCTTTTTAATGCTCCGTATATTTTGACAAAAAAGAGATAGGGCACTTTTATGAGACGCAGCGATTTTAGAACAGTCTTCAATCATACAGCTGGTTGAATCGGCCACAGATATATTATCTAAATCAGTTTGTAGATCTGTAATACTATCGAATTTTAGTGTTTAATTTCTTTGGCGTAGTTGGAGGGTTCCAAGTGATTTTATGCCTTCCGCCTAAAGTATTATTTATATCGACAATAGATAAAGTGATTACCGAAAAACCTCGTTGAATGGACCAATATAAAGTTTGTATTGAATGTGTTAAAGTTATATTAAGTTTTGTGTGTGAAATTGTATCTTTTTCACTGACAGAAATTAAATAAGACAGTGTATTTGTAATAGAGTGTATGCTGAATGTGTGAAATCTTAAAATATAATTAACTAATGACATAAAATGGATTATTTTATTTGACTTAGTGGCATGAATTAGATCTAATTTTAGTCATTTATCCTGAAGAAGTTTCTGCAAGTCTGCTTCAGACTTAATTACAATATGTCGTTCACCATCCGATTTTCTAATAAGAACTCTGCCAAAGGAAATCCAGCAATATTTATAATTGTTCTTTTCAGCAAACGAACGAGACAGGTAGTACGTTCTCTGAGATTTAGGTGTAAGTTTCTCATGTATGTAGATAGGAGTGCTGGGTCCGTCGCTCTTTAAATGAGTCGTACTAAGTTTATGTTGCTTATTAACATTATTAAAATGACGTGCTTTTCTAATAATATTATCTTTAGTGATAGCACTTAGAAAATCAACATTTATTACATAATGATTGTCTTTTTGCTTTATACGGAAGATATCTTTTATCTCATTTTCCTATAATGGTTGACCAATGGCAATTGCCATGTTAGAGACAATTGAGACAAGATCACTTTTACTCTCCTGCTGCTTCTGAGGGACATTTCTAATTTCTATTTTCGTGCTGTATAATTGTCGTTCCATATTTTCTACTTTGTCTTCTAATTCTCGTATATAATGGCGATCTAGTTCTCGACTAGCCTTCAACTCTGTAAATTTCACCCTCATATCGTCGTACTCCTTGGATATAAAATCAATGGAATTTTTTATCTCCGTATTTTGCGCCAAAATTTCGGTACTCGTGGACTGCAGGTTGGCAAACTTAGTCACAGATTTCATAGTAGATGCACTCAATACGGAATGTATTTCATCTAATCGCGAGATACAATCACAATCACCACGCTTGCGCTTTAGACGAGAGGTGTTGCCGTCACCACGCATGACCGAGAGAACAGGGGACGATCCAGAAAGGGAGAAAACTCGAGTTGTAGGAGGAACACCCTTATTCTCATCTTCCGCAGGTGTATTAGGTGGTGTACGTCGTAGGGGCATAATAAACAATATTTTTAGTTGTTACCTATATAGTAGAAAAAGACGACTCCAGTCAGCAGTCGATTTTCTTGAATTAGGCTAACAATTCAAACAAAACAGGTAGAAGTGTTTCTCAACCGCTGTCACTTGTAGATTGTGCCATATACTTGACGTATCGCTAATGTGTTAGTACAACGTAGCTTCTTATACCGTAAAGTTATGCACTCCTAGTATTTTTGCGACTTTTATGTAGTATTAAATTAATGAATTTTAAATGAATAAAGATTAAAAGATATCAATAATGTGTACACGTCTATACTTCTAAACGGTCCAAGACGGAAAATATCCAATAACTGTTTCTTCATAGTTTTAAGTTTTCACTACTGTCGGCAGTCCTCATGACTTCTTTGTAAACATGACAGAACTTAACAGATTACGCGCCCTATATGAGAGTTTTTTTTGGGGATGGGCTACGGTCAGCGTACCCCTCGCCCGGCTCCGTCCGGGGCGACAGAGGAGCGGCGCGCACAGCCCCGTAACCCACCCGTGACACGTCGCCTTCGTCGTTGGGCCGACCACCACCGTCAGTGGTCGGCCCGACGGAATACCCCTTGAGGAGTACCCTCTCCTTGACCGACGGCCCCCCCTTCGGGGAGGACATCGCTCTTCGTCCGGCGGTCGGCCTCTCGACGGGTGACGGACTAACTCCACGATCCAGACATCCGCGGCCTCTACTATATGAGAACCTTAAAATTTATTGCAATAGTAGGTATGACAGAAATGCCTAAATGCATGGCAAAATCCTGTCCTACCGACAGATTTGTTTTATAAAAAAAAACCCTTGTAAATAAAACTCGGATTTTATCGTGTTTGTATTTTATGATTGCCCGTCGTTTCGAACACTTTATAGCATTCATGGTCACGGAAGGACTCGTCCGCCGTCGGGCAATCATAAATCAAATACAAACGTGATAAAATCCGTAAAGTAGTTTTATTTACAACTAGCTTCTGCCCACGACTTCGTCCGCGTGGTATAGACTTTGGACCAACGCTAACTTTCACCTAAGACTGTTTACGTAGGTGAAAATATTTTTTAATAATACGATTCTGTCACACATAATTTTTGCGAATATTTACCTGTTTACGCAGCGGAAGCTCTCTAAAGGAAAAAACCCTAATTTTGAAACATTTCTCATTGCTTCTCAGCTCCTGTTGGTCTTAGCTTGATGATATATAGCCTATAGCCTTTCTCAATAAATGAGCTATCTAATACTGAAAGAATTTTTCAAATCGGACCAGTAGTTCCTGAGATTAGTGCGTACAAACAAACGAACTCTTCAGCTTTATATATTAGTATATATGTGTAGTTCTCGCGTAAACATCAGAAATCATTAAAAAAAGCCCTGTCCGTAGGGTCACTGCTATATTGCAAATAAATGATAACTTTTTATTTTTATGTTTGTTACAGAGGCAATATATGAAGAGACATTCAAGATGGCTAGGCATAAAATTATAAAAACGCCAGCAGTTTTAACCAAAGATTCGACTATTGATGAAGGTATTAATTTTATTAATTACTAACTTTTTTCAGAGATAATATGTGATATACCTACTCGAACTTATGAAACATTAAAACAGATTTTACTCCCTATTTTATACCCTTAGGAAGAAATATTAAAAATTGTCCGTATGACACCTTTGACGGTGAATTGTAATTTTACCGCTTGGTAAGATTACAATTCACCTTTACCTATTTTGCCATAAGTGTCATAAAAGACGACTAAGGGACATAATCATTAAGAAGATCTTCTCGTCCAATATTCTGCAGTGTCTGAAAACAACGGTTTTTAACTAGTGTGTATTACCAGCGATGACTTACGGCACTGAAACGTGGTCCCTAAAGTAGGCCGTATAAAAAAGCTTAAAGTTGCTCAACGTGCTATGGCTATGGTATTTCTCTACGTGATAAAATCAGGAATACGGAAATGAGTAGAAAAACGGGTGTAACCAACATAGCCCGCAGAATTAGCACGTTGAAATGGCAATGGGCGACATCGCTCGTCGAACCGACAACCATTGGGGAAGAAAGGCTCTCGACTGGCGATCACGAGTCGGACTACGCAGCGTAGAACGAACTCCTACTAGGTGGAATGACGACATCTTAAAAAAGTCGCAGGGAACCGTTGAATGCAAGTGGCGCAGGAACGTTCCGAGTGGCATTCCCGTGGAGAGGCCTATGTCCAGCAGTGGACGTCTATAGGCTGATGGATGGAAGGGACATAATATGCATATAACATCTAAGCAAGGTGTGGAAATCTTCAAATGAACCTGTAGACCAACGTGTCTGAGTCAATCAGCTTTTTTAAACATATCGTAAGCATAAGTGTTTTTTTTAGGGTTCCGAACCCAAAGGGTAAAAACGGGACCCTATTACTAAGACTTCGCTGTCTGTTCGTCCGGCTGTCTGTCACCAGGCTGTATCTCAAAAACCGCGATAGCTAGACAGTTGAAATTTTAACAAATTATGTATTTCTGTTGCCGCTTCAACAACAAATACTAAGAACAAAATAAAATAAATATTTAATCTCCCATACAACAAATGCGATTTTTATGCCTTTTTTATAGATAATGAGTACGAAACCCTTTGCGACTCCAACTCGCACTTAGTCGGTTTTTTAAAGAACACCCTTCACTAAGGAAATCGTCCTGGTACTGCAGGGGACCTTACAAATATGTAATTAACTGACACAAATTACATTCTAACTCAGAACACCTATTTGTTGATCGCATAAAGTTACCTGGAATCAAACCCATGACACTGACATGGAAGGTTGGTATCTTAAACACTACGCTATTGTTGCAGTCATAGATAGATGTAATCTATATAAAATTGGACTATTTTAAGTATTTTTGTTACAGATGACATCTCTGATAATGAAGAGGACTTGATAAGAATGGAAGATGTGTCAGGTCAGTAAAAAAATCACAATGATATTGTTCTCTGTGTAATGACAGAGTAAGAATACAATTCACGACCACCTCTCTTGCCTGGTGGTGTCGTAAAAGAAGACTAATGGCCCATTTACACGATGCCATTTTCTTGTACATACAAGGGCAATAATTGAATGCAATATATTAAGCTCAATAATTGACCATCAAGAAGCAACTGTTTACACGCGGGTATAAGTAAAAAAATGGAATGCAATTATTGTATGAAAGACTTGACAAGAAACAATTGCCAATGTCTTTTGTTTACACCAATACAATTATGTTTAGGAGATTATTGCTTGCAAGTTTTGACTTGTCTGAACACAGACTTGTATGTGCTTGTACCATTCATTAACGGATTGCTTCAAGTGTTGCACGTATTTGCGTTGGCAAATTTTTATTCAAGTGTTGAACGCTATAGAAATTTGTGTTTATTAAAAAATGAGTCAAAGAGTATTAAAATTCGGTTCTGCTAATTTAATAAAAATCATTGGAATTATCGCACACATCACTCGTGGCCGTTGAGATGACTGATGAATGGTTCAGATTAATAATTGGAACCGATAGGTAGCGCTACGGTCAATTTTCAGGCGATTTCCTTTTACTATTTTTTTTAGATTTAAACAACAATTTCTGTTGGGTCAACTAGTGAAAATTATAAAAATCGCGATGCACATAACGATTAACACACACTCATGTTTGATAATGAAATGAGAATTCAGTTAAATGAAAGAATCGCTTAAGAAATTATTGCCTATGCCCTGTATACACCGAGAAAAGTTTTGAAACAAAACTTGTATAAACCAATCAATAATGTTACGTGTTGTTTAGACCATGCAAATCATTTATTACTTCAACTTAATTGTATGCAACAGGCAAGAAACTTGCATCGTGTAAATGGGTCTTTAAGGTTTATAACATCTATGCAAGACAAGCAGTTTGAAGGAAAAATATCGATTCGTTGATGAATTAGAGACATGTAAAGTTTTCAATTTTGTCATTGTTTTTTCGTTTAAATCTGATTGAAATGTATAAAGTCAGTGATACTTAATCTGCAACATATTCGTACTTTGTTAAATGTTCAATAGAAATTGAAAAAATCAATGATTACATTCGCATAAGCAAAACCAACTTCGCTTTAAATCGGCTGATCGGCCGATTATTGTCGCCGAGTCACGTTTGTACCTACGGTCCCATTGAAATTATACTGTCGAAGCTTTACATGCCTACATGTATCCCGTCTATCCATGCCTACATAATTTTCAAATTCAAATACCTTATTATGCATAAACCCCGCGGGGGCACTTACATATGGTCACTTTTTTACATTTTACCTTACACTACTACCGGATCAGAACGCGACCGCACTGAGAAGATCCGGCAAGAAACTCAGTGGGCTTGTCTTCTTTTTTATTCATTTACTATTTTTTTTAATAAGATAATATACAACAACATGTCTATTAATACGTAACATTTAAGGCGTAGACTGTTTGACACACATTATTGAAATTACTATAACTTTTATGTTATATTGTTTTTTGTGTAATATACATTTTAATTACGATCTATGGCCGGTACACTACTACATACTCGAAAAGTTGCTCCATAACCTGATACACTCTGTATATAAAAACTTGAGAGGTGTCAAGGGACACCCGGATGGAACGAAGTTCCTTTCGATTAATTAGTGAAGGAATTGTAATAAAATTTTATTTTTTTTATATTAGTTATAATTATCTGTATATTAATAGAAAGACACTATACAAATAATTAATTTTAATTAATTATTTAAAATTATTAATTAATTTTAATGTAAAGAGAATTATCTGTATATTAATAGATAGACGAAACGAAAATAACTGGCTTGCTTTCTATGAGAGAGAGAGAGAGAGAGAGAGAGCCAGAGATACACGCGCACGCCGCACGGCTTACAACTATAGCAAAAAGTGTCATTACAACTTTTGGTCTTAATTTTTTCCGTCTAGCCCCCTTTCGCAACGCGCGATAAGGAACTTCGTTCCATTAAAACCCTATAGCAACACGTTTGACCAGCATTGTATAGTAAGTCAATTTCCTTCCTATTGCGGTGGAGGCTCGAACTCAGCAGTGCGACCTTTCATCATCATCATCATCATTTTAGCTCATATACGTCCTACCGCTGGGCTCACCTTCGTAATGGGAAGGAAATTGACCTTCTATTCCATGCTGGTCAGACAGATTGATATAGGGTTTTATTTCGAGTTTTCCTTCTCTGGCACAGTCTGTTGGGTCAGCTGCTGTAGATGAGGGTCGAGTGCAGCAGTAGGACGTATAAAAGAGAAGAATATAATTTCTATTTTTATTGTGCAGAAATAAAGCACCATGTCCATCCAGTATATGGACGGAACATAATGCCTCCAAAGGCAGCCACGTTCGATCGACGTGAGAAAGTTCTTCACCAAGTATTCCAGCGGTATGATGAAGAATTGACGCCATTACCGATTGATCAATACATGTAAGTGTGAACTATCATATGGAGTAACTGTCTTTACTATAAGGGTGGCCTGATCTATATTACAAGCAATTAAGTTGTGTTGTCCATGACAGAGTAAGAATACCATACACCACCCCATTTGCCTATGAGTTTCGTAATAGGTAGGGATATTTTGTGCATATACCGACTATGCAAGAGAAGGAAAACTCTGAACAAAACCCTGTACCAAACCGCTTAACCAGCTTTGTCAATTTCCTTCCTATTGTGGAGGATGCTCAAACCCAGAAGTGATGATAATGACAAATCAAAGATATCATCATCGCAGCCCACATACATCCCACTATTGGGCTCGGGCCTCCTCCACAATGGGAGGGAATCTGTCCTACTATACCATGCTGGTCAGACATATTGATATACGGATTGATTTCGAGTTTTCCGTCTCTTGCATAAATGTTATGTGAATATTATATCCCTTAGTCGTCTCTTACGACATCAAGATAGGGAGTGGTGAGTGTATTCTTACTCCTTTACCAGACGGTCAAAGATACATATGTCAATTAAAGATATTAAGTATTATTGATGCAAAGGGTCTCTTGATTCTGCTTCAGCAACTGCGGCATTTCTGTGGGTGTTTCGATATCGGTCCCCGCTTCTGACACCTGCTGCTGGAAACATTTCCTTTTGTAACTGCAATACGAATAAAACTTTACCAAATTTGAGGGTTGAATAAAGTTCAGTCTACGTCATCATCTTGATCTTGATGAATGGCTTCTGCTGGCGTTACACCGCAACTTTGCCAATATCCCATTAGACTCGTACGTAGACCGCCAAACGAAGGAGATTTTACGGTGCGAAATAATAGAAAACGGGCCGGTGAATATGATTCTAAAATTACATGAGAAATACGATGATGGGTATACTGAAACAAAAGACAATTCTAACTAAATTAATACATTATAACGAAAATTAATATTACAATTAGATACTTAACTAAGCATTTATTTACAACTTTATCTTATTAATTTTAATAAATTTACATAAGTATAAATGAATCGTGTAAAAGTAAGAAGGCACTTAATAGAAGTAAGACATGGAATTTCCGGTGGTAAAAGATTATGTAAAGAATACAACAATTTAGTACAATTAAAAAATACGTCATCATCAATGATGGTTTCATATATCTTAGAATTTATAATTTAGATTGTTTAAAGTAAATGTTGCCATACTACTACTTTCTTCCATAAAATATAATTCCATCATCATCATGTCAGCTCATTGAAATACAATCAATGAAACTCTATTTGAATTTAAATCAAACAAAAACAGTTTTTCGACTGTTTTAATTATTCAAAAGGAGTACAATCAAGGTCATTGTCACTATTATCATCATCGCTGGAGTGTTGCAGCTACAACATTTATCATTTTTTTGCTATAATAGGGACAGTCGTTAGATCAATTGATCGATTGCTTTTTTTTTTTTGGTTGGGCTGCGGTCGGCGCGCTCCTCGCACCACTCCGTCCGGGGCGACAGAGGGGCGTAAGCACGCACACCCGCAACCCACCCGAACACCACGTCGCCTTCGTCGTTGGGCCGACCACCGGAGCAGGGTTACTTGTCATCAGTGGTCGGCCCGACGAAATACCCCCTATTTGGGGTACCCTCCCATCGACCGACGTCCCCCCCTCGGAGAGGACGTCGGTCTTTCCTCACGCGGTCGGCCTCTCGGCGGGTGACGGACTAATCCCCGGTCACATCACCCGCAAAAAAACTGGACAATTTTTGAAAAAAAAACTGGACAAAATGAAAAAAAGAACTGGACAAATTGATCGATTGCTACCGTTTTATGATTATTCAACATCCTTACTAATATTATAAATGCGAAAGTAAGTTTGTTTGTTACGCTTTCACGCTTAAACCACCGAACCGATTTCAAAATTCTTTCACCAATGGAAAGTTATAATATCAGGGAGTAAAATAGGCTATATTTATTCCGGTATTCCCACGGTAACGGACACTACGCGGGGAAGCGACTGAAATCGAAGCGAAGCGAGGGCGGGTTGCTAGTAATAAATAAATATGTTTTGTTTATGATTATTAAATATGTGTTTATTTTATTGACAATTATAATGAGTACATAACCTATTATCATTTACTCTGAGACAATAAATAGGTTTTTTATGCTAAATTAATTCAATTTATGTATTTTATAATGTAACTGTCTGTTCTGTATACTTGTAAAAAAAGTTGAAAGTATTGAGTTTATTTCTTTTATGAATAATTTAATAACGATTGGCTAGATTTACGTTTATCGACTGTCGCATCTCTTTTTTTCTCAGTCCAGTATGACCTTCTACGTGCGTGTCAGTTTTCTATAAAATGTTTATTAAATATTTCAGAACTTACAAGGTACATTTTAGCTATGAATATTTTTATATTTATAATATATTGTACTTCAATTGCAATAAAACTGGCAACAAAGAATGAAAATATATGTGGTACAAAATAAAATTGTAAACATGTCGCTCGTCCAAACTTACTTCTTCCGTTTTTTGTAGACGTCTTTCACAAATATCAAGCTATATTTTATGGACTATAGAGGTTATATTAAGTACTTACCTATATGATTATAATTTCAAATCCAAAATCAAGTTATTATTTTAAAATTTTTGAATTATATAGGTACACTAGCTTTTGCCCGCGGCTTCGCCCGCGTAAATGTTGGTTTTCATAATTCTTAATTTAAGAAATACTCTGTGTCAATTTTCGTCCAAATCCGATCAACAGTTTACGCGTGATTGAGTAACAAACGTCCAAATATCTTCACAAATTTTTATATTTGAATATTATTTCCACCCTTGTAGTTTAAATTCAAGTGGAAAGACGATGAGAAATATGGCCATCCTTAGTCGCTGATAATACATTATCCATGATAGGTTTCCATTGGGGAAAAAAATTATATCGATCAAACTCCCGCAGTTTCACCCACGTAGACCCCATTTCCATGGAAACGCCGAGATAAAAATTGTCTATGTTACTCGCTGATATTATAAGTTTATATGGGTGAAAATAAAAATAATAATTATCAAATCCCATACAAATATCCGACATAAAAATTGCTTATCTTACTCGCTGATAACGTAGCTTCCTATTGGTGAAAGAATTTAAAAATTAGTCAACATCCACCGGTTTCACTCGCGGAGTTCTCGTTCCCGGGCAAACACCAGGATGAAAATAGCCTTTATTTGTTATTCACTGATAATGTAGATTTTCATTCGTAAATTAATTTTCATATCCATTTAGTTCCTGCAATTTCACCGGCATTGTGCCTGGTCCCGTAGGAATATCGGGATAAAAAAATAGCCTAAATATGTTACTCACTCAAACATAGCTTTGCGTTAGTGAAATAATTTTAAAATCGACTAAATTCTCACAGTTGTTCCAGCCACACCGGGATAAAATATAGCCTTGGATAAAATATAGCCTAAGTTATTCCTTATGTAAGGCTTGGTAGACCTGTTAGTAAAGTATTATCAGTATGGGTCCAGCCGTTTTGAAGGTTACCCCGTAACGAATATAAGTCAAAAAAAAATTGTCCGTCCATCTGTCTGTCACCAAGCCATATCTCAAGGACCGCGATAGCTAGACAGTTGAATTTTTTACAAATTATGCATTTCTGTTGCCGTTATATCAATAAATATAAAAAACAAAATAAAATAAATATTTAAGGTGGCTCCTATACAACAAACGCAATTTTCCCCCTTTTTATAGATAACGGTACGGAACCCTTCGTGCGCGACCCCGACTCGCACTTGGCCGGTTTTTTAGACATAGGTATCGTGCAAATAATTGTGTTACCATAAATAAATCCTATTATTTTGACAGACAAATAGACGCTTCAAATTTGTTTATTTCTAGACATAGAAAATTGGATTAATATCTTGATTTTAACTTACTGTCTGGTAGCGGCTAGGAATATTATAACGCTTTCATTGTTTGTGAGTGTCGCAAAATACTACTAAGACAAAGATTTACATCGACCTGGACCAATTGGTGATGCCATCTAGCCAGCAATGTCGTTTGGCAGGCAGCTGGTCATAAAATGTTGCTAGAAGAACCTTTGCAATATCTATGATGGCAGAGCAGTGCCTACATATTGCGTCGATCCAAAGCTATCTTGATAAGCGAGCATTAAGAAAAAATAATGGGGTAACCCAAGAAAGCCGACCGTATACTAAAATGATCGTTCCTAGGCTCAGTGATATCGGTTATATGCTTTTCACCTCCTTAGGGGTAAAATTGCAAAAAACTCTTTTTTAGTGAGCACTTTCTCCAAGAGAGACAACTTTGTACAAAATTTCATATTTCTAGGCCTAATGATTTCGGCTATACATTTTTCACCCTCTTAGAGAATGAATTTCAAAAACTAATTTCTTAGAGCTCATTTACAACAAAAGAAAGAGAATCGAACAATATACAGAAATACACAGTTTCACGTTCCTAGCCCCAATAGTTTCGGCTATACGCTTTTCATTCCCTTAAGGGGGTGATTTGCCAAAAATACTTTGCTAGTGCTCGTGTACCCCAAAAATACGCCGGAGTAAAAAAAAATACGTTTCTAGGCTCAGTGGTTGCCGCTGTATACTTTTTGTTTTTTAGGGGTTGAATTTCATCCCCATGTAAGTAAAATTTTCAAAATGCTAGAACGAATACTTATTTATTTATTATCAAATACCTTAATACAAAGATTCATGGTTTTATCATCGAAAATGTCGAATTTCCATACAAAATGGCAGCCCCTATTTCAACCCCTTATAACTATTTTTTCGCGATTTCTTTACTATAGCTCGTGAACCCCAAGAAATACTACGGTGTAAAAAAATTACGGTTCTAGGCCCAGTGGTTTCAGATATATGCTTTTTTGTCTTTTAGGGGTTGAATTTCATCCCCATATAAATGAAATTTCCAAAACGCTAGAACGAATATTAATTTATTTATTATAAACTGCCTCAATACAAAGATTCATGGTTTTATCATCGAAAATGACGAATTTCCATACAAAAGGTCAGCCCCTAATTCAACCCCTTATAACCATTTTTTCGCGATTTCTTTGCTAGAGTTCGTGTACCCCAAGAAATACTACGGTGTAAAAAAAATTTCGTTTCTAGGCCCAGTAGTTTCGGCTGTATGCTTTTTTGTCTTTTAGGGGTTGAATTTCATCCCCATATAAATGAAATTTCCAAAACGCTAGATTGAATATTAATTTATTTATTATAAAGTGCCTTAATACAAAGATTCATGGTTTTATCATCGAAAATGACGAATTTCCATACAAAATGTCATCCCCTATTTCAACCCCTTATACCCATTTTTTCGCGATTTCTTTGCTAGAGCTCGTGTACCCCAAGAAATACTACGGTGTAAAAATATTACGTTTCTAGGCCCAGTGGTTTCGGCTGTATGCTTTTTTGTCTTTTAGGGGTTGAATTTCATCCCCATATAAATGAAATTTCCAAAATGCTAGAACGAATATTTATTTATTTATTATAAAGTGCCTTAATACAAAGATTCATGGTTCTATCGTCGAAAATGACGAATTTCCATACAAAATGTCATCCCCTATTTCAACCCCTTATACCCATTTTTTCG
Source organism: Lymantria dispar (assembly GCA_032191425.1). Classification (NCBI taxonomy): domain Eukaryota; kingdom Metazoa; phylum Arthropoda; class Insecta; order Lepidoptera; family Erebidae; genus Lymantria; species Lymantria dispar. The sequence goes on along the minus strand of CM063465.1, from coordinate 17,138,078 downwards.
CGATAAAAAGTAGCCTATGTCCTTTCTCAAGCTTTAGTCCATCTCTGTACCAAATTTCATCAAAATCGGTTCAGTGGTTTAGACGTGAAAGCGTAGCAGACAGACAGACAGAGTTACTTTCGCATTTATAATATTAGTAAGGATATTCTTCTACTATTCTAAACTTTTGTGAGAATGTCTGAATCGACGCAATATGTTTCTTGTTGATTTGTAATGTAATACAGCACCATCAAGTGAGCAACAAAAGAATTTAAAATAAACATATTTTATTAATTTATTTTGCTCCGGATACACTCTGCTTGAACCGTTCGAGGCGAGGGATGATTCAAGGTTTCAGATTAGGCAGGACATTTTGGATTTTTGTCAGTCCCCTCTTTTGTCTTGGTAATCTTTGAAGTGAAACTTCTTTGCGCGCATGAGGGTAAATTTTTTACGGATGAAACGCAATTTAGCATCACGAAGATGTGCAGCGTTTTTGTTGAAGAAGAGGGAGAGAGCGATTGAGAGAGAGTGAGAAAGGGCGAACATAGCACGAAGCGCAGCCATGGGGCGAGAGTAGGGAGAGCAAGCGAGTGAGAAAGATCAAGATATTTTTTTTCTTTCTTTTTAATTTTACTGATAAAAAACACATGGAACCAAAGAAGTTTCACTTCTGACATGCGTACTTAGTACTCGAGCAATTTTTTTTGCTATGGTATTGTGGTCTGTTCCGTCATATCTTTTAAACTATTGGCCAGAATAAGACAAATGAGTTATCATTAGAATCAATTGTGGCATTTCACGTATACAATGCGGTGCCCTCTGACAGACAATAAAACTAAGATTAATAAATAAATTAAGCATACCCTGTTCATTATCATTAGACAGGGATTCGCTAGCACATTACAAATATAAAGGACTAGCAGCGCCCTGCGGTTTCACCCGCAGTTCCTCTTCCCGTGGGAATATCGGGATAAATTATAGTCTATGTGTTATTCTGATATGTAAGCTATATTATTGGGAAGTTTCATCAAAATCCATTCAGTAGTTTTTGCGTGAAAGAGCAATAAACATCTTCATATCTTTACTCACAAACTTTCGCGTTTATAATATTAATAAGGATAAGGATTTACTTGTGAATTGCTACAAATGATGTATATCATGAGACTGATACATTAATGACATAAGGTTAGACTACCTCCACTCGGTGAAGGTGGAAACAGATATGCTTCCAATGATCTTTTCTAAGGGGTCTATAAACTACAAGGTTTTACTCTAGACAAAGCAATTATCGATTTAGGAAAGTCATTGTTTGCTAAAGGACAAGCCTTTGTCGTTCTCAGTAGAGTCAAAAACATAGAAGGGTTGTTTATAAGTATTTTGGATCAAATTAAATTATTTAGGCGATCACTTGTAGAATTAGATAGATAAAGAAATTAGATAGAGAAAAAAACCTAGTTTAAAGAAGGACATATCATAGCGCTCGGAAAACACAGCAGCAGGTAGTTCATTCCAGAGCCTGCACGTACGTGGGAGAAATTAAATCATATAAAAGAACCTTAAATAAATACAGTTTAAAAACTAAAAAACACGCCTTCATAGAGTGTGCCGACCATAACCCACCCCAAAAAAAATCGTATTATTGCATTGTCATCGGTCTTTGATAGATGGGCAAAGTTTAAAGAAAATCTGATGGCTCAAAGTAGGGCAAAATGGAGCTCAAAGTTGGACGTTACAAACAAACATACAGGTTTTTTTTTTTTATTGCAAGCAGTGGCAAACGAGCAAACAGTACACCTGATGATAAGTGTTGCTGCCGCTCATGGACCTTTACAAGGCCGCTGCCTACCGCGAAGAAAGTGAAGGGAGTGTGAATGCGTGCATTGAGGCTCGGTGATACTAAAGGCACCATCAAAACCCTCCACATGCAAACACCATCAGAAAGTTGGGTTTCCGGCTCTCTCGCTCACCGAACGAAGCGCAGTAACAAATTGCTACTACTCAGACGTCGATTTTCTGCGAGAGCGTGGTACTGCCCCGGACGGACCGGCCCGCGGCTGTAGACATAACTGTCGACAGTGTGGTCCTACCACTCCAAATAAAAGGTGCTAATAAAAGCGTGTTAAAAAGTACGTTAAACCTTTCCATTCGGACCAGTTAAAACTTCTTTAACATTGTAACAGATGGCGTTAAAACAAATAAGTTATTATTTGATTTGAATTCTTACTCCGTACACGGAAGACTAGCTTTGTTAATACTAAAAACAGTCCTAAAATTAATTACCTATCTACGATTTATAACGATTAGGACTATACAGGTTGATGTAGTAGTTAATATACTGAGCTACCGTGCTAAATGACGCGGGTTCGATTCCCACACAGGATATTTGTTTGTACCTTTCATAAATTATTGTTTTGAGTTTGTAAATTTGTCCCACAGTATAATAATTTATTTCTTTAATGTAGGGTATTGTCTTCAAAAAAAATATTGTAATATGTGTTTGCAATACTTCAATTATCTACAAAAAGTCAGTGGGCAACAATAACTCATTTTTATTCAAATTAATTTTTGAGTACGGTAAAAATGGTGATTTCCGTATGGTGACGGAATAAGATTACAATTCATCACCCCCTTCTCTTGCCCGTGGGTGTCCTAAAAGGCGACTAATGGATATCTTGTATATATAACAATAACACAAGAAAAGGAAAACTCGTAATAAACCATATACCAACCCGCCTGACTAGCGTGGTGTTGACATAGGATTTCATTTCGAGATTTCCTTCTCTTGCATTGATGTTATATGCATATTATATCCCTTAGTTTAGTCGTGTTTAACTACACCCATGGGCAAAAGCAGGAGGGGCGGAGGTGGGGGTTAGGGTATATCAGCCCCCTCTCTTGCCTGCCGGTGTCGTAGAATTCAACTGACGGATTAAATATGCTTATAACATCTATGCAAGGCAAGAAAAACGCCAAATAAAATCCTATAGCAACACGTTACCCAGCGTAGTATAGTAGGTCAAATTCCATCCTATTGTGAAGTAGGCTCTGCCCTAACAGTGGGACGTATTTCTTTTCTGTAAAATAACTGATACTGCAAAAATATATTAAATTCTGAATACATCGTAATAAGTGACCTTGATTTTTAATCTATATCGAAACACACACAAATACACATATTCGATTAAGTACCTACACACACATACATACTTAGCCTCGACCCAAAGTCCCAATACGAAAAGCCTTGTAACAGATCGTCCTACATACTGGCCCAGTTGTACGTTAACCCACAATAAGAGACCTTGATACCTAGATTCGCGGACGTGGCCTCATATCTCGACCTCTATACTCTGCGAGTGACCTTGACCTTACGCGGGACGACCTCTCGGAAGTGATGTAGGTCGGGATGCGAAAAGTTATTATCATGATTAATCGGCAATTTTATACGTCCATTTTTTACGAACGATTCTTATATTTTAGACTGTACAGATGGCTTAGTGGTTAAGATACCGACCTACAGTGCCAGTATCGTGGGTTCCAATCCCATTTAAGATAATATTTTCATAATGATATCTGATGTTTACGCGAGCACTACACATTGTAAATAAAACTACTTTTACGGATTATATCGCGTTTGTATTTGATTTATGATTGCCCGACGTTTCGAACACTTTGCAGCATTCATGGTCACGGGCGGACTAAGGTGTCTCACGTCCAACAAGTAATCGTTATTACAGACATTTATAATTACCTACCCGATACAGAAATCTATACCAATAAATAAAATTGGAGTGTCTGTTTGTAATGTCAAAATAATAGGCTTTTTTCATGCTCACACGGTTATTTGCACGACACCTATGCCTAAAATAGCAATTAAAAAATTTTTGTCTCTGTCTGTCTGTTTGTTCCGGGTAATCTTCAAAACGGCTGGACCGATTTCAAAAATGAGTCAAGGTGTAATTTGTGTCAAGGTGTAATTTGTGTCCGTTAAATTAAGTTTGTAAAGTCCCACCGCAATCATCATTTCAGCTCATATACGTCCCACTGTTGGGCTCGAGCCTTCTCCACAATAGGAGGGAAATTGACCTTACTATACTATGCTGGTCAAACAGGTTGATATAGGGTTTATTTTGAGTGTTCCTTCTCTGGCATAGATGTTATATGCTTATTATATCCCTTAGTCGTCTTTTAAGACATCCACGTTTGTTAGATTAATATAAATTTTGGTATTACCTAAAATTAGGTGTTACTTCAATCAATCTTGTCAATCTAAATTTCATATCGGAAAGATGTGGGTCATTTGTTGTTAATTGTTGCCTAAATTTAAGTGTTGTTTATCAAAGCCCATTTTTTGGCTTTGATTTCGCTATTCCCTTGCCGTTAACCGACTTCAGTTAATAAAAAAACTAAGGGAAAAGATCAATTTCATGTCAAATTCAGGATAGCATAAAAGAGACCTTATGATTCTTTTCAGCTTATAGATGTCCCACTGTTGGGCTTGAGTCTCTTCCCCAATAGGAGGGAAATTGACTTAATTGCTGGTCAGACATATTGGTATACGGTTTTATTTGGGCGGCGTCGGCGCGAATACCTGTGCCTCAAGCCGCCCTAGCCGAGGCCGCGGTTGACGTGACCGGGGAATTAGTCCGTCACCCGCCCAGAGGCCGACCGCGTGAGGAAAGACCGACGTCCTCCCCGAGGGGGGAATGTCGACGGAATACCCTATTTGGGGTACCCTCCCATCGACACCACTGACGTCAAGTCACCCTGTTCCGGTTGTCGGCCCAACGACGAAGGCGACGTGCATCGCGGGTGGGTTGCGGGTGTGCGTGCTTACGTCTCTCTGTCGCCCCGGACGGAGTGGTGCGAGGCGCGAGCCGACCGCAACCCACTGCAAAAAAAGAAAGTACGGTTTTATTTCGAGTTTCATTTCTCTTGCATAAAACATGTACACTATATCCCTTAGTCGTCTTTTATAACACTTACCGAAAACATAGGAAGTGGTGAAATGTATTCTTACTCCGTCACCACACGGAAAAAAAACTTATCAGAACAAAATCCAATGATTATCTGCTTTTTTTTTCACTGTCATCATCATTTCAACTCACAATAGGAGGGTAATTGACCTACTATACCACGCTGGGCAGTCATGTTGACAAAGGGTTTTATTTCGAGTTTTTCTAATATAGGAATACACCCAATGTACTAAATTATGCTTGTATTGCGAGGGACTTTAGAAACATAATTAACGTCCACAAATAACATCCAGACTCGGAACAACAATCTGTAGATCGCACAAAGTATTGCGTGTGGGATTCGAACCCGGGACACTGGCATTGTAGGTCAATATCTTAACAACTACACCATATTTGCAGTCGATTATATAAAAAACAAACTGTTGTCTTATATAAATCATCAATTAAAAACAGTATAGATATTGTACAATTGTTCTTTAAAAGCGTTTTAGAAAATCATCTACAAAAGATACGTCGCTTTCGCTGTAGCAAGTTACCTCTTCGAGGCAATCGAAAGTCTAAAGTGAGGGGCGTTATGACCCCAATAGAGTTACAGATGACATTCTGACCTCGATATCGTACAATCTCTATTGAAGTGATATTGTGTAGCGCTTTCAAATGCATCTGTAGTGGGGAATTGGAAATCTTATAGACGAGAACGTATTTTTTTTTTTTTTGTATGACCATAGTTCTTAGCATATGGCTTATTTTTTTCACGCGGTAAAAATGCGTGTAAAGTGCGTAAACACTATCGTCCGTCGACATTCTATCCCCGATACCCCAATGCGTGGCCATCTGGCCACGTCCTGTCATAATTCAGGGCGGTGGGAGGAGGATCGCATAGCGGCTTCTCCTACATGTTCGCCGCCCTTGGAGCGAGTTAGTGGACTCAAGCAGCGGCAGATGGCTGTGACAACTTTGCCTGGATTGCTGAATGAGGGCTGTCGGCTCCCAACCTAATAAAGTCAAGTTTTTTTTTTTGGAATTTATCCCACCACACATTCCCACCACTGTAACTCTTGTAAGCCAGGATCCACAATGGTCTCCATAAATGACGCCGAGGTTTGACCCTCAGGCAGTCCCGGGATTTGATTTTAATTGTCTTGGGACCCGCAACAAATTTAATTAGAAAAGATTAAAGAGGAGAAGTTGGAAGGAGAGATTGCACTTCCCTCCTAAGCAAAGCGGGAGACAGGAAAACAGAATGACTAGTCAGCCAATAAGTAAAGAGGTGTACAGCTACGATAAGCGCAACAGTACGGCACCACGGATACGGAAGAGCTTAACGGGGCCTATATGTGAGTGTTAAGATTGATTGCTACAGTAGGTATGGCAGAAACGCATGAATGCACGGCAATTTTCTCGAGTTGCTACAAGGTCCGTATAATATACTACCCCACAGGTGACTTGCAATAAAGTTAAGTGTCCAACCCCGAGGGCAGCCCCTGTGGGATACCGACCATGGCAAAGTGGGCACTCTCACGTTTATTATTTTATCGCGGCAAATTTTCCGCCCTTATAGTGGATAATTGCGTATCTGAGACGCGCGGGGTTTGTATGCCTCGGTTTAGGCAAGCGTGATAGCATCATTGGGTTCCAGAGAACGCATTGCACAAGTCTGTTATAATAAGCTAATATTAGATGTGTGAACCGTATGGTGACGCAGTGAGTATACAATTCACCGCTCTTTCTAAAAACGACTAAGGAACATAATACGCATCTGATATCTATGAAAGAGAAGGAAAACTCAAAATAAAACCATATATCAACCTGTCTAACCAGCATGGTATCATCATCATCATCTCGCCCATATACGTCCCACTGTTGGGCTCGGGCCTCCTCCATAATGGAAGGGTCATTGACCTACTATACCACGCTGGTCAGACGTGTTGGTATAGGGTTTTATTTCGAGTTTTCCTTCTCTCGCATATATGTTATATGCGTTTTATATCCCTTAGTCGTCTCGTACGATCACCCACGGGTAAGTTAGGGGGTGGTGAATTGTATTCTTACTCCGTCACCACACGGAAGCATGGTATAGTAAGGTCAATTTCCCTCCTATTGTAGAGAAAGCTCCAGCCCAGGTACTTTTATGAGTTAAAATGATGATGATGAATGATGATGATTTGCGTGAACCGTGTGATGACGGAAGTGTACAATTTATCACTCCTCTTGCCCGTGGGTATCTTAAAAGACGACTAAGGGATTTAATTTATAGTGTGTGCAATGTCAATACTCCTCCTGTACCGTCCGAGCCCAACAGTGGGACGGACATGGGCTGAGATGATGATGATTGAATCTGCGTATATAATAACTATGGGAAAAGAAGAATTTATGATATTATTTCGTCACCCCACGAAAAAAATACACAACAGTTTCAGCAAAAATAATAACTTATATTCAACAGAATTCTGATTATTTCAAATTACAATTAATAACATCGAAAGTCACTTTTGCTTTCGTTATATCACTTTCGATTGTTCTATACGTCACTAGCGTCAAATGACGTCAACTGTAACAAATAAAAAAAAAATTAACAGCTGATTTATACAAAAAATACGATAAGTTTCACTAGTCGAACACTTTCACGTGACGTATAGTTTTAAATACGTCACATAATGAAACCGAAAGTGACTCTCGCTTTCGTTACTTCACTTTCGATCAGCTGTTCGACGTTCTTGTGACGAGTAATACGCCACATACGTCATATGACGTATAATACGTCATGGTGACGTCAACCGCGTTCTCGTTTCGTTTAACGCTCTTAACTTTCGCGAGAACATTTAAGTAGGTGACACAGATTGAGTTTTGCGCTCACTTTTACTTTTAATGTGTCTGTACAATGTTCTACGACCCCTTGCTTTGTCATGGCAGTGGTAAAAATCAGCTAATGTACCAGCAGAATTGGTAGTAGTACTCTTTTAGGATTCTGTGCTAGTTGGTTGGCTATGGAGAGGGAATATAGTGGGTTATGGAGCCATGATGCTCTTTCGTCGCCCCGGACTAAACGAACGGTTTTTGTCCAGACCAACGCCTGCCAAAAAAAGGTTTTTTTGGGAATCTTATAATATTAATCATGATTGTCAACCCGCCAAGGCTTTTTTCTTTACGTCGCGCATCGACTAATCCGTTCGGGGCGGCGAACAAGCCCATAGCACGACGGAATACGTACCTCTTGCGAGCTTCAAGCGGGAGGGCCACCGGTACCCGATCTTATCATCAGTGAACCCGTTAAACCTGTCGAATATAGGATGATAGCCCTCTTTGGCGACGCCTCAGTCAGGCAGGTAGCAACCGCGACAATTTGCTAGTATCTAAATACAAACATTAAAATATCCGTGTAGTGATTGAGTAAGAATGTATTCTTACTCACCTTCCTCTTTCCCAAGATCTTAACTGTAGGTATCTTAAAAGACGGCAAAGGAATATGATATGCATATAACACCTATAGTCCGTGTGGTGACTGAGTAAGAATACAATTCACCACTCCCTATCTTGCCCGTAGATATCGTAAAAGAAGACTAAGAGATATAATACGCATATGACATTTATGCAAGAGAAGGTAAACTCAAAATAAAACCCTATAACAACCTATCTGACCAGCATGTTATAGTAATCGCTCCGCCGACGGCGGCCAGGGAGGAGGAGACGCCGTTATGCGCTGCTCCTCCCACCGCCCTGATTGATGACGGGACGTGGCCAGACGGCCAAGCGTTGGGGTGTCGGGGATAGAATGTCATCAGACGATCTCTCCGGCATCCAGTAAAAGCGCGAAAGGGGTCGCTGTGGTTTTAGTGGGTATTCCGGTCGCTTATGTGGCCGGCGAGTCCCACACACACTCCCCGGGGGATAGTGCGTAAATGCATTGCCACAACTTGAAAAAAAAAAGCATGTTATAGTAAGGTCGATTGCGCTCCTATTGTGGAGGAGGCTCGAGCCCAACAGTGGGAAGTGTATGAGCTGAAATGAGGATAATGAATGGTAACATCTATTCAAGAGAGGGAAACAGAACCTTATACTAACACGTCTGACCAGCGGAGTTAGTAGGTCATATTCTATCCTATTGTTGAGGAGTTCCGCCCAGGAGTAGGACGTATATAAGCTGAGATGATGATGAAATAAAAATATTAATAATTTTCAGTGATCATATTACGTCGACTGTGGAAAAATCTCGAGTGACGGTTGTAGTGGGTGCGGCCGGTTGCGGGAAATCAACACGTGCGCCAACAGCGATACTGAGACATTACGGTGCAAGGACAACTGCTATTGTGTCCGAACCAAGACGTGTTGCTGCCATAGGTTTAGCTGAGAGGGTTGCCAATGAATTGGGCGAGGAGGTAAGTTTTTGGCGTGGTTTTTTTGTCTATTATTTTAAAGCTTGGTAGTAGGTAGGAATGTGAAAAAATAATCGATTATTAATCGATTTTTCACTATTCGAAATTAATCGATTATTCACGGCCAGAATTCCTGAAAAAAAAAGGTCACGATTGTTTCATAGTACATTAGAAAAAAAGCTCACATTTCCTAAAAAAGGTCATCACAATCCTGTTGGGAGAAAAAAATTGATTATTTTATAAGGGGGCGTCCATAAATTATGTGAGGTATTTTTTTAAATTTTCTGTACCTCCCTCCCCCCCTGGTGAGATGTCGTGAGATTTTATTCAACCCCCTCCCCCATCCCCCAATCTCACATGAGATTTTTCAAAATGTGGGTTTCTTATAGTGTTGCCCAAATGCAAGACCAAGACGAGACTTGGACCGGTCTTGGTCTTGCAACATCACACCTGGTCTCGTCTTGGTCTTGGTCTTGCGCACCCGAGTCTTGGTCTTGGTCTTGCGCACCCGAGTCTTGGTATTGCAGCAAGAGTCTCGCAAAGTTTTGCAGTTAGAATAACGTAACAGTAATTTATCATGGCAATGAAAAATCCAACTAAATTAATCAAATATCCTATCCTATCTATCCATTTGCTAGCCTATAGTTCACTATTGAATACAATACTTACCACTGGAGAAAATTACTCTTCTATTCCCCTGGTGTTCCATTAGACAGCGTTACTACTCTTATGACAGGACTTTCGACCCTATTTTCTTAAGACGTCACCACACGAGGCAGTTGATACAATAAATTTTATGTCATTTTATAATCAATGCGATATTTTACAATTAATGCGATTGTTTATATTCCCCTTCAAGTTAAGTGGTATGTATCTATTGTATTTCCAGTTTAGTTACTGATACTCTGGATACTTGAAAAAACCTGTTGCTCTATTGCCTATATAAATACTTTGGCCGCTGGATCCATGTAGCTCTTAATGTACTATTTATTCAAGAACATATAAAATTGATTTAAAATTTTATGGTTTTAATACTTGTAAAATGTATGATATTCGTCGTCATCGTCACAGCTCATAAAAGTGCCACTGCTGGGTTTAAGCTTCCTTCCAGTAAGAGGAAAATTGATCTACTATACCACGCTGGTCAGACATGTTGGTACAGGGTTTTCTTTCTAGTTTCACTTCTCTTACACATATGTTATATACACAGGGTTGTAAAGATGTACTATTTATCCCAGTGGACTGTAGGCTAGGTCGTTGATGATGTAAAATAATAACGCCAATGTTTGCACTGCCACAACTTGTATTTATTTAATTTGCACAGGAAAAAGTACATTAGCGTACGTACGGTTCAATGTCAGACAGAAGAGAGCGCGAGAGTTGACAGTTATAAAAAATATAATATATATTTGTTGGAGTTGCCAACATGCTCCCACTCGGAGAAGAAACATAATTAAATTTATGCTAGTACATTTTTAAATAATTTGAATTATGAACTAATTGTTGATCAGCGCCATCTATGGACAATGACCTGAACGTCATGTAATGCAATACAATAATACAAAGATAAAATTCCATTTTCAAAATTACAATTGTAACATACATATGTTTGAAATTACATTAGAAAGGCATTTAAGCTAAAACTTATCGTATTAGAACACAATCAGTCATAATAGAAAATAACAATGAACTAATAAGTATCATTCTTTCTTTGTGATAACAATAATGACAAAAATTAAGGTTAACTGCTATCTATTGGTAGCAAGCAGACTTTAGTTACAGAACGTCTGTGCACTCTACCATTAGCAGTTTTTACTTCCACTGCTCTGACCAAATTATCAGAGCCAGGAAAGACGTTCACTATCCTTGCCATAGGCCAGTACATGGGTGGAGTGTTATCTTCTTTAAGAATCACTAATGAACCAATTTTTAAATTAGGTAATGCATTTCTCCATTTAGGTCTACATTGCAAAGTATTTAAGTATTGATTACTCCATGTTTTCCAAAATGATTGTTTAATATTATTACAAATTTCCCAGAATTTTAATCTATTACAAGGAATTTGAGATACATCTTTATCTGGATATGAATTTAAAGTAGTACCAATAATGAAATGACCTGGAGATAGATAAGAAAAATCATTAACATCACTTGACATTGGTATAAGTGGTCTACTATTCAGTACTGCCTCTATTTCACATAATACAGTTGACAATTGTTCATAGGTGATTACTGCTCTTTGGACAGTCCTTTTTAACAAGAATTTGGTACTTTTGACTGCTGACTCCCACAGACCAGCGAACACAGGGGAATAACAAGGAATAAAATGAAAAGTAATGCCATTTTCAGCACTAAATGATTGCACTTGTGTTCGATGCTCACTGGATTTCTGCAGTTTATATAAATTGTGTAATTCTGAATTGGCAGACTTAAAGGTGGATGCATTATCACAATATATTTCAGTTGGCCTTCACCTACGCGAAATGAAGCGCCTAAGAGAAGCCAAAAATGTACTGGTTTTCAAGTCTGAGCATAATTCTAAATGTAAGGCCTTAGTAACAAAACAAACAATAACCAATATATAGGCCTTCCCTACGATTGACCTACGCAAAGTAGATTGCTTCACAGGAATTGGGCCAGCAAAGTCTATACCTATCTTTTGAAAAGGACGACATATACTTACTCTATCTTTAGGCAAATTGCCCATTAATTGTTCAGATGCATGTTTTTTAAGTCGCCAACATATTGTGCATCTGTGAATAACTTTTTTTATTTCTCTCATAGCATTAATTATCCAGAATCTTTGATTGATAACAGATAAAACTATTCTAGGGCCAGCGTGAAGATTCTTCACATGTTCAGATTTTATAATTAATTGTATAATAGGAGACCCTTTAGGAAGAATAATAGGGTGCTTTTGTGAATACGAAATATTCGCATTTTGCAGTCGCCCACCTACTCTCACAAGGCCCTTATCATCCAAGAATGGACATAAGGAATTATAACTATAATCACAAATTTTTTGTTTACATTTTAAAGAATGAATAACATCACTCATAAATATTTGCTGTTCATGCTTAATAATTAATAACAATGAATCCTTAAGCTCTTCACAAGTAATAAAATTTTCTTTAATTTTATTTGATTTTGTGCGACTATTATTACAGAATCTAAGTATGTATGAAAGAACTCTTTGCATTTTGTGTAGCTCAGGAAATTTTTGTAAAAAATCTAGATTTAAAATATCTTGCCTGATAGAGGTACAAACCGTTGCATGAGCCATTTTGTCCCTGATCTCTGGAAGCTCTATGTTGTCCAGAGGTGTAATGAAAGGAACATTGTACTTACTGTCATGAAGGAAGTCAGGACCTCGCCACCAGAGACTATTTTGCTCTAGGCTGTGTGGAAGCACTCCTCTGCTCAAGCAGTCAGCAGGATTTTGATGTGAGCTAATATAAGACCATGTGAAACCCATTGTATTTTGAGTAATTTGTTTTACTCTGTTAGCAACATATGTGTTTAGCTTTATTATATCTGTTGCAATCCATGCCAAGACAATTTGTGAATCTGAATATAATATAACATTATCTATATGAAGCTTATGCAATAATGTTTTGTGAATCCTAGCAATTAGCCTTGATAGCAGCAGTGCGGCATTTAATTCTAATCTAGGTACAGTGAGACTTTGGTTTAGAGGGTTTATTCTAGATTTTGAGCAAACCAGGGAAACATTCACCCTACCAGCTGTGTCTGTAACTCTAAGATAAATGCAACTTCCATAGCCAGTGGAAAGCGATGCATCTGCAAACCCTATTAATTGCATAGACACTGCATTGCTCATGCTGATCCAACGGTCAATGCTAATTGGATTCATATTAATTAAGCTATTGTAAAACTCAAGCCAAGCTTCCCTTAGAGACTGATCAAGCATACAGTCCCAACCCATGCGTGTTAGCCACAGTTTTTGCATTATAACTTTAGCACAAACAATAATAGGCTCAGCCAGACCTAATGGGTCAAAAAATTTACTTACAAAGCTTAGGATTTCGCGCTTAGTTTGAGGAACTTTGCCTTGAGGAGTGGGAGAAGCAAGGTTTAAAGTATCTGCCTTAACATTGTAATTGATACCCAACGTTTTCAAGGGCCAATCATTTTTTTGTAATTCAGTTATATCAAAATATTGTCTTTCTGTAGGAATACTTTGTAGTAATTCAGCGCTATTTGAACACCATTTGTGCAGCTGAAAACCTCCTAGGCTTAGGAGTTTACTAAGTTGCTCTTTTAACTCAATTAAAGATTCAAGAGAAGCTGCTGTACCTAATAAATCGTCGACATATGTCTGGTGTTTTAAAACAAAGGCTGCCAATGGATATTGTTTACCATGTCGCTCAGCCAACTCCACTAAACATCGAGTGGCTAAGTATGAACTAGATTTAAGACCATAAGTAACGGTGCTTAATTGAATACACTCTATGTCTTGATCGGGAGAATCTCTCCAGAGTATATTTTGTAATGAACAATATTTTTTATCTAAACTGATGGCTCGAAACATATGTTTTATGTCTGTTACAAAAAGGTATTTATCCATTCTAGCTAAAATTAGAATGTCAAATAATTCGTTCTGTACCACGGGCCCATTCAATAACAAGTCATTCAATGATATTTTTTTATTTGTTTTCATAGAACCATCGAAAACTACTCTGCATTTTGTGATTTTTTTGTCCATCCTGACTACAGGATGGTGTGGCAAGAAATAAATCATGTCTAAAATCATACTGATTAATGTCTACCTTAGAGCCATGACCCATTTTTATATATTCATATATGAAATTACTATAAAGCTTTAATAACAATGGATCCTTTTGTAATCTAATTTCTAAGTTATGAAATCTTTTCAAAGCAATATCAAATGAATTACCTAACGCTTCATTAACAGAGCAAAGAGGTAGTTTTAAAGGCAAATCTACTGTAAAATGGTAATTATTTAACTGAACTGAATTTTTAAATATTTGTACACAAGTATCATGTTCAGTTGTCTTCTCTGGAAATAATTCAGGGACACTTTCCATTTTCCAAAGATTAGCCATATCATTATGAAGTTCTGTGTCGCAGCGATTGCAATATAAGGTGACTGGATTAGTTGCAGAAATATAAGGCAGGTTACCTACTATTACATGCCCAAAGTGAGTACTTAAAAGCGTGTTTGTAGGAGAAGCAGAAGCATTGTGCGATTTAGATAGCGGCAGTGCAGGCTTTATTGATTTTGATGGCTCATCAGTCAGGAGACAATCGACAGGCAGAATTCTTGGCAGGGCTTGCAGCAGGATCCTCAACAGCATTCATAGTAGCTGGGGGTTCCTTGCCGGTGTATCTATTAATTACCTTTGATGCCTGCGGGGTAATCATTGCTCCTCCTGTTGCATTTTCAAGTGCAATTGCTCGCTCGTCTAGAAAGGTGATCAAACTTGATAAAGTAGGCTCCTTTTTATCATGGCTAGACATAATATGAAATTCTCTGCTACACAAAATGTTAAGTTTCCGCAGTAATATTGTTAATATTATTGGGCAGTCATCCACAACAACATCAAGGTTGCGCAATGAGGCTAATTGTTGCTTAAGGGTGTAGATTGTTGGCCTTAGATCTCGATTTCGAGCGACCGCAGCGCCAAAGTTTAATGTAACATCCGACGGGGCGGATGAATGACCTAGAGAGCGCGATTTTCAAAATGTTTTGCAACAAACGTTCCACGTTGAGAAATTGTTATTGAACTTGAATATTTACAGCATAACAACAACGTTGAATTTTTGGAAACTAGCTGTTGATTCTTTTAAAAGATTAATAAGAGTAGTTGAGACACAATTTTTATGTTTTTCTATCATTACATTGTAATGTAATGATGTATAGTATAAAAGATACTATGTATAGTATAAAACAAAGTCGCTATCCGCTGTCTGTTGTCTGTCCCTATGTATGCTTAGATCTTTAAAACTACGCAACGGATTTTGATGCAGTTTTTTTTAATAAATAGAATGATTCTTAAGGAAGGTTTATATGTATAATACATGCATAATATAGTAGAGAAACGCTGATTAATTTAGAGGTTCCTAATGTGATGTCGTAAATAAGCACGTTTTTTTGCGCTTATATTGCAAACGTTGGCTGAACCCTACGAGATAGACCAAAATAATGTACGACAGTATTATCCATCTTAAAAAGTTCAACAAAAAAGTCCACGATGGCATATGTCTATCTCTTAGGGATAACCCACCATAACCATTTTTTATCCTCTACTAAAAAATGATTATTTACTAAGTGATTTTATACAATACAGCATTAATCCTTATCCAATTATGTACCTTAAATAAATTGTGCATTTATTTATAGATCAATATGCTTTTTATAGTATGTAATTTAAGTGAATATTGCCGAAGATAGCGAGGGCGGGTTACTAGTTTATAATATAATATACAATCAAGAGCAGGTCCGGACTGACATTTTTGTATTCTACTTACCTAAAATTCCAACTATGTATTTATTTGTAATTTCACTACCAAAATTTATTCTAATTCGTAAAATATTCATTCAATAAAATAATTGCAAATTCAGTAGGAAGTGTGTTTATCTCTACGCAAGGAAATGTGCCTATTGCGTAAACTCAAATACTTACTTTTTGTTTACGATCACCTCGTCGATATCTAAAAAAAATCCTAGGGTTTTTAAAAAAAAATGTTAATAAATGAAACACAAGTATAAAAATGATTTATTTACTACACAATAACAAATATGAGTCGCCATTACTCGTATTATCTCAAAAGCGTGCTAGGGTTGTACAAAAATTAGTAAATAATTCATTTATTTACTAATTTTAACAGAAGTTTGTAAATTATTAATATACTAATTAAAAGTATGTAATTAAACAATAACGAAATATGAGTTCAAAATTGTAATGTTTTTTCATTCGATTACGGATCAAGTTCTGATTTCTGCTAATTTGATGATAAAATCAATGGCTATCACAAAACCTATCAGAATGAAAACGTTACCAGCTGCCCGATTCACGTAAGTATTAAAAACCGTAGCGCAGTGACGTCACTTCGTTTTTTGCAAATTTAGCCCTTTTAACCGACTTAAAAAAAGGAGAATTCTCAATTCGCTGTATTTTTGAACCAATTTTTATGATTCTTTACACCAGGTAACTCAGAAATTGTATAGTAATTGAGCTATTGGAAGATTTATGACAATCCAAGACAAGATAAGTAAGTGCGTTTAAAACAGAAAACCAAAAGGCGATTTCTAAGTTCCTAAGTTAAAACGACTTTTGGACTGGCGTGTTTACGTGAATCGACTGGCTGGGTAGTTAAGTTACCTGTATCTTTCAAAATCATTAGGCGTTCTTCTCTTTCATAACACGTAAAGCTCTTTCTTTCCTCTCTTTCATAGCCTCTATGATACTGGGCGCGTCACGAATGGGCATGCTTCGTGACTGCCGAGGATCAACTAATTCTGGAAGTAGGCAATCGTAATAAAACCTAACTAATTTCATCTCCATTTTCTCCTCCCAAAATTTGTCGTCCTTTTCTATAATATAAACTTTCATAGGTACAGTAGCACCAAACCAGATGCCAAGCATGCAAACGTTTCTTTTAGTAATATGTACCTGTCCCTGAATTTGGAAATACCAGTTATGATTTTTATTTATGACATAACCCTTGGAAGCCTTGTCCTTAACCCAAAAGGTATGTTTGGCCATTGCTTCATCAAGAGTCATGCCAGCTAAAGAATGTGGGCACTTAATTTCAATTAAACCGTTTGCATAAATGCCATCTGGTGTAGTACCAAGAAATTCATATTGATCGTCGACGAACAAACCGCAACCTTGTATACTAATATTCTCTTGAATTTCTAACTGTTTAATTGCGGTTTCTTCGTTTTCGATACCGTACCGTACACAGGCAAACTGGAGATATTACTACCATAAACGATTTTACGAACAAGAACAGCACAACTTGTGCTCTCTCGTTTTTTACAAACTTCCCCGAACGATGATGAGGTTAGTAATTTTCTCCTTGTACTCATCCACTCAGAACTACTTCTTTGCAAATGGGTCGACCTTTCAAGCTCCTCTCTTTCAGCACAAGACAACTTTAAATCGGCTAAAAAAGATGACTTGGCTTTCTCATATAATTCTGGACTCAGATCAGGTTTTTCGCAGTTTGGTCCATAGTGAGCGTCTTTCGATACAGCGCTGTGGCTCTTTTTCAATCTTAATTTAGGTTTAGCAATTAAACGGATTCTACGATTACAATTTTCCACTTTCGCGATCAAAGGATTAGGACTAGATTTAAATATTACTTCATGAGTTTTACTATGAATCGATCCTGTATTAAAAGACACAACAGCAGCTGCGCATCGGCCCGCATAAGAACCACGGGAAGAATAATTTACATGCTTACCCCCTACTAATTTGGCAATCACTGCGTTAAAACTTTCAACTATATTACTTGTACAATTATGAATTAAACTTCTAGAATGATATGACAGTCTTTTACTTAAAATGTGTACCGCGTCCATTAATCCGCATCCAACAATTGCTGGAAGCAACCCAACAGGTTCTATTCGACGAGTATCAGGTCTACAGAAATACTCCTTGCAATATTGGTGATTACCAAATACGTGTTGTGGACCATTTAGGATATCTTCACTAAGATTTTTATTTTTTCTTCGAGTGACTGATTTTGATCGCCCCAATATTTAATAGCGCATTTTACACCCGTTCTTAAACGCAAATACCTTTCTTTTAGGAATTTCCGCAATTCGCAAGGATACTTAGTGTCTTTCGACAGTTTCTCCAAGCTATTGCAGTAGTTTCGTAAAAGATGATTCTTGCATTCAATTTTCTCTACTGTTAAATTACCGTACGGTCGCGAATCTAATATTTTTTTATAAGTACTGGAATCGCCGTCTGCTACAAATTTATTATAAATTACACCGTGATCAACAATGGAACGTTTAAACCCCTCAACTATTATGGTCGATTCCATACCGGTAGATGATCCCGAATAATTCTTGAAACAACGGTGTTCCGAGGGCTGACTGTCGTTCTTTGCGGCTCGTGCACAAACTACGCAGTATTTATTTTTAACTCCAAAAAACAATACTTTATTAGTTTTAATGCCAATTATCGCAGCTGCGCCGGACAAGGCGGAAAAATTCTTACCATAAGATCTCTTGCTCCAACAACCGTCAACAGCAACAGATATTAATGGTGTACCATTTTTATCAACACTACCTATAGACACTGCGTACTCCGCTTCTTCCTTGACAGCTTCTGCCATGGAATGTGCTGCTGTCTTTTCCCACCAATCGCAAACCGTATTATTAATTTCATTGTATAATGAAGGTGACATGATTGGTAGGGCTACTGCGGCAGTTAATGTTTTTAACTGATAGTAGCTCCCACCAGATGATATGATACCAGGTACAATTTGATGATTCACTTCCATTCTATCTTCTTTCTTTTCAATCAAACACACAGTAAATTTCATACTACACATACTACATTTCATGATGAGTTTTGAGTCCAGACCAACTTTTACTTCACCTATTATACTGAGGTAACTTAACTTACAATCCATTGGACCGTGGTCCCCTATGGCCTGAAGAGCTTTAAAAAAAAAAGAAACGTCTACAACTCTACGCCCAACTTCCATTTCATCCACCTTTCCCTCTTGGTCGTTTTCAATAACTAGTTCCTGTAAAGAAAGATAATGGCTTGATTTTTTTTATAAAAAATAATTAAAAATTTAAAAAAATGCAAAAGAATTAATACAATATTAGGTTCCTGATGAATAGAAATTATAATTTCTTTACGCATTAGGTATTGTTTTTTTATGACGTCACCTATTTGAACGTAAATTTTCTTTTGAGAAAGTAATTGAGAAGTATTTCGGTACTAAGGTGTTTGTCTCTCGATGAAAATAATAAATAATGCAAGAAAAAATCTATAGGTAGGTATTGAGATTTTGTCTTCGCCCATCACTAACTAAGTAGTTTGTTTATTTATGTAACAAGTCTACAAGAATTACGTATAACAACTTACCTCTATACAGCGCGTAGCATTGTTGCTCAGAGTCTCGGCCCCAAGGTTTTCTTTATTTTCAATACTGGAAATATTATTCATCAATATTATCCACTTTTTATTTATTTTGTACAACCCTAAGCCAGACGCTAGGCGTCTCGCGTCTGTTTGGCGGTATAGGTATGTCCACAAAGTTGCGCTGTCGTCTACCTACTTCCACAATTTGATATTTAGACAATACTAGCCGACCCGGCGAACTCCGTATCGCCTTTTTCTTTTTTTAAATCCTATTATTTTGATATTACATACAGATACTTCAATTTTATTTATCAGTATAGATATAGATAATACAAACCAATATTTACATGTTATTGTAGGTATATGTCTGAATCGGGCGATCTAAATCATATGACATATTGTATTAGCTTTGTAATGTACCCTGTTCAAATGCGATAGTAAATAAGTAGGGAGGAACTTACATTTTATTCCGAGATCTTTTGGCTTTCATATTTTTATAATGCGTACAAAACTTTCTTTTCCCTGGCATGACACTCAAATTCAATCAGTCCTGCGAAAAAAATAGCCTATGTTACTCAGTGATAATGTAGCTTTCGAATGATAAAAGAATTATTAAAATCGGTCCAGTACTTTTTGAGTTTATTCGTTACATACAAAAATGCAAATCTTTCCTCTTTATAATACCTATTAGTGTAGATATTGTATTTTTTACGATTTATATCTAGTTCCATCATGGTTTTCTTTCAGACATTCATTATATCGATACTTTCTACTAACTGAAAATAAATTAATTATAAAAATGTTATACTTACAGTTTTTTACAAAAAACACAAATTCACAATACGTAATTCTGCTGTCTGCAGCCGACAAGCGTGGTGTCGCGTTCACTTACAGAAAGGAACTGCCGACCACCGAGATTGCACGAAACGAACGCGTTATCCCATACATTTGTGTATGAAAAATTTATATCTAGATTTTAGGGCTTTAAAAGAGGAAGTCTTTGTTTGTAAAGGTATAAAAAGAAGTATACAGCTATACTTATTGGTTTCTTCAGTGTTCAAAAAGTGTTTCTTTTTATCAATTTGTGTTGATTTATGGGGTTAAATCTGAAAAATACGAAGTCATGTTTTTGCATTTTTACTCAATTTTGTGCGTTTGTTGACGTTTATTATATAACAACTATTAGGTTTAAGAGTTTAATATAAGCATGAACATACTTATTGGTCTTTGATTGTAATATATACAAATTATCATTGATATCAATCATATGTAAATAGGTTAAATATGAAAAATCGTAACACTCTTTTCGGTGATTTTCACGATCTACACCCTTAATGTTAGTGACAAACTGTCTAAGGATTGGAGCTGTTGATCTACTTATGGACGTAATGTCCAACAATATATTTATATGTTCATTTTTTATTAAAAACTCATTGTTATACCGTTTTTCTAATATTTGCAAACTCTCATCATAACTACAATCTAACAAGGGTAAGTTTTTGATTAAATCTAATGCTTCACCTTGTAGAAAACTCCTAAGATAATACAATTTTTGAATTTTTTCTAAGTTAACATTATTATTAAAAAGAGAATTAAATAAGCCTATGAAAGTTTTGTACTCCGAATACTTGCCAGTGAAGTGTGGCACATTTATTTTTGGTAATTTAGTCGGCACTGATACCTTAGGTTTTAAAGTATCACTGGAACTATTCTGAGTATCAAGTTTCGTTAATAACTGCTTGATTTTAATGAGAGCTGATGTATATTTTTCTTCAACCTTGCCATCATCCTCTGCAGAGGAGTCTAAAGCCATTAATTGAAACAATAAATTTTCATATGTCAAAAAAAGTGATCGTAGACGTTCCTCTTTGACTTCCAGATATACCTTGGAAGTGGTGGCTGGTGACAAGGTTTCAACCTCATTATGAATTCTCGTCAAGCAGCTATGGACACCTCTTTTTTTATTTTTTAATAAAGAAATGTTTTCGGTACCTTTATCATCCTCAGACATCGTGATGTATGTACTAAATTAACACTATATCGTTTACGATAAGCAGAATTACTACAGCGTGGTGTAGACTGCACTGCGACTAAGTTACACAATATTCTCAGGAGGATTTTCGTATAAATATTGTTATAAATCGCACTCTGTGAAGATGAAAACACGCTAAATTCAACGTTTTGATTGAACAAGATGGCAGAATGGCGGTCGCGACATGATGCAATGCGTTATTCCAACGTAGCTGCGGATGCGACGCGTTGACGAATAGGCGGGAAGCGGGCGACGATCCTGATTGGTCCGTTAACGATGACGCGATGCGCGTTGTCGGCTTTACGGCTTCTTATTGGCTCCCAGATATGATTTCCTTTCTTCGTTCTTGATTTTAAATGAATTGCGTTGTATTATATGAATGCGAATTATTTCTTCGTCAAAATGGCGGTCTTGATGAGAATGCAAATTTTCAAAATTCAATTTTTGATGAAACGTAGTTTGATGAACTCGTACTATTTCCAAGTAGCGATCTTTCAGTGAAGTATGAACTAGCCTTCCCTGCTTCAAAGATGCTTCGGTGCTCGTAAAAAACTGTATTGCGGTAGCGGTTTGGCGGCGTCTTGTTGCCTCTGCTTATGCAAAATCTTCTTGTTTCGGTGAGAGGACCATGTAAAGATGTACTATTTATCCCAGTGGACTGTAGGCTAGGTCGTTGATGATGTAAAATAATAACGCCAATGTTTGCACTGCCACAACTTGTATTTATTTAATTTACACAGGAAAAAGTACATTAGCGTACGTTTTTTTTTTTTTTTTTTTTGGTCAAAAGGTCACGATTGTTTCATAGTACATTAGAAAAAAAGCTCACATTTCCTAAAAAAGGTCATCACAATCCTGTTGGGAGAAAAAAATTGATTATTTTATAAGGGGGCGTCCATAAATTATGTGAGGTATTTTTTTAAATTTTCTGTACCTCCCTCCCCCCCTGGTGAGATGTCGTGAGATTTTATTCAACCCCCTCCCCCATCCCCCAATCTCACATGAGATTTTTCAAAATGTGGGTTTCTTATAGTGTTGCCCAAATGCAGACCAAGACGAGACTTGGACCGGTCTTGGTCTTGCAACATCACACCTGGTCTCGTCTTGGTCTTGCGCACCCGAGTCTTGGTCTTGGTCTTGCGCACCCGAGTCTTGGTATTGCAGCAAGAGTCTCGCAAAGTTTTGCAGTTAGAATAACGTAACAGTAATTTATCATGGCAATGAAAAATCCAACTAAATTAATCAAATATCCTATCCTATCTATCCATTTGCTAGCCTATAGTTCACTATTGAATACAATACTTACCACTGGAGAAAATTACTCTTCTATTCCCCTGGTGTTCCATTAGACAGCGTTACTACTCTTATGACAGGACTTTCGACCCTATTTTCTTAAGACGTCACCACACGAGGCAGTTGATACAATAAATTTTATGTCATTTTATAATCAATGCGATATTTTACAATTAATGCGATTGTTTATATTCCCCTTCAAGTTAAGTGGTATGTATCTATTGTATTTCCAGTTTAGTTACTGATACTCTGGATACTTGAAAAAACCTGTTGCTCTATTGCCTATATAAATACTTTGGCCGCTGGATCCATGTAGCTCTTAATATACTATTTATTCAAGAACATATAAAATTGATTTAAAATTTTATGGTTTTAATACTTGTAAAATGTATGATATTCGTCGTCATCGTCACAGCTCATAAAAGTGCCACTGCTGGGTTTAAGCTTCCTTCCAGTAAGAGGAAAATTGATCTACTATACCACGCTGGTCAGACATGTTGGTACAGGGTTTTCTTTCTAGTTTCACTTCTCTTACACATATGTTATATACACAGGGTTGTAAAGATGTACTATTTATCCCAGTGGACTGTAGGCTAGGTCGTTGATGATGTAAAATAATAACGCCAATGTTTGCACTGCCACAACTTGTATTTATTTAATTTGCACAGGAAAAAGTACATTAGCGTACGTACGGTTCAATGTCAGACAGAAGAGAGCGCGAGAGTTGACAGTTATAAAAAATATAATATATATTTGTTGGAGTTGCCAACAAGGGTGTATCAGGTTATGGGACAACTGTTCATGTATGTTGTAGTTCAACAGTCATTTTTTTTTTTTTTTTTTTTTATTGGTGGGCTATGGTAAGCGCACGCGCGGTCCAGTCCGTCCGGGGCGATGAAAGGACGGCGCGCGGGCCCATCACCCACCCGTACCCACGTCACCTCGTTGTTGGGCCGACCACCGGAGCAGATGTGACTTGTCGTCAGTGATCGGCCCGACGGAATACCCTTTCGGGTACCCTCACCCCTCGACGTCCTGGGACATCGGTCGCCGTCGCGCGGTTAGCCTCTCTACGGGTGACGGACAATTCCCCGGTCCGATCACCCGCGGCCTCGGCTAGGGCGGCATTAGGCGCAGATACTCGCGCCTGCGCCGCCCGAGTCGCCGGCGGCGGAACGTGTCGCCGAATAGGATCTCTACTCGCACACGATCCGCCGCCTCCTTCCGTGAGATAACGGCCTCACAGAAGGCGGCGACCGCGTCCCAGTTCCTGACGCTGACGAGCATCTCCCTGGCGATGGTCGGCAGCGCCAGGTCGGCACCGATAATCGCGACGAGTTCACGGCGCTCCCCCTCCCACGTAGCACACTCCTCGAGCGTGTGCTGCGCCGTGTCCTCGTCGCAACTGCAGTGGTGGCAGGACGGTGTGCTCTCCCTCCTGACAATCTTGTGCAGGTACTTTGCGAAGCATCCGAGCCCCGTCAGCACCTGCACCAGTCGGAAGGAAAGCACCCCGTGCGTCCGCTCCAACCACTCCATCAGCACCGGCCGGAAGGCCTCGACGGTCCTGACACCGTACCGAGGACTCTCCAGCCGGACTGCCCAACGGGCAATGACTCCACGGCGGGCGTCGACCCGCCAGGCGGTGATCTCCTGCAGGGAGACCATACCGCCGCGGGCGCGCGTCTCCGTCACCCGCCGATAAATGTCGGCGAGCATCTCCGCCTCCAGGTCCCACGGGGGAGTTCCGGCCAAGAGGCACGCTGCCTCCGTCGACATGGTGCGGTAACCGCGTATGGCCCTGACCGCCATTACCCTCTGGGGTCGCCTCAAGAGGGCCCTCAGCCGGACGGTCAGGGACCCCGCCCACACCGGTGCGCCGTACAGAGCCATCGACCGGATCACCCCCGCGTACAGCTGTCGGCACGTAGCGCTGGGTCCGCCCACATTCGGCATCAGCCGCGAAAGGGCGGACGCCGCGCCGACAAGCCGGGGAACAGTTCAACAGTCATAGATCATAATTAGAATGTATATTACACAAAAACAATATAACGTAAAAGTTATAGTGATTACAAAAATGTGTGTCTAAGAGTTTATGCCTTAAATTTTATGCATTATGTAGGTATGTACAGACAGGATATATGTAAGCATGTAAAATTTCGACAGTATAAATAGGTATTAGATTTGCGCGAACCTTTCAATGGTTACGTAGGTACAAAGGCGACTCATCAACGGTCATCGGCCGATCAGCTGATTTATGTTAAAGCGAAGTTTGTCTTGCTTATGCAAACGTAATCATTGATTTATTAAAATTCTAATGAACATTTAACAAAATACGAATATGTTGTAGATTAAGTATCATTCCTTTATACATTTTAATCAATTTACACGAAAAAATGATGACAAAATTGAGAACTTACATGTCTCTCAATTCATTAACGAATCGATATTTTTATTTAATTTTTTTTTCATGGGTTCCTAACACCATTGCCCGATCCGATTTGATACGACATCCACGGGTAAGAGAGTGGTGAATTATATTCGTACTCTGTCTTTTTTTTGTGTGTGTGTAGCTGTTGGTCGCAGATGACCTTGACAGCTTAACGCGGTCAATGGGTGAGCGCTGATGGCTCTCAACCCGGTAAGTAAGTTAAGCGAACATCGCCCGAGGGCTCCCCCCTGTGGGGAACGGACCTCGGCTCGGGGCGTCGCTGAGATCAAAGTGGGCGTGGCCAAGTTTAGGTTAATGACTTTTATGCAGCGCGGTTTTTGACCTCGACGGCGAGGCCGATACCGCGGAGTTTTATCTGTTATCACTGCGCGAGCTGTGTAGGTCCTTTCTTGGGCGATCATAATAGCGTCATCTTCTTCTTCAAGAAGATGACGAGGACGTCGGACCGCGGATATTTTTGAGGGGACGTAGTTTACCGCCCCAACCACTAGTGGATTGGGGTGAGTCGTGGCAGGGGCAAAATAGCGCTGGGAGCAACGCTTCATGTACTGCCTGATGGTGATCGTACTCTGTCCCTACATGGACATTTATATAGATTAATTGTAGGCATATTTCTATGTCCAACAGTGAACGTCGTTGGGCTAATGAATAAACGGATATATAAATATGTATAATGGGCAAGAGCACTCTCGTGATTACGGTATTTTGTCCTTAAGCCTTTCCGAAGAGTAATTCTGAAAAGCCAACACCAACATTGGAAATCGATTGGCCAATAGATGGATATCTCAAGACTGATTTGACTTGCCGTGTAGTGACGGAGTAAGAATATAATTCATCACCCCCTATTTTACCCGTGACTGCGAACCTACGACTAAGGGCTATAATATATAACATCGGTGCAAGAGAAGGAAAACTTGACATGTATGACCTGTAACAACACGGCCGATTACCGTGGCGATTCCCCTCCGGCCACAGCCGATTCTCCTCCTGTTATGTAGAAGACACGAGCTCAACCGTATATAAGCTGAAATGGTGATTTGAATTAAATGCAAGACCGCGAGACTTGCAGGCCCAGTCTTGGTCTTGCTCAAGTCTTGCAGGGCCAGTCTTGGTCTTGGTCTTGCAAAAATTAAGCGGTCTTGATCTTGGTCTCGGTCTCGCATTTCTCGCAAGACCAAGACCAAGACCGCAAGACCAAGACTTTTTTGGGCAACACTAGTTTCTTATGTAAACGCGTTGGATTGTTATTGTATAAAAAAAAATTGCTTCGTGCTTATATTTACGACTAGTTAAGACTAGTAATCAATATTGCTGAGAGTTTAATAAATTATAAGTGTAATAAAAATTTAACAATTTTTTTTGTTTCAATCAGAAAAAAAATTGCGTGATATTTGGCGAGGCCCCCCCTCTCTCCAACGTAAGATTAGATGAGATTTGACTCGACCCCCTCCCCCCCCCCCCCCCCGTTAAACATCTCACGTATTTTATGAACGCCCCTTAATCGATTATTTATTTTAAAATAATCGATTATTTCATAATCGATTTATTTTAAAATAATCGATTATTTCATAATCGATTTATTTTAAAAAACAAGAAATCGATTATTTTCCTTCCAGGTCACATCCCTAGTAGTAGGTCCACACTGTTGACAGTTCTATCTACAGCCGCGGGCCGATCCATTCAGGGTAGTATCGCACTCTCGCAGAAAATCGACGTCTGAGTAGTAGTAATTTGTTACTGCGCTTCGTTCGGTGAGCGAGGGAGCCGGCAGCCCAACTTTCTGAGGGTGTTTGCGTGTGGAAGGTTTTGGTGGTGCCCTAGGTATCGCCGAGCCTCAATGCACGCATTCACACTCCCTTCGCTTTCTTCGCGGTAGGCAGCGGCCTTGCAAGTGTTGGGTTTTGGTGATGCCTTTAGTATCATCGAACCTTTTGTGCGCGCATATACACTCCCTTCACTTTTTCACGGTAAGCAGCGGCCTAGCAAACGTCCATGAGCGTCACTTACCATCAGGTGTACTGTTGGCTCATTTGCTACCGTTTGAAATAAAAAAAAGATAAACACGCGAAGGAAATAATTTAATAATCATTACATTTTTAGGACTTTGCAAACATTAATTTGACAAATACATCAATCATTCAGTGATTTTATCTTCTTATATGCCATATCTAATCTTTTTCCATAATACACGTAGTACGGCCACTCTGTCTTCTGTCTACAGCGGAGGGCCGGTCCGTCCGGGACAGTACCACACAGTCGCTGAAAACCGACGCCTGAGTAGTAACAATTTTCTTTGGTGATGCCTTTAGTATCACCTAAGTAACGTATTCAACAAAACGAATTCTTTAGCTTTATAATTTAGTCTTTAGTTTGCTGAAAACCAGCCCTGCATAATTTCTATGCAGCACAGCGCTGAGCATTCCCCTATTGTCAAAATTAACTATAAAAATATGTATTATAATTATTATTATGCGACAATAAATGCTATTCTATTCTAATGTTAGTATAAAACATATAAAAACAAATTTTTGTTAGCATAAATTGTTGATTTCAATAAAATATCCAATTTCAGGTAGGGCAAACGGTTGGGTATCAAGTCCGGTTACATTCAAAACCTCCGAAACCACCGTGTGGGTCCATACTGTACTGTACTTCTGGTGTTTTGCTGAGAAGACTTCAAACTAATCCGGGTGAGTAATAATTTCATTTATTACAAGCATTTATTTTGTCGCACCTCTCCTGATGTCTGTCTCTCTGCATGTTGGCCTGTAATCAAATCTTGTTCATTAAATTTGACCTTCATGTTGATTATTAAGTTGGCTGTTGTTTCTCAACGTTACACAATAGCGGATTTTTCTTTTTCGATTCGATTAAAAAGAATTCATATGAATTCTTCGAATAAAAGAGCTTGAAGAGTAAAAAACGATAAAGTTGGTCATGTCTCACTAAATTTGATATGGCCGCCGTTCTAAGACGGTGGATTACATTTTTCTTTCAATAAGAATACAATTCACCACCCCCTCTCATATCTGTGGGTGTCGTAAAAGATGACTATATTACGCATATGATATCTATGCAAGAGATGAAATACACGAAACAAAACCAACCTGTCTGACCTGCATGATATAGTAAGGTCAATTTCCCTTTTACTATGGAGGAGGCTCGAGCCCAGCAATGGACATATACGAGCCGAAATGATAATGAATGATGAATTTTATGGTAATAGTCGATAGATATTAATTTAATCTCTGTAATAACGATGAGTTGTAAAATCACTATAAAAAGTTTTATTTAAAATTGTGGTTCTTTTTGAATAACTAAGGAACGAATACGGCCTTATTGCCTGGTGGAGAAGATACATTCGGCGGCTCATGGAACTCAACGACGCCCTTGCGTCGTCCAGAATGTCTTGGCAGATTCGACCGGATCATAACTGACGCAAAAATGTTCCTTGAGGTTGGGTTCACACGGCATTGTCCTGCATGTTTATTTGCAGTATACGTCTTAACGAATGAATAGTGACACATACATTGTACATAAAACCGTTCACATGTCGTTTGTACTGCAAAAAATCGTACACTGCTTATGCGTTTAAACCAGTGGTGGGCAAATTTTTTTAATGGCAGGCCACAACGTTTAAAAAATTCTAGAGGAGGGCCAGAATTATAGAAAAATGCATTTTGTATTAAAGCTTTTTAATAAACAAAATACCTTTTACGCATTGTTAGGCGTGTGAGACATGGAATTTTTGATTTTCCATATTTTCGATAGTGAAAGCTTTTCAATTATAAATGTCAGATTTTATATTTCGCACCAAAATGCTGACTAGAATATTTAAGATGGATGGACTCTCGGCGGGCCGGATTAAATACTTTCGCGGGCCGGAGTTGGCCCGCGGGCCGTACTTCGCCCATCACTGGTTTAAACGAATACTCAACGGACTTGTCAAGCAAGTTGAATGAACTTTAACGTATTCGGCTTGCAGTGGGGCCTACCCACTGCAAGCCAAGCAACGTATCACTCTGTCTCGTTCATACGGCACGATGTTCATACCTTTTTACACAACTGTGTGAAGACTGCGGCGATACGTTTTTACACGAATGAAAATCTACCGTATGAACCCCCGAGTGATTGTATGTTAAAATTACGAATACAAAGAAAATGTGCAGAACAATGCCCTGTGAACTCAACCATAGTTGGCTATCTATACCAATAAATAAAATTGGAGTGTATGTTTGTAATGTCAAAATAATAGGCTTTTTTCATGCTCACACAGTTATTTGCACTATACATATGCTTAAAATACACTTTATATTTTTTTGTCTGTCTGTTTGTTCCGGATAATCTTCAAAACGGCTGGACCGATTTCAAAAATTCTTTCACCAATGGAAAGCTATAATAACAGGGAGTAAACTAGGCTATACTTTATCCCGGTATTCCCACGGGAACGGGAGCTACGCAGGAAAGACTGAAACCGAAGCGGAGCGAGGGCGGTTTGCTAGTTACAACACTAAAATTCAACGGTGACTTTTACATTCATGTGTTTTGATTCCAGGTCTTGAAGGATGCTCTCACGTTATCATCGACGAAGCCCACGAGCGTGACGTCAACACTGACGTCACGTTATTGCTATTAAAAAGGGCGCTGCACATAAACCCAGATTTGAAGATAGTCATCATGAGCGCTACGTTAGATACTCAAATATTTACCAGGTACGTTGTGGGCATGTGATGTGGCCCTTTACATCATTTGATGTCCTCTCTCCTACATTTCACCACTCCCTATCTTGCCCGGGGATATCGTAAAAGACAACTAAGGGATATAATATGTACGAGAAGAAAAACTCGAAATAAAACTATATCAACCTGTCTGCATGGTCAATTTCCCTCCTATTGTGTAGTAAGCTCGAGCCCAGCAGTGGGACGTTTATGACTGACATGATGAATGATGATGATTTATGTGAACCGTGTGTTGACGGAGTAAGTATACAATTCACCACTCCTTTTCTTGCCCATGGGTATCGTAAAAGACGACTATACCTACCTGACCAGCATGGTATAAGAAGATCAATATCCCTCCTATCGTGGGGAGGCTTAAGCCCAGTGGGACGTATACACATAACCTGAAATGATGAAATAAAACG
Source organism: Lymantria dispar (assembly GCA_032191425.1). Classification (NCBI taxonomy): domain Eukaryota; kingdom Metazoa; phylum Arthropoda; class Insecta; order Lepidoptera; family Erebidae; genus Lymantria; species Lymantria dispar. Next base: position 17,107,733 of record CM063465.1, on the reverse strand, counting down.
TTTTTGAACGATTTTATTGTATTTGATTTTTGATTGCCCGACGTTTCGAACGTTTTACAGCGTTTATGGTCACAGGCGGGTTAAGATATCTCACGTCGCTATAAAGTTAGAAATAATAGCTTTATTTACAACTAGCAACCCGCCCTCGCTTCGCTTTCAATCGTTTTACTCGCGTAGTGCCCGTTCCCGTGGGAATACCGGAATAAAATATAGCCTATGTTACTCTCTGATATTATAGCATTGGTGAAAGAATTTTTGAAATCGGTCCAGTAGTTTCGTAGCCTATTCAATACAAACAAACAAACTTTCCTCTTTATAATATTAGTATAGATAGGTTGTAGTTTTATTTCGACATATGTACTCTACCGGCTCTTTCACGGGGAGTGCTATGAGGAACTGTTTGACTTGGTACCACCGTCACCGTTTTACCAACGTACCACTCGACACCGCAGCAGGGTTCATCCATTTCACCTGGAAACATTATGGTCTTCAACTGTAGATTTCCAGCGATCATTTTTCCCACATACGTGCAGGCTCTGGAATGAACTACCTGCTGCCGTGTTTCCCGAGCGCTATGACATGTCCTTTTTTTTTTTGTTTTTGTGTGTGACTTAGTTGTTAGCCTCAGATGGCTGTGACAACTTTACCCGGACTGGTGGGTGAGCGCTGAGGGCTCTCAACCCGTTTGACATGTCCTTCTTTAAACGAGGTTTAAGAAGAGCATTTTCTTCACAGTAGGCAACGGCCTGGCTGTGCCCCTGGTATTGCAAAGGTCCATGTGCGGCAATATCACTTACTACCAGGTGTGCTGCTTGCTCATTTGCCACCGTTGGCAATAAAATATATATATATGTGGTGTGATTTATCTTTTTTGTAATATTTAGAACGCATCAATTAAGTAATATATTTATAATTAGGAATGCAATGTAAGGAAGAATGAGAGAGTGGGTGTGTGAGAGAGACAGAGGAGGAAGGGCGAAATGATTAAGACGAAAGACGTGTGCTCCGCTAATATTTCTCAATTAAAATAAAATAAGACGTTATCTGGAAGAAAGAAGTTTTATTTCGGTCGCCAATCCTACATATATGTAGACGGTTACCTTGTAGTAAAATATTATCAAAATCGTTTCAGACGTTTTCAAGATTGCCTCAAACAGACAGACAAAAAAAAAATTAAACTTTATTTTAAGCATAGCTGTCGTGCAGATACCCGTATGAGCATAAAAAAATCCAGTATTTAGACATTACAAACAGACACTTTAATTTTATTTATTTGTATAGATAGGTTGTTGTAGTTTTATTTCGACTTTCCTTTTGTAATAGTTAAAAAAAATAATGTTTCAGATATTTCGAACCGTGTCCTGTAGTAGAAGTACCAGGTAGAACATTTCCCGTTCAAATATCATACTTAGAAGACATAGAGAAGAAATTCGGCATAAAATTACCTAACACTCTAGAAAATTGTCAAAAGGAGGAAGGGAGACCACAAATTTATTGTGAAGAGGTAATAAACTTTGACTGAACAGCACAGATGGCGTAGTGGTTAAGATACCGACAGTGCCAGTGTCATGGGTTAGAAACCCATACAGGAAAATAATGTGTAATCCACAAACTGTTGTTCTGAGTCTGGATGTTGTGTCCGTTAATTTTATGTTTGTAAAGTCCCCCGCTGCTTGCTCCGTATGGTGAAGGAGTAAGAATACAATTCACCACTCCCTATCTTACCCGTGGATGTCGTAAAACACGACTAAGGGATATAATACGCGCATAACATCTGTGCAAGAGAAGGAAAACTCTAAATGAAACCCTATACCAACATGGCTGACCAGCATGGTATTGTAGGTCAAATTCTCTCCCATTGTGCAGAGGCCTGGACCCAAAAGTGGGACATATATATATGGGCTGCGATGATGAAGGTCCCCTGCAATACAAGGATTATTTTCTTAGTGTACCAACCAACATGTTTGACCAGCATGCAGTTTTCCTTCAATCGGGACGGAGCCTCGAACCCAGCAGTAATACTTGTGTGGATGAGCTGCTACGAACGGGCAGATTCTGCTGCCCCATACGTTCTGAACACTAATTTCCAATCATATTGGCAGTAGTGATTGGTATTATAAATTTCGTAGTCCAATTTTCCTATTTCCATTTCCCTAATGATCACTAGGCCAGTTTTTACGACATCTATGAGACAATTTGGTGACGCATTGTATTCTTTTCCGTGAGTTAAAAATAACTAACAATTTTTGAAATAAAACAATTTTTACGTATTTCGTCGCGTTTGTGTTTGATTTTTAATTTTCCGTTTACATTTTACTTTCAAAAATACAAACGCTATAACATTTATTTATTTTATTGAAGTTTGTTCAACAATTTGCAGCTTTATTCCAATACCGTTACTATCCTAAATAAGCAAAATTTACAGGAGAGCTATTTAAAGATTTATGACGAATATTAAATAATATAAATAAGAGTATATTAACGTTTCAGGAATAATTTTCTTTTATTTTTATTTTATTAACAACTTTTATTCCTATTAAAGCACATTTTCTTTTCATTTTAATTATTATTAATTAGTGGATATAAATAAATTAAAATATTAGTGACGTATACATTTTCGAAAAAATTTAAAAAGTTAAGTGAAATCTAAAAAAATAAATAATATAATATATATAAATTACGTGTCACATTGTTTATCCGCGATGGACTCCTAAACTACTTAAGTGATTTTAATCAAATTTACACACCGTGTGCAGTTTGATCCAACTTGAAAGATAGGATAGCTTACATCTTAATTTATAGTCACAATATTATTTTATTGCAAATTATTTGTCTATTATTTGACATTCACAATTATCTGTTAACTCCAAACTATTTTAACAGATGGCGATATCTGTTGACTGGATTGAGTAATTAATTAATAGATGGCGCTGCTATGTCAAACCTACAAACGTATTATATACGATTTTAACTTGCTTTTTTACATAGATGCCATTTGTAAAAAAAATATGATGATCTCCATGACAGATGTTCTCCTACATTTCCACTTAAATAGTTTAATAAAATGTAATATAACAAAAACATTAGTCACAGCAACGCGTGGCCGGGTCTGCTAGTTAAAATATATAAATTGAAGCAATGTGTAAATTCCGTTCTCAGCAAATAGATGGCATTAAAAACAGATTTTCGAAAAATTTCGTTTAGTGACGGTATTGGATTAAAGGTGCGAATTGTTCACATTAAAGCTTAACACTTTACAAAAATCTTAATGCTATAGTTGTCACAAAATAAGAGGCCCGTTTTGACATTTGGTCTTACTGATGTAATTAGTGATGAACCATACGACTTGGTACTCGATACTCATGATAAATCGATTCAAGTTTGCATGAGTATACAATCGATTTGAATATGTATTGTAAAGTGCATTGGATTAAAGTTCTGATTTGAAAATTTTACTTAAACTGTGATATTGTAGGTATTTTGAAATGATACAATGTTACGAATGGTCATTTTTCTATCATTTAATATTTTTGTTACAATAACATTCACTCAATCACAAAAATATCAAGAAAAAGTGAATCTTCAATTAATCGTTTTCAGTTTAAGATGATGAGCCAAAATTGTCAGTTGAACTATCGTCACCCATATATATATTACTAGCTTTTGCCCGCGGCTTCGCCCGCGTAAAAGTTGGTTTTCATAATTCTTAATTTAAGAAATACTCTGTGTCAATTTTCGTCCAAATCCGGTCAACAGTTTACGCGTGATTGAGTAACAAACGTCCAAATATCTTCACAAATTTTTATATTTGAATATTACTTCCTTGTACTACCCTTGTAGTTTAAATTCAAGTGGAAAGACGATGAGAAATATGGCCATCCTTAGTCGCTGATAATACATTATCCATGATAAGTTTCCATTGGGGAAAAAAATAATATCGATCAAACTCCCGCAGTTTCACCACGTAGACCCCATTTCCATGCAAACGCCGAGATAAAAATTGCCTATGTTACTCGCTGATATTATAAGTTTATATGGGTGAAAATAAAAATAATAATTATCAAATCCCATACAAATATCCGACATAAAAATTGCTTATCTTACTCGCTGATAACGTAGCTTCCTATTGGTGAAAGAATTTAAAAATTAGTCAACAGCCACCGGTTTCACTCGCGGAGTTCTCGTTCCCGGGCAAACACCAGGATGAAAATAGCCTTTATTTGTTATTCACTGATAATGTAGATTTTCATACGTAAATTAATTTTCATATCCATTTAGTTTCCGCAATTTCACCGGCATTGTGCCCGGTCCCGTAGGAATATCGGGATAAAAAAATAGCCTAAATATGTTACTCGCTCAAAAATAGCTTTGCGTTAGTGAAATAATTTTAAAATCGACTAAATTCTCACAGTTGTTCCAGCCACACCGGGATAAAATATAGCCTTGGATAAAATATAGCCTAAGTTATTCCTTATGTAAGGCTTGGTAGACCTGTTAGTAAAGTATTATCAGTATGGGTCCAGCCATTTTGAAGGTTACCCAGTAACGAATATAAGTAAAAAAAAAATTGTCCGTCCGTCTGTCTGTCACCAAGCCATATCTCAAGGACCGCGATAGCTAGACAGTTGAATTTTTTACAAATTATGCATTTTTGTTGCCGTTATATCAATAAATATAAAAAACAAAATAAAATAAATATTTAAGGTGGCTCCTATACAACAAACGCAATTTTCCCTCTTTTTATAGATAATGGTACGGAACCCTTCGTGCGCGACCCCGACTCGCACTTGGCCAGTTTTTTAGACATAGGTATCGTGCAAATAATTGTGTTACCATAAATAAATCCTATTATTTTGACAGACAAATAGACGCTTCAAATTTGTTTATTTCTAGACGTAGAAAATTGGATTAATATCTTGATTTTAACTTACTGTCTGGTAGCGGCTAGGAATATTATAACGCTTTCATTGTTTGTGAGTGTCGCAAAATACTACTAAGACAAAGATTTACATCGACCTGGACCAATTGGTGATGCCATCTAGCCAGCAATGTCGTTTGGCAGGCAGCTGGTCATAAAATGTTGCTAGAAGAACCTTTGCAATATCTATGATGGCAGAGCAGTGCCTACATATTGCGTCGATCCAAAGCTATCTTGATAAGCGAGCATTAAGAAAAAATAATGGGGTAACCCAAGAAAGCCGACCGTATACTAAAATGATCGTTCCTAGGCTCAGTGATATCGGTTATATGCTTTTCACTTCCTTAGGGGTAAAATTGCAAAAAACTCTTTTTTAGTGAGCACTTTCTCCAAGAGAGACAACTTTGTACAAAATTTCATATTTCTAGGCCTAATGATTTCGGCTATACATTTTTCACCCTCTTAGAGAATGAATTTCAAAAACTAATTTCTTAGAGCTCATTTACAACAAAAGAAAGAGAATCGAACAATATACAGAAATACACAGTTTCACGTTCCTAGCCCCAATAGTTTCGGCTATACGCTTTTCATTCCCTTAAGGGGGTGATTTGCCAAAAATACTTTGCTAGTGCTCGTGTACCCCAAAAATACGCCGGAGTAAAAAAAAAATACGTTTCTAGGCCCAGTGGTTGCCGCTGTATACTTTTTGTTTTTTTAGGGGTTAAATTTCATCCCCATGTAAGTAAAATTTTCAAAATGCTAGAACGAATACTTATTTATTTATTATCAAATACCTTAATACAAAGATTCATGGTTTTATCATCGAAAATGTCGAATTTCCATACAAAATGGCAGCCCCTATTTCAACCCCTTATAACTATTTTTTCGCGATTTCTTTACTATAGCTCGTGAACCCCAAGAAATACTACGGTGTAAAAAAATTACGGTTCTAGGCCTAGTGGTGTCAGATATATGCTTTTTTGTCTTTTAGGGGTTGAATTTCATCCCCATATAAATGAAATTTCCAAAACGCTAGAACGAATATTAATTTATTTATTATAAACTGCCTCAATACTAAAGATTCATGGTTTTATCATCGAAAATGACGAATTTCCATACAAAAGGTCAGCCCCTATTTCAACCCCTTATAACCATTTTTTCGCGATTTCTTTGCTAGAGTTCGTGTACCCCAAGAAATACTACGGTGTAAAAAAAATTTCGAATCTAGGCCCAGTAGTTTCGGCTGTATGCTTTTTTGTCTTTTAGGGGTTGAATTTCATCCCCATATAAATGAAATTTCCAAAACGCTAGAACGAATATTAATTTATTTATTATAAAGTGCCTTAATACAAAGATTCATGGTTTTATCATCGAAAATGACGAATTTCTATACAAAATGTCATCCCCTATTTCAACCCCTTATACCCATTTTTTCGCGATTTCTTTGCTAGAGCTCGTGTACCCCAAGAAATACTACGGTGTAAAAAAATTACGTTTCTAGGCCCAGTGGTTTCGGCTGTATGCTTTTTTGTCTTTTAGGGGTTGAATTTCATCCCCATATAAATGAAATTTCCAAAATGCTAGAACGAATATTTATTTATTTATTATAAAGTGCCTTAATACAAAGATTCATAGTTCTATCGTCGAAAATGATGAATTTCCATACAAAATGTCATCCCCTATTTCAACCCCTTATACCCTATTTTTCGCGATAAAAAGTAGCCTATGTCCTTTCTCAAGCTTTAGTCCATCTTTGTACCAAATTTCATCAAAATCGGTTCAGTGGTTTAGACGTGAAAGCGTAGCAGACAAACAGACAGAGTTACTTTCGCATTTATAATATTAGTAAGGAAGTAAGGATAAAGTGCCTTAATACAAAGATTCATGGTTTTATCATCGAAAATGACGAATTTCCATACAAAATGTCATCTCCTATTTCAACCCCTTATACCCATTTTTTCGCGATTTCTTTACTAGAGCTCGTGTACCCCAAGAAATACTACGGTGTAAAAAAATTACGTTTCTAGGCCCAGTGGTTTCGGCTGTATGCTTTTTTGTCTTTTAGGAGTTGAATTTCATCCCCATATAAATGAAATTTCCAAAATGCTAGAACGAATATTTATTTATTTATTATAAAGTGCCTTAATACAAAGATTCATGGTTCTATCGTCGAAAATGACGAATTTCCATACAAAATGTCATCCCCTATTTCAACCCCTTATACCCATTTTTTCGCGATAAAAAGTAGCCTATGTCCTTTCTCAAGCTTTAGTCCATCTCTGTACCAAATTTCATCAAAATCGGTTCAGTGGTTTAGACGTGAAAGCGTAGCAGACAGACAGACAGACAGAGTTACTTTCGCATTTATAATATTAGTAAGGATTTCATTTTCATATTGTCAATATTGACGTCTCGAATTTTCAGTAAAAATCACTACGCAGCTGGTGAAATTCTGTAATTAGTTGGTCTAAATACTAGTATTAAAATTAATAATACCGGCCAAGTACGAGTCCGCCTTAAAAATATATCTTGATCGATTTATTTTTCCTTAACCGATTATTAATAGTCTGTGGACAATATGAAAAAATCGTTATGCCACAGCACTTAGCCCAGTGGGCGGTACCCGTCAATGAAAAATGTAATTACCTTCAAAACATTTCGATCGGTAAAAAATAGAAAACTTCTTGGGCGTGACTGTCAAAACGGGCCTTTTATTTTATGACAACTATAGTAACAGTATGATAATTACTTAAAACACGTGAAAGACAAAATAACAACATTAGTAAAAATAGTTTGATTCTCTGTGTGGTGACGTAAGAATACAAATCACCCTTGCCCGTGGATGTTGTAAAAGACGACTAAGGGATTTCCATTACATTCCATCAGCCTATAGACATCTAGTACTTGACATAGGCCTCTCCACGAGAATGCCACTGGGGCTGACCCTACGCCACTTGCATCCAACGGTTCCCTGCTACTTTTAAAATGTCGTCAATCCACCTAGTAGGGGATCGCCCTCCACTGCATCGTCCGATTCGTGATTGCCACTCGAGCCCCCTTTCTTTCCCAACGATTGTCATTTTGATGAGCAATGTAGCCTGCCCATTGCCCATTTCAACGTGCTACTTCTGCGGGCTATGTCGGTTACACCCGTTCTTCTACGCATTTCCGTGTTCCGAATTTTATCACGTAGAGGAATACCGAGCATAGTTCATTCCATAGCACGTTGAGCGATTTTGAGCTTTTTTTGATAGGCCGACATTTATAGACCACGTTTCAGAACCGTAAGTCAACTCTGGTAATACACACTGGTTATAAACCATGGTTTTCAGACATTGTGGAACCAAGGGATTATAATATGTATATAACATCTGTGCAAGAGAAAAAACTACCATACCGTTTGACCAGCGTGGTATAGTAGGTCAATTTTCTTCCAATTGTAGAGATTCGACCCCAATAGTGCGACATATATGAGATGAGATGATGACAAAGATACAGACGCGACAAAATACGTAAAAATAGTCTTATTTATAACTAGCAACCCGCCCTAGTTTCGATTCGGTTTCAGTCACCCTACCCGCATAGGGCCCGTGGGAATACCGGGATAAAATATAGCCTAAGTTACTCCTTGTATAGACAGTTACCTGGTAGTAAAATATTATCAAAATTGGTCCAACCGTTTTGAAGACTACCTCAAATAAACAGACAGGCAGACCGAGAGACAGATAGACAAAAAACTTTTAAACTGTATTTTAGACATAGGTGTCGCGTCACGCATATAACCGTGTGAGCGTGAAAAAAACCAAGTATTAACCCACTTCGGTTTCAGTCGCCCTACCCGCATAGTTCCCGTGGGAATATCGGCACAAAATATAGCCAAAGTTACTTCTTATATAGGTAGTAAAATATTATCAAAATCGGTCCAGCCGTTTTGAAGACTACCTCAAACAAACATACAGATAGACAGACAAAAAATTTTTAAACTATTTTAGACATAGGTGTCATTCAAATAACCGTGTGAGCATGAAATAAGCCCAGTATTTTGACATTACAAATAGACACTTTAATTTTATTTATTTGTATAGATGTATACTCGCATAAACATTAAAAATCATAATGATATTTATAACTATTCTAGGTGGCAGAAATTATTAAAGCAGTCGACAAGAATGAAAAAGAAGGTGCAATACTAGTATTTCTACCCGGTTGGTCTGAAATTAAACAGACAAAGCAAATATTAGAAGAACATTATGGACAGTCATCACTGCATATGATATTACCAGTGCATTCAAGGTAATTTTTTACTAATATTATTAACTAGCAAATTCCCGCGGCTTCACTCGCGTAGTACCTGTTTCTCGTGGGAATACCGGGATCATTATAGGCTGTAACATACAGCCTATAATGATTTCTGATGTTTACGCGAGTATTATACATTACAGACAGGATTGGGCAAGTTTTTATAGGTTTTTTTTCTGAGAGGAAGGATAGTCTAAGTTACTCCTAATACAGACAGCTACCTGGTAGTAAAATATCATCAAAATCAGTCTAGTCGTTTTGAAGATTATCCAGAACAAGCAGACAGACCGGCTTGGAATTCGACCTCACGCCACTGGCACTGTAGGTCGGTATTTTAACCACTACGCCATCTGTGCAATTCTCCAGGAGAGTGATACATCCCATTGTCCTGATGATCGGTCAGCTGACAACTCCCACACCACATAATCATCAACCCTCAACCGATTCTACTTTCATTGCAGATTATCAACGGCGGACCAAACAAAGATGTTCTCAATACCGTCACCTGGTATCCGTAAGATAGTACTTGCCACTAATGTAGCAGAAACTTCCATAACCATACCAGATGTGGTGTATGTTGTTGACAGCGGCAGTCATAAGGAGAACAGGATTAAGGAACGGACAGGTAATTGTTCAACCTTGTTATAACGAAACTCGAATTAGAAAATATTCGATATAGCAAATAATTCGTTAAATGAATTCGTTCATGAAACGCAATAAAATCCGTAGTTTTATTTGCAATCGTTAAATTTCGTTATATAGAGGTTCCGTTTGGTGACGGAGTGAGAATACAAATCACCACTCCCTATCTTGCCCGAGGATGTCGTAAAAGACGACTAAGGTGTATAATACGCACGTAACATCTATGCAAGAGAAAGAAAAACTCGAAATAAAACCTTATACCAACACGTTTGACCAGTGTGGAATAGTAGGTAACTTTCCCTCTCACTATGGAGGAGGCTTGAGCCCAACAGTGGGACGTATATGAGCTGCAATGAACTGTATTCTTATTCATACACCACACAAGATCTTAAACTAATGACGAGCGAAGAACTTATCACTGCACAGATGGCGTAGTCCTTACAAATATTATAAACGTGAAAGTTTATATGTGAAGATGTTTGTTGCTCTCTCACGCAAAAACTACTGAATGGATTTTGATAAAACTTCACAATAATATAGCTTGCATATCAGATTAACACATGCTATAATTTATCCCGATATTCCCACGGGAAGAGAATCTGTGGGTAAAACCGCAGGGCGCTGCTAGTGGTTAATATACCTACCGTGCCTAGTGTCATAGGTTCGAATCCCACGCAGTACAACACTTTGTGCGATCTGCAAATTGTTGTTCTGAGTCTGGATGTAATTTGTGTCCGTTAATTATGTTTGTAAAGTGCCCCGCAACACATTTCCGTGTGGTGACGGAGTAAGAATACAATTCACCACTCCCGATCTTGCCCGTGGATGTCGTACAAGACGACTATGGGATATAATATGCACATAACATCTGTGCAAGGGAAGGATAACTCGAAATGAAATCCTATACCAACATGTCTGACCAGCGTAGTATAGCAGGTCAAATTCCCTCCCATTATAGTGGAGGTCCGAGCCCAAAAGTGGAACGAGTATGGGCTGCGATGATGATGATGAAAGTCCCCTGCAACACATGGATTATTTTCCTAGTGAGCCTTTTCTAAAATAAAACTTCGAGTTGATTTTTTCTTTTACAGGTATAGCAAGTTTGGAAACAGTATGGGTCTCATTGGCGGGTGCAAAGCAAAGAACCGGTCGGGCAGGACGAGTACAACCAGGTATTGGATTTACTTCTTTCCTTCTTTCTTTTCCATTCCTTTTAATCTCATATGTCTTTATAGACTAACTAGCAGCCCACTCTCGCTTCGTTTCGATTTCAGTTGCCTTTGCCGCGTAATTTCCGTTCCCGTGAGAATACCGGGATAAAATATAGCCTATATTACTCAGAGATAATGTATCATTCTAATAATAATGAAAGAATTATTAAAATCCGTCCAGTAGTTTTTGAGTTTATTCGTAACAAACATACAAAAATACAACGTTTCCTCTTTATAATATTAGTGTAGATTGGTAAATTAATTTGGAAAATATCTCATCATAACTATTTCAGCTCGTCTCAATGTTGGGCTCAAGCCTCTACCACAATAGAAAAAAAATTTAACTACTATATTATTTTTATAGTTTAATTTCAAGTTTTCCTTCGCATATATATTCTATGCAAATTTTATCCCTTAGTCATCGACACCCATGAGCAATAGAGGGGGTAGTATTTTTATTGTATATTTGTAAAGATTCTTAGTGCAGAAGACTTAGTTTCTTAATGTGGAGTGTTTTATTTGGTAAAAAACTTTTATTTATGATTTAATACAATTCATCTTGCCCGTGAGTGGTAAAAGATATTAAAGGATATAATATGCATATAAGAAGAGAAGGAAAAGTAATAAAACCTTACAACAACCCGTCTCAGCGGTGCAATAGGTTAATTTACCCTCCTGTCGTAGAGGAGACTCGAGGCCCAGCAGTGGAACTGATTGACATCATAATGATAAACCAACCAACATCTTTTATTTTTTCAGGTTATTGTTATAGAATGTATACTAAGGATAAAGAAGAGGAATTTGCACCACATACCACACCGGAAATATTAAGGTAATATTTATCTTTATCTTTCATTCTTTTTTTTTTTCAAAACAAACGAGCAAACAGTACATGTGATAATGATCTTTGATGTTTACGCTAGTATTACACATCTACACTAATATTATAAAGAGGAAAGATTTGTATTTTTGTATGTAACGAATAAACTCAAAAAGTACTGGACCGATTTAAAAAATCTTTCACCATTGGAAAGCTATAATATCAGGGAGTAACATAGGCTATATTTTATCCCGGTATTCCCACGGGAACGGGAACTACGCGCGTAAGGCGACTGAATCCGAAGCGAAGCGAGGGCGGATTGCTAGTTGTAAATAAAGTCTGCCCGTGACAATGAATACTGTAAAGTGTTCGAAACGTCGGAGAATAAAATACAAGCGCGATAAAATAAAGTACATAGTTTTATTTATAGTATAGGATCCTGCTATACAACGACCTTCACCAAGATGCTTATTTGATGAAACTTATTTTTTATATAATTTAATATGTCAATAAATATATTGCATATGGGTTGCCTAATTTTAGTCCAGAGTATGATTAATTAATAATTTAAAAAAAATATATATTTTTTTGAACATTGCACCGGTTTGATTATTAGACAAATTCTATACCAATCGAAAGTATGAAGGCCATATATAGTAGCCCATACGCAAACGTTAAATTGCCTATTCTTTTCCGGTCACAACTCTCGGGTACAGGTATAAACAGATAAATCGATTCTACTACATTTTGCACCAATCTGATCGACGTTTGCATATTCTATGGGCTTCATACTTTCGATTGGTATAGAATTTGTCCAATAATCAAATCGGAGCAATGTACAAAATAAAAATATTAATAAATCATACTCTGGACTAAAATTTGTTTGGCAACCCATATGCAATATATTTATTGACATATTAAATTATATAAAAAATAAGTTTCATCAAATAAGCATCTCGGTGAAGGTCGTTGTATAGCAGGATCTTAGACCATTACAGTACATGTGATGGTAAGTGATGACCACTGATTGACCTTTTGCTATGCCGTTGTCTACCGTGAAGAAAATGAAAGAGGGTGTAAATACATGCAATAAGGTTCAGTGATACTAAAGGCATCACCAAAACCCACCACATGCAAACATTCTCTGGCTCACGGAACAAAGCACAGTAACAAATTGCTACTACTCAGACGTCGATTTTCTGCGAGAGTACTCTTAGAATAATAACGTATAGAAGGTAAGTTCACGCACAAATAGTGAGGCATTTCAATTGGAGCCTAATGGAACTTACGCCGGAACCGTTCCATAATGTATACAAGTCATTGTACTGCACGTACGTACGCAACTCTTAAAAAATAAATTGATAATTATGACGGTTTGTGCATTCAAATGGTGTCACAACACATTTGAAAAACTTAAAAAGGTTTTTAACATTACTTTTAAAAGTATTTCGACGATTTATGTTAATAAAAACAAAATTTGATTTCATAATTTGTATAGTGGTTTGCGTGTGCACGTATGTAATCGTCTGCGCGCCATTAGTATTTTTAGATTAAAATTTTGAAAGTTCGAAGTATTGACACTATCCTTCTATACGTTATTATTCTAAGGTTGTACTATCCCGGACGGACCGGCCCGCGGCTGTAGACAGATAACTGTCAAGTGTAGTTCTACCACATATATCTATATCCCTTAGTTATCATCATCATCTTGCTCTTATCCCAATTACTTGGGGTCGACGCAATATGTCATCTGTTTTGACATATTGCAAAAAGTTTCGGCAATGACTTTTATGACCGACCGCCTGCCTGACGTCAACCCTCCTTGGGAATGTAATCGTTGGCCCAAATGGTACCAGATGGAGTTGGTCCGGGTCAATCTAGGGCTCTTAGTCGTCTTTTACGACACCCACGAGCAAAGCAAGGGTTGGTAGTATTCGAAGCCGCTACCACACAGCCCACATCCCTTAGTACTCTTTTAAAACACCCACAGGCAAGATAGTGGTGAATTGTATTCTTACTCCGTCACCACACGGAATCTGACTTGTTACTCGCTGATAATGTAGCTTATAGTAAGAACTTATAAAATCAGTTTAGACATGAAAGCATAACACACAAACAAAGTCACATTTGCATTTATAAAATACGAGCAACCCGCCCTCGCTTCGGTTTCAGTCGTTTTATCCGCGTAGCTTCTGTTCCCGTGGGAATACCGGAATAAATATAGCCTATGTTATTCCCTGATATTATAGCTTTCCATTGGTGAAAGAATTTTTGAAATCGGTTCGGTTGTTTAAGCGTGAAAGCGTAACAAACTTACTTTCGCATTTATAATATTAGTAAGGATTACTAGCTGACCCAACAGACGTTGTTCTATTCAAATAAAAGTAATTCTCTTTGAAATCGTTAGCAGCGCCACCTACCGGGTCCAATTATGAATCTAAACCATTCTCGAATCCTCTTAAACAACAAAAAAAATCGTCAACATCGGTCCAGCCGTTTAGGAGGAGTTCAGTGACACACACACGTACACAAGAAATATAAATATTAAGGTAATGGCTGTTTCCATGCGATGACGGAATAAGAATACAATTCACCCCCTCTCTTGCCCGTGGGTGTCGTAAAAGACGACTAAGGGATATAATATGCATATAATATCTATGCAAGAAAAGGTACACTGGAAATAAAACCTTATACCAACACGTCTGACCAGCGTGATATAGTAGGTCAATTTCCCTCCCATTGTGGAGAGGAGGCTCGAGCCCAGCAGTGGGACGTAAGGAGCTGTTTCTTTCGCTGTACACTGAATTAATAGATAAAGCTCATAAAATAATGTTTTCTCTCTTTTTTCTTCCCTACAGAATACCTTTAGAACAAACCGTATTAGATTGCAAAACGTACGCCCCAAATGAGAAAATAGGAGAGTTTTTGTCTCAACTACCGGAGCCACCAAGTGAAAAGACCATCAAATTCGCTGTCCAAGACCTTATTGAGATTGGTATGTGTTCATTGATACCTTAGTGATCTAAGTACTCTAGCATACTGAGTGTAATGGGTTCGATAACCACGCAGGACAGTTTTTTTTTTCGTTGGGCCGACGACTGACGTCACGTCACCCTGCTCCGGTGGTCGGCCCAATGACGAAGGCGATGTGTCGAGGGAGGGTGTGCGTGCTTACGCCCCTCTATCGCCCCGGACGGACTGGTGCGAGGAGTGCGACGGCCGTAACCCCCCCAAAAAAAAGGACAGTTTTTTTGTGTGATCTATAAAGGATTGTTTCGAGTCTAGGTGTGGTAATAGAGTAAGAATACAATTATCCACTCCATCTTTCCCTTGGATGTCGTAAAGGACGACTAAGGGATATATATGAATATAGATAGCATCTATTCAAGAGAGGGAAAAATAATACCTATACCCACATGTCTGACCAGCATGGTAGGTCAATATCACTCCTATTGAGGCTCCTCCTCAATAGAGCTTGAGCCCAGCTGTGGGATATGCTGAGATGATGATGATGAGTCTGGGTTTTGTTGTTACTTTTTAAAAGCTATTTTATTTAATCTTAAGGCTTACCTATAGACCATTAAGCTCTCCCATATCCGTGGTGCCGTACTACTGCGTTTAACGTAACTGTTTAGTCCTTTACTTGTTGGCTGACTAGTCAATTTCCTTCCTATCTCTTCTTATTAAGTTTATTCGCATGCCCGTTAACCTGAAAATCGCAGTTTTATTTTTCACTTTTCGAAGTTCTCTTGTGCAGTTTTATTTTATCTTAGGTATAATGCAACATATAATGTATGTATGTATATTTGGTATTTATTATGTATTTTTTTATATATCTATGTATTTATGCAAAATATATATTCTTTTTCATGTAAAAATAAAATAACTATGGTTGACTGGTAGAGAATGCCTCTGGCATTAAGTCCGCCATTGTACTTGTTGCATGAAGTTTAATAAATAAATAAATATTTTTTTAGCGTATCGCTCACCAAAGAGCATACACGGCCCGCGGGGCCATTATACATATATCCGCGGTACTACCCCCACCGTAGAGTTCAGCGAAGTAGTAATTCAAAAGTGTATACACCCACTTTGTCATCAGGGATGGCCTAAATCGAGGTCCGTACTCCACAGATGCCCTTGGACAATGTCGCTTAAAGATTTTCCGAGTTAAGATCCCTCAGCGCTCATCCGTAATTCAGACAAAGCTGATATAAACATCACCGGATAAGAGCTACAAATCATCATCATCATCATCTTGCTCTTATCCCAATTACTTGGGGTCGACGCAATATGTCATCTGTTTTGACATATTGCAAAAAGTTTCGGCAATGACTTTTATGACCGGCCGCCTGCCTGACGTCAACCCTCCTTGGGAATGTATTCGTTGACCCATACACACCCTCGGATAAGAGCTACAAATACGACAAAAAATCTCTAACCCGTCGGACAAGCGTGGCAATCATATCATTATTTTCTCTTGGATAAGTCGTTTTATTGGTACTAATCTCACCACACATTCCTCAGGATTAAGGACACGAAAAAAATATCGATACTTTTAGGTATCGAGTACTTTTCTTTCGATACCGATACTTTTATACTGAATACTTCGCATTCGATACTTTTAATCAATGAGTACTTTTTGGCAGGTATCGTATCGAATAAATAGTAGTAATTATCCATGTTAAACTTGACCTTACAGCTTATGTTTATGGTAACGCCATCTAGTTCAAACGTAATGAACCTTCTAAAATGATATTTTAATCTGTTCCCAGACGGTTAAAATTCCTTAAAAAAAGCTCATCACGACAGATTCTAGGAAAAGTACTTAGTACTTTGAATTATCGATACTTTAATGAGTAAGATAATTTTTCTTCGATATTACTCATGAGTACAGTATCGATACTTTCTTTTCGATATCGTATCCCTACTCAGGATCCTCAATGGTTTCCATAAAAGACAACGTGGTACTCTTAAGAAGTCAATGTATAAAAGTGGATATCGGTATGCGGATGAATGTGTAAATAATACTAGTAATATTAACAATATCTTTTTTTTTCTCACAGGCGCGTTAACCAGACAAGAGCAGCTAACCCGTTTAGGATCTTTACTTTCTTCGTTGACGCTCCATCCGCGTATAGGCAAAAGTCTTCTGCATTCAGCCATAGTTGGCAACATTGTTGCCATGAGTAACGTAGCTGCACATTGCGCTAGCAACACTGAAGTATTTATTAATGCAGCTGATAGAAGGGATGGTAAGTTATTTTTAAGTTACAAATTTTGTTTACCCATAAGCTCTGATGAAAAAGTCGCTTAAGCTCTTTTTATAATGCTACTAAGGGATATGATATGTGAATAACACTTATATAAGGGAAGGAAAACCCGATATTCTTATGCCAACACATCTAACCAGCGTGGTATAATAGATAAATTTTCCTCCCATTATGGAGGTCAGAGCCCAACCGTGAGACTTGCTGAGAAGATTTGAAAGCGTAGTTTAAACCACTTTAAATTTTACAGAGATTCGTGATATTAAACGTAAATACAGTGTCAGTTCAGACCATGCAGCGTTTTATTGTATTCAAGAGCAATTTGTTACGGCGCAGCAAGATGGTGGCCGCATTGAAAGTGATAAATTCTGCGAGACGTACTCGATTAGAGGAGATAGACTCGCTTTTATTAATTGTAAGTTTATTTTTATTTAAAACTAGCAAACCGCCCATCGCTTCCGTTTCAGTCGGCTTACCTTAGCATTTTAAATCTTTAATGTCTTCTAAAATATCACGATACACGACTGCATTCCATGAGGCCTCGGATTCGATTCATTGACCAGGCAAAATTTTATTGTGGTTTCTTGACAGAAAAATCGCCCCACTTACTCTTTATATATACAGCGTTTATGGTCACGTGGGTTCACCCGTGACCATAAACGCTGGAAAGTGTTCGAAACGTCGGGCAATCAAAAATCAAATACGAACGCGATAAAATCCGTAATGTAGTTTTATTTAAAATTTATGTTTACGAAACCGCTTGTAGTCTAACCATTCACATCGAAATTAATTTCTTACAGCCCTCTCCAATCTTCATATGGAACAGGTCTTGAAATCTGGTATAATAGTTTCTACAACAGAAGCTGAAGAGTTGAATCGCTTTTCTGATATTGAGGAGTTGATGTGTGGAGTTTTAATGTCTGGGGCTGATTCCCTTCTCACTACCATCAAGCATGTCAAAACTAAAGGGAAAATGGCGACAGTTGTTAAAGTATTTACCAGGTATTGAAATTTAATTGAAATTTTAAAATTTTCCGTGTGGTGACAGAGTAAGAATACAAATCACCAGTCCCTATCTTGCCCGTGGGTGTCGTAAAAGACGACTTAGAAATATAATACGCATATAACATCTATGCAATAGAAGGAAAACTCGAAATAAAATCCTATATGACGGTGATTAAATTTCATCATCTTTACCATTATCATATCAGCTCATGTACGTCCCACTGTTGGGCTTGAGCGTACTTCAAAATAAGAGGGAAATGGACCTTACTATACCATGCTGGTCAGACGTGCTGGTCGTTAAACGTTGTGGTCGTAA
Source organism: Lymantria dispar (assembly GCA_032191425.1). NCBI lineage: Eukaryota > Metazoa > Arthropoda > Insecta > Lepidoptera > Erebidae > Lymantria > Lymantria dispar. The sequence goes on along the minus strand of CM063465.1, from coordinate 17,089,252 downwards.
CTGTACATTTCTAGCGATCATTTCTCCCACGTACGTGCAGGCTTTGGAATGAACTACTTGCTGCTATGTTTCCCGAGCGCTATGACATGTCCTTTAATCGAGGCTTAAAAGCATTTTCTTCACGGTAGGCCTAGCTGTGCCCCTGGTATTGCAAAGGTCCATGTGTAGCAGTATCACTTGCCATCAGGTGTGCTGCTGCCACTATCGAAAATAAAAAAATAAAAGGTATAGTGTTTTATATTGAGTCTGCTAGATCTAAATGTCATATGTGTCACCGTATTATTATACGAACTGTTAGTTTATAAACTATTAGTTTATAACTATTATCGATTGTAAATTTTTGTGTCCGTTCACAATCTATCGATAGTTTATAATCTCACTAGATAGTTTATAAACTAACGGTTCGTACAATTTTACGGTGACATATGCATATTATATACCATAGTAGTCTTAACGAATACCATAGTAGTCTTTACGTCTTTGCTGTGTGGTAGCGGCTTCGAATACTACCAACCCTTGCTTTGCTCGTGGGTGTCGTAAAAGACGACTAAGAGCCCTAGATTGACCCGGACCAACGCCATCTGGTACCATTTGGGTCAACGATTACATTCCCAAGGAGGATTGACGTCAGGCAGGCGGCCGGTCATAAAAGTCATTGCCGAAACTTTTTGCAATATGTCAAAATAGATGACATATTGCGTTGACCCCAAGTAATTGGGATAAGAGCAAGATGATGATGAGTAGTCTTTACGAAACCCACGGGCCAGATAGGAGATGGCGAATTGTATTCAACTCCGTCATTACACGGAAAATACAACGCGGTGTAACTCAGTCAAATATCTTGTAGTTAACCTACTACTGATATTTTCGGTTAAAATGACGAAAGATGAAAGATTAGGGAACTTACCGTCTTAACCCACATTACGTGACATGTTTTTGTCTTCAAATACTACTCAAAATTGGGTGTAATTTTTTACTACGCGAAGGGGAGGAAGAGGATTCATCATCATCACAGCTCACATACGTCCCACTACAGGGCTTGAGCCGCCTCCACAATAGGAGGGAAATTAATCTAATTTACCACGCTGGTCAGACGCGTTGGTATAGGATTTTATTTCGAGATTTTCTTCTCTTGCATAGATATCATCTACAATAATCCCTTAGTCGTCTTTATACGACACCCATGGGCAATAAAGCGGGTGGTGTATTGTATTCTTACTCTATCACCACAGGGAAAGGTCAGGTTGAGGATTGCAAATTGTAAAAAAATGGGTCGCATAGTGGGAGGATGTTTCATTATCTTTTAAAATATTACTCTATTCCCCAGTACTGGTGACCGTGCCCATATAGCGAGTGAAAGCGTCAACTACGATATCAAGCGAAGCCCTAAACGTCACCTGCTAGCGTATTTCGGTGGTCAACACTCCACGGAGAGGCGTGCTCTTGTCGTTTACAAGTCATCATTGATTCCACCACATACGGCACTGCTCTTCTGTCCCGGAGACATTCGGAAAGAAAATGTGAGTACCTATATTTTTTTAAGACATCTTCCTGCCCTACTAAGGAAATAATCCTTGTGTTGCCCCCCATTTTACAAATATAAAGGGTTTTTCAACAAGAACTTTGTTTTCTAAAACAAAATAAAGCAAGAAATTTAGATGCAGATGATTCAAATTTTTATTGTATTACGAAGAGAAAAGTTCGGCAATTATGAATGAAAATGATATCTGGCAAATGTCCACCACGACCACGCTGAGAGATGTTGATTCTTTCATCAAAGTTTTTAATCACTTTTTGGCAAAATGGCGGGTCTATTTCGTTAATCACATCACGGATTTTGAGTTTTAAGGCTGCAATCGATTCGATTGGCTCCATATAGACTCTGTCCTTAACATAGCCCCACAAAAAATAATCCAGTGGTGTTAAATCACACAATCTGGCTGGCCACATAACAGCTGATTTTCGTGAAATTATGCGATCGGGCAATTTGGTTTGCAATAAATTGATCGTTTCATTGGATGTGTGACATGTGGCACCGTCCTGTTGAAACCACATGTCGGTGATATCCACGTCATCAATAATAGGCCAAAATTGAGTTGTTGTTGAACAACCCAATTTGGCCTATTCGAAAATCTATTAATTTGGCCTATTCTATTTTCTTTTTAATTCTAAGCTAAATATGATGCGATCAAATTTAAGAGTTATTTCGAATATAGAAAATCATCATTATTCCAGCTCACATACGTAGAGACACGAAAAAAGTATCGATACTTTTAGGTATCGGGTACTTGTCTTTCGATACCGATACTTTTGTACTCGATACTTTCTATTCGATACTTTTACTCAATGAGTACTTTCAGGCAGGTATCGTATTGAACAAGTTGTAGAAAGTATCCATGTTAAACTTGACCTTACGGCTCATGTTTATGGTAACGCCATCTAGTTAAAGCGTAATGAACCTTCTAAAAAGTGGCTCGACATATTTTAATCCGAACACAGATGGACAAATTCCTAAAAAACTAAGAAAAAAAAAAGGTCATCACGACCCAGATTCTAGGAAAAATACTCAGTACTCGATACTTTGGAGTATCGATACTTTTGTTTCGATACTTTATTGAGTACGATACTTTTTCATCGATACTTTCGCTTCGATATCGTGTCCCTACATATACGTACAGTTAGTCTCGAGCCTCGTCCACAATGGAAGAGAAATTTATCTACTATGTATATACCACGTTACAGTCAAACGTGTTGATATATATGGGTCACTCCCTTCCCTCCATTGTGGTTGAGGGGAGTGATGGCTACTCTAGTGGTTAACTAGTGATCGGGTGCCGCTTGCGGGATCAGTGTGCCTACTCTTGAATTTCGATTTAAATTCTAAATCCAATCGCAGCTCGAATTTGAACAAATTTGGTACTCTTAAAAGCGATATTAGCGTATGATTGGAATCAAATTCGGTGGAATATTTTTAAACTAAATGAATTCAACTCTCGTCGATTTAGTGAAATATTTGCTACTCTCGACGTGATTTTGACGTAGTTTAAAATCCTTAATGGTGTACAATTTCAACAAAGCGTCTTTGTAGTGATCGAGTTCGATAACGTTATTAATTGAAAGTAAGAAAATACGGCACATTTGATGAAAATAACAACGGCAAACGCGAACAATTCATCCTCGATTTTGTTCAAGAGTATCAAATATGTTTGGTGAGATTGGAATTGAATCGGATTCGAAATTAAAATTGATTTCCAGAGTAGGCTCACTGGTCCAGCCATGGTACTTTTTCGTTATATTTAATAACTGTATTGTATGATGGTTCGAAAGGCATCACACTGGAGCTATTAATAGACATGTTGTTGTATATTATCTTATTTAAAAAAAAATAGTAAATGAATAAAAAAGAAGACAATCCCACTGAGTTTCTTGCCGGATCTTCTCAGTGCGGTCGCGTTCCGATCCGGTAGTAATTTAAGTTAAAATGTAAAAAAAAAAAAAATTGACCATATGTAAGTGCCCCCGCGGGGTTTATGCATAATAAAGGATTTGAATATAGTGTATTATTTCGAGCTTTCCTTCTTTACACACCACCACAGCTCATGTGTCCCACTGCTGGGCTTGAACCTCCTTCACAGTGGGAGGGAAATAGACTTAATATACTACGCTAGCCAAACGTGTTGGTATAGAGTTTTATTTCGATCTTTCCTTCTCTTGCAGACGATATCTATATATTGTCCGTACTAGCACGCGCCCTGCTGTTTTTCCCGTATAGTTTCCCTTCCCGTGGGAATATCGAGATGAATTATAGTCTATATGTTATTCTGATATGTAAGCTATATTAATGTGAAGTTTCATCGAAATCCATTCAGTAGTTTTTGCGTGAAAAAGCAACAAACACATTCTCGCAAACTTTCGCATTTTTAATATTATAGTAGGATATTATAATCCCTTAGTAGTATTTTACGACACCCAAAGACAACAAATGGGGGTATTGAATAGTATTCTTCCTCCGTCACAACGTGGATAATCATACCCATTAGTAAATATAAGAGGGTTATTAAATTGTATTGGTTCTATTCGTCGTCAAATAATGCCGTAAAAAAAAACTTAATAATGTTAGGCTATCCGTGTGGTGACGGAGTAAGAATACAATTCACCACCCCTTCTTATACCCGTGGGTGTCGTAAAAGACGACTAAGGGATAAATTACGCATATGACATCTATGCAAGAGATGAAAAACTCGAAATAAAACCCTATACCAACCTGTCGGACCAGCATGGTATAGTAAGATTAATTGCCGTCCTATTGTGGAGGAGGCCCGAGCCCAACAGTGGGACGTATATGAGCTGAAATGATGATGATTAATTTCATCATTTCAGTTCATATACGTCCCACTGTCCCACTGTTGGGCTCGAGCCTCCTCCACAATAGGAGGGCAATCGACAGGTTGGTATAGTGTTTTATTTCAGGATTTCCTTCTTTTGCATAGATGTTACATGCGTATTATATCCCTTAGTTGTCTTTTACGACATATCCACAGGCAAGATAGGGAGTGGTGATTTGTATTTTTACTCCGTCACTATACGGATGAATGAAATTAATAATGTTAGGTATCAAAAGTTCAAGGAAGATATGATTTTATTTCAAGTTTTCCTTCTCTTTTTGCAATTCATTTAGGATTTTACTATTCATAACCGGTAAATTTCCTTTGTTCCTTAATGAGATTGCTGTATAGTCATTTGTATTATAAATTAATTTTAACATTAAATTATTAATTAATAATGATTTTTGCTTTGGGTTTTATTACTACTACAGACTTAATCATCAGTAAATGTCATTGTCAAGAGAGTCATCATCTCAGCCCATATACGTCCCACTGTTGGGCTCGGGCCACCTCCGCTATGGGAGGGTGGTTTTTTTTTGTGTGCGCACTCCTCGCACCACTCCGTCCGGGGCCACAGAGGGGCGTAAGCACGCACACCCGCAACCCACCCGAATACCACGTCGCCTTCGTCGTTGGGCCGACCACCAGAGCAGGGTTACTTGTCATCAGTGGTCGACCCGATGGAATAACCCCTAGTAGGGTACCGTCCCATCTCAGCCGTCCTAACTCCCCGGTCACGGCCTCGGCTAGGGCGTACTATAACACGGTGGTCAAACGTGTTAGCAGTAGTTTTGTTTCGAGAATTTCTTCTCTTGCATAGATGCCACATGCATACCCCTTAGTCGTGTTTTGCGACACCCACGAGCAAGAGAGAGGGTGGCAAACGTTTCAGTACCCCCTTTCTTGCCCGTGGGTGTCGTATAAGACGACTAAGGGATATAATATGCTTATAACATTTATGCAAGAGAAGAAAAACTCGAAGCAATTGCATTCCTAAGGAAGTTTGACGTCAGACAGGTGATGAAGAAATGAAAGGGTAATTAATACCACATACTCTCGTGACATGACCGTATGGAGTAAGAATACAATTCACCACAATTATTACCTTTGGGTGTCGTAAAATACGACTAAGGGATTTCTTGTGCATACCACAACTAGACAAGAGAAGAAAAACTCGAAATAAAACCTTATGCCAACCCGCCTGACCAGCGTGGTATACTGTTGTTTTTTATTGCAAACGGTGGCAAACGAGCAAACAGTACACCTGATGGTAAGTGTTGCTGCCGCTCATGGACCATTACAAGGCCGCTGCCTACCGCGAAGAAAGCGAAGGGAGTGTGAATGCGTGCATTGAGGCTCGGTGATACCAAGGGCACCACCAAAACCCTCCACACGCAATCACCCTCAGAAAGTTGGGCTTCTGGCTCTCTCGCTCACCGAACGAAGCGCAGTAACAAATTGCTACTACTCAGACGTCGATTTTCTGCGAGAGCATGGTACTGCCCCGGACGGACCGGCCCGCGGCTGTAGACAGATAACTGTCGACAGTGTGGTCCTACCACTCCTGGGTCCTACCACTATTAGGTCAATTAACCTCTTAGGAACTGGGAAGAGGTTCGAGCCTAAAAGTGGGACGTATATGATTTGTGCTGATGATAATACAAATCTACAAAAATAACTTCAAAAAGTGATAAATAAAACGTAGCAGTTTTTGTATTTACGGACATGCAAATATAAATTACTGGCAATGTGCCCTCGCTTCGCTTCGGGTTAAGTCGTCTTACCCGCGTAGCTCCTGTTACCGTGGGAATATCGGGATAAAATATAGCCTATGTTACTCCTTAATATTATAGCTTTGCATTGGTGAAAGAATTTTTGAAATCGGTTCGGTGGTTTAAGCGTGAAAGCGTAACAAACAAACAAAACTCACTTTCGCATTTATAATATTAGTAAGGATTTTCACTAAAAATTGCTAGATAGATGTATTATTGCGGACCTGACGCTGTCGGCCATCGCCAGGACGATGCTCAACAGCGTCAGGAGCTGGGACGCGGTCGCAGCCTTCTGCGAGGCAGTAGTCTTGCGGAAGGAGGCGGCGGGGCGCGTGCACGAGGAGCGTCTCCTCGACGACGCGAGCCGCCGCCGGCGACTGGGGCGGCGCAGGCGCGATTACCTGCGCTTGATGCCGCCCCAGAATTAGTCCGTCACCCGTCGAGAGGCCGACCGCGTGAGGAAAGATCGACGTCTTCCCCGAGGAAGGGACGTCGGTCAATGGGAGGGTACTCCTCAGGGGGTATTCCGTCGGGCCGACCACTGACGACAAGTAACCCTGCTCCGGTGGTCGGTCCAACGACGAAGGCGACGTGGTGTTACGGGTGGGTTGCGGGTGTGCGTGCTTACGCCCCTCTTTCGCCCCGGACGGAGTGGTGCGAGGAGTGCGCTGACCGCAGCACACCCCCCAAAAAAAAAAAGATAAATTTATTAGTTCGGAGCGAGAACTATAATTCGAGATTGTTCCGAAAATACTATAAGGTTGTTGGAGTTTTAAACCTTTGTTTTGCGATAGTCGGATAGCCTTCGCTTTGTGGAAAATTAATTAATTGACTAATATTAAATAACATTGAATTAATTTATAACATGAAGCGTAAATGAATCATACTAATTAATATTATAATTACTAAACTATTTGTTTGTATATTACGCTTTTGCGCCTTAACTATTGTAACGATCGCCATATATTTTTACCTATACGTTGTCAGTTATACAGAAAATGAATGTAGATATAATTTTAACAAAAAACCGACTTCAGCTGGACCAAATTAAAATGGGACAATACGACACACGTACAACACTTCGCCATACTTGCCTCATGTACCAATGCAGGCAAGCGTACAACCCATTCGTCGCGTATACATACACTTTTAACAATAATTTCAGTCACATTGACATAAACGCGAGTAGCAAAATCTATATATACAGGTGTATCAGGTTATGGGTCAACTGGTCAAATTATATTGAATATTATATTGAATTTATATAAATATTCTCGATACTTTAATTTTAATGTTACTTAAAAACTTTTGATATTCAGACATTTGAAAGTAATTTGGCATTGTTATCAATGATATTATTTATAAAATAATGAAATGTCACCAGTTACAGGTTAATCTGGTATTTTAAAACAATGAAATACATGATTATAGGATATTAAAAACATATATTTTCTATAGTAATTTTACTAGATTTCGTAAAATTTTGGGTTGTGCTGTTTATAATGTTGCTTCCTGGTAGGCATCTACCAAGAGAATTTTGCGATACAACTTTTCGACAGATTTGTATGGTAAGCGATAGATTTTTTTGCATTTTAAGATATCGTGGTGAAGGTAGGTCAAGGTCGTCTTTTACCACGTTATCTGGCACTGAGTATATCATTGAAACGTTTGCACAATTCTAGGTATTACTGAATGAATTTATACTGTCGAAGCTTTACATGCTTAAATGTATTGTCTGTACATGCCTACATAATACGTAATAGTGATGTAACGAATGTCGTATTTTGGACATTCGCGAATGCGAATGCAAATGCGAATATTCAGTATAAACGTGTGGCAAATGACGTTGACCCTTTAACTTGGTGGAAAGTGAACAAAGAAAGATACGTTCTTCTGCTTCCTGTAGTTCGGCATTATTTTCGACGATCGCGGCTCTGTTGCGCCTGAGGGCCGTGGCAACTGAGGCCGTCACCGGCGGGGGAGTGCTGTTGGCGGTGTCCCTGGACAACGCATTCAATAGTCTGCCATTTAGCTGCATCACACGACGACACGCTCGTCACAGCCCGCGGTGGGACGCTAGAAAAGGCGGCAAGCCTGGCAACTCTAGGCACCGAAGAGATCGTCAGGCGGATCGAGGCGCTGAGATTGAGGGTCGCCCTGGACAAGACGGAGACCCTCTTGGTCCATGGGCGCCGTATGAGCCTCGATCACCGTCCATTCGGTTGACATCAGCATCCGGGCCCATATGAGGTGCTTGGGCCTGGTGCTCGACGGGCAATGGTGGTTCCGGGAGCATTTCCGCAGGCTCGCCCCACGGCTCGTCGGCGCGGCGTCCGCCCTGTCATGGCTTATGCCGAACGTGGGCGGACCGAGCGCTACGTGCCAACGGCTGTACGCGGGGGTCATCGGGTCGATGGCCCTGTACGGCGCACCGGTGTGGGCGGGGTTCCTGACCGTCCGACTCAGGGCTCTTCTGTGGCGACCACAGAGGGCCATGGCGGTCAGGGCCATACGCGGATACCTCACGGTGGCGACGAAGGCAGCGTGCCTATTGGCCGGGACTCCCCCGTGGTACCTGGAGGCGGAAATGCTCGCCGGCTTATACCGGCGGGTGTTGCGAGTGCGAGCGGAGGGCGGTGTGGTCTCACTAAGGGAGCTCACCGCCTGGTGCATCGACGCCCGCTGGGACGTCATTGCCCGTTGGGCAGTCCGGCTGGAGAGGCCTCGATTCGGGGTGCGAACCATGGAGGCCTTCCGGCCGGTGCTGATGCTGTGGTTGGAAAGGCGGCACGGAGTGCTCTCCTTCCGACTAGTGCAGGTATTGACGGGGCACGAGTGCTTCGCCAAGTACCAGCACAAGGTCGTTAGGAGGGAGAGTACACCGTCCTGCCACCACTGCGATTGCGACGACGACACGGCGTGGCATACGCTCGAGGCCTGCGCCGCTTGGGCAGAGCAGCGCCGTGAACTCGTCGCAATCATCGGTGCCGACCTGACGCTGCCGACTATCGCCAGGGCGATGGTTGGCAGCGTCAAGAATTGGGACGCGGTCGCAGCCTTCTGCGAGACAGTGATCTCGCAGAAGGAGGCGGCGGATCGCCTGCGCGAGGAGCGCAGCCTCAATGAGGCGATCCGCCGCCGGCGACTGGGGTGGCGTAGACGTGAGTATTTGCGCCTCATGCCTCCCTAGCCGAGGCCGCGGGTGACGTGACCGCGGATTAGTCCGTCACCTGCCGAGAGGCCGACCGCGTGACGTTGGTCGATAGGAGGGTACCCCAAATAGGGGATATTCCGTCGGGCCGACCACTGATGACAAGTAACCCTGCTCCGGTGGTCGGCCTAACGACGAAGGCGACGTGCATCGTGGGTGGGTTGTGGGTGTGCGTGCTTACGCCTCTCTGTCGCCCCGGACGGAGTGGTGCGAGGAGCGCGTGGACCACAGCCCACCCCTAAAAAAAAAAGTTCGGCATTATTTAGTTACACCACCAACGAGTGTCCCCAGCGAGCGCATATTTAGTGGTGCTGGACTTAGGGGGCGTCCATAAATTACGTGAGGTGTTTTTTTTTTTAATTTTCTGTCCCTCCCTCCCTCCTTGGTGAGATGTCGTGAGATTTTATGCAACCCCCTCCCCCATCCCCCAATCTCACGTGAGATTTTTCAAAATGTGTGTTTCTTACGTAAACGCGTTGGGTTGTTATTGTAAAAAGATAAATTTAAATTTAAAACCTCAGTTGCACATCTATCTTATTTTATAGTGAATTATCTATGGTATAACGTCGAATAATGATTGAAATTATTTTCTTTCGAACGAATATAGAATGATCTTAATCGTATTACGATTACGCTTAAGATTAAATCTTAAGCATGCACAATCTGGATTAAATGGACAAAAATAGTATATTTTTTTCGTTTCTATCAGAAAAAAAATTGCGTGATATTTGCCGAGACCCCCTCTCTCTCCAACGTAAGATTAGATGAGATTTGACTCGACCCCCTCCCCCCCTTAAACATCTCACGTATTTTATGAAGGCCCCCTTATTTACACGCCACATCGAAACAGACTTGAAGCAGACAAGGCGTCAAAACTAATATTTTTAAAGTATAATATACTGAAGTTCCATTATTAATATGAAAAATATATATATAATTAGGTAACTGTTATTTTTTTAAGGGAGAGAACTATTTTTGTTTGAGAATCTATTTTTTTGTTTGTTTAGAGTTAGACTATTTAATGGTCTATTGTAGAAAGATTTAATTTTTGTTTGATAATTTAAATATTAAAAATATATCTAAAGACTGAGAAAAGTTTAATAGAAGAATTTAATTTTATTAGTTTCAATTGCATTAAAATTTTGTGTCACAAGTTCTAATAACAATTAAATTTTTTAGCTTTATTAAAGTAAAAGACTTAATTTTATTCTTGTTTGCTTAAAGTGTTAACTGTTATGTAAAATGATTATATTTATATTATAAATACTATAAACTATATAATATAGATATAAACACTTATATAAACACTTTGTGATTATGATGACAGCAACTCATATTAAGCTTTTATTTGATTTTAATTAAAAAATCATAGAAGATTATTTTTGTTTACATTGCATTTAGGCCATTTACTATATAGTTTTGTTTGTTAAATTCTTATGACAATTTGATTGTTAGGCTTCATTGCCCAAAGTTAAATAAATATTAATTGTAGAAGTACTTGTAGATTATCATTTTTAATTTTGTTCAAGAAGATAATTATAACATTAAACTTTGGTAAAAATTCATAGAAGATTATTTTTGTTTGATTACATTGCATTTAGGCCATTTAGTATATAGTTTTGTTTTTTAAATTGTCATAAGTTTGATTGTTATGTTTAATTGTCTAAAGTTAAATAAATAAATGATACCAATTGATAAAGTGAAGACCGATAATGTGATTACGAGGTTAAGTTATTTTTATTGCATTAAAAACATAAGAAATTAATGGAATTGGATTTTCTTATATTAATCAACTATTATTACCTACTTAAAAAAATTATACATGCAAAAATATTCGCATAAACATTCGCAATAATTTCGCGAATGCGAATGCGAATATGCAAAAAACATGCGAATATTCGTTACATCACTAATACGTAACATTTAAGGCATAGACTCTTAGACACATTTTTTTGAAATCACTATAACTTTTATGTTATATTGTTTTTTGTGTAATGTACATTCTAATTACGATCTATGACCGTTAAACTACAACATACTCGAACAGTTGCCCCATAACCTGATACACTCTGTATAAAAGAAAGTCGTGTTAGTTACACTATAACTCAAGAACGGCTGTACCAATTTGGTTGAAAATTGGTGGGCAGGTAGCTTAGAACTAGGAGAAGGACATAGGATACTTTTTATCCCGTTCGATCGCGTTTCCGTGGGATGTGACATAAGACGTCAAAGAGAATATAAGTCACTATGAAACGTGGTATAATAAAAACGCATTTGATATGTAATAACAAAACGCAAATGACAGCTAAACGTAATTTTGTCTATGATGAAATATGGTTAAAAATTTGATAATTATAATTTTGTCAGAAATCTATAATCAGTAATCTCTTTGTATCATTATAGCGACCAAGACGATTGAATCTTTCCTGATAAAACTATATCTTCGGAAATTATGGAAATGTATTTACAAAAAAAAATATGGCGGTACGAAGTTCGCCGGTTCAGCTAGTTGTCTATAAAAAAATGTTGTTCAAGAAACTGCTTGAAGATATAAATTAATTAAAAAAAACCGCCTAAGTGCGAGTCAGAGTCGCGCACGAAGGGTTCCGTACCATCCATACTAGTGATGTAACGAATATTCGCATTCGCATCGCGAATATTCGCATATGTTTCCGACATTCGCAAGGAACGATGCGAATGTTTGGCGAATATATTTGACAAACTAAAAGCAAATTATATATGTAATTGTGTAATGATATGATAATATTTATTATTTTTATTTACTCATAATATTTGAATAAAACAATATTATGGAACACTCAGGTCGGCAACTAAATTAGAAACACTGTCTCTTATTTTTGTCAGTTTAATATAAACTAATGAATGGGGAGCCGGTTTTTTGTTCGGTTATACTGCGAAAACCACTGAACGATCAGAATAATATTTATACCATAAGATGCAGCATGTTTCGGAGAAAGATTTAGTATATGATATGTTGGTGAATACTTATCCGGAATTCATATTTGTTTTTGACGTGACAACGTCTTGTAGTTCGATGGAGCTGGCTGCACACACGAAAAAACATGACGTATGCGGCGTTACCTCGCTCTGAGTCGTTCCATTTAAGGCTTTTTTTTGGGTTAGGCTGCGGTCGGTGCGCTTCCGCACCACTCTGTCCGGGGCGACAGAGGGGCTTAAGTACGCAACACCCGCAACCCATCGGAACACCATGTCGCCTTCGTCGTTGGACCGACCATCGGCGCAGGGTTACCTGTCATTAGTGGTCGGCCCGACGGAATACCCCCTACCCGGGGTACCCTCCCATCTACCGACGTCCCCCGCTCGGGGAGGACGTCGGTCTTTCCTCACGCGGTCGGCCGGACGGACTAACTCCCCGGTCACGTCGCCCGCGGCCTCGGCTAGGGCGGCATGGGACGCAGGTAGTCGTGCCTGCGCCACCCCAGTCGCTGGCAGCGGGTCGCTTCGTCGAGGCTGTGCTCCTCGCGTTCGCGACCCGCCGCCTCCTTCTGCGAGATAACTGCCTCGCAGTCCCAGTTCCTGATGCTGCCGAGCATCTCCCTAGCGATGGTTGGCACCGATGATTGCGACGAGTTCACGGCGCTGCTCTGCCCAAGCGGCACAGACCTCGAGCGTATGCTGCGCCGTGTCCTCATAGCAATCGCAGTGGTGGCAGGACGGTGTTCTCTCCCTCCTAGCGACCCTGTACAGGTACTTGCCGAAACATCCATGCCCCGTCAAGACCTGCACGAGTCGGAAGGAGAGCACACCGTGCCGCCGTTCCAACCACTGCATCAGCACCGGCCGGAAGGCCTCCACGGTCCAGACACCGTATCGAGGCCTCTCCAGCCGGTCTGCCCAACGGGCGATGACATCTCGGCGGGCGTCGACGCGCCAGGCGGTGAGCTCCCCTAAGGAAACAACACCGCCCTCCCCTCACACCCCCGACACCATTCCATCAGTATTTTCTTATGACGTTGTCACGTTCAACTATCGTCATTAAACCGACTTTACAGACAACCGATTTTTTGTGTGAATGAATAATGAATTTTGCCAATAAAAAAGAACATGATTCTTTATGAAAAAATTAAATTATTTTTGTTAAGTAATCATTAAACTTTTTGACATACCATGCATTTAACACTCTCAGCGTCACAAATTGTGAAATAACTCCACACTTCAGTAACATGTGCTTTACTCATGTTTGTAAATTTGACAAATACAATAATAATAAACTAATCTCAAATTACAACGAATATTTTCGAACGAATCTGATTAGTTTCATTCGTTCAACTTGTAACAGTTAACCTTTGCTATATTTGGCTTAAACATGGCTGGTACGAAATGTTAAATACGTATGATATTTTGCACGCGCTTTATTTGAAAGTCAACATTCATAATATATATTATATTCGCATATTCGCATTCGCGAATGTTGTAGATAAATATTCGCACTCACATTCGCATTTGCGAATGTCTCAATCCTAACATTCGTTACATCACTAATCCATACTAATATTATAAATGCGAAAGTAAGGATGTTTGTTTGTATGTTTGTAACGCTTTCACTCTTAAACCACCGAACTGATTTCAAAAATTCTTTCACCAATGGAAAGCTATAATATCAGGGAGTAACATAGGCTATATTTTATCCCGGTATTCCCACAGGAACGGGAACTACGCGGGTTTAAGCGACTGAAACGGAAGCGAAGCGAGGGCGGGTTGCTAGTTATTTATAAAAATCAAGTTTGTTGTATGGCAGCTCCTCTTAATTATTTATTTTATTTTTAGTATTTGTTGTTATGGCGGCAACAGAAATATATAATATGTCAGAATTTCAACTGTCTAGCTCTCACGGTTCTTGAGATACAGCCTGGTGACAGACAGACGGACGGACAGACAGCGAAGTCTTAGTAAAAGGGTCCCGTTTTTACCCTTTGGGTACGGAACCTCAAAAAGCGTCGGGTACTCTATAAAGAAAAAAGTTCTAGAAAATAGTCGATCAGTACGATTAGTCTATAAATAGTACGAAAAATATTATGTATGTTTTCGAACCTTTCTTATCTTTTATGATCACCCACGGGAAAAAAAGAAATCATAGTGAATATGCTTTTTCTTTATCACCACAGGCATAAATCATACCACCGATCTTTACATATCCTTTTTTTTCGAACGGGCTGTCGTTCATTGTATCCAGGGCCATTTCGTCCGTGGCCAGCCCGACGGACTTTTAGGTACCGTCCTTACCCGACGTCCGCTGGGGCGTATCTTTCCAAACCATACGCATTACAATACTATGATGTAATCCATAAATCCATATAAATTGCAAAATATCCTTATGTGGGTATACATTTATCGTCTGGCAACCGCAAAACGTGTAAACAATGTCTCCTATTGAGGAAAATAACGATTGTTTTTATTTTTATTCAATTTCAATGTATTTAATAATTTGTTGAAAAGACTTCACACTGTTCTTTCATTCGACATCTCAAAAAGTTACGCTTCCGGCTCTCTCTCGCTCACCGAACGAAGCGCAGTAACAAATTGCTACTACTCAGAGTTCGATTTTCTGCGAGAGTGTGGTACTACCCCAGACGGACCGGCCCACGGCTGGAGATAGACAATTCTCAACAGTGTGGTCTTACCACTAGAAAATTGTAGAGAAGATATATGGATTTAATGCATTCTGCATCATATAAAAGTTGTCAAAAATCGTTAAATAAGGGTTTTTATCTTAGAATAATAACGTATAGAAGGATAGTGTCGCTACTTCGAACGTTCCAAACATGAATTTAAAAATACTACATGCGCGCAGACGATTACACACGTACACACGCACACCACTATACAAATTATGAAATCAAAATTTGTATCTATTAACATAAATCGCCGATATAATTTTAAAAGTAATGTTAAAAACCTTTTTAAGTTTTTCAAATGTGTTGTGACACCATTTGAATGCACAAACCGTCATAATTACCTATTTATTTTTTAAGAGTTGCGTACATACGTGCAGTACCTAATTTTGTGTGCGAACTTATCTTCTATACGTTATTATTCTAAGGTTTTTATCTTCTTTTTGTATTTTACAGTTATTAAAAATTCATTGTATATAAGATTTTTGACAAAATGCATACGACCACCGGAGCAGTTTTACTTGTCGTCAGTGGTCGGCCCGACGGAATACCCCCTACGTGGGGTACCCTCCCATCGACCGACGTCCCCCCCTCGGGGAGGACGTCGGTCTTAACCGTCCCCCCCTCGGGGAGGACGTCGGTCTTTCCTCACGCGGTCGGCCTCTCGGCGGGTGACGGACTAGTCCCCGGTCACGTCACCCGCGGCCTCGGCTAGGGCGGCATGAGGCGCAAAATGCATACTGTAAGTATGCTGATACATAGCACAGATTAACCTATTGTATATATAACTACAAAGGCGCTGTTTGTATGCTGTTATAAGCTTTCTCGTTGTCAAGGAATACCATGATTAAGTTCCTCTGTGCACTATGATATATTTAGCACAGGTCGTGTAGTGCAAATATGGCATCCTTTGCCCCGCGGCCAGACAGAAATTTAAACTGATTTTGTTTTCTAGATGTCAATGAATACCATGCTTAAGTCCCTATATGTGCATTATAATATTTTTGGCACAGTTCGTACAGTGCAAATATGGCATCCGTTCTCCCGCGGCCCGACATAAATTCAGACTGGTTTTGAGCGATCTCACTTTCTTCTCGTAATTATTTTTGTGAAAAAAAGACTAGTGTTATCATCCACGACAGTAGTGGGACTTCTATGAGCAAAGATGACAATGATTGTCTTAAATAAAGTTGATTATACCACCAAACCAATAAGCTGTCGAGACAGAATTATAAAAAAAAACCCATAAGAGTATCTGTGACGCAAGTAAACATGTTTCCAAATAGGCAGAAAGACCCGCCATTAACGATTTCTTTTTAATTAGTTTTTTTTTATTGCAGGTTAACCACGAGGAAAACACCGCGGTATTGGAACTGCCAAAACACAGATTAAAAATCCATGTGCCGGTTAAGTGAGTTCTCATTTTAAATTACTAATAATATCTGGTTGAGCGAGCTTCGCTCCGTATATTTTTGTCGAATTTATTTAGATATATATTAATAAAAAATAAAAAAAAAATGAACGTGTGTACAAAGTACGCATAGCAGAAGTGAAACTTTTTTATCCTTTGTCCCTTTGTTCCTTTGTCCCTTTATTTCTTTATCCCTTTGTCCTTTTATCCCTTTATCCCCTTATCCCAGTATCACCTTATCCCTTTATGTCCACTTAAACGATATGCTATCCCTACTCCACTGGAGAAAGTACTCTTTATTCGAATCGACCGTGGTGGGGACGAGAAAAAGATGGCGCGTAACCAAAAAATGTGACGCGTAACCGAAAAATGTGACGGTTAATTTTTTTCCAACGCCGATAAAGAGTAGTTTCATTTCAATAACGAAAAAAAATCTAAAATTACAAAAAGAGAATAATAATAACACCGAGATTCGATCCCACGCTGTTTGAATGCTAAAACAAAACAAAAAGGAAACTGGACAACTTCCCAACTGAGCTATCGTCGCTCTTGACGTTGACGGCGAAATTTGAATCCATATTCTAATGACATTTTATGTCATTGTATTGATTAGCTAAAAACACCGACAAAACAACATTTTCTATAAATAAAACCTAGCTAGATTGATTTTTTTACCCGAAACCTCTAGTATGCCAAGTTTCATCAAAATCGTTGGAGCAGTTTCCAAGATCCTGAATATATCACATGTGTGAACTTTCTCCTTCTTGAAGTCTGTTATAACAGAGCTAATATTACCATTTCCTTTCAGGCAAGCAGATGATTTGTTAAGAGTAAGAGAGATGCTATGGAATACTCTTCAGTATTACATCGATAGAGATATAGATGTAATAAGTTACGAGGAGAATGCTAAAGTATCAAGGTTCAAATTGAAACTTATCAAACTCATAGGAAGAATTATTGTGGAAGGTCATAGAGAATATGTAGAACAAAAGTCTATATTCACCGACTTAATGAGTTAACGTGAATAAATTTGTTGAAACTGTTAATTTTGTTTTATTCATATTTGAGCTCATATACGTCCCACTGTTGGGTTCGAGCCTCCTCCATAATAGGAGACAAATTAACCTACTATTCCACGCTGATCAGAAGTTGGTATAGGGTTTCATTTCAAGTTTTCCTTGTCTGCCAAAAAAGTTATATGCATACCATATCTCTTAGTCGTCTTTTACGATACCGTGATAAGAGAGGGGTTGATGGATTGTATTCTTACTCCGTCACCACACAGAAAAATCTATTTTATTAAAACATTACCTTGTCTGGTGCCTCGTAAAAGACTAAGTTTATGTGCTACTATTCTAATTCCCGCAGTTTCGCCTGTGTTGTTCTTGTTCCGATGTGAATACGGGAATAAAATATAGCATATGCTACTCGCTATTAATGTAGCTTTCCACTGGTGAAAAAAAATTGTTGTTCTCTTCCAGCACTGGGACGCATATGAGCTGTGATAATGAAAATAATATGTCGTTTGGACTCCAAGCAATGCATGGAATCAAAACGGTTTTGTCTTTGTATTTTCCTTTCTCAGTCAGAAAGGTGCATGGTCGTAAATTCATCAAAACTTTTAGCAGTGTATTCTTTGTTTAAAAGCAGGACAACTATACGAGAAAACAATGCAATCATACTTTATTAGCTATGCTCAAAACCACAATATTGTACTTTGTATTTAAAAATTTGTTCTGTGGTTTTCAATACAAAAATAATAGTTACATATTAAGTATAAAACATTATTCATATTTTAGTACAATGTGGGTAGCTAATACTTTAATATCATCATCATTCAGCCCGTCCGCCCGTCCACTGCTGGATGTAGGCCTCCCTCATGTTTCGCCACAAAGTGCGGTTCTGTACCGCTTGCATCCAACAACACCCAACAACTTTCACCAGATCGTGGATCCATCTTGGGGCCTATACTGCTTCGTGCGATACGAGAATCTTTCTTCCCCAGCGATTGTCGGATCATCGTGCGATGCGTCCTGCCTATGTACTTTAATATACCGTATGGGTATAAATTAATATAATTGGAATAAATAAAATAGAATTAACGCTCCTGGATTATTCATATTAACGATCCATTATCCATTACCCTCTTCTCCCACGAGTGCCATAATCGCCAAATCAACAGTTATCATATTCGGCAAAAGAAAGATTAAACTTAGAGAGAGAGAGTGAGAGATATATGCATATATCCAACATTGGCAACAGAAGAGAATGATACATATAGAAAAGTAGAGTTCGATAGGAAGAGTTTTGTCGGAAACGTGAAAACGTAATGTGATGATTTTTTATTATATTCAATATCTTCATGTTATATTAAATAATTTTGATGACATTTTATGTAATGTGATGCGGAGTAACTGCTGTGTTATAGGGGATATAATATAAAAGTGCTTTACAAATGTTTTCGTTTTCCACCAAAAGATACCACTAATAGTGTGGCTATAGCAAAATTAAAGGCGACGATTTGGAAAGTCATTCCGGAACCCTGTTGTCGACATGATGCAAGAGCTCTGCTGGTCTTAAGAGCCCTTCAGAAGCTATTTAATTAAAGAATGAATATGGACAAGATCAAACACGTGCCAAATGTGACATTCCAGTACCAGTCCTATTTGGCAATGTGCTTTTCGAAGTGGTCGTTCATAACGAGCCCTTTTTTTTTTGGGAGGTGGACTATGGTCAGCACCAACGGTGGGCGTTAACTCGTTAATCCGTTAATCGTTAATTATCGAAGTTAGTTGCTTAACGGATTAACTTTTAAGTTAACTTCAAAAAATGTTAACGCTCTTGTTAACTTCCGTTAATTTTAGTCCGTTACCTTCGTCGTTTATTGACCTGCTGTCATTTTGTTTCTTTGAATTACACGGCACGCCACGCTCGTAAGTTCCACAATGCCTGCGCCGCCTAAGTCGCTAACGGCGGATCGTGTCATAAAGGAGTTAATCCTGTGCACGAGCCATCCTCTCTTTCTGTGATATAACTGCCACACGGAAGGCGGCGACCGCGTCCCAGATCCTGACGCCGTCAATCGCCCTAGCGATAGTCGGCAGCTGAAAATCGGCACCGATGATTGCGACGAGTTCAAGGCGCTGTTGTGTCCACGCTAGCGATGAGACGAATTGCTTTTTTTTTCAATTCGAATTAATCGAATTAAAATCACTATTGATTCGAATCGCAATTCGAATTGATTCGAATCGTCATATTGTCACGTCAGCATTATAGTCAAATTCGTACTCGTATGTCCCGCCTGTGAAGTCGAGTTGGCGAGTTATAATTCGTTTACATTATTATTCGAGCGTTTTTTTTTTGCGGATCGGTTTGCATTACGAATGAGTCGAAATTTTGAGTTACAGCAGTGTGTTTCCGTAACCAAATACCTCGGTATTTGGTTACGGAAACTATTGACTTTGTAGGATGGCGTGCGGAGATTAGCCACCCTACAATTGTGTTGTGGTTGGCGAATGAAGATGTGAAGAGACGGCGAAGAAGAACGAAGAGAGTTATTTCTAAGACTGACGATTTATTTACATTTCACATATTATGTACAATAAATTGATAATAGAACTAGTGACGACCGTACAAGTGTGCGAGCTGATATCGTATGTCGACTCAATGAATAGACAGCAAAAGGTGGTGTATATATACTAGCATTCAGTCTGCGTGTGGTCCAAATGTGCACGTGTTCCAACAGGTGCGCATTCGATGATATCACCGCAGGTGCGAATGCAGGTGTCAGGTGTGTCGCACATCTGTCAGCTGTGCACGCCAGCTGCCTCGCACCTGCGTCTTCTTGTATGGGCCAATCTTCATTAGCGAAGCGGATTGCTTCGCATTGTTGGGTTGCGGTCCAAGTTATCTTAGTGGCGGATAGTCGCCACAACTTTTAATATGCGTATATTGACTTTTAAACACGTAGGTAATGACAATACTCTTTTATTGTTATGATTAAAATCAGCATACTAAATAACAAAAAGTAATAATAAAATTAAAATTAAATAAAATTATAATTAAACCTACAAAAAATACTTTTTTTTTTAAATAAAGTCTGATTCTAATTAGTAATTACCCGATAAATCAACTTTAAAAAAAAAGTTTTTATATGTCTCAGGTATACTCATAATTAATGACTGTTATTTTTAATTACGTAAACGAGCAGTCAACAAAAGCAAGAAAACATTAAATCGCGCGAGGGACAAAACGAATCAACGAATAGAAAACGAATCAACGAATGTCCTATCAAACCGAGTCGACTGTTCGCCGCGCCGTGCTGCCGCGGCCGCCCGCGCTACGACTGCCTACCTGCCTACGAGTTAACGAATTGATTCGGTTTCGGTCAACGGCGATTCGAATGAACGAATCAATAGTCTTATTCGAGTTATTCGAATTAAATGATTCGAATTACGCAACACTAGTCCACGCGGCACACACCTCGAGCGTGTACTATACCGTGTCCTCGTCGCAATCACAATGGTGGTAGGACGGTGTGCTCTCCTTCCTTACGACCGTGTGCATGTATTTGACGAAGCTATCATGCCCCGTCAATACCTGCACCAGTCGAAAGGAAACCACTCCGTGTTGCCGACCCGATCACTCCATCAGCACCGGCCGGCAAGCCTCGACGGTACGAACACCGTACCGAGGCCTCTCCACCGAATAATGACGTCACGGCGGGCGTCGTCCCGCCAGGCGGCCATCTTGCTAAACAAAACTAAACTGCTAACTGGTTGTTACGTAAAAAAGCGTCGTAAAATATTTAGCCCAGTCGGGATAGCTCAAAAATAGGGATAACCTGGAATTAATATTATAGTCAGAATTTTTTTTTGCGCCAATGTTTAGGGGGTGTCATAAATAGCTTAAAACCAAAAATTCGATCAAATCCGACCGGTGCGTTAGCCGCCATATTGGTTTGAAGGTCAAACCTTTTTTTAGCTATATCTCCTTTATTTTTTTTTTTTTTTTTACATAAATGATAAGAACCAAAGTTGTTGCAAATTTGATTCTCTAGAACTTTGGTCCTTATAATTTTCATCGTACAATCAATATTTACGGTAATAACTGCAAATAATTGTAAAAATGAGGTCAATGTATAATTCGCCTGTATTATTATCGAATTTAGCAAAAAATTTATAGAATCAAAGTTGTAGATCATTAAATTGCCTACAACTTTCGATTCTTATGAATTTTTTCAAAAATTAATATTTAAGTCCTTTGCCGCACCACCGCTGTGGTAAAGCTCCAGGCGCGTTTTTTTTTTCGTTATATCCCCAATAGGCCTATTCCACGTTTCATTTTTTGCCAGATTTATCCTGAAAAGTATTTTCATCTGCAATCCCAATTATTTCTTCAACTTTTAAGGAGTCGAGCAGAGTATTTTTTTTTTATTTGTTTTTATTTATTTTTTTATTTTATTTTATTTTTATATATATATTTTTAAAATCAATTATTACAATGTGCAGATTTGGTTTTTTTAAAAGCTACTGCACCTACGACTAGCTACCTGGTCGCTTGGATTCCGGTACATTTACCATAGATGTAAGAACTTAAATATTAATTTTTGAAAATATTGATAAGAATCAAAGTTGTAGGCAACTAAACTAAATCTACAACTTTGATTCTATATTTTTTTTTGCTAAATTCGATAATAATCCAGATACAGGCGCACAGTGTATTATGAACCCCATTTTTGTTGCATGCTGTTTTTATTGTAGAAATCGATAGTTCTTATCATTTCAAGCATTAGAGTAAAACACTGAAGTCGATACGACAAGTAGTTGTTTTTATAAAAATTGCCAAAGTTCACCATAATTTGGGTCCGGGCAAACACAGAAAAATTAATAAAAAAATAAACTACGTATTTTAGTTTTGATTACAGTCAATAATTACACACATAATATTACATATTTACACAAGTTTTCATTTATTTAGTTTGATTAATTAAAAAGATATAATTTATTTTTTTAATTTCTCTTTATAATTTTTTTACGCCGCCATTATGGCGTATTAGATTAAGATTTTTGGATTAACCGATTTGTTAAATTTGCCTTTATTGGTGATATTTAAATCACAGTCTAATGCCGCGTTATTCCAAAGTTATCGGTAATTATCTTGTTTCGGTCGGGGTTGTCACTCGTATATTGTGGTGCATTTAATGTTTTCCGGATATTTTTTTTTTTTGAAAATTAATAGAGATATTTATTTCTAGAGAACTTCATAATCTGATTTAATTTCGATAAATTTCTATCAATAATGATAAAATGCCTTCTCTGGCGTATAAAGTTTCAGAGGTTCTTATTTTTTTTTTGTTTCATTTATATCTGTTGTAGTAGTCTCGGATGTAATACACACATTTATTACAGTTTCTAAGCTTTTGATAGATGAATGCGCCAGAAGCTTTCAATCACTTTATTAGAAGAAGAATTATATATCTAAAATCTCCTGAAAATTTCCCAATTTGCTTTGGTCTTGGTGGCATTGGCATCATCCTTAGTAATTACACGGTACAAGTTTCTTAGCTTAGAATAATACGGTTGTTTTAGACTGTCTGTTTAATTATATTATTATACGAAATATTGGAGCAGTGTCCATCAGCGGAGGTGGTGGTTCTTGGAGACTTCAACGCTCATCATAAAGAGTGGCTGGGGTCCCGAACCACTGACCTCCAGGGTCGACATCTCTTCAATATGGTCTCGGCCTATGGTCTCTCACAACTGGTGACACAGCCCACCCGTATCCCAAATATTGAGAGCCATGAGTCTTCTTTACTGGATCTTCTGCTGACTACACACCAGCACGGATATCAGGTAGTGGTTGAAGCGCCTCTTGGATCTTCTGACCACTGCTTGGTCCGTAGCAGTGCCCCTGTTGTAAGGCCTAGTCGTTCTAAGGCGACTGGGACTCGCAGAGTCTGGCAATATAAGTCAGCAGATTGGGATGGACTGCGCGAGTTTTACGCATCCTACCCATGGAAGCGGCTTTGCTTCGCCTCTGGGGACCCTGGCGTCTGTGCGGACTGCGTTACCGAAACGGTTATTACGAGGATGGAATTATTCATCCCCAACACCAAAATACCCGTCGGTGGCCGCAGCCGACCCTGGTTTAACAAAACCTGCAGGACGGCTGCATGCCAGAAACAGTCCGCATATCGGGCCTGGAATAGGGCCAAAAAATGCCAGGACCCGAACGCCAAAGAGGTGAAGCGGAAATTTAACGCCGCTTCTAGATCTAGTAAGAAGGCTATTGCCAGAGCCAAGGCGGAACATGTTGCCAGAATTGGCGAGCGATTGCAAAGCTATCCCGCTGGGAGTCGTGCATTCTGGTCGCTCGCCAAGGCTGCACAAGGCAACTTCTGCCAGCCCAATCTCCCACCACTGCAGAAACACGATGGTAGTCTGGCCCACAGCGCAAAGGAGAAGGCCGATCTTCTAGGTCAATTCTTTGCCTGTAACTCGACTTTGGATGCCGGAGCTGCCACACCACCTACCATCCCACGGTGTGAAAGCTCACTGCCCGAAATCCGCATCACGCAGCGAGCGGTTAGGCGGGAGCTGCGGCTTTTAGACGTCCATAAGTCGAGTGGACCGGATGGCATCCCTGCAGTGGTACTAAAGACGTGCGCCCCTGAATTGACTCCCATTCTCACGCGCCTATACCGACTTTCCTACGCTACTAATAGGGTTCCGTCTTCGTGGAAGGTAGCCCATGTCCACCCGATCCCTAAAAAGGGAGACCGGTCTGACCCATCGAATTACAGGCCAATTGCGATAACATCCTTGCTCTCCAAGATAATGGAGAAGGTTATAAACCGCCAGCTTCTGCAGTACCTTGAGGATCGCCAGCTTATCAGTGATCGCCAATACGGCTTTCGTCATGGCCGGTCGGCTGGTGATCTTCTTGTGTACCTCACACACCGTTGGGCAGAGGCCTTGGAGGGCAAGGGTGAGGCGCTGGCGTTCAGCCTAGATATCGCAAAGGCGTTCGATAGGGTCTGGCACAGGGCACTTCTATCGAAGCTACCATCATACGGAATCCCCAAGGGACTCTGTAATTGGATTGCCAGCTTTTTGGATGGTCGGAGTATAAAAGTCGTCGTAGATGGCTCCTGCTCCGATACCATGACCATTAATGCTGGTGTACCACAAGGCTCGGTGCTCTCCCCGACGTTGTTTATTCTGCATATCAATGACATGCTCTCTATCGAGAATATGCGTTGCTATGCGGATGACAGTACGGGTGATGAGCGGTACACTGAGCAACGGAATATCCCTCGGAGTATTCAGGAAAGAAGGGTTCAACTTGTGTCTGAAGTCGAGCGCTCTCTGGGGCGGGCCTCGGAATGGGGTGAACGGAACCTAGTCCAGTTCAACCCCACAAAGACACAAGTTTGCGCGTTCACTGCAAAGAAGGACCCATTTGTCATGGCGCCTCAGTTCCAAGGAGTAACTCTTCCAATTTCTGAGAGTATTGAGATTCTCGGCGTCAAAATATCGAGCAAAGTCCAGTTTGGGAGTCATTTGGAGGACAAAGCCAAATTGGCAAGCAAAAAGTTGGGCGTCCTGAACAGAGCCAGGCGGTACTTCACACCGAGACAGCGTCTTGTGCTATACAAAGCACAAGTTCGTCCTCATGTGGAGTACTGCTCACATCTCTGGGCAGGTGCGCCCAAATATCAGCTAGACCCACTTGACTCCCTGCAAAGACGGGCTGTTCGAATCGTCGGGGATCCCAATCTTACGGACAGATTGGAGTCGCTGGAGCAGCGGAGAGACTTTGGGTCACTCTGTGTACTCTACCGACTCTTTCACGGGGAGTGCTCCGAGGAACTGTTTGACTTGGTACCACCGTCACCATTCTACCAACGTACCACTCGACATCGCAGCAGGGTTCATCCATTTCACCTGGAAACGTTATGGTCTTCAACTGTACGTTCCCAGCGATCATTTCTCCCACGTACGTGCAAGCTCTGGAATGAACTACCTGCTGCTGTGTTTCCCGAGCGCTATGACATGTCCTTCTTTAAACGAGGTTTAAGAAGAGTATTTCCTTCACGGTAGGCAGCGGCCTGGCTGTGCCCCTGGTATTGCAATGGTCCATGTGCAGCAGTTTCACTTACCATCAGGTGTGCTGCTTGCTCGTTTGCCACCGTTGGCAATAAAAAAAAAAAAAAATAAAAAAAAATTATTTGAAACAAAAAAACGGTTATATAGTGCAGTATTAAAAATGATCATTAAATTTTAAATTATAAGAAAGTATATCAATATTATTCATGTATACACATTTACGCAATAAAACGCGAAAACACACTTCATGCGCCCAATAATTTAATTCATTGCATGAGATTAAAAAGAACCAAGATAAAAAGAAATAATGAAAGTAGATGAAAAATCTTTGAAGTAGTAACCAGGTTTGTAATTTGAGTTAATCAGCGTTTCAAGAATTACTACTCTAAGGTGCAAGCAAGACTAGCTTTTTTTAAACTAGTTCTGAAAAATATGGCGACACCATATGTCTAACTATTGTAGTTATCTCACAATAAGTGTTTTCCTTTTATTTTTTTAAATAATTAAAATGCCGTCGCTTTAAAAGTGTTTATTTTGTTCCTCGGTATTAATCCTTATCCAAATAAATTACTTCATATTTAGGACAGATTCAATACCTTGCTAGAACTTTTTGAATCATTAAATTCGGACATTACATTCAAAAGATATCGCGATATTAAAAATGTAAGTATTAGTGTTGTAGCCAAATATTAAGTATTTTCCGTGTGGTGACGGAGTAAGAATACAAATCACCACTCCCTGTCCTGCCCGTGGATGTCGTAAAAGACGACTAAGGGATATGATACGCATATAACATCTATGCAATAGAAGGAAAACTCGAAATAAAACGTAAGCACGCACAACCGCAACCCACCCACGTGCACGTCGCTTTCGTCGTTGGGCTGACCACCGGAGCAGGGTTACTTGTCATCAGACCCGACGGAATACCCCCTATTTGGGGTACCCTCCCATCAACCGACGTCTCCCTCTCGGGGAGAACGTCGATCTTTCCTCGCGCGGTCGGCCTCTCGGCGGGTGACGAACTAATTCGCTGATTACGTCACCCGCGGCCTCGGCTAGGGCGGCATGAGGCGCAAGTACTCGCGCCTATACCGCCCCAGCGGCCCCAGTCGCCGGCGCGCCGGCGACTAGGGCAGCGTAGGCGCGACTGCCTGCGCCTCGTGTCGCCCCAGTCGAGGCTGTGGGTGACTGGACCGGGGATTTAGTCCGTCACGGTCATGAATTACGGGTGTGCGTGCTTATGCCCCTATGGCGCCCTGAACGGAGTGGTGCGAGGAGTGCGCCGACCGTAAGTCACAAAATAAAAAAGTGTCTGCACAAAATATTTTTCTTCCAATTTTGCCGCCCTTCTAATAGTGGCGCCCGGGGTGGTCCGCCCCCCCCCCCCCCCCCCTTGCTACGCCACTGTAAAGGTTATTCAACTTTGAATAAACAAATTAGCTATGATTTTTAGATATATAAATATGTACTCAGAAGTAAATACATATGTACTATTTTGTGTGAGAGAACTCCATCTAGATGACGGCATTTTAAACGTGACTACATGTTGACGGAGGGTGCCTGACTTGAGCTTTCGTCGATAACGTCTGTGAACTACTGAGGCGGAAGAACGCAGCCATTTGAGCTTTTGACCTTCGGCTTCCCCAGCCAAGACAATCACTGTCTCATGCGATCACTGCAGAGAGTGGGCAAAACTGCTATGGTGGAAATTCAGCAAAACAAATGGGACGCCACCCTAAATGAACTAAAGCTTCACAGCAGGCGCTTATTGGCGGCTAGCCCATTCTTTAAGGAATGACACAGTTACCACTATGTCTCTTCTAACTCGTCTCAATCAACCACCTACATTCGAGGACGAAGAGAAGTCTGAATGTCTGGCTGCCAGCCTTAAACAGCAATGTACGTCCAACACATAATACATAGACGCACGACACACCGAATACATAAACAGCGAAGTGAAACGATGTATATCGCGTACTACAGGCGCTGACGTCAACCCACATAAGCCTATCACTTCAGAGACAGTAGAAGAGGTTCAGTGGATTGCCAAGGTCTTACAACCCAAAATATCCCATGGTTCGGATGGTATATCTAACGAAGTTATCAAACTGTTCCCCCAAACATTATTAGTAATATTAACAGCTATTTTTAACGTCGCAATACCTGGCTGATTGTATTTTTCCACAATAGTAGAAGTACGCCGACGTAATAGGCATACCTAAACCCTGCAAAAAACGTTCCGAACCATCTTTATTCTCCGATTAGTAGTATTGAACAGTTTATGTATTTATGACGGCGTTATTCTTAGGCTAAGAACATCCGTAGAAGTCAACGAACTTATCCCGCCAATTCAGTTCGACTTTCGTAGGCAACATTCTTGCGTTCCGCAAATGCACCGAATAGCCGAGTATGCACGTGCTAAGCTACACAGTTTATTTACATGTATGCTTCTATTCGATATAGATAAAACTTTTGTTGAAGTCGGGCATAAAGGCCTCATTTTCAAATCGTTATAGTTAGAAATACCCCACTACCATGATAGTTTGCCACTTTCTATCTCTTGGTACTCTTTTGGCACTGCACACCCAATAAAAGCCAGCGTCTCCCAGTGATCGTTGCTATCCCCAATTTTATTCTCGCTTTACACTAGCGACATCACTTAATATAGGAATACGCAAACAGCGCTATTCGGTGACGACACTGGCATCTTCTATGCAGGTCGATCACTAGAGAGCGTAGCTAAGGCTCACCACGAAGCGGCTACCTAAATAAATGGTCCTAGATAAATGGTCTAGGAAATGGGGAATCGGTATAAATACCACTACGAGCCAGGGATCATATTCTATAAGCAGAAGGATCACCTACACCTCATGGCTTTACTTCCTCAGATCAAGATGTTTGATGAACCTATCTCCAAGGGCAAGGAAAGTCAAATATCTGGGCGTAACCTTCGACAGATGATTGATGATTGACTATCAACTGTAGTCACAAAAAGAAGCAAGTGTCAGACTGACTCTTCAATTCACTACGTTAAATAAGACAAAATTATCTTTATTCATGAATGGATATCTTTGCCTGATATTCCTCGCCTAATCTATATAAAATAAAAAGCCTTAAATATGTCCCTAAAGTACATAACCTCTGAAAAAACTACCCCAATTTTTTACTTCTTAAATTTGGAGGAAAGCTTCTAAGTTGAGAATGTTGTGTACTACAGTATTATTGAGTAGCTGTATCATCATCAGTTCATATTTTTAACAAACTTTTGTTCAATATAAATATGAACAACTATGGAATAAAAAAAACGCAACTGAAATTATTTGCTTAGAATACCCTAAAAAAATTAAGCATTAAAAGTCCCTTGCAAAGATTTCTCCCCTAAATTTGGGTGGAAACCCTTAAGCTGGTATTGCTGCCCAATGCCAATGTCAAATTCGTATATTTTGATAGTCACTATTATAACACAGTGGCCACAGAGTACAAATAATTAAATTTTAAAACAAATTAGTGAAGTCTGTTCAGTACGGCGTGATAACGTAAGCTAATTACTTTCTTCAAAGTAGTATGTCGTGATAATGTACTCAAGAAGGTGTAAAGAAGAAGATAACAAGTAAACTGAAAAATCAAGTTATGTATTTATTGTTATAAGTACTGTTAGTTCTAAAGTGCTGGTATAGTAATGTGGGCTTAGCATGAATTTTTGTATCAAAGTATTCGCATCGTTATCTAGGCCACTTTGTTTAGTAATTGGACTACTCCAATTTGGACTGCGCCTCAAAATTATTTAATACTAGCAACCCGCCCTCGCTTCGATTATAGGTTATAGTCGTTTTACCCGCGAAGTTTCCGTTCCCGTGGGAATACCGAGATAAAATATAGCCTAGTTTACGCCCTGATATTATAGCTTCCCATTGGTGAAAGAATTTTTGAAATCGGTCCAGCCGTTTTGAAGATTACCCGGAACAAACAGACAGACAGACAAAATTTTTTTTAATTGCTATTTTAGGCATAGGTGTCGTGAAAATAACGGTGTGAGCATGAAAAAAGTCTATTATTTTGACATTACAAACAGACACTCCAATTTTATTTATTGGTATAGATAACACGTTAAAACACTAAGATATGGAATGTAATACAAGAACACCACATGACACTTCCAGATTCTCGCCAAAAATCCCCAGTGTACTTTCTTCTTATTCTTTTTTTGTCTTGGCAATCAGCTATTAATACAAGCCATTTTTGCCAATGTCGAGTTATAATTTCTTTTCAAATTATCAATTTCTTCATGTCAGTAATGGACCGTCAGTAAGTCAAAGAGTCGCCTCCAACAGTGTAATGGCCACTGTTAGGGGTATCTTCTGAGAATGTTGGTGGAAACAAAAAGGTATGTATAGCAGTTTTATATCATATTCACTACACCTCAGCAGTTTTGCCACTATATATTACAAAAAATGCCATCAAAATTATTAAATATAACACGTTAAAACACTTAGATATTGAATATAATACAAGAACACTACATGACACTTCCAGATTCCCGCCAAAATCCCTCCCAGTATACTTATACAAAAACAAGACTTGTAAAAAAAGCCAAGCCTCGCAACTGAATTGTTCTACCATAAAAATTTGTGAGATCCATGTTATACCAAGTCGGTTAACTCAATCAGTCCCTGCTTAAGGCACCTTTCTTCTTAATTTATTACGTAAATAGCTAACCTAACAACTTCTTATAGTGACTATATCAATATTAAAGATCTTTTATATTTTAAATAAACAGAATGACTTGGCAATCGCATGAAAACACACCTCACAAGTAATACATATTATATTAAATTGTACTAAACATAGTGCGAACTGCTCATTTCTTTTTGTAGATAGACCTACTTATTTGCCCTTTTGGTACCTTCTACTTCTTGAATACCAACAAAGGATTTTCTTAGAGCACACTCTCTGAAAAATGAGACATCTCTCCTTTCCGCTTGAGTCAATTCTATCTAAACTAAGCGGAGATATGTGGAAATAAAGAAATTTGATTGGTTTTTCGAAACACATCTCTAGTCTCCTTTCCGCTTTCATGGTAATCGAGCCTAATGATGGCGTTCTTTCTTTCAGCTAAATTTCAGGCAATTTAGTTTGCTTAATACTTTGGGAGATTTTGGTACAATTTCATAAGACACGTCCCACTGTTGCTTTTGCATTAAGTTGGTTGACCATTTTACAAGTTATCTTTGAACATAATTATATCTAGGTATCTGTCTACACCTATTATGCCAATCATCATTCAGCCTATCGCCGTCCACTGTGGAACATAGATCCCCCTCATGCTTCACCATAAAGTGCGGTACTGTGGCATCTGCGTCCAACGACGCTAAAGGGTTGCCATGACTAGAGCTCATTTTTCTTCGCCTTATGAGGAATAATGAGGTAGTCGCCAGGTTTGGTAGGCGGGTTAGTTTTGCAGTGAGATATCATATATTTCCCCGGCGAGAGCTGCTGCCCACTCTTCTTCCTGTTGAATCTTTTTTTTTAAATGACAACGCCCTGCACTAAAGGAATAATAATCCTTATATTGTGGGGGACTTTACAAACATATAATTCAACATCGCATCATCATCGTAGTCCTCATATGTCCCACTGTTGGGCTCGGGCCTCCTCCACAATGGGAGGGAATTTAACCCACTATACCAAGCTGGTCAGACATGTTGATAAAGGGTTTCATTTAGAGTTTGCCTTCTCTTGCACAGATGGTATGTGCATATTATATCCCATAGTCGTCTTATACGATATCCACGGGCAAGATAGAGAGAGGTGAATTGCGGAAAGAACATATAATTAACTGACACAAATTACATTCAGTCTCAGAACAACAATTTGTGGATCGTACAAGGTATTGTCTTGCATGGGATTCGAACCCGCGACACTAGCGCGGTACGTTGGTGTCTTAACCACTACGTCATCTGCGCAGTCTTCAGCCGCTTGTTACGATTCCCATAGAGAAGCAATGATGACGACAAATGTATTCTTATTTTTTACAAAGTTACATTTCATTAACTGCAAATGTAACTTTGCAATCCTATATATTTATATGAGTTTACAAAATTATTTATGCAGTTAGAGTATCTCGGAAACTGGATGAAAATTATAATGTTTCATAATTTTTCCTTCATTTATACACTAAACACTAATTGTATTCTAAATTGGAAGTTTCTATGTTGGCTAGAAGTGCCACTTTAATATTGATGATCGGTCAGTCAGTCAGTGAGTGACAAAATTACGAAATTTTGACTAGTTATAATTCTTAAACTATTGGTTCAAATTGAATAAAATTTGAAATACACATGGTGTATACAAGGCCTGATAGGTTACTAAAAATTCAGGTTTCTAGCTGTATTAACAACGAAGTTATAGGGGGTCGAAAATGGCCTGAATGGCTTCGAGAAAAGTATGTTACGGCAGTTTTGCGTTTTGCCCGACTTTTTTTTTGCTCGACTTGGCGGGGACACTGCCGTGCCCCCAGATATTAGATATCATTTCATTATGAAACTATCGTTTCGTGTAAAGGAACATTCTAAAATAAAAAGAAATGGTATCACACCATTTCTTAGTTCATTTTATATTAGTAGCTTGTGGAAGTAAAGAAATGTATTGCTTCAAAGTTTGTAGTCCTCGGATATCTCTAGGATTTCATTTTTGAAATGTCGAGGCACTCCACTCTGATAATCCTGCTGCAATAAGTCTGCTCTCATTGCCTAACCTTGTTATTGATTATGGTCAATGGTGCAACTTTTAGAATTATGTGACATTTTTCTGTTATAGTCGAAATATATTTTATATAACAAAACCCAACACCGCACTGCCTCAAAATACACTCACGCATAAATATTTTAATATCTATGCTCATGATGAGATTAAAAAGTCCCCAAAACCATATAAAAATAATTTAGCCAATTTTATTATAAATTCACAGAAAGTAAACCAAATCAGATAACAAGAATATTAACAAAATATTGATGATTAGTAGATAAAGCATAATTTAGGTAATTCCAAGTAAGGATAATATACCACACTACGACGCAATATTCCTCTTGTAATTATAGTATAAATATTCTTGTTTGTCTGTGAACTTTAATCAGTTCTCCTCGGGCGGCGGGCGCGTCTGACGAGTGTTCATCGTATTAATTAAGTTTTATAACTATTACAAACAATATTCGAAACATGCACCCAGCTGACACATGATAAACAATTTGTGCTGATTCATAATACATATAAACAATATTTGTGATAAATATAATTTAAAATAAAAGTTAAAAATGGTGAATAAAATAGTGATCGTGTTTTTATACGGGGCGTTACATTTGTGTCACTCTCAAGTACCAATCCCTACGAACAGTTATAATTTACACAAAGGATTGTCGGAACGAATCGGCAACTTTTCCATAGAAGTTCTATATCATACGGCGAAAACATTACAAGATGGTCAGAATTTTATTATGTCTCCTTTTACCGTGTGGAACGTTCTTGCTGTAATTGCTGAAGGTGCTACTGGGGAAACAAAGAACGAGATTGTCAATGCGATAAGGTGGAACCCACATAGCGGTAACAATACGCGCAATAGCTTTAAAAGCATAACCCAATGGTTGAAGGTTAATACTGATACAGTACAACTAGCAAAAGTGAACACAATGTTCGTAAATGAAAATCGTCTACCATCAAGAGATTTTCAAGAGACTGCTAGAAACGATTACGAAACGGATGTTGTTTCTTTGGACTTCACAGATAGTGAAAGAGCAGCGAATGTTTTGAACAGATTAATATCCAATATTACCAAAGGGTTGATTGATAGGATTGTCGAACCAGACTATTTTAAAGATACAGCTATGGTTTTAACGAGCGCTTTGTACTTCAAAGGACAATGGACAATTCCATTTAATTCATCGTCTACTTCAAAAATGCCTTTCTTTGATAGCCATGGCAAAAATATAGGTGAAGTCAACATGATGTATAATAGATATACCTATCCATTTTCTAATATGAGAGATTTGCAGGCTCATGTCATTGAATTGCCTTATGGCGTAGAGAATAGGTTATCTATGCTTATTATGCTACCAAATCCAGGTATATCGGTTGAAGACATGTTTGTCAATTTCTTGAAAGTTAATCTTGATACTTTCTTTCATGAATTGAGAATATCTAAAGACGAATTTTCTGAAGATGAAGTGGATTGTTTTATTCCACGGTTCAAGATTGAGTCTGATTTAGATATGACAAATGTTTTAAGGGATCGTTTTGGTATTGAACGGTTATTTGACAGTGCACATGCTACTTTACCACTCATTTCAAGAATACCATTACATGTATCTAAAATAGTTCATAAGGCAAAGATTGAGGTGACCGAACAGGGTACAACAGCTGCTGGTGTGACTGCGGCCGAGTTCAGTAACCGTATAGGATCTTTTCAGTTCAGAGCTAACAGGCCCTTTACATATGTTATCATAGAAAAAGTCACAAATTCTATAGCTTTTGGTGGTTTCTATAAAACACCTTCATTGTATTGAAAGAGTTCCTAATCATATTGAAATTGGAAAATATCATATTGGCAGATCTGTCCATAAAATCATTGGTTGCTGTTGTTTTTTGTTTTAAGAATCTCTGCTAATTTTAAATTGTTTCTTTGATGAGAATAGTCATAGATAATATTGTGAAATATTTTATGACAGCTGTGTTAAGACATTTGGTTTGATTCAAACTTGATTGAAACTTGTATAACTAGTTATATTTCAAGAATATTACCATACAAGATACTAATGATTTTGCTATAGAATATTATTTACCATGACAATTTGTGTGGTTTGACTAAGCTGGATTTTATACCATTTTGATAGTTCATGTTTTTACAAGTATTATATTTGTATTGAAAATTTCTTCAAAATTGTTATCACCATATCATGGGTCATAAAAAATCAAATTCTTTATATTATAAGCATATAGTGTTGTGAATAGCTATATAAATGGTCTTATTACTCTATATTTTGTGCCAGATGAATCAAAGTATAAAATATGATGTACTAAATATCCCTTCTAGGAAAATATTAATGTTTTCCTTGTTAAGTACATCATTTGTAGGATTTCTTGGAAAATTTTGCTTATTCCGTAGAATACGGGACAGCTCTAGTTTTCCTTATGGCCTCCTTTATGCCTTTGTCTTTAAAAATGTTTATCATAATTGTGGCAATACTCATTATATTGCATTTAATTACATGGCCACTCCATATCATGAGGAATTAAAAGTTATGTGATTGAAAATATATTTGTTTACCTTGTTTTCAATTCTGTTATTGCAATTGTAATAATTGAAAATTTATAATAATCTTTATATTGCAATAATATAATTTTTAAATATGTATGAAGAGACTACTCAATATTCGGGTGTAAAGTTGTGTTTGTGAAAAAAAAATCTTTAAAGAATACTCCGAATTTATTGTGATAAATTTATATTTAATTTATAGTTTTCTAATTAAATACTTTTTCGGTTACACATTTGTATTTTTCATTTTAATTATTATTTTTAATTAGTTATTTATCTGTGATATTAGATTACATATAATTTGTTTTAGACATATTTTTAAATCATCAACTTATGTTAATATTATTGCAAATGGATTTTTGAAAATATAATATCTAAATTGTTGAATAACGTGTTTAAATATATTCATTACAAGCAAGCGTTTGCGCTCCTCGGAAATTTCAAACCGACGAACTTTATAGAATGCAAACTTGTTATTTCAAGGCAAACGCTAATAATATTTTGTTTAAAAATCCTTTTTAGATATCAAACATTAAATAATGGATTGCTAATAATAACTTCATTGTATAGTTGTAAAACTTTGTTTTAATACTCAACTATGATGATGCCGATGATGATGATGGGCTAAGTATAAGGTAGGTATAGCCCTAATGATTTTGCATTGAAGTAAATTAACTCTTAACTACGAGGAGTATTGGGTTAGTTTTATGAAGTGAACGCGATTTATTCGGTAAACTACATGCTTGCTAATTACTGCCAAATAATGGTGCTAATTACAAACATTTTATAACGTACTTAAATCTATATAACGTTTCGTAAGCTTTTTATTCATCTCGCACTTCGTTGATGTCTAAAGGTAAACAAGCTACAAGCTCACATTTCCTAAAAAAAAAAGTCATAATCCTGTTGGGAGAAAAATCGATAATTTTCCCTCCAAGTCACATCCCTAAACCATACCCAAAGGTTTTTAGAAACCCGGTTTATGCACCGGGTTTTTTGTCGCACCCGTACTTCTAAGACCGGGTTTGGAATTATGCGGGTATGTCTTATGCCTACTATGGACATATACTGTTATGTTAAGTGGAGTTTTTGGCGGGAATCTGAAGTGTCATGTGGTGTTCTTGTATTATATTCAATATCTTAGTGTTTTAACGTGTTATGTTAAATAATCTTGATGGCATTTTATGTAATATATAGCGACAGAACTGCTGAGGTGTAGTGAATATGATATAAAACTGCTATACATACCTTTGTATTTCCACCAAAATTCTCAGAAGATACCCTTAACAGTGGCCATTACACTGTTGAGGGCGACACTTTGACTTACTGATAGACCATTACTGACATGAAGAAACTGAGAACTTGAAAAGATAATTATAACTCGACACTGGCAAAAATGGCTCGTATTTGTAGCTGATTGCCAAGACAAAAAAGAAGAAGTTATGTTAAGTGTATCTTCTAAAAATTTTGGTAGAAAATGAAAATACTTATCTGTAAAACACTTATAAGTAGGTACATCACATTGCATAAAATGCTACCAACATTATTTTATATTTTAAATACAACATTATTTAAGAGCGTTTTCGGTAATAAACGGCCGTAAACCAAAAATGTGGTTTTTTGAGGACTGGTTACTCGTTCATCATAATAGCTTACTAAAAATTTGTATAACCACTACATTAAACACATCTTTATATTGTGTTTGTATAGAATTATATCTCAATATTGTAACTATTTTATTAAAAGGCAAGGGTATTTTGAACTTAAGTTCATGAGATTTTACGAAAACGCTGAGTTTTGAAGTTTAGGTACGAATAAACCATAAGTCATGGCAGCTCGAAAAAAATTGTAGATGTTAGGAAAATTACTGTTCTTGTGTACGTACAAAATGAAATTCAAGATTTCTTCCTTTTAAAACTAAAAAAAAAATATTTCCTTAAGATTAATTTGACGAAAATGGCTCCTGTAAAACATTTAATTTTGTGAATAATACTAACCTTGGAACATTTAAAAAACTATCCACTGTTTGTTCGACTATTGTAGAAGCAGTAAAAAAAAAACCAAATTGAAATACGAATAGTCACCCTCGTAATTAAATTTTAAATATTACTATAAATTGAACGGCATAATTGTTCATAAGCCAGTCGCGCATTGGCGCTGAACGGAGCAGGGTCATGTCGCTCTGGCTCTCGCCGGCCAGTGCAAAAACCGACAATACGAACTTGAGCGTATACTGCGACTGATCGGTTTTGATTCGTAAGTATTTATTACTACCTAATTCTGTTAATTACTTTCATGCGATCTCTATTAAGAATAATATAGAATCTTTTTACGTTTTAGATGATGGGTCGAAAAAGCAGATTGTACCTTGGGAACAAAATCGGTTACAAGGCAAGGAAAAAGAAAACACACGACAAAACTGTAAGGTACTTAAAGTTTCAAAAGAGTAAACGAAAAGAAAAGTGAAGCGTCACTCAGGACGCCTGGCAGATGTGAAACATCAAAATTATTTTGAAGACGTTACCGCAAAGCATGGCGTTAACGCCGCTTTTAATGCCACGCGACGATCAGGTTCACCCTCGCCTATAGATGTTTCACATCAAAAATCCGAACGGAACATTTATACAGCCTCATCTTCTGAAGTTTATCAGCTAACTCAAATTTAATGTTTAATAATTACTAACCATACACAATATAATTTTTTCATAGAGAATCATTTTCTTCTTGTACTAGCAATAAATATGTAGTAAAATGTAGGTCAAAATTTAATAACTAATTTCCGTAATGGGTAGATTTAAATCTCTGACTGGACTTGTTAGACATCCATGGCCATGGCGACTAGGGCCATACTCGACTACTGCACGGCAGCCACGGAGGCAGCGTGCCTCTTGGCTGGAACTCCCCGGTGGGACCTGCAGGCGGAGGTACTCGCCGAGCTTTACCGCCAAGTATCAGAGACGCGAGCCACATATAGTCTCAATCAAGGTGATTGCCGCCTGGCGGGTCGACGCCCGCCGAGACGCCATTGCTCGTTGGGCAGTCGGACTGGAGAAGCCTCAGTACGGTATCAGGACCGTCGAGTCCTTCCAGCTGGTGCTGATGGGGTGGTTGGGTCGGCAGCACGGGGTACTTTCCTTCCGAATGGTGCAGGTATTGATGGGTCACGATAGCCAAGTACCTGCGCAAGCGCGATAGGAGGGAGAGCACACCATCCTGCCATCACTGCTATTGCGACGTGAGCACGGCGCAGCACACGCTCGAGGTGTGTGCCTCGTGGGCAGAGTAGCGCCGTGAACTCGTTGCAATCATCGGTGCCGACCGGACGCTGCCGACCATCACTAGGGAGATGCTCAGCAGCGTCAGGAACTGGGACGCGGTCACTACCTTCTGTGAGGCTGTCATCTCACGAAAGGAGACGGCGGCTCGTGTGTGATCGATCTTTGGTGACACGTTCCGTCGCCGGCGACTCGGGCGGCGCAGGTGCGAGTATCCGCGCCTGATGCCGCTATAGGCGAGTCCGCGGGTGACCAGACCGGGGACTTTAGTGCGTCACCCGCAGAGAGCCTGACCGCGTGACGGCGACCGACGTCCCGGGATAGGGACGTCGAGAGGTGAAGGAGGGAAACAATTTATAATTCTGCGTGGAATTATAAAAAAAAAAACAAATTATTTTTTTAAATTATTACACAATAATGTGATAATTAAAAAAAAAATAAGTTGTCGAGTCTCAAACCCGAGACCAGAGTTCCCGCCGGCGAGCACGTTACCACGAGACCACCGCTTGTTGGCAATTCGATTGCGAATTTTTCTAGTACATAAATTACCCATCCAACTTTAACCCTTAAAATCTTTTTAACGAGGGCCTAGTTGACCCTAATATCTGGTAGTTGTGATACCCTCGGGCCCCCTCTACCACCCCACCAAAAATCATGGAAATCCCCGACCCACACGTCTGAGGGTCTCCTTGTAAGTTATACTCTGTGCCTTAATTTTACTATTTCCTATACTTTGCATATTAAAAATACAATTTTAACGTTTTACGTTTTACTGTTATGAGTTTTGGTTTTTAATTAAAAATTTTAAAATTTACATTATGTTGATTTTTGAAAATCTCTTTCTCCGAAGAATATATTACAGATTGATTATAAGCGCCAAGACTCAAGACTGGTCATTCTATGAACTCTACGCGTTGTTGACAGTAGTCTAAACTAGTGTAGTGCATTAGTGTGCGTCGATATCGGAACGTAGCAAATTGCCTACATGCGAGAAGTGCCGATTACCGATAACCCTCTTAATACATTAAAATGATTAAAACACTATTTTAACATTAATACTACTTTACTACAGTAAAATATTGAATGATGAAAATCCCCACCTGCACTACGACATAATATAAGACCACTACATGGCATTTTTACGTGCCCACCAAAACAACCTAGCGTTCACTTCTTCATTTTAGGGCTTTACGCAATTCGGCCAATTTCTATCATGGTAGTATTGTACAGAGCACAGAAAAATTAATAAGATAGAACGGCCATGTGGGCGGGGCACGCGTGCCACAATTGCGATCAAACGATCTTAATATTGACGAAATTCGTTTTACCGGTTCTTAGTTGCGCTCATATAATGACCTTGAACGAAGCTCCGACAAAAAAGAGAATTATGCCGTCTTGCGCTGTTACAACGTGTCGAAAAAGAAGTCAGTTGCGTAGTTCAAGTCCATAAACTTATTAATTCAGTGATATTTCTTAATTTTATGAAAGTATTATGTCGTTTATAAAGAAAAATTATGAAATCGCAAAAAGAGCCAAACATTATACATCGTCTGCCACACATGGATATCACCTTTTATTAGTCCAGCAACCGCGCACTGTACTGCGTTCAATGCGATATCACTAAGAACCGCCTTACTAGCGTGGTAGTATACGTTTTCATTCAAAACATTGACGTTGATCCACGCGTATCGATAGTGTTGTCCAACATACTATAAGTTATCGATTTCAATAATTAGCTATGGGTTCGAAATTGATGTGTGTGTTTTATGTTAATGTATGAAATTATTGTAAGCATAGACCTTGCATATGTGTTAACATCAGGGGGAGGGAGTAATTATGCCACGCTGGTTTTCGAACAAAATCAGCCGAATGGCCTTTCTAAAGTATTAATATTTCTGTGGAGTATAGTGTAGCAGTAGACTATACAATTTAGTCGGTTTATACCTACTGCCGGTAAAATTGAATAGAATCATGAGGTCTTATAAAAATACTAAACTGCTTTTTCCGTTTAGAAAACAAGTTTGAGGTAAAATCATATAATACAGCGTACAAGCATAATAGAAAATAGGTTGGTAACAGTTAATATTGAAGTAAACAATTTTAATTGGAACCGCAATTTAATAAGCGGAGGTCAATCAGTCAATTATACTTGTTTTCCTCATAGATAAACATAGTTATTTAAGTCTGTCTAGTATCTTAAAACATGTGACTGCACACTATGATATCTTAGGTTAAATATTCGGCAGCTTTATTGAATTTTGCGGCGGGAATTTAGGTAGAAATCATTATCAGCATTCATCACTTAGCTGTCCTTTGCTGGATTTAGGCCAATATATAAATGAGATACTACAGTAATCGCCACGCTTAGCAAGCGATTTGAAGACCGTAGTGTCGTGTTATACCTACGATACCCAGAATAAACTGATATTTTTTTTGCTACCTCCATAGTCGGTGACAGTGAGTGATCAAAGAAATGTGTGCCACACAGAGAAAACATAACAAAATAATCAAGCTACGCTTAAATACGTCTCACTGTTAGGCTCGAGCCACCTTAATATGTTAGCAAAGGGTTTTATTCCAAGTTTTGTTTCTCTTTCAAGGACGTTATTAACGTATACTTAATATCCCTTAGTCATCTATTACGACATCCACGTTCAAGATAGGAGATGGATCGTATTCTAATTCGATCAGCACATGCAGTTGGTTGTCTACCGTTTAGTATTCCAAAAATCTGACGCTTTCCGTTCTGGTATCAAAGTTAAGACATCACAACCAGAAGATGCAAGCACAAAGTAATGAAAAATATGTAAATATACTTATTTCTTGCGAATGCATATTTTAACGTCGATAAAACAAGTGTCGAACCACAATGTTGACTCACTCAACTGGCTGGGTTCTTGGTATTTTTTATTGATAGTAATTGCTGGAAAAACCCGAAACTCTAGGGTTGTCAAACGATCGACGCAATCTTATATATTATTTCTCTAGCCGGTTTATCTGTCGTTGCGCGAGATGTGCCTTATTTTATAAACTTATAGTGGTGGGTTCATGGTTTTAGACTACTAAAATAAAGCATTAGGCACATTCGGGCCATTCGAGAAGCCGGTGTTTACCATACAAAAAAAATTGAAATTAAATTGGCGTGTATAATATACGCCGAGTATCCGCTTTTTATCCATGAAACCATTGGTGTCCCTGTTGGAAATTTGTCTCCGTACTAGGAGAGGCGATGCCATAATTGTCACATAGGTATGTCAGGCATGCAGTGGCGTCTGCATTCTTCTAGTGGTATAATTTCATCAATACATATACGTCCAACCTTTCTGCCGAGGCCCGACTAGCGAATTACTTTTTGGTTCATTATCCCATTGAATGAAGAACCATTACGTTATATTGTGATGCGTTCCGTTATCTAGGCCTTCCTCTTCTCAACTAATATCCGTCCTACTATTGAGCTAGAGCCTCCTCCACAATGAGACAAATGACTCACTATCCCGTGCTGGTCAAACAGGTTGCTAAAAGGTCTAGTTTTCTTTCTCTTGCATTCAGTGGCGTATTTACAAATTCGTCGCTAATAGGGTATTTAATTTTTGCTGTCTTAAAGTTAAGACTTAAGTTTTGCTGTATTAAATTTTCTTCTACACTAATATTATAAAGAGGAAAATTTTATATTTTTGTGTGCGTGTATGTTTGTAATGAATAAACTCAAAAACTGCTGTGCTGATTTCAAAAATTCTTTCACCATTGGAAAGCTACATTATCTCTGAGTAATATAGGCTATATTTTATCCCGGTATTCCCACGGGATCGGGAACTACGCGGATAAGGCAACTGTAACCGAAATGAAACGAGAGCGGGTTGCTAGTTATCAATAAGATTTAAATATTATGATTTTATGACTATCTATCAGCATTATATCAACTTTTTGAAATAGATTTGCAGTTCTCCTAAACCTAGTTACTACCTAAACCTACTTCCAACCTACTCAGACTAGTGATAAATTCGCTATTGCTTGCAATGTTGTTACCTGCATATCATCCATTAGTAGTCACTTCCGACACCCATGAATCAGAAAGTGGTTAGTTAATTGCATTCTTACTTCTTCACCAAAGTGAAAAAGATACCTAAATTAAATTATATCTTAATCATTTCGAATATTAGGTAGAAGCCCTGAATTTTTGCAAGCTACCTACGAGTCAACAGGCAAAGTAATATTTATTGGATTATGTGGTTATAGGTAAAAATATCAGCTGCATAAATAATGTGACGGAGATAATAGTAAACGAGTTGTATTTATTTCTTACTGTGTATTAGTCAAGTTTTTATCGTTAAAACATGGCAGAGGTAATAAGTTATTCGGTCATGCAATATGAGAATAGCATATACCGCTAGCCGAAAACGGTTCTAAATTTTGAGCTCGTACTGAAAGTTTTTTGAGAAATAGTTTGTAAGTCGATGAAATTTCTAGAAACCTCATAGCATTAAAAAAGAATAGGATACGAAAATATTATCATGATGGGAGATGCCATGAACGGGACATCGGTCATGAGTGGAAATAACAGTGAAAGTAATCTTTAAGTCTTTATTTGGGGTGGGTTGCGGTCAGTGCACTCCTCGCACCACTCCGTCTGGGGCGACAGAGAGGCGTAAGCACGCACACCCGCAACCCACCCGAACACCACGTCGGCTTCGTCGTTGGACCGACCACCGGAGCAGGGTGACTTGACGCCAGTGGTCAGCCCGACGGAATACCCCCAAGCATTAACCAAGTATCCATATTAGGACTTTGAGTAACGTTTAGTGGTAATATATAGATACAAACTCAATAATATGTTATAGAGTTTAAGGATTCGAGGAGAAGTAGAAATGAGAAGATCTGTATTAAAATCATCTATGATTATGTGATCTGGGGGCACGGCAGATCAGCTCGAGTCTCCTCCATACCTACTGCGAGGGCAATTGACCACAATTTCGCTCCCAATATGGAGGAGGTTCGAGCCCAGTAGTGGGACGCATATGAACTGAATGATGACGATGAATCCTGCTCTAATCCTAATTACTCTACTCCCGTGGTATGTATTACAAAAGTTTTAGCAATGACCGACCGCAGGGCTGACGTCAACCGTCCTTGAAATGTAATTATTGACTAGACGACATCAGATGGCATCGGCATCAAGTAGCTTTTAGTCGTTTTTTACAACAATCACTATATAAGGGCAATATTAGGGTTGGTATCAGCCCTTCTTTTGGTATCGGGGTATCGTAAAAGACGACTAAGGGATATAATATGTATATAATACCTATGCAAGACAAGGAGAACTCGAAACGAAAACCTACCAACAGGTCTGACCTGCGTGGTATAATAGCTCAATTTTCTTCCCATAGTGGCCTGGGACGTATATAGGTTGAGATGATGAAGGGTAGGTAGTATTCGTAGCGATCACCACACAGCATCCTTACTAATATTATAAATGCGAAAGTAAGGATGTTTATTTGTTTGTTCTGCTTTCACGCTCGAACCACTGAACGGATTTCAAAAATTCTTTCACCAATGGAAAGCTATAATATCAGGGAGTAACATAGGCTCTATTATATCCCAGTATTCCCATGGGAACGTGAACTAACGTGGGTAAAACGACTGAAACCGAAGCGAAGCGAGGGCGATTTGCTAATATTCAATAACTCAAATATTATATTCGAGGTATAATGAGCAAGTTATTTTGTTCACACAATGCCGTCACGCTCTTCAATCGGAGGACATTAATTATGAGAAGTCGTCGGACGACCTCGAAAACACGTATTTCCTATTAATAAAGTTGTAGGTAGGTAAGAATCACCTTTAATTATAAATATTTTTGTAAATACTATATTCTTACTTTTATAAATACTTTAATTACATTTGGTTTGTGGTAAAATATAAAAAAAAACGTGTGCGCCCGACAGAAGTGAAAACTTAAACTAATCTAATTTAAACTATTTAATATTGAAATTGTTTAACTTGAGAATAGCTTAGGT
This sequence comes from Lymantria dispar, assembly GCA_032191425.1. Taxonomy (NCBI): domain Eukaryota; kingdom Metazoa; phylum Arthropoda; class Insecta; order Lepidoptera; family Erebidae; genus Lymantria; species Lymantria dispar. The sequence goes on along the minus strand of CM063465.1, from coordinate 17,045,116 downwards.
TATTGCTTAAATTTTATGTATATTATTTTCTATATCGGTTAGATAATTATCATCATTCACCATCATCATCATTTCAGCCTATCGTCGTTCACTCCTGGACGTCGGCCTTCCTCATGTTACGCCACAAAGTGCGGTCCTGTGCAGCCTGCATCCAACGATGCCCAGCAACCTTCACCAGGTCGTCGGTTCACCTGGTGGGGGACGTCCTACACTGCGCCGTCCGATACGTGGTCGCCACTCGAGAATCTTTCTTCCCCAGCGCGATTGTCAGTTCCTCGAGGGATATGGCCTGCCCATTGCCACTTCAGCGTGCTAATTCTTCGTGCTATGTCGGTTACACCCGTTCTTCTGCGGATTTCCGTATTCCGGATTCTATCTCGCAGAGAAATCCCGAGCTTAGTCCGCTCCATGGCACGCTGAGCGACTTTGAGCCTTTTTATGAGGCCTACATTTAGGGACCATGTTTCCGTGCCGTAAGTCATCGCTGGTAACACACATTGATCGTAGACATGTGTTTTCAGTCGCAGGATAATTATAAATCTCTATAATAATGATGACTTGTTGTACGTGTGACATCTTGGTCCGCCCGTGACCATGAACGCTGCAAAGTGTTTGAAACGTTGGGCAATCAAAAATCAATTACAAACGCGGTAAAATCCATAAATTAGTTTTATTTAAAATGTGTAATACTCGCGTAAACATCAGAAATCATTATATATTAATATGGTAATGTAAGGAAAGGTTATTTATTAATAAAAATGTTTATTGATTATAAAATATATTTTATTCTTAGTTACAATTCTTGAATATGTACATTAGAATTTTGTGAATGTATCCACATCCAAACAGAGTGGCGCCGTAACGTGTTACGTAACGAAGCGGTTTACCCTCCCATAAGAAGTTATCACTTCAAAAATAATTAAGTGGTTGAGAAATTTAGAATAGAATTTACCATCTCATACCTTCTCCGTAGGGTAGTAAGAGGCTTCTAAGGGATAATAGTCTAGTCAACAAGTTAAAAAAAACTGTTAAAAATTGATACTTGGCTCGTTCGCTCATGGACCTTTGCAAGGCCGCTGCCTACCGCGAAGAAAGTGAAGGGAGTGTGAATGCAATGAGGTTCGGTGATACTGAAGGCATCACTAAAACCCCACACTCGCAAACACCCTCAGAAAGATAGGTTGCCGGCTCTCTCGCTCACCGAACGAAGCGAGTAATAAATTGCTACTACTCGGACGTCGATTTTCTGCTCAGTGTGGTGCTACCCCGGACGGACCGGTCCACGGCTGTAGACAGATAACTGTCAACAGGGCGGTCCTACCACTATCAGGACTACACTATCTGACAAACGTATTGGTGTAGTAAAGTTTCTAAAAAAAGCGTTGAGAAATTACCTGTGAAGAAGAGAAGAAGTAACAAATGACAGATTGTTAGCTTATAGACGACCATCTGATTTTTTTTTAAATTTATTTATTGTTTATACAAAAAAAAAAATATACATATTTAGTTAATATTAGCAACTAGGGCTTCCAATCCCGCAGCTTGAGTTCATTCTCGGTATTTGCGGGATTACGAATTCTCAATCCTGCGGCATCTCAGTATTTGCGGGATCCCGCATATCGAAAATATTCACATTTATTTAAGGCAAATAAGACAACGAATTAATCAACTCCACATTTATTTACGTACATATTACTATTAATACGAGATCAATCAAATTACGCAGTTTATTTGTAACAAAAAATGAATTAAATTGAAATTGAAAATTAATCAACTAACTACACATTTATTAAAGTATTACTATTAATATAAGATCAATAAAATTACTCCGTTTATATATCACAAAATCTCTATGAATTATCAACTAAAAATCAACCAAACAATTGACCACACATAAAAACTGTAAATTTATATAGGATATGTTACTGTTTGAGTTTGAGAGTTTATTAACTTTGAGGTTGCATACACGTTTTTTCAGTCCCGCAAATCCCGCGGATCCCGCACCCGTAATCCCACATCATGCGGGATTGGAAAATGGCGCGGTTTTGAAATTGGAAGCCCTATTAGCAACCAAAAACCACTAAGGTTTAAACCCGTGCTATAAGTCTACTTACAAACATGTTTGTGTGGTAATCAAAGAGTAGGTATATATATAATACAGGTATACTCGTACATATTTGAAATAGTGTATTATACACACTTCATTTCTTTTTACATATTCTTGAAACATAACTTACACATTCTTTAAACTAAGTTCCTTTTTAAAAAATATTGTTTTAGCTTTACTTTAATATTTTGATGTGTTACACTATCATATAAATTTGAGGGTAGTTCGTTTATAAGTCGTGGATATAAGCGGTCGTGCGCTCACCATACATATTATTTGCGGAGTGTACGGAGTCTATTCTTAGAAATGGACCTAGTACATACAGGATTACACAATACGATTAGACAATACGATTTCTTAGAGATTCGTTAAAAAAAAATTCTTTCAGTAGTACAAAATTAATGTGTGAATGTACGGGTACAATTTTACAATATTCAAATAGGTCGTTATCGTTGTTTTGAAATTGTTTATTAATATTAGGCGACACTATCGTTTTTAATATTTTAGTTAGTAGTTTGAAAATCTCATCGAGATAAGATTTATAAGTCCACCCATAACTACTGATGCCATATTGTATGTAGGATCCTGCCAATGCGTGGTAAAGCATAATCTTTAACTTGAACGGTTATACACTTATTGAGTATTTTGATATGTGCAAGAAATAGCCTTAATTTATTACAGACACGTTCAATATGATGACTCCAGTTAAATTTACCATCTATGATTAAACCTAAATATGGTTGGGTTTTTACAATTTCTATAGATGGATATTTACAATAAATGGTACCATGTAAACAATTATGGTCATGGGCTACTATGTTGCGTATGGGTAATTGTTTGATGTATGGTGATTTGATGACTAATAGCTTGGTTTTGCTTGCATTGAGCACTAAGCCAGTATCATGGCACCACTTTATTAAAGCATCTAGATCCATTTGTAAGCGTTCGCTTGCTCTTTGAGGGTCATAATCTGCAACAACCAAGCAAGTATCGTCAGCAAATTGGTAACAAGTACTATTGGTAATGCAGTTAATCATGTCATTAACATAAGTTAAAAAGTACAGGGGACCTAACACAGAGCCCTGAGCTGTTCCTTGTTTTACTGATATAGGGGCACTATACGTGTTGTTTATTTTTACACTAAATTTTCGATTTTTGAAATAATCTTTACACCAGGATAGTAACGGGTCACGCACTCCACATCTATCCAGCCTATCGACGAGTTCACTGTGTAATAGTGTATCAAATGCCCTGCAGAAATCAATAAATAAAGCAAGAACATATTTTTTTTCATTTAAGTGGTTATTGACTTCATCCGTGAAATTCGATAAAAGAGCCGACGTATTTTTGCCAGACTGAAAGCCAAATTGATGCTGATTGATTACGTGGTGTTTTTTTATAAAATACATGTATTTGCTCACATACATATTTCTCAACTATTTTGTTGATAGGCACGACTCTTTTATGGGGAAGGAATTTCAAAACTCTGTTCAAAATATCTGGAATATCTCGTCTCAGGTCGTCTTCCCACTGTTGGGCTTGAGCCTCCTACCAATCAGGAGGAAAATATATCTACTATAATGTGCTGGTCAGACATGTTGGTCTAGGGTTTCATTTCGAATTTTCCCTCTCTTGCACAGATGTTATGTGCATATTATATCCCTTAGTCGGCTTTTACGACATCCAAGATAGGAAGTGGTGAATTGTACACCACACGGAAACATAGGACGCTTGAATAGCGGTTATTTTTTGTCTCAGAATGGGACACATCCAAAAATAAATAAAAATTTGAAATTAAAAGTGCATAAGGCCACGTGAATCTTGCCGGAATAGGTTAAACTATGGGCCTAAAATCTAAAAAGGTCAAGAACTCGACCCTGTCGGTATAACAAATAGTTGTTTATAATCTATTTACAAAAACCGGATACTTGTGCGACTCGTTACAAAGGGACCTACAACCTGAAAATGGGATTGTCCCGTTTAAAACGGGATGTATAGTCACGTTAGGCATTAGGTATATTGTCAAAACGTGAGAAAGTATGAAGTTTTCCTGTTTATACTTTATTTAAAAACAACAATACACATCCTCGACTTCCGATTTCATTGAATTTCATCATTTTATTAGTGTTTGTTTATTTATATGATTCAGAATACGTGAAATTGTAACACGGGGGAAATATCAAAAATATTTACTGGGAAATAGCCATGGGGATTTTACAAATACCTTAGATAGCGCGTACATTAGAGTTATTCAGTGTTAGTAATAAACTAAAAGTTAAATAAAACTTTTACCTATATATTTTAGTGTGATGACGGAGTATGAATACAATTCATCATTCTTAATTTTACCCGTGATGTCGTAAAAGACGACTAAGGGATGTAATAAGCATATCTTATATCTTTAAACGAGCAATTCTTGTATATATATATATATTCAGGATCTCGGAAACGGCTCCAACGATTTTGTTGAAACTTGGCATACTAGAGGTTTCGGGTCCAAAAAATCGATCTAGCTAGGTTTTATTTATAGAAAATGTTGTTTTGTCCGTGTTTTTAGCAAAACAAGCAATGACATTAAATTTTAGAAGAATATGAATTCAAATTTCATTGTCAACGTCATGAGTTACGATAGTGAGCTATCGTATCGATGGGAAGTTGACAGGTTCTAATTTTGATTTTGTTATATTCAAACAGCGTCGGTTCGAATCTCGGTGTTATTATTATTCTCTTTTTGTAATTTTTTTATATATTTTTCATTATTTATTTTTCATTAATATATATCTAAATAAATTCGATAAAAATATTCCGAGCGAAGCTCGGTCAACCAGATATCAATATTTATACAAGAGAAGGAAACCTCAAAATAAAACATACCTGTTTGACTAGCATGGTATAAGGTCAATTTCCCTCTTATTGGGGAGGAGGTTTAAGCCCAGTAGTGGGATGTGTATGAGCAGAGACGCTATACTTACATGTGATGATCAGGCGATTGATCGGCGAGTGTTAGCGATTGCAGTGGAGGCGTAGTAGGTACCATTGAGCGCCCTCCCCGCCTTCCTTATTACCCCCGTGGTCATCACCGACCCATAAATGGAGCGAAAGTGACGGAGTAAGAATACATTTTACCATCCCATCATAAAACATCTATAGAAGGACAACTCGAAATAATTCCCTATTTTTTTTTTTGTGGATGGGCTATGGTAAGCGCACACATCCTCCATTCCGTCCGCAGCAACGAAAGGACGGCGCGCGGGTACATAACCCACCCGTACTCACGTCGCCTTCGTCGTTCGGCCGACTACCAGTGCCGATTTCCTTGTCCTTTACTTGGTCGGCCCGACGGAATACCCTCACCTCTCGACGTCCCTGTCCCGGGACGAAAATATGTATCGCGAAATAACACCCTTTTTTTTTGTGGGTGGGCTGCGGTCGGCGCGCCTCCGCACCACTCCGTCCGGGGCGACAGAGGGGCTTAAGCACGCAACTACCGCAACCCACCCGAAAACCACGTCGTCTTCGTCGTTGGGCCGACCACCGGAGCAGGGTTACTTGACATCAGTGGTCGGCCCGACGGAATACCCCCTATTGGGGTACCCTCCCATCGACCGACGTCCCCCGGGGAGGACGTCGGTCTTTCCTCACGCGGTTGGCCTCTCGGCGGGTGACGGACTAATCCCCGGTCACGTCACCCGCGAAATAACACCCTATGCCACTACACATGATCAGCGTGGTCAATTTCTCTCCTATTGTGAAGTAGGTTCGAGCACTACGATGAGACTTCATCATCATCATCATTTCCGCCGTCCACTGCTGGACGTAGGCCTCCCTCATGTTACACCACAAAGTGCGGTCCTATGCCGCCTGCATCCAACGACGTCCAGCAACTTTCACCAGGTCATCGGTCCATCTAATGTCGGTTACACCCGGTTCTGCAGATTTCCGTGGGGGATTGGGATGGGACTTATAAGAGCTGAAATATATATTCAGATTTTACATAGGTACTCATTCGCCAATGCGTACAACGGCAAGTTTGTCTTGCTTATGCGAACGTAATCATTGATTTTTACAATTTCTAATGACGTTTATCATTGAACAAAGTACGAATATGTTGCAGAATAAGTATCACTGGTTTTATACATTTCAATCAGATTTAAACGAAAAAGCGATGACAAAATTGAAAACTTTACATGTCTCTAATTCATTAACGAATTGATATTTTTCCTTCAAAATTTTTTCATGGGTTCCTGCCATCATTGCCTATCTTCCGTTTGAGCAGTTGCCCCATAACCTGACATACCCTGTATTAGCCCAGTCCTGTGCCGCCTGCATCCGATGACGCCCAGCAACTTTCACCTGGTTGTCGATCCACCTAGTCGGGGGCGTCCCACATTGCGTCGTCCGATACGTGATCGCCACTCGAGAACCTTTCTTCTAATTATATTTCTGAAGTTGCCCAATTATACCATGCAGGTCATACATGTTGGTATAGGGTTTTATTTCGAGTTTTCCTTCTCTGGCACAGATATTATGTGCATATTATATCCCATAGTCGTTTTTTACGACATCCACGGGCAAGATAGGGAGTGGTGAATTGTATTCTTACTCCGTCACCACACGGAAGGCACACAGTTATGGGCTTATTATATACTAGCAACCCGCCCTCGCTTCGCTTCGGTTATAGGTTATAGTCGTTTTACCTGCGTAGTTCCCGTTCCCGTGGGAATACCGGGATAAAATATAGCCTTGTTTACGCCCTGATATTATAGCTTTCCATTGGTGAAAGAATTTTTGAAATCGGTCCAGCCGTTTTGAAGATTACCCGGAACAAACAGACAGACGGACAAAAATTTTTTAATTGCTATTTTAGGCATAGGTGTCGTGCAAATAACCGTGTGAGCATGAAAAAAGCCTATTATTTTGACATTACAAACAGACACTCCAATTTTATTTATTGGTATAGATTATTATAGACATTACATAGGGTCAAGAATGCATTTTTAATCGAGACTTGGGTAAATTTAATCTATTGTTATGCCTAAACGTGTATTGTGATTGTGTATCAACCCTTAAAAAAACAAAGTACCCTTAACACCACGCGCGTGTGCTTGCCATGGTCTACCCATAAAAAAAAACCCCTAACACCAATTAAAACAACAATTAAAAAGAACAAAGAGTATTAAATAAATACTTTTTTATTTGACGGGTTTTTTTATACGTCTAGGAGAGCGTAGCACTCCATTGATGCTCCCAGAAGGTTTTCACCACTGCCATGGACAAATAAGGGTGACGCCCCTCACCAAGTGGTGACGCCCCTTTATGCTATAATTTCTCCTAATATACCACGTTGGTCAGACGTGTTGCTATATGTTTTTGTTCAGAGTTTTCCTTCTCTTGCATATTATATCCCTTAGTCGTCTTTTACGACACCCACGGGCAGGAGAGAGGGTGGTAAATTGTATTCTTACTCCGTTACCACCCAGAATAATAATAGGTCTTTACCTATGTAATTGCCGTTCTGCAGTACATGCATTTCAAATAATTTTTGTTTGGCTAAGAATTCTAATTTCAAATTAATTTTATTTTAAAACATGGAATTCATTTTCCAAAAGTAGTCATTTGTTTATTGATTAGTGTTACGTTTTTATCGCATTTCAATCTTTTTCGTCATCATGGATACGTTAAAAATTCGAGTAATTATGGAATATGAGTATCGTCGTGGCAGCAACGCGGCACAAGCGGCACGCAACATCAACGACGTTTACGGAGCTAACACCACAAACCAATGCACTGCCTGTTATTGGTTTGCTCGCTTCCGTTCTGGAAATTTCTACCTGAAAAATGAACCTCGCGGTCGTCCGAAGACTTTGGTCGACAATGACGAATTAAAGGCGATTGTGGAAGCCGATGATACACAATCTACGGCTGAATTAGCAGCAGCTTTCGACGTTAGCGTCAAAACAATATTAGTCCATTTGCGTCAAATTGGCAAGGTAAGAAAGCTTGACAAATGGGTACCCCACGAACCCAATGATCGCTAGCGCGAAGTACGCGTCGAGACATGCCTTGCATTGCTCAATAGACACACAAATGAAGGAATTTTGAAACGTATTGTTACTTGCGATGAAAAATGGATTCTGTTTGATAACTGCAAGCGCTCAGCAAGTTGGTTGGATCCTGGTTCAGCACCTAAACAAAGCCCTAAACGAAAACTTACCCCTAGAAAAGTGATGGTCACTGTTTGGTGGTCTAGCGCCGATGTGATTCATCACAGCTTCTTACCAAACGGGGTGAGCATTACTGCAGATGTGTACTGTGAAGAACTGAACACAACGATGGAGAAGCTGGCACATCTCCAACCAGCATTGGTCAATCGCTCGTCTCCGCTGCTCCTGCACGACAATGCGCGACACAGCAGACGGTCTTCAAGTTGCAAGAACTGGGGTTGGAAGCTCTCCGTCATCCACCATACTCACCAGACCTTACGCCTACAGACTACTTCTTTTGCCAGAATTTGGATAACTTTTTGGCGGGCAAGAAATTCAATACCCGAGAGGAAGTACAAAATGCCTTTGAAGAATTTGTTGCCTCCCGTCCAGCTGATTTATTTAAGAAGGGCATCAATAAACTGCCGCTGCGTTGGCAAAGATGCATTGATTGCATGGGTGATTACTTCGATTAATACAAATAAAAAAATACATGAAAAAAAATCGTTTAATTTTTTTCATACATAACGGCAATTTCATAGGTAAAGACCTAATATAATATAACTAGCTGACCCAACAGACGTTGTTCTGTTCAAATAAGCGCCACCTACCGGATCCAATTGTGAATCTAAACCATTCTCAAATCCCCTCAAAGACACACAAAAAATTTTATCAACATCGGTCCAGGCGTTTAGGAGGAGTTCAGTAACATACACACGTACACAAGAAATTTATATATAAAGACTAGCTGACCCGGCGAACTTCGTACCGCCTTTTTTCCTAATTATTTCATTTTAGTATTTATCAGTTTGGTAAAGTTGCCGAAGCTGGGGCGGTCTCGGGACTCGGCCTCAAACGTTTCAATATAATGGAATTATTGATAATCCAACTGAATTGAATTTACGGAAAGAGTCATATTTCCTTAGTCCGCAACTTTACACTATTTGTGGGAGGCTGATAAATCATCATCATCGTCTCAGCTCATACACGTCCAACTGTTGGGCTCGCACCTCCTCCACTATGGGAGGGAAATCGACCTATACCACGTTGGTCACACGAGTTAATATAGGGTTTTCTCGAGTTTTTCTTCTCTTGCATAGATATTATATGCATATTATATCCCTTAGTTTTTACGACACCCTCGTTTGTTGATTTGTATTCTAGCTATTTAATTTACCGCCTTTTTTATCGATTCCAATACCTTTTTTAATCTAGATCTATATGTAATTATGCCAAAAATGCCGAACCGACGGGACGAACATCAAATGTTTGACAGGTAAGAATAGTTTGTATAGGAAAATAAAATTGTTGTTTTTAGTATTTTAATTGCAATTTTTCATATTTTCTCACCGTTTAAACCTTCCCTAGGCTTCCATAAATAATTCAAGACCAAAATTAGCCAAATCGGTCCAGCCGTTATCGAGTTTTAGCGAGACTAACGATATATAAATACATATACATATATATATAAAGATATAATATAATAATATAATCTTATTTCGTCCAAAATTGAATTTTTAAATTTAAAAATACAAACTACTCGTTCGCAATACTCACAAGTGTATATTTATATTAATAAAGCAAAAACCAGTTAACCTTTAGAAAAAAAAAAAACAATTCGACCTTTATAAAAACCAGTTACCGGCGTCGACGCTGCATTCATGCCTCTGTCGGGGCTGTCAGACATTACGTTTATAACTAGACACTTTTTTAAATTTCTGTCCGCCAGTGTTGTTTAAAATTACCATTTTAATAAAGAATCTTACATTTTAGGTAGGATTACACTAGACTTACATCTTAGGACACGTAAGTCCCACTCCACAATGGGTGGAAAATGGATCTACTATACCACGCTGATAAGACGTGTTGGTATAGGGTTTTATGTCGAGGTTTCCTGCTCTTGCATAGATATTAATGTGAAACATCTATAGGCGAGGGTAAATCTGATCGTTGGCGTGGCGTAAAGCGACGCATGCCGTGGCGAGACCTCGCCACGCTATATGGTAGAAGTGTAGTGCTGACCCATTGTCACAGTAATATCGTCAGAGGCATTGAATATAACTATTATATTATATTATTACAGAAATCACTGATTAAAAGAATTGAGTTGTAACAAATTGAAATATTTTTGAATTTTTAATTCTTGTATTCAATGAAAATAAATGTTTATTGAATAAAAATCATCATTTTCTAAAAAATATCGTAATATTTTATTTATACACTAGCTGACCCGGCGAACTTCATACCGCCTTTTTCGTAATTATTTTGTTTTAGTATTTATCAGTTTGGTTTTAGTAGTATCCGTGCGGTGACGGAGTAAGAATACAATTCACCACCCGTGTGTGTCGTAAAAGACGACTAAGGGATATACCGCCTTTTCTTATCGATTCCAAAACCTTTTTTCATCTAGATCTACATGTACTTAATTATGCCAAAAATGCCGAACCGACGGGACGAACATCAAATGTTTGACAGGTAAGAAAAGTTTGTATGGGAAGATAAAATTATTGTTTTTAGTATTTTACTTCCAATTTTCCATATTTTCTCACCGTATAAAACTTCCCTGGACTTCCACAAATAATTCAAGACCAAAATTAGCTAAATCGGTCCAGCCGTTCTCGAGTTTTAGCGAGACTAACGAACAGCAATTCATTTTTATATATATACATTATGCCATATTAGTTCCAATCGTAATCTGTTCTTTTATGCATAAATTGTACAAAATAATTTCGATGTTTCACATCTGCCAGGCATCCTCAGCTCGCCCGGCTCCCTTTTTAGTAATAACTTTCATGTTTATATGTCATTTAAATTATATATTAGCAACCCGCCCTCGCTTCGTTTCGGTTACAGTCGTCTTACCCGCGTAGTGCCCGTTCCCGTGGGAATACCGGGATAAAATATGTTACTTTCTGATATTATAGCTTACCATTGGTAAAAGAATTTTTGAAATCTGGTCGGTGATTTAAGCGTGAAAGCGTAACAAACACACAAACAAATTTACTTTCGCATTTATAATATTAAATATCTGGTTGACCGAGATTCGCGCGGTATATTTTTGTTGAATTTATTTAGATATATATTAATTAAAAATAAAAATTAAACAATGACAAAAATATAAAAAATTACAAAAAGAGAATAATAATAACATCGAGATTCGATCCCACGCTGGTTGAGTGCCAAAACAAAACAAAAAAAAAACAGGACAACTTCCCGACTGAGTTATCGCCACTCTTAACGTTAACGGCGAAATTTGTATCCACATTCTATTGACATTGTATGTCATTGTATTGATTAGCTAAAAACACCCACAAAACAACATTTTCTATAAATAAAACATAGCTAGATCGATTTTTTGGCCCCGAAACCTCTAGTATGACAAATTTCATTAAAATCGTTGCAACCGTTTCCGAGATCCTGAATATATATATATATATACAGGTTGTACCTAAATTAAACGTCCAAACGAAAGTGGATGGTAGATGAAAAAAATTAAAAAACAATCCATGTCACTTTTTTTTAAATATGAGCATATTACTAAAAACGGCGAAAAATCGGTCCTTGTACGATATTTTCAAGTACTATAACGACAAATAGGCTAGTTCTGTCATCGGATTTTTCTTGTTGGAACCACAGATAACTGCACTATCGACTACAAGTACAATTAAAACTAGACATGTAACAATAACATAAAAAAAATATACATTTGTTATAGCTATTCCTTATTTTTTCGAAGAAAATGTTAATCACTTGACTTTAACACTGTAACCCTGTAAAAAAAATGTACCGTAACCATAGTGGCAAGTAATGTCAAAAGTTGGCCACATTATTCATTATTCCAAAATGGTATAATACCTTCTAGATGTTAATGTAACTTTTAGAAAAAAAAATGTTTTTGTTACAGCCAAAGAAGTTTATGAAAAATGATTAGGTATATTTTTTGTTCTATTTTATTAGACCTCATATAAAAAATCTTATTGCGTGTGTGAAAAAGAGACCGAGAGTGACGCCTATTGTATTTTATTGGGCACTAGGTAAATGTCCCTCCGAATATGCTAGAGGAACATGAATGAACACTCGATGGTCGGGATAGCGTTCAGTATTTGGATATCGCTCACGATACAATCAGTAGGGGACGTCGACGGCAGAGGGTACTCCCTTGGTATTCCAAAATGGTATAATGTTATCGTAACTTTAAAAAAAAAGTGTTATAAACAACGAAGTTTTTTGTAAATTATTGTTTTTTAAGAAAAGGATTTATGTTCTACGCCATTCATTTGCATTTTTTTAGGGTAGTGGGCTACGGTTGGCGCACTCCTCGCCCCGCTCCGTCCGGGGCGACAGATGAGCGTAAGCACGCACACCCGTAACCCACCCACATAGCCCGTCGCTTTCGTCGCTGGGTCGACCTTCGGTGCAGATTTCATTGACTTCAGTAGTCGACCCGACGGAATACTCCAAGGGACACTGAACACCGTCGCGAGGCTATCCTCTCCGCGGGTGCCCGGATTAAATCCCCGGTCCGATCACCTGCAACCACGGTCCGGTCACCCGCTGCCACAGAAAAATATTAATATTTCTGTGCCCGCGCTGCCACGCCATTTATTTGCATATAGTAAATAGTACTAGTATAGAAAGAGTGACATTAAAAATAAAAAGGGACTTGTGTGATCACGATGCTGTCTTCTTATACAATGTTAGAACCCCCTAATATGCATTGAATCTATGGAGAGTACAGATACAATGATCATGCTGCAAGTAGATTGCATCGTGAGCGATTTCCGAATACTGAACGCTATCCAGACCATCGAGTGTTCATTCATGTTCCTCGAGCATATTCGGAGGGACATTTACCTAGTGCCCAATAAAATACAATAGGCGTCACTCTCTGTCTCTCTTTCACACACGCAATAAGATATTTTTATATGAGGTCAAATAAAATAGAACAAAAAATATACCTAATTTTCATAAACTTCGTTCTGTCACAAAAACATTTTTTTTCTATAAGTTACATTAACATCTAGAAGCTATTATACCATTTTAGAATAATGAATAATGTAGCCAACTTTTGACATTACTTGCCACTATGGTTACGGTACATTTTTTTTACAGGGTTACAGTGTTAAAGTCAAGTGATTAACGTTTTCTTCGAAAAAATTAAGGAATAGCTATAACAAATGTATATTTTTTTTATGTTATTGTTACATGTCTAGTTTTAATTGTACTTGTAGTCGATAGTGCAGTTATCTGTGGTTCCAACAAGAAAAATCCGATGACAGAACTAGCCTATTTGTCGTTATAGTACTTGAAAATATCGTACAAGGTCTGATTTTTCGCCGTTTTTAGTAATATGCTCATATTAAAAAAAAGTGACATGGATTTTTTTTTTATTCTTTTCAGAGATGTCATAAAGTCATCTACCACCCACTTTCGTTTGGACGTTTAATTTAGGGATACCCTGTATATACAAGAATTGTTCGTTTAAAGATATAAGATAAGCACAGTATAGTAAGGTCAATTTTTCTCCTATTGTGGAGGATGCCCTAGCCCAGCAGTGGAACATATATGAGCCGAGATGATGATGATGATGATGATGGGTACATCGATCCATCAGCTCGTAGACGTCCACTATCGGTCCTGTGCCACTTCCATCACTTCCCTGCGACTTTCAAGATGTCATCAGTCCACCTAGTAGTCCTAAGCTGCGTCGTCCGATTCGTGGTCGCCACTTGAGAACCTTTTTATATACTCAAACAATTATTTAACAGCCCTGACTTCTAAACAGTAAAATTATTAACTAACACAGCTGCATATGGGCAAATCCCAAGATAATAGTGTTTATGCATGTTCATTGAACAATTTTGAATTATATTATATTGTCTTAAGATTTAATTCTCATAAACAATACATCACATACAATTTCAATTCAATATATAATTAAGTAAATATATAATAATTCATATTTCCGTTTAATGACGGAGTAAGAATACAGTTCAACATTTCGTGGGTGTCGTAAAAGACGACTAAGGGAATAAATCATTATCATCATCATCATTTCAGCTCATATACGTCCCATTGCTACATTCGAGCCTCCCCTTTAAAAGGAGGGAGATCGACTTTGCTATATCACGCTGGTCAGACGAGTTTTATTTTGAGTTTTCCTTCTCTTGTATGCGAGAGCTGTAATATGCATAATATCCCTTAGTCGTCTTTTACGACATCCACGGGCAGGCAAGGGAGTGGTGAATTGTATTCTTACTCCGTCAACACATGGAAAAAGGGGAAGGAATAAATATGCATTCAAAAAAATCTGTGTAAGAGAAGAAAAACTCGAAATAAAATCCTATACCGACCCGTTTGACTAGCATGGTATATAAAGTCAATTTCCTTCCTATATGAGCTGATAAGATGATGCATGTTTTAAAAATAGTTTTTAAACGTCTGTACGTTATTCCATATTATCTATGCACGAATTATGCAAATAAGTATAGGTACTACTGGAAGTAAATCTCAAAACAAAACCCTATATCAACGTCTTTGTTTCTTTTTTTTTTATTTGTGGGTGGGCTGCGGTCGATGCGCCTCCGCACCACTCCGTCCGGGGCGATAGAGGGGCTTAAGCACGCAACTCCCGCAACCCACCCAAAAACCACGTCGCCTTCGTCGTTGGGCCGACCACCGGAGCAGGGTTACTTGACATCAGTGGTCGGCCCGACGGAATACCCCCTATTGGGGTACCCGCCCATCGACCGACGTCCCCCCCTCGGGGAGGACGTTGGTCTTTCCTCACGCGGTCGGCCTCTCGGCGGGTGACGGACTAATCCCCGGTCACGTCACCCGCGGCCTCGGCTAGGGTATATCAACGTCTGACCATCGTGGCATAGTAGCTCAATTTCACTCCCATAGTGAAAGAAGCCATATTAGAGGATGTTTGAAAGTTGCGCCAGTGACAGAAAAGTTAAGGAGTGAACGGCTGACATAGTATGGACATATGATGAGGCGGGATGAAAGTAATGTTGTAAGAAAAGTTTTGGGTATGAATGTTGAAGGCTTTAGGGGTAAAGGAAGATCGAGGAAAAGATGGATGGACTGCGTGAGGCATGACATGGATATTCTGGGAGTTACTGCAGAGGTGACGTCTGATAGGACCGTATGGAAGAATATGACATATTGCGTCGACTCCAAGTAATTGGAATAAGATCAAGATGATGATGATCAGTGGCGTGGCAACTACAAGGTGGCAAGTCGACAAAATGCCACGGGCCCCCAGCTAGAAGAGAAGTCAGAGAAGAATCAAACCCCAAATTTATTAATACACATTTAGTAAATAAGATATTTTTGTCTTTAATTTATTTAAGTTATCTACTTAATCGCATACATAAAAAAAAACTAATAATTGTTAGTTCAGTTTTTTTTTATTAAAATTGACAATTGGAGGTCTAGTCCGATGAATTTGCCACGGGCCTCGACCGATGTAGTTACGCCACTGATGATGATGATGAGTGAAAGAGGACCGAGCTCAACAGTGGGACGTACATGGGCTTAGATGATGATGATGATGATGATAATACTACTGGAAGGGAATTGGTCCACTACCACACTTGTGAGACGGGTTTTTATAGGGATTTTTTTTATTTATCCTTCTCTCGCAGGGATGTGATAGCGATATTAATTATTATTACCGACTTTTTTTGGGGATGGGCTATAGTCAACGCACCCGGCGTTCAGCTTCATTCGGGGTGATGAAGGGGCGGCACGTGACCCCATAACCCATCATAGCTCCTGTCCTTCGTCATTGGCCGACAATCGGTACCGAGTACCTTGTCCTCCGTGGTCGGCTTGACGAAATACCCTGTGGGAGGTACCTTCTTCTTTCGACGTCCCTTTCGTGCTAATGAATGCTGATGATTGTACATATTGCGCAGAAGAGTTATGGCAGTATTATGTGTTTTGCCAAACGAATTTTTTTATTGGCTCTATGTTTTATGTTTATGGCAAATGGTATTGGTCACGCTCACTGAAGGGTCTGCTTGTGATAGCTACGAGAAGCGGGTCACTCCCTTCCCTACATTATGGTTGAGGGGAGTGATGGCTGCTCTAGTGATTAACTCGTGATCGGGTGCCGCTTGCGGGATCTGGTCCAGCCATAGTCGCATCATTATATTTGTGATTATTATTAAAATTGTGAATTGTATTAAATAATATTTCGAATGGCATCACACTAGAACTATTAATAAGCATGTTGTAAGATGTAATTTTATTTAAATGAAATTAGAAAAATTAATTAAAAATAGACAATCCCGCTGAGTTTCTTGCCGGATCTTCTCAGTGCGGTCGCGTTCCAATCCGGTGGTAATTTTAAGAAAAAATGTAAAGAAATGACAATATGTAAGTGCCCCCACGGAGTTTACACATAATAAATGATTTGAATTTGAATTATGACTGGTAAACTGTCAGATACCAAACTTACTTCATCATTTCAGCTCATATACATCCCACTGTTGGGCTCTAGTCTTCTCCACAATAGGAGAGAAATTGACTATACTATACCATGCTAGTCAGACAGGTTGGTATAGGGTTACATTTCAAGTTTGCCTTCTATTGCATAGATGTTATATGCGTATTATATCCCTTAGTCGTCTTTTACGACATCCACGGGCAAGATAGGGAGTGGTATATTGTATTCTTACACCGTCACCACACGGACAGAATAACCAAACTTGGTAATGTTAATCAGATGACATCAGATCGAGTAGATCCAGGTGCATGTAAAGCTCCGGCCAGGGATGTCAAAGAATCAGTATTATTGGTGGGCTTAATGGCAATTGGTAGGGAACCCTTTAGGTTATGGGGCCGCACGTCACCCATCCGTCGCCCTGGACAGATTGAGCGGAGTATGTCCAGAAAAGTGGGCCTACTCTTGAAATCAATTCTAATTTCGAATTCGATTCAATTCCAATCTCACCACACTTATATTTGGTACTCTTGAACAAAATCGAGAACGAATTCTTCGCGTTTGCCGTTGTTATTTTCACCAAATGTGCCGTATTTTCTTACTTTAAATTAATAACGTTATCGAACTCGATCACCACAAAGACGCTTTCTTGAATCTGTGCAATATTAACGATTTTAAACTATGTCAAATTCACGTCGGGAGTAGCAAATATCTGACTTAATCGACGAGTTGAATTCATTTAGTTTAAAAAAATCCATCAAAATTTGATTCTAATCGTGCGCTAGTGTCGCTTTCAAGGGTACCAAATTGCTCAAATTCGAGCTGCGTTTGGATTTAGGATTGGAATCGAGATTCAAGAGTAGGCACACAGAGCCTAGTCGAAAAGAAAAGTGAGCCTTCGTTCAGGACGCCTGGCAGATGTGAAACATCGAAATTCTTTTGTACAAATATATATGCATAAAAGAATAGATTACGACAGGAACCAATATGGCATACCTATTGTATAAATAAAATAAAACGATTTTTTTCGAGAAATTGATGTTTTTTATTCAATAAACAATTATTTTCTTTAAATACAAGTTGAATAAAAATAGAAAATTTTCCAAATTGTGACAAATCGATTCCTATTGTGTATACTAGGGAATAGATAGTATACACTATAGATAGGGTTGCCATATCGGCAAACCTAATAGCCGGACAGACCAGCCAGTTTAGTTAGAAAATTTGGGTAGAAAGACCGGACACCCTACATTATTGAGGATTTTGTGTTTTAGTATATACGACAAAAAATTTATGTAATATTAAGGTTTTTGGATTAGTATGACAACAGTCGACTCGCCTGCGCTCGGCCACGCTCGGCGCTAGCTCATTTGCGAAATGTAAAAAGCCTAATAAAAGCCGGACAAGCCAGACACCGATTATTTTGACCGGACACGCAATTGAAAAGCCTACCTATGTCCGGCTTTATCCGGACACCTGGCAACGCTAACTATAGGTATGCGAGCTCATTGCGGCGAGAGAGATAGCGCACAGACGCTTGCGCACAACATGGCGTCGTTCCGTCTCACTCACACATTATTACATACAGACTATGTATGTAATCATATGGCGTGGCGTTTTGACGCCATGGGTTGTTACGCCACGCCAACGATCAGGTTCACCCTCACCTATGGATATTTCACATCAAAAATATACCAATAAATAAAATTGGAGTGTCTGTTTGTAATGTCAAAATAATAGGCTTTTTTCATGCTCACACGGTTATTTGCACGACACCTATGCCTAAAATAGCAATTAAAAATTTTTGTCCGTCTGTCTGTCTGTTTGTTCCGGGTAATCTCCAAAACGGCTGGACCGATTTCAAAAATTCTTTCACAAATGGAAAACTATAATATCAGGGCGTAAACTAGGCTATATTTTATTCCGGTATTCCCACGGGAACGGGAACTACGCGGGTAAAATGACTATAACCTATAACCGAAGCGAAGCGAGGGCGGATTGCTAGTCAAAAATAAGGTCTTTGTAAAGCTCTTAATCATCTTTCACTACTCCCACAAGCAAATCCTAGTCTACTTCCCACTAATATTATAAATGCGAAAGTTTGTGAGTATGTGAGGATGTGAAGATATTTGTTGCTCTTTCACGCAAAAACTATTGAATGGATTTTGATGAAACTTCACAATAATATAGCTTTCATATCAGAATAACACATAGGCTATAATTTATCCCATTATTCCGACGGGAAGAGGAACTGCGGGTGAAACCGTAGACTGCTAGTTAAGGAATAATCCTAAGAAATATCTATAAAGATATTCGTAGTTATCACAAATCAACTCTTCGTCTTAAATTTTTGACGTAATAAATATTAATGTAAAAGCTTGGTTTTACCCACAATCATACGTAACCGTTAATACGAGTATTAATTTTAATTTATAAATGATTGAGCAGTAATTTAGAATTATGATTTAAAACTTGGGGAAAACGAAGTTTTTTTTTTTAAATTATTAATTGGAATATCCTATGATGTTTTAAAATATTGCAGTCATCTATACAAATAAATATAATTGAAGTGTCTGTTTGTAAAGTCAAAAGGCTTTTTTTTTTTTGCATCGGATCGCCTGCGTGAGGAGCGCAGCCTCGATGAGGCGATCCGCCGCCGGCGACTGGGGCGGCGTAGGCGCTACTACCTGCGCCTCATGCCGCCCTAGCCGAGGCCACGGGTGATGCGACCGGGGAGTTAGTCCGTCACCCGCAGAGAGGCCGACCGCGTGAGGAAAGACCAACGTCCTCCCCGAGGGGAGAGGGTACCCCAATAGGGGGTATTCCGTCGCGCCGACCACTGATGTCAAGTAACCCTGCTTCGGTGATCGGCCCAACGACGAAGGCGACGTGGTTTTCGGGTGGGTTGCGGGAGTTGCGTGCTTAAGCCCCTCTGTCGCCCCGGACGGAGTGGTGCAGAGGCGCGCCGACCGCAGCCCACCCACAAAAAAAAAAAAGACTTTTCATGCTGATACGGTTATTTGCACGATACATCATTTAACATTTTCATCATCATTTCATCCTGTCGCTGTCCACTACTGGACATAGCCCTCCCTCATGTTACGCCACAAAGTGCGGTCCTGTGCCGCCTGCATCCAACGACGCCCAGCAACTTTCACCAGATCGTCGGTCCATCTAGCAGAGGGCCGTCCTACACTGCGTCGTCCGATACGTGGTTGCCACTCGAGAACCTTTCTTCCCCAGCGGTTGTCGGTTCGAGGCGGAGATGCTCGCCGACATTTATCGGCGGGTGTCGGAGAAGCGCGCCCGCGGCGGCATGGTCTCCATCACAGAGATCACCGCCTGGCGGGTCGACGCCCGCCGAGAAGTCATTGCCCGTTGGGCAGTCCGGCTGGAGAGTCCTCGGTATGGTGTTAGGACCGTCGAGGCCCTCCGGCCGGTGCTGATGGAGTGGTTGGAGCGGACGCACGGGGTGCTTTCCTTCCGACTGGTGCAGGTGCTGACGGGGCACGGTTGCTTCGGGAAGTACCTGCACAAGATTGTCAGGAGGGAGAGCACACCGTCCTGCCACCACTGCAGTTGCGACGAGGACACGGCGCAGCACACGCTCGAGGAGTGTGCTGCATGGGAGGAGGATCGCCGTGAACTCGTCGCAATTATCGGTGCCGACCTGGCGCTGCCGACCATCGCCAGGGAGATGCTCGTCAGCGTCAGGAACTGGGACGCGGTCGCCGCCTTCTGTGAGGCCGTTATCTCACGGAAGGAGGCGGCGGATCGTGTGCGAGTAGAGCTTCTATTCGGCGACACGTTCCGCCGCCGGCGACTCGGGCGGCGCAGGCGCGAGTATCTGCGCCTAATGCCGCCCTAGCCGAGGCCGCGGGTGATCGGACCGGGGAATTGTCCATCACCCGCAGAGAGGCTAACCGCGCGACGGCGACCGACGTCCCAGGTCGAGAGGTGAGGTTACCCGAAAGGGTATTCCGTCGGGCCGACCACTGACGACAAGTGACATCTGCTCCGGTGGTCGGCCCAACAACGAGGTGACGTGGGTACGGTGGGCCCACGCGCCGTCCTTTCATCGCCCCGGACGGACAGGACCGCGCGTGCGCTTACCATAGCCCACCCAAAAAAAAAAAAAAAAAAAAAAAAAAAAAAAGCGGTTGTCGGTTCGTCGAGCGATGTGGCTTGCCTATTGCCACTTCAGCGTGGTAATTCTTCGTGCTATCTCGGTTACACCCGTTCTTCTGCGGATTTCCATATGCCGGATTCTATCTCGCAGAGAAATCCCGAGCATAGCCCGCTACATAGCACGCTGAGCGACTTTGAGCCTTGTTATGAACTTACATATGAGACCTACATTTAGGGACCACGTTTCTGTGCCGTAAGTCATCACTGGTAACACACACTGGTCGTAGACCTGTGTTTTCAGACACTGAGGTACGTATGCCTAAAATAGGGTTTAAAAAAATTTTATCTGTCTCTCTGGCTGAATCGATTTTAATAATATTTTACTAACAGGTACCTGTCTATATAGGGAGTAACTTTAGCTATATTTTATACTGGTATTCCCACAGGAACGGGAACTGCGCAGGTAAGGTGACTGTAACCGAAGCGAAGCGAGGTCTGGTTGCTAGTTATAATTATATTTATTCGATTGCTGTTCAATGGCGGCTATGAATGCTGGTAGTATTATTCTTATATTACTCGTGACTATAAAAGGTGACTAACAATTCCCGAGGATAGTCGGAGGTAATGTCGGAATAGTAAGTTTTTTTAGGATCACGCGGTTGTTTGCAAGTAAATATAATATAATAACCTATGTAGACCAGGGTCGATAATTGCTGAAAACAAAAAAAAACAGTAGGATGAAACCCATTGGAAAAAGAAGAGAATATAACAAATATGAAAGGAAAAATAATTTACGTGCGATCTAAGGTCGGGAAGTGGATGGAGGCGAGTTTTTAAGGGTATAAAACGGTTTATCTCGATTTCCGGCAAAATTATAAGTCCTATGGAAAAAAATTAAACGACAAAGTTGTAGATAATAAAGAGGTCTACAACTTTTGTATTTACACTTTTTCACATAACCTTAAAATTTATGTGAAAAATTCAAATAACCAAGTTTTTGGTTTTTTATTTTTTTCTTATACAAAATAATGTTTTCACGAAATTTGGTAAAAATTTACCTTTTTATGTCCCAAACACACTGTATTTTTTTTATTTAAAATATCTATTGTTCATCTTATTTTGATTTAATATCGAAATAGCGCCCTAATTTTCAACCGAAAATTCTCATGTCGAAATATCAGCTTTTTTAAAAAAGTCGGTGGGTTTTTTGAAATTAGGGCTTCCAATCGGGATTTCGCAATACCGAGATCTCGGTATTGCGGTATTGCGGGATCCCACACCATTTTCCAATCCCGCATGATGGATTTGCGGGACTGAAAAAAAGCGTGCATGCAACCTCAAACTTAATAAATTCTCAAACTCAAACAGTAACATTATGTTTTTTTTTTGGTTGATTTTTAACTTTCTTTATGTATTTTTTGAAGAAGATTTGTTTTGATTTGTTTTTATTCAGTATCTGTTACTCTTAATATGTAGTTAGTTGATTAAATCACTCTTTTTGTGTGATAAATAAACGGTGTAAGTTGATTGAGCGCATACTAGTAGTAATATTTAAATAAATATGGAGTTAGTTGATAATTCTTAGGGTTTTTGTGTGATAAATAAATAGAGTAATTTCATTGATCTCATACTAATAGTAATACATACTTTAATAATTGAGTAGTTACTTAATTCCTTCTTTTTTGTTGCAAATAAACGGTGTAAATTGATTGATCCCATATAAATAATAATAGGTACGTAAATAAATGTGGAGTTGATTAATCCATTGTTTTATTTGCCTTATATAAATGAGAATATTTTCGATATGCGGGCTCCTGCAAATACCGTGATCCCGGGGGATCAAAAATCTGCTGTCCCGCAAATACCGGGATTGAATTCAGGCTGCGGGATTGGAAGCCCTAGTTGAAATCTCTTCGTTCTGATGATGTAAAAAAAATACATTACTATGGTAAATATTCTCAGAAAATGCAAAAAAAAAGTTAATATTTAATAAGACATCTCCACAGGAAGAAGTTTGACCTACTACACTAGGGTTTAAATTGGAGTCTTCCAACTCTTGCATCAGACATATGCATATTGTATCCCTTATTCTTTTCTGTGTGGTGTCGGAGTAAGAATGCAATTCCTTCTTTTGCACAAGTTATATCATATCCCTTAGTCGTCTTTTACGACATCCACGGGCAAGAAAGAAACTGGTGAATTGTATTCTTACTAGAGTAATATAGTTGATAGATCAACACACGGAAAATAAAAGGTGATGAATTCTTGCTCTGTTACCGCTTAGATTTTTTTTTATTTGATAGATGTATATTCCAAAGTGTGGCTATTTTAAGTACCGATTATTGTATTCTTATTTCGTCACCACACGGTAAATAAGGATACATCATACATACAATGATTATTTTGTTCGTATAACGAGAATACATTAATTATAATTATATATTTTAGATAATTATATGAGTCATGAGTAACTAAACTATATGTAATTACGTATTTAAAATATTGTTGACAGATATAGTATTTATATACCTATACTAGCTGAGCAGCTTACTGCCAACAGACGTTGTTCTGTTCAAATAAAATAAAAAGAATTCTCCTTGAAAGCGACAGCAGCGTGACCTACCGGGTCCAATTGTGAATCTAAATAATTCTCGAATCCCTTTGAATACATACAAAAAGTTTCATCGACATCGGTCCAGGCGTTTAGGAGGATTTCAGTGACATGCACACGTACACAAGAAATCTATATATAAAAGAAAGTCGTGTTAGTTACACTATTTATAACTCAAGAACGGCTGTACCGATTTACCTGAAAATTGGTGGGGAGGTAGCTTAGAACCAGGAGACGGACATAGGATACTTTTTATCCTGTTCGACCGGGTTCTCGTGGGACTTGACATAAAACGTCAAAGAGAATACAAGTCACTATAAAATGTGGAATAACAAAAACGCATCTATCATGAAATAACAAAACGCAAATGACAGCTATAGACAGATATATTTTCGGCAATTTAGAAAATATATGGGACTTTTGACGCGAATGTTAAAATGTCATGTAGCGTTTTTATATTTTTTTCATTATTTTAGTGTTTTACGGTGTTATATTGAATAATTTTATTGATATTTTATGTAATATAATGTTGATAGAATGCTGATATATAGTGAATATGATATAATAGTGAATTGCGTGCATTTTCACATTCTGCCAAATTTCTCAGAAGAAGCTTGATTTGGCTATCAACACCAAATCAATGCTAACGACGGACTACTTACGAAGACTAAAGACGTGACTAATTAATTAATTATAACTCGACATTGACACCAATAGCGCATATTATTGCAGCTCATTGCCATTAATCAAGAAGAAGAAGAAGAAGAAAATATATTTTCGAAAAAAATTATGGCGGTACGAAGTTCGCTGGGTCGGCTGGTATATATATATATATATATAAATATCAGCTCCTCTATTCCGTGGATGTTTACCGTGTGGTGATGGAGCAAGAATACAATTCACCACCCCATGTCTTGCTTGTAAGTGTCATAAAAGACAGGAATATAATATGTATATAACATCTATGCCAGAGAAGGAAACCTCGAAATAAATATCCCCTCACCCACCTAACCAGCTTATAATAGGTCAATTTCCCTCCCAATTTGAAAGAGGCTCGAGCCCAGTAGTGAGACCTTACGATACCTATAGGCAGGAGAGGTTGGGGAATTGTATTCTTACTCCGTCACCACGCGGACGGTAAATCCGACTCTTTCATGGGGAGTGCTCTGAGAAACTGTTTGACTTGGTACCACCGTCACCATTCTACCAACGTACCACTCGACATCGTAGCAGGGTTCATCCATTTCACCTGCAAACGTTATGGTCTTCAACTGTACGTTTCCAGCGATCATTTCTCCCACGTACGTGCAAGCTCTGGAATGAACTACCTGCTGCTGTGTTTCCCGAGCGCTATGACATGTCCTTCTTTAAACGAGGTTTAAGAAAAGTATTTCCTTCACGGTAGGCATCGGCCTGGCTGTGCCCCTGGTATTGCAAAGGTCCATGTGCGGCAGAATCACTTACCATCAGGTGTGCTGCTTGCTCGTTTGCCACCGTTGGCAGTAAAAAAAAAATTAAATGTGTAGTATTTTTTTTCTTTAATAAACAACACCTCGCCGTGTGGTGTCGGAGTAAGAATACAATTCACTACTCCCTATTTTGCCCGTGGATGTCGTAAAAGAGAACTAAGGGAAATAATACGCATTTAACATCTATGTAAAAGAAGAAAACTCGAAATAAAACTCTATACCAACTTGTTTGATCAGCATGGTATAGTAAGGTCAATTTCCCTCCTGTTATGGAGGAAGCTCGAGCCCAGCAGTGGAACGTGAATGAGCTGAAAAGATGATGATGAGACAACACCCTACACTAAGGAAATAAGCCTTGTGGGGACTGTACAAACATAAACAAGAGACATATTATTTGGATTCGAACCCACGTCACTGTAGGTATCTTAATGACTACGCCTCTGTGTTATGACAGACAGATTGCACAGATGGCGATACCGACCTACCGTGCCAGTGTTATGGGTTCGAATCCTACGATGGACAACACTTTGTGCGATCCACAAATTGCTGTTCTGAGTTATATTATTATTTTTTAAGAGTTTATAGTCTTTCAAATAAAAATTTTAATATTAACCTAAAAAAAACAGCTAGACTGCGAAAGATCCGTCAAGAAAACTAAGAGGGCGTGATTCTAAACATTAATTCAACAGGTTTTTTTTTTGGGGTGGGCTACGATCAGCGCTCCCGCCGCCCGGCTCCATCCGGGTGCGAAAGAGGGACCGCGCGCGTCCCCGTAACCTGCCTACATAGCACGTCGCCTTCGTCGTTGGACCGACCACTAATGCAGAGTGCCTTGACTTCAGTGGTTGATCCGACGGAATACCTCGAAGGAGTACCTCTCTTCCGCCGCTGATCGCCGTCGTGAGGCTAACCTCGCCGCCGGACTAAATCCTCGGTCCGGTCACCCGCAGCCTCTGTTAGGGCGGCATCAAGCGCAGGTACTCGCGCCTGCGCCGCCCCAGTCCCGGGGGAGGACCGTGTCCGCGTGGAATCTTTCCTCCCGCACACGGTCCGCCGCCTCCTTCCGCGAGATGACAGCCTCGTAGAAGGCACTAATTCTGTAGTAACGATGATATACTTATTATAACGATATATACATATTATAACGATGAATAGCTATATCAAGCGACGTAAGCGCTTGAATAACAAGACAAAAGAACATTGAAATCATGACTCATTATATTATAAATAACGCGTCATGTGTGACGTCACTAAGTGGCATGATAGGTCATCACTAATAATCATGATACATCACAATTCGTCATAACGATTACGTTAAATACAAATCAATAAACAACTGGATATTGGACATTTACATTGGGTTTTTCCATTCAATAACGTATTTATTTCTGTTACTAGCAACCCGCGCTTCGCTTCAGTTTAACTCGCCCTACCCGCATAGTTCCCGTTCCCTTGGGAATACCGGGATAACATATAGCCCAAGTTACCTCTTATATAGACAGCTACCTGGTAATAAAATATTATCAAAATCGGCCCAGCCATTTTAAAGATTACCTAAAATAAACAGACAGATATTTTTTTTTAAACTGTATTTTATGCATAGGTGTCGTATCTGCGCCTGATGCCGCCCTAGCCGAGGCCGCGGGTAACTAGACGGGTGATTTAGGCTGTCACCCGGAGAGAGGCTGACCGCGCGACGGCGACCGACGTCCCTAGGGGGAAAGTCGAGAGGAGAGGATACCCCGCAACCGGGGTATTCCGTCGGGGCGGCCACTGAAGACATTTTACTTTGCACTGGCAAGAAGGTGTCGTACAAATAACCCAGCATTTTGAAGAAAAATGTCAAGTGTTTTGACATTATAAAGAGACACTTAAATTTTATTTGTTTGTATAGATAAATATTGACTGGGTAAGGTCGTTGTTCCGTGTGGTGATGGAATAAGAATACAATTCGCCATCTTCTATCTTGCCCGTGGGTGTAGTAAAGGACGACTATGGGATTAAATATGCATGTGATATTTATGCAAGAAGAAAAGTTCGAAATGAAACCCTGTACCAACCAGTTTGACCAGCGCGGTGTAATATGTCAATTTTCCTCCCATTGTGGAGTAGGCTCGAGCCCAGCAGTGGGACGTATATGAGCTCTGATGATGATAAAACAACTGGATATTGGACATTTATATAGGATCTTTTCATAGAATAAGGGATTTATTTATGAACATTGACTGCGTAATTTATTTTCTGTGATAGTCTGTATTAATTTCATTCGTAACCTTATGGTCAATAACCTCATTCGAGGTTAGGCATCTTGTCGTGCTTAAGGCTCAATAGGATAAGCCAGCGACTCCAGTTTATTCTTGAGATTAAGTTTACGAAAGATTCAAATAGCACATATAAGGAAATGCATCCATATTTTTTTTGACTTGTTTGAAATTTAAACAAAATTGGATCCTATTCTATACTATAGATGGTCTGAAAGTTGTAAAAAACCGGCTAAGTGCGAGTCAGAATCGCGCACGTAGGGTTCCGTACCATTATCTATAAAAATAGCGTTTGTTTTATGGGAGCCCCGCTTAAATATTTATTTTATTTTTATTTAGTATTTGTTGTTATAGCGGCAACATAATAACAGATAATTTGTAAAAATTTCATGCTGTGTGGTAGCGGCTTCGAATACTACCAACCCTTGCTTTGCTCGTGGGTGTCGTAAAAGACGACTAAGAGCCCTAGATTGACCCGGACCAACTCCATCTGGTACCATTTGGGTCAACGATTACATTCCCAAGGAGGGTTGACGTCAGGCAGGCGGCCGGTCATAAAAGTCATTGCCGAAACGTTTTGCAATATGTCAAAACAGATGACATATTGCGTCGATCCCAAGTAATTGGGATAAGAGCAGGATGATGATGATGATGAATTTGTAAAAATTTCAACTGTCTAGCTATCGTGGTTCTTGAGATACAGCCTGACGTACGGACAGACAACGAAGTCTTAGTAATAGGGTTCCGTTTTTACCCTTTGGGTACGGAGCCCTAAAAATTACGTCACCTACCTATACCTAAGCAAACATAAGCCTTTTTACTCAGCTTAAGAGGTCGCTACTTGCATAAAATTATCTAAGTAGTGACCTCTTAAGTTGAGTAAAAAGGCTTAGATTATCACACAGGGTCAACTTTTTAACGATATTTTTTTTAATCCATTTTTAATTTGTATTTGTTGTTAACCGACTTCAAAAAAGAAGGAGGTTTCTCAATTCGACCGTATATATGCTTTTTTTATTTTTGTTCACGGATAACTTTGTTGTTTATGAACCGATTTTGATGATTCTTTTTTTGTTGGCAAGGGTATATTTTCCAAATTGTCCCATGAAAATTTTATCACAATCGGACAAGCGATTTTTGAAAAATCAACAAAAACAAAAATCTAAAATTTATCTTCATTGTCTACATTATTGAAGGCGGTTTCTTTTTTTTTGCAAAAAATCATTACAATTTGTTTATTGTGTTTTTATCGTGTTGTGACGAAGTAAGAATACGTTTACAACTCCCATAAAAGGCTAATAAGTGATATAAAGTACATATAACATTTATATACGACAAGGTAAACTTAAAATAAACCCTATATCCAAACGTCTGACTATATTGTATATCCTTTTCCTCCTATTATGGGTTAGGCTTAGGTAGGGTTGCCAACTTATTGCACTATATTTCAGGTCTGCGTACTATATACTGTTGAAGTAATAATATTTTTGTAGAATTTATTTAGGTATATATTAATAAAAAATAAAAAATAAATAATGAAAAATATATAAAAAATTACAAAAAGAGAATAATAATAACACCGAGATTCGATCCGACGCTGTTTGACACACAAAAACTAAAATTAAAACCGGTCAATGTCTCACCTGAGCTACCGTAACTCTTGACGTTTAGAACGAAATTTGAATTAATATTCTTTTAAAAGCTAATGTCATTGTAACCTTTTGCTAAAAACACCGACAAAAGAACATTTTCTATACATAAAACCTAGCTAGATCGATTTTTTGGACTCGAATCCTCTAGTATGCCAAGTTTCATCAAAATCGTTGGTGCCGTTTCCGAGATCCTGAAAATATATATATTTACAAGAATTGCTCGTTAAAAGATATAAGATATAGTACGCAAAAATACTATATTTTCAACATCGAAATCTAGGGTCTGGCGCATATTCCCAGTTGTTATTTTTTTAAGAGATTTTTTAGGTTGGTACTCCTCTTTCTAACTTCTTCTATCTTGTTCATGGGTGCCGTAAAAGATGTCTAAAGAATATAATATGTATATAACATCAGCACAAGAGAAGGAAAACTTGAAATAAAAACCTATACCAACATTTATTTATTTATTAAATTATCAATTACATCTATTATTACAGATTTCCCCAATACAATAATCTAAGTCAACATAAACCATTTATAATATTATCTGTTAATGTCAACATAATAATTACAAAACAACATGTCTGACTAGGAAGGTATAGTAGATTATTTTCCCTCCTATTGTGGAGGAGGCTACAGCCCAATAATGGGACGTACACGAGTACACGAAAGTCCCTTTCGATATTTATGTTCAACGAGTGTTAAGTTTGAGAATAAACAAAAAAATGAAGCAAAAACCTCATTGGACATAATAGTCCTATAGAATATCACGAATAGTATTATTGAGGCCCGGCATAATGAACTACCGGTCAATACCCTCACAGTTTCAGAGTCAGACTTGTCTCTCAGTAAATATAGTGGCGACGTCATTTATTAATGTTAAAATTAACTTATAATACGAGTATGTATATCTTATGACGTTATTATAATGGAATAATTTTGCGTATATGTTTAAAATGTCCCTATTTCCGTAAAGATAAACATGTTTATTATTGCTACAGTTACTGACGCTTGATGTATTCAGCGAATATTTTAACGTTCATCGAATGACCTTTGAACAGATGACTAGTTTTATTCTTATCTTATATCTTTAAACGAGCAATTCTTGCGTGTGTGTATATATATATATATACACACACGCAAGAATTGCCGTTCTGTTTCCGGTCGTTCGTTCGTTCTGTCTGTCCGTCTTTGTCGGACGGACAGACGGACAGACAGAACGGTTCCAACGATTTTCATGAAATTTTGCATACTAGATGGTTTCGGGGCCAAAAAATCGATCTAGCTAGGTTTTATTTATAGAAAATGTTGTTTTGTCGGTTTTTTAGCTAATCAATACAATGACATAAAATATCAATAGAATCTTATATCTTTAAACGAGCAATTCTTGTATATATTTATAATCCGAATCTCGGAAACGGCTCCGACGATTTTCATGAAATTTAGCATATTAAAGGCCCCGAAGGCCCAAAAATAGATCTAACTAGATTTTATTAAACAGAAAATGTTGTTTTGTCGGTATTTTCAGCTAATTAATACAATGACATAAAATGTCAATAGAACAGGAATGTAAATTTAGCCGTCGCCGTCGAGAGTGACAATAGCTCAGTTAGGATGTTGTCCAGTCGCATTCAAACAGCGTGAGATCGAATCTCGGTGTTATTATTATTCTGTTTTTTAATTTTTGATATTTTTTTTCAATACATATTTCATCATTTTTAGTTTTTTATTAATATATATCCTAAATATGTGCTGTGTGGTAGCGGCTTCGAATACTACCAAGCCTTGCTTTGCTCGTGGGTGTCGTAAAAGACGACTAAGAGCCCTAGATTGATCCAGACCAACTCCATCTGGTACCATTTGGGTCAACGATTACATTCCCAAGGAGGGTTGACGTCAGGCAGGCGGCCGGTCATAAAAGTCATTGCCGAAACTTTTTGCAATATGTCAAAATAGATGACATATTGCGTCGACCCCAAGTAATTGGGATAAGAGCAAGATGATGATGATGATATATCCTAAATACGTTCGTTAAAAATACATTTACTAACGAAAAAAAAATGATACCAACCAACCAGATATTAAAGAATAAATTGTTATGATTGAGACAATTTTTTTTTTAATTTTTTTTTAAATATCATTTCGGCTTTTTTTTTTTTTGGGTGGGCTATGGTAAGCGCACGCGCGGGGTCAGTCCGTCCGGGGCGATGAAAGGACGGCGCGCGGGCCCATAACCCACCCGTACCCACGTCACCTCGTTGTTGGGCCGACCACCGGAGCAGATGTGTCTTGTCGTCAGTGGTCGGCCCAACGGAATACCCTTTCGGGTAACCTCACCTCTTGACGTCCTGGGACATCGGTCGCCGTCGCGCGGTCAGCCTCTCTGCGGGTGACGGACAATTCCCCGGTCCGATTACCCGCGGCTTCGGCTAGGGCGGCATTAGGCACAGATACTCGCACCTGCGCCGCCCGAGTCGCCGGCGGCGGAACGTGTCGCCGAATAGGAGCTCTACTCGCACACGATCCGTCGCCTCCTTCCGTGAGATTACGGCCTCACAGAAGGCGGCGACCGCGTCCCAGTTCCTGACGCTGATGAGCATCTCCGTGGCGATGGTCGGCAGCACCAGGTCGGCACCGATAATTGCGACGAGTTCACGGCGATCCCCCTCCCATGCAGCACACTCCTCGAGCGTGTGCTGCGCCGTGTCCTCGTCGCAGCTGCAGTGGTGGCAGGACGGTGTGCTTTCCCTCCTGACAATCTTGTGCAGGTACTTCCCGAAGCAACCGTGCCCCGTCAGCACCTGCACCAGTCGGAAGGAAAGCACCCCGTGCGTCCGCTCCAACCACTCCATCAGCACCGCCCGGAAGGCCTCGACGGTCCTGACACCGTACCGAGGACTCTCCAGCCGGACTGCCCAACGGGCAATGACTCTTTGGCGGGCGTTGACCCGCCAGGCGGTGATCTCTTTGATGGAGACCATGCCGCCGCGGGCGCGCGTCTCCGCCACCCGCCGATAAATTTCGGCGAGCATCTCCGCCTCCAGGTCCCACGGAGGAGTTCCGGCCAGGAGGCACGCTGCCTCCATCGCCACCGTGCGGTAACCCCGTATGGCCCTGATCGGAATGACCCTCTGTGGTCGCCACAGGAGGGCCCTAAGACGGACGGTCAGGGACCCCGCCCACACCGGTGCGCCGTACAGGGCCATCGACCGGATCACCCCCACGTACAGCTGTCGGCACGTAGCGCTGGGTCCGCCCACATTCGGCATCAGCCGCGAAAGGGTGGACGCCGCGCCGACAAGCCGGGGAACAAGTCGATGGAGATGCTCCCGGAACCAAAAATGCCCGTCGAGCACCAGGCCAAAATACTTCATGTGGGCCTGGATGCTGATGGTGACCGACTTCACGGTGATCGAAGCGCCGGCGGGAGGCCCGGCGGTACGGAGGCCATGGAACAAAAGGGCCTCCGTCTTTTCCAGGGCTACCCTCAACCCCAGCTCTTCGATCCGCCTGACAATCTCCTCGGTGCCGAGAGTTGCCAGGCGTGCCGCCTCCTCTAGCGTCCCACCCCGTGCTGTGACGAGTGTATCGTCGGCGTAGCAAATTACGCCAAGCCCGGGTGGGAGGCTTCCTCTCAACGCCCAGTCGTAGCCGATGTTCCACAGGGTCGGACCCAGAACCGACCGCTGTGGGACACCACATGTCATGGGCGTTCGCACAACGTCCCCTACTCAGTCAACGTAGAGGACGCTGCACCCCTCCAAGTAGTCTGCCACCAGCCGCCTGAGGTACACGGGCACCCCGTGATATCTCAGCCCCTCCCTGATGCAGCTGAATGGCAGACTGTTGAAGGTCATTTCGGCTTACGCGTACTTCTGAGCTCGAGTTTACTCCACAGTAGGAAGGAAACTTGATCCATATATGTCTATACCATATTGTTTTCCTTGTGGTGATGGAGTGAGAGTACCTACAATTCACCGCTTCCTTTCTTGCCCGTGAATACCGTATAAGACGACAGATATGGTATAGGTTGTTTTTTATTGCAAACGGTGGCAAACAGTACGCCTGATGTGTTGCTGCCGCTCATGGACCTTTGCAATACCAGGGGAACAGTTAGGCGACTGCCTACCATGATGAAACTGCTCTTCTTTAAACTGGTTCGGGAAACACTGTAAGAGGTAGTTGATTCCAGATCTTGTACGTTTGTGGAAGAAATGATCGCTGAAAACGTACAAATTAAAGATCATAATATTTTCAGGTGAAATAGATGAACCCTGCTTTGTAAGGCCGCTGCCTATCGTGAAGAGAATGAAGAGAGTATGAATGCGTGCAATTAGATTCGTCGAAACTAAAGGCATCATCAAAATCCACCATACGCATACACCCTCAGAAAGTTGGGCTTCCGTCTCTCTCGCTCACTGAACGAAGCGCAGTAACAAATTGCTACTACTCGGACGTCGATTTTCTGCTCAGTGTGGTACTACTCCGGACGGACCGGCCCGTGGCTGTAGACAGATAACTGTCAACACTGTGGTCCTACCACTATAATATAGGCGTATTGTATCCCTTAGGGCGCCTTCAAATTTGCCGCACAGTGCCGCGCGGCGGCAGCGCGTCTGCAGCGCTGCAGCCGCGCTGCTGTCGCTAGGTTTAAGAATCATAGTGTAGTACATAGTTTTAACGATGGACTCCAACGAAGAAACTGCTCTAATTGTACAAAAAAATACGTGCGCGCATTACTAGTCGATCGATGAACTAACGCGTGGCCGCAGCGCGGATGTAGCGCTGCGGCCACGCGTTATTTATATAGATTTACAAGCAACCCGCCCTCGCTTCGCTTCGGTTATAGTCGTTTTACCCGCGTAGTTCCCGTTCCCGTGAGAATACCAGGATAATATATAGCCTAGTTTACGCCCTGATATTATAGTTTTCCATTGGTGAAAGAATTTTTGAAATCGGTTCAGCCGTTTTGAAGATTACCTGGCACAAACAGACAGACAGACAGACAAAAACTTTTTAATCGCTATTTTAGGCATAGACGTCGTGCAAATAACCGTGTGAGTATGAAAAAAGCCTATTATTTTGACATTACAAACAGATACTCCAATTTTATTTATTGTAGACTAGCAACCCACCCTCGCTTCGCTTCGGTTTTAGTCGTTTTACCCGCGTAGTTCCCGTGCCCGTGGGAATACCGGGATAAAATATAGCCTAGGTTACTCCCTGATATTATAGCGTTCCATTGGTGAAAGAGTTTTTAAAATCGGTTCAGCCGTTTTGAAGATTACCCGGAACAAACAGACAGACAGACAAACATTTTTTAATCTGTATTTTAGGCATAGGTGTCGTGCAGATAACCGTATGAGCATGAAAAAAGCCTATTATTTTGACATTACAAACAGACACTCCAATTTTATTTATTGGTATAGATTTATATGTCGCGCGGCCGCAGCGCTGCGGCCGCGCGACACTTTGCGGCAAATTTGAGGCCCCTTTAGTCGTCTTTTACAACATCCACGGGCAAGATCTGTAATCTTACTCCGTCACCACACAGAAACCATATGACATAGGTAACATATATGCAAAGAAAGTAAAACTCCAAATAAAGCTCTATACCAACGTATAAATAAAATATCGTAAGGTCAATTTAAGAGTGGTAGGACCACACTGTCGACAGTTATCTGTCTACAGCCGCGGGCCGGTCCGTCCGGGGTAGTACCACACTGAGCAGAAAATCGACGTCTGAGTACTAGCAATTTGTTACTGCGCTTCGTTCGGTGAGCGAGAGAGCCGGGAGCCCAACTTTCTGAGGGTGTTTGCGTGTGGAGGGTTTTGTTGGTGCCCTTGGTATCACCAAGCCTCATTGCACGCATTCACACTCCCTTCACCTTCTTCGCGGTAGGCAGCGTCCCTGTAAATGTCCATGAGCGGCAGAAACACTTACCATCAGGTGTACTGTTTGCTCGTTTGCCACCGTTTGCAATAAAAAAAAAATCCCTCCTATTGTGGAGCAGGCTCGAGCCCAACAGTGGGAACTATATAAGCTGAAATCATGATGATAACATGTTCATCGGATTGGTATATGGTTTTATTTCGAGTTTGCCTTTTTCGCATAGATTATCATCATCATCATCGCAGCTTATGTCCCACTATTGGGCTCAGGTCTCCTCCATAATGGGAGGGGAATTGACCTACTATTCCACGATAGTCAGGCGTGTTGGAATAGGGTTTTGTTTCGAGGTATCCTTCTCTTGCACATATGTTATATACATATATCCCTTAGTCGTCTTTTACGATACCCACGGTCAAGATGGAAGGAGAAGTGGTGAATTGTATTATTACCCCGTTACTACACGAGAAATTTATTAGTGCGTAATTTAATATTTATTATTATGTATTTTTAATAATTGCTGGAAAATATCCAATTATTTCAATAATTACGCAAACACGACAATGTTTTTTTTTCTTTTTTTTTTTTTATTGCAAACGGTGGCAAACGAGCAAACAGTACACCTGATGGTAAGTGTTGCTGCCGCTCATGGACCTTTACAAGGCCGCTGCCTACCGCGAAGAAAGTGAAGGGAGTGTGCATTGAGGCTCGGTGATACCAAGGACACCACCAAAACCCTCCACACGTAAACACCCTCAATTCACTTTTCACTTTTCACCCTCACTCACAATTCAATTAGTGCGTCATTAAAATTGCAGATCAGTTACATCATATGCTATTAATTATTCATGCCATTGTTGTACAATTTAATTTTTAAATACATTTTGTCAATTTATGATGAGTAAATGATAAATTGAAATGATGATTATGTTAATGATTTTAGATGTTTACGCGAGTATTACATATCATAAATAAAACTATTTTAACACGTTTTTTATTAGTTTCACTATGTATGTATCTGTCTATGTATGTAACGGAATCTTTGAACGTAATTTTGCCCCACTTTGAACGAACAGATTTTAATTAAACTTTGCACACTCGTTAAAGATCCATGACAATGCAATAATTCGATCAAAATAGCCAAATATCCTTATCAGATTCGCCAAGGTTTAGAATTTAATCGTATCCCTTCCATAAGAGCAAGAGAGATAGAGTTAGTGTGCGAACTACGCATGCGTGAAATTCGAAACTTCTATGATTTGGGCTGTCAGCTTGTAAGCGTATATTTTAGTATTTTAAACTATAATTTTCTATTATCAACGTATTTTATCGTGTTTGTATAAAATGTTAGAAACATCGAGCAATCAAAAATAAAATACAAAAGCTATAAAATGCATAAAAATTGTTATTAATACAGTTGAATTTAATTTCTTAATTAATTTTGTCGATTTTCATTGTAATGACGCAGTAAGAATACAATTAACTGCCCTGTTTCTTGCCTGCGAGTGTCGGCAAACACGACTAAGGAATTTTAATATGTAAATAACATCTATGTTAGAAAAGGGAAACTCGAAATAAAGCCCTATATCAGCCCGTCTGACCAGCGTGATATAGTAGATCAATTTCCCTTCCATTATGGAGAAGGCTCGAGCCTAGTAGTGGAGCATATATGAACCGAGATGATCATTTCAGCTTATCCACGTCCACCGCTGTCCATGGGCCTCCCTCATTTTACGCCACTGATTGCAGTCCTGTGCCAACGATGCCCAGCGACTTTCACCAGGTCATCGGTCCACCTAGATCGTCTTACACTGCGCCGTCCGATACGTGGTCGTCTCTCCGTTCAGAACGAACCGTTCTTCCCCAACGGTTGTCAGTTCGTCGAGCGATGTGTCCTGCCCATTGCCACTTTAGCGTGCTAATTCTTCTTGCTATGTTGGTTATACCCGCATATATGATGATGATGATGAATTATTAAGTATATAACTTCCACTACATATAGTTAGTTATAGGGTAGGCCACTGAAGCAAACGATTCGATGATTGTGTTTAGTCGAAAATGTAGATCTGTCTGCCGGCATTAAGAAACTACGAGTAATTACGGCAGATTATAGGGCCACACGCTGTTCATTCTGTCGCCACGGACATTTCGGGTTGGATATCATTCGAGTGGTGACAGCGTAAAAATACAATTCACCACCTTCTTTATCTGTAAAGGAAAACTGAGAAATATAATGTGCATATCTTCTTTATATATCAACTAGCAACCCGCCCTCGCTTCGCTTCGGTTATAGGTTATAGTCGTTTTACCCGCGTAGTTCCCGTTTCCGTGGGAATACCGGGATAAAATATAGCCTAGTTTACGCC
Organism: Lymantria dispar; assembly: GCA_032191425.1. NCBI lineage: Eukaryota > Metazoa > Arthropoda > Insecta > Lepidoptera > Erebidae > Lymantria > Lymantria dispar. The sequence continues at coordinate 17,007,974 of CM063465.1, read as the reverse complement.
CTGATTATTATAGCTTTCCATTGGTGAAAGAATTTTTGAAATCGGTCCAGCCGTTTTGAAGATTACCCGGAACAAACAGACAGACGGACAAAAATTTTTAAATTGCTATTTTAGGCATAGGTGTCGTGCAAATAACCGTATGAGCATGAAAAAAGCCTATTATTTTGACATTACAAACAGACACTCCAATTTTATTTATTGGTATAGATTCTTGTGTACGTGTGTATGACACTGCACTCCTCCTAAACGGCTGAACGAATGTTGATGAAATTTTTTGTGTGTGTCCAAGGGGATTCGAGGATGATTTAGATTCACAATTGGACCCGATAGGTGGCGCTGCTGTGTTATTTGAACAGAACAACGTCTGTTGGGTCAGCTAGTAATATTATATAGGATAGAGGTATACTCGAAATAATACACCATATCAACACCTCTGACTAGCGTGGTCCATTTTCCCTCGTATTGTGTCCCAATGCTGGGCTCAAGCCTCTTCCACGATAGGAGAGAAATTGACCTACTATACCACGCTGGTGACGTGTTGGTATAGGGTTTTATTTCAAGTTTTTCTTCTCTTGCATAGATATGGATAGATATATATATTGCATAGATATGGATAGATATCTTCTCTTGCATATGGTCCAAGCCGAGGTCTCCCCCGCAGAGCACAGATCAGTGTGTCTGGGGTTGCCGTGCCGGTGCAGACTCGGATGAAGTACCTGGGTCTGCACCTAGATAGTAGATGGAGCTTCGGGCCGCACTTTGCCCAGCTAGTCCCTCGACTCGCCAAGGCGGCCGCGGCGTTAGGTAGGCTTCTGCCAAACACTGGAGGCCCTGGATCGTCCTGCCGGCGTCTGTATGCCGGTATCTTGCGGTCTATGGCATTGTACGGTGGCCCTATCTGGACGGAGTCTCTCACCGCCTCCAATAAGGCTAAATTGCGAAAGGCGCAGAGAGCCATGGCGGTGGGAACAATACGAGGATACCGTACAGTGTCCTGGACTGCAGCCACACTGCTGGCGGGCGATCCACCCTGGCCTCTACAAGCTAGGGCACTTGCAGAGGTCTACCGACTCTGCGCTGCGGCGCGGGTCAGTGGCGGAGGTATCACCACAAAGGGACTGAGTAGGGCAATAAAAACAGCCCGAAGGATAGTTATCCGGCGCTGGAGGGAGAAATTGGTGTCCCCTGTAGCAGGACGGGGGACTGTAGAGGCGATTGCGCCCCACCTCCACCGCTGGATGAAACGAAAGCACGGCAACCTGACCTTCCGGATGACGCAGGTACTTACCGGACACGGGATCTTTGGTAAGTACCTGCATAGAATCAGGCGTGAGGAGGCCCCCGGATGCCATGAGTGTGGCGCGCCAAATGATGATGTGCGTCACACCCTGGAGGTATGTCCCGCCTGGGGGCCTCAGCGCCGCGACCTGTCGGCGGTCATAAGAACGGGCCTGTCGTTGTTGACCATCATAACAAAGATGCTCGACAGCGACAGGTGCTGGTCGGCGATGGCCTCTTTCTGCGAGGAGGTCATCGCCCGGAAGGAAGCCGCGGAGCGGGACCGCGAGGCACTTGCGTCCGCTAACTCGCTCCGTAGGCGGCGGCCAGGGAGGGGGAGGCGCCGATATGCGCGTCTCCTCCCACCGCCTTGAGTGACGACAGGTCGTGGCCTGACGGCCTTGCGTAGGAGTGTTGGGGATCGAATGTCATTAGACGATCTCTCCGGCACTCCGTAAAAGCGCGGAAGGGACCACTGTTGGTTTTAGTGGGTATTCTGGTTGCATAGGCGACTGGTGAGTCCCAAAAAAAAAAAGGATGACGATAATGATGTGATTTTTTTAAAGACTTTTTTTTTAAAGATGTTCGATGATCATCGATGTTGAAAGGGAAAACATCGATGTTTTAACATCGATGTTGTTATAGGCAAAACATCGTAACATCGATGTTAACTGTTTTTAACATCGATGTTGAAAAAGAAACATCGATGTTGAAAGAAAAACATCGATGTTGAAAGGAAAACACATCGATGTTGCTATGGGCAGAACGAAATTTTCAAAAAAAAAAAAAAAAAGCTCATCATTTGCCTGGAAGATTTTACACTTCATCGTCGTAACATCGATGTCAAAAATATTGGACCGATGTCCTAAAAAAAAAAAAAGATCAAAATTTGCCACGACAGTTTATATCGTAACATCGATGTTCGACGATATCGACATTTTTTTTTTTTGTAAAAAAATAAAAATGTCGATATTTCTGTAACATCGATGTTCGGTGTTCGATGAACATCGAACATCGATGTTGGGCTTTCGATGTTGACTTCGATGTTGACATCGATGTTAACATCGATGATTTTCTAACATCGATCATCCCTAGGTGGTAGTCTATGGTCTGGACACACTACTGTGCTCTCTCCCTATCGCGGGTTAACTTTTCGGGTATCGTCCCATTCGACGTCGGAGCATCGCCCTCATGCGGTTGCCCGTTCTGCGGGTGGCGGACTAATCCTCACCCCGTTCAACCACGGCTTCGGCTAGGGCGGCACAGGTAGGTACTCGCGCCTGTGCCGCCCAACGCGCTGACGGTGGAGCATGTCATGGTAAAGGAATTCCTCCGGGACCCGCCCCGCCGCGACAACTGCCTCGCAGAAGGCGGCACCGCGTTCTAGTGCCTGACGGTGTCAAATATTGTTATAGGTCAGCACCGATGATTGCGACGAGTTCACGGCGCTGTTCTGCCCAGGCCATGCAGACCTCGAGCGTATGCTATGCCGTGTCCACGTCGCAATCGCAGTCGTGGCAGGACGGCGACCTCTCCCTCCTCGTGACCTTATGCAGGTACTTGCCGAAACAATCAATCCCCCAACAACACCTACAAACACCAGTTGGAAGTAGAGGACACCGTGTCGCCGGCCCAACTAGTCCATCAGCACCGTCCGGAAGGTTTCGACGGTCCGAACGCCGAATCAGCCTTTCCACCCGGCCTGCCCAACGGGCAATGACGTCCCGGCAGGCGCCGCCCCGCCAGGCGGCCAGCTCGCGAAGCGAGGCACAGACTTTACAAACATTAACGGACACAAATGACATCTAGACTTGGCACAACAATTTATGGCTCGCTTAAAACATTGCCCTGCGCGGGATTCCAATTCGCGACACTGGCTTTGTAGGTTGGTATCTTAACAAAAAATACACATATTATTTCATATTTTAATTGTATTATCTATTATTAATATAACATAATTTATCATTACATTTATGCTCTATTTTAAAGCAGAGGCCTATTAATTATTTAAAATACTCTTCCCCTGGAGGGGACAAATTCATTTCAGATAAAAGCTAACGTATAGCTATGTCCTGTTTGATGGCGGTTACGAATACTACGATATACTGTCTTAAAAAACGATTCAGAACTTTATATTGAGCTAGATCCACTTCGACTAGGGACGGGACACAGAGTCGAATAGAAAGTATCGATACTGTACTCATGAGTAATATCGGAAACAAAAATGTAGATACTCCAAAGTATCGAGTAAGTACTTTTCAAAGAGCCTATCAGATACGTTCATCACGGGATTGTGATGAGCTTTTTTTAGGAATTAAACATCCGTGAACGAATGGATATTTAAGTTTAAAATAAATTATTTCTACAATTTATTCGATACCTGCCAAAAAGTAGTTATTAGGTAAAAGTATCGAATACAAAGCATCGAGTATAAAAGTATAGGTACCGAAAAAAAAAGACTTGATCCCAAAAAGTAGCGATACTTTTTTCGTGTGCCCAACTTCGTCTGATACCGTCTGAATAACATTTACAAAAAGTGTTGACGTCAGACAGGCGGCCGTTCATAAAGCCTTTATTGCCACAACTTTTGCAATATGCAATTATAAATGATTACATATTGAATAAGAGGAAGAAATGAGGAAGTGTCAGCCCATAGCATTCTGAAATTATGTAACTGCCTATGCGAAAGTATTTTTAAAATCGAATCAGCGGTTTTAGAGATTATCCATTATAAATTAAATTTTTATCTATAATATTAACGTCTAAAATTACTATGTACATACATTACTTAAGCACTTACAATATATTACAGTTGTAACAAATCATTTAAAATGGCAAACGGCATATACAAAAGCTGAGTTATAATTTAAATTGCTGAGTTCATAATTAGTTGCTGACACATCTATATTACAATACATTTAATAATTTGGCAAGACAATATGGCATTTTTTTATATATATAATTTAGTCTTATATTAGAATTATATATTTTAATATATTTAATACACTTATTTTAAATTACGAAAATCACCTTTTTTAAATTATCAACTTACGACACTAAATACCTAGTATTTATCCAATGAAAATATCTGTGAACTTGTAAAACCCGTCATTTAAATACTATTTTCAGCAAAAGACGAGTAACAGAAAACATGAGAAAAAAAAACTTGAAACAAATCTCAATTCACGTGGTAGGAATTTTTCCTTGAAATTGTAAATTCTATTTGGAGGATCAATAACCTCCTTTTTTCCTTCCTGTCCGCATTCATTACCTCCAATTCTTTACCTGTTACGATAGGCAGAGATTTGACTATAACCCTTCCTTAAAATCCATGAGCGAGAGTTCCACTTACCAGCAAGTGGAATGCTTGTTTGTTTGCAACAAAAGTCAATAAAAAAGACGTGAGTAGCAATGATACATATCGTTTAAAAAACAACAATAAATAATTAACGAATAAAAATAGTAACAATATTAATAATAAACACATACTGATAATAGTCTAACTAAAATTGGAATGAAATGCGACATGATACCAGTGAAATCCACAGACATTTAAATCGGTTTGTATACTTAAGTTAGTGACTAAACAACATTGCAGAGTTCAGCTAAAATGTACAGATCTTAAGCATCTTACAAACGATAACAACATAATAAATCTTGACTTGCTAGATGAAAAAGAATACCATGTTTTTGTAGATTACCTAATACCAGCGGTGAGTTAGTAAAAATCTTATGTTTTATCCATTAATTTCACACGATGTCATAACAAACGTATAAACAAATAGCATTTTACAAGAAAGAAGCTTCGAAAGGCTACTCTATCCAATCTGCTTAGTAGGCCAACTTTATTACTATTATTGAGGAGAATCGCAATTAATTACTATTAAGCTCAATAAAAACAAACTCAGAAGGAAATGGAAATGTATGCTTATAGGTTAAGGTTATATTCGTCATCATTATTCAGCAATTACTTTATTGACTTCTCCATAAAACGCTACATGACACTTTTTCTGATCCCATCCAATGACTTTCGGCTACTTTCGTCTAATATGCGGGCCACCTGGCAGCAATTACCTTACATATTCATAGTCCTCACGTCCGTTTGGACAGCTATTTAAAAGTAATTTAAACCTTTGAATGATGAATATCAGTGTCTGTGTATTTATGAAAAGAAATCCCAATACTGTAGCATTAAACTAATATGTAATTTTTATTATAAATAATGTAAAATGCTAAGTATAATATTAATATGTACCTATAATAAAATAATTTAAAATGCTATTATTATTTTTTTAAATTCACGTATACGCCTTTGATATAATATTTAAATTAACGCCATTTTATGTGTTTTATTTTTTTATTTTAGACAAGCCGAGCTAAGGAATAAATCTTTGTAACTAGGCGGTCTTTGCATACATAAAATTAACGATCTCAAATCACATATAGATTCACTGAGAGAAGAATTATCTATATGGGGACCGAACCACCTATCATGAGAGATAAGTACTTAGACCACGCTACTATCTGTGTAGTCAAAAATGTAAAAATTCCAAGAAAATTTTAGATTTCTTAATCTTCTGCCTTCAATATAAATAATACTATATTTAGTCACGCTTCTTGAATATTGAGATAATAACGTGTGACCCCGTTTCCTTAATTTCTCACTTGAAATATTCTGTTGGGAATTACCTACAAGTTTTACCTATAAGTTTTATTTAACTATTTAGGAGTGGTAGGACCACACTGTCGACAGTTATCTGTCTACAGCCGCGGGCCGGTCCGTCCGGGGCAGTACCATGCTCTCGCAGAAAATCGACGTCTGAGTAGTAGCAATTTGTTACTGCGCTTCGTTCGGTGAGCGAGAGAGCCGGAAGCCCAACTTTCTGATGGTTTTGGTGGTGTCCTTGGTATCACCGAGCCTCAATGCACGCATTCACACTCCCTTCGCTTTCTTCGCGGTAGGCAACGACCTTGTAAAGGTCCATGAGCGGCAGCAACACTTACCATCAGGTGTACTGTTTGCTCGTTTGCCACCGTGTGCATTAAAAAAAAAATATTAAACTCGGTTGAGGTTATCAATGTTTGTTATCATAGCAAACTTCCAAGTAATGTTGTCATAACATATTTGCATAACTTTTGGTGCGAACTTTAAGGAAATAATTTTGTTAAGGGGATTTACCTGTTACATATTATTATTAATTGCCGTGTAAGAATACAATTCAAGGAAAGGGGACTGCCAATTTTTGCTCATCTAAACACACAAAATAAACAAAATTGAAGTGTCTGTTTGTAATGTCGAAATACTGGCCTTTTTTCGTATTATCGCGGTTATTTCGCAACGCTGTGAACTCGTCGCAATCATCGGTGCCGACCTGACGCTGCCGACTATCCCCAGGTTGATGGTTGGCAGCGTCGGGAATTGGGACGCGGTCGCAGCCTTCTGCGAGGCAGTGATCTCGCAGAAGGAGGCGGCGGATCGCCTGCGCGAAGAGCACAGCCTCGATGAGACGATCCGCCGCCACAGTCGCCGCCCAGTAGCCACGAGTACTTGCGCCTCATGCCGCCCTAGCCTAGGCCGCGGGTGATGTGATCAGGGTATTAGTCCGTCACCCGCTGAGAGGCCGACCGCGTGAGGAAAGACCGATGTCCTCCGCCGGTCGATGGGAGGGTACCCCAAATAGAGGATATTCCACCGGGCCGAGCACTGATGACAAGTAACCCTGCTCCGGTGGTCAGCCCAACGACGAAGGCGACGTGCACGTGGGTGAGTTGCGAGTGTGCGTGCTTATGCCCCTCTGTTGCCCCGGACGGAGTGGTGCGAAGAGTGCGCCGACCGCAACCCACCATCAAAAAAAAAAATCGCGGTTATTTGCACGACACCTATGCCTAAAAGCAGTTTAAAAATTTTTTGTCCGCCTGGCTGTCTGTTTGTTTGAGGTAATCTTCAAAACGGCTGGACCGATTTAGATAATGTTTTACTACCAGGTAGCTGTCTATATAAGGAATAACTTAGGCTATCATTATTATTATTTTATCCCGGTATTCTCACGGGAACGGAATAATGCGGGTAGGGCGATTGACACCGAAGTGAAGCGAGGTTGGGTTGCTAGTTGTAAATAAATCGTTCGATTTTTGATTTCACTACGCTTCGAAGATTTTGCGGCGTAAAATCGATAAAAATAATCGGTCAAAACGCGATAAAACTTACAAAAATAGTTTTATTAAAATGTGTAATACTCGCGTAAACATCAGACATAATTTTTTATCTGTAACATAAAAAAGAAAAGTTGTTGGGCGTCGTTGGATGCAGGAGGTACAGGAGCGCACTTTGTGGCATAATATGAGGGAGGCCTACGTCCAGCAGGGGACGGTGATAGGCTGAAATGATGATGATTCCTTTAGTGGTGTGATTTGAAAGCGATATGCTGGATTCGAATCCTGATCTGAGCAAAAACTATAATCGGACATTTTATAGATTATTTTCAGGTAATCAATAGTCAATGAATACATTAATTTGTTACTTTTTTCAGGACATTGAATATTAAAAAATATTTTATAAAGTTTTTAATATCCATATCCAGAGCAACAATAAGAAAATTACATTGATTCAAAATTACTTTTATTCACCTTTTTATACTATTTTTAACCTCCATTGCAAAAAAGGGGTGTTATAAGTTTGACGTCGATGTCTGTCGGTGGCATAGTAGCTCTCAAACGGATAGACCGATTTCGATGCGACTTTTTCCATTTGAAAACTAGTTTTCGTACGGTGGCTGTTAGCTATGTTTGTTTGATTACTCGAATAAGTGCAGCATAATCGTTAAATGACAATTGATAATTCCTGTTGAAGAGATAGTACAGTCATTTGGTTGAAAAAATAGAGGTTACCTGATTAAAACTCGGTAAGAGCTGGTCAAAATCTATAAAATTGCCAATTTTCAAAACTCCTGGAAAACTTTTCCAGTAAAAATACTAAATGACTGTACTAAGAACGTAATACTTTTTTTTATTATTTTAGTTTGTGTTTTCAAAATTTTCAATTTTACTTATTACTGTTTTCATATAACTAGAAAGAATCATGAAATAAATTCAATTTTTATACATATCCGCCAATACTTTCTCCATGGGTGTTTGTCCTATGGTTTTAGCGAAGAATTCTCTTTCTAATTGTTGAGGTGTGACTAGACGAAGAAGTGGTAGTAATAGCAGGAGTCTGCCAAATCTCGCTGGAGCTGTGCCATGCGCTGTACGTGCGTGAGTCATAAGCATCACTTGAGCTTGGTCTTGAAGGTTCTCTATTTGTAGTGGATCCTTTAAACCACGTGTCTCTGAAAGTAAAATAAAAAATCATCAAAGAAAATTATTAAATAGATCTCTTTTCTTATCGCTCATACACGTCCCACTGCTGGGCATGAGTCTTCTGCCCGATAGGAGGATAATTCATCTACTCTACCACGTGGATCAGACATGTTAGTTGAAAGGAAAACTCAAAATAAAACTTATTTTGAGTTTTCCTTTTCTTGCACAGATGTTATCGGTAGATTACATTCTTAGTCCGTCGCCATAGGGAAAGACACTTTCCGTATAGCGACGGGATAAAGATTACAATTGTCGCCATCCCTTGCAGGCTCGTGGGTGACGTAAAAATTGGCTTAATGGTCAGCAAGAGAGCTGACAAGACCTCATTACGATCGCCAACCCGCTTGACAAATGAGTTATAATTGTGGAGAAATTTGAGGGAATTTTCAATAGTGCTACACTGTTAATGGTATCTTTTGGGAATTTTAGTGGAAAACGAAAATTATTGTAAAAGCACTGTTATATCATATTTTTTTTTTTATTGCAAACGGTGCAAACGAGCAAACAATACACCTGATGGTAAGTCTTGCTGCCGCTCATGGACCTTTACAGGGTCGCTGTCTACCGTGAAGAAAGTGAAGGGAGTGTGAATGCGTGCATTGAGGCTCGGTGATACCAAGGGCACCACCAAAACCCTCCACACGCAAACACCCTCAAAAAGTTGGGCTTTCGGCTCTCTCGCTCACCGAACGAAGCGCAGTAACAAATTGCTAGTACTCAGACGTCGATTTTCTGCTCAGTGTGGTACTACCCCGGACGGACCGGCCCGCGGCTGTAGACAGATAACTGTCGACGGTGTGGTCCTACCACTCTTATTCAGTACACACCAGTAGTTTTTAGTATCTCAGTATATAAACTGTTATAATAAATTGAAAACAGTATGATATTGAATATAATACAAGACCACCTCACGTTCCATCCAAATTCCCAAGCCAGCATTTACGTTTGAGAAAGTGATTACGAGAAAGTCAGGGGTCGCATTGTATTTTAAAGCCATATGGAGTAAAAAGGTTTATTTATTTTATTATAGAACTACAATTATCTGGAGTAATATCCATAGAGCCAATATATTATTTCCTTCCTTGTTATTTTATTCCTTTGCCTGAAGTTTGCCCAACATTTGTACACTTCATAATTAATAATTCTCCAATTACTTATAAGCAATTTATAAAAACGTGATTTGTGGTAGCAATGCATGTTTCAGAAGGAAACTTGTGGATTGGAAATTGTTATTTGTCAGAGTTGCACTCTTTGTCAGCTTTTCCAACAACCATGAGCAATTTTAGAATTGATTAGTGGCCATTACAACATAGCATTCTGAGAATATATATAATATTTTCCGTGTGGTCATGGAGTTAGAATACAAATACCCTTCTCTTGCCCGGGGTTGTCGAAGAAGACTATTAAAGAATACGGTATGCCTTAGAATAATAACGTATAGAAGGTAAGTTCGCGCACAAAAAGTGAAGCATTTCAATTAGAGCCTAATGGAGCTTACGCCGGAACCGTTCCGTAATGTACAAGTCATTGTACTGCACGTACGTACGCAACTCTTAAAAAAATAAATAGATAATAATGATGGTTTGTGCATTCAAATGGTGTCATAACACAATTGAAAAACTTAAAAAGGTTTTTAACATTACTTTTAAAAGTATTTCGACGATTGATGTTAAAAAAAACAAAATTTGATTTCATAATTTGTATAGTGGTGTGCGTGTGTACGTGTGTAATCGTCTGCGCGCCATTAGTATTTTTAGATTCAAGTTTCGAACGTTTGAAGTATTGACACTATCCTTCTATACGTTATTATTCTAAGACGGTATGCAGAGAAAATCCATCTATTAATAGAATGAAAACCTATCATAAAACCCTATGTTAATACGTTTTTTTTTTTGCAGGTTATGATGAGGACGTACGCTGGCCGTGCCGTATAAAGCGACGAAAGGGCAGCACGTGGTCTCATAACCCACTGAATTCCCCCTCATTGCTATGGGGTCGACCATTGGTATCGAATTCTTGAAGTGCATGGCCAGCCCAGGGGGGTTACCGTTTCGGGTACCCATCGACGCCCCGGCGGCACTACCTGCTGCTCTGTTTCACAAACGCTATGACATGTTCTTCTTTAACGTGCATAAGAACAGAACTTTCTTCACGGTACGCTAGGGTATACTTCTGGTATTGCTAAAGTCAATCAGTGGTAGTATAATTTCAGCTATGCTGCTTGCTCGTTTGCTACAAATAAGCAATACACAAAAAGAATTTGACACTTACCAGATTTAAAAAGTACAATAGCCTTCATACAGGCAAACTCCGCTGGATCGACTAGTACAGTCCGATATCGAGAAAGAACTTCACGCAGTCGACGAAGCGTTGGTGAGTCTACACCGTTCTCTGGAAATTAAAACAAAATTATATAAAATCCATCTATCCATCCGTCATTATCCGTTTAGTGACGGAGCAAGAATACAAGTCACCACCCCCCTCTCTTGCCCCTAGGTGTCATAAAAGGCGACTAAGGGATGTGATTTGTAGATAACATCTATACAAGAGCAGGATAGCTCGACATAAGATACAACATGTCTGACCAGCATGGTATAGTAGGTCAATTTCCATTCTATTGGGGAGGAGGCTCGAGCCCAACTGCGACGTAGTAATTAAGTAATATATAAGGTACTAGCAACCCACCCTCGTTTCGTTTCTGTTTCAGTCGCCTTACTCGCGTAGTTCCCAATCCCGTGGATATACCGGGATAAAATATAGCCTATGTTACTCCCTGATATTATAGCTTTCCATTGGTGTAAGAATTTTTGAAATCGGTCCAACAGTTTCGGAGCCATATTCAATACAAATAAACAAACAAATCTTTCCTCTTTATAATATTAGTATAGATATATCATTATTATATACTAGCAACCCGCCCTCGCTTCGCTTCGGTTTCTGTCGCCTTATCCCCGTCGTTACCGTTCCCGTGGGAATACCGAGATAAAATATAGCCTAGTTTACTCCCTGATATTATAGCTTTCCATTGATGAAAGAATTTTTGAAATCGGTCCAGCCGTTTTGAAGATTACCCGGAACAAACAGACAGACAGACAGACAAAAATTTTTTAATTGCCATTTTAGACATAGGTGTCGTGCAAATAACCGTGTGAGCATGAAAAAAGCCTATTATTTTGACATTACAAACAGACACTCCAATTTTATTTATTGGTATAGATGGGAGTATTAAACCAAGCTTCAATCTGTAAAGTTGTCTTTGATTTACGATATAGTCCCGTTCGTACATGGTGACCCTGCCAGGATTCGAACCTGGAATCTGCCCGTCCGTACACAGTAGAATGAGCCCAGACCACGATATCTATCCGCCAATTGACGTCTACTGTCGAATATATTTATATTTTACGTGTGATGACGGAGTAAGAATACAATTCACTATCGCCTATCTTGTCCGTGAATGTCGTAAAAAACAAGTAAAACGTTCGTTGTGTTACGAGATCTATCTGTGTGCCTACTCTGGAAATCCATTCTAATTTCGAAACCGATTCAATTCCAATCTCACCAAACTTATATTTGGTACTCTTGAACAAAATCGAGAATGAATTCTTCGCGTTTGGCGTTGTTATTTTGACCAAATGTGTCGTATTTTCTTATTTTAAACTAGCAACCCGCCCTCGCTTCGCTTCGGTTATAGGTTATAGTCGTTTTACCCGCGTAGTTGCCGTTGCCGTGGGAATACCGGAATAAAATATAGCCTAGTTTACGCCCTGATATTATAGCTTTCCATTGGTGAAAGAATTTTTGAAATCGGTCCAGCCGTTTTGAAGATTACCCGGATCAAACAGACAGACAGACAAAAATTTTTTAATTGCTATTTTAGAGGCATAGGTGTCGTGCAAATAACGATGTGAGCATGAAAAAAGCCTATTATTTTGACATTACAAACAGACACTCAATTTTATTTATTGGTATAGATTAATAACGTTATCGAACTCGAACACTACAAAGAAGCTTTCTTGCAATTGTGCAACATTAACGATTTTAAACTACATCAAATTCGCGTCGGGAGTAGCAAATATTTGATTTAATCGACGAGAGTCGAATTCATTTAGTTCAAATATATTACACCGAATTTGATTCCAATCGTGCGCTAGTGTCGCTTTCAAGAGTGCCAAATTTGCTCAAATTCGAGCTGCGATTGGATTTAGGATTGGAATCGAGATTCAAGAGTAGAGATACTGATCTCTTGCAGGACTTTTGTATTGTGCGTTGACTATAATCGTGTTTTTTCATTCCTTACGGAAGGCGCTAACGTGTAAAGTACTTTAAGTATGAGTTAGACAAATATACATATTTGCTTCTTACGTAAAAGTGAATTAAAGGACGTAAACAAAAACAATTGGAGAGGGATTAGGTCCCTAATGCACAGTAGTAAAATTATTTTCATAATCGTATTTTCAGGAGACCGATTAGGTCTCAAACGCACCAAAGGGTACGTTAGTTACGAGATCTTTTAGGTCTCCAAAGCACCAGCTGAAAGTTCTTTGAAAATGATGGCGCAGGGAACATGGTAAAGGAATAACAAACTACGCAAATATCTATGGAAGTGATGGAAATCTCGAAACCTTATAAAACTTGTTTGACCAACGTAGTAAGGTCAATTTCGCTCCTACTGTGGGATTTTATTTCTATTGGTTGGTAGGTTGCTTACGATTTATTTTTTTTTATTGCCAACGGTGGCAAACGAGCAGACAGTACACCTGATGGTAAGTGTTGCTGCCGCTCTTGGATCTTTACAAGGCCGCTGCCTACCGCGAAAAAGTGAAGGGAGTGTGAATGCGTGAATTGAGGCTCGGGAGATACCAAGGGCACCACCAAAACCCTCCACACACAAACACCCTCAGAAACTTGGGCTTCCGGCTCTCTCGCTCACCGAACGAAACGCAGTAACTAATTGCTACTACTCAGACATCGATTTTCTGCGAGAGTATGGTACTACCCCGGACGGACCGGCCCGCGGCTGTAGACAGATAACTGTCGAGTGTGGTCCTACCACTCAAAAATTCCTACCACTCAATAATTTCGAGTTTTCCTTCTCTTGCATAGATGTTATATGTTTATTATATCCCGTAATCGTTTTTTACGACATCCACGGGCAAGATAGGGGTTGGTGAATTGTATTCTTACTCCGTCACCACACGGAATAGCTATCTATATTATATTATCCACCTTAGTCCGTGTGATGAAGGAGTAATATAATGATCAACATCCTTTAAATTGAGGAATGCAAATAGATACCACAGAAAGAGAAAAAAGAAAGAAAGAAAAGTATTTATTTTCTGCCACAGAGTAGAGACGTTAGGAACACAGAAAAATCTATACCAATAAATAAAATTGGAGTGTCTGTTTGTAATGTCAAAATAATAGGCTTTTTTCATGTTCACACGGTTCTTTGCACGACACCTATGCCTAAAAACGATTAAAAAATTGTTGTCTGTCTGTCTGTCTGTTTGTTCCGGGTATTCTTCAAAACGGATGGACCGATTTCAAAAATTCGTTCACCAATGGAAAGCTATAATATCAGGGCGTAAACTAGGCTATATTTTATCCCGGTATTCCCATGGGAACGGGAACTACGCAGGTAAAACGACTAAAACCGAAGCGAAGCGAGGGCGGGTCTAGCTAGTCTTACAATAAATGAAAAACATAAAATCAATAATCTGCATAAGGAGACATAATAATTGTGATCGAATGAACGTTTCAGCTGCGGCAGAAAAAAGGATAACTGCTCAGCAATTGTTGTGATGTCAATGTAACACCACAACGCTGATTTTCAGCAGTGTCCCTTTTTTATTCTGCCGACGTCAGACATCAAAGCTACCAAGTGGTGGCGTAAAAAACCCAAATCAAAATATTATACCAACACGTCAGCACGTTTGACCAATGCCCCATAGAAAGCCAATTTCCTTAACTTGGAGGTATTTCTTGCTCAGTAAAGGGACCTTTACAGCTGTAAAGAAAAAGATATACCTTGGTCCATTTGATCGCTTCCGAAGAGTGCGGCGCAAGCGGCGTCCAAGGGTAAGCACCACTGTATAGCATTTAGGAGAAAGAGTTCTGACCACGCTTCTTCTAGCAGTATTACCTGGAAGTATTTGGAGTTCTACTAATAAGTGCCTTACGTAATTTCTAGTAATAATTCCTCAAATTCCTAATCAAATTAATATCTTTATTACCTTAGAATAAAAAGACGTCGTAAAAGACGACTAAGGGCACTAGATTGACTCGGACCAACTCCATCTGGTACCATTTGGGTCAACGATTACATTCCCAAGGAGGGTTGACGTCAGGCAAGCGGCCGGTCACAAAAGTCATTGCCGAAACTTTTTGCAATATGTCAAAACAGATGACATATTGCGTCGACCCCAAGTAATTGGGATAAGAGCAAGATGATGATGATTACCTTAGAATAATAACGTATAGAAAGTAAGTTCGCGCACAAAAAGTTCAAAGCATTTCAATTGGAGCCTAATGGAGCTTACGCCGGAACCGTTCCGTAATGTACAAGTCATTGTACTGTACGTACGTACGCAACTCTTAAAAAATAAATAGGTAATTATGATGGTTTGTACATTCAAATGGTGTCATAACACATTTGAAAAACTTAAAAAGGTTTTTAACATTTACTTTTAAAAGTATTTCGACGATTTATGTTAATAAAAACAAAATTTGATTTCATAATTTGTACATTGGTGTGCGTGTGTAATCGTCTGCGTGCCATTAGTATTTTTTTTAGATTCATGTTTCGAACGTTCAAAGTACTGACACTATCCTTCTATACGTTATTATTCTAAGCATTCTCACTCTACTTTTTGACCCCCGGCGTAAAAAGAGGGATGTTATGAATTTGACGTCGATGTTCATCTTTTTTTGGTGATCTTATTGCTCGTTTTAATCTATAGCAATAATATAAAAAGAAAACTAATGGTGCAGAAGCAATTTTCAACTAACAGTCGTATCGTTGCCAATTTTGAATCAGTTAAAATAATATAAAAATCTCTTAAATCTCATCATCTTTATATATAAATTTCTTGTGTACGTCATTGAACTCCTCCTAAAAGGTTGGACTGATGTTGACGATATTTTTTGTGTGTTCAGGGGAATTCAAGATTGGTTTAATTCACAATTGGACCCGGTAGATGGCGCTTTATTTTCTTTGAACAGGACAACGTCTGTTGGGTCAGCTAGTATTTTATAATATCCAACTACAGTTACAGGTTATTAATTCGATTCAGAATCTTACCTGATCACGAAAAGCTAGACTAGCAAATGACGGCAAATTTTTAGCCCATTTAACGGCCATAAACAGCAAACGGGCCGCGGACTCCGCTGCACTTTCAACGCCCAACGGTCTGAAATGAATTGTCAATTCGAAATATTTAAAAAAATCAAGGGTTATCTAATGATGATAAGTCAAATGGAACACTATCAGACATTTACATGTGGCGTCTCGTTGATCTTAGAAGGGACTTTTGATGGACATGTCAAAATGTCATGTAGCGCTTTGAAATTTTATTAATTATTTTAGCGTTTTTCAGTTTTATTTTGAATAATTTTACTAATATTTTATGTAATATAATGCAGATATGCTGCTGAAGTGTAGTGAATATGATATAATAGTGAATATGATATAATAGTGAATATGATATAATAGTGAATTGCGAGCATTTTCATATTCTGCTAAAATTCGCAGTGGAATCATGATTTGGTTGTCAGCACCTAATCAATAGTAACGACTATGAATAAAATACAGAGACTAAAGATGTGAAGAATATTATAAGTTGAAACTGGCACCAATAGCTCACGAGTGTAGCTTATTGCCATTACTAAAGGTATCTTATCGTAGAAAATCTTTTTAACACGCTTTTATTAGCTTCACCTGTATGTTTGTTTGTAACGTCCACCTTTGAGTTCCATTTTGCCCTACTTTGAGCGATCAGATTTTCTTTAAACTTTGCACACCTATCAAAGACCGATGACAATGCAATAATCCGCGTTTTTTTTTTGGAGGTGGGTTACGGTCGGCGCACTCCTCGTCCGCTCCGTCCGGGGCGACAGAGGGACGTAAGCGCGCACGCCCGTAACCCACCCGCAGGTGCCTTGACGTCAGTGGTCGAATGCAATAATTGGCTTAAAAAAATCGATTGCCCTAATTAGATTCGCCAGGATTCATCAACTTCTTTCAGAATCCTTTGCATGAGAGTAAGAGAGATAGCGCTACTCGGGCACTCAGCATAACACAAACGTGTAGAGACTTTCCTATGTTAATAATTGCGTCTTGAGCCGTATACATTCATCGATGTACCGACAAATCCAATATGCATACTAATTACATTCCGGTGGCTATTCACTAAAAAGTGAAAATAAATATAGGTTAAAAAAACTAAAACACGGTTTCAACTAAAAATTGTAAAATCGATTTACGAAAATGTGGCACAAATCACCCCACGCTTATTTCACAATCATCATTATCATCTCAGCCCATATACGTCCCACTGTTGGGCTTGGACCTCCTCCATAATGGAAGGGTAATTGACATACTATACCACGCTGGTCAGACGTGTTGGTATAGGGTTTCGGTATATAGATATTTCACAATAATATTAATATATTTCGTTAATAGATTGACCCGGACCAACTCCATCTGGTACCATTTGGGCCAACGATTACATTCCCAAGGAGGGTTGACGTCAGGCAGGCGGCCGGTCATAAAAGTCATTGCCGAAACTTTTTGCAATATGTCAAAACAGATGACATATTGCGTCGACCCCAAGTAATTGGGATAAGAGCAAGATGATGATGATGATGATTAATATATTTCGTTCATTATTATTTTCTGTCTATATTGGAAATTATTTTATATTTTTTAGTTGAAAGTGTGTTTTTTGGTTTTTTTTTTAAACTATATTTATTAAAGATCACATAAGGTTCAAGTTTTCAAACAAGAAAATAAAAATTATCCAGTTTAATCTAAAGTTAATATCACTTCTCGACCAAGACTGTTTAACTTTTTTGTATTGGTCTAATAGAAAACAAACGAATTACAGTATTTTGAGATTGTGTTCGCTGAAATTAAACACAGATAGTGTGTTTTCCGTTGAAAGGCCTGTCAACCCGATATGATTTTAAAGTAAAGTCGAAGCATATAAATCAAGAAATCGGTTCCATTGCGCTGTTCAATAAGCAGATAGAAGAAATTTGGAAAATTATAGCTATACATCTCAATTTCTTAAATCCAAATCGTTATGCGGATTGTTGAAGCCAATAAAAGAGAGTTGAAGTCATCAGTGCACAAAAAACAGCTACCTTGCGGTCAAAAATCACGCTAATTACATTCTTACTTCGTCACCCTACGTAAAACCATGTACCATTACAATTGCTGTAAAAGTTCATCATTCATTCATCATAACTTCGGCTCATATACGTCCCATCGTTGGGCTCGAGGCACCTTCACAATAGGGGAAAATGGAACTTACTATACCATGCTGGTCAGACAATTTGGTATAGGGGTCTGTTTAGAGCTTTCCTTCTCTTGCATCAATGTTATACGCATATTATATCCCTTAGTCGTCTTTTACGACATCCACGGGCAAAATAGGGAAATGGTAAATTGTATTCTTACTCCGTCACCATACTTAGTACATCTATTTTCTGGTTCATGTTTATAATCACCAGAGCTGAACTTCAAGCAGGACGTCATTGAACTATATTTTCCTTTGAGTTTTGTCGTTCATCTATGAGAAGCCAAAGATGTGGCTGTGAGGTGCACCAACAACCTCTTAAATAGGATATTGAGATTAGGGTAAGGAAGAACATGAGCTTACCTATAAGAAGTACAGTTTTGAGGATAATTTATAGCAGCCGGTGGAGAGTATGACGTGGAATCCTCTTCGTTAGTTACATCGATGCTGTCATCTGCAAAACATAAAGGTTTTATTAACATGAAGCTTCAACATTTTGTTGGCACAATATATTTTTAGAAGCACAAGAATCGTCCTAAAGTTACTTCGTTCTGACTACATTATTATTATTACAGCTCTTATACAATACAATGCGACGTCCTATTGCTGGGCTTGAGCTTATTCTACAATGAAAGTTAACAAATTATGAAATTAAAAAAGCGACCATTCATCTTAAATCCCTATCTTGCAAACGTCACAATATTCTGACTCCTTAAGCACATCGCCAAGGAGGCTCAGTTTCAAGACACTGCCTGCTTCTAAATTCCATCAACACAACAAAGGAAGAGGTATGGTCGTCTTTTTGATTAAATCTTTGTTTTTTTTTTACAATAATAACTCCTTACACTCAAGAAATATTGTGGTGGCTTTAAATACATTTAAGTAACGGACACAAATTAGATACAGTTTCAGAACAATAATTTGTGAATTGCACAAAGTGTGATCTTGCGTGGAATTCGAACTCGTGGCACTGACACTGTAGATATTTTAACCATTACGCCATCTGTGCAGTCAAGTTTTGAACTGGGTTGATGCTTTGACTTTATTTATGTTCTCACTTTAGACTAGGCATCTATCAACACCATCATTCAGCCTTGCGATATCCAGTGCTGGACGTAAACCTTCCTAATAAATGAGGGAATAGTTTCATAATAGCTGTATGCTTTACAAGTGGGTTGGCTATCGCAGGGAAGTTTGCCAAGAGAGAGCCGCGCAAAAGGTATCTCCCACGGGCAAGTAAGGGGTGTCGACATGTATTTTTATTCCGTAGTCACACAGAGAAGATACTTAGTACCTAAGTATCAATATATTTGTGGAGTACCCTAGATTTTTCAGGATTACTACAGCTTGATTAATTGACAACAGGTATACTCAGTATACCTTTACATATAAAAATAATAATTTTGATGACTTTGATTAATGAAATAACATAAAAAATTATGACAAATCAAAAAACATTTCATATTTTTGAATTCAGTTAAATAATAGAAAATTATAGTTAAAAAAAACTAAAAAAAACATTTAAAAGTTACAAGTCAAGTAGATACTAGTAGTTTACTTTCATCTTAAAAGTTTTGTACATAAATAGCTTCAGATAGTCTTTGCTACACTGCGCTAAGCTGACAGCCCGAATCATAGAAATTTCGAATTTCACGCATGCGTAGTTCGCACACTAGCTCTATCTCTCTTGCTCTTATCCAAAGGATACGATTAGAAAATTCTAAATCCTGGCGAATCTAATCAGGATATTCGCCTATTTTGATTGAATTATTGCATTGTCGTGGGCCTTTGACGAGTGTGCAAAGTTTAAATAAAATCTGTTTGTTCAAAGTGGGGCAAAGTGACGTTCAAAGATTCCGTTACATACATAGGTGCCGTTACATAGATACATACATACATACAAGTGAAACTAATAAAAGCGTGTTTTTTTAACACGCTTTTATTTTGTTACCGTGACGCTCAGAGTATTATCAAAGCGCTCGGGTCTTGGTGGTAATAGGGATTGTCCTTTTACTAATAAATCTCTTACAATACTGCAAAATAATTATGTAGTCATCAAAATCGGCAGATGTTAGCGCAAACCGATGACAGTTCAGTAAAACTTACGCAAGACTCATTACCACAATGTAATATTGAAATGTCATTGATATTACGTTAGAAATAATTAGTAATACTAGAGTTACTAGCAGACTTAATATGACACATTTCTGACAAAGACTAATAGTTATTAATAGAATGTTAGACAGGATATGTCGCAAAGACATACGTTAGAAGTGAAACATTTGTTTTACAGGGAAATATATTAATTATTCATCAATTACTTTAAAATAGCATTGGAAAAAACGGATGAGGGAAGACTGCTACTGAGTTATAAAGTTGGATAAAATAAGAAATGAGTGTATTATATTAGGAGCTATCCGTGTGGTGACGGAATAAGAATATAATTCACCACACCCTACCTTGATCGTGGCTATCGTAAAAAACAACTAAGGGATATATAATATGCAAATAACATATATGCAAGAGAAGGGAAACTCGAAATAATACCCTATACAAACCTGTCTGACCAGCGTGGTATAGTAGGTCAACTTCCCTCCCAATATGAAGGAGGCCAACAATGCGACGTATGTGGGTTGCGATGATGATGATGATGATGAAATTATTACATTTTATAGTATAATGTCTTACCATCGCTGTCAGTATGAGTGTTTCCCTCGTCATGGTGGTCATGTGAAGAGTCAGGCTGTGGTGGCTGTTGTGGCTGAGGTGGTGGAAGTGGGGCGTAATGTGGCGATAACAGTGGATACCGGGCTGGCGATAACGCCATAGCGAGCGATACCGGTGGTCTGAAACAAATATTTTATGATATTTATGAAAAAAAGGGTAGTATACTTAAGTTCTAGCCGAGGCCGCGGGTGACGTGACCGGAGGATTAGTCCGTCACCCGCCGAGAGGCCGACCGCGTGAGGAAAGACCGACGTTGTCCCAGAGGGGGGGGGGGACGTCGGTCGATGGGAGGGTCCTCCTCAGGGGGTATTCCGTCGGGCCGACCACTGACGTCAAGTCACCCTGCTCCGGTGGTCGGTCCAACGACGAAGGCGTCGCGGCGTTCGGGTGGGTTGCGGGTGTGCGTGCTTACGCCCCTCTGTTGCCCCGGACGCAGTAGTGCGAGGAGTGTGCCGACCGCAACCCATCCCAAAAAAAAAGTATACTTAAGTTATATTTATTTGGCGTAACAAGATAAAAAATATTCTCAAATCGTTTTGAAAATTTTATCCTTCGCTATTCCTACACTAATAATAGAAAAAAAGCTATTTAATACATTAAATTTTCTATTATAACGCATTATCTAGTCTGTGTGGTGATGGGATAAAAATCCAATTTACTACTCCCTATCATGCCCGTGGATGTTGTAAAAGACGACTAACAATAAGGGATAAAATGCGCATATAACATATATGTATGCAAAAGATGGAGAACTCGAAATAAATCCCTGTACCAACTTGTCCGACCAGCATGTTATAGTAAGGTTAATTTCTCACCTATTGTAGAGGAGGCTCAAGCCCAGCAATGGGACGTATACCTATGAGTCTAAATGATGAAATGATAAGGCCTCAGAATGTACGTATATTCGTATCAAAAATTCTATAATATCTAAGAGAAATCAACACAATTTACAATCCTGCTCTCGCCGAGGCCACGGGTGACGAATTATTTTTTGGTCTAATTACTCACGGACGCAGAGATAGACTGGCTGAGGCTGATGCCCCGAAAGGGACATCGAGGAGGGAAAATGTTCAAAAGATTATCCCGCCGAGCTGACAACGGACGACAAGAAACTCGGTACCAGTGGCCGAACCAATATCGAAGGCGAGGGAGTACGGTAGGTTATGGGGCTAAGCTTCGCCCTTTTGACATCCCTAAAGGAACAAACGGCATGTGCTGTCCATATCACAACCAAAAAAAAAAATATCCAATCCTACTTACATATACCTTACCAAGATAAATATCTGTCACATCATAAAAAACAATAGCCCCTTTACCTTCATCTAGTTTCTCGCATAACCATAACGTTTATAGTACACACCATTAGCATTCAATAGTAATCGAGTTTAGTGCGTTCTCATGTATTCCACACCATAATATATAAAAATGTAATATTCACACAAAGTTTTTATGCTCAAGGGGAACGAAGGTGACTTACAAATAGTTTTTTAGTTAGAGAAAGTGGTTTGGCGACGATATGAATTTTTGAGAAGCATATTATAGTTTAATAATGATAATTTATGTCTTTTTTATCCAGTTTATTATGAATTATGAAGGTTGATCCAGGTTATATAAAATATATGATTCATTTATTGTTCAATCGTCTGAATTGATACATCTTTGTAAATTCTGTAAGTACTAATGCATTAAGGGTTCCTCAAGGGTCTCATCATGCACCCATTTTATTTTTGGTTTATTCTTAATATGTATGCTGATAGTATAATATAAACTTATTGCTAGTTTTGTTCAAACTGATACAAGATTCTTTCGATCACACCTATTAGATATCTTATAAATAGGGTAGCTGTATAGAGTTATAATAAAAATATTCCTAAATTAAGTAAAATTTGTTACCACACGTAAATGGTGTTTTCTAGACCACTATAAATAACAGCCTATAGATGCAGTTGTGTCATATCGACACGATTACGAATCATCATTATCCTGTTATTTGAGATAATATTACTTGAGGTTGACTCAATAGGTACATATCCATTTCTTTTCTATCGGATATATTGCAAAAATCTTTACTATAATTTTATGATGAGCCATCTTGACTAAGTAGTACCAGATGGTGTTGGCTTAAGTCTATGTAAAGCTCTTAGTTCTTTGTAACGACACCCACAAGTAATGTAAGGATTAGTATTTGTAATGGTGGCTACAGCGGTGGTAAGGTAAATTTTTCCTCTATTGTGGAGGAGGCCCAGTAGTAAAACGTATATGAGCTGAGATGATGATAATGATTTAAATAACAGCTTACATATCTTTGAGGAATCTCCAATTAGCTTGCTAGAGTCGACTTTATTTAATAATGTGTACAAAGTATACCCAAATTATGAACAATTGTTTGAGATTTTCACGAATATTTTACTAAATTGAACTTCTGTAACAAAAATTGCTCTAAGCCTGTGCCAACGAACTTTTAACCCGTACAACATCATCACAGAAGATCAATTATTCTCTTCTACCTATTCGAGTGCAAAACACACCTGAAGTTCAAAACACGTTAGTAAAACTTACTCACCCTGAACTAAACATCAGGCGGCTTGACCAGTCACCGCACAACCTTTGATCATACACATGAGGCTTGATCGACACGCCTCGGTGGAACGACGTCAATAGATATTATTAGACTGATTCTATACTTATAGAATACAGGCTATTTTAGTAATGCCATTTGATAAATATGTTTTGTATACAACCTTTTGTTATTAGCGTAGGGGTTTGTATAAGGTGGCGAATGACGCAAGTAATGCCTTATACCATAAATGAGTCCTGTTAAAAGGTTTTTCGATTTCAAAAACTCTCCTACTCCATGAAAAGCTACATTCAGCACTACAGCCTATATACGGGACGTCTATTTTTAACTTTTGTTGTCCACGCTTTGGAAATGCATTTACGCATTATCCCCCCACCGGTGATAGACGGAGGAGTGTGTGTGGGACTTGCCGGCTACATAAGCGACCGAAATACCCACTAAAACCACAGCGGCCCCTTCCGAGTTTTAGTTAACTAGATGACGGTAGCACCTAATAGCACTCACCGCCATGGCCCTCTGCGGTCGTCGCAGAAAATCTGACAGGCTGTGACTATCATGTCATGTTAGCCCACATAAGTTTCACTGTTGAGCTCTGGCCTTTGCCACAAAGGCAGATAAATTGATCTACTATACCGCGCTGGTCAGAAGTATTGGCATAAGGTTTAATGTTGAGTTTCCCTCCCATTGTGTAAATTTTATCTGCATATCTTGGCCCTTAATCATCTTTTACGAAATCCGCGGATGCGTCTATCACCGTCCGCTGTTGGACGTAGGCCTCCCTCATGTTACGTCACAAAGTGCGGTCCTATGCCACCTGTATCTAACGTCGCTCAGCAACTTTCACCAGGTCGTGGGTCCACCTAGGGAGGGGGCGTCCTACACTGCGTCGTCCGATACGTGGTCGCCGCTCGAGAACGCGGTTGTCGGTTTGTCGAGCGATGTGTTCATCACCATCAAGACTACCAAGAGCAAGATGCTCTTATGCCATATGCAATTAATTGGGAACGGCACAATATGTGCTCCTCCCTCGTATCATATTGGAAGAGGCAATAATTTTATAACCCACCGTCTGCCTGACTTCAACGCTCCTTCGAAATGTAATTTTTGACCAGAATACATCAGGTGGAGTTAGTCCAGGTCTATGTACAACTTTGACTTTGCCTTTTACGACATCCATGAGTAATGTAAGGTTTAGTATTAGTAGCCGCTACCGCACAGCAAACTACGAGTAGAAATACATCTAAACGATTGTCCTCCAGCTCCGTAGGCATGATAATATAATTACAGGATAACGAGTCATTCGCATTATTGAAGGAAATTTTTATGAGAGCGTTTTAAAATTCCAATTGGCAAACTTTTGCTGTATCGAAAAATTCATAAGATACTTAAGTCAAACTATTTATTTAAAACAAAAGATCTTTAATATTGTATATAGTCACTATAAGAAGTTGTTTAGCTAATTACGAAATAACTTAAGACAAAAGGTGCCTTAAGTAGGGACCTAATAAATTAACCGACTTGGATCATGGATACATAGATCTCACAACTTGTTATGATAGAAGAACTGAGTTGCGAAACTAGTTTTTTGTTACAAGTTTTGTTTTTGATGGCATCTAACAAATTCTGTAATATACATAACTAATTCTGTAGCGGCGGATATAAATTTCTGTAATAACAATAACTTGTTGGATATACTACTACTTCTTAGTCCGCCTATGACCATGAACGCTGTCACCATAAAACGTCGGGCAATCAAAAATTAAATATAAACGCGATAAAATCCGTAAAAATGGTTTTATTTATAATATGTAATACTCGCGTAAACATCAGAAATCACTATAAGTATAATTATTTCGCAATATGATTTGTAAGGAGTTTATTAGTAAAAGAACGGTCCCTTTTACTACGGAGACCCTCTTCCCGCTTCAGTTCGACGCAAAAACTCTGTCAAATTGAGAAATGCAGTTTTTTGAAGTTGTTAGAACGAAAAAACAGTTTGTTCAACCAACGTTGAGTACATAGAATTTTATGTTTCATTGTTCGTTGAGTCAGTAGCACGAGGTATTGAATTATACACTTCTCTTTGACATGTCTGCCGGAAACTGAACAGGTTTTCTTTGTGAAGTTAAACGAATTATGTGTTTAAGAATTATATGTGTCAAGTTTTCTATTTATGCTTATGATTCATAATATTCTTTGTTTTAATAATATACACAGAATTAAGCACGTACAGGTATAAGTAAAATTTACTTTCTTTTCATCTGTTATCCTATCCTTTGGAAAACTTAAGAGGTTCTTCTCGTCTAACATACTTTAGTGTCTGGAAACACAAGTCTACGACTGTGTGTTGAGGAATAATATGGGAAACAGAGAAATGACACGGGACTCTATGTACCTACTAGGCTATGCTTCACTAACTGCCTAGTTCAACCACATATGGCGAAATAAGTAAGACTAAAAACAATATTTGCTCTTACCCAAAAACGCCAACAGCGACGGCTGCTTCTCTTAGAGCTCGTTCTTGGTCCATATCTCTAAGCGCTTCTGGACGTATAGTGGCTGTATTGCGGGGCTGACGCTCATTTTGGACGGCTAGAAGATGAATATACAGATTAATCCGAAGCTTAAAATATATAGTTACCTGGATCCTATTAAAAAATTAATGTAATAAAGAGACCGTCATTACCATCCTCCTGCTCTTATCTTCAGGCCAGCCCCAATACTGGCCGCAAATCAGTCAAAGCCTCTTCTATGAAACTGGTGCCCTTTTTGTACCCTACCCAAACCGCCCGAGAGGGTGGCGTGCAATCTTATGACCACTTCTCTATCGCTATTTGTGTAGACTACCGAGTCTTTGTTTTCGGTGGCACGTCCAGAGGGTTACGGGGTTAGCATCTCCTACTGACGCCCTGTCAATATTTGAAAAATTTGCTATGGTATGGTCACTAGTTCCCGTAGGATAAGGCTTTCTGCGGTTGACGGACTAATCTGCTGTCCGATCATCTACTACCTCGGGCCGCATACCATCAGATCCAAGTACTCACGCCCACGGCGCCCGATGCTTCGTCGACGGAGTGTGTAAGCGTAGAGGAATTCCTCCCTGACCTGCCAAACTGCCTTTTTTTGGGAAGTAAGTGTCTCACGGAAGACAGCATCCGCGTCCCAATTTCTGACGCTGTTGTGCATCAATATAATGAGTAAAAGAATTTTCAAGATCGGATTAAGGCGTAAAGTATAAGAAACACAAACTCATTTAGGTATAGGTACCTACTACTATCTACTTGTAAATACAATACTCGTGTCATTTTCACAGAATTCTTAACCAAAGAGGAGATATTTCAGACCAAAGTGGTCAGTACGACAAAACGCTAATTTCATATGTAGGTATGTAAGGACCTATTAATACTCGCGTAAACATCAAATATTAATTACAGTATTCTATAAAACGCCTTCACTAAGTATGATTTAAATTCGTAAATGTGCAACATTGCTATAATATTTTATTAGGCACCAACAAAAATTGATATAACAAAATACTTGCTTATTGAATAACGAAAGAAATAAAACAAAGTCATGTTCAAACCAATAGAAGTCAAAGCAATTGTTCCCCCTAAGCCTCCCGACCAATAAAGAAATATATCGCAAGAATAAGAGCAACTTTAATAAAATGTTACACCGGCGTATTTCTTGCTCGGTGGGTGGCTCTTTGGAGTTTACTGCCACCCTCATCTATAAGGGTAAACTTCATTTACAAATGTGTATTACGAATGAAGCGTGGTTTCATGCTCGTTCCTTTGTAATTCAGTAAAAGTCATGTAATTTTATTAATAGAAAGATATGAAAAACAATGTTTAAGTTTTAGTACCCCCAAGTCATTCTTCTAATTAAATTAATTACTACTTAGTTAGAAAACTTTATGAAATTGCGTGAATGGAAAGTGTGTTTTTTTTATTACCTTTATTTTATCAACGTGGTGATAGATTTTCCGTGTGGCGACCGAATAAGAGTACCTACAATTCAAAAACATCTATGCGAGAGAAGGAAATCTCGAAATAAAACCCTATACCAACACGTCTGACCAGCGTGGTATAATAGGTCAATTGCCCTTCCATTATGGAGGAGGCCCGAACCCAACAGTGGGATGTATATGGGCTGAGATGATGATGATGATGTGTAAATTTCACAATATGTAATTGCCCTTATGGGGATTATGTAGAATAAATGATTTGAGTTAGAAATACTATGATATAACAATTAATATATAAAAAAACATATAGATCTGTTTATTTTTTGTTGAAAATACGAGTCGACGCAATTGCACTCTCGGCTCATATACCTACCTACATAACACTGCTAGGCTCGAGCCTTCTCCACAATAAGTAAAAGTCTTTCTTTCTTTCTTTCTTTGCATATTATATCCCTTAGTCGTCTTTTACGCCGTCCACGGGCAAGATAGGGAATGATGAATTGTATTGTTACTCCGTAGCCACATGGCGAGTAGTAATTTGTCTATATCTACTAATTTACATTAAATTATAAAGAAGTGAACTTAATGGGTGACAGAAGGGCCGCCCTACCATGACCATTAACGATGAAATATGTTCGTAACATCGACAAAGGAAACATCATATAGAAATGCGATCCAACTATCCATCAACCCATAGACGTCCACTGTTCGAAAGGCCTCCTAACGAGAATATTACTCGGTAGGTATGTCATATGCCGATTGCATCCAACAGTTCCCTGGGGTTTTCAAGATATTGTCAGTCTCTACATACAAGTAATAGAGGGTCGTGATTGCCATTAAAAATGAGATGAAAAACTTAAAAACAGTTTTATAAAATTTTATTTATTAAGAAAAAAATAAGACCCTGCATTTTGAAAAATAATCCGAGAAGGAAAACTCAAAATATAATCTTATACCAACACGACTGACCAGCGTGGTGTAGTAAGTCAATTTCACTCCCATTGTGGAGGAGGCTCGAACCTAGCAGGGGGGCGTATATGAGCTGTGATTATGATGACACAAATTATATGATTCCGTTGCAACCAACCCCATTATGTTCAAACCAGAGTGGTAGGACCACACTGTCGACAGTTATCTGTCTACAGCCGCGGGCCGGTCCGTCCGGGATAGTACCACATTCTCGCAGAAAATCGATGTCTGAATAGTAACAATTTGTTACTGCGCTTCATTCGGAGAGCGAGAGAGCCGAAAGCCCAATTTTCTGGGGGTGTTTGTGTGTGTGGAGGGTTTTGGTGGTGCCCTTGGTATCACCGAGCCTCAATGCACGCATTCACACTCCCTTCACTTTCTTCGCGGTAGGCAGCGTCCCTGTAAAGGTCCATGAGCGGCAGCAACACTTACCATCAGGTGTACTGTTTGCTCGTTTGCCACCGTTTGCAATAAAAAAAAATCCTTGAACATATAATTAAATTTCAACTGCCTCAATCTACAATTAAGCTACAATTTGAACACGAATTAATATCCATACAGACACACAGGCTATATAAACGATAGTTCACTACACCCATACTATAAATCAAATCGCCCCTCCCACATCCGGGCGCAGCCATCTTTGAGGTCTCATTTCCGGTGTTGCGTGAATGAGATGAATACAACATAGTTTGTTGTTGCGAATGAAAAGGACGGATAGATGTTTGTGATTTTTGATTTTATCTTTGAATTCTTACTTGTAAATAAGGATGTTTTTGGAATTGTGTGTATGATTCAGTGTTATAAGAATGTGATTATAAGCTGCGATGTATTTGGATTTGAATCAGGGGCGTAGCTACCGCCGTACCTGCCGTATCAATTATACGGGGGCCCCAGGCCACGGGAGCCCCCGACATGCGCAAGCAAAAATTAATAAAAACTTCCCAAATTTTTTATTATTTTAGAAATGACAAAAGTAAAAAAAAGTAATTATAAATGATTACATAAATGAGTTTGCCGAAAAAAAGGCAAGGAGAGTGTATATTTAATTTGAATTGTTTGTAAAAATTTAAATAAAGTGACAGATAGATAATTATGATATGATAAATAAATATGTATTTCTATCAATTTTATGCAAACATTTATTTTTTCTTTTGTGAGAATTATTTACCCTTCATAAGGGCCCCCAAATAATTTTTTATACGGGGCTCCACCAAGGGCTACGCCACTGATTTGAATTCTCGTTTGGGCATTTTCTGTGTAGTGACGGAGTAAGAATAAATTTCACCACCTCCGATCTTACCCGTGGGTGTAATAAAAGACGATTAAAGGATATAATATGCATACAACATCTATACAAGAGAAGAAAAACTCGAGAACCCTATACCAATACGTCTGAACAGCGTGATATCGATAGGTCAATGTCCCTCCTAATGTGGAGAAGGCTTGAGCCCAACAGTGGGAGGTATTTGAGCTGGAATAATGATTATGATAATGATATGGAGACGAAGGAAGAATAGATATAATGCACCACTATACAATTTACTCTATCATGTCTGTGGGTGTTATAAAAGGCGATTACGTATACCTATACAAACTAAACTGAAAATATGGTAAACTCAAAATAAAACCCTATCAGACCACCCGTCCTTCTAGCGTGGTAGGTTGATTTGCCTTTTATTGTGAAAGAAGCTCCAGCCCAACAATGGGACGTATAGGAGCTGGGATGATGATGAACACGTGTGTAAGTCTTGAATTATTTTTGTTTTTGAATCTTTATATAGATACCTACTTAAAAACAACAATCTGGTTGACCGAGATTTTCTCGGTATATTTTTTTTTTGTAAGTAAATGGTATTTTTAACGAACTTATTTAGGATGTATCAGGTTATGGGACAACTATTCGAGTATGTTGTAGTTTAACGGTCATAGATCGTATTTAGAATGTATGTTACAAAAAAAACAATATAACATAAAAGTTGCAGTGATTTCAAAAATGTGTGTCCAAGAGCAAGAGCCTTAAATACGTAATATTATGTAGGCATGTACAGATAGGATACCTACGTGTATTATATAAGAATATATATTACACAAAGAAAACAATATAACATAAGAGTTATAGTGATTACAAAAATATGTGTCTAAGAGTCTATGCCTTAAATGTTACGTATTATGTAGGCATGTACCGACAGTTCTATATAGGTCTTTTTCTATTGCCGATGGTGGCAAAGGAGCAGGCAGAACACCGCTGTGATTCTGCCGCACATGGACCTTTGCAATACCAGGGGCACAGCTGGACCGTTGCCTACCGTGAAGAAAATACTCTTCTTAAACCTCGTTTGAAGAAGGACATGTCATGGCGCTCGGGAAACACAGGAGCAGGTAGTTCATTCCAGAGCTTGCACGTACGTGAGAGAAATCATCGCTGGAAACGTACAGTATATGAATTTATATTAAGTATTTGAGTCCTATTTTTCGACACCTACGCGTAAGAGAGGGGGCGGTAAATTGTATTCTTACTCCATCACCACACGGAAAGTCTAATCACCTATATGTATCTGTTTATTTGGTTGAATTGCAGAATATTATTACACTTTGAATTGCGAAGTTCCAATGAGTGCCGATCTTTGGCAAGTGATTCTTCCTGATTTGACTAAAACCAACCCCAATATTTGTAAATGATCATACCTAATATAAATTTGAACTGTGTAGGTAATAAACAGCTAGATTTGTCGCATCTCTTAAATACAATAAAAATAAATAAATTATCCATCATACATTTCTAAGAAAAAAAAACAATAAATGATAAATAATAAAATCATTGTGATCAGGTGCGTCACAACCCTAAGTCGAAACGAACTAATAAAGACATCTTCGTTTCACTTACTCTCATACAATATCACATATTGCCATTTCACTCCTAAACGACTTCTGTCAAATAAGGGACTTAATGGTTATTGATTTCGATTTAATGGCAACAAGATTTGAACTGTATTTTAATGGTAATTAGGATCAGTTTTGCTCGAACGTTTTTATATTACCAATGAAATATGGTAAAGCTGAGGTCTGTTAAAAAGCGATAATGTGATGCCTAAAGGATTTTAATAACATTTGCGTAAAGGGCGCACAACGTCATTGTTTTATAAAACAGAAATTATTCATTACTTTTTGTTGGTGGTTAGTATTTGATATTGGCTTTTTATTTCGAAAATTCAAGTGGTTAAAGCTTAAAAATATCGTTTGTCAGCAACCCGTATTATCTCGCGGGAGCCATTAAAGCTGGCTAAGATTTTACTTGATGAATAGATAGTTGTTGTCGTATATACCTGGTCTGGATGATTTATAATACCAAGCGTGGCAATTATAAATATTCTTGGGGAGGTCTATAGTTAACGGTTAACGTTGATACATAGGTTGATAGACATAATTTTTTACTTCGTGCTGGTATTTAAAATTGCCTCATCATCATCATCGTAGTCCACATACGTCCCACTTTTGGGCTCGGGGCTCCCCCACAATGGGAAGGAATTTGACCTACTATATCATGCTGGTCAGACATGTTGGTATAGGGTTCCATTTCGAGTTTTCCTTCTCTTGCACAAATGTTATGTGCATATTATATCCCTTAGTCGTTTTTTACGACTTCCACGGCCAAGATAGGGAATGGTGAATTGTATTCTTACTCCGTCACCACACGGAAAAATTGCCCCAGTTATACTAATAAAAAATCTTATTATTTTTATTTCTCAATGTTTGAACCCAAAATCATGCGGTCTGAAAACGTTTCTACAACGACATGTCAGAGATATTTGAATAAATATTTACGATATTTACATGAAATGCAGTTGTTATCAGTGTCATGCTTCCAAAATTAAATTCGTTTTACGAACGGTAGAACCTCGACCTTAGTATTTATTCGCCGCTTGTTTAGAGGCCTCCCTTAAGCCTTTTGAATTTGGACGCGCGATTTAAAAGTTAGAAATTCATGCCAAACATTTGATAACAGCCAACCGTTACATTATATACCTTATTTCGTAACAGATAGAGTTAAGAATTTCTTGCAGAATATATAAGAGTTGTGACCCTATAAGTTTATTTGTGTATTAATACAGGGTTGGATTTAGGGGTTTTAGGTGGGGATTAAAATCGCATTAATCAGTGTCTGTTACTGCAGATTTAACTCACGGTATAAACAGTTAAGTGTTAGCGTACGATGTTGGATTCTTTGGACTGTGGCAAGCAGAAATGTTTTT
The DNA here is from genome assembly GCA_032191425.1 of Lymantria dispar. Taxonomy (NCBI): domain Eukaryota; kingdom Metazoa; phylum Arthropoda; class Insecta; order Lepidoptera; family Erebidae; genus Lymantria; species Lymantria dispar. Next base: position 16,975,325 of record CM063465.1, on the reverse strand, counting down.
CGAATAAGCTCTTAGTAAATAAATATTTGGCGACTGGGGCGGCGTAGGCGCGATTACCTGCACCTCATGCCGCCCTAGCCGAGGCCGCGGGTGACGTGACCGGGGAATTTTTCCGTCATCCGCCGAGAGGCCGACCGCGTGAGGAAAGACCGACGTCCTCCCTGAGGGGGGGACGTCAGTCGATGGGAGGATACCCCACAAGGGTGTATTCCGTCGGGCCGACCACTGACGTCAAGTCACACTGCTCCGGTGGTTGGCCCAACGACGAAGGCGACATGTCGCGCGGGTGGGTTACGGGTGTGCGTGCTTACGCCCTTATGTCGCCCCGGACAGAGTGGTGCGAGGAGTGCGCCGACCGTAACCCACCCCTTCAAAAAAAAAAAATATTTTCCGTGTGACGAAGTAAGAATACAATTCACCACTCCCTATCTTGCCAGTGGATTTCGTAAAAGACGCCTAGGAGATATAACGCGCATATACCTAACATCTATGCCAGACAAATATCGAAATTAAACCTTATACCAACCTGTCTGACCAGCATGCTATAGTATAGTCAACTCCTTCCTATTGTGGAGGAGGTTGGAGCCCAACGGTGGGACATATATGAGCCGAGATGATGACAATGAAATATTTGCCGTGTAGTGACAGACTAAGAATACAATTCACCAATCTCTATCTTGCTCATGGGTACCGTAAAAGACGATTAAGGGATATGATATACTTGTAATACCTGTTCACTAAAAGGAAATCACGAAATAAAACCGTATGCCAACCCGTCGGACCAGCAGGGTAAGTATAATAGGCCAGTCTCCCTCTTATTTGGCGAAGGCTCGGACCCAGCAGAGAAAATTATATAAGCTGAGATAATAACAGTCAGATGAAATATACCATTGTTTCCTTCAGCGCACATCATAATTATTATCATTTCAGCTCATGTACGTCATATTGTTGGGCTCGAGCCTCCTCCACAGCAAGAGGAAAATTAATCAATGTAGCATGATATGCAGATAACATCTATGCAAGAGAAGGGAAACTCGACATAAAACCTTAGCCAATACGTCTGACTAGTGAGGGTTTGCGTCGGGCTGACCACAGATGACAAGTCACCCTGCTCCGGTGGTCGGCCCAACGATGAAGGTGACGTGGGTACGGGTGGGTTATGGGCCCGCGCGCCGTCCTTTCGTCGCCCCGGACAGAATGGATCGAGTGCGCGGTTAACATAGTCCACCCATAAAAAAATACGTTTGACTAGCGTGGTATAGTAGGTCAATTTCACTCCCATTGTGGAGGAAGCCCGAGCCCAACATTGGGACTGATGTAAGTTGTGATGATGATGATTATGAACTATTTCTTCATATGCTCAATTAATTTTCATTGAAATTATCGTAACACTTATGACGGCGATGTTACATGGTAAGTCCGAGCTTACAAATTGTTCAGAGTAGGTACAGACGGGAATTAAAATACAAAATCGCAGCCATTACCATTTAATTTTACAAACGAATCTTTAATTCTCTGCCTTCTACTCTCATCTTCTTTATTTTTAACCGACTTCAAAAAAGGTAGTTTCTCAATTCGACCGTATATATGCTTTTTTTATGTTTGTTCGCGGATAACTTCGTCGTTTATGAACCGATTTGGATGATTCTTTTTTGTTGGAAAGGCTATACTTTCCAAATGGTCCCGTGAAAATTTTATCAAAATCGGACACGCCATTTTTGAAAAATCAACGAAAGTCTAAAAATTTATCTACATTGTCTACATTATTGAAGGTGGTTTCTTTTTTTGCAAAAATTGAGAATTGTTACGTTTTGTTTAATTATCTTATATATATATATACCAATAAATAAAATTGGAGTGTCTGTTTGTAATGTCAAAATAATAGGCTTTTTTCATGCTCACACAGTTATTTGCACGACACCTATGCCTAAAATAGCAATTAAAAATTTTTGTCAGTCTGCTGTCTGTCTGTCTGTCTGTCTGTTTGTTCCGGGTAATCTTCAAAACGGCTGGACCGATTTCAAAAATTCTTTCACCAATGGAAAGCTATAATATCAGGACGTAAACTAGGCTATATTTTATCCCGGTATTCCCACGGGAACGGGAACTACGCGGGTAAAACGACTATAACCTATAACCGAAGCGAAGCGAGGGCGGGTTGCTAGTATATATATATATATATATATATATATATATATATATATATATATATATATTTCTTGTGTATGTGTGTATGTCATTGAACTCCTAAACGGGTGGACCGATGTTGATGAATTTTTTGGTGTGGGTTCAAGAGATTCGAGAATGATTTAGATTCACAATTGGGCCCGGTAAGTGGCGCTGCTATTGATTTCAAGAATTCCATTAATTTTATCTGAACAGAACAACATCTGTTGGATCAGCTAGTATTTTTTAAAACTTTTATAGCCAGGTTTGGATGGGGAGTAGGTAAACTCATATAAGTCGTCATCAAGACGGTCAAGTGAGATGTTACTACTAGCACTATATTTTATTATATCACTACATAGTATAAAACAAAGTTGCTTCCCGCTGTCTGTCTGTCCCTAATCCCTATGTATGCTTAGGTCTTTAAAACTACGCAACGCATTTTGATGCGGTTCTTTTAATAGATAGAGTGATTCAAGAAGAAGGTTTATATGTATAATACCTACATGCATAATATGTCGTTATTTCAAGAGTAACCTCTAAAGCAAACACGTTTGTATTGTCTAATGACAAAAAAAGCTGTGAACGTTGTATTAAAAACATTCTGTAGTATATTTAGTATGAGCATTGGACCCGTTCGAGGCCGGGGCGGGTCGCTGGTATCAAATAAAACAAACTATCGTGAACTATATACACATAATTATTTTTTTAAGTGAATACTTCTAAAATGTAAGTCGTCTCCGACAGATGACATGTCAAAGTGATTATATCTGTGGCGATAGATGTCAAAACCAGATAAATGTAAAGATTTAATTTAGAAATTTTTAATTTCATCATCATCATCATTTCAGCCTATCACCGTACACTGCTGGACGTAGGTCTCCCTCATGTTACGCCACAAAGTGCGGTCCTGTGCCGCGTGGCTCCAACGACGCCCAGCAACTTTCGCCAGGTAGTCGGTCCACCTGGTGGGGGGCGTCCTACACTGCGTCGTCCGATACGTAGTCGCCACTCGAGAACCTTTCTTCCCCAGCGGTTGTCAGTTCGTCGAGCGATGTGGCCTTTTGTTTTTTTTTAACGCTGTGGAAATGCAATTTACGCACTGCCCCCCGCCGGTAACAGACGAGGGGAGTGTGTGGGACTCGCCGGTCACCTATGCAACCGGAATACCCACTAAAACCAACAGCAGTCCCTTCCGCGCTTTTGCGGAGTGCCGGCGAGATCGTCTAGTGACATTCGATCCCCGGCACTCCTACGCAAGGCCGACGGGCCACGTCCTGTCGTCGTTCAAGGCGGTGGGAGGAAATGCGCGTATCGGCGCCTCCTTCTCCCTGGTCGCCGCCTACGGAGCGAGTTAGCGTACGCAAGTGCCTCGCGTTCCCGGTCCGCGGCCTCCTTCCGAGCGATGACCTCCTCGCAGAAAGAGGCCATCGACGACCAGCACCTGCCGCTGTAGCGCATATTTGATGTGATGCTCAGCAACGACAGGTCTGTTCCTATAACCGCCGACAGGTCGCGGCGCTGAGGCCCCCAGGCGGGACATACCTCCAGGGTGTGACGCGCATCATCATTTGGCGCGCCACACTCATGGCATCCGGGGGCCTCTTCATGTCCGATTCTATGCAGGTACTTACCGAACACCCCATGTCCGGTAAGCACCTGCGTCATCCGGAAGGTCAAGTTGCCGTGCCTTCGTTTCATCCAGCGGTGGAGGTGGGGCGCAATCGCCTCTACAGTCCCCCGCCCTGCTACGGGGGACTCCAATTCCTCCCTCCAGCGCCGGATAACTGTCCTTCGGGCCGTTTCCGAGCGATGTGGCCTGCCCATTGCCACTTCAGCGTGCTAATTCTTCTGCAGATTGCCGTATTCCGGATTCTATCTCGCAGAGAAATCCCGAACATAGCCCGCTCCATAGCACGCTGAGCTACTTTGAGCCTTGTTATGAGGCCTTTATTTAGGGACCACGTTTCTTAAATTTTAATTCAAGATCAAGTAATTTATTTCCAGAAATAACAACTGACTGTACATAGTTTTAAGTTTTTACTTCTGTCTGCAGTCCTCATGACTGTGTTGGGTATTTTGACGTGACAACGTCTTATAAATTGGTTTGCCGGGTGACACTTCAAGAAACTGCGTTACGCTCCGCTCACGTTATGCGCTCACAATGAGAGCGAGTGAGAGGCACGCGTCCCTTCCACTCGGGCATGGTTAGCCCGCCTAAGAGCGAGAGAGACAGACATAAAAATTGTATATTTGTATATAAATACGTATGTATGTGTAAAGGTAAAAATAAAATTTTGTTAATATGAAATTCAGTGCGAGATTCTTTGTATAAATTAATGTTTTAAATATAATTCTTTGTATAAATAAATGTTTTAAATTGTTACTATTATTTCATCCTTCTTCCTACTATACGAATGAATATTCACATTAAAATTATTTTACCACTCAAAGTCGTTGTCACGTAAAACTTTCGCCCGTATACCGACTTTACAGGCAACCAATATTTTTATTTATTACGTAATTAATACTTTTCTTTTATCTCTAACTTTAATTTACGCATAGTAATATATTCCTTAATGTTGTGCACATCTGTAATTGATGTAAACATTAGTTTAAAGCCACTGGAATTTTTCTAGAATATGTTTGTGTTTGTCGTAGATGAGCCTTATATAATTAAATAAATAAATAAATAAAGCTGTAAGGTCAAGTTTCACATGGATACTCATTACTATTTATTCGATACGTTACCTGCCAAAAAGTACTTATTGAGTAAAAGTATCGGTATCAAAAGAAAAGTACTCTATACCTAAAAGTATCGATACTTTTTTTATATAATTCAGAATGTTTAAAAAATAATTATCTGCCGTGTGGTGACCAACTAAGAATACAATTTACCACTCCCTCTCTTGATCGTGGGTATCGCCAAACATGACTTAGGGATTACAATATACAGATGACATTAACACTTACCAGCATGGAATAGTAGGGCATGTCTCTCCCCATTGTGGAGGAAGCCTGAGGCCTAACAATGGAACTTATGTGGACTGAGATACCTCTTCCTCCTCTTCTTTAAAACTCATTCATTTTTGTTTGAAAGATACCCATGACACAATTCGATAGAAATAACTACGTTGGGTGCCTACTCCATTTCATACGTATTAATAATAAAATACAATCAACAGTCCAAAAGATGGAATATCAGCAACGAACGAACGGATTCTATAGTTCTCCTATTCATTCAATGGTAGAAAGGATACGAGGGAATAAAAATATCGAAGAAAGTAATTAAAAAAACCATACGTTTAATTAATTGCAGCCAACAAAACTATCAGAGTTTTAATGCAAAATATTAAACGTAAAATAAAAGGGGCCAATTTAAATTCATCAAAATATGCATAATTATTTAAAACAAGTAACTCCTTGAATAAAAAATAACAGTAATTTAAAATAATTATAGGTGATCTTAAAAACAAGTAAATTAAATCTTATAAAAAAAATATTAATAATATATGTAGAATTAAAGAAACAAATATAAATTTAAACAAATTCATAAAAGCCAGAAACATCCATTACTAAATTAACATAACGCATGAACAACGAACAATGAAAATGTGATCCAATTTGTGCAGAAAAAGAAAGTGTCAAAAAGATAAAGGTAGTAACGAGGGCACTGCGTGGTGCCCTGCGGCATGCCAGACGGGAACGCCTTTATCACTTTAAGCTTTGAATTATTTTGGTCTTTGGGACCCTCGGTATGAAAAGGAAAGTGTAATTTCGTTACGCTTTGAGATGTCGACGCGACAATCTAATTATTTTCGGATGGTATGCTAGGTTCACCTTGTCAAAAGCCTCTGCGAGTTACTCAAGTTGATTTAATTAATAAGTGTTGGTTTAATTTACAAGTATTATTTACTGAGAAGTGTTTAAAATTAATTGCTGTTGCAGCAAAACTTAATATTTTTACAGACTCTATGTATGTTATTAAGCTTTTTTCGAGCTTCTTAGTGGGAAGAAAATTACCCTAACCCTATTCTATTATATTGGTTGATATCAGTTGACCTCGAATTGGTCTTTTATTTAACCAGAAAACAATAAAAGTACCATGTGAATGGCAAAATCTATGCTGAGCAATGAACATATTTATCTATCTATTGTTATATATTATTTCTTAATGATGATTTTTTTTATTTTATTTATTTATTTAAACTTTAGGACACAAAAATAAGGTACAAGGCGGACTTAATGCCTTAGGCATTTTCTACCAGTCAACCTCGGGTGGAACAGAAATAATTTAGACAGGTGCAATAAGTCGTACCTAAGTGGTAATTTTTAAAATTTGGTTATCCAAGTATAGCAAGTACATACACAATACACACAAACAGTATTTTTTTTATCATTTTTTATCATTGCTAAATATATCTACCATAGTACTGCATCAAGTAATTTTAATATATAATACAGCATTTTGGAGATTATTATATTCCTCTTCTAATGAACGAAAAATAAGTCAATATTTTGAAATTAAAGTTTTCATACAAAAATCAATTGCTCCACTCCACTCGATCTTGGACTACAGTTAAATATGTAGGTAATATATCCTTTAACAATGGTGCCAAGTATTTGCACGGGTTCTTCAATCTATATATGTTACCGAAAACTAACTTTAGATCTGTTTATGAAAAAAAACTACACTGTTCATTTCCTTTAGATGAAAGTTCATTTGACAGTTCTCATTGAAATGACATTTACAATTACATTTCCGGTAATTTACATCTTCATTGTCTATACACATAGGTTCAAGGGATCAACATGAGTTCCTTTAACCTTTTTTTAAAGAAAATTTAGACTTTCCATGCTAGCCAAACGTCTTCCAATATAATTTTGTTTGCCGTTTTCTTTGTTTTGCATTGATGCTATTTATCTCTCTTTATCATATCATACGAGACAAGTGGAAATATAAGATGCAGCATTTTTATAAATTAAACTATTTTTACGGATTTTATCGCATTTTGGATTGCCCGATTTTTCAAATACTTTTCAATGTTGTACACGGGCGAACTGATGGAGCATACACGATAAAATCCGTAAAAATAGTTTTATTTATAGTGTGTAATATTTGCGTAATTATCAGACATCAATCAAGTAATAATTTTACTTCATATCATCCACATGAACTAACATAATCTATATAAATGATTACCTAAGTCTGTATTTTGAAATAAACTTCATAAATATAAAATTTATTAAAATCCATTGTGTTACTTTCGTATAAAAGAGTGACGGGCATTCATACGTTCATCCATCCTCACAAAGTTCTGTGTTAATAAGTATATAGGAAATACGAACTGTATCCTGAGTAGATCCCATGATGATCTGAGAATGAAAAGAAAAGAATACCTGTAGTATGTAAATGATTCTTCACTAAAATGACTATACCTATACTTATTAAAATTAACGCTATTTGGTATTAATATATGTAGAAGTAGTGACATACTAAGAATACAAGTAAATATGAAACCGTTAGGATTTAAAAGTGGCTTATACCCGACATGAGACGTAAGTTAAGAAATACTATTGTTTCTTAATGTGATAATGGAAAAATCAATAATTGAAACCTTTCAAATGATCCATACATCACGCGATCAAAATCCACTATTAAACAAAAGAATATTTAGGACTTCAATGATGCAGCAATATCACAAAAACCACACTTAATTTTTTCAGCTATTTCAGTTATATAAGATAAGATTTAGCAGAAACTGCTGTTATTGGCTGTTAGTGGTAAGACCACACTGTTGACAGTCGTCTGTCTACAGCCGCGGGCCGGTCCGCCCGGGGCAGCACCCACTCTCGCACGCAATCGGCGTCTGAGTAGTAGCAATTTGTTACTGCGCTTCGTTCAGTGAGCGAGAGAGTCGGCAGCCCAAGTTTATGAAAATGTTTGGTGATGCCTTTAGTTTCACCGAACCTCACTGCACGCATTTGCACCTTGCAAAGGTCCATGAGCTACCGCTCACACAACACTTACTTTCAGGTGTACTGCTTGCTCGTTTGCCACTGTTTGTAATAAAAAAAAAGAAACGTTAGAGGTCTTATGGCCCCTACAAATAATATTTGAGATATTCACTTCTAATTATCATTAAATCTATATTTAACGCGGTTAAATATCCAATTTTATAACAGAGGGTGCTCATTTGAATGTAGCAGTAGGTGTGAATGCCTGAGGGAAGTCGCTTTGTAGTTTTTGCTCAATTATCTCCTTGACAATGTACCTAGCGCTCATTATAATGTGGGTGTGGACTTATTAGATTCAGCTTTAGGGCATTACGTGATTTGTGAATGGTTTTGCGGTTTATTATAGTAAGAGTATTCTTAATTTGGTTTAATCGTGTGAAAATATATATATACATATCAATAATTTTGTAACTAATTGAGAATTAAAGATGTATCAGCATCGGGTTTTCCTTCAGACAATAATGCGAATGCCTCTATGGTAAAATAAATAGTTTTTTTTAAACTATGTAACGGATCTTGGATTTATCACGTTTGAATTTAATTTTTGAATGCCCGAAGGTTCGAACATTTTACAAAGTTCATGGTCACGGGCGGTCACGGTCCGCCAGTATCTGTAATACACGCGTAAACATCAGAAATCAAATTGTTTTTTATTGCCTAAGCTTAATAGCTTACGCTTAATAGCTTACGTATTCTTATCTCAGATTATAATTAGGAATGTTTTCAGGATTCCTTATAGTATGTGAAACTATCAGATATCCAAAATCAAAGTGTATTAGAAATTCTAACAGACTCCGATATAAAAGTTTCGGATAATTTCAGATTGGCTCGATGTCTGTATGAGACACATTACGCAGCTTTCCTTTCAATTACCTGGAGTGATAGCCTAAGCCTAAGTCTTTTCAAAGGAAAATAATATGATAATCATCAATTTCAAAATTCAATATCCGTAATTAAAAATATGCGAAACTATCGGCAAATCTGAAGTAATTTTGTATCCAGTATTATTCTAATATCCGCATCGGATCCGAAACTACATATCCACAACATCCTAATTATAATACCATTTATTATCACATGTTTATAGTTAGGATATAAAATATCCATCGTTCTACATATGTATACATATGGCAACATTTCAATACCGTTTTCTTTGAAATCAAAGTAAAATAAAACATATTTGGACCATAACTAAAAAAAACTTTGAGTTATTTGTAAGAGTTCGAGTTTTTAGAAATATATAACAAACGATTCCAGATATAATTAATCCAAATCCACTTGAACATTTTTTAACAAATTCCATTAAGTCGATCTCAAAACCAACCAAAAGCAATGTGCGAATTTTTAGCAAAGAATTTTTACCATTAGTAAAATTTAAGCTATAATATGATTGCCCTATTAAAAGAATTTCTCATCTAATAATTACTATTTAATTTCGTACATTTTCTTATTTGGTATAGTTATTCATAAAAATATTTAAGTAATTGGTTCTTACTGTAACATCAATTGCTCAAATCTCTTCTCCCAACCACGGCACACGATCAACCATTTAAATTATTACACCAAATTCATTCTACTGTAGTCAATATGGTGCTAAACTAACAAACGTATGCACGACTTGTTTGAAAAATAAAGTTTTAAACTTTTTATGGTTTTTGTAAGCCGTCATTTGTATATTGGGCGGAGTAGGCACGTGGCGACACGTGGCTAAGAAGATTGTCTGTTGCATCCATTGTGGAATAACCCCTTCTGTGTTTTAATGTTAAACGGTAATGTTGGATTTGAATTTTCAAAGGGTGTTTAGAATTTTTTAAACGCTCTTTCTATTTTGTTGTTCGAGAAGTGATTCCGCTGTCAAATTATTATCTAACTAGCAGCCCGCCCTCGCTTCGCTTCGGTTTCAGTCACCTTATCCGCGTAGTTCCCATTCCCGTGTGAATACCGAGATAAAATAAAGCCTATATTACTCCCTGATATTAAAGCTTTGCATTGGTGAAAGAATTTTTGAAATCGGTTCGGTGGCTTAAGTGTGTAAGCGTATCAACCAAACTTACTTTCGCATTTATAATATTAGTAAGGTTTTAAATTAATTTTGATACTGATAACGATACAGGAGGCGTAATGGTTCAAATAGCAATCCTCCATGGGTAAAGCCATAGGCTCAGTAATAGCGATGAGTCTGAGTGTATTTGTCGTGTAAAATTCCTCATGACACAAGGACTTATGCTTTCATGCGGTATGATATCTTTAAAAACAATTGAACTAAAATCTGGATAATAATGTGAAAAAAGAAAAGTCTTTTAAAAAAACATTGTACGAGTCTATACATAGGCCTGCAGCTTTTCTTACGGCGATTTTTTTTAAGCGTTCTCATAAAAAACTGATTACAGGTACATTTTTATTTCAAAGTAGGTCTTGGGGATATCTTGCTCTCCGTGATATTCAGCGTTCGGGGTTATCACAAAAAAATACATTTTCTGCAGCTTTTCTCTCACCGGTTTTTTTTGTGATGTTATTTTATTCAAATTTTAATTGTATAAACTGATATTGTCCCTGTGGTGACGAAGTAAGAATATTTAGGACTGTTCCCCTTTTTTATATTAATGGTGTGGTGATGGGGTGATGAATTGTACTCTTACTCCGTCACCACATGGAAATTGAATTGTAGGTTTTCAATTTCTTTAGATTTCCGTTTATTGTTCAATCTATTGACGTCCATTGTTGGTTATAGACCTTCCTAATGAGGGTTATAATCGCCAAGCTTATCAGATGCATCGTCGATTGCAATTAGCGTAATGCCTACTTTTACTTTTTATCCTTGTCACTGATTTCTTGGTCGGTGTACACAGCTCATATTCTAACAGTTTGGAAAACTTAGGAGGATCTTCTCCTCCAATATAGCTCAGTGTTTGAAAGCACAGATATATGACCAGTGTGTGGTACCGGTGATGAATTATGACATGGAAATGTGATCTCTAAATATAGGTAGACTAAACTAAATTCAGAGTCGATCAGGATGCTATAGAGTGGATTACGATCGGTATTTATCTGGAAGATAGAATCCGAATGATGGAAAGCCGCAAAAACGGGTGTAAATGACACAGCGTAAAAATAATTAGCACGCTGAGTTGATAAGGGCCGGTCATATCACTCGGCGAACCGCTGCGACCGAAAAGATTCGCACAATGCACTATAAAACGAAACAAGGTGGACCGAGGACTAGGCAAAAGTTGCTGAGAATCACTGATGCGTGCAGCACAGGTCTGTAATTTGTGACGAAGCATTAGAACAGCTTTTTGTGTGATGATAGAGTAAGGATACAATTCACCACCGCCTCTCTTGGCCATAGAAGTCGTAAAAGTCGATTATATTATGCGGATAACATAGATGCAAAAGAAGAAACCGATAGGTGATAAAAAAGGTTAAATTCCCGCCCACAATGGAGGAAGCCAGAGTCCATCACTAGGACGTATATGGTTTGAGATGATGGAATGATAAGACCTGCATCCAGCAATGGATGGTGAAAGGCTGAATAATTAAGATCATGACTTTATGACGATAAAATTTATATCATGTATGTTACATGACATAAATTTTTATTAATATATGAGAGTTTAGGGTAATTGGTTTTTACATTTAAGTCTTCTTATCTGATAATGGTACATATCGACTTATTATATTAAATACGGAACTAACCACATAAAATAAAAGCAGGATCATCCCTGCTCCTAATTCCATTCTATAATAAATCATAACATAAAAGAAACAAAGTCCAAATTCATAAAATGATTACCCCATACACATTGTCCCTGTCCAATCTGTCCACATTAATATCTCCTCGCCTAATTGACTTGTAGCATGCGTGTGACAGAATAGCAAATTTTGCAATAACCGCTTTATGAAATGTTTTGACATGTTTATTTAACGTGGGAATATTCTAGTCTTTGTGTTAATAAATATTATTTTATTGACAGGGAGTTGGAGAAGCTGAATTTTAAATATTTATATATCATCATCATCGCAGCCCACATACGTCCTATTGTTGGGCTCAGCCTCCTCCACAATGGGAGGGAATTTGACCTACTATAACATGCTGGTCAGACATGTTGGTATAGGGTTTCATATCGAGTTTTCCTTCTCTTTTACAGATGTAATGTGCAAATCATATCCCATAGTCGTCTTTTACGACATCCACGGGCAAGATAGGTAGTGGTAAATTGTATTCTTACTCCGTCACCACACTGAAAATACAATATCTATGTGAGAGACTAGCCAGCATGGTAAGAGCACCATCACAGGTAATACACGTCTCACTGTTGGGCTCAAGTCTTCTCCACAATGGGAGGGAAATTGGTCTACTAAACCACGCTGATCCGACGGGTTGGTGAGTTTCATTTCAAGTTTTACTTCTTTTGCGTAGATGTTATACGCATATTTAATCCCTTAGCCGTCTTTTACGTTACTCACGAGCAAAAGTCAGTAGCAAAAGTCACCACACATGAAATACCAACTTATGAAATAATAATAGAATTGTAAATAGTTTTAAATAGGTATTTGATTTAAGTGCATCAGAATGATATTGATAACAACAATAGACGAAACCTCGAATTAAAACCTTATAGTAAGTCAAGTTGCCTTTTATTTTGGAGCAGGATTGATTCTTGCAATAGGACTTACCAGGAATTGACGTGATGGTGATACCAAGGTGAAAGATATAATATTTCAGTTGTAATAAAACATAGTTAAATGTAGTAAATACACTTAAATTTTAAATTTTAGTGGTAGACCCACATTGTTGGCAGTTGTCTACAGCCGCGGGCTGGTCCATCCGGGGTAGTACCACACTACGCAGAAAATCAACGTCTGAGTAGTAGCAATTTTGCACTGAAAGAGCTGGAAACCCAAATTTCTGAAGGTGTTTGCGTGTGATGGGTTTTTGTCATGCCTTTAGTATCACCGAATCTCACACCTATTCACACTCCTTTCAATTTCTTCGCGGTAGGTAGCGGCCTAGCTGTGCCCCTGGTATTGCAAAGGTCCATGGGCGGCAACAACACTTACCATCAGATGTACTGTTCGTGCATTTGCCACTATTTGCAGAAAAAAAAATAATAAAAGAATAAATAAGTACCTAGCTGATTCAAGTGTATTCTGAATAGAAGGTAATGTAGGCACATACAAATTCCAAAATCAGTAAAAATACGTTCTAAAAGAAGTAAAAATCAAAAACTCACCATCCTTGTTCATTCCCATTGTGAGACATTTCTTTAAGCGGCATGCTTGACATTGATTTCTATGTGCCTTGTCCACTACGCATCTTCCTGTGCCTGCCTGACATCTGTATAAAAAAAACGGGTGTTAAAATAATGTAAAAAGGATTTCATTGTTTTATTCATTCATTCTTTTTTTCTGTTCTATTGCAAAATGTGGCAAACGAGCAAACAGAACATCTGATGGTAAGTGTTACTGCTGCTCATGGACCTTTGCAAGGCCACCACCTACCGTGAAGAAAGTGAAGGGAGTGTGAACGCATGCAATGAGGTTCGGTGATACTAAAGGCATCACTAAAACCCACCACACGCAAACACCTTCAGAAAGTTGGGCTTGCAGCTCTCTCGCTCACGGAACGAAATGCAGTAACAAATTGCTACTACTCTGACGTCGATTTTCCGCGAGAATGTGGTACCACCCCGGACGGACCGGCCCGCGACTGTAGACAGATAACTGTCAACAGTGTAGTCAGTTGACAGTTGTTTGTCTACAGCCACGGGCCACATCTCTTTAATTAGTTTTGCTACTATTTTACTCTTTCAATTATGTTATACGCTTACATCTTCTATTCTATACCAATAAATAAAATTGGAGTGTGTGTTTGTAAGGTCAAAATAATAGGCTTTTTTCATGCTCACACGGTTGTTTGCATTATACATATGCCTAAAAATCACTTTATATTTTTTGTCTGTCTGTCTGTCTGTTTGTTCCGGGTAATCTTCAAAACGGCTGGACCGATTTAAAAACTTCTTTCACCAATGGAAAGCCATAATATCAGGGCGTAAACTAGGCTATATTTTAGCCTGATATTCCCACTGGAAGACATTACCATACTATACTATGTTAGTCAGACATGTTATTATAGGGTTTTATTTAGCCGCCCTAGCCGAGGCAGTGTGTGACGGGACCGGTGATTAGTCCGTCACCCGCAGAGTGGCTCACCGCGCGACGGTGGCCGACGTCTCAGGAAGGGACGTCGAGAGGAGAGACACCCTCGAGGTATTCCGTCAGGTCGACCACTGAAGATAAGGAACTCGGCTCCGGTGGTCGACCCAACGACGAAGGCGATGTGCTATGGGTGGGTTAGAGTGCCGCGTGCCGCCCCTTTTTCACCCCGGACGGAGCCGGCAGCGGCGGAAGGTGCGCTAGCCGTAGTCCAAACCCAAAAATAAAAGGTTTTATTTAGATTTATCCTTCTCTCTCACAGATATTATCTGCATATTATATCCCTTTACGATACCCACGGTGGGCAATTGTATTCTCACTCAATGACCATACGGAAAATAACTTTACATTTATTTAAATTCAAACGGGACAACGATGCGCCAACATTTATCAACTTAAACATAAAAATAATCATGTTTAAATCTAAAACGCTTGCCTTCTTTCCTTAGCTTTTACCCCACCGCCTTAATGCTCAACAAAATCTGCTACCACAGAAACTAATACAGATTAAAGATATTTCATTACTGATAATCCCTTGTATAATAGGCTTACGCTACGTTGACATTTGTTGCAGTTATATATAAAAGAGAAGTGGACCCAGTATCGCGCCTTGGGGCACCCTGTTTTACGCTACTTAAGCTTTTGAATGGTACCATTATTATTGGTGGATTTAATAGTAGATAGTATTTAAAATACCATTTGTTTATTGTGTTTTGTACAGAAATTAATTGAATTAGTTTTTCTTCTGTAGGTTTTCTGGTAGAGGTTTCATAGGTTAGGTTTTTTTTAGACGTTTTTTGTTTTTTTTTACTTTTTCTATCATACATAAGCCAGGATCCACAATGGTCTCCATAGAAATGATTATATTTATCTTGGCTTGGAACAAATTTAATTAGAAAAGTCAAACGGGAGAGTTGAGCGAGATTGATTCCAGTTTCCTCTTACATAATGCGGAAGGCGTGTAGCAAAATTGACTAGTATACTAATAAAGAAGGGTGTGCAGCTACGATAAGCGCAGCCACACAGCACCAGCGATATGCGAGAACTTGACGGTGCCTATATGTGAGGCTTAAGATTGATTGCTATAATAGGCATGGCAAAAATGCCTGAACACATGGAATATTACCGAAGTTGGTATCTGAAGCAAAAGTTCGTTTTGTATTAAGGGTGTAGATCGTGAAAATCACCGAAAAGAGTGTTACGATTTTTCATATTTAACCTATTTACATATGATTGATATCAATGATAATTTGTATATATTACAATCAAAGACCAATAAGTATGTTCATGCTTATATTAAACTCTTAAACCTAAGTTATATAATAAACGTCAACAAACGCACAAAATTGAGTAAAAATGCAAAAACATGACTTCGTATTTTTCAGATTTAACCCCATAAATCAACACAAATTGATAAAAAGAAACACTTTTTGAACACTGAAGAAACCAATAAGTATAGCTGTATACTTCTTTTTATACCTTTACAAACAAAGACTTCCTCTTTTAAAGCCCTAAAATCTAGATATATTTTAAGGTAAATTTTTCATACAAAAATGTATGGGTAAAACGTTCGTTTCATTCGTGCAATCTCGGTGGTCAAAAGCGGCAGTTCCTTTCTGTAAGTGAACGCGACACCACGCTTGTCGGCTGCAGACAGCAGAATTACGTATTGTGAATTTGTGTGTTTTGTAAAAAATTGTAAGTATAACATTTTTATAATTAATTTATTTTCAGTTATTAGAAAGTATCGATATAATGAATGTCTGAAAGAAAACCATGATGGAACTAGATATAAATCGTAAAAAATACAATATCTACACTAATAGGTATTATAAAGAGGAAAGATTTGGATTTTTGTATGTAACGAATAAACTCAAAAAGTACTGGACCGATTTTAATAATTCTTTTATCATTCGAAAGCTACATTATCACTGAGTAACATAGGCTATTTTTTTCGCAGGACTGATTGAATTTGAGTGTCATACCAGGGAAAAGAAAGTTTTGTACGCATTATAAAAATATGAAAGCCAAAAGATCTCGGAATAAAATGTAAGTTCCTCCCTACTTATTTATTATCGCATTTGAACAGGGTACATTACAAAGCTAATACAATATGTCATATGATTTAGATCGCCCGATTCAGACATATACCTACAATAACATGTAAATATTGGTTTGTATTATCTATATCTATACTGATAAATAAAATTGAAGTATCTGTATGTAATATCAAAATAATAGGATTTTTAAAAAAAAAAAGGCGATACGGAGTTCGCCGGGTCGGCTAGTATTGTCTAAATATCAAATTGTGGAAGTAGGTAGGCGACAGCGCAACTTGGTCGACATACCTATACCGCCAAACAGACGCGAGGCGCCTAGCGTCTGGCTTAGGGTTGTACAAAATAAATAAAAAGTGGATAATATTGATGAATAATATTTCCAGTATTGAAAATAAAGAAAACCTTGGGGCCGAGACTGAGCAACAATGCTACGCGCTGTATAGAGGTAAGTTGTTATACGTAATTCTTGTAGACTTGTTACATAAATAAACAAACTACTTAGTTAGTGATGGGCGAAGACAAAATCTCAATACCTACCTATAGATTTTTTCTTGCAATATTTATTATTTTCATCGAGAGACAAACACCTTAGTACCGAAATACTTCTCAATTACTTTCTCAAAAGAAAATTTACGTTCAAATAGGTGACGTCATAAAAAAACAATACCTAATGCGTAAAGAAATTATAATTTCTATTCATCAGGAACCTAATATTGTATTAAATTCTTTTGCATTTTTTTAAATTTTTAATTATTTTTTATAAAAAAAATCAAGCCATTATCTTTCTTTACAGGAACTAGTTATTGAAAACGACCAAGAGGGAAAGGTGGATGAAATGGAAGTTGGGCGTAGAGTTGTAGACGTTTCTTTTTTTTTTAAAGCTCTTCAGGCCATAGGGGACCACGGTCCAATGGATTGTAAGTTAAGTTACCTCAGTATAATAGGTGAAGTAAAAGTTGGTCTGGACTCAAAACTCATCATGAAATGTAGTATGTGTAGTATGAAATTTACTGTGTGTTTGATTGAAAAGAAAGAAGATAGAATGGAAGTGAATCATCAAATTGTATCTGGTATCATATCATCTGGTGGGAGCTACTATCAGTTAAAAACATTAACTGCCGCAGTAGCCCTACCAATCATGTCACCTTCATTATACAATGAAATTAATAATACGGTTTGCGATTGGTGGGAAAAGACAGCAGCATGCGATTGGTGGGAAAAGACAGCAGCACATTCCATGGCAGAAGCTGTCAAGGAAGAAGCGGAGTACGCAGTGTCTATAGGTAGTGTTGATAAAAATGGTACACCATTAATATCTGTTGCTGTTGACGGTTGTTGGAGCAAGAGATCTTATGGTAAGAATTTTTCCGCCTTGTCCGGCGCAGCTGCGATAATTGGCATTAAAACTAATAAAGTATTGTTTTTTGGAGTTAAAAATAAATACTGCGTAGTTTGTGCACGAGCCGCAAAGAACGACAGTCAGCCCTCGGAACACCGTTGTTTCAAGAATTATTCGGGATCATCTACCGGTATGGAATCGACCATAATAGTTGAGGGGTTTAAACGTTCCATTGTTGATCACGGTGTAATTTATAATAAATTTGTAACAGACGGCGATTCCAGTACTTATAAAAAAATATTAGATTCGCGACCGTACGGTAATTTAACAGTAGAGAAAATTGAATGCAAAAATCATCTTTTACGAAACTACTGCAATAGCTTGGAGAAACTGTCGAAAGACACTAAGTATCCTTGCGAATTGCGGAAATTCCTAAAAGAAAGGTATTTGCGTTTAAGAACGGGTGTAAAATGCGCTATTAAATATTGGGGCGATCAAAATCAGTCACTCGAAGAAAAAATAAAAAATCTTAGTGAAGATATCCTAAATGGTCCACAACACGTATTTGGTAATCACCAATATTGCAAAGAGTATTTCTGTAGACCTGATACTCGTCGAATAGAACCTGTTGGGTTGCTTCCAGCAATTGTTGGATGCGGATTAATGGACGCGGTACACATTTTAAGTAAAAGACCCGTCATATCATTCTAGAAGTTTAATTCATAATTGTACAAGTAATATACACTCATTTGCAAAAAAAACGGGCACCTAAGCAATGAACCATTTCAAATGTTAATATTTCTTTGTTTGATAATTATAGGTAGTTTTATCCACACAATTTGCTAAATTAATAAGAAAATAATCGTTTTCATCAGTATTTCATAAAATTTAGATACAATTTATGGGAAATAATGCTAAACCTCGCTAGTAGTGTATATTCGCTAGTAGTGCATATGCTCATGAAGTAAAAATAAAAAAGTTTTTTTGTTTGTTTTTCTTTAATAAAGTAAAAGCAGATAAATGTTTAGTATCGAGTGTGACCCCCTCTAGCTAAAATCACAGCTTGAATTCGTCTGGGCATGCTAGCGAGTATATCCCGGATACTTGCTTGCGGAATACGTTCCCACTCCGCAGTAATCACATTCTTCAGCTCTCTGATGGTCTGCGGAGCCGGGTGTACTGATCTCACACGCCGTTTCAGAACGTCCCAGACATGCTCTATGGGATTGAGGTCGGGACTTCGAGCTGGCCAATCCAAACGACGAATGCCGACCTCTTGCACATACGCATTAACATCGCGGGATCGGTGGGCGCGAGCATTGTCGTCCATAAAAATCGAGTCTTCACCTAGAGCGGCCAATGCGGGTTGTGCATGAGAAATTAGAACTTCCGTTATGTATCGATGCCCAGTCAGTGAGCCGTTTTCAATGAAGACTAACTCTGTACGATCCATTGAATTTATTCCTGCCCAAAACATAACAGAGCCCCCACCATAAGGTGTGATTTCTTCGAAACATGCCTCTGCAAAGCGTTCTCCTTGTCTTCTTAGCACTCGCCGACGTCGATCTTCACCGAACAGAGATATCCTGGCTTCATCAGAGAACAAAACCCTATTCCAATCGTCTTGAGTCCATGATTCACAATTTCTAGCGAACCTAAGCCTGTGAACTCTGTGCTCACGGAGTAATTTGGGGCCGCGGGCCGGGCGGTGACTGCGTATATTGGCAGCGAGAAGCCTCCTCCTGACCGTCCATAGACTAATATGCACATTTCTTACTTCTTGGAGGTTGTTCTTAAGATCCACATACGAAGATTTGCGATTTCTCAATGCGCGACTCACAAGAAAACGATCATCCCGTGGTTGGGTACATGGTTTTCTTCCAGAACCAGGCCTTCTCTCGACGGAACCAGTCTCCTGATATCGCTGCCAGGTCCTTTGGACTGTCGAGCGACTAACATTTAGCCTCCTAGCCACGAAACATTGGCTGCAACCCTCTTCAAGCAGCGCGATAATTTTGGTAGCTTTTACCACTTTATCTACCATTTTTGATACAGCCAAACAGCATTAAATAAAGCTTTGACAGTCAAGGATATGAAATTAATCGATAAAAATTGAATAAAAGTTATGAAAGTCGATGTTAACTTCTGGAACTTCGCGCCAAAAATGTAGGATAAAAAGGGGTTTTCTGTAAAAATGAACATCAAATGAAAAATTGAATTTAGAACGTACTTTTTTAAATACCACAGCATTTTTAAAACCGGCCAGTAACGTGTACAAACGATTGAAACCTTTTTGGTATTGTATCTTTTTAAATATGAATGAAAATCAAAACCGCCCGTTTTTTTTGCAAATGAGTTTAGTTGAAAGTTTTAACGCAGTGATTGCCAAATTAGTAGGGGGTAAGCGTGTAAATTATTCTTCCCGTGGTTCTTATGCGGGCCGATGCGCAGCTGCTGTTGTGTCTTTTAATACAGGATCGATTCATAGTAAAACTCATGAAGTAATATTTAAATCTAGTCCTAATCCTTTGATCGCGAAAGTGGAAAATTGTAATCGTAGAATCCGTTTAATTGCTAAACCTAAATTAAGATTGAAAAAGAGCCACAGCGCTATATCGAAAGACGCTCACTATGGACCAAACTGCGAAAAACCTGATCTGAGTCCAGAATTATATGAGAAAGCCAAGTCATCTTTTTTAGCCGATTTAAAGTTGTCTTGTGCTGAAAGAGAGGAGCTTGAAAGGTCGACCCATTTGCAAAGAAGTAGTTCTGAGTGGATGAGTACAAGGAGAAAATTACTAACCTCATCATCGTTCGGGGAAGTTTGTAAAAAACGAGAGAGCACAAGTTGTGCTGTTCTTGTTCGTAAAATTGTTTATGGTAGTAATATCTCCAGTTTGCCTGCTGTACGGTACGGTATCGAAAACGAAGAAACCGCAATTAAACAGTTAGAAATTCAAGAGAATATTAGTATACAAGGTTGCGGTTTGTTCGTCGACGATCAATATGAATTTCTTGGTACTACACCAGATGGCATTTATGCAAACGGTTTAATTGAAATTAAGTGCCCACATTCTTTAGCTGGCATGACTCTTGATGAAGCAATGGCCAAACATACCTTTTGGGTTAAGGACAAGGCTTCCAAGGGTTATGTCATAAATAAAAATCATAACTGGTATTTCCAAATTCAGGGACAGGTACATATTACTAAAAGAAACGTTTGCATGCTTGGCATCTGGTTTGGTGCTACTGTACCTATGAAAGTTTATATTATAGAAAAGGACGACATATTTTGGGAGGAGAAAATGGAGATGAAATTAGTTAGGTTTTATTACGATTGCCTACTTCCAGAATTAGTTGATCCTCGGCAGTCACGAAGCATGCCCATTCGTGACGCGCCCAGTATCATAGAGGCTATGAAAGAGAGAAAAGAAAGAGCTTTACATGTTATGAAAGAGAAGAACGCCTAATGATTTTGAAAGATACAGGTAACTTAACTACCCAGCCAGTCGATTCACGTAAACACGCCAGTCCAAAAGTCGTTTTAACTTAGGAATTTAGAAATCGCCTTTTGGTTTTCTGTTTTAAACGCACTTACTTATCTAGTCTTAGATTGTCATAAATCTTCCAATAGCTCAATTACTATACAATTTCTGAGTTACCTGGTGTAAAGAATCATAAAAATTGGTTCAAAAATACAGCGAATTGAGAATTCTCCTTTTTTTAAGTCGGTTAAAAGGGCTAAATTTGCACAAAACGAAGTGACGTCACTGCGCTACGGTTTTTATTACTTACGTGAATCGGGCAGCTGGTAACGTTTTCATTCTGATAGGTTTTGTGATAGCCATTGATTTTATCATCAAATTAGCAGAAATCAGAACTTGATCCGTAATCGAATGAAAAACCATTAGAATTTTGAACTCATATTTCGTTATTGTTTAATTACATACTTTTAATTAGTATATTAATAATTTACAAACTTCTGTTAAAATTAGTAAATAAATGAATTATTTACTAATTTTTGTACAACCCTAGCACGCTTTTAGGATAGCGAGTAATGGCGACTCATATTTGTTATTGTGTAGTAAATAAATCATTTTTATACTTGTATTTCATTTATTGACATTTTTTTTAAAACCCTAGGATTTTTTTTTAGATATCGACGAGGTGATCGTAAACAAAAAGTAAGTATTTGAGTTTACGCAATAGGCACATTTCCTTGCGTAGAGATAAACACACTTCCTACTGAATTTGCAATTATTTTATTGAATGAATATTTTACGAATTAGAATAAATTTTGGTAGTGACAAATAAATAAATAGTTGGAATTTTAGGTAAGTAGAATACAAAAATGTCAGTCCGGACCTACTCTTGATTGTATATTATATTATAAACTAGTAACCCGCCCTCGCTATCTTCGGCAATATTCACTTCACATTACATACTATAAAAAGCATATTGATCTATAATAAATGCACAATTTATTTAAGGTACTTAATTGGATAAGTATTAATGCTGTATTGTATAAAATCACTTAGTAAATAATCATTTTTTAGTAGAGGATAAAAAATGGTTATGGTGGGTTATCCCTAAGAGATAGACATATGCCATCGTGGACTTTTTTGTTGAACTTTTTAAGATGGATAATACTGTAGTACATTATTTTGGTCTATCTCGTAGGGTTCAGCCAACGTTTGCAATATAAGCGCAAAAACGTGCTTATTTACGACATCACATTAGAAACCTCTAAATTAATCAGTGTTTCTCTACTATATTATGCATGTATTATACATATAAACCTTCCTTAAAAATCATTCTATTTATTAAAAAAAACTCCATCAAAATCCGTTGCGTAGTTTTAAAGATCTAAGCATACATAGGGACAGACAGACGGCGGATAGCGACTTTGTTTTATACTATGTAATGTAATGATAGAAAAACATAAAAATTGTGTCTCAACTACTCTTATTAATCTATTAAAAAGAATCAACAGCTAGTTTCCAAAAATTCAACGTTATTGTTATGCTGTAAATATTCAAGTTCAATAACAATTTCTCAACGTGGAACGTTTGTTGCAAAACATTTTGAAAATCGCGCTCTCTAGGTCATTCATCCGCCCCGTCGGATGTTACATTAAACTTTGGCGCTGCGGTCGCTCGAAATCGAGAACTCAGGCCAACAATCTACACCCTTAATTACATACATACATAGCCTCACGCCTGCTCCGGAGAGGGGTACCCAGAGACTACGAATTGCCGTCAGCTACGATCAAAGTCTTTGTCTTCTACCTTTACGCATATTCTTAACATGACCTTTCACTAGCACGTCTCCAATTTGATCCACAATCGTAAGACGTGGTCTTCTTATAACCGTCCCACTTACACTTGCTTTGCATACTTGCTTCGTCATCCTCTCTTCACTTATTCTTTCTACATGTCCAAGCCACTATGTTCTAAGATACACTATATTACACTATACACTATATTCTCCGTCTGGTGACGGAGTAAGAATACAATTCACCACATCCTCTTTTGCCCGTGGATGTCGTAAAAGTCGACTATAAGATATGATATGCAGATAAAATCTAGGCAAGAGAAAAAAACTCGACATAAAATCCTATGCCAATAGGTCTGACCAGCGGTAGGTCAATTTCTCTCCGTGGAATAGTGGGACGTATATGAGCTGTGATGATGATGATATTTTAAGAGAATCATCGCCATAAAAGATACGTAATAAAAATAAAAATCTTCATAAAAAATAGTATAGAATCAATTAAGGCATCATAAAGCCCGTACACATGTTGTACTTGACCATCTATCATAAGGGTGCGTACACAATATTAATAACATTAGGACGGGTGGCGAATTAATTGAAACGCCACTTAGGGTTGCCCCCAAATGTTAAACAGATTTTTATAGTATCTGCAGGGTTAGTGAGCAGGACAAAATCAGACAACGGGCTCAAGTGGTTATACGAAATTATGGGTCTTTATCGTGTTATCTATATTTCTACACTAATATTATAAAGAGGAAAGGTTTGTATGTAAGTATGTTTGTAACGGATTCGGCTCAAGAAGTACTGGACCGATTTTAAAAATTCGTTCACCATTGGAAAGCTATAATATCAGAGAGTAACATAGGCTATATTTTATCCCAGTATTCCTACGAGAACTACGCCGGTAAGGCGACTGAAACTGAAGCAAAGCGAGAGCGGATTGCTAGTCATATATAAAGCGCGGGAAACTATCAATCTTAGACTAGTTTCCATTAATACATCTATTATATTATTTATGTCGACTATCGGACATAGATAATCTAGAAGACAACGGATCTAGTATATGAGGCAAGAAAACAATTCACCATTCTCTCTCTCTCTCTCTTGCCCATGAGCGTCGTATAAAACGAGTAAAGGCAGAAAATATCTATGCAAGAGAAGGAAAATAGAAGATCAATTTCCCTCCCATTATGGAGGAGGCCCGAGCCTAACAATGGGACTTGTGTGGGCTATGACGATGATGATGACTATTAGACATAGTTCTTCCTACGAAGCGGAATAATTTTGTAATCACCACGTTTAGTAGGAAATAGCAGTTGATGTTACATAGTACGCAGGACAGGTATACTTGGTAGTTTTTAAGATTTCTATGGTAAATCGGTGGTGACCAATTGTATTCAAAAGCCGTCACCACACGGAGATAGATTTGTGTTTAGTAAAATATAACTTGTAACGTAGTTTTCTATTTCACGCGTGTATAGTGAAGAAGAAATAACATAGGCTAAAATTCAGTTCCTAATTTTAAGCTCCAGTCTTGCTGGTATATTTGAAGTATCCACAATATTTTTCAGCTTGTTTACAGGCAGTTCTATTCCTGTACTATTCAAGGAAATTGATAATCTATACCTAAGTTAAATTCTTGTAGATCTATGTCATCATTTCAGCTTATACATGTTGAAGTAATCGTTCTGTTAGGTGACGCAGTAAGAATATTAGTCACCACAAACTATCTTGCCAATGGATGTATTAGCTTAGAATAATAACGTATAGAAGGATAGTGTCCATACTTCGAACGTTCGAAACATGAATCTAAAAATACTACATGCGTGCAGACGATTACACACGCACACTACTATATATATAAACTATACAAATTATGAAATCAAATTTTGTTTTTATTAACATAAACCGTCGAAATACTTTTAATAGTAATATTAAAAACCTTTTTAAGTTTTACAAATGTGTTATGATACCATTTGAATGCACAAACCGTCGACTAATTACCTATTTATTTTTTAAGTTCCGTACGTACGTGCAGTATAGGGACCTTGTATATTACGGAACGGTTCTGAAGTAAGCTCCATTAGGCTACAATTGAAATGCTTCACTTTTTGTGCACATACTTACCTTCTATACGTTATTATTCTTCACCTGCCGAGAGGCCGACTGCGTGACAAAAGACCGACGTCCTCCCCGAGGGGGGACGTCAGTCGATGGGAGGGTACCCCAAATAGGGGGTATTCCGTCGGGCCGACCACTGATGACAAGTAACCCTGCTCCGGTGGTCGGCCCAACGACGAAGGCGACGTGCACGTGGGTGGGTTGCGGGTGTGCGTGCTTACGCCGTGCCCCTCTGTCGCCCCGGACGGAGTAGTGCAAGGAGGAGCGCGCCGACCGCAACCCAACCACAAAAAAAAATACGTCATTATTCTAAGTGTATTAATAATAAAAGATACCACTAAGGGATATGATACGCCTATAAAATTTGTTCAAAAGTAAGAAAACTCGAACTAAAACCCTACAACAAATAGACAAGTGTAATCAGCGTGGTAGAGTAGTTCAATTTCTCTCTTATTGTGGAGGAGGCTCTGGTCCAGCAGTGGGACGTATATAAGTTGAAATGATAATGAGTGGGCTCGGAAATCCATTATGGGAGGGTTTATTTTCCTACTATACCACACCGATTGAACGCGTTGCCATGCGGTTTTATGCAGAGTTTGCCTTCTCTTAAGATGGATCAACGTCATAATGTTTCATAATTTCGGCACATATACATTCCACTGTAGGGCTCGAGCCTCCTCCACAGTAGGAGGGACATTGACCTATTATACCACGCTGGCCAGACGTATTACTATAGGATTTATTTGGGCATTTTCCTTATGTTACATAGCTTTTATAAGCTTATTCGGTCCCTTAGTCGTCTTTTACGATACTCACTGGCAAGATAGGGGGTGGTGAATTGTATTCTTACTCCATCAACAACGAAAATTAATAGATGTATAAATAAATAGAATGATATTGCAATATTTATAAATCAAAACTCTAATACAACATAATTGAAGTAAGATTCACTTGGTATAAAAACTCAAAATAAATTTACATCGTATTTAAATGCCCCACGATTGACGACTTTAGGACGCGGATACATTAAATAAGCAATAGAGTTTTATAAAACACTAGCTGATCCAACAGACTTTGTTCTGTTCAAATCGAAAAAGAGAAAATAGTAAAAAAAATTCTCCGTGGAATCGATTGCAGTGCCATCTACGGTTACAAATATTATTCTAAATCATTCTAATATCCATCGGAAGAGCCACAAAAGAATCACCAAAATCAGTCCAGCCGTTTAGAAGGTTTATCAACTCCTGTTGATAAACTTCTAAATGGCTAGATTGATAGCAATCTCCTGATCTATACCAATAAATAAAATTGGAGTGTCTGTTTGTAATGTCAAAATAATAGGCTTTTTTCATGCTCACACGGTTATTTGCACGACACCTATGCCTAAAATAGCAATTAAAAAATTTTTGTCTGTCTGTCTGTCTGTCTGTCTGTTTGTTCCGGGTAATCTTCAAAACGGCTGGACTGATTTCAAAAATTATTTCACCAATGGAAAGCTATAATATCAGGGCGTAAACTAGGCTATATTTTATCCCGGTATTCCCACGGGAACGGGAACTACGCGGGTAAAACGACTATAACCTATAACCGAAGCGAAGCGAGGGCGGATTGCTAGTTTCTATATATAAAGATTATTACTAAGTAAAAGGTTAGAGTTAGGGTAAAGATTATTGCGAGTCGGTCACTTATGTTATGGTTGATTAGGGGGTTACACTTTGTTCCTTCCGTCGCCCTGGACGGATCGGGCGTAGTGTGATCTTACCATATCTTGTCTTAGAGTTCTTCGAGTACTATATAAAAGTTCGAGTTAGATAAGTATAAGTTACAAGTGTTCTCGTTACAATTTTGATTCGAACTTGGAATATCATGTTCAGTAGCTGCTTATGTCACTCGATCAAAGAATTCTTTAGATAGAATAGATTTCGTCGCCCTGGACGGATCGGGCGTAGTGTGATCTTACCATATCTTGTCTTAGAGTTCTTCGAGTACTATATAAAAGTTCGAGTTAGATAAGTATAAGTTACAAGTGTTCTCGTTACAATTTTGATTCGAACTTGGAATATCATGTTCAGTAGCTGCTTATGTCACTCGATCAAAGAATTCTTTAGATAGAATAGATTTTCATAATTCTAATTATACATTAATTTCAAGGCCGTTATCTGTTAAGGTCTACAGAATTATTGCATGTTTTTTATTATGAACTAGCAACCCGCCCTCGCTTCGCTTCGGTTATAGGTTATAGTCGTTTTACCCGCGTAGTTCCTGTTCCCGTGGGAATACCGGGATAAAATATAGCCTAGTTTACGCCCTGATATAATAGCTTTCCATTGGTGAAAGAATTTTTGAAATCGGTCTAGCCGTTTTGAAGATTACCCGGAACAAACAGACAGACAGACAAAATAAAATATCTTTTGCAACTAATTGATCATTACTATCATAGCTTATCGTGTATGTATTTATATTAAAAAGCATATTTTTTTATTATATTCATACATATATGTCCCACTGTTGGGCTCGAGCCACTCGATCAATTATACCACACTGGTCAGACGTGTTGGCATAAGATTTTATTGCAAGTTTTCCTTCTCTTACAATAATGTTATCTGCACATTACAACCGTTAGTCGTCTTTTACGACACCCACGGTGAAGAGAGAGGGTGGTGAATTGTGTTATTACTCCATCACCACACAAAAAATGGTCGAATTAATAACCCATATTATGGATAAGAAAAGAAAACAGTTAAACAAAAACACTAAATTTTCCAATACAAACTTATTCGTTCATCGAAAATCGCTCACTTGTTTACTGTATTTTAGCCTTAACCGCGGCCACAGATGTACCAAAAATTACAGTCGCGCTTTCTACTGCGTTGGATTAAGTGGGTTCAAGTACTCCCAGCCCTCGTATTTCTTTATTGTCATTTTAGCGAACATCGTTGAGCATTTTTCTATTCAGTTAAAACGATTAATCGTTTGTATGGTTCATTTATTTGGCACCGTCTAGAACAGTTCGATGTAAATTAACTGTATGTGGACTAGGAATATATTTTTCCACTACAACTTGCTTTATTCTTCTTTTATCTTCATCATCATATCAGCCCATAGGCGTCCAACTGCTGGCCTCCGCCACTATTTGAGGGAAATTAATCAACTATATCACGCTGCTTAGATTTGTTAGCATAGGGTTATATTTCGAATTTTCTTGTAATACATTAATGTTATATGCATATTATATCCGATCGTCGTCTTTTACGATACACACTGGCAAGATAGGCGGTGATGAATTATATTCTTATTCCGTCACCACACGGGGAATTTTTAGCATACCTAACTTTTATTTATTAACAGATGATAGTAAATGGTCTATTATGCCTACTATGCTGACGAGATACCAAGAGATAGGTTGGTTCAGAATACAATTCACCACACCCTATCCTACCCCCGGATGTCACATATAGACACATAGAGACAACTAAGGGATATAATACACGTGTATCATAGATGATACATGATGCAAGAGAAGGAAAACCCAAAAAAAACAAGGTACCGTACCATTGACTAGGTAAACAAGTGCCTCCCTTATCGATATTGAGCAAAAAAATCAAGTTTGTTGTATGTGAGCCCCCCTTAAATATTTATTTTATTTTATTTTTAGTATTTGTTGTTATAGCGGCAATAGAAATACATTATCTGTGAAAATTTCAACTGTCTATCTATCACCGTTCTAGAGATACAGCCTGGTGACAGACGGACGGACGGACGGACGGACAGCGAAGTTTCAGTAAAAGGGTCCCGCTTTTATTCTTTGGGTACGGAACCCTAAAAAAAGGTTGACTAACTAACTTTGAAATGTCAGTTTTTGGTCAAAATTATAACATCAAAATCCTAATCACAATATATCAAAAGGCATACAAGTATAGATTGTATTAAATAAGTACAGCTACCCCATCTAATGTATTATTCTATGCAACGAACAACAGATGAGGGCTCATATTGCAATTTTTGCTGCAGATTAACGGATCATAGATGTTTGCTTTCATTATTGTTTGGTTTTCGTTTAAAACCAAATGTTTTAAGTGAAAACTTATTTTGACGGACTGTGCGTTTTATTTTGTGGTTATTGAATGAGGTTATTGAATATGACAGTAGGACCACGCTTTTGTGGTAGGACAGTTGTCTGTCTACTGCCGCGGGCCGGTCCGTCCAGTCTGATAGTAACAATTTGTTACTGCGCTTCGTTCGGTGAGCGACAGATTATGTATTGTACTACTTACTCTACAAAATTAGAACGAAAATTATCCTCGCCACTTGTCGTACGAATTAAATCCCTAGCCAAGGCCGCGGGTGACGTGACCGGGGATTAGTCCGTCACCCGCCGAGAGGCCGACCGCGTGAGGAAAGACCGACGTCCTCCCCGAGGGGGGGACGTCGGTCGATGGGAGGGTACCCCAATAGGCGGTATTCCGTCGGGCCGACCACTGACGACAAGTTAACGCTGCTCAGTGGTCGGCCCAATGACGAAGGCGACGTGGTTTTTGGGTGGGTCGCGGGAGTTGCGTGCTTAAGCCCCTCTGTCGCCCCGGACGGAGTGGTGCGGAGGCGCGCCGACCGCGACCCACCCACAAAAAAAAAAAGAAAACTAATTAAATATCGAGTTTGGTACTAAGGGTATAGAGTTTCACCACACCTTTTCATCCCATCACCATTAATCCGTGTGGTGACGGAGTAAGAATACTATTCACCACTCCCTATCTTGCCCGTGGATGTCGTACAAAACGACTATGGGATATAATATGCACATAACATCTGTGAAAGAGAAGGAAAACTCGATAGAAAACCATATATCAACATGTCTGACCAGCATAGTATAGTAGGTCAAATTGCCTCCCATTGTGCAGGAGGCCCGAGCCCAATAGTGGGACGTATGTGGGCTGCGATGATGTTGATGACACCATTTCATCGTAATATACGGCTAAGAAACGCAAGTACGCAGACGAAAACTTGAGATAATACTCGTTGACCAGTCCATTCACACCTGCCGTTGGCTTCCATCCTCCTTCAACATGGGAAGGAAATGACCTAATATAACACACTGGACGTGTTGGCTTCGAGATTTTCTTTTCTTACGTCAATGTTACCTACAGATATCCCTTAGTCGTCTTTTACGGCACCCACGGGCGAAAAAGGTGAATTGTATTCTTACATCGTTACCACAAAGCATAATGTCAATATCCCTCGACGAGACTGCAGCCTAGTAATGAGCCATAAATCAAATTATTTATTCTGCATAAGCCCCTTAAGGGCACTTACATATAGTCCAATTTACACATTGAAACGCGGTCACAAGCTAAGAAGGTCTAGAAATAAACTCAGCGGGCTGTCATTTTTTTTATAAAACTTTTGAATTTAAATTGTAAGTATACAACATACAGTATTAGTTCCAATGTGATGCCCTTCGAAATAGGATTTTGTTTTACAAAATTTAGTACAAATAAAAAAAAAGAATTTCTCTGTAGTGACAGAGTAAGAATACAATTAACCACTTATTTTGTCCGTGGATGTCGTAAAAGACGACTAAGGGATATGACGATATGCACATATTATCTGTGCAAGGGAAGGAAAATTTGAAATGAAACCCTATGCCAACATCTGACCAGCATGAGAAAGAACAGTTCAGCAATACGAGCTGTGACGAAAAAGAAAAAAAGTATGGCTGGACCAGATTTCACAAGCAGCAATCAATCACGAGTTAACTACTAGTGCAGCCATCACTCCCTTCAATCAGATTGGAGAGCAAAGGAGCGACCCGTCCCACATATTTTTGTTTTTTAAATATCACTTTTTTTAAATATTTTTGTTTTGAATATATTGTTGCTGCCGCGACTTGATTGAACGGGCCCCTCAGAATATCAGCGGTATAGTATCTTATTACTGTACCATAAGCTGAGACGGGCACCATATTTTGGCCTCACATATTCGACTCCTTGTTTTTAGTTAGTAGTTCTTATTTCTTTTGTTGGTGTCTATATTGTGTGAGGTTTACAAAATAAAATTTCTTTCTTTCTTTCTTATATTGAGCTGCGGTCAAGTTAAAATTACACATATCCTTTGCTCTCTACAAAAATACATTATAAAATAAACAGTTTTAACAAGCGCAAATTGTATTTGTAATATAGAATTAGATCATTCAAATATGAGACATATTTGAACAATTGTACGGAGCATAGTTGGCGATGCATCGATTTCAACATATGTTTGTAAGTATATATGTGTTATATGAACTGGATCTTCGAAATAAGTTGATTACTTAAGTTATTTGTTTTCAATATTTGAATATTTATCATGATCTATAGTTGTGTTGTATGTGAAATTAATTTTAAATGGGTTATTCGGTGAAAACCTTTGTTCTATTCTATCATGCGTAGTATTATAAGCTAATTTCCTTTTAAGTGTAATGGTATTTTACTTATAACATCATCATATCCTATAAGTCCCACTGCTGGCCTTGAACCTGTTCCACAATGATAGGGAAATTGACTTATTATACCACGCAGTGTTTTATTTCGAGTTTTCCCTCCCCTTGCTTAGCTGTTATCTGCAGATTATAATAATGTTAGTCTTCTTCTACAAAGTTTTTACGACACCTAGAAAGTATTTATATTTAGCTCTAAAGAAAAAAAAGATAATAAAATTAAATTAACTTAATTGGTAACAATTAGGTATACTTATATAAAAAAGTGTTCAGCGTGGTAACAGAGTACGGAGTAAGAATACAATTCATCACCCCCGTGAATGTCGTAAAAAACGACTAAGGTATTTATTATGCATATTTTTTTTCCTATGTCAACCCATCTATCCAGCGGAAGCTTTGTATGCTAATTCCGTTTACTTCAAAGATATTAGCCGGTTTTTTTTTATTGCAAACGGTGGCAAACGAGCAAACAGTACACCTGATGGTAAGTGTTGCTGCCACTCATGGACCTTTACAAGGTCGCTGCCTACCGTGAAGAAAGTGAAGGGAGTGTGAATGCGTGCATTGAGGCTCGGTGATACCAAGGACACCACCATAACCCTCCACACGCAAACACACTCAGAAAGTTGGGCTTCCGGCTCTCTCGCTCACCGAACGAATCGCAGTAACAAATTGCTACTACTCAGACGTCGATTTTCTGCGAGAGTGTGGTACTACCCCGGACGGACCGGCCTGCGGCTGTAGACAGATAACTGTCAACAGTGTGGTCCTACACTCTTAAATACACACTTCTTAATAATAACACATATAATGATCGAAATTAATAGAAATAATCTATAATTTTTAATAAAAAAAAACGACTTCAAACAGTAAACTAATAAAATTTTAAGAATTCCATCAATTCGTCAAAGATACCATCATCAGATCCTGACCTGATGACTATGGGACCACCTGGGAAGTATACCCTATCAAACAAAAAAAGATTTTTGCAAATCGGTCCAGGCGTCTTTAAGTAATCGGTGAACATACATAAAAAAAAAAGATTCTGACGAATTAAGAACCTCCTCCCTTTTTTGAAGTCGGTTAAAAATCCTTATTACCCTTTAAGTTGTCATAAACATACCTATACATCATTATGTTAATATAATCATACCTTTCCCTGTGGCGACGAAGTAAGAGTACAATTCACCACCTTTGGCACGAAGGGATTATTGTAGATAACATCTGTATAAAAAAAGAAAACTCTACCAACACGTCTGTCCAGCATGGTATAATACACAAAATTGAAAGAGAAGAGGCCTTAGGATGTTATGAGTGTGACGCGCTAATCGACGATGCGCGCCACATAGGTACTGGAAGTATGCCCCGCCGGGGCCTCAGCGTCACGTCCTGTCAACGGAAATGGGAATAACAGACCTGTCGTTGCCGACCATCATCTCCAAGATGCTCGGCAGCGATAGCTGTTGGTCGTCGATGGCCTCCTTCTGTGAGGCTGTCATGACAAGGAAGGAGGCCGTGGAGTAGGCACGCGAGGCGCTTGCGTCCGCTGACTCGCTCCGCCGGTGGCGACCAGGGAGGAGGAGACACTGCTATGCGCTGCTCCTCCCACCGCCCTGAATCATGACAGATCGTGGCCAGACGGCCAAGCGTTGCGGGGATAGAATGTTATCAGACGATCACTCCGGCACCCCGTAAAAGCGCAGAAGGGGCCGCTGTGGTTCTAGTGAGTATTTCGGTCACTTTTGTGGCCGGTGAGTCCCACACACATTGCCCCGTCTGTAACGGGCGAGGGATAGTGCGTAAATGCATTTCCACAGCGTGAAAAAAAAAAAGCATGGAATAATAGGTTACTTTTCCTTCTATTGTAGAGGAGGCTCGAGCCCAGTAGTGGGACGTGATGATATTGATAATGATGATGAATCATGCCTGTTTTGACTATGAGATACCGTGTTTTATTATCGATAGTAATAGTAAAGGTCTTTAAATTCTTTAATTTATTATGTAGTATTAAAAAGTTACTGATGTTAATACGAATATTGCACATTATACGATACTAATAATAGAAAAAATAAATACCTTAATAGATTGAAAGTTTTATAATAATACATTATATACTTGACATTTATAAAGATGTGCGCACGCATCACAAAAAACGTTAACTAACTAACTTCAGGGTGTCGGATTTTGGTGAAAATGTCCACGCGCATCCTAAAAAAATTACTGTCATAATTTTCCCTAACGCGTCAAAAGATGTATAACTTAAAAATCAAATACACTATAAAATTCTTAAAATAGTTTTGACGTGACAACGTCTTATAAATTGGTTTGCCGGGTGACACTTCAAGAAACTGCGTTACGCTCCGCTCACGTTATGCGCTCACAATGAGAGCGAGTGAGAGGCACGCGTCCCTTCCACTCGGGCATGGTTAGCCCGCCTAAGAGCGAGAGAGACAGACATAAAAATTGTATATTTGTATATAAATACGTATGTATGTGTAAAGGTAAAAATAAAATTTTGTTAATATGTTATCAACAAATAAATTAAAAGAAAATACTAAAAGAGAAAGTGAACATATGTTCATTAAAACCTTACAGTTCATAAACTGTGACACAGATATTAGCGGATGTTGTACACCTATGAAAACAATATAGAAATGTTTGGCGACGACATATTACGGATAAATGAAAAAGTGAGTCAAATGTTGACTAACCTCAATGAGAATTTGGAGCGTGAAATATAATATGACTGATAATGTTATGTACTATCCGTATGGTGATGGAGACTGACGAGAATGTCAAAATGTCATGTAGCGATTTTAAATTTTATTCATTGTTTTAGTGCTTTATAGTGTTATATTGAATAATTTTGCCGATATTTAATATAATATAATGCAGATAAAATTCTGAAATGTAGTGAATATGATATAGTGGTGAATTGCGTGCATTTTGACATTCTGCCAAAATTACCAGAGATGGCTAACGTGGTTATCAGCACCAAATCACGCTAACGACTGACTGAAAGACGAACACTAAAGACGTAAATAATTAATATAATACTCGACACTGGCACCAATAGCTCTTATTATTGTAGCTCATTGCCATTAAATAAGAAGAAGAAGCAGAATAAGAATAAAATTCGATTTTGTAATTAATACCTGAGCTAGGCTCGGTATTTATCTGTTGTTAATTTTTTTTGGAACAACATATTTAGATAATAATAGTATTTCTCACAAAATAGAATCTTAAAAAAGAGAACACAAAGCAGCGAAGTGGAATTATTTAGTCTGTGAATTGCCGACTAGGCTATTTTTATTCTCGATGTCATTGACTAAATTTACCTTTATATACTAATTAGATTATTTTATCACCTGAAAACACGGCTAAAAAGTAAATTTCTGAAAATGAAAAGCTTCGTTAGTCTAATCAATGGCCCCAAAATTATTCGGCATACTAAATATTATATTATGAAAATTGAAGAAATTTTGAATATAGATATAGAAATATATAAAAATTGCTTTTATTATGGAAACCTTGAAATCAAACCCTATACCAACATGTCTGACTAGCGTGGTATAGTCAATTTCCCTTCCATTTTGGAAGAAATTCGAGCCCAGCAGTGGGACGTTTATGAGCCGAAATGATATTCATAAAACCCCAAAAGCCAATAGCAAAAGTTATCTCATCTTCTACTTTCTGTAACGATTACTCTAACTTTTTGTATAAATTATCTATAAAAGAATATTTCGAAATAAGGGGGCAAAATTTATTCAAATTTAGAGTTTTACGTTGCGTGCGCTAATAGTTGTAGGTACCTTTTTTGGGCTATCTTCAGCGCACATGCCATCCGCTTCGTCCGGGGTGACGAAAGAGCGAAACCGCTTTCCCATAACCCACTATATTCCCTGCCCTTCGCCATTGGGCCGACCACCGGTACCCATTTCCTTGTCGTCCATGGTCAGCTCGGCTAGTTGTATGTACCTATGATACACTCTCAACCCTTTCTTCCTCTTAAGTGAGACAAACGAAGTTGCATGCGTCAACTAGTGTATGAAAAAATCTAAAAAGTATGACTAATATCGACAAACCTATATATGAGTTTCCTTCTGACGGATCTTTTGAAGAAACCACTGCAACCGTTGCATGCGAGGATGCCATAATGTTTCCCAGAACTGGTATCACCACACACCACGCAAATTAGACCTGCAATTAAGACCTGTTATTTAATTTTTTTTTAAAGATGACGTTCTGCACTAAGGCAATAATTCTTGTATTGTGAGGGACATTACACACACAATTAACGGACAAAAATTACATCTAGACTCAGAACAACAATTTATGGATCAAACAAAGTGTTGCTCGCAGAGCGACACCCATGACATTGGAGCAGTAAGTTGGTATCTTAATCACTGCGCTATCTTTTTCATTATACTTTTATGTGGTGGCGGAGTAAGAATACAATTCACAATTCATTGTTGAATTAAAAAAGACGACTATGAAGTTAATATGTAAATAAAATCTATGCAAGAGAAAGAGAACTTGAAATAAAACCCAATATCAACATATCTATCAAATGCGGTATAGTAAATCAATTTCCCTCCCGTTGTGGAAGAGGCTTGAACCTAGCAGTGCGACGTACATGAGCTCTGATGATGATTTTGTGGTGGTGGCTACAAATACAATAAACCTGTCGTAAAAGACGGCTTTACATCTATCTGGATCAACTGCATCTGATGCCATCTTGTCAACAATTACATTCTTAAGGAGGTTTTACGTCAAACAGATAAAACTATTGCCAATAAATTTTGCAATATTTACTTCAGAAAAAGAGTACGTATTACGTCGAACCCCAGTAATTGGGATAAGAGCAGGATGATGCTGATATTATATACCTGCAGATACTTACTTCTACTTATACTTTTGGTGACCGAGTAAGAATACAATATTCCCATTCTTTTACGAATGATCGTAAACGATGACTAAGGGACTAAGGGTTTTTTTTATTACCAATGGTGGCCATCGAGCAAGCAGCACACCTGATGGTAAGTGATACTACCATACAGGGACCTTTGCAATACCAAGGGCACAGCTAGGCCATTGCCTACCGTGAAGAAAATACTCTTGTTAAAGCTCGCTTAAGATACATTACAACAAGACTGTAAGAGAAGGAAACCCAAACCCATACCATATTGTCTGAGAAGCATGGTGCACTGGCTAGAATTCCTCTGTTATTGTGAAGGATATTCGCGCCCAGCGGTAGTATATACCTATGTGCTAAGTTAATGGTGATTATATTATCATCATTCAGCCTATCGCCGTTCACTGGTAGACGTAGGCCTCCTTCATGTTTCGCTACAAAGAATGTTTCGCTACCGCCTGCATCCAACGACAACGCCCAGCAACTTTCCTGGTGGGAGGTGTCTTACGCTGCGTCGTACGATTCGTGGTCCCCACTCGTGAACCATTCTTTC
Source organism: Lymantria dispar (assembly GCA_032191425.1). Classification (NCBI taxonomy): domain Eukaryota; kingdom Metazoa; phylum Arthropoda; class Insecta; order Lepidoptera; family Erebidae; genus Lymantria; species Lymantria dispar. The sequence goes on along the minus strand of CM063465.1, from coordinate 16,938,191 downwards.
TCAACGGTTGTCGATAGGTCGAGCGATATATACTGCCCATTGCTACTTCAACATGCTAATTCTTTATGCTATGTCGGTTACATCCGTTCTTCTACAGATTTCCATACTTCGCATTCTATCTCGGAAATCTCGAGCATAATAGTACTCTCAGCTCAATAGCACGCTGGGTAACTTTGAACTTGGTTATGAGACCTACATTCAGGGCCCACGATGACGTCTTAGGTGGTGTTCTGCGGTTGGTCACAAGTAATATCAATGACCTTACGATAAGGAAACTGACTGTGCCCCTGATATTGTAGAGATCCAAGAGCGCTAGTTACAATTTACCATCAAGATTTGATCGTCCTTCACCTTATAATTTTAAATTAGAAGCACAAAGAATTTTGGACTCATTTACCGCTCAGAATCGAATCCAAAATACTGAACTTAGAATGTAACGAGCATAGATGAACCATAACATCTGTGAGCCCAGCGTGTCCCACAGTATTAATATACACAATAAAAATCTGATACCTGTCTTACCCAAATGGTTGGTCTTCTTACTAGGTGGATCTGGTAGCCACGGCCTGAGTGCTGGAGGTGCAAGAGCTGCAGCCACTAAAGCCGCAGAAGACGGTGGTGACCAACGAAGTGGAGAAGTGTTGCCTTCACCTTTGGAATAGAAAACTGTGAACATTTATATTTCGGACTCAGAAGCATACAAAATGTAAAAATCTTAATAAAGAATAGAAGAGACATAATCCTAAATTGGAACAGGAAAAGTGATATACGTCTTATCATCATCATCATCATTTCAGCCTATTGCCGTCCACTGCTGGACGTAGGCCTCCCTCATGTTGCGCCACAATGTGCGGTCATGTGCCGCCTGCATTCAACGACGCTCAGCAACTTTCACTAGGTCGTCGGTCCACCTAGTGGGGGGGGCGTCCTACACTGCGTCGTCCGATACGTGGTCGCCACTCGAGAACCTTTCTTCCTCAGCGGTTGTCGGTTCGTCGAGTGATGTGGCCTGCCCATTGCCGCTTCAGCGTGCTAATTCTTCATGCTATGTCGGTTACACCCGTTCTTCTGCGGATTGCCGTATTTCGGATTCTATCTCGCAGACAAATCCCGAGCATAGCCCGTTCCATAGCACGCTGAGTGACTTTGAGCCTTGATGTGAGGCCTACATTTAGGGACCACGTTTCCGTGCCGTAAGTCATCACTGGTAACACACACTGGTCGTAGACCTGTGTTTTCAGACACTGAGGTATGTTGGTCGAAAAGATCCTCTTAAGTTTCCCGAACGTCCGTTCCGATACGTCTTATAGGCCATCAAAAACTGACAAAAACCGCCACAGCTAAAACCCGTCCTGGTTCTCGTAGGTATCTCGGCCGAGATTCGTTCTTGTTGAGCCCTACAACGAGATCACTAAAGCTTGCACAGCCCACAAGACCATAACAGATAAAAAATACGGTTTCGTCTACGCTGCCAAGGTGTGAAACCGTGTCGCCTAATAATAAATGTTAATTGCATTTCGCATCGTATGAACTCCTACATTGCCATCAGTAACGCCCCAATTTGGAATTCGTACCCCACAGGGGCTGACCTTTGGACACCGTTGCTTAAATGTTTTGAATTGGAAGGTCCTCAGCGCTCACCCCTAGTCCGCGTAAGGATATAAGGGTCACCTAAATCTAAAATCCTAACGCAATTAAAAAAAATTAAGACACGTTTCGTTAGTGAGATCTTATGTGGCTAGCTTTATATATTTGAAGTGTATATAAAGATTAAGTTAAATGTAATTATGTTTACCGTGTGGTGTCGGAGTAAGAATACAATTCACCACGTGCCCTATATTGCCCGTGGATGTCGTAAAAGACTACTATGGGCAATAATATGCATATAACATCTGTGCAAGAGAAGGGAAACTCGAAATGAGACTCTATACCAACATGTCTAACCAGCATGGTATAGTAGGTCAAATTCCTTTTGATTGTGGAAGAGGACCGAGCCCAACAGTGGGACATATGGGGCTGCGATGATGAATTATGGAGATTTTATCATCATTCACTATCATATAAGTCCGATTATTGGGCCCGAGCATCCTCTGCTATACTAAGCCGGTCAAACGCGTCAGACCATAGGATTATATTTCAAATTTTTCTTCTCTTGCATAGATGTTTAAGCATATTTAATACCTTAGTAGCCTTTTACGATACACATGGGCAAGATAGATGGTGTTGAATTGTATTCTTACTCCGTCACTGCGCGGAAAAAGGAGATTTACGTGCAATAAATTAGGTACATTTTACTAGTTTGTTGTTTATCATATATACGCTTTTCTTTCTTAATTGTAACCATCATCATCATCATCATCTTGCTCTTATCCCAATTACTTGGGGTCGATGCAATATGTCATCTGTTTTGACATATTGCAAAAAGTTTCGGCAATGACTTTTATGACCAGCCGCCTGCCTGACGTTAACCCTCCTTGGGAATGTAATCGTTGACCCAAATGGTATCAGATGGAGTTGGTCCGGGTCAATCTAGGGCTCTTAGTCGTCTTTTACGACACCCACGAGCAAAGCAAGGGTTGGTAGTATTCGAAGCCGCTACCACACAGCATTTCTTAATTGTAACCATATAGTTTAATCATCTAACATACAAGACAGTTAATTTATATCAATTTTATTTGATAAAGTACCCCATATAACTACAATAGTAGAAGTATAATGGTATCACTGGCCCCAAAATATTTAATCTCGATAAAGCTAATAAAATAACCATTGCAAATCACACCCTTTCATTTTAATAGATTTCCACTTGCAGTATAAGGGTGTGGACCCTTTAAATATTGAAGATATTTGAACGATTTCCAACTTTATTCGTAAGGGATGAAAGATGGTTGGTAAAGTAATAAATAGATTAAGAGCAAATGTGTTGGATCAATTAAGTGATTGAATGTATCTTAGAAATATGTTATTTAGGGGTATTTAAAGTATACATTTACTTGAAGTAGGCTGTTTGGTAGCGGCTTTGAATATTAGGTGGGTACCCCTCAATGGGGTATTCCGTCGGGCCGACCACTGACGTCAGGTCACCCTGCTCCGGTGGTCGGCCCAACGATGAAGGCGATGTGTCACGGGTGGTTTACGGGTGTGCGTGCTTAAGCCCCTCTGTCGCCCCGAACGGAGAGGTGTGAGGAGTGCGCCGACCGTAACCCACCCCAAAAAAAAAGCGGCTTAGAATATTACCAACCCTTACATTTTTCGTGGTTTTACAATCAAGAGCTTTAGAATCGAGCTAAGCCAACTCTATTTAATGACGTTTGGTCAATACTTATGTTCGCATAGTTTCTGTTCCCAGGAAAATATAGAGATAATAAAAAAAAAATGAATTAAACGGTTTTATTGTAAAGAAACAGTAAAAATAAAATCGTGGGACACTACAAAACAAACATTTTAATCGATGATTGTAGATATTTGACGTGCCCCACAATATTTTTCCTTTTTTATTTTCAAGTTTTTAGTTTTTATATTGATTTTGTATAGAGCACTGTATTCTACTTGTCAAACCCTTTCATTTAATACCCATATTAATGGGATTGAAAAACAAATAGGTTGTCCGCCATTTTGTAGCGGCGGCCATCTTAGATTTTAAATTTGTATAGTGCATTGTATTTTACTTTTCAAGCCCTTTCATTTGATATCCATATTGATGAGATTGAAAAAAAATAGGTTATCCGCCATTTTTTAACGGCGGCCATCTTGAATTTACAAAAATATTCACTATACATAATTGTATTATTACCAAAACCAAAAGCGTATACCAATTTTCAGATCAATCGGTTGACAGGAAGAGGGTGAAATTTTAATTACTAAATTTGACCCAACAAAGAAAAAAATAAACATACGGAGTAAGCTAAATAAAACCGTTTAAAATATAGCCTAAGTTACTCCTTATATAGACAGCTACCTGGTAGTAAGATATTATCAAAATCGGTCCGACCGATTTGACGATTACCCGGTATAAACAAACAGACAGATAGACAAACAAAACTGGTTTTTAGGCATATGTATTGTAGAATGAAGACAGCAAGGGTGACGGTGACGACAATGAAGATACACGTTGCACTTTCGAACTTGTAATTCACCTTATAGCGGTTACAATGCGAATCACCTAAGATATTCTAACTGGCGGTATTTATACATTCACGTGACCTGAACTAATATTAAATTCACACACTTAATAGATAATCCTTACTATAGTCTATCTAATCTAAGAAGTGCATTTTGACAGGTGTCAGAGTAAGTTATCTAGGTATGTGATCCAAATAATCGCTATCGAAAACATTCGATTTTAGTGAGAAATCGATATTGATTCTCTTTAATTAATAATCGGTTTATTTTATTTTTCACAAAAATGAGATGGATAAATTAAATGCTAAATTAATACTAAACAAATTTAATTATTTTAGCATAAAATCTATTCATCATATTTAGTAGGATTGGGTTAAGTAAAATCAAAAACTGGATTCGAAAATAGTTATTTATTCAAAATCACTACTATTACTTGAAGTGTCATCGTCGCGAACATTACAATTTACAATTCAGCCAATGAAGGACAATGTGGAATCACGGTTTTATTTTAATACGAATATTTTGAGAATTTAGTCTATTCGATTAATTATATAATTCTAATATTTTACCGATTATTTGGATATTCGTGAATTGGAAGTGACCACTGCACTACTGTACCGAACGTAATGACGTGACATTGAAACATCGTTAATAACAATTACTGTTTTACATGTTGTTTTTATTTTAAATTGGTTTTACGAGTTTTAACATTAGATTATTATACAAGAAAGTAACCCGCAACATTTATTATATAAATAACTTAATAGTTCTTTAAAATTTAAGATTTATTGTTTGCAATCATGTGTATACGTTTGACCAAAGTTATTGTGTATTAAAAAATACGATACGTCAAAATGCACTTCTTAGATTAGATGAACTATAATATTATAAATGCGAAAGTAAGTTTGTTTGTTTGTTACGCTTTCACGCTAAAACCACCGACCCGATTCCAAAATTTCTTGCAGCAATGGAAAACTATAATATCAGGGAATAATATAGGCTATATTTTATCCCGGTATTCTCCCGGGAACGGGAACTGCGCGGGTAAGGCGACTGAAACCGAAGCAATGCGAGGACGGGTTGCTAGTATTAAATATAAAATATCTTAATTATTCTAATAATCATTTACGTGCAAATATTGTACAAGATTATGTAACATTAAATATTTATTATGGAGGAAGTTGATACACAGAGGTGTCAGAACCCCTTGAACACGCACAAAAAATTTCATCAACATCGGTCCGGCCGTTTCGGAGGAGTCATCCATCCATCCATCAGCCTACAGACGTCCACTGCTGGACATAGGCCTCCCCACGAGAATGCCACTCGGAACGGCCCTGCGCCACTTGCATCCAACGGTTGCCTGCGACTTTGAGAATGTCGTCAGTCCACCCAGTGGGGGGTCGCCATACACTGCGTCGTCCGATTCGTGGTCGCCACTCAAGAACCTTTCTTCCCCAACAGTTATTCTGCTCATTGCCATTTCAACGCGCTATTTTTTTTTCGGAGGAGTAATATATATATATATATATACTAGCAACCCGCCCTCGTTTCGCTTCGGTTATAGGTTATAGTCGTTTTACCCGCGTAGTTCCCGTTCCCGTGGGAATACCGGGATAAAATATAGCCTAGTTTACGCCCTGATATTATAGCTTTCCATTGGTGAAAGAATTTTTGAAATCGAACCAGCCGTTTTGAAGATTACCCGGAACAAACAGACAGACAGACAGACAGACAAAATTTTTTTTATTGCTATTTTAGGCATAGGTGTCGTGCAAATAACCGTGTGAGCATGAAAAAAGTCTATTATTTTGACATTACAAACAGACACTCCAATTTTATTTATTGGTATATATATATATATATATATATATATATATATATATATATATAAAGATACACGATTATGCATGGATATCAAAATAAATTATCGCGTCATACCTCATGAATCTATTGTCACAACATTGCTTTCGACCCTAATATAACAAATACAATTAACAATCAGACACTACTTCACATGTTAAGGCGATTAATTAGTGCATTACAATTGTGGATAAATTATATTTATTTACCTATATTAACTGTCCATTGCAGTCGTAACACGCAGACTTTTGTTATAGAGTTTAAAATATTTAGATTTGGCATTTTGTAAATCATTATATATATGTACAGTAGAAACTCGATTATCGGGCCCTTGGTTATACGAATTCGCGATTATCCGGACTACCAACCGCAACCAATGTATTTGTACCTACAATTATGCAAGCATGAACGTATCCGAGTGGGTATATCCGACCCGCGCCCTGCGGGATCCCCACGCCTTTCTTTATTGTTTTAGTTAGTAATTGTTAGGCGGCTCTGAGGTTCATGCCCCGCGGGATACATATTCACCTTTTAATAAACGCATAAAATTATGTACATACTACATATCAGGTGCGCCCAAATATCAGCTAGACCCACTTGACTCCCTGCAAAGGCGTGCTGTTCGAATCGTCGGGGATCCCAATCTTACGGACGGATTGGAGTCGCTGGAGCGGCGGAGAGACTTTGGGTCACTCTGTGTACTCTACCGACTCTTTCATGGGGAGTGCTCCGAGAAACTGTTTGACTTGGTATCACAGTCACCATTCTACCAATGTAGCACTCGACACCGTGGCAGAGTTCATCCATTTCACCTGGAAACGTTATGGTCTTTGACTGTACGTTTCCAGCGATTATTTCTCACACGTACGTGCAAGCTCTGGAATCAAACTATCTGCTGCTGTGTTTCCCGAGCGCTATGACATGTCCTTCTTTAAACGAGGTTTAAGAAGAGTATTTTCTTCACTGTACTGGGCTGTGCCCCTGGTATTGCAAAGGTCCATGTGCGGCAGCATCACTTACCATCAGGTGTTCTGCTTGCTCGTTTGCCACCGTTGGTAATAAAAAAAATAACAAAAATATGTACAAAATCAAAGTTTTTTCATACATTCGATTATCCGGTTTTTCGGTTATCCGATTATCCGAATGCCTACCGACAACAATTAGTCCGGTTAATCGAGTTTCTACTGTAATTCCTCTATCCGTTTGTATGATACTGAACTCCCTCTAAACGGCTAGACATATTTTGATGATTATTTGAGTATATTCAAGTGGATTCGGGAATGGTTTAGATTAATAACCGGACTCGGCAAACCGCGCTGTGGTCAATTTCAAAGAAAATGTCTTTTATTTATTTAGATATGATCAGAACAGCGTCTATTAGGTCAGCTAGTAGCTTAAAAAAATTTAAGAAAATTGAGTGGTATTAAAAAGCAATTTATGGCTAATTTAAAAATATTAAAATGAGATGCGATGGATTTGTTTTATATTATTAACGTACTCGTGAGATCGAGCCTCCTTTACTATGAGGAGGAGACGTCAAATAATAATGTAATTTTAAATACCTATGTAAATTGTAATAACATCGCCAACATTGAACACTCATGTTTAGGATGTCGACTATTTTTTATGGTATACTAGTAAATTATCGCGATTTTACCGACGTAGTTTACATGAATAATAAAATATAGGGGTAATAATTTAATATTTTGATATTAATCAGACAGGTACCCAATTTGATAATTTTTTTGTCTGAACTTATCTCTTGCTTCTTGAGAATGACCGCAGAATTTGCCTTTGGTAGCGATGATAGTACTAACTTAGAAAATAGTAATATAATAGTAATAATAAAAAACTACCAGTTGACATTGCATTATTTTCATAAATAAAATATCGCAAATTATCCTGTAATTGCTTCTATTAAAAAAAAGTAAAATATACTGTTATAAAAATCAAATGCATACAAACCCTAAATAAATGATACAAAAATCAAATGTACATAGAACCAAATAAATGCTATAAAATTTTCCTATCTATAACTTTATGAGTCTGCGTCTAATAAGATAATTTGTTAGGGGCACATCACATGCAGTAACTAGATTTGCACCACTAGCTGCGCTTTAACGCAATTCTATTCATTAATTCATTCAATTGTCACTCTCAATACTATTTCACTTCAATGGAAGTTAAAAATTGAAGTTTGTTATTTTATTTTCTTTTCCATGTAGTAATAGAATAACAATACAGTTCAAATCCTATCTTGCCTGTGGGTTTAAAAAAAACGCTTGCAAACATGCATCTATGTACTGCATCTGACCAGCTTACTTGTCCACCCATTGTGGAGGAAGCTCGAGCCTAGCAGTTAGACGCATATAAGCTTTTATGATGATATGGAGTAGTAATTTCCTATTAGGTAGTGTAATCGATAAATGTCGTTCTTAGCGTGAGAGCCAGAACCTTAAACTCCTGGACCTGGCTGCTCTCCTGGTATTGTAGAAGTCCGTGAGCGGTATACAAGAGAAGGAACCTCGAAATAAAACCGTATAGCAACACGTCTCACCAGATAACTATAGCAAAATAATTTCATTCCTATTGAGAAGAAGGCTCGAGTCCAGCAGTGGGACGTATATGATCTAAAACAATAATGAATGATGAACAGTAACATCATTAGTAACAATAACAGAATATATAATAAAACTATTTTTACGGATTTTATCGTGTTTTTATTTTTGATTGCGCAACATTTCGGACACTTAATAGTGTTTATTGTCACTGATGAACTAGGACATTTCACATCCAATAAGTCAACAAATTACAGAGATAATAGCTAGGATAGATATAAATATCAGGTTGACCGAGCTTCGCTCGGAGTATTTTTATAGCATTTATTTAGATATATATTAATAAAAAATAAAAAATAAATAATGAAAATTATATAAAAAATTACAAAAAGAGAATAATAATAACACCGAGATTCGATCCAGCGCCGTTTGTCGCCGATGTCAAAAATAAAACGAAACCTGACTACTTCGCCACTGAGCTATCGTAACTATGACATTGACGGCAAAATTTTAATTCATATTCTTTTATAATTTAATGTCATTATATTGTCTGCCAAAAACACTGACAAAACAATATTTTCTATACATAAAACCTAGCTAGATCAATTTTTTGGGCCCGAATCCTCTAGTATGCCAAGTTTCAACAAAATCATTGGAGCTGTTTCCAAGATCCTGAAAATATATATATTTACAAGAATTGCTCGTTTAAAGATATAAGAATCTCGTTGTCGGACTATCGAAAATATAATACAAACGCGATGAAATCCGTAAAAATAGTTTTCATTATAATGTATAAAAATCAGAACCTATATCAGGTAAGTATCGGCAATCATTAAATAACAGATCATGTTTTACACTGAAAATTGTTCAAAACTTTGGAAATATGAAAATCAAATACAAACGCGATAAAATGCGTAAAAATAATTTTATTTTTATCTATGATATTTAAAACTAAATGATATACCTACAGATTGTATCAGGTTATGGGGCAACTGTTCGAGTATGTTATAGTTTAACGGTCATAGATCACAATATATATGTATAATATAAGAATATATATTACACAAAAAACAATATAACATAAAAGTTATAGTGATTACAAAAATGTGTGTCTAAGAGTCTATGCCTTAAATGTTACGTATTATGTAGGCATGTACAGACAGGACACATGTAGGTATGTAAAGCTTCAACAGTATAAATAAGTATGATTGGCGCGAACCCTTCAATGGTAACGTAGGTACAAAGACGACTCGTCAACGTTCATCGGCCGATCAGCTGATTTAAAGCGAAGCTTGTCTTGCTTATGCAAATATTCAATTTCTAATGAACATTTAACACAGTACGAATATGTTGCAGATTAAGTATCATTGACTTTATACATTTCAATCAGATTTACACGAAAAAGCGATGACTAAATTGAAAATTTTACACGTCTCTAATTCATTAGCGAATCAATATTTTTATTTCAAATTTTTTTCATGGGCTCCTCCCACCATTGACTAGCTCCCGTTTGACCAGTTGCACCATAACCTGATTCACCCCGTATACAGCACAGCTGGTGTATATACACTAGACTGCACAGAAAGTAGTGGTTAAGACGCCGACTTACCGTGCCAGTGTGCCAAAATATATATACATATATATACTAGCTGACTCAACAGACATTGTTCTGTTCAAATAAAATAAAAGGAATTCTCCTTAAAATCGACAGCAGCACCACCTGCCGGGTCCAATTGTGAATCTAAACCATTCTCGAATCTTTGAATACACACAAAAAATTTCATCGTTGTTGAAATTTTTGTCCAGCCGTTTAGGAGTTCAGTGACATACACACGTACACAAGAAATATATATATAAAGATATATATTGCCAAATGTCATATATCTCTTAAAGTAAATTCCCTAGACTTTCAATTCATATAAAGTACCCCGCAATACACATTTCACCGGCAGTCACACAGAGACCCCAACAATATGTGAGCAATACAAAATCAATATACGCCGAGATTGGTCCCCCGGGTGAAACCACATATGGGACCAGATATTAGGGGTTAAAACGGTTTACTGATATTATGATTTTGGGGGCCATCGAGACTTTTAGATGATATAAAATAGAAGTGTTTAGATTGGATTTTTAAATTATCTTGAAACTAAAACTATTTTTACAGATTTTATCGCATTTGTATTTGATTTTTGATTACCCGATGTTTCGAAGTCTTTACAGCGTCCATGGTCCGCCAGTGACAATCGCGATAAAATTTGTAAAAATAGTTTTATTTCATTTCTGCTGATATACGTCCTACTGTTAGACTAAAGCCTCCTCCACAATAGAGAGAAAAATGACCTTACCGCCCTTGCCAGAGGTGTTGGTATAGGGTTTTGTTTCGAGTTTTCCTTCTCTTGCATAGATGTTATATGCATATTTTATCCCACACGGATAGTTTTATTTACAATGTTTAATACTCGCGTAAACATCAGAAACCATTGCGTAAAGTATTTGAATAAGAAAATTGGTGTTTCAAGAATCCATTAGGAGTACATAAATTGGTATTTTAATGCCAATTTAGCTCAAATATATACCACAGCTGGGCTCAAGCCTTCTCCACAATAGGAGACTATTGGCCTACCAGACGCTGATCAAACGGATTGGTATACAGTTTTATTTCGAGTTGCCCTTGACTTATTAGATAGATTTATATAGATTTGCATATTGTATCCCTTAGTCGTCTTTTACGACACCCACCCAGTTTTATCTTCAAAAGACAAAGCCGCCGTGCCTTCCTTTACTATGTTATTGGATGAATTTCAGGTAAAACGTATAACTGCCCTAGCAGCATTAATATTCGGTAATAGTAGTATGTCCAATAGCGTCGAGGAGAAAATACGGTGAATTATAAGAACGTGCGCCGCCTTTTGGCGCCTCGGACGGTATGGACTGCATTTGACTGGACCATAGCCTGCCAACAGTACCAAAGTGTAGTATTCATGCGGGTGACTGGACCGGGGCGTTAGTCCATCACCCGCCGAGAGGCCGACCGCGCGAGAAAAGACCGACGCCCTCCCCGAGTGGGAGACGTCGGCCGAAGGGAGGGTACTCCTCAGGGGGTATTCCGTCGGGCTGACCAGTGACAAATAATCCTACTCCGGTGGTCGGTCCAACGACGAAGGCAACGTGGTGTTCGGGTGGGTTGCGGGTGTGCGTGCTTACGCCTCTCTGTCACTCCGGATGTTCTAGTGCGAGGAGTGCGCCGACCGCAACCTACCCTCAAAAAAAAAAGGAATATAGTATTCATATGAAAGTCAAAACAGTAATTAATCATAAGAAACTAAAAATAATCATCACATGGCCATTCGTTTTTCTTGTATTTTTTTTAGAGGCCATATACTAAGAATATATCCTTACACGACAGGCGACTTTAAACGTACGTATAACTAATGGCAACCCATTTATGCTATCAGATTAAATGTATCATTCATCATCATCAGGAGAGAATTTAAACTACTATACCATGCTTTTTTTTTGTGGGTGGGTCGCGGTCGGCGCGCCTCCGCACCACTCCGTCCGGGGCGACAGAGGGGCTTAAGCACGCAACTCCCGCGACCCACCCAAAAACCACGTCGCCTTTGTCGTTGGGCCGACCACTGGAGCAGCGTTAACTTGTCGTCAGTGGTCGGCCCGACGGAATACCCCCTATTAGGTACCTACTATACCATGCTGGACACACATGTTGGTATAGGTTCTCATTTCGAGTTTTCCTTCTCTTACAAAGATGTTGTGTACATACTGTATCCCTTAGTCGTCTATTACGACATCCATGGGCAAGAGTGTGATTCACCACGGGAGTGGTGAATCGTATTCTTACTCCTTCACCACATGAAAAATTTATCATTAGGTATATTGTTTATCCCTATTACTTACTGACTTAATATGTAACTCTTCTTCCATTGTACATATTACAAAAATTATTATAAACTAGCAACCGCCCTCGCTTCGCTTCGGTTTCAGTCGCCTTACCCGCGGCGTAGTGCCCGTTCCCGTGGGGATACCGGGATAAAATATAGCCTATGTTACTCCCCGATATAATAACTCTCCATTAGTGAAAGAATTTTTGAAATCAGTTCAGTGGTTTAAACGTGAAAGCGTAACAAACAAACATCCTTACTTTCGCATTTATAATATTAGTAAGGATAGTATTACGACCGGCAGTCTGTCTGACGTCAACCCTTCTTGAGGATGTAATTATTGATCTGAACAACAATCATCGCCATCATCATCTAGATGAGATTGATAGATAGATGCTGAAAATAATGTGTCGTCAAAATGCACTTGGAGGCCGAAAAAAACATGGAACATATTTAAGAGGAAAACTAAATTCGACTTATTATATCGTTATCGAATCCTCATCGTCTCAGCTTATATACGTCACACTGGTGGTCTCAAGCCTCCTTCACACAAGGAGGGTAATTGACCTACTATACCGCGCTGATCAGATGGGCTGATAGATAAGGTTTTATATCGAGTTTTCTAACTGTTGCACAGATGTCACATACATCTTATATTTAAATTTCTTGTGTACGTGTGTATGTCACTGAACTCCTCCTAAACGGCTGGACTGATGTTGACGAAATTTTTTGTGTGTCTTCAAGGGGATTCGAGGATGGTCTATATTCACAATTGGACCCGCTAGGTGACGCTGTTCGGGCAGAACAATAACATAACTTGAGAACGACTTTACCGATTTCGTCCATCGTTTTTTTTTTTAGTTTTCTAATATTTAAATAAAGGCCTTTATAGAAAAAAAAGGAAATTGCGCAGAAAATTAGAAAATTTAAGAAAACTTAACGTTTATATATACTTTTCTAATGTAACTTTTTTCGACTATATAAGCTTTTCTATCTTTATATATATATAAATATCTTGTTCGTGTGTTTATAATTGAACTCATACTAAACGACTGGACCAATTTTGATGACCTTTTTGCCGCCATTCCCATGGATATGAATTCTCATATGCATCGGAATAGCCATTTGAAACATCCAAACCATCCTGTTTAGATTAGTAATTGGAACCGGTAGGTAGCGCTGCGATCGATTTCAAGTAGAATTCAATTTTCTATTTTAACAGATTTGAACAGAACAACGTCTATAGGGTTAGCTAGTATTATATACTTTAGTGGTCTTTTACGACATCCACGGGCAAGATAGGGAAGTGGTGAAAACACGGCAATTTGTTTATATACTACCCCTAATTACTGAAACTTTTTGTTTTTGAATGGTAGCTACAAATACCAACAATCCTTGCATTGCTCTTGGGAGTCATAAAAATAATATATATAAAAAGTTGAGATTAGACAGGCCGCCGGTCTTAAAACCATTGTCGAAAATTTGTATCCATATTTACGTGTACGACGGAATGAGACTATTTTACGGATTTGTCGCATTTTTATTTAATTTATGATTGCCCGACGTCTCGAACACTTTGCAGTCTTCGAAACTTGGCAGTTTTGTGCCAAAATGTAGGTCAAAATTTAATAACTTATGTCTGTAGGTAATTATAAATCTCTGTAATAATGATGACTGGTTGGACGTGAGACATCCCTCTTACCTTGAACGCTTACCATACGGCTGAAAAAAACATAATTATAATTACTTATATGAAGATTCTGTATAAGTTTATACCCACTCACATTCAATATAAAGTAGTATACTTCCTTTATGTCTAACACTTCACCCGCCCAATTCCACGACAGTATACATTTCCACCCCAAACTCATACGTCCTCCAAATAATACCGATTTATGTCACAATACATTCTCTGAAACACGAAACGGGAAGGCATAAAGGAAAATTTTATAAGACACATAAAAAGTTCGGCCCCGAAATTGGAAGTCAGCAGGCTGGAGCGTCTAAATCCAGGGTATCAGGATAAATCAATGTTTGTTTGTGTAGAGCGACACTTAAGTGCGGAAAAAGAAATGAATAGAGCGGTTGTTAGGATTAAGTTAATGAAATACTACGTTATATATGTCTATATCTCTGTGATGATGGAGTAAAAATATATTTCACCACTGTCGATCCTTCTCAAGGGTGTCGTAAAAGACGACCAAAGTATATCCTACTAATATTATAAACGCGAAAGTTTGTGAATATGTGAAGATGTGAAATGTTAAGAAATTTGTTGCTCTTTCACGCAAAAAGTACTGAATGGATTTTGATGAAACTCCACAATAATATAGCTTACATATCAGAATAAGACTTAGATTATAATTTATCCTGATATTACCACGGGAAGAGGAACTGCGGGTGAAACCGCAGGGCGCTGTTAGTAATTTACATTTAACAGCTGTGCAAAAGAATAAAAATTCGAAGTAAAACCCTATAGCAACCTGTCTGAGCGTACACTTTCCCTCTTATTGCAGAGGAGGCTCGAGCCAGCAGAGAGACGTATATGAGCTGAAATGAATGAATGAAAGAATGAAAATAATTTATTAATAAACAGAAGAGACTCGAGCCCAGGAGAGAGATGTATAAAGTTGAAATTAATGAATATATTTATGAATAGAAAGCGTTACTAGGTTTAAATTTAAAATATCTATAAAATATTCTCATAGAAATCTGAATTTTGTGCCTAAAAGAATACTTACTGTCAGACTCAGTTAACCATGAATCATACCGAATCAACATCATAATCAACATCGCTTAGTCCTTTTATACGACATATATGGACCAAAAATGAGATGCGCTAGGCTGGTTAGTCGGGAAGATATAGGGTTTTATTACGGGTTTTCCGTCTCTTCCATGGCTGTTCTATGCACAAATATATATAGACATAGACGACGAATAGATGTAGACGACTAAGGAAGTCTTCTTCTACGTTACTCACTGTCGAGTTAGCGGGTGATGAATTGTATTCTTATCATCACAGCTCATATACGTCCCACTGTTGGGCTCGAGCCTCCTCCACAAGGGACGATATATCCTCTCTCATAGTAGGTCAATACATAGTAGGTTAATACTATAGTATAGCTACTATGCTGGTCAGACGTATTGGTATAGGGTTTCATTTCGAGTTTTTCTTCTCTTATATAGATGTTATATGTATATTATATCCTATAGTCGTCTTTCGTCGGTGGTCAATTGTATACTTACTCCGTCACCACAGGGAAATTTATATTCGGAAAGATTTTATGATACTTACCCAAAATATATAATATAAAAAATGGAAAAGCTAAATAAATAGCTTGTCGCGTTTTATGCTTAAAAAATTAATAACTAGTAATTGTCAACAAAGACAAGAAAATAACTAGCAAAGACGACTCTAGTCATTTCATTCGTCGGATCTCAACTGGAAACTTTGTCGCTTGCCGTTTTATTTGGTTTTCTTTTGACGCGACGGCCCCTAAGCCCCCTGATTAATTTCCCCCCCACCCATTCCGGATCCATTCAGACGCTTACTCGCTACGATTTCGGAGCAGACTTTCAATTTTTGTGATTTCAGCATTAAATTAAATAGTTGTAGTAAATAGAAATAAGGTTTTATTTATTTTTTATTTAAGTAAACATAATCGAGACGTATCCGACATATCCGGAACACGGAAATCCGTAGAAGAACGGGTGTAACCGACATAGCCCGCAGAATTAGCACGTTGAAATGGCAATGGGCAGGCCACATCGCTCGTCGAACTGACAACCGTTGGGGAAGAAAGAGCGTAGGACGACCCCCCACTAGGTGGACTGACGACATTCTCAAAGTCTCAGGGAACCGTTGGATGCAAGTGGCGCAGGACCGTTCCGAGTGGCATTCTCGTGTGGAGGCCTATGGCCAGCAGTGGACGTCTGTGGATGGAATAGAGACATACTTTTCTGTTACTTAATATTTATTATTTGAGGAACAGCCAAAAATATTATTTGATAATGAAAAGTACTGATTTTCTTAAGTTATAAATAACTAGCAACCCGCCCTCGCTTCGCTTCGGTTATAGGTTATAGTCGTTTTACCCGCGTAGTTCCCGTTCCCGTGGGAATACCGGGATAAAATATAGCCTAGTTTACGCCCTGATATTATAGCTTTCCATTGGTGAAAGAATTTTTGAAATCGGTCCAGCCGTTTTGAAGGTTACCCGGAACAAACAGACAGACAGACAGACAGACAAAAATTTTTTAATTGCTATTTTAGGCATAGGTGTCGTGCAAATAACCGTGTGAGCATGAAAAAAGCCTATTATTTTGACATTACAAACAGACACTCCAATTTTATTTATTGGTATAGATATAGTCACCATCATCATCATTTCAGCCCATCGCCGTCCACTGCTGAACATAGGCCTCGCTCGTGTTATGCCACAGAGTGCGGTCTTGTGCCGCCTGCATCCAACGACGCCCAGCAACTTTCACCGGGTCGTCGGTCCACCTAGTGGGGGGCCGTCCTACCCTGCGTCGTCCGATACGTGGTCGTCACTCGAGAACCTTTCTTCCCCAGTGGTTGTCGGTTCGTCGAGCAATATAGTGCAACCTTAATAACATAGTGCAACCTTGTTATTACGAAACTCAAGGGGATTAAACAATATTCGTGATATCAAGTAATTCGTTACATTGAGTTTCGTTATAAAGAGGTTAGGCAGATTCCAGGTTCGTTTTAACAAGGTAAAATGTGACCTAAACTTTGCGTTCCCACCTACTCTACTACTACGTCCGTCCGTGACTATGACCGCTGCAATCGAAGAACGCAGTGATCGAAACGTTGGGCAATCAAAAATCAATTACAAACGCGTTAAAATTCGTAAAGTAGTTTTATTTACAACTAGCAACCCGCCCTCGCTTCGCTTTGGTTTCAGTCGTCTTACCTGCGTAGTTCCCGTGTTCCGGGATAAAATGTAGCCTATGTTACTCTCTGATATTATAGCTTTCCATTGGTGAAAGAATTTTTGAAATCGGTTCGGTAGTTTAAACGTGAAAGCGTAACAAACAAACAAACTTACTTTCGTATCTATACCAATAAATAAAATTGGAGTGTCTGTTTGTAATGTCAAAATAATAGACTTTTTTCATGATCACACCGTTATTTGCACTATACATATGCCTAAAAATCACTTTATATTTTTTTTTGTCTGTCTGTCTGTTTGTTCCGGGTAATCTTCAAAACGGCTGGACCAATTTCAAAAATTCTTTCACCAATGGAAAGCTATAATATCAGGGAGTAAACTAGGCTATATTTTATCCCGGTATTCCCACGGGAACGGGACTTCGCAGGTAAACGACTAAAACTGAAGCGAAGCGAGGGCGGATTGCTAGTTTATAATATTAGTAAGGATACTCGTACCTACTACGTTATACCTACTTACGTTGCTTGTTCTTACAATATATTTATCTGGCGAGAATTGAAATAATATATACGAGTATAGTGTATGATTTATTGGTAGAATACCTTACGTACATATTGTAGTAGACACAAATCGTTAAACAGCGGTAATTTATGCCCTCTATGTAAATTTTGCAATGATTAAAAATTCGCTATATAGAGGTTTCTGACAAAAGTATTCGCAATGGAAAGGTATCTTGTACACTAACTATTAATGAGAGTTCCAGAGCATTTTAAAAACTTCATTATATCGAGGCATTCGCTATATTGACATTCGTTATATTAAGGTTACACTGTATAAGAAAATAGAAAGACAAAAATATAATTCTGTATTGTGGCTACCAATAATGCTAACACCAATTGCTCTTGGATGTTGTAAAAGAAGATTAAGAGTTCTATAATGACCTGAGCATGACTACATATCATGCCGTATATTCAGCAATTACATGTCCAAGGAGTATTAACGTCAGGAAGGCTGCTGGTTATGATCTATTGCCCAAACCTTTTTTTAAATCTTTAAATATATTAACTGTACCGGGATTGTACATACTAGAAACTGCACTCTTCGTTAAATCTAACATTAAATTATTTAAAAGAGTGTCAGATGTTAGAAAAGGTCCAATACGCTCTCAATATGCCGGCCACCTGTGTAACATAAACTGTAAAACAACTCTAATGCAGAAAAATATATTTGGTATGGCACCCAAAATTTTTAATAAAATACCTAATGACATAAAGAAAATGCCTCTAATCCAATTTAAAAAATGCCTCCACAAGATTTTAGTAAATAAATGTTATTACTCACTGAAGACATACTTTAAAGATAATTTAATATAAAATTTCTTTTAATAATATGACATCCAATAATTAATATGACATCCAATAATATGACATCTAATAATATGACATCTTCTTCTCATCTTCTTCTTCTTATTTAATGGCAATGAGCTACAATTATATGAGCTATTGGTGCCAGTGTCGAGTTTTTATATTTATTATATATTCACGTCTTTAGTCTTAGTCTTTCAGTCAGTCGTTAGCATGACTTGGTGCTAATATCCAAGTCATGCCTTCTCTGGGAATTTTGGCAGAATATCCAAATGCACGCAATTCACTATTATATCATATTCACTACATTTCAGAATTTTATCTACATTATATTACATAAAATATCAGCAAAATTATTCAATATAACACTTCAAAACACTAAAATAATGAATAAGATATAAAAGCGCTACGTGACATTTTGACATTCGCGTCAAAAGTAATATGACATCTAATAATATGATAATATACAATAATGACATCTAATAATGTGACATTCAATTTTATTTTTTTTTTTTTTTTAATAAGATTGCATCTGATGTTTTTAGTATTATTATAATTATTTTAATTCTTATATTTCAATTTTAATTTAATATATTTTAATTCTGTCTACCTAGAATAATAGCTTTTAAATAAATCTGATTAATGTTTTTTTTATTATAATTATGTATAATTAGTTTTAGTAATAATTCCAATTTTTAATGTTTCCTTGCTTTATTTAATTTGTATGCCCTAGAGGCAAAACATAGTGAACCAACCACTATTATAAGACCATTTATGTACCTACCTATGTTTAACAAATAAATATTCTATTCTATTCTATTCTATTCTATTCTATTCTATTCTATTCTATTCTATTCTATTCTATTCTATTCTATTCTATTCTATTCTATTCTATTCTATTCTATTCTATTCTATTCTATTCTATTCTAAAAACTATTGCAGTATGCAGGGCCGGCCCGCCCATACAGCGAACAGAGCAGTCGCTCCAGGCGCCAAATCCTAGGGGGCGCCTAAATGGTAAAGAAAAATAAATGAAATTTCTTTTTTGTCGATTGTTTATATGTATTTTATATATAGGTATTATATAGGTATTGCGCCTAATTTTCAATTGTTCACACCAGAGTATGGTTGAGATCTTCGCGTTCCATACTTACTTTACACTCACAATTGGTATAGGTATATATTATTAGGAGCAAACAGGAGAGGCGCCATAATTGGATCTCGCTCCATTCTAAAATTTACTTCGGGCTGGCGCTGGCAGTATGTTTGAGGTAAGTAGAATATCTACGCTTTTCTTTTGCGTGGACCCTAAGTGATTGAAATAAGGGTTGGATTTTTTTTTTAGGGTGGGCCGCGGTCGGCGCGCTCCTCGCACCACTCCGTCCGAGGCGACAGAGGGGCGTAAACACGCAACACCCGCAACCCACCCGAAAACCACGTCGCCTTCGTCGTTGGACCGACCACCGGAGCAGGGTTACTTGTCATCAGTGGTCGGCCCGACGGAATTACCCCTATTTGGGGTACCCTCTCATCGACCGACGTCCCCCCCTCGGGGAGGACGTCGGTCTTTCCTCACGCGGTCGGCCTCTCGGCGGGTGACGGACTAACTCCCCGGTCACGTCACCCTCGGCCTCGGCTAGGGCGGCATGAAGCGCAGGTAGTCGCGCCTGCGCCGCCCAGTCGCCGGCGGCGGGTCGCTTCGTCGAGACTGCGCTTCTCGCGCGCGCGCTCTCACTTGAGCCTCCTTCAGAATAGAAGGGAAATTGACCTTACTATACCATGCTGATGAGACATGTAGATATTATTTTTATTGAGATTTTTTTTTTATTTTATTTTATTGAGACATGTAGCTATAGGGATTTATTTCGAGTTTTTTTTTTCTCCTGCATAAAATATCTATTTGCGTATTATATCCCTTAATTGTCTTATACGACATCCACTGGCAAGATAGGGAGTGATGAATTGTATTCTTACTCCGTCACCACACGGAAAACATATAATATGCTAATATTATAACGTTGAAGAGTATGTTTGAATGAACGCACTAAACTCAGCAACTATTGATTCGAAAAGAAAAACTGTTTTAGTGTTGGATAAGGCATTTATCGAGGAAGGATATAGGCTATATAATACCAGGGCCTATAGAAGTCGTGCATCAATTAGAAATTTTGCATAAAAGCAGCAAATTTCTTTCTTTTCAGAGCTTCTGTTGCGTAAGTTATAAGTGCCTTTGAACCATTACTCTTCCCAATTTTCCTTCTTTCCTTTATTTGGCGTAGACCAAATTGCGCTGGTATCTATTATTTGTTGCACGCATAGATCATACTCAATGATTAAAATATATACACGTTACATTAATACAAAATCCACAATGCAGTCATGAGGACTGCCGACAGAGGTGAAAACATAAAACTATAAACAACAGTTATTACTTTTTGAAAATTCAAATGCATTGTTGGATCTTAAGATTCATAGTAATGATCTTAAATAAAAAATTGTAAATTAAAACGTTATACATTTAGCTGTTTTTGACATCTATCGGCATAGATATTAACAGCTGCAGATATGTTATAGTAACAGCGTTAATATGTCACGTGATCAATGATCATGTCAATGACAACGTACAAGAATTGAACCCATATCTAAACCTGCCTATAGAAGTTTTCAGGCCAAAAAATTTAAATTCCATTGTCATCTTTACCGCACATAATGAAAGCTAAAACAAGATCCCTAAATCTATTATCTCCAAACAACAAATTACCTTGTACATGTTGCTACAGTGTTAATAAAATCCCAATATTCAAAACGAGACGCCATTATGTGAAAATGAAATTTCAAATCCCCTATTCTATTGGTTATTTTGTATTCAGCGTGCACTCTGACCGGGTAAAGTGGCAAATCATGGAGAGGCTGAAAATCAGTCAAATAGACCCCCGAGTTACTGGCTGTATGGGCTTGAATACTAATGCCCGGTTTGCTTGCGAAAAAAAAACACGAAATAGAAGCATGGCCGTCGCACGGGAAATGGCGCAAAAATGAAAATTATGTGCTTTGGATGTGAAGTGAATATTTTAATTTGTAATATTATATTTAAGAATTGTTAATTTCAATATTCTGTGTATAGTGAAAGATTATAAATATAATTTAAGACCTCTTTCTTTTTAATGTGTATCGTAAACAGCAAAGGGATCTAAGCATATAATAAGTACCTACCTACTAAGTAAGCAGCAACATAATAAAATAACACATACTAAAATTTAATAAGTATTTTCATCTTTCTTATGGTGACAGAATAAGAATACAATTCATCACCATTTCAATTGGAGCCTAATGGAGCTTACGCCGGAACCGTTCCGTAATGTACAAGTCAATGTACTGCACGTACGTACGCAACTCTTAAAAAATAAATAGATAATTATGACTGTTTGTGCATTCAAAAGGTGTCATAACACATTTGAAAAACTTAAAAAGGTTTTTAACATTACTTTTAAAAGTATTTCAACGGTTTATGTTAATAAAAACAAAATTTGATTTCATAATTTGTATAGTGGTGTGCGTGTGTATGTGTGTAATCGTTTGCGCGCCATTAGTATTTATAGATTCATGTTTCGAACGTTCGAAGTACTGACACTATCGTTCTATACGTTATTATTCTAAGCCCAGTACCTTGTCCGTGGGTATCGAAAAAGACGACTAAGGGATATAATATGCAAATAACATCTATGCAAGAGAATTTAAACTCGAAATAAAATCCTATACCAACCCGTCTGATTAGCGTGGTATAGTAGGTCAGTTCCTCTCTAATCGTGGAGGAGGGTCGAACCCAACAGTAGGACATATATCATTATCATCATTTCAGCCTATCGCCGTCCACTGCTGGACGTAGGCCTCCCTCATGATACGCCACAGAGTGCAGTCTTGTGCCGCCTGCATCCAACGACGCCCAGCAACTTTTATCAGGTCGTCGGTCCACCTAGTGGGTAGGCGTCCTACACTGCATCGTGCATCGTCCGATACGTGGTCGCCACTCAAGAACCTTTCTTCCCCAGCGGTTGTTAGATCATCGACCGATGTGGCCTGCCCATTACCACTTCAGCTTGCTAATTCTTCGTGCTATGTGCCAAATTTAAAACAAGATGGCGTCCACCGCGTATGTCTGTACCAAAACATGAACTTTAAATTAGGTTTTGTGCGAAAACATTGTATAGCCGTTATTAGTAGAACTAATTTAGATTTTCTAAATCACGAAATTTACCTATCTACATAATTGTTTTCGCCGCATTACTGTTAAAGAATATCTATTTGATAACCTTAAGTTCGCTTAAGTAGTTTATTTGTGCTTAACGTTAAAATAAATAAATAAACAATGGCGGCTACAGCGCGAGCAAATCTATATATATAAAAGAAATTCGTGTTAGTTACTATGTTTATAACTCAAGAACGGCTGTATAAAGTTGGCTGTAAATTGGTGGGGCGGTAGCTTAGAACCAGGAGACGGACATAGGATACTTTTTATCCCGTTCTTCTTCTTCTTAATGGCAATGAGCTACTTTTTATCCCGTTCGATCGCGTTCCCGTGTGACGTGACATAAAATGTCAAATAGATTTTTTTTTTGTTTCTGTTTGTCCATTCCGACAGGCAAAGGGATCAAAGCCCATACAGCCAATTGTGATATAATTTTCTTCATATTTTTAACATTCCTTTATATAGAATAGTTTATTCATAATCATGTCCGTCAATAAGTTAAGTCTTTACTGTTAATTAGGCGCTGAAAACCTAATTAAATGATTTCTCAGGGAATTTCTGTAGAATATGAAAATACATTAGGTGTATTTTCCACCACTCTTATATCACATTCACCACACTTCAGTACCTTAACTGTATTATATTACATAAAATATCAGCAAAATTATTCAATATAACACTATAAAATACTAAAATAATGAATATTATACAAGAGCTTAACATGACATTTTCATATTCACGCCGAAACTTATCAAAGAGAATACAAGT
Source organism: Lymantria dispar (assembly GCA_032191425.1). NCBI lineage: Eukaryota > Metazoa > Arthropoda > Insecta > Lepidoptera > Erebidae > Lymantria > Lymantria dispar. Next base: position 16,914,449 of record CM063465.1, on the reverse strand, counting down.
CAATATGAAACGTAGGATAAAAAACGCATTTGATATGTAATAACAAAATGCCAATGACAGTTAAACGTTATTTTGTCTAAAGTTAAGTATGGTTGAAAATTTGATAATTATAATTTTTTCAGAAATCAATAATCAGTAATTAGTGTTCTCTTTGAATCATCATTAACAATGCCGCGACCAAGACGATTGAATCTTTCCTGACAAAGCTGTAATGGTTCTTCCGTTAGAGACTATATATTCGGAAATTTAGAAAATATATTTACGAAAAAAATTATGGCGGTATGAAGTTCGCCGGGTCAGCTAGTGTATGATACATTTGATATTAACGTTTGTAGATGGAATAAGAACAAATAAATTCAATAACTTGTAACAGTGAAGACTAGTTATACATTTCTCGTTTCACCATTGAGCTACTAGACGAATGTTGAGCTTCCGTTCTTATGGTGCAAACATTTCAAATGCCTAAATTAAATATTATGGGTATTTTTTTATAAACATAAGGATAAAGACTAAATTGGCTGGCATCGGTGTTATTGTCAAGTAAGCAAGAGGGAATAAGCTGTTAAAAACCTAGAGAATTTTGCAACCTAAGATTACAGTGCTATTTTTCACCAGAACAAAGTTTATAGGGTCACCGAAATTAAGAGATTGGTACCGATGGTGAGTTTAAATAGCGATAAGAAGATATGGGCGGTCATGGAACCGCAATCTAGGTTAGTTTAGTTTATTGAAAGTTAGGTAACTTGCGGCTCCATAACCTCTGCTGGTCTGTCGTCTAAGACAATACGATTTTATGTGGTAGGACCAAACCGTTTATAGCCGTAGGCAGGCTCGTCCGGGTAGTACGCGTGGTACATACTCATGCAGAAAGTCGATATTAGTAACAATTTGTTACTGCACTTCAGTCGGTGAGCGAGAAAGCCGGCGCCCAAATATCTGACGGCGTTTCCGTGTGGTAGATTTTGGTGATGCCTTTAGTATCATTGGCCCTCTTTATACGAATTCACACTCCCTTCACTTTCTTCACGGTAAGCAGCGGCTTAGCATAGGTCCATGAACGCTAGTATCGCTTAGGTGTGTTTTTAGCTTGTTAGCCACCAATAGCCTTGTTAGTACCTTTTGGTGGACGAATTAACGAGTTTTTGGGAGTTTGGGAAATTGACATATTATACTATTTTTTTTTTTAGGGTGGGTTGCGGTCGGCGTGCTCCTCGCACCACTCCGTCCGAGGCGACAGAGGGGCGTAAGCACGCACAGTCACAACCCACCCATCGTGGGTGGCACGTCGCCTTCGTCGTTGGGCCGACCACCGGAGCAGGGTTACTTGTCATCAGTGGTCAGCCCGCCGGAATACCCTCTATTTGGGGTACCCTCCCATCGACCGACGTCCCTCCCCCCTCGGGGAGGACGTCGGTCTTTCCTCACACGGTCGGCCTCTCGGCGGGTGACGGACTAATCCCCGGTCACGTCACCCGCGGCCTCGGCTAGGGCGGCATGAGGTAGGTGCTTACCGGACATGGGGTTTTCGGTAAGTACCTGCACAAAATTGGAAGCGAAGAGGCTCCAGGATGCCATGAGTGTGGCGCGCTAATCGACGATGCGCGCCACACACTAGAAGTATGCCCCGCCTGGGGGCCTCAGCGCCACGTCCTGTCAACGGACATGGGAACAGCGGACCTGTCGTTATCGACCATCATCTCGAAGATGCTCGGCAGCGACAGCTGTTGGTTGTCGATGGCCTCCTTCTGTGAGGCTGTCATTACAAGGAAGGAGGCCGCGGAGCGGGCACGCGAGGCACTTGCGTCCGCACTCGCTCCGCCGGCGGCGACCAGGGAGGGAGAGTTTTTTTTTTTTTTTTCACGCTGTGGAAATGCATTTGCGCACTATTCCCCCGCCGGTTACAGACAGGGGAGTTTGTGTGGGACTCGCCGGCCACTGAAGTGACCGAAATACCCACTAAAACCACAGCGGCCCCATCCGCGCTTTTACGGGGTACCGGAAAGATCGTCTGATAACATTCTATCCCCGACACCCCAACGCTTGGCCGTCTGGCCACGTCCTGTCGTCATTCAGAGTGGTGGGTGGAGGAGCGCATAGCGGCGTCTCCTCCTCCTTGGTCGTCGCCGGCGCAGCGAGTCAGCGGACGCAAGCGCCTCGCGTGCCCGCTCCGCGGCCTCCTTCCTTGTCATGACAGCCTCACAGAAGGAGGCCATCGACGACCAACAGCTGTCGCTGCCGAGCATCTTGGAGATGATGGTCGGCAACGACAGGTCTGTTGTTGCCATGTCCGTTGACAGGACGTGGCGCTGAGGCCCCCAGGCGGGGCATACTTCCAGTGTGTGGCGCGCATCGTCAATTGCCGCGCCACACTCATGACATCCTGGGGCCTCTTCTCTTCCAATTTTGTGCAGGTACTTACCGAAGACCCCATGTCCGGTAAGCACCTGCACCATCCTAAATGTAAGGCTGCCGTGCCTTCTCCTGAGCCAGCGGTGGAGATGTGGCGCGACCGCCTCCACAGTCCCCCGCCCTGCTACGGGGGACTCCAGCTCGTCCCTCCACCGCCGGATTACTTCCCTTCGGGCCACTTCCTGGGCTCTGCCCAGTCCCCTTATGGACACTTGCTCTCCGTTGGCTCGTGCTGTGGCGCGTAACCGGTACACTTCCGCCAACGCCTCCGCCACCAGTGGCCAAGGCGGGTCGCCTGCCAGCAGTGTCGCTGCAGTCCATGACACAGTACGGTAGCCCCTAATGGCCCTCACTGCCATAGCCCTCTGCGGTCGTCGCAAAAGGGCTCTGTTGCGGACGGTGAGGGACTCCGACCAGATAGGAGCACCATACAGTGCCATGGAACGCAGGATGCCGACGTAGAGACGTCGGCATGTCGACCCGGGACCGCCAGTGTTTGGCAGAAGTCTTCCCAGCGCCGCGGCCGACTTGACGAGCCTAGGGACGAGCTGGGCAAAGTGTGGCCCGAAATTCCAGTTTGAATCTAGGTGCAGACCCAAATATTTTATATGGGCCTGCACCGGCACGGCAACCCCAGACACACTGATGTGTGCTCCTCGGGGGGGACCTCGACGTGGGCCATGAAAAAGGAGGGCCTCGGTTTTGTCCAGCGAGACCCTCAGACCCAACATCCCAATCCGGTCTACGACGAGCGCTACTCCTTCCTCTGCCAATCGGACAGCCCCCCGGAAGTCCGCCCTCTTCACCGTGACGAGGGTGTCATCCGCGTAGCAGATGATCCCCATCCCAGGAAGGAGCTAACTCCGTAGGAGCCAGTCGAACCCGACGTTCCACAGCATCGGACTGAGAACCGAGCCCTGTGGGACGCCGCACTCCACCCGATGGCGATGTATACGCCCGTCGCCCCCCTCCCAGAGCACGTGCCTTTCCTCGAGGTACGCTTCCAACAGCCTGCCAAGATACGGAGGCACTCCATGGTACCGGAGCGCCTCTTTTAACGTCTCGTGAGGGAGACTGTTGAAAGCGTTTTTAATATCGAGCGAGACTGCCAGGAGGACTTCCTTTTTGGCCACTGCTTCGGTGGCCAGGGACTTCAGAGCGGCCAGCGCGTCAATTGTTGACCGACCGCTCCTGAATCCGTATTGTCTCTCTGACAGTCCCGGCCCAATTTCCTCGAGGTGCTGGACGAGACGGTCTGCGAGCACCTTCTCGAATGATTTAGCCATCTCATCCAGCAGCACCAGTGGTCTATATGCGGAAGAGGAGTCAGCTGGGCGACCCTCCTTCCGCAGTAGACACAACCGTCCACACTTCCATTGCTCCGGAAACTGCCCGGACCTCAAACACGTATTGAGCAGTTCCCGGAGTTCACCCTTGAGGTATTCCGCGGCGATGCCGAGTACGAGTCCCGGGACCCCGTCCGGACCAGGCGCCTTCCTTTTACCACGAAGTCGGGAGAGAGCCACTTCCATTTCTTGGTCGGTAATGGGTGAAATAGGGGTTTCCACCTCCACCGCCGACCAAGAAGCCATGCTGGGGGGTACGTGCCCTACAGAACGCGGAAACAGTTCCCCCATTAGCCTCGACAGGAGACCCGGGTCCATTGATTCAATGATGGGGGCGCCACAGGCACGGAGCTTGTTCCGCGCCCGTTGGTATGGGCGCCCCCACGGATCCCTGTCAAGGCCCGCAAGGAGTTCTTCACGGGCCCTCTCCTTCGCCTGGCTGATGGCCAGCTGCAGTATCTTCTTCCTTGTCTTGTATTCTGTTCGCAGCTGACCCTCAAGGACGTCATCCCGGTTGATCCTCTGACGGCATCGGACGTAGGCACGCCGCGACCTATTGGAGGCCACCCGCAGATTAGCAATCTCGGGTGACCACCAGTACACCTGGCGACGCGGCGGCATCCGCCGAGCTCTGGGCATCGCCGCATCACATACTGCCTCAAGGGCGTTCCTTATTCGACCTGCGAGCCCCTCCATATCTGTGGGTAGCTGTCCTGCTATACCCCAGCGCTGTACTATGGCGGACTCCCGGACCATTTCCAGATCAAGTTGGCCAATGGCCCATTTCGGAAGTCCACCTCTTCTTCCGCGCCGGGGCCCTAGTGGTCCTCGAGGGGTGGAGATCTCGAACCATATATATCGGTGGTCCGAAAGAGTCTCCACTCCTTCTTCAACTCTCCAGCCATTCACCTCCCGGGCGACACCGGGGCTGGCATACGATAGGTCCACCACGGACCCACCCCGATGTTCTCCCACCGCCCTGAATGATGACAGGACGTGGCCAGACGGCCAAGCGTTGGGGTGGCGGGGATAGAATGTCATCAGACGATCTCTCCGGCACCTCGTAAAAGCGCGGAAGGGGCCGCTGTGGTTTTAGTGGGTATTTCGGTCACTTCTGTGGCCGGCGAGTCCCACACACACTCCCCTGTCTGTAACCGGCGGGGGATAGTGCGTAAATACATTTCCACAGCGAGAAAAAAAAAAAAAAAAGGGCGGCATGAGGTGCAGACATATTATAGGTATAACGTTCAGACAAATTGGCATAATACTTTGTATCGAGTTTATATTCTTTTACATAGATGTTATAAGTATGCATATCATTACAATTAGTCGCTTTTTACGATACTCACGGGCAAGATAGGCACTGGTGTATTATATTCTTACAAGGTAACTTAAGACTTGCCGGTACACGTTAATAGGTTGGTTCTCCTATTATCGCCACAGCTCACATACTAATGGGCTCCAGCGTCCTCCAAAATATGAAAACTTCTACACCACGCTGGTCAGGCGTATTGGTATGGAGTTTAATTTCAACTTATCCTCTTCTTGCATATATATTATATGCATATTATATTCCTAAAGACAATTTCTTTAATGACATCCACGGGCAAGATATGGACTGTTGAATTGTATACTTACTCCGTCGCCACGAGTTTCCTATTGTATCTATGCTATTAAAACTAATATACCTAATGATTTCTGATGTTTACGTGAGTATTACACATTGTAAATAAAACTACTTTACGGATTCTATCGCGTTTGTATTTGATTTTTGATTGCCTGACGTTTCGAACACTTTGCAGCGTTCATGGTCACGGGCGGACTAAGATGTCTGACATCCAACAAATCATAGTTATTGCAGATATTTATAATTATCTACCCGCTAAATTAGTTATTAAATTTTGACCCACATTTTGTTACAAATTTATTGCCAGTACAAGAAGAAATTGATTCTATATGAGAAAATTATATTCTTTATGTTTAGTAAATATTAAATATGTAGTAATTATAATGACAGTTTATTAATTTAAACCTAACAAATTAAATATACTACCACCGAATCGGAATGTGACCTCATTGAGAAAGATCCGGCAAGAAAACGGGCATGATGCTAAATTGTTATTAATTTTAAAAGGCTTATCTTATCTTACTAAAAGATTTTGGATTTATAATATAATCTTCAACTATTACTAGTGTGGGTCAAATCTATACAATAAAATGACCATGAACGCCGTAAAGTGTTCGATACATCGGGCAATCAAAAATCAAATACAAACGCGGTAGAATCCGTAAAGTACTTTTATTTACTAATATACCTGTTGAGTATTTCAATGATAAAAGCTGTCTTCCCTACAAGAAGGCCACTGACGCCATTTGCATCTAACTGTTGCCAGAGTGGCCGGATGTCGCAAATTACCCTAGTGAAAGATTAATGTTGTTAAAAACTATAAATAAATTATTACCTGCCATTCTTCCATCGGAATGATCTTGTGTTAGCTGAAGAGGCGTTTGAGCTACTTCCATTTTGATTTTTTATACACTTTTTATCACTGATAATTTTTTATTAATCACTTCATTACATATTTTTGCTTGGTGCCTAAGTTATAGTTGCATAGATAGTTTGTTATTTTTTTACAGCTTATAAAATTGTTATCTTCTATGCGTCTAATAATTACTAATATTTATTAAATTAATAAAAGTATGCAGGTGACCGACCTCAGCTTGGTGTTTCTATTGATTTTTTTTTTGGAAAATAAATTTAGATAATAATAGCATTATTTTTCACAGAGTAATAATCTATTTCTTCACCAAAAGAAATAAAAAAAGTACGACCAAGCTCTGTTTTGTTTCTTGTGTTATATTTTTTTTTTTGGAAAATATATTTAGATAATAATAGTTTTCTCACAAAATAGTAATATTTCGCCGCGCAAAGAAGAAATTAAAAAAAAGGTAAAACCAAGGATTAAACTGGTACTGACTAGATTAAAGGACTGCTCCATTTCCTAACATAGCTAATATTAATGTCGATGTAGTCTCTCGTCTCGTCATCGTCTTAGCTCATACATGTCCCACTGCTGGCCTCGAGCCTCCTCTCCAATAAAAATGAAATTGTTCCACTATACCATGCTGGTCAGATATGTTAGTATATGGCTTTATTTCGAATTTTCCATCGAGTGCGGGTTGCTAGTTAAAAATATATTTATACATTTAGATGGTTCTTTATAAAGAAGAAGAACAATGTTTTTTTTTTTGTTGCAGAGTACAAAAATTAAACGGGATGACGATCGTATTAAGCGTTAAGAAATGTATGAAAACATGTCTTAAGGTGCTGGGACCAACGCAAAATGACGTATTATACGGGAAATCGTATTAAACGTGATCGTATTAAACTACTGTATTATGTGTCGGGATCAAACCTGTGACACTACTTAAACTGTTATGTACCGTAGTCGAGCAGAGTATAATATGCAACAGGGAACGGTAATCCTAAGATTCGGTATCTTAGGTTAGAAAATTTGTAGAAAATGTTACCTATTATTTTTCTATTACCTACATTTTCTTAAAACTTCTTCGATTTCCTAAGATTGTAGTGAAATTCTTACCAGGAAACTCGAAATTCGAAACCAATTAGTGGCATTACGTCAGATTTTTATTAACTGAAGAAGAAAAATTCGATATGAAACCTTATACCAACATGTCTGACCAGCATGATATAATATGTCAATATCCCTCCTATTAGGGAGGGGGCTCAAGCCCATCAATGGGACATATATGAGCTGAGAGGACAACGACGAAGGTTATTATAGTAAAATTTGGATATTTTCTTTATTGCAAACCGTGGGAAACTAGCAAACGGTACACTTGATGTTAAATGTTGCTGCCATTTATGGACCTTCGCTAGGCCGTTGCTTACCCTGAAGAAAGTGAAGGGAGTGTGAATGCTGCAATGAAGTTCGAAACCCATCACACGCAGACACCCTCAGAAATTTGGGCTTCCGACTCTCTCGGTTTTATACACATCTGCTTACACCCTTCAAAGGTAAAGAATGACTATGCAAATTAGTACATAATAAAGGTAATATTTTTACTGAAACTAATATTAATTTATTAAAATTCGTTTCGTTTATCGGTAGGTATTATTTTTAATCGTTAATATTAGCACAGATGTATCAAAAATTGATTCACATTATTAAACGTAAAAGATCGCTGTCAATACTTAGTCAATGTTTACTAGAAATTTGGCTTTTGCGAATGGTATTTAATGAACAAAATGATTCACAATAAAATAATGTACCTACTTATAAAGTTTTTAAAGTGAACTATTTACTCTACATCTTTTAATAAAAAATTAAAATTTCGAGCTCTTGTAATTTGAAAATAGAAGAAACAAAAATGGCGACGAAGATATGGCGATAAATGCACGATATTATAGAGATTAATTAGCCTGAAAGAGACGTCTACTCAGCGTCGTAAGTCTGTTGTTAATGCGAAATACTCAAATCAAGTGGACCCAAAATGAAGAAAATAAAATAAACATGTACGATTGCATACTCGCAAAGGTTTTACTTCTAATGTATGGGCACTGCATTAAAGTTATTATTTATCTTGAATTTATAAGCAAACGAGTTAATAAAAATTACCTTTCTCCAGAATTACAAATAGGTAAATGATTAAAAAAAATATTATGAAAAGTCCATCAACGTCCTTTGCGTGACAAAAATAAATGAAAGAATAGACAGGCGTGGAAATCATTATATACTTATATTACCTACTTAAAAATAATTTAACAACGAAAATTGCCTGAGGGAAAATATAAAAAATATTTAAATAGAGGTTATTTACTCATTATTTACCTATTCCACAGGATTTGCTCATCAAAAATTACTTTTATATACTTATGTAGGTACTAGCAATCCGCCCTCGCTTCGCTTCGGTTATAGGTTATAGTCGTTTTACCCGCGTAGTTCCCGTTCCCGTGGGAATACCGGGATAAAATATAGCCTAGTTTACGCCCTGATATTATAGCTTTCCATTGGTGAAAGAATTTTTGAAATCGGTCCAGCCGTTTTGAAGATTACCCGGAACAAACAGACAGACAGACAGACAAAAATTTTTCAATTGCTATTTTAGGCATAGGTGTCGTGCAAATAACCGTGTGAGCATGAAAAAAGCCTATTATTTTGACATTACAAACAGACACTCCAATTTTATTTATTGGTATAGATAACGACTACGCATGGAGTAACGTTCGTAGCAACTACGAGTACGTAGACGTCAAAAACGTAGGCGTCACTAACTAACGTATAGAAAGGTTAATGACATCAGGTTATCGTGTTATTTTCAGTTGGTAATATTTACATGACTAAATAGTCTTTCGCATGCAGGTTATTTAATTCTTTATTATTATAATGTTTTGTATTTCTTAATATAATTTCATGAATTTTGTAAAGATAAATTCCACGTTTCCAAAGACAATTTTAACAAAAATACATATATCATCTTACCACGTATGTAATATTATGCTTACAATTAAACATTAAATTATGAGGAATGTATTATTATTTATTTTTAACTCTTATTAACTTCCTGACACTCATTTTTTTATACATTATAACATTTCTACTATCAGTTTAAATTACTTTTAGTTTTATTATAATTTATAGAAATGCTAAATAAAATAAAACGCTAACGTTTCCCTCCAAAAATTTGACAGTCCATGTGACGTTTCACTTTTGACGCTTGTGTTTTATCTACGAGCGGACGGGCAAAGGCGCGCACGTTATGCCACGGCCAAGGAACTTTTGACGCGGTATTGCTTGTGAGCTTGAAGGCGTGGCAAGGCTCCGCCCCGTTGCTTTTCGCATCTGACTCTGTCCCCCAGACGGGGGGACACTTCGATTTTGGGTCAGCTGTTAACCGTCCGTTTTAAGCTTTAATTTGTGGCATTACGCCGCTGTTGCGTTGGCCCTGCGCCGTTTAGAATAATGACCTCGTACATTTTAGATGGGATTGAACGTTTCGTTTTCCAATTACAATGTAAAATGGTTTTTCGAATCTACGTAGGTATACAAAAATACGTAAATATGTGTTGGTTCATATTGCTCCATTGTTACCTGATAATCAATTAGATAAAATCAATTTGGTTGCACCGTTTAAATGGGAAATGATAATCGGTGTCTTTTTGATCGGAACTTGATCCTTTACGCCTTCTTCAGTATTCATGTTTTTATAAAGTGTTATTTAAAAAGTGATTTAAACTCAAATCAAGTTTACTTTTTGCATTTTCTTTATTAAGTAGGTTTAAAACGATTCCTTTTATACTGATTTTTATAGGCACTCCACTTCCTTCGCTTCGAAGTTTCTTTGAAATTTACATCTAGTGACTTACGTAAACTGAAATAGATTAAAACTATGTATTTTAATTACAGGTAAACATTCGATAAATCAGTTGCATTCATAAACCCATCTTACCTACCTACATAATACAGATATTTATCTGCAATAAACGTATACGTACATAGAATGACATTTGATGTCGCCCAATAAGAATTCGCACATTTGGCAGGGCGTGGCATTGTTGTTTGCCCAAGGAAAATCACCATCAAACTTTTCCATAGATTCACGTTGTAAATTTTAGCGCCAAAAAAGCTGTCAATAATGAAAGATTGGCTTTTATGAACGTATCTGCTCACGATTTTTTTCCGCTATCGATTTTTTTACCGCTTAATAAGATTTTCTTCTGAAATACTACAGATCTCTTCTCTGTTCTCTACAGTTACTTCATCAGTTATTCATATCAACAATTCATTCATATCAGTAGATAATCCGCAGTTGTGCGGCAACTAATCGCCTGAAATTGTTTTTTTAATTTTCAAATGCAGTAAGAACTTTTTTCTGAACGGGACATGTTTTTATATTCTTTTTCTATCACTAACATAGTATCTATCCAATATCTTTAAACTCAAATTTATAAATGTATAGAGTACCTATTGTTATATTTCTGTATATTCATAATCCAACGATTTCCATAAAATTTAAAGAGCAGGTCATCCGTGTGGTGACGGAGTAAGAATACAATTCACCACTCCGTATCTTAGCTGTGGATGTCGTAAAAGACGACTAAAGGATAATATACACATAATATCTGTGCAAGAAAAGGAAAACTCGAAATGAAACCCTATACCAACATGTCTGACCAGCATGGTGTAGTAGGTCAAATTCCCTCCCATTATGGAGGAGGTCCAAGCCCAACAGTGGGACGCATGTGGGCTGCGATGATGATAATACGTAAAAGTAGTTTTATTTACAACATTTACGCGAGCACTACGCTCGCTTTTTTTTTTTTTTTTTTGTGTGACTTAGTTGTTAGTCTGTTTGTTTCGGGTAATCTTCAAAACGGCTGGACCGATTTCAAAAATTCTTTCACCAATGGAAAGCTATAATATCAAGGCGTAAACTAGGCTATATTTTATCCCGGTATTCCCACGGAAACGGGAACTACGCGGGTAAAACGACTAAAACCGAAGTGAAGCGAGGGCTGGTTGCTAGTTCTTCAACTAAAAATCACCATTATCATCATTTTTTTTTTATTGCAAACGGTGGCAAACGTGCAGACAGTACACCTGATGGTAAGTGTTGCTGCCGCTCATGGACCTTTACAGGGACGCTGCCTACCGCGAAGAAAGTGAAAGGAGTGTGAATGCGTGCATTGAGGCTCGGTGATACCAAGGGCACCACCAAAACCCTCCACACGCAAACACCCTCAGAAAGTTGGGCTTCCGGCTCTCTCGCTCACCGAACGAAGCGCAGTAACAAATTGCTACTACTCAGACGTCGATTTTCTGCGAGAGTGTGGTACTGCCCCGGACGGACCGGCCCGCGGCTGTAGACAGATAACTGTCGACAGTGTGGTCCTACCACTCTTAATCATTGCAGCTCATATACATCCCACTGTTGGGCTCGAGCCCCCTCCACAGTAGGAGGGAAATTGATCTACTATACCATGCTGGTCAGACGTATCGGTATTGGGTTTTAAATCAAGTTTTCCTTCTGTTTCATAGATGATGTGGTATGCATATTATATCCCTTAGTCGTCTTTTATGATACTCACAGGCAAAAGAGAGGGTGATGGATTGTATTCTTACTCCGTCACCACAAGGAGTGCCTTTTATTTATTTATGTAAAACTCTTTTACAAAAATTCCATAGCTTAAGACTAGTGTTTGTGTGAAATGCAATCCTTACATCCTTACTAATATTATAAATGCGAAAGTAAGTTTGTTTGTTACGCTTTCACGCTTAAACCACCGAATTGATTTCAAAAATTCTTTCACCAATGGAAAGCTATAATATCAGGAAGTAACATATGCTATATTTTATCGCGGTATTCCAACGGGAACGGAAACTGCGCAGGTAAGATGACTGAAACTGAAACAAAGCGTGGGCGGATTGCTAGTATTAAATAAAAATATTAACTACCTACTCTAGATTTGTTAATTTGAGAGAGAAATTATTTTAACCAAAAAACAAACTGACTTCAAACTAAACCAAATTAAAATGACACACTGGAAGCACCAAATAAAAAAATCATCAAAATTGAACCGTAGTTAAGTTAAGAACCTCCTCCTTATTTGAATTCGGTTAAAAGGTATTATTAGGTATTTAATTAATGAAATGCTGTGTGTTGGCGGTTATGAATAATACCAACCCTTATTCTTAACCGACTTTTAAAAAAGTAGGAGGTACTCAATTCGGGTGTTTGTATTTTTTTTATGTTTGTTCGCGCATAACTCCGTCGCTTGCCAACCGATTTTTAAAATCTCCTTTTTTTATTAGAAAGGATACCAATACTTTTCAAATGATCCCATGAAAATTTTATCGAAATCGGACAAGCGGTTTTTGAAAAATTAATAAAAATCTAAAAATTTATCTACCTTGAAGTCGGTTTTAGTTTGCAAAAAAATATATTTATACTCATAGGTATCGTAAAAGACAACTAAGAGTCTTTACATCGACCTAGAGAGAAATTCAAAGAAATAAATATTCTAACTGTTATATCACAATATATATACGAAAATATATTATATGTCAAAAAAAATATCGCTAACTTCAAAAGATATTGTGACATTCATGAAATGAATACTTGGAATAAGGACAAACTAGTTGTACATATACTACTCGTCTCCAAAAAATTAGCAAATCATTCATGGGGTAATGTATACGTTTCTACAATAGATTACCTAAAGATATCCGAGACCTGCCAACAAGAAAGTTTAAAAAAGCTATCAAGAATAGACTTTGTAAGAAAGCTTATTATAAAATCTCGGATTATGTAGATGATAATACAGATTGGTTGTGAGCAGCTCCTCATTATGCAATTTCCTTGTTATTTTAAATAAACTCTTTTTTTATAACTCTAATATTGTAAAGCGTAGCGTGTTTTGCCTAACGAAATTTTGCATTTTCATCGTTTGTAACATGTTTGTAACATATGGTCTTAGTCATGCTCACTGAAGGATCTACTTGCGGTAGCTGCGTGGAGCGGGTCTCTCCCTTCCCTCCATAGTGGTTGAGGGGAGTGATGGCTGCTCTAGTAGTTAACTCGTGATCGGGTGCCGCTTGTGGGATCTGGTCCAGCCATAATCATTTGAATTATATTAAGTATCTTGCAGTTCGAAGGGCATCACACTGGAGCTAGGTCTTACAAAACATGTATACAAATTTATATCTAGTAAGAATAAAAAAAAAAAAAAAATAATAGACAAGCCCGCTGAGTTTCTTGCCGGATCTTCTCAGTAGCGGTCGCGTTCCGATCCGGTGGTAGTTTATTTTTATTGGATAATTTAATTTTATTTTGTAAAATTGACAATATGTAAGTGCCCTCTCGGGGTCTATGCATAATAAATGATTTGAATTTGAATTTGAATCTAGGCCAATTCTATTTGATGTTGTCAGTTCATTAATACACTAGTACACTAATAGACGGCCAATGGGGGTAAGGTCACATTAAAACAAAACATAACACAGTCTTGATGTTTATACATATCGTAATCTGTTTACTGAGACATCTATCTTACTGCGGTGGCTCTTCCACATTTCCCCTATAGGATATTATATCTTGCAGTCGTCTTTTACGACACTTACGACAAAGATTACGTATAAATTGTATTCTTACTCCGCCACTCATCATCATCTTGCTCTTATCCCAATTACTTGGGGTCGACGCAATATGTCATCTGTTTTGACATATTGCAAAAGTTTCGGCAATGACTTTAATGACCGGCCACCTGCCTGACGTCAACCCTCCTTGGGAATGTAATCGTTGACCTTAGTCTAGACTCTTAGTCGTCTTTTACGACACCCACGAGCAAAGCAAGGGTTGGTAGTATTCGAAGCCGCTACCACACAGCAGATTCTTACTCCGCCACTACGCAGAATACATGTTAACTTAGTTAAAATAAACGCTTGTTATCACATAACACATATTGCAAAAATATTTAGATTGTATTTCAAAGTCAAACTAGTCACAATTAACTAATACAATAAAAGTCAACATTAACTACCTGCGCGAAAAAAAAAATTTCCCCATAAAATTTACTCTAAATCCCTGCCAAAGGAACCCCGAAAACTACCCACAAGTCAATTGCCAAACTGCGAGTTTCCACCCGCGTCACCCAATCCACCCTGGCCACCCCATTTGCCCCCGAATTACCGTTCGCCACCCTAAACCACGGTCTTCAGTGACAGTTCAATAAGGCACAGCGACCAATCGCGGCAAACGTCGCCCGGTATAAGCCAATAGGATTAACGCTCTTCACCTCCTATTCTAACACATTTAGTTTCACATATCACTGTCCCACTCTAACGCATGGTAGACGGATTCTTGATTCGATTTCGATTGAATTCTTTATTCGAATTTTCTTTTGTTTTTCACTCCGTTGAAAGGGCATGTCTCTGTATATTAACTGCTTGTTTTTTTTTTCCCTTTTGATTAAAATGTAAAGGCTTAGTGAACTGATCCTTTCGACTTTTATTATAAAGAAACAAAGATTTAAAATTATTATTTATACGCCTTTATTTACGACTTTGGCTACAATGCCAAAGGTTTTTATTTTATGTCTTACTTAAGAAGGGGCAAGCTTTATCCCTACTGGTTATGCCCACGGCTTGGCTCGGTTTAATATAGGTAGGTAGATTATGTATTGTTTTTATATTCCTTGAGAAAGCTACCTTTACTTCACTTTTACTTTCTAGATTAAAAATTATGCATTTTTCGTATCCCCAACAATAAGTACCTACTTATTACATACAAACTCGGGATAGATAGGTACCTACCACACCTACATAATAAATATCTACTGCTACTAATAAAAAAATCTCGCTGATAATTTCCGTTGGTCTGATCAAGAAATCGAATCTGAAACATTCATCATTATCATTTCAGCCTACCGGCGTCCACTGCTGGACGTTCCTCATGTTACGCCACAAAGTGTGGTCCTGTGCCGCATTCTGCTCATCATGAGGGGATAATGCCGTAACCGCCGCCACGCTTGGCAGGCGGATTGGCGATCGCAGAACTGCTGCCCACTCTCTAAACCCTTATCCGATTCTTACGACTCCCACGGGCAAGCAATTGGTCGTGACAATTGTATTCCTATCCCATCACCACACTGGTCAATGATGATATCCCACCCCTGAGAAATGGAGGGTATATTATTTATTTTAAAATTTTGTACCAAAGGTATAAGGCAGACTTAATGCCTTAGGCATTCTCTACCAGTCGACCTAGGGTGGAGCAGAAATAATTCAAAGCAGGTGCAAAACAGATAGATGAAGATCAAAATTTATCAAATATACCTATAATTACCAAATGATACAAATATGAATACATACCTATATACTATATAAATATATACATACACGTACATACATACATAAAAATGGATGTGAGCAGTCACAGATGAGTTGACTCCGCCAGAAAATCGTTTAACTTTAGCCTATTCATCATCATATTATTCATCATCATACACATTAATTACTTAATATTTTGCAGTAAAGGAGAAGATCGTGATGGCTACTCTAATAGCTAACTCATGTTCGAGTGTTGCTTGTAAGGTCTGGTCCAGCCATAATCTCTAGAAATATATTTTGAAAAAAATATTCTGGTTCGTAGAGCATCAAATTAAAGTTAATAATTAAACCCTCTTCGACGTCGTGCTCTTCAATTATTTGAAGCTTGTGTTCGTGAGCTTCGGCGGTACTTACCTACTCCTCACTAGGCTCCTCCACGAGTTTCTCTCCTCAGCCAATCGGAGAGCGGTGGTGATGGTCAAAGGACCTCCTTTATTTGGTCAGACCAGCGGGAGAGCGCTCTGCCATGGGAGCGTTTACCTTCTACACAGCCAAGATTGGCTTCTCTAAGTTGTCTGGACTCCTCCTGGCTACAATTAAACCCTAAATCAATATAAATAACATTTTATTAATTTTAAGTATTACCTACATATATCGTGTTAAGTATTACCTATTTATCTCAGCTGATATGAACCACTACTAGACTCCAGTTCCTCTACAATAAATTCACTTATGCTGACCATTCAAGTTGGTACCTAATGAATTTTCATCTCTCAAATATTATTGGCATAATATATGCCCGAATTGTCATTTACTACGCCCGCGGCTAGAAAGGGGTTGATGAATAGATAGCATTCTTACCTACTCCGTCACCACACGGAAGAATTATATAGTCATTAAGAATTAATTAATTCTTCTGGCGGCTACAAATACTACTCTTGTATTGCTAATGGGCATCGTTAATGATCCGTATAGTGACGGAGTAAGAATACAATTCACCACTGCCTTTTAGGCTCGTGGATGTCGTAAAATATGACTAAGGGATGTAATATGCATATAATATCTATGCAAGAAAACGAAAACTGAAAACAAAACCCTATACCAACACGTCTGACTAACGTGGTATAGTAGGTCTATTTCTCTCCCATAGGAGGTGCAGGAGGCCTGAGCCCAGCAGTGGGACGTGTATGGGCTGAGATGATGTTGGGTGATGATCGTTAAAGATTAAAAGCAAAATGCACCGACCAGGTACTCCCATCTTTTCTTTTTTTTTTTTTAAAGGGTGGGCCCTGGTCAGCTCACTCGCCGCCCGGCTCCGTCCGGGCGACAGAGGGGCGCCGCGTGGCCCCATGACTCACTCGTCGCGCATCGGCTTCGTCGTTGGGCCAACCACCGGAGCAGATTTCCTTACGGTCGACCCGATGGAACACCTCGGTCGCGGAGTGCCCTCCCCTTTCGACGTCCCCCCTCGGGGATGTCGGTCGCCGTTGCGCGGTCGGCCTCTCAGCGGGTGACAGACTAAATCCCTGGTCCAGTCACCCGCGGCCTCGGCTAGGTTCTAATCCCATCTGGACAACAATTACATTCCCAAGGAATGTTATTTATAATTCACCACCAACCTCTCCTGCCCGTGGATGTCGTAAAAGACGATTAAGAGAAATGGTATATAGATAGCGAATTGAATATAAAATTCTATACCAAAATGTCTGACTAGCGCGGTATATTAGAACAATTTTTACTGCACATATGGCGTAGTGCTTAAGGTACTGACCTACGGTGCCAGAGTACTGGATTCGAATCCCATGCGGGATAACACTTTGCAGGTACAGTACCCGAAAGGCTATCCCGCTGGGCTGACCACGGACGACAAGGAACTCGGTACCGAAGATTGGCCCAATTAGCAAAAGGGAGGGATTACGGTGGGTTAAGGAGTCGCGCATCGCTCCGGACGGAGTGGACGACGAATGCGCTGGCTCTGGCCCGCACTAAAAACGGAGAGCATTTTGTGCGATTCACAAATTATTGTTGTGACTCTGGATGTAATTTGTGTCCGTTAATTATACCTATGTTTGTAAAGTCCCCCGCAACACAAAAATAATTTCCTTAGTGCAGAGTGTTATCTTTAAAAAAAAAAAAGATATCCTGTTTTAAAAACAAGCTTTTATTATTTGTTAATAAAATGAACTAAAAAGTTAAAAATGCAGGTTCATAATCAGACCCTGGTTACCATATAGTATCAAAGTACTCGTTAAGGCGAATCAAATGAGCCCAAACTCGATGGGGTTGCGTGATTTAATTACGGAGTTCCTATGGCCAGCTTCTAGGTCCATCATCAGATCATCTCTATGGCACAATAATATTGCATTGTCATCCAATTTATACATAGATGCAAAATTTCAGCTCAATTAGAAACCGGGAAGTGGATCAAATTTAACTTGCAAGATTTGATTACAGACAACGGGACAGGTGAAACTAAATAAAAGCTTGTAAAAGAAAAAAAATCCCCTCCCATTGGTAAGGAAACCCGAGCCCAGCAATAGAACTTCTATAGGCTGAGATGAGATGACTCTATAATTCCTCAGAAAATTTTTATTTAAGAATATAACGATGTTGCCATATCAATTAATCTTTGAGAATATTTGTATCTGGCAAACATAATAAACCCCCCATCTTTAAATGAATGTCACAAACAAGTTATTTTAATTGTGGCGTTTTGAACGTACAAATTGGATAATGAACGCGACGGGATTCCTCCACGGGTGGCTTTCTGGAACAGACAGGGCCCATCTAACGTACACTTATATACGTTAAATAAGTATGGACTTCAATTTTGTCCTATAAAATTTGCCTAATAGGTGTTCTATTATAAATACGAAAATTTGTAATATTATAAATGAGGAAATTTGTTTATTTGCGTAATAATTTGTGCAAAAACGAAGAAACGTACGTACATTTTTCTTAATTTTTTAAGCTAATTTTATTAAACTAGCAGCGGCCTGCGGTTTTACCCGCATAGTTCTCCTCGCCGTGGGAATACCGGGATTAATTATAGCCTATGTGTTATTCTGATATGTAAGCTATGTTATTGTAAAATATCATCAAAATCCATTCAGTAGTTTTTGCGTGAAAGAGCAACAAACATCCTCACATACAAACTTTCGCGTTTATAATATTAGTAGGATTTGTAACCGACATAGACCGCAGAATTAGCACGTTGAAATAGCAGTGGGCAGGCCACATCGCTCGTGAAACCAATAACCGTTGGGAAAGAAAGGTTCTCCAGTAGCGACCCCAAATCCGACCACGTAGCGTAGGACGACCTCCTACTAGGTGAACTGACATCGTCTTGAAAATTGCGGGCAACCATTGGATGCAAGTGGTGCAGGACCGTTCCGAGTGGCGTGGAGTGGCCTATGTCCAAGAGTGGACGTCTACGGACTGATGGATGGATGAATGATATTAAATATGTATATTCGGATGAAATTGTATGCAATTACAGGACTATATTATGCATACACTACACATACAATATCTACAGAA
Source organism: Lymantria dispar (assembly GCA_032191425.1). Classification (NCBI taxonomy): domain Eukaryota; kingdom Metazoa; phylum Arthropoda; class Insecta; order Lepidoptera; family Erebidae; genus Lymantria; species Lymantria dispar. The sequence continues at coordinate 16,895,305 of CM063465.1, read as the reverse complement.
TTATATTATGGGTTTTTTTTTTGGAGTGGGCTACAATCGACGCACCCGCCGCCTGACTGCTTCCGGTGCGACAAAGGGGCAGCGCGGGACCCCGTAACCCACTTGTTAGCACGTCGCCTTCGTCGTTGTGGCGACCACCGCTGTAGAGTTCCTTGAGTTCAGTGGTCGGCCCGACGGAATACCCCGAGGAAGTAGCCTCACTCATCGACGTCCCCTTCCCGGGACGTCGGTCGCCGTCGCGAGCTCAGCCTCTCCGCGGGTGACGGACTAAATCCCCGGTCCGGTCACCCGCAGCCTCTACTAGGACGGTATCAGGCGCAGGTATTATATTATGTGGTTGACAGTCCTCTGTCTACAGCCGCAGGCCGGTTTGTCCGTGGTAGTAAGTACTACGACACTCTCGTAAAAATCGAGGTCTGAGTAACAGCAATTTGTTACTGCACTTCGTTCGGTAAGCGAGAGAGCTGGAAGCTCAACCCTCTGAGGGTGGATTTTGGTGATGCCTTTAGTATCACCGAACCTTAATGCACGTATTCACACTCCCTTCACTTTCCTCACAGTAGGCAGCGGCCTTGCAAAGGTCCATTTCAGCAGTATCACTTAGCATCAGGAATGCTGTGTGCTCGTTTGCCAACAGCAATAAAAAAAAACAAAAGTGAAACTTCATAAACGTAGACTACGAAAGTGTAAAGTAAATTTCAGCCTATCGCCGTCCACTGCTGGACGTAGGCCTCCCACGTGTTACGCCACAAAGCGCGATTCTGTGTTGCCTGGATCCAACGACGCCCAGCAACTTTCACCAGGTCGAATAAAAACCTTACAATTAGGAGAATTGTAAATTTTTTTATATTTTTTTTTTCTCAGGCTCAACAATTATTTTATATTTTAATGTAAAACATTACATATTTAAGAAATATTAAGATTGATAACCATTTTGTGGTCTCTAAATGTCAGCCTTATTAAATGCTCAAAGTTGCTCAACGTGCTACGAAGAAGGCTATGTTCGGTATTTCTCTACGTGATAAAATCTTGAATACGGCAATTCGTAGAAGAATGATTGTAATCAACATAGCTCGAAGAATTAGTTCGTTGGAAGGGCAATGGGAAGGTCACATCGCCTGCCAAATCGACGACTGGAAAGAAATGTTTTAAAGTGGCAACCACGAAATAGACGACGCAGCGTAAGATGAACCCCTGCTAGGTGGGCTGAGGACATCTTAGGAGTCACAGAGAACCATTGATTGCAAGTAGCGTAGGATTGTTCTGAATGGTATTCTCGCGAGGAGACCTATGACCAGTGGACTTCAACGAGCTGATGGAGAGATAGATATTAGGTACTTATTAATCAGATTCTGTGTTTTCACTTTCAACAAATGACAAGAGACGCTTATGTTAACTAAACTGATTGGACCGGAGAATATTGCATCACCCGTAGAGAGGCTAGTTAGGGCAACGCCCCAGGCAGAGTCCGAGAGGGACGGTATTCGAAAGGGTAACCCGCCTTTCGTAGCACCGGTCGAAATGGACGGCGTGTGTCTACGACATAGCCCGCCAAAAAAAAAATGACAAGTAAACTAGAAAACAAACGCTCTAATTTCAATTTATATATCTTTTAGACAACATATTAATTCACTATTTTCGATCTAGTATGATAAAATTAAATTTTGTGTCATAGAACTCGAAGGAAGCGCTGTATCTCATATAAAATTCACATTGAAATCCCTATTTTATCGTAATCCTTTTTAAGAAATCCCGATACCTATTTAAGAAGTTCTGCTCTGTTCTGTGGTGATAGAGTAAGAATACTTCTGTGTGCTGATGGAGTAAGAATACAATTCACCACTCCCTATCTTCCCCGTGGATGTCGTAAAAGACGAGTAAGGGATATAATATGCATATAACACCCGTGCAAGAGAATTTAAACTCGAAATAAAACCCTATACCAACATGTCTGACCAGCATGGTATTGTAAATGAATTTCGTTCCTATTGAGAGGAGGCTCGAGCCCAACAGTGGGACGTTTATGAGCTATTTAGTGTGGTGACGGAGTAAGAATAACAATTCACCACCCCCTCCCTTACCCATGCGTGTTGTAAAAGACAACTAAGGGATATAATATGCTGATAACATCTATGCAAGAGAAGGAAAACTGGACACAAAACCCTATTCCAACACGTCTGACCAGCGATGTGTAGTAAGTTGTAATGTTCGTAAATAAAACAGCGTTACCAGAGCACATATATTAGGAATGAATGAGAGTGACAATTTTTATCTTAAAACTACCTACTGAACACCCAGAGTTCAGTAGGCAGTTGTAGTATTAAATACATTTATGCATTATTAATATACTTACACTACATAAGTCAATTTGTCTCCCATTCTGGAGAAGCCCCAACAATGGGTAAGATAGTGATTCGTTATCTCTTATTGAAAATGTTCATTTACTTACATACATCATCATTTCAGCTCACATACGTTTCAAAACTGGGCTCGAGCCTCCTCGACAATGGAAGGGAAATTGATCTACCTACTATATGCTGGTCAGACAGTTTGATATAGGGTTTTATTTCAAGTTTGCCATATCTTGCGTAGATGCTATGTGCATATATGTATATCCCGTATTTTAACGACACCCACGAGCGGGAAATGGCTTGCTTAGAAGGAAAATTGACCTTGACTGGTTGATATAAAGCTGTATTTCGAGTTTTTCATATTTCTTTTTATTGTAAACGAACAAACAGTACACGTGATAAGTGATGATGCCGCTCCTGAACCTTTGCCTAGCGTGAAGAAAGTTAAGGGAGAGTGAATGTATGAAAGTAGGTTCTCGCAAAGAGCAAATCACCAAAACACACACAAAAACCGTCAGAAAATTGAGCAGATACGTATCGATGTGTATTCTTACTCCGTCACCACACGAAAGACTTCAATACGTAATAAATGTAGGTATCTAACTAAATTACACGGCTTGTACCAACATCCATCGACAAACAAACGGACTGATGCAATTGCACTGTTTCTGTTTACTTACTCTGATCACAAAGGGAAATTGTCACACTCCAACCAACTCGATTTTAATTCAATTATAGGCTCAACCGATTGTGAGGCAAGCACTTACCTAATGTTTAGGGTGGGGCAATAGGTTATTTTATTTTGAACTAGCGACTCGCCCTTGCTTCGCTTAGGTTTCAGCCGCATTTTAAATCTGTAATATCTCCTAAGATTCTCGAGTTCAAGTCCCCGACCGTAAAAATTTTACAGGGGTTGTCAGGAAAATAGCCAAGTTACTCTTTTATATAGACAGCCACTTGGTAGTTAAATATAATCAAAATCGATTTGTTTTGAAGGTTATTCGGTAGAATCAGACAGAGAGACAGATAAAAACTTGATTTTGGGCATAGTTATCGTGCAAATAACCGTATATACAGGGTGTGGCGTAATGAGTGGATAATCCTTTACCAGCGTGTAGGGGACCTCATGACAGTTCAAATAAATACAAATTGTATTTAGTAAAAGTATCATATTATTCGAGTTATTGGTCATTTTAATTTTTTTGGAAAATTGACACCCTCGGTCACATTTTCTTATGTCATTGTCGCAAATCATAAAATATTTCCAGTTTATTTTTTGCATATTACTCATGGATACACGTGCTATCAAAGGTAATTTACAATATTTTTTTTTTTTTTTTCTTCTACCACTTTGAACTCTTGTGGTGTAAAAAAAATGTACTGGGACGTGAGTGACAAGTTGATAAATAATTAGTCCATTTTATTAAAATTCTAAAATAGTATAACACACTGATACACTGTGAATACTTTTAAAGAATTATTATTTAAATTGTCATAACGACCTACTTGATTCAGAACCCATGATACTCAAAACAATGAATAATTCTTAGAATCTACATGGTACCGTAAATACACCTGTAGTTACGGTACCATGTAGATTCTAAGAATTACCCAGGTACCTACCTGGGCTGGCGTCTCAGTGCCATTTTTTATCTCTTTCTGGAAATCGTCGTTAGTCTATCCCTTTCTTCCACAGTACAAACAAAAGAAATATCCATCTGGGTTAGCTTATCATATTTTATACCTGCTTTGTGAATTGCTCGTTTTTCTCTGAGTGACGCCAATCTGTCATCATACTACATCTGTGCAACAACATTTTACTACTTTCGGCTACTTGTTATTTGCGATTTTGTGCTCTAACTCTGGACTTGAATTTGCTTAGTAATTTGGACTTGCTTACCTGGTGATACAAACAAAAGTTGACTGTGATTTTGGACTTGATTTTGCTTAGTGGTTTGGATTTAATACGTGCGTAAATCGCAATGTCTCACCGTGTAACGTACACTGCATTTGAGTATTCTCAAATGCATTTTATTTACGGAGAGTGTGGCGGTAATGCTAGTCAAGCAGCAGAATTATATCGGGAAAGATTTCCTAACGCCCGGCATCTGGACTATCGGGTATTTATTAGAGTGCATAATGCGTACGTAGAAGGTCGAATTCCTGGAACTGGCATCGGTGGTACAAGCTCCGGAAGACCAACAATACATCACGAAGAAGTGGTTCTAAATGAGATTGAAGCTGATCCAACAACCTCAGTACGAGTTATTTCGCAACGTACAGGAATATCGACAAGGACTGTACACAGAATATTAAAGAAAGAAAATCTGCATCCCTACCACTATCAACGGGTACAGAGTTATTGCCACGAGACCATTCATTGCGCGTAGCATTTTGCGAAAGAATGCTAAGGGAGATAAACAGTAACCCTGACTTCTTCGATAAAATTCTGTGGAGCGACGAGTCAACATGTAATAAAGATGGGTATTTTAACATGCACAACCTGCACAGCTGGCAAATTACAAACCCACGGTTAATCCGATCAGAAAGATCTCAGTATCAATTTAAAATAAACCTCTGGACTGGGATCCTAAACCGACAAATCATCGGCCCATTCGAGCTACCAGGCACGCTGACGGGTGAAACATACCTGAATTTTTTAAGAAATGACCTTAATACATTGTTGGAAAATATTCCGTTGGAACAAATAAGAGGAATGTGGCTGCAGCATGATGGTTGCCCTGCACATTATGCACGCAATGTTAGAGATTACCTCAATGAACGGTATCCCAATCGGTGGATCGGTCGCCTGGGACCAATTCTTTGGCCTTCTCGTAGCCCGGACCTTAGTCCACTGGACTTTTTCTACTGGGGGTGCCTTAAGGGCAAAATTTATAAGGAGCCTATTACATCAGTAGAATAGCTTCGGCTAAAAATTCAAACTGCTGCTCAAGAAATCAGTGGAACAGGTTTTATAAGAAAAATAAAAAGATCCTTTATCAGAAGATGTAGGGCATGTATCAGAGCCAATGGTGGTCATTTTGAATATTTGCTATAATAGTAATAAATTTTGCAATCAATACAAACAATTTATTATTCATTGTGTCTTTTTAATGAGCTTCATTAGATTTCCCATTAAGTTATCCCAATCAATCTTTTGGATAAAACAACTTTTGATCTTTCCTTCATTGATTTTAAAGTCATTAATGCCACATTCTATATTTTCTTAGAATTCCAATAAGATGGACTAATTATTTATCAACTTGGCACTCACGTGCCAGTACATTTTTTTTACACCACAAGAGGTCAAAGTTGAGGAAGAAAAAATAAAATAAAAAAAAAATATAGTTTTTTTTTCTACGGTAAACAACACCTACGTCACAAAAATTGGAAATTACCTTTGATGCACGTGTATCCATGAGTAATATGCAAAAAATAAACTGGAAATATTTTATGATTTGTGACAATGGCATAAGAAAATGTGACCGAGGGTGTCAATTTTCCAAAAAAATTAAAATGGCCAATAACTCGAAAAATATGATACTTTTACTGAATCAATTTTTATTTATTTGATCAGTCATGAGGTCCCCTACGCGCTGGTAACGGATTATCCACTCATTACGCCACATCCTGTATATTAGGAGTGAAAGTATGAAATTGCCGTTTCGTATGGATAAATTAAAATCATTTTTTGTTCATAAAACAGATTTTTAATCAAAGTATTTACCCTCGTTATTTATACATTTCTGCCATCTAATTGGAAGATCATTAAAACCTTTGCAATAGAACTCTGGGGTCCTGAACTCTACACACACTGTGTAAAGGTATTTTGTACTGCTTCCTCGAAAAAAAAATTTTCCGTGCAAAAAATTGTCCAAATCGCGGCAAAAATGGTAGTCGGTTGGTGCGAGGTCTGGTGAGTACGGAGGATGACGTGTGGTTTGTAACTGCGGGTCTTGTAGTGTTAAAACAGTTTCTCGAGCAGTATGTGGTCTTGCGTTATCGTGGAGCAATAATGGTGAAGATCGATGGACAAGTCGGGGCTATTTTACTGCGAGTTTCGCCATTCTTGTTCGGAGTTATGCACAGTAGACATCTGCGCATCATCCCAGTAGGGACTGTCGTCGAGCATCACCCTAGCGCTAGCCGGTAGCTTCAAGTTGGCACCATTGTTTGCGACAAGTTCAAGGCACTACTCTGCCCACGCAGCACACACCTTGAGCGTGGGTGTACTGTGCAGTGTGCTGTGTCCTCGTCGCAATTGCAATGGTGGCAGGACGGTGTGGTCTCCTTCCCCACGACTGTGTGCTGGTACTTGGCGAAGCTATCATGCCCCGTCAATTTCTGCACAAGTCGGAAGGAAAGTACCTCGTGCCGCCGACCCAATCACTCCATCAGCACCAGCTGGAAAGCCTCAACGATCAAAACACCGTACTGAGGCCTCTCTAACTGGACTGCTCACGGACAATGACGTCATAGCGGGCATCGTCCCGCCAGGCTGCCATCTCGCTAAACGAAACTAAGACGCTCCCCGCCCCGCCCCCGTCAAAAAGCGTCGTAAAGTTTTGGCATCCCGGCTACCGGCAGTAGCGGATCCCAAAATAGCGTGGAAAGATGCATGCCAACATAATTCCACCACATGCCATAGAATTTATCAATTTCTCTCAGCCTAGCCTTCTTATAGATTCTTTTGCCGCATTCCACAACTATTTGACCATCCGCTCATTTTAAAACTAGAACGCAGGACTAATCTAATCAATAATTCCGTATATTGGAGACACAAATCTCTACCTCATATGATTTTTAGTTAAAAGATATATAAAACTCTCAAAATAACCACTCATCGCACGTTTAGTCTTCTTCTTTATGGAACGGATTATAGAGCACTCATATGCTTGCCAGATATTTTTTATAATATAGGCATTGTAAAAAATAACCCATTTGCAAATTAACTATTTCACTCATACGTAACTGTATGAACGCTTTTTCTTTTTGGGGTGGGCTGCGGACAGCGCACTCCTCGCACCACTCCATCCGGGGCGACAGAGGGGCGTAAGCACGCACACCCGCAACCCACCCGAACACCACGTCGCCTTCGTCGTTGGGCCGACCACCGGAGCAGGGTTACTTGTCATCAGTGGTCAGCCCGACGAAATACCCCCTAGTGGGGTACCCTCCCATTGACCGACGTCCCCCCCCCCTCGGGGAGGACGTCAGTCTTTCCTCACGCGGTCGGCTTCTCGGCGGGTGACGGACTCGGCTAGGGCGGCATGACGCGCAGGTAGTCGCACCTGCACCGCCCCAGTCGCCAGCGGCGGGTCGCCTCGTCGAGGCTGCGCTCCTCGCGCGCGCGACCCGCCGCCTCCTTCTGCAAGATTACTGCCTCGCAGAAGGCTGCGACCGCGTTCCTGGCGCTGTCGAGCATCGCCCTAGCGATGGTCAGCAGCGTCAGGTCGGCATCGATAATTGCGACGAGTTCACGACGCTGCTCTGCCCAGGCGGCACAGGCCTCGAGCGTATGCTGCGCCGTATCCTCGTCGCAATCGCAGTGGTGGCAGGACGGTGTGCTCTCCCTCCTAGCGACCGTGTACATGTACTTGCCGAAGCATCCATGCCCCGTCAAGACCTGCACCAGTCGGAAGGAAAGCACCCTGTGCTGCCGTTTTAGCCACTGCATCAGCACCGGCCGGAAAACCTCCACGGTCCAGACACCGTATCGAGGTCTCTCCAGCTGGAGAAAATTTTAAAAACTTTACAAAATGAAGCTTAGTAAGAGAGCGACATCCGTGATTGTTCGAATGGGATTGCGTCACATATGCAGTCCAGCACATCTTGTCCGAATTCATGTTATCGATTCATCGGTATGTAAGTGTGGGAAGATATAAATGATACAAATCATATTATATTAAAGTGCCCTATGCTAAACCGTTCTGAATTCATCCAAAGTTGAGTAGAGCTTAAAATTGCTTTTCCTACCAATATCCAGTTGCTCCTGCGTACTATCCATAATTCTGTATATAAAGACTTCGCTCATTTTATTGAAATTAATATCTAATATTAAACTATAAATTATTTGTATAATTATATCGATTATTTATCATTAAGTATTCCTAAACATTATTTATTCTAAGTAGTATATTTTATTTTCTCCTTAATTTATAACAAATCCTATTTAACCCTATCCCTTTTTTTCCTTATTCAAATTTTCGTTAATTTCCTTATTTATTGTAAATACAGTTTAGAATACAATTTTTCTACCCGTTTTTATATTGTTAAAAAGTATATAAAATAATATTAGAAACACGTCGCTGGTGAAATACTTACTTGAAGAATCAAAAACGTGACATTGGCGAATGAGACGATAGCAATTCCAATGCCTAGCAGGAGCGGAGAAAAGAAATATTAAATTTATAATAAAACAAGAAATATCAAGTTATATTAGCAAGTATAACTTATATATTATTTGGAGTTTTGGCGCGAATATGGGAATATCATGTTACGCTCTTGAATTATATTCATTTTTTTAGTGTTTTATAGTGTTATATTGAATAATTTTGCTGATATTTTATGTAATATAATATAGTTAAGATGCTGAAGTGTGGTGAATGTGATATAAGAGTGGTTTACGTGTATTATCATATTTTACCGAAATGCCCAGCGATATCATGTAATTTGGTTTTCAGCGCCCAATTAATGGTAACGACTTGACTTACTGACAGACGATGATTCATAATAAGCGACTCAATATGAAGAGGTGGTAAATACCTAATATCTAAAGAAAATTATTTGTAATCTACGTAAGACAAGGCAAGATGGTCGAAAAGACTTGAGCCTGCCCATAAGGGTCAGGGTTGCCAACGTAGGCGATTTGGTGCCATTTAGGTTACTCGGGAAGAAAATTGGCGACGAAAAATTATGAATGGCGACTGGTCGCCTTTTAGGCTACTTGCTCGACATAGTCTTTGAATAAAGTAAGCGAATGAATCACAACACAAATAAGCATACATAGATAAAAAGTAATACTCACGCAAACCATTAGGTCCTTACATATGCAATTAACGTTTTGTTTTTGGTATGTTTTTGGTTTCAACGTTTTCGTTCTGGAAATTTCGACCTACAAAACCAACCCCGTGGACCAAAGTGGCAAATGAATAATTAAAGGCTATTGTGGAAGCGAATCCATCACAAAGCACTTCAGATATAGCTTCAGGTTTCGGGGTAAGTGACAAAACTGTATTAATCCACTTGAAGCAAATCAGGAAAGTAAAAATACTTGAACGATGGGTACCTCATGAATGATGAAAAGTGGATATGTACTTTACGATAATCGGAAGCGCTCGTGGTAATGGCTGAACCCTGGAGACCCAGCCAAATCCTGCCCTAAACGAAAAATGACTCAGAAAATAGCGTGAGTACTAAGTACGCATGTCAGAGATGAAACTTCTTTGGTTCTATGTGTTTTTTATCAGTATTAAAAAAAATCTCTCCATCTTTTTCACTCGCTTACTCCCTACTCTCGCCCCATGGCTGTGCTATGTTCGCCCTTTCTCACTCTCTCTCTCTCTCTCAATCGGTCTCAATCGCTTTCTCCCTCTTCTTCGACAAAAACGCTGCACATCTTCATGACGCTAAATTGCGTTTCATCCGTAAAAAATTTACCCTCATGCGCGCAAGGAAATTTCACTTCAAAAAAGTTACTTGTGAGTGTTTGGTGGACTAGCGCTGGTGTCGTTCACTACAGCTTTCTAAAATCTGGCCAAACGATTACGGTAGATATCTATTATCAGCAACTGCAAACCATGAAGGAAGAACTAGCTGCTAAACAACCGAGATTGGTCAATCGCTCTAGGCCACTGCTGCTTCACGACAACGCAACACCACACACTGCACAATAAACAACCACTAAGTCAGATGAGCTACAATTGGAGTGTCTGCGACATCCACCGTACCTACTCCCCGGACCTTGTTCCAACAAATTACCATTTTTCCGTAATTTGGACAACTTCTTACAAGAAAAAGTTCAACTCCGATGCGGCAGTCCAAACCGCCTTCAAAGAGTTTATTGATTCTCGCCCCCATGGTTTTTTTTTAGTAAAGGCATCAATGAACTACCTATGAGATGGCAAAAGTCCATAGATAACAACAGTGCATACTTTGATTAATTAAATATATTTTACAAAAAAATTGATTCTATATTCCTCCTGTACAAAACGCCAATTTTATATGTAAGGATCTTATATACGGTTACCTACCTACCTGTACCTAATATAAAGTCTGCGATCAATAACTAAAAAGAAAAATTATTCATATTTTGTTAGTTTTCGGGGAATAGCCCGAAGCTTAAATCAATTAGTTACTTCTGAGCAGTTAAAGATTCATAAAAAAAAAAATAAAGAACAAAAATTTCTTTTTATATTGCTGCTCATAGTTCCACTCGTAGCATCGATCATCTGTCAGAAGTTTTGAAAACGTGTAGTGCAGGCAGTGGCGGCCTTAGGGGGTGGCGCACAGGGCAATCGCCCGGGGCCTCGCGCTTACAGGGACCTCGCGCTTACAGCGGCCTCACGCAACAACCCAAGCCAATTTAAAAAAATATAGATTTTAAATTACATTTTTACTTATTAATTATGTTTTTCACTTTGTTTTCAATATTATAAAACTTAAATTTTATTTATTTGTACAACTTTAGTATTTTTCATCAAACATGACAAATCCCTAAACCAAACAACCAGACCTACTTTCGTATCTCATACTTTTCACGAAGGACAAAGGGCCTCGCAAAAACCTGCCGCCCGGGGCCTCGCAAAGACCTGCCGCCCGGAGCCTCGCAATGGGTAAGGCCGCCGCTGAGTGCAGGAAAGCATTTTAAAAGCGTACAATTACACAGATCATCGTATTCTGCAATTATAAAGAATATTCCAGAATTAGCTATGCTTAAAAAATTGTTAGAAGAAATGGATAATCAGTTATTATATAATATTAGATGAATCCACCGATATGACAACAGGTATATACTTAGCATATCTGATACTACAATTCAAAATTGGAAAGTTTGTTGTTGATTTTGTAGGCTTTCAAGAAATATTCAAAGCGCGTCTGGTATACATCGTTTAAAAGCTTTTTGCATGATACAGGTTTAAACATTAATGATCTGATCATTGTATAAATTGATGGAGCTAGTAACCTTTGTGGCAAACATAACCCTCTTTTCACTTTTACAAGCAGACATCAAATTCGGCTACATTGGGCTACTTAAGGTGAGAAAAATGGGCACATTAGGACGCGAGTCGTTGGCAACACTGATAAGGGTGATAAACAGTGTGACCAGGTTTAGCAGAATTAAGCGATTTTAATAGAATTCGACCCCTAATTTAGGGTTTAGCAGATTATGTCACAGATTTGAAAATTTGGTAGATTATGACATAATATTAATAAAGCTTCATAGAAAAATAGCAGGATTAGACATTGACTAAATACCTGTGTTTAACTTGGATAGGTGCGAAATAATGTAAGTTTTTTTCCTTTTGAACTGGCAATTATCATATACATTCTTGGCGAATAACCCTTTACATGTATATTTTTCTTTGAAGTTATGTATATTATGTAATGTACATTTTATGCGCAATTGAAGACCATAGTCAGTCAGTTGTATCTTATAGGGAGCTCAAATTAGATAAAATAGTGGCTGATCTGTTATAAGCTGGTGGAACTTCTGATGCGTGTGGCATCAGAAGTAGGACTATGAACATCGAAATTTTTTGGACTCACATTTCAAGAAGAAGATGGATGAGGAAGGTAGATGGAATTAAAAGTATCCACACTTGGGCGATTTCGCAAAAGCTATGATGATTTTACCTATGTTTAATACATCTTATGAGCGCATCTTTTCTCAAATGAACAATATAAGAAATGACGTGCGAAACAAGGTCAAAAATGAACATGCTGCTGCAATTTCACATGTCAAACAGGCAGTTAAAGAACATGGTGAATGCGTAAATTTTACGCCACCAAAAATATGGTTAAGGTAGTTTAAAACTCTACATCTCTATATAAAAATGTGAATTGAAGTTAGGAAATGTATGTTAATAAACAGTTAAAAATATTAAGTTGCGTTTTGTTTTATATTCGTGATAATTAAAATTTCATCTATTAGCAGAATTTTAGCATTAACTCCAAAAAAATAGCAGATTTTAGCAAAATTCTAACGTGTACTATGAGTAGCTAGCATAATTATCAATTCAAATATGGTCACACTGACAATTAAATTAAAAAAAAAAATTGTTTATTTTGGCGCGTTTTGGTAGACGTCAATCGTACAAGTGGGATTTTCTTTAATATTGTTTTATAACTAATATCGCACCAAAATTTCAATATTTTCATTCTGTATTAATCTCTAAATATATTAGGTAAAAATTATCATATAAAAGTGTATATTATTGTATAAATTTGGTGAGTATTAATTTTGACAGTTTAGTTGATTCTCATTTGTTTTTCTTCATCTCTCGTAATTTTATAAGTAATTGATATGGAGAAGAAGGCGTGGATGGTCATGTGCAAGATGATCGAAATATTGCAAATAAAGCCATTATTGACAAGGATATTGCTGTAGTATTAATACAAAACATATATGTACATCCTAGACTAGCCGTTGGCATTAAAGCCTACACTGATATTGAAAATGATCCTTATATCGTCCACCTTCCCAGGATGGAGCCAGACCCTCTTGCGAGCGCTGTTATCCGCCTCATTAAGTTTGGCCAGTTTCTAGTTAGAAACAAAGGAAATAACATTTATACTGATGGAGTAAGGCAATCGGCAGAAATGAAATAGCTGTTGAATTTTGCTCTGGATACAATGCTAATATATTTTTGGACAATCCAATTTTGGAGTTGTCCTAATATGTAGCCACTATTCCTACCTACGATATCACTAAAATGGGTGTAGCTCGCCAAGTTCCTTTAGATATGTTATGGATGAATTTATTGAGTCTTTGACCCTTCCAAAAGGATGTGATCCTATTCTCAAGACCCATACACTCAATCAAAAGACTCACTGATGGTAAGGTATCATGGATACCAACACAAACTGTAATTTTAACTTTCCAGGGTCAAATTCTCCCTAATAGAATTTTCTGGTACCACACTTTACTTCCCCTTGAATCATATCAATTTCCAAAGATTCAGTGCCACTTGCAGATTTGATCATTTCAAAAATCATTGATGATTAAAGCCAAAGTGCTACTGTTGTACTCAGCCTCACGCTGGAGAAAGTTGTAGTATTTCCAAGACTGAAGCTTCTTGTTTACATCGCTCTGGTGGGCATTTTGCTAACAGCGTGGGTTGCCCTGAGCAGGGTAGGCAGAGGTCCATAAAGCTACTAATGTTACAGAAGAATTCATCATACCATGAAGCGTCGAATCATATACCAAAAACAGTTAAACCTTATGTAGAAGTTACACAAGGCTCTTACAGTCATCTTTCTCAGTCGCATAATTCATCCAATTGCACTCAACTATCAAATTTGTCTCACATTTCATACAGGAAAACAGTATACTCAACTGCACATCCTCATGTACCACTTAGATCATCATATGCTAAGACTGCCCATCAGGCTATTATTGCTGGTCAACCTTCTTCCATACCAAATGGCTGTGCCTCCTTAAGATGACTCTTCCAATTCTTCACCTATTCATGATGACAGTCTCCTAGAAATCCTTCGAACAATGAATATTAATGATGGTTATGCTGGAAGTGCTTTACTTGTAAGGTGTTCCTTACCCTTTCACTCATTTTTCTTCCTCCTGTATCAGCTGACATTAATGTAGTTGCTGTAAATATGCTCAACATCTCTTTTCTTTCATTTTACATTTCTCATCCTCATTTATCATTAATGTTAGACATTCTGTATATAATTCCATTGGTTCCTCCGCCTGTTATAATAATCGGTGATTTTATTGTGCACCACTCCTCAGGGGTTCCGGCCATCTCCATTAGCCCTTTTGAAATTTATGATGAGGCAAATTTATGCATTATAAACAATGGCTACCCTACACGTAGAGTTCTACCTCAAGAAAACCCTAGGAGTGTGGTTGATCCCTAGCCGAGGCCGCGGGTGACATGACCGGGGAGTCAGTCCGTCACCCGCCGAGAGGCCGACCGCGTGAGGAAAGACCCTCGGGTAGGACGTCGGTCGACGGGAGGGTACACCACTAGGGGGTATTCCGTGGGGCCGACCACTAATGATAAGTAACCCTGCTCCGGTGGTCGGCCCAACGACGAAGGCGACGTGGTGTTCGGGTGGGTTGCGGGTATGCGTGCTTACGCCCCTCTGTCGCCCCGGACAGAGTGGTGCGAGGAGTGCGCCGACTGCAGCCCACCCCAAAGAAAAATTTAAAAAAAAAGGAGTGTAGTTGATCTCTCCCTATGTTCTTCTTCTCTTACATCTCTTTAACTTGGAGTGTTCTGGATCACTCTTATGGGAATGATCACTACCCAATAGTAACTTTAAAATTCTGTCTTTCCTTTAAATACAGATTAAATAGTGTGGATTGTGGTTCTTATGCTTCTTCCCTTGAAAATAGGATATCTAGTCTTTCTTTTCCTGATAATATTGATAATGCTTCCCAGCTGTATTCAAAATTCATAGATCATATTATCTCCAGTGCTGATAGGGGCTTTACCTATAGTACAGAGGGTGCGGTGCACCCGGGCGCAGGATATTAGGGAGCGCTGAGAGCCGCTCGTGACACATAGAGCCTCCACAGTAACGCTCTGCACAAAACGGGCGCGCTGCACAAAGGCAGCGGGTGCTTAACAATTTATAAAGTATTGGTGCATGGCGGAGTTCTAAGAAAATAAAATATCTACGCGCGCGAGTGCCCGTCATGCGTAGCCGCTTGCTTACATACAGCGACCGTTACTTACTTTTATGGTACTTTTGTTTTAACATATACAAAAATCAGAATCACGCCATTATCTTGGCCATAATATTCAAAATGAGATAATAAATTTATTGGGGGATAGAATAGAAAGCTGTTGAAATTAAAACAATCCAAATATTTTTCAGATATTTTATGTTGCACTCCAGATAGAACAAATATGATTGTTGTGCAGTATATTTGTTTAAATGCAAGCAACAATAAGGCTGAAATAAATAACATTTTCTGTGTTTTCCTTATTACAGACACTACTGGACAGGGTTTAACTGAAGTTTTGTTAGATTGTCTAAACTCGAAACGAAAGTCAAGATATGCGTGGTCAAGTTTACAATAATAGTGCAAATATGATAGACTTACAAAAACGAATTTTAGATTAATCCGCGCGCATTTTATGCACCTTGTGCAGCATACAGCCTTAATTTATTTTTTCTCTGCTTACTTGGTTTGAAATTTTAAGCAAAGTAAATATCGTTAGCAAAGTTCTCCAAAAATTAAACGCCCCACTGTTAGAAGCAATGAAAATTATCAATAATGCAAAAATAAGTATGTATTTCAGAACTTTGCAATGAGTCCGTTTTGAAGAGTCATAAAATGAGTTTTCTACACTTGCCTGCCCTCACGCTCATAAATAGTTTTTTAATTATGAGACGGAGGATGAACCAATAATAGACGCAATAACACATTAAGGTAATTTTTTACTACTATCTCTTAAATGCAGCAATCACTAAGTACGACAAACTATTTGATTCAAAGGAATCAAAATAATGCTACTTTTCTTTTCTACAAAAAAAGATTAGTTAGTTAAAGATTAGTAAGATTTAGACACGGACACGAGAAAAGCGCATTATTATAATAATTAGAAAATAAACTGTGCCACAGATGTGGAGAAGTCACAGCTGTTTAATGGAATTGAATAATTACCCATGATTATGGATGCACCACCACAATACACCATTGGATATTTTAAAGTACTTGTATACCAATAAATTAAATTCTTTGTTCTTGAATCTATCCACAGCTCTTAGAATTTACCTCACACTACCAGTCACAGTAGCACACAGTAAAAGACCATTTTCGATACTGAAAATAAGTAAACTGTCACAAAGTTGATAAACAAATTTATTGTTAATAAGTATGGAACATTTTAAGAGTGATAGGACCACAATGTCGACAGTTATCTGTCTACAGCCGCGGGCCGGTCCGTCCGGGATAGTACCACACTCTCGCAGAAAATCGACGTCTGAGTACTAGCAATGCGACAGAGCCGGAAGCCCAACTTTCTGAGGGTGTTTGTGTGTGGAGGGTTTTGGTGGTGCCCTTAGTATTACCGAGCCTTAATGCACGCATTCACACTCCCTTCACTTTCTTCGCGGTAGGCAGCGACCCTGTAAAGGTCCATGAGCGGCAGCAACACTTACCACCAGGTATACTGTTTGCTCGTTTGCCACCGTTTGCAATAAACAAAAAAAAACATGTAATAAAAATTGAGGTCAGTGACATTATCACAGATCTAGCTACTGCAAAAGCACGAAAAATATATTTCTTGTAATTATGCTTAGTAATACGAGTGTTCTGTACTTTTGTTTTTGGGATAGGCTGTGGGCAGCGTACACGTCATTCCCTCCGTTCGAGGTGACGAATGAGTGGAGCGTGACCTCATAACCCACCATATTGCCTCCCTTTGGCCATTGGTCCAACCACTGGTACCGAGTTCCTTGTGGTACGTGGCCAGCTCGACGCGATATCTTCCGGATACCCTCTCTCCCTAAAGCACCCTAGAGAGACGTCAGTCGCCCTCGCGCGGTCAGCCTCTTTGCGGGTGATAGACTATTCACCTGTCCAGTCACCCAGCCAGCTTCGCCTTAGCCGACCTCAGCTAAGGCGAAGCGGCCTGTACTTAATTATTCGTTTATAAATAAATATTTTTAAAGTAACTGCAAAGTTGTCCCTTTTTTATTCTAGTTCTTTCCTAAAAACTCATTTTTGTCGTTAGCAGATAAAACGGCAACAGGCCAATCTATCAAAACTTATAGAATTTCCTTACTCAATTTTAAAACTGCCCCGCAAGAAAAAAATATTCATTTTCAATTTAAAATACTTATTTGATAGGTTTGCGTAGGTTGCTTTGTCGCCATGTTCATTGCAACTTTATAATCCGTTCAGATTTACCAGATTTTGTGACAAAACAACGAGAGTAAGCATGAGACAACGCATTCCAACGAGGTTCGGAGTTCAGTCAAACATGTTGCACATACCAATCTATTTCATTTTGTTCGCGCATTTGATACAAGTTGGCGCCAGGTTATTAATTGCACACGGGCGCTACATGGTTTAGTTCCACCTCTGAGTTCTGATGAACATGTCCCGGTAAAAAGACTTAACAAATTCCAAATTTCAACACTATGGTGGGATGCTGAGTGTTCCAATGCCATTAAAATAAAAAGAGTTTGAAAAAAGATATTAAGCCAATACGTCCATTGAAAATGACTTATTATACAATAAAAAATGCTGCAAAAGCAACTAGATTATTAAAAAGAAAAATAAAGCTTGGTTGGGTTAGATTCTGTGAATGGTTGACTTCTGAGGCTCCATCTTCTTTGGTTTGGCAACAAATTAAAAGATTTACAGATGTTTGGAGTGATAATATTGTTACTGCTATTAATTATTCATCATGGGTTGACGCCTTTTTAGATAAAAGTCTCCTTCTTTTGTACCCAATATAGATTCAATTCCCTCTCTTCCTTGTAATCTTTCTAATTTAAGAGTACATATTTGACTCTTGTTTTTCATTAACTGAACTTTGTGTGGCCCTTAATGATTTAATAGACTCCTCTCCAGGTGGAAATGGCATTCCATACTCCTTTCTGAAGAATGCTTCAGGATACTAAAGAATTTTATCTGAAAGTAGTTAGTAATTTTTTGGAGGATGGCATTATTCCACAGCCATGAAAAAACACGTAATTATTCCTATCTTAAAATCGGGTAAGCCAGCCTCTGACTCTAGCAGCTATAGGCCAAAAGAACTTTCTTCAGTACTAAGTAAAATCATAACATAAAACACTGCCTTGAGTGGCTTTTAGAAAGTAGGAATTTGCCTAATTTGGTTTTAGGAAAGATATGAGTACTATTGATAATCTTAGCATATTAACTACTGATACATCTTTCCTTTTCTAAAAAAGAATAATTAGTTGCCGTTTTTTGGACGTTACATCACTTAAATAAATAAACTCATGCATCATAACATTTCCCGAGAAACTAGTTCATTTTATATTTTAGCACCTAGGATAGTATGGACGGGCTTGCATCAAGGTTCAGTCCTAAGCCTTTATTTATTGCACAGCTTATATACTTTATTGCACAGCTTATATACTAATGATTTAGAGTGTTTAGTCCAATCATTTTGTTAAACTACAATATGCCGATGACATTGTACTTTAGGTCTCGATTAAATCTGTGGAAGAAGTGATAAGTCTCATAAATACTGCTGTTGACTTTTTGTTAAATTGGCTTACTCAGGGTGGCTTATCCATCTCTGCTTCCAAGAGCAATGTGGTAATTTTTACAAAAAAAGTTATTCTACCTGTAACAATCAATTTTTAGGCATATGGCTAGATGCCAGGTTATCTGGCGTTGTGCACTGTGATTATGTTGTTCAAATATGTGAGAAAAATGTTAATATTTTATGTTGTTTATCCAGTGTCTAGTGGGTGCTCACCCTTCCACTCAAAAAATACTGTATAATGCTATCTTTTGTACCCATATGGACTATGGAAGCTTTCTTTTGTATCCATGTAACAAGTTGGCAAGTTGTAAAGAAAATAGATCAAAATGTTTACGCATAATCCTTGGAGCAATGAGGTCATCTTCAATCAATGCAACACAAGTTGAGTGTGATGAACCTCCACTCTCAAAGCGCAATCAATACCTTTGTAACAGATATTATTTTTAAATTATTCAAAATTCCAATCACCCTCTTCTTCCTAGGTTAATACAATTGGCTGCGTTATATGATTCTCATAGTAATCGGTCTATTCATGATGTGCCTTGTACTGCTTACAGCTATATTTTATATACCCCACTCCCTAAACCAGTTTTTGAAACACCCTTGATACCTTTATATTATACTGATTATAATTTATTAGCCCTTAGCACTCCATAGGCTTCACTACGGCTTGATCTGTCATTTGTTCTGTAACCTCGTTTTTTTTGTTTTTTTATGTTTGTACAGACACCTCAGGTCTGAACCGCGAGTCCTCAGAGATTGGCCGTATCCCTCTGTTGCATACTTTTTAAATTAATTTTCCGTAACCTCGTTGGGTCTGCTACTGAGCCATCCATCATTTATTCCATAACTCCATAGGCTCCACTGCAGAGCCCAATGTTTTTAGCATGACTAGGCTTAAGATGTTAAGGCATCATTGGCAATTATCTGTAATTAAAACTTACTCAGTCTCGCTACTGTTCCGATTGAATCATTATTTGACTCATTTTATGGTTAGCAACATGGAGTCGTACTAGAGGATCGTACTAAACTACAAATCTGCCACTTCTAATTTCACTGGAGAATATATAGCTATTTTAGAGGCAACTTTATTTGTAAAATCCCACTGTTTGAAGAATACCATTATATTTTCTGATTCTAAGAGTCAATCAATCTTATCTAATCCATCATTCATCATCATTTCAGCCCAACTATGTCTCACTGTTGGGCTCAAACCTCTTTCACAATAGGAGGGCAACTGACCTTAAGATATCATGCTGATCACACACACGTTGGTATTTTTTTTTTTTTGGGTGGGCTATGGTAAGCGCTCGCGCGGTCCTGTCCGTCCGGGGCGATGAAAGGACGGCGCGCGGGCCCATAACCCACCCGTACCCACGTCACTTCGTTGTTGGGCTGACCACCGGAGCAGATGTGACTTGTCATCAGTGGTCGGCCCAACGGAATACCCTTTCGGGTAACCTCATCTCTCGATGTACTGGGACGTCGGTCGCCATCGGGCGGTCAGCCTCTCTGCGGGTGACGGACAATTCCCCGGTCCGATCACCCGCGGCCTCGGCTAGGGCGGCATTAGGCGCAGATACTCGCGCCTGCGCCGCCCGAGTCGCCGGCGGCGGAACGTGTCGCCGAATAGGAGCTCTACTCGCACACGATCCGCCGCCTCCTTCCATGAGATAACGGCCTCACAGAAGGCGGCGACCGCGTCCCAGTTCCTGACGCTGAAGAGCATCTCCCTGGCGATGGTCGGCAGCGCCAGGTCGGCACCGATAATCGTTGGTATAGGGTTTTATTTCGAGATTTTCTTCTCTTATCCATTTCGATCAAAATCTAGGCTTCCAATTTCGTTGAGAATAAGAGATGAATTATTCCAGTGCAACAGACTTGGTACTAATATTGTTCTAGCCTGGATTCCTGGGCACAAAGGTATTCTAGGCAATGAAACAAATGATTCTTGTCTAAGCTAAGCACTAAGTCTGCTGAAAATCAGATTCTCTAGAATATTACAAAATTTACTCCCATGACATTTGTGCCTCCTTGAAATCAGATCTATTTCAAAATTGGCCTAAGGATTGGTTAATCTCTAAGAATATAAAGGGTACATTTTATGGTGATATACAACCTGACATTCAGACATAAAGCCTGGTTTACGAAGTTGCCAAAACCGGATAGAGAGCTATTACATCCACAATCTGCCGTTTGTGTTTGAACCATTCCTGTCTTTCTGGACAAACTTGGAATTAGGGATAATTCGATTTGTGAGTGTGGACTGGGTGAAGGAACCGTGGAGCATATTTTTTTTAGTTGTTCTAAATTGCGGTATTCTATATATAATTCTTTACCACTAGAAATTCCCTGACCTACTGCTACGATTCAGAACATATAAAATTATGAAAAAAAAATGACTTATACTTATAGATTGTGACTAAAATTTCTTTCTTTTTCTCAGGAAATTTAAGAATGAATAGGCCAACCTATAAACAGTTAGAAGCCTTGGCGGATTTTCTAGCTGATAATCGTGGCATCGCCAAAGGTCTCATGCGGACTGCTCATGGGAAGTATGAGACTAAAAAAAAATGGCAAGATGTAGCAGTCACCCTAAATGCCCTTGGCGGTGCGCATAAAGATGGAAGGAGTTGGGCAAAAGTATGGAGCAATTATCGTGTTATAAATT
Organism: Lymantria dispar; assembly: GCA_032191425.1. NCBI lineage: Eukaryota > Metazoa > Arthropoda > Insecta > Lepidoptera > Erebidae > Lymantria > Lymantria dispar. The sequence continues at coordinate 16,873,844 of CM063465.1, read as the reverse complement.
TGAAATTGCTTAACTTATAAACATGTAATTTATTTATTTTAGTATTGGGCTGACAAAAAGTGTGCACTTAAAAAGATTTGTACGCGACAGGCACGATCTTCAAAGCGTACAGGTGGCGAACCTGCTAACGAAATACCCAGTCTGACACCTATCGATAAACGCCTAGCGGCACTGATGGAAGGTCCTGAATTTATAACAGTAGATATTCCACAATCAAGTTCAATACACAGGGAAAATAAGAATAGAGTTACTCAAGCTGAGAGGATTGTGTTAGACCCAGAGAAAACCCAGTTCACAGCCATAGATGATAAAAGAGTGGAAGCGGAAGTAATAACAGCTCAAAGTCTCTCAAATGCTGTGGATAGGCTAGGGGATCTCGCTAAAGCCACAGAAGAATTGGCTGTCTCTATACAAATGGGTGCTGAAATGATTGCAAAATCGTTGGATAGAATCGCTAATGCTCTGCAACATAGATAAAAATTATTCCATAATATATCATCTCTAGTAGCCAGATGAGAGAAGATAATAATAGTTACTTCTCACAATAAATCTTTTGCTCAGAGAAACTTGGAAAAAGGAAAACCAAGGATCGAACTGGTGGAATGTTTGGATTAAGAGATTGCCTGAGTTGTTTTCATTTTCGATAGCAATTGCAAAATTTACCTTCATATTGTAATTAGATGTTTTTTATTGCCTGAAAATACTGATAAAACAATTATTTTTATAAATGAAACCTTTGAAGATTTATTGCCCCTGAAACTTTCTTCTTACTAAATTTTATAGAAATTATTGATTAGTTTTCAGAATTCTGTATATAGAAAAATATTTAATACTTACTAATTTAAAGATATTAGGATGTAGTTCAAGAAACCCTTATGGTCTAACTAGAGTATGCAAGTTGTGGGAGCCTTACATGTTGAAGACTGATAATTAAAAGACTGTTAATTAAGTATAAAGCAACAGTGGGATGTCAATGGTTTGATATTCAGACTGTTTTTGTATTGGTTTTATTATTAATGTTATAGTTATCATCACAGCTCTTATATGCCCCAATGATGGGCTCGAGCCTCCCTCACAATGGGATAGAAATTGCCCTACTATGCCATGCTGGTCAGACAGATTGGTATTTTTGTTTCCTTCTCTTGTATAGATGGTAACTGAATATTATCCCTTAGTCGTCTTTTATACGACATCCACAAGCATGAATGGAGGTGGTGTATTGTATTCTAACTCCATCACTGCATAGAAGGACCATTAATGTTATGAAAAATAAATATGTAATAAACGAACTGTTTTAATTTAACACAAAAACCTTGACATTTAATATCAAAAGAATACTTTTTAACCAATTTTAGATTCACAGATATGTTAGTTCAGTAATGTAAGTGTGCAATTCCAAGTACAAAGTTGGATTCTGTCAAAAGCTTGGTTGAAATAGGGACGTTTTTTTGTATGTTTTGTGCAAATTGATTTTATTTCTGTGGCTCTTATTATCTTTTATATTTCTTATATTTATTTGTTTGTTGTTTGGTGGTGGATTAATCTACTAAGGTCAGTATTTAGCCATTTTACGTTCTTATGGAGATGAGCTTCTGAGGGGGGCGTGGGGGGTAAAGGTTTACCGCCAGATAAACTTGTTAGATCGCTGATTTAACAAGACTGATGGTAAAAAAATCCATTCTGCTTAGTCTATACAATCCGTTTATTCTAAACCAGGATATGATTGCGACTCGAAGCTACATTTTACGGATGCTGATAAAGGCCCTTTCACAGTTTTTGTGTCAAGGCAATAACCGGATTCCACCTCTGGGTACTCTTTTGAAGTTGGCTCATTTTCTCCATAAGTACAAAATATTAGGTATTAAGGAGGATGGTAGCTATTAAAAATTTAGGCCGCAATAAAATCAGTATAGATTTTACAGCTGCTAATAACTATAAAACTGAAGATTTTAAAAAACGAACATACTGCATACATTCCACGTTTTCAAATTGTACGTATGGGCGTAGTAAGGGATATAGCCACTGGTCTCTTGAAGAGTTGGAAGGTATCCATACTCCCATTAACTGTGGGGAAGTAATCGGAACGCGTCGATTAAATGTGAAATTTAGGAAGGCGGACTTCCACAGTATGGATTTCAGCTAACTCTGTTGTTCTTACATTTTTGGGATAACATCGACTGGACAATGTTTACTGCTTAAATGCAGCCCTACCAGTAACTTTATATCAGCTACCAACCATTCAATGCAGGAATTGCTGTCGTTTTGGCCATATAGCGAAACAATGCAGATCTCGGCCCCGATATTAGGTATAAGTGTGCCAAGTCGCATCCTGGAGACGATGGTACCACATGTGGTAATCATAAAGCTAGAGATGCTAAGTGCCCTGAACAAGACGCAAAAATCTATAAAATTAGTTTCGTCTCGGGAAAATACAAATTACTTGAAGCTTCTCCCAGATTTCCACAATCCAAACGTCTCTACTCGGAAGCTGTTACTCGTTTGTAATCGCCTCTGTCCCAATCAACCACTGTAACTGCATCCCTAACTTCTTTCCTGCCCCCCTCGTCCTAAGTCAGTATTCATTGATTAAAAGAATTGATTTGTCATAACTTCAAATATTTTAGAATTTTTATTTTTGTATTTATTGAAAATACAAGAATAAATTCTTCGTTTTTGCCGTTGTTATTTTCACCAAATGTGCCGTATTTTCTTACTTTAAATTAATAACGTTATCGAACTCGATCACCACAAAGTCGCTGTCTTGTGCGCGAATTGTGCAACATTAACTATTTTAAACTACGTCAAAATCACGTCGGGAGTAGCAAAGATTTGACTTAATCGACGAGAGTCGAATTCATTTAGTTTAAAAAATCCACCGAATTTCATTCCAATCATGCGCTAGTGGCGCTTTCAAGAGTACCAAATTTGCTCAAATTCGAGCTGGGATTGGAATCGAGATTCAAGAGTAGGCACACTGTTCTTTATGCAGGCGTCTTGAGCGAAGGCTCTTTTTTTTTTCATTGTTTGAAAAGATTCATTCATAAAACGAGGTTTTTTATGGATGAGATCTAGGTGGGATCGATTTAACCTCTCCCAAACTTCCTGTTTATTAAATTTCATATAAATCGTTGCAGTCCGTGATTTTGAAAAGGCATGCCATAGAATAATAACTCATAAAAGCTCAATTCGCGCACAGAATTTGAAGCATTGAATTTGGCGCCAGAAATAGCTCCCTACGCCGGATCGTTACGTAGTGTGACAAAATCACTTCGCACTAAACTCAACTCTTGTAAAAAAAAAAAATATGACGGCTTGTACATTTAAATGGTGTCGCAATAAATTTGAAAAACATAAAAGGTGTATTAACTTTTCACGAGTAATCATTGCCACGATTTATGTCTAAAACAAAATTTTAATTCATAATTTGTTAAGCTCAATATTGCCAAGTAAGGAAATTAATTTCGCATTTTAACTAGCGTTCCTAAAGCGATTAATTAATTTCTAAATAAGGAACATTTAAGTGTTAGGTTAACTCTGTAAATCACACAAAGTGTACATAACATGTACACTGTGTGATTTACAGAGTTTACATACTTATAAATAGTTGGCGTCTATATGAATTTTAATATTACCTACATATTGACATAGGTCCATCTAGTTCTTCAACAAGTGCTATAAAACCCTCATAAGAATACCTATTCTTACTCGTCTGTCTAAATGAACGCTGGAAAATAGTACTGGGTTATTTTTTAACCCTTAGCACTACGTTGGCTCCGCCAAGGAGTCAATTGTTCCATAACCCCGTTGACTCCGCTACAGAGCCATCTGTTATTTGTTCCATAATTCCGTAGGCTCCGCTAGGGAGCCCAATATTTTTCGCATAACTAGGCTTAAGGTTACGGAATCGTCAGCAATTGTTATCTGTAGTTAAAACGTGCTCAGTTTTGCTACTGTTGCCGTTGGATCATTATTTGACCAATTTTATGGGTAACAACATAGATAAAAATAATTATTATGATGAGAATATGGAGTTGAGTGATAGTGAAGACGTGTTTGCTTTTCCATTGTTAGAAGATATTGTGGGTGACAAAGTTGATTATAATTCTGACACGTTCAAATCGTGGTTTCCAAATTATACTACCAAAGAGACGACGAATGATAGTTATTGAAAGTGAAATACAATTTAGTGTATTGCCCAAAAAAAATCTTATACATTCACAAGCACGTGTAATTCTTCTCGCTTAAAATAAGACTCCTCACACTGGTTCCGCTGCGAAAATGTGCTCGAGTTGCTGGTAGGCAGTGGTACAAAAACGTGCAGAGTACTAAGGTTTAATTCATAGCCATCATACAAACATAAAAACAAACCTTAATAAATTTATGTTTAACTAAATGTCATTGTTATATTGTTGATTTTTTGTATCCTTTTTATTGTGCGCTTAATTGTTGTATCGTATTGTTTGATTGTTTATAAATATTATTTGTAGTAGTAGTGTATTTCTTTGTAACTATTACATATTTAATTATATAATAACTGTTATATTTTATTTTGTAAGAGGGATGTTACCTTTTTGAATATAATTTAAGAGTAACGTATTCTTAGTTGTTTTTTTTATCTTGACTAGTTAACAAGAATAGTATTGACGTTATTTTATGTAATGTAGAATGTAAAACTTCAAAATAGTTTCTTTGAGTCTTAAGTTAAAGATGAGGGAAAAGTAAGCAAATACATTAAATTTAAAAAGTAGCACGAGACGAGTCTAAGTAATGATAATTTTCCCCGATTTTGGGGAAGTTAGATTTTAGAGGAAACTATTGTACAGTGGTTGCGCGTGCACGTGTGTAATCGCTTGCAGGCAAGTAGTATTTATTATTTCACGTTTTTGATCACCTAAGTACCGAACTATCCTTCTATGGGTGATTTTCAAATTAGATCACCGTTACGAAACCGGAATGCTATTTTTTTAGTATTGATTTTATATTTTTTTTTATATTTTTGGATAGCTTATTAAATAAGTTTTTTGAAATTACCAAATGTTTTATATTTGCAAAAGCAATTATGCCAAAATCTTAGTTTTTCTAGACCACTCAGGGCGAAGTTGTTCCATTTAGCAACACTTTAATATGTCTCGTTAAATAAAACCCAAGTATTTCGTGTATATGTGTTATTTAATTTCTAATTAATCAAATATGTAACATTCATAATAAATGCAAACAAGAACAACATTAAGCATTATTTTCATAAATATTAATGAATTTACCTCCGATTAGTAACATTTGTTTCATATTGTTCTCAAATTATACTCTGTTATGAAAAAAGCTGTGCTAGATATAAAACTAAATCTCTTAGCAATTCAGGTAAAGCATATCAAAATAAACAATTTTAAGTTCTTACATATGATTATGTAAGAACTTAAAATCTTATAAATTAACAAAAAAAAATAACATTTTCTAAATTAAGTCTCACTTTAACAAATTACTAATTGGAAATCTTAGTTACTAACAGGAACATAAAGTTGAGTACACAGTACCTACTAACTTTAAATTAACAATTTTAATAATATAATCAGTCTTATGAGATAAGACTTATGAGATAATACTATGAGTAGTATTATCATAATATTATGGAGCGCTGGTGGTGTAGCTTGACTATTGATCTAAATCATTAATTTTTTTCCTAAGCCTTCCAACAATTTCTCTTTGTTTGTGTTTATATTTTTCATATCTTTCAGCATCCTCCTTTAACGTTTATCTAAATCTCCTCGCTCGTTCAGCTCCGGTAAGTGGCATTTTTGTTTTTGTGAAATATAGGTAGTAGCTATTTTATTTGTTATTCGCAATATTCACACTCGTCGTCCGGATAGTGATCCTAAATAGTAAGTAATGAACACGTTTGACACCAGAAAAAGTTATGATACAAAAGACGAAATATTTGTTTGCTACTAAAAATAACAAAATGAGGACCGGCGTTCGTATCAGTGTAAGTCTTGCAGTTATGACATTTTTTTGCTAGTATAAAGTGTGTTCTTCTCCATGGCCACTTAGTTTTTTTAAGTAGGCTTAAATCATTGCAAGTCAAAAATTTGTCAATGTCTAAAAATACTACCATATTTTCTAACCAGAAGATGAAAATATGAAGTATTTATCTGTGTATGTTATGTGGAAGACCTGCAATGCAACCCAAATGATTTTATTTTCTAACATAAAACTATAAAAATATTTTCGGTTTGAATGTTTTTACAGCACATACCTACTTGCTAAAGAAAAATAAAATATAGTAATTCAAGAAAAAAGACCTAGCTTTTATTTTATTTTATGGGTACTCGGCCTTATAATTCCAGTTAGTAACAAAATCTATTCCGGCTATATGTAACGTTACTCACCTGACGTTACGAAAGTACGTTTTATGACCTCACATCACAATATTTCCTATAAAATGCACTAAAACTTGTGATTTTAATAAAGTTCAGTTATTGGATACTTAGTGCACAGCTTATAACGATTTTCGTGTTTAAAAAAAACAAATATCATTTATCAAAACTCACGTTACTAATCGGAACTCGTTTTTTGTCACGCCTTCTACGAACACAAAGTAACGGTTTGAGAATCATCTCTAGGCCCAAAAGGAAAAGGAAACGATGGTTAACTGTCATAAAAGGGTTGCTACATCCAAAAAAATAACTTTAGTTGGTAAGTTAATTTTGGAAGACGACAAAAATCGTCGTTACTAACTGGGAATTCCGGTATCTATGAAATCATGGGACAAAATAAAATTTGATTTATTTATTTTTATATAAAAACCGTTGAAAAGACAACATAGAAATCTAATTTGTTAATTTTACCACAAACCAAGTGATTTGGTATAAGTTTGATTAGGCGTTTTGAAGATATAAAACATCAAAGCTGAGAAGGTATGGATGGGACATCGTAAAATAAGGCGACATTATCGTCATATTTATCTATTTTTTAAAACTAGGAATTCAATTTTTTTTTTTTTATTGTAAACAGTAGCAAACGAAGATACAGTACACCTGATGGTAAGTGTTGCTGCCGCTCATGGACCTTTACAAGGCCGCTGCCTATCGCGAAGAAAGTGAAGGGAGTGTGAATGCGTGCATTGAGGCTCGGTGATACCAAAGGCACCACCAAAGCTCTCTCGCTCACCGAACGAAGCGCAGTAACAAATTGCTACTACTCAGACGTTGATTTTCTGCGAGAGTGTGGTACTACCCCGGACGGACCGGCCCGCGGCTGTAGACAGATAACTGTCGACAGTGTAGTTCTACCATTTTAAATATTTTTCTATTTAAATTTACTTTTGTTGATATTTGCTACCGATTGCCGTATTAAACATGAATATCGTACAAGTAATCATCTATATATCTATACCAGCTATACTCTAAGTGTGTTCCGCGGCACCCTAGGGTTCCGTGATACCTCTGTCGGGGTTCCGCAAGAATTTAGAAATAAAAAAATCAAAACACCTCTCTCTGGTCGCTCCGCGGCTGTGCGGACTCCGCGGCCGCGCGGAGACAAAACGCTATGAATGTTATTTATTTATTTATTTGTATTTGTATAAGCTTGTGTTACATTAGCTGGTACAATATCTCATAAGTTTGGTCTCAACAATTTTATACTTGTACAACGCGTTCGCTCTAAGTTTGCCGGTCTGTGGAATGCGCGTACCCTCCCCCACGTGACAACAAAACTTATAATGTGTCATAGTTTTACCCAAATATCTAACGTACACAATTTTTATTGTTACAATTAAATAAAAAATTTCGAACGTCATACACTCATACCTATCGCCAGCGGCAAACTTAAAACGAGCGGGTAGTATACTTGTAAGCGCTCAGTCTCTTTGATAAAAGCCGCCTCTGAATTAGACGCTATAGTTGTCAACTAGCGACTTTCGTCTCTAACTTCAAAGGATAAAGTCGATATTGTTTACAACGCTATTTTTAAATTTCTGTTTTTATTTTTGCTTTTTGTTTATCAAAGGTGCCGACTCGAGTATTTTCGAGAATATTTGAGATCGAGTCTAGGACTAAGTATAAAAGCGGCGATCGCGCGTTGGCGTCGTCAGTCTATCTCCTCAAGATCCCTCACTACTTAATTCTCATTATACATGACTACTTAAGTCATCGCAGCTTTCGCTACAGGGTGGAAGGGACGTTGTCGACCTCCCACCCTATCAAGGCCGGCGTCCCTCAGGGGTCGGTCCTCTCCCCATTTCTCTTCACGCTATACACTAGCGATATGCCCAAATTCAACCGGGTACATAAAGCGCTTTACGCTGATGACACCGCACTCTTTTGTGCTGGTAGATCCCCGACAACAGTAGCCAAGACTCTCCAAACAGCGGTTACTGCCCTAGCCAATTGGTTTAGGAAATGGAGATTAGAAATCAACCCCGAGAAGAGTCAGGCGGTCATGTTCACTAGACGAACTGCCCGTTCCTACTCTATCGACAGCATTCCCCCCCTTAAAATTTTCAACAAGCCGGTCACTTGGACCAGGCAGGCCAAATACTTGGGTGTGACCCTTGACGATCGACTCAGCTTCGCCCCTCACATAAAGACAGTCCGCGCACGGGCAGCCTTTGTGATGGGCCGTCTCCACTGTCTACTCAACTCTAGGTCGCGTATGCCCCTGAGTAGCAAAGTCCGACTTTACACCACCTGCATACGGCCTATCATGACCTATGCCAGCGTGGTGTTCGCGCATGTTAAGCCACACAGGATCCACAGGCTACAGACACTACAAAATCGTTTCATGCGCCGAGCTACGGGAGCACCGTGGTTCATACGAAACGTCGATCTCCACATCGACCTCGAACTGCCGACCATCAAGCAGTTTATGAAACGGTGCTCTCAGAGCTACTTTGACTCTGCCATGACACACCCCAACCAACTAGTGGTTGGGGCGGCTTCCTATAGACCCTCCAAAATCTCCTCCATTCGACGTCCTCGTCACGTCCTCGACGAAGAGGACGACATTATCACACTCGCTCAACAAAGAGCCTACACGGCCCGCGAGGCCTTAACAAATAAATATCCGCGGTTCCGCCCTCGCCGTCGAGGTGCGAAACCGCGCCGCGCAAAAGTCACCACTAAAAACGTGGGCACGCCCACTTTGCCTCCAGCGACGCCCCAAGCCGAGGTCCGTTCCCCACAGGGGGAGCCCTTGGGCGATGTCGCTTAGCATACTTTTCTCCGGGTTGAGAGCCCTCAGCGCTCACCCATAGTCCGCGTCAAGCTGTCAAGACCATCTGCGGGCCGCAGATGTACACACACAAAAAAAAAAAAAAAAAAAAAAAATTGGCGTCGTCAGTTGATGATTAGCGTTCGGAGCGATAAGTTACTACCTACTTACAAGCTCGCTAGTGAGAAACTAGTGTTCATTGTTTTACTGCCTGCTGTATTCTGTTGTCTCAGTTTTATACATTTCTTCCCTGTAGGTTCTAAATTTAGTCTCTTATACGCAGTAACGATTGTGCATTATTTAAACCCCACTATCCTGACTTGTAACATTATAAATAAAGAAGAATGGAACGTTGGCTTAAAGGTGTTAAACGTGTTCCAACAACATCTTCTAATGACGCTGAATGTTCAAAAGCAATGCGCGCGGAGAATTTAGCAATCACCGATCCAGAAGATGATGCCACGAGTGCCACGACGTCAAGCTCGACGGTTTCAAAGACGAAAAAAAGGAAGTATGATGAATCTTATATCAGTTTCGGATTTGTTGATTCCAACGGCTCACCTCTCTGCATGCTCTGTAGTAAACTGCTTCCTAATAGTTCCATGGCACCTGCCAAATTGCGTCGACATTTAGAAACCGTACACCCCGAGACTAAAGACAAGAATAAAGAATTTTTTGTTCGCAAAAAAGATCAGTTATTAGAAAGTCAAAAAAATATGATGCATGTAACACAAACTACCAACGAAAAGGCCACGGAGGCATCATACTTAGTTAGCTATCGCATTGCACAAGAAGGTGAAGCGCACACTATCGCTGAGAAATTAATAAAACCATGTGTATTAGACATAACAAAATGTATGCTTGATGAAAAATCTGCAAAGCATCTTTCTACTGTTCCGCTATCAAACGATACTGTTTCACGACGAATCCATGATCTGGCAAGCTACGTCAAACAAGAACTAGTTACACGTCTACAAAATACACGATTCGCTTTGCAAATGGACGAGTCGACTGATGTCGCTGGTTTGGCTATCCTGCTGGTTATTGTGAGATATCCATATAAAAGTTCTTTTGAAGAAGACATGCTTATGTGTTCATCGCTGCTTACAAACACTACCGGGGAAGAAATTTTTAATAAAATAAATATATTTTTTGAAGAACATAATCTCAGTTGGAACAATTGCATTGACATTTGTACAGATGGGGCCCAAGGCGATGACAGGTAAAACAGCAGGAGCAGTGTCACGAATGAAAAATAAAGCGCCTAATTGTAGTTCCAGTCATTGTATTCTGCATAGACAAGCACTTGCGATGAAGCAAATGCCGTCTAATCTAAAATTAGTTATGGATGAAGCGGTAAAAATAATTAATTTTATCAAATCACGACCACTACAATCCCGATTGTTCTCATTATTGTGTGAAGATTATGGCAGCAAACATAAAACACTGCTGCTCCATACAGAAGTGCGATGGCTGTCTCGGGGAAAAACTTTAACAAGGCTATTTGAACTTAGAGCCGAGTTACAAATGTTTCTTTCAGCAGATACTTCTTTTAATTTGAAGGACCGTTTGTATGATAAAACTTGGTTGTTCCGATTGTCTTTTATGGCGGATATCTTTCAAAAACTTAACGAATTAAATTTATCGTTGTAAGGTAAACAGACAACAGTGTTTCAGGCCTATAATAAAATAACTGCTTTTAAAAGAAAATTAGATTTTTGGATCATTTGCATTGGTAAGAAAGAAATAGAAAGTTTTACGTTACTCAGTGAGTTTGTTAGCGAAAACGACTCAGAAATGTTTGAAGATAATGTGTTTGAAGAATTGGTCCAATATCTCAGTTCGATGCGCGCATCTTTTGAAAAGTATTTTCCCGAAGAACACAATACAAAAATTAAAGTGAACTCCTGGATTCATAATCCTTTTTTACCCAACTTGGAAAAGCCTGAAAACATGTCAAATGAGATATATGAATCTCTTTTAGAAATGTCATCAGACACAAGTATGGAGTCATTGTTCAAAACGACGCCTCTTAATGATTTTTGGTGCAGAATCCAAGATGAATATGCAATGCTTGGCCAAATGGCTCTGGATATTCTTCTCCCGTTCCCAACTACATATTTGTGCGAAACAGGATTCTCTACCTACGCAGCCACGAAAACAAAATATCGCAATAGACTGGACGCCGAAGCTGATATGAGACTCCAACTTTCTTCCATCAAACCTGATATCAAGCAATTGATGAAAAATAAAAAACAGTTTCATACCTCCCACTAGTTAGATTTTTTCTTTTTTAATGTTTTCTATTATTGTCCTTACCAAGTGGTGAAGTAAATAATAATTAGTAACTGATACATTGTACTTTTATTATGCTGATTAATATAGAATACACTTATAAAAATAATTGTTTTATTGTAGGGTTCCATCAAGTATTTTGCTTCCCAAAAGGGTTCCGTCACTTAAAAAGTTTGAGAACCACTGATCTATACCAATAAATAAAATTGGAGTTTCTGTTTGTAATGTCAAAATAATAGGCTTTTTCATGCTCACACGGTTATTTGCACGACACCTATACCTAAAATACAGATTTAAAAAAAATTGTCTGTCTGTCTGTTTGTTCCGGGTAATCTTCAAAACGGCTGGACCGATTTAAAAAATTCTTTCACCAATGGATAGCTATAATATCAGGGAGTAAACTAGACTATATTTTATCACGGTATTCCCACGGGAACATGCACTACGGGGATAAGGCGACAGAAACCGAAGCGAAGCGAGGGCGGGTTGCTAGTTTTTATTAACATCAATGATTTAAATCAACATAATATCACAAAAATATGAACCAATGGATGCCCTTTTCCATCTTAGTAACAGATAACAGTCTTATCATAGAAGTTGAGATAAATACAAGTGTTTACTACTTATAATTGGAACAATGAAATCATTTTTTGTTGTTTTAGGATTGAGTTTATTTTTTGTATTAATTTCTTCATATGATCTATTTCAAGGTTACAGCTTTGGAGCGCGTATGTCCTATAAAGAAGTTAAAAAGCCCGGCCTTTTATTTTGGAAATGGAAGCAAACAGTGACTTTTAATTATCCAGAAAGAACCGTTATTACGGGTATTTCTTGTACTGACCTTGACCCGAATAAAAGAGGAATTCCTTCGATCGTGACGGGAGGTGTGAATTTCAGTTTTGTGGAGATTTGTTTACAAAGCGAACGAAGTACCGGACTGAAATATGTAATTGAAATATACCAAGAGACAATTATAGAAAACCAATGATGCTAACAATTTGTTGAAGTTAATTAACTTAATATGTAATCCTTAGAAGAATAACGTATAGAAGGTAAATACGCGCAAAAAAATGAAACATTTTAATTGGAGCCTAATGGAGCTTACGCCGGAACCGTTCCGTAATGTACAAGGTCACTGTACTGCATGCACGTGCATGCAGTACAGTGCAACTCTTAATAAGCAAATAGGTAATTATGACGTTTTGTGTATTTAAATGGTGTCACAACACATTTGAAAAACATAAAAAGGTTTGTAATATTACTTTTAAAAATATTTCGACAATTTATGTTAATTAAAACAAAATTTCATTTCATAATTTGTATAATGGTGTGCGTGTGTACGTGTGTAATCCCCTGCGCGCATGTAGTATTCTTGGCTTCACGTTTTTGACCTCTTGAAGTACCGACACTATCCTTCTATAAGTTATTATTCTAAGATGTAATCATTTATATTTAATACCTAGTCGCTAAAAACATATTTTGGCACTTAGACAAAATACTTAACATTTAGATATGGGAAACATTTAATAGCATTTATTGTTTGTGTGATCAAGTTTGATAAGTTAATAAATTTCAAACCTCATGCTCAAAAATTATGAAATAAAAATTAAAATTGAGAATTTATACGCCCTTTAATTTTGTTTTTAATTTCATAAGGAATTTTATGACATGGTTACAGAACTCTGTCAAGTTTTATTTATAAATCAGCTGACTCACGCAACTTCATCTACATCACCTAAGAAAGTGAGAAAGTTAAAGTGCGTCGTACCTACGATCACCTATGCGTAGCGTACGCAGCTCTACTCTGCCCTGACTACACAAAAGTAATTATATATGTGTAAAAGAGAATTAATTACAATTTGTAATATTTATTACACTGTGAATTAATTTAGTTAAAGTAAGTGTTTTGTTCTCTCGCGTACTGTATATTATAATTATGAAACCATGTGAAAAATCCGATTTTTCAATGATGAAAAACAAGAACATGCTTTTTTATATGGGTGGACTATGATAAGCACACACGCGGTCCATTCCGTCCGGGACGACGAAAAGACGGCGCGCGGGCCCATAATCCACCCGTACCCACGTCGCCTTCGTCGTTGAACTGACCACCGGAGCAAGGTGACTTGTCGTCAGTGGTAAGTAAGAACATGCTACCGTTTCTTTTCTTCTATCAAACTCAAACATTTTCTTTTATTAACTACAATTTAGGCAGAGAAATTTTGGCAGAGCATGAAAACATAGACAAGGGGATTCGAGAATGGTTAAAATTCGCAATTGGACCTGGTAGGTGATGCTGCTGTCAATTTCATGGAGATTTTATTTTATTTGAACAGTACAACGTCTGCTGGGTCAGTTGGTAGTATATAAAATGCCACAAGTGTTAAAATTACATGATTTTATTTTTTATATAATTAAAAGAAATGGCTGTATGGAATCGATTACCTTTGCCGTTCCGAGTGGACGAACTGAAATAAAAAGTATCGATTTGAGATTTATAAAAGTGAAAATATCAATGAATTTAAGTTTTAAAATGTAGAAAAATGGGTACAATGCGTAAAAAAACTCAAGTATCATTTGTGATTAGAGACGAGGAAGAACGACGGCATAAAAATGGAGTTAGTTCATTGCAATTGGATCCAATACAAGGGCGATTATATTCCGCCGGTCGAGATGGAATTATACGAGTATGGAATACAGCAAATGGTGTCCAGGATAGGTATATACAGAGTATGGAACACCACACAGACTGGGTTAATGATATCGTCCTATGTTGCAGCGGTAAAAATCTAATTAGTGCGTCGTCAGACACGACTGTCAAAGTCTGGAACGCGCCGAAAGGATTCTGTATGTCGACTCTGCGAACACATAAAGATTATGTACGTACTCTAGCGTATGCTAAAGACAAGGAACAGGTTGCTAGTGCGGGATTAGACCGCGCAATCTTTCTATGGGACGTAAACACACTGACCGCTTTAACAGCAAGTAATAACACCGTAACTACATCCAGTCTCGTCGGTAACAAGGAATCAATATACAGTCTTGCTATGAATCCACCAGGAACTATATTAGTTAGCGGTTCTACTGAGAAAGTGTTGAGAGTATGGGACCCAAGAAATTGTTCTAGGCTCATGAAGCTCAAAGGACATGCAGATAATGTTAAAGCCCTAGTAATAAGTAGAGATGGAACGCAATGTGTGTCTGGCAGCTCGGATGGTACAATAAAACTATGGTTGTTATCCCAACAGCGCTGTGTGTCAACTATAAGAGTACATTCAGAGGCTGTTTGGGCATTATTAGCTACAGAAAATTTTAGTCATATAATTTCAGGTGGTAGAGATAGACTAGTCATTATAACGGAATTGAGAAGTCCAGACAATTTTATGGTTATATGTGAAGAAACTGCACCAATACTCAATTTATGCTTCACAGCAGACCAAACCAGTGTTTGGGTATCAACTTCCGAGTCAGATATCCGTTGCTGGAAGTTACCGCCCTTTAATTCCATAGATAATTATAATTCTAATAACGTTTACCAAACACAGCCGATATATAATATACCTGGTGGGCCAGCAATCAAACATTATACAGTACTAAATGATAAAAGACATATATTAACTAAAGATACTGCAAGCAATGTAGCATTGTATGATGTATTAAAGGCATGCAAAGTGGAAGAGTTAGGTGAAGTTGACTATGAAGAGGAAGTGAAAAAGAGATTCAAAATGATTTACGTTCCCAATTGGTTCAATGTAGATTTAAAAACTGGAATGTTGACGATACATTTGGGACAAGATGAAACCGATTGTTTGAGTGCATGGGTTAGTGCTAAAGAGGCAGGTTTGACAACAGAAAATGATCAGAAGGTTAATTTCGGTGCTTTGCTATTACAAGCCTTGTTGGATCATTGGAATCATCAAAACAGGGTAAATGAGGCTGGTGTTAGGGTAATAGGCAACAGTTATTTTAATGTACCCCTACATACACCATTAATATTTAGTGAAGTTGGTGGCAGAACTCTTTACAGATTACAGGTAAGTTTTAAACTATTTTCATCACTCATCATCACCTTGCTCTTATTGCAATTACTTGGGGTCAATATGGCCTCTTTTCAACAGAGTTCATAACTCTGAACTTTCGACTGGGTGAATCGATTTTAATGATTCTCTTTTTATTTAAAAGTTTGTGCTTTTTTTGTTCAGAATTATTTTATTATCAGATTTTGGATTGGATAGACAAAATCTGATAAGGCTGTCTGGGGATAGAGGGAATACCCCACCCTATCTTAATCATGGTTCACACATTTCATCCATATTTTTTTGGTTTTGTCTTGCCTTAGGGGCGTTTTAGTCATTATTTATACCTACAACTTTTCTCACAAAATTACTTTCATTCTGTCTCCATAACATGTCCATACTGCATCCGGCATTGCACTCTGCAACTTCTTTATCGCTTGCAGTTTTGAATCTTTCTCTTATGCTTTCCTTCCTTATTTTATCAAGCATCTGCTACTTCCTATGGTCTCAACGATTACTTATATAGACCAATAATCTGACATATAGTGAGCCTTATGAAAGTTTTATAAATTTTGTCTTTAATTTATAGGGCACTTGAGAAGCTCATAATGATTTCCATTACTGTCCATCCATTTATTAACATTCTATGCAGGCATCCCTGAATCATTGTATTAAGATTTGTTATATTAAAGGTCATCATCATTATCACAGTACATATACGTTTCACTACTTGGCTCCTCCTCTGCAATAGGAGAGAAATTGATCTACTTTGCCATGCTGGTCAGGCTGATTGTTATGCGGGTGGACAGACTGGGGATTAGTCTGCCACCTGCAAAGAGGCCAACGGCGTGAGGGCGACGTCCTGGCCGGCAACACTGCTATGTTGCCGGGGCATCAAGAGGGATGGTACCCGGAAGAGTAACCTACCGTGGGGCCATGGATGTCAAGGGATGGGTACGAAATTCAAATTATTTATTATGCATAAACCCCGAGAGGGCACTTACATATTGTCAGGTTTACAATTTCCAAAAAAAATATACTACCACCGGATCGGAACGCGACCGCTACTGAGAAGATCCGGCAAGAAACTCAGCGGGCTTGTCATTATTTTTAATTTTTTTTTCTTCTTACTAGTTATACAATTGTGTACATGTTTTGTAAGAACTAGCTCCAGTGTGATGCCTTTCGAACCGCAAAACACTTAATATAATTTAAACGATTATGGCTGGACCAGATCCCACAAGCGGCACCCGATCACGAGTTAACTACTAGAGCAGCCATTACTCCCCTCAACCACTATGGAGGGAAGGGAGAGACCCGCTCCACGCAGCTACCGCAAGTAGATCCTTATGTGAGCATGACCAACACCACAATATGTTACAAACGCTGAAAATACAAAAATTCGTTAGGCAAAACATGCTACACTTTACAATAAAAGTTAAAAGTACATTTGCAAACAGTATATTTAAAATAACAAGGAAATTGGTAATAATATAAGGTTTTATTTTGGATTATCCTTCTTTCACAAAGCTATTATCTGCACATAGTATCAAAGTATAGTAGTATCATAGTACCAAAGGTAAGAAAGTTTAAGGTACATTATATTTTCACTGAAGGTACTCTTTATTAATGTTTTCCTTTATCAATTAACTAATGGTAACTAGAGACTATTAACTCATCAAACTGACAACCATTGAGGAAGAAAAGTTCTCAAGTGGCGATCACGAATTGGTCGACCCAATAAGACGACGCCCCTCTAGGTTTTTTTTTTTTTTTTTTTTTTTTTTTTTTTTTTTTTTTATATATTCACGCCTTTTTCCCATAGGGGTAGGCAGAGTCCACTGCCCTCCACACCTGCTACGATCTTTGACATATTCAGCGTAGCAAAGCGGTTCTCTGTGGGCCACTTTTCGCCCCCGACGGAAACGAGACGTGACGTGTCGCGAGCCACATCGCCGCCATAGGTGCGCCCCTCTAGGTGGATTTTCAAATTTGCAGAGACCCATTGAATGTAAGCGGCAAAGAACTATTTTGGCTTCTTGCTCTACTACTGATGCAGGTGTAGGGTCTTAAAAAATATTTTTGCAGCCTGGGAGGAATCACATGAGGCTTTAGGTGTCTTTTGTGATTTATCCAAGGCTTGGAGGAGGATTTGATTTAAAGAAAACTTTACCACTATGGGATCAGGAATAACGCTCTTGAACTTTTAACTTCTTATTTAACCAACAGAATCCAGAGGGTTGATGTTAATGGTGTATGATCATCTGGTTCTGTTATAAAAATGGGCGTTCCACAGGGGTCCATTCTGGGGCCATTTCTGTTTCTTGTATATATTAATTACCTACCCTACCATATAGGAGACAATCAAAACATTGTGTTGTTCGCAGATGACACTTCTTTATTATTTAAAATTAAAAGACAAATGCTCAATTATGACGATGTGAACAATGCACTGTTTAACGTTGTTCATTGGTTTAACACTAATAATTTGATTCTCAATGAGAAGAAAACTAAATGTATCAAATTTACTACTCCCATTGTGAGGCAAGTGGAAACCAATGTCCAAATGAATGGTGTGGCTCTAGACCTTGTGGAATCGACCGTTTTTTTAGGTATCACCATAGATGCTAAACTTCAATGGGGACCTCATATTGAAAAGTTGTCGAGTAGGCTTAGCTCAGCGGCTTATGCAGTTAAAAAAATAAGAATGTTAACCGATATTGAAACAGCTAGACCTGCCAATGAAAAAGTTTAAAAAAGCCACCAAGAATAGACTTTGTAAGAAAGCTTATTATTATAAAATCTCTGATTATATAGATGATAATACAGATTGGCTGTGAGCAGCTCCCTTCTCTTCATAGTGGTTGAGAGGAGTGATGGCTGCTCTAGTAGTTAACTTGTGATCGGGTGCCGCTTGTGGGATGTGGTCCAGCCATAATCGTTTGAATTATATTAAGTATCTTGCAGTTCGAAGGGCATCACACTGGACCTAGTTCTTACAAAACATGTACACAATTGTATATCTAGTAAGAAGAAAAAAAATATATTAAAAATAATAGACAAGCCCGCTGAGTTTCTTACCAGATCTTCTCAGTAGCGGTCGTGTTCCGATCCGGTGGTAGTTTATTTTTTTGGATAATTTAATTTTATTTTGTAAAATTGACAATATGTAAGTGCCCTCTCGGTGTCTATGCATAATAAATGATTTGAATTTCTGGAATTCCAACAGTGGAATTTCACAGGATGTATGATTATAACCAAAAAGTTATTACCAAAGCTCACTTCTAGGTCGGCGATTCCGGTGGTGAAACTGAAGGTAATCTCCTCGCAGAAACTGTTCCATCGTGGGTTGTTGATGTAGCCGTAGAAATGGCTGCACCAAAATTAAACAAGCTGCCGTTTTATCTGCTGCCTCACTCCAGCTGTCAGAGTAAACAGGATCGTCAGAAAAAGGTATATCTGCAAGTAGTATATTACCATCTCTTTATTCCAGATTATCACCTTTATCGAGAACGGTTATAGGCTCATCTGGCTCATCCTCATCACCCTGCTTTTATCGCAACTTCAAGTAATTATGACGCATTATGCACTCTGATTCCACCATACATATCGCAAGAATTTTGGCAATAGTTTTGGGAATAGCCTCCTGTCTGACGTAAAACCTCCCTGGGAATGTAATTGTTGACCGGACCAGTTACAGTGGAGCTGGCCCAGCTCGATTAAATGTCTTAAGTCATTCTTTACGACACCTATGAACAATGTAAGGATTGGTAGTATTTGTACCCGCCACCACAGTAAAAGGTTTATAGGCTATATCTACATAATACCACGACAAATAACTGCTGAGTAGTTTCTGCAAACTTTAGCAAATCGTCCTGTACATCGTTTTTGCACAGTTGCCGTTGTCATGACAAACGCTGGTATAACAAAATTTGTGATTGATGTATTTTAGATATCTATACCAATAAATAAAATTGGAGTGTCTGTTTGTAATGTCAAAATAATAGGCTTTTTTCATGCTCACACGGTTATTTGCACGACACCTATGCCTAAAATACAGATTAAAAAAATTTTGTCTGTCTGTTTGTTCCGGGTAATCTTCAAAACGGCTAGACCGATTTCAAAAATTCTTTCACTAATGGAAAGTTATAATATCAGCGCGTAAACTAGGCTATATTTTATCCCGGTATTCCCACGGGAACGGGAACTACGCGGGTAAAACGACTAAAACTGAAGCGAGGGCAGATTGCTAGTTATTAATATTGAGGCTATTATTACTAGACATGGGCGTTACCACCTTTTTATGGCAACGGCTACTAACCGATATTTCGTATCAATACCGATACCCGTTGCAGACTATCGGTACCAAAGTGTGTCTTAAACTTAAAGTAATTAGGTCATTATTTCTATTAACTATAAATATATTATTTTTAAATTTTCAGGATCGCCTCGTGGCAAATGACTTCATCCAATGTCGTAAAGTTGCCGAACACGTGGTGGAGAAGATAGTTGGTGGGGGTGATGTGAACGGCGCAAGCGCTGGTAGTGGTCGAGGTAGTGCTAACGAAGATAGTGGAAACGATGCACCTGAAGAACGAGTGGAACTTTTGTGCTGTGATCAGGTATACCTCACATTATCTTGACCTTATACTGGGGCGTAGCTACCGCCGTATCAGCGGTATCAATGATACGGGACCCCTGGGCTACAGGGGCCCCTAATGTCTGTCTGTCATATGTGCCTATAAAAGTCAAAAGAGCAAACTCTTTTTCTCGAGTTAAGCATTCACCCAAAAATGGCGGGATTCCCGTATCCCGTATAAGTTTAGCTATAAGCTTTTCTAGCTAAACTCCTAGGAGGAAGTGATAACTTATAATCTATTTCATGCAAGCATCTTTGTTTCTTTTGTGAGAAATCTTTACCCTTAAAATTGGCTCCCAACTAATTTTGATAAAGGGTCCATCCAAGATTTGTCACTGCCCTTATTCCAATTTAATATTTAATAACAGAGATGGCACAGTGTTCTAATTAAAGAAAGTGTATGGACACTGTTCTTAACCTGGTGACAGAGTAAGAATACAGTTTTACCACTCCGTTTTTTGTCTGTGGGCATAGTAAAATTCGACTAAGGCATACAACTCTTCATGTGGTGACAGAGTAATAATACAATTCACCACCCCCTATCTTGCCCGTTGATGTCCTAAACAACGACTAACAAGGAGACACTCAGACGTGTGGGTCGGGGATTTCCATGATTTTTGGTGAGGTGATAGAGGGGGCCCGAGGGTATCACAACTACCAGATATTAGGGTCAACTGGGCCCTCGTTAAAAAGATTTTAAGCGTCAAAGTTGGATGTAATTTACTCGTAGGTAGTAGAAAAATTCGCAAACGAAATTTAGGAGTGGTAGGACCACACTGTCGACAGTTATCTGTCTACAGCCGCGGGCCGGTCCGTCCGGGGCAGTACCATGCTCTCGCAGAAAATCGACGTCTGAGTAGTAGCAATTTGTTACTGCGCTTCGTTCGGTGAGCGAGAGAGCCGGCAGCCCAACTTTCTGAGGGTGATTGCGTGTGGAGGGTTTTGGTGGTCCCCTTGGTATCACCGAGCCTCAATGCACGCATTCGCACTCCCTTCGCTTTCTTCGCGGTAGGCAGCGGCCTTGTAAAGGTCCATGAGCGGCAGCCACACTTACCATCAGGTGTACCGTATGCTCGTTTGCCACCGTTTGCAATTAAAAAAAAAAAAAAAATCGAAAGCTGGCGGTAACCTCGTGGTAAGGTCGCTCGCCTGCGAAATCTATAGTCTCGGGTTCGAGACCCAACGATTTGTTTTTTTTTTTAAATGATCACAATATTGTGTAAAATTAGTTTATTTTTCATAATTTTACACAAAATTATAAATTATTTTCCTTTTTTCACGATCTCGTTTTTTCCGCTCATTCTCGGAGGGGATTCGCGCAGCGATAAAATGTAGCCGGTGCAGACAATGTCTGTTTTGTGTTTTACGAGGAATTCCATCCATAAATTTGTAAGGATGATAAGAATGTATGAAAAATGTACATTAATACAATAAATAGATTTTTCACAATTTTATAATTATTTATTTTCGTTCCGTAACACCTCAATTTTCAAATTGAAGAGTTGACATGGGAGAGAGCGAGAAACAGAGATCGTGAAAAAAAGCAAAATAATTTATAATCCTACGTAAAATTATGAAAAACCAAATTTTACACAATATTGTGATATTAAAAAAAAAATAAGTCGTCGGGGTCTCGAACCCGAAACCGTAGATCCCGCAGTCGAACGCATTACCACTAGCTATCATTAGCTTGCGGTTCGAATTCGAATTTCTCTAGTACATAAATTACCCATCCAACTTTGACCCTTAATATCTTGAGGGCCCAGTTGACCCTAATATTTGGTAGTTGTGATACCCTCGGGTCCCTCTACCACCTCACCCAAAAATCATGGAAATCCCCTACCCACACGTCTGAGTGTCTCCTTGTAAGTGATACAATAGGCACAACATCAGCAAAGAGAAGGAAAACTCAAAGTATAACTCTTAAGCTAGTGCCTAACCAGCATGATAGTGTTTCCATGGTTACAAAAAAATCACCATGTATCATTATTCAGCATTTTGCCGTCCACTGCTGGATGTAGGCCTCCCTCATGTTTCACCACAAAGTGCGGTCCTGTGCTGTTACAACGACGCCCAAACAACTTTCAAGCCTCAGGTCGTCAGTCCACCTAGTGGTGGGGCGTCCTGCACTGCGTCGTCCCATACGTGGCCGCCACTCAAGAATCTTTCTTCCCCAGTGGTTGTCGATTCGTCGAGCGATATGGCCTGCCCATTGCCACTTTACGTCACCATGTATACACCTTCTATAAAAAAAAATCATTTTTCTACAATTATTAATCATCATCATCACAGCTCACATACATCCCAAAGCTGGGCTCGAGCCTCCTCCAATAATTGGAAGGGAATTAACACTATACTGGTCAGATGGATTGGTATGGTTTTGTTTCGAATTTTCCTTCTCTAGCACAGAGATTATTATTAACTGTATTTTTACTCCATCACCACATAATCATCATCATAGCTCAATGTTGGGCTTGAGCCTCCTCCACAATGGGAGGACTTACTATACCATGCTGGTCAGGCATGTTGGTTTCCCTTCTTTTGCATAGATATTATATGCATGTTATATCCCTTAGTCGTCTTTTACGACACCCACGGGCAAGAGGGGGGATGATGAATTGTATTCTTACTCCATCACCACACGAACTATATAAATATGGTATTTTTTTAAAGCACTTTTTTGCCCTAACGAAATACTCCTTGTGTTGCGGGGGACTTTACAAATATATAATTAACGGACACAAATAACATCCAGACTCAGAACAACAATTTGTGGATCGCAAAGTGTTGCCCGCGTTCGAACCCACGACACTAGCATAGTAGGTTTTTATCTTAACCACTACGCCATCTGTGGAGTCATATTAATGTATATTCATATTTCCAGGTTTTGGATCCGAATATGGACCTTCGTACCGTCCGCCATTTCATATGGAAGTCAAACGTGGAATTCACACTGCATTATAGAGTATTAAAACAATGAAACACAAGTGTTGATCAGTTGAGAAAGTATTGTACTTTTCACTGTATTTATAAATTATAAAGTGACTTTCGAAGTGACAATTTGCAGCTTTGATATAGAAGTAAGCTTATTTATGACGTTTGTGAGAAAATTTTAACAAACAAAATCTTGACTACATAACCAAATATACATTATTATAACTCGAAAACTATCAGTCAGATCTTGTTCAAATTTATGTGACTAGTGATGTTGATCGATAGGACTATCAATAGTACCTTTATACTTATAGTACTTTTGTTACAATCGATAAGTAAAGTTGTCAGGGATGAAAATAGTATCGATACTATTGCAAATCAGTGTGCTTACTTCCAATCTCAATTCCAATCCTAAATCCAATCGCAGCTCGAATTTAAGCAATTTGGTACTTTTAACAACGACACTAGCGCACGATTGGAATCAGATTCTGTGTAATTTTTTTAAACTAAATGAATTCGACTACTCTCGTCGATTAAGTCAAATATTTGCTACTCCTCACGTGATTTTGACGTAGTATAAACCCGTTAATGTTGTACAATTTCAAGAAAGCATCTTTGTGGTGATCGAGTTCGATAACGTTATTAATTTAAAGTAATAAAATACGCCATATTTGGTGAAAATAATAACGGAAACGCGAAGAATTCATTCTCGATTTTGTTTAACAGTACCAAATATAAGTTTAGTGAGATTGGAATTGAATCTGATTCGAAGTTAGAATTGATTTCAAGGATAAGCACACAGTAATAGTATTATCCATTTTGTAATCTCAACAGTATCAATACTATCAATACCATCAATAGTCCTATCGATATCCTAACTGATTTTCGAGGTCAACTATCGGCATTGTAACTATCGATAGTTTGGCATCACTTAATGTGACACCACTGACGTATGATCTATCTATCGCTTGGTCCGCGCTCTCGTTTGCACGTTCAACTCAGGCGGAACGTGACAATGAGACATGTTTTTTCGTGCGTGCAGCAGACGTTTATCAATTTATAAGATGTGATCACGTCAAATAATCGTCGAAATCGACTCATACAATTTCGGAATGATCGTGTATAAAATAAAAGTCAGTCATCACTTAGGACGCCTGGCAGATGTAAAACATCGAAATTATTTTGTACAAGTATATATGCATAAAAGAACAGATTACGATAGGAACTACTATGGAGTAATGTATAAATAAAATAGAAAGATTTTGTTCTAGAAAATGATGATTTTTATTTAATAAACGTTTATTTTAATCAAATACAAGAATTATAAATTCGAAAATATATCAAATTGTGACAACTCAATTCTTTTAATCAGTGATTTCTATAATAATATAATAGTTATATTCGATGCCTTTGACGATATTACTAACAATTGGTCGGAACTACACTCACTATTATATAGCGTGGCGAGGCCTCACCACGCCATGCGTGGCTTTACGCCACGCCAACGATCAAGTTTACCCTCGCCTATAAATTCACATAAAAAAACGCAGTTGAAATGAGAACCTTTTTGAATTAAAATGAGGTTAAATGATTGCTATATCGCGTACTTAAACGTAAAAGAGTCGCTTAAAATGTTTTTCTCCCGAACTTGTAATGACTGAGACCTACCCCTCTCGCTTTTATAATTTTTTTATGTAAATAAATGAATGATAAAAAAACAATACATGCTATACAAATGTGATTAATTAATAATTAAAATGTTTACTCGTAATACAAAAGTTTTATTTCTATCGTATGTCTTTACGACACATTATACTATCGTCTCAGCTCGTACCCGTCCCACTGCTGGGCTTAAGCCTCCTCACGATTACGAGCGAAATATATCTACAGTAGAAACTCTACTAACCGGACTAATTGTTGTCTTTAGGGCATTCGGATAATCGAATGTATGAAAAAGCTCCTTTTGGTTTTGTGCATAATTAGTATGTTCCTAACATACTAATTATTCCTAACAATGTTAGGATTGAGACATTCGCGAATGCGAATGTGAGTGCGAATATTTATCTACAACATTCGCGAATGCGAATACGAATGTTGACTTTCAAATAAAGCGCGTGCAAAATATTATACGGGTTTAACATTTAATACCAGCCATGTTTAAGCCAAATATAGCCAAGGTTAACCGTTACAAGTTGAACGAATGAAACTAATCAGATTCGTTCGAAAATATTTGTTGTAATTTGAGATTAGTTTATTATTATTATTGTATTTGTTAAATTTACAAACATGAGTTAAGCACATGTTACTGAAGTGTGGAGTTATTTCACAATTTGTGACACTGAGAGTTAAATGCATGATATGTTACAAAGTTTAATAATTACTTAACAAAAACAATGTAATTTTTTCATATAGAATCATGTTCTTTTTTTATTGGCAAAATTCATTATTCATTCACACAAAAAACAAATATAAGTTCCGGATAAGTATTCACCAACATATCATATACTAAATCTTTCGCCGAAACATGCTGCATCTTATGGTATAAATATTATTCTGATCGTTCAGTGGTTTTCGCAGTTTAACCGAACAAAAAACCGGCTCCCCATTCATTAGTTTATATTAGACTTACAAAAATAAGAGAGTATTTCTAATTTAGTTGCCGACCTGAATGTTCCATAATATTGTTTTATTCAAATATTATGAGTAAATAAAAACAATAAATATTATCATATCATTACACAATTACATATATAATTTTCTTTTAGTTTGTCAAATATATTTGCCAAACATTCGCATCGTTCCTAACGGGTTGAGAGCCCTCAGCGCCCACCCACCAGTCCGAGTAAAGTTGTCACAGCGATC
Source organism: Lymantria dispar (assembly GCA_032191425.1). Lineage (NCBI taxonomy): Eukaryota > Metazoa > Arthropoda > Insecta > Lepidoptera > Erebidae > Lymantria > Lymantria dispar. The sequence continues at coordinate 16,847,894 of CM063465.1, read as the reverse complement.
TGAGGCTAACAACTAAGTCACACACAAAAAAAAAAAGCATCGTTCCTTGCGAATGCGATTGCGAATGTCAAAAACATATGCGAATATTCGCGATGCGAATGCGAATATTCGTTACATCACTAGTATGTACACAATTTTATGCGATTATTAAAAGACGAATACATATCCCACGGGGCATGCACGTCAGAGCGTAGTAATAATTACTAACTAAAACTAGGGACACGAAAAAAGTATCGAGTACTTATCTTTCGATACCGATACTTTTGTACTCGATACTTTCTGTTCGATACTTTTACTCAATGAGTACTTTTAAGCAGGTATCGTATCGAAGAAATTGTAGAAAGTATCCATGTTAAACTTGCCCTTACGGATCACGCTTATGGTAACGCCATCTATCGACATATTTTAATTCGAACACAGATGGACAGTTTCCTAAAAAAAAAAAAGGAAAAGTACTCGATACTTTGGAGTATCGATACTTTATTGAGTACGATACTTTTTCTTCGATATTTCTATTTTTATTCGATTTACTACTCATGAGTACAGTATCGATATTTTCGTTTCGATATCTTGTCCCTAACTAAAACAATGAAATGCGTGGAGCAGCGATCCCGCGGGACATGCCATTTTAGACACGTTCATGCTTGTTTAAATTCGATTTGTAGTTACTATACATAGGTCGCGGGTTGACAGTCCGGATAATTGCGAATCCGTATAACCGAGGGCCGGATAATCAAGTTTCTACTGTACTATTTTCGGTGCGGTAACGAAGTCGGAATACAATTCACCACTCCCTATTTTCCCGTGGATGTCGACTAAGGGATATATGCATGATAGATCTGTACAAGAGAAGGAAGCCTCGGAATAAAACCCTATACCAACATGTCTGACCAGCATCCTATAGTAGGTCAATTTCCCTTCTATTGGGGAGGAGACTCGAACTCAGCGGTGGGACATATATGAGCTGAGACGTAGATACCTACTATATCATTCTGATCAGACATGTTATAGAATTTCATTTCGAGTTTTCCTTCTCTTCACTGATGTTACGTGCCTATTATATCACTTTGTCGTCACAATACCCACGGGGAAGAGGGGGGGTAGTGAATTGTATTCTTACTCCGTCACCACGCGGGTAATTAAAGCATGGCACACTAATTTCGGGATTTTTAAGCCCTCCCCGTCTTTGTAACATTACTTATCCATAAAAAATGCATATTATCTGTAGATTGTTGGTACATTTTCGCCAAGAATATCATACACAATTGTTGGTACAATTGCCATTAAAAATTATAGTAGTTTAAAAGAATAAACGAAAATTCGGAACACCAAAATGTAACTTCTAATTTACTAGGATTAAGTGCTTAGTTCCTCCTGATGTAAGACATCTTAGTTTGCCCCTGACCATGAACGCTGAAAAGTATTCGAAACGTTGGGTAATCAAATATAAACAAACACGATAAAATTCGTAAAAATAGTTTTATTTATAACTAACTTAAACTAGCCTAATCTCTGTATAATGAATTACTTAATATAAAGAATAATTTCTAATAATCTGAGTTACGTTATATCGAGGTTGTACTGTATAATACTAACGAGTATTGTAAATTAGCCGGATTTTTTGGATATTTTGTTTAACACACCTTTAATTAGTGTTTAAAAAATTACGAAATTTGACAAGTGAAAGAAGTTGTCTGTGGATGATGGGATTTTATAGCTTTGGTAAATCTATCATTGTAATTCGTCTTTTAGCTTAGCTTCAAAATGGTGTAATTTGTTATTTTAAGGTATACTTGCCTACGTATGTATATTGAATATTTGTATCTTGTATTATATGAATTATATTTAATAAATGATGAACGAAATTTTATTTTTATTTATAACACAAGACATTTAACTTGTAATTAAAACTAAATTTCTTTCCTGGTACCTAACTTGTAAATAAAACTCGTGCTCGTGGGTATCGTAAAAGACGACTAAGAGCCCTAGATTGACCAGGACCAACTCCATCTGGTACCATTTGGGTCAACGATTACATTCCCAAGGAGGGTTGACGTCAGGCAGGCGGCCGGTCATAAAAGTCATTGCCGAAACTTTTTGCAATATGTCAAAACAGATGACATATTGCGTCGACCCCAAGTAATTGGGATAAGAGCAGGATGATGATGATGAACTTGTAAATAAAACTAAATTCTTTTTCCAGAATTGGGTATTTGAATAGTATCAAAATATTAAATTGTTACTAGGTCTCTGGACGTAAGCCTCCCTCATGTTTCACCACAAAGTGCGGTTCTGTGCCGCCTACATCCAAGGACCCCCAGCAACTTTCACTAGGTGGCTGGTCCACCTATTGGTCCTACACTGTGTCGTATACGTAGTCGCCACTTGAGAAGCTTCCTTCCCTAGCGGTTATTAGTTCGTCGTACGATGTAGCCTGCCTGCATTATAGAAATATAATATAAATTTTGCTATTTGGTAGCTGCTACGAATACTATCAACCCTTACATTGCTCTTGGGTGTCATTAAAGACGACTTAAGAGCTAAAGCTAGTTGAGTTGCTTCAGGATGCTGATGAACCATTACATACCCAGGCAGACTTGATGTCAGGCGTGTGGCAGGACATACCTATCTGTTGTCGAACCGATTTGCAATATGTATGAGAGTATAAGGGTAGATATTGCGTCGATCCCAAGTAATTGTAATGTATTTAAAAAAAAAACAGTACCTAATTAATAAATAGTGAGTAAGATATAAATTACGGTGGTTGTGGCTGAGCGCTACGGACTCTGTCCTACATCTTAAAAACGGTTGAGCGTATGAAAAATTTTTGAAGACTAAATTTGTCGCAAATTTAATACGCTTTCATTCTTATAGTAAAAGTTAACATTTTTGGAGCTAAAAACTGATTTTGTGAACTTTGACCCAGAATATCTTTAGTCACAGATTCGAGATTTTATGAGAGTATTGAAAAATCTTGTAGAATAACAAAATAAAGGCGTATAGAAGTTTACAGCTTAATATCTCTCATTCTGAGGTGAAATCTCTTATTTGACTGTATTATGTTTATTGTCACTTCAACGTGCTAATTCTTCAGGCTAGAAGAACTTATAACTGGATAATCAACAATTAATAATAGGCAAACGACTTTTCATTGTTTTCTTAGAATAATAACGTATAGAAGGTAAGTTCACGCACAAAAAGTGAGGCATTTCAATTGGAGCCTAATGGAGCTTACACCGGAACCGTTCCGTAATGTACAAGTCATTGTACTGCACGAACGTACGCAACTCTTAAAAAATAAATAGGTAATTATGACGGTTTGTGCATTCAAATGGTATCACAACACATTTGGAAAAATATAAAAAGATTATTAACATTTCTTTTAAAGGTGTAAGCAGGGTATTCTTCTTCAATAATACCAACGTTCCTTTTTAACTTATTTATTGTTCCAAACTATACAATACACTGTTGTTAAGTATTTTCCTCTCAGTAACACTTGCTGACAACCTTCTACTAGCTAAGCTCCTAGCACACTGCCCGTTCGAATGAAGTTCTTGCCGAATGTAGTCTTAGTGTGACCAGTGTAAACCGTATGATCTACAGACTTATTTAAATTATACAACGCCCTAATACTGTTTTAATTATTTTGACATACATTTCTCTCTTTTTTTGTATAATGTAGCAAAACCCTACACTCGACCATCCTGACAACGTACATGTCCCCATGTACGCCTCTGGTGAAACCCTACACTCAGCAAAAAAAAAAACAAGAATCGGGCAGTAATTGGTTCTCACAATTTCTATATAATACAATACTAAGATTTAAATTATTATTATTATTTTTTTTTTTTTTTCACTAACATTTAAACAAAAGATATAGACTTATAATACTAATGCAATTTTCATTTCTAACAGGGTAAATAATAATTAATCTACGATAAATAACTTTATAATATCCATATATATATACACAACTTTATATCTTTCTATCCGAATATCTTTTAAACTAATTCCCTCTATCTGGGTATCCTTTAAACGAATTATCCTTTTCAGACTCATTTCCTTAATAACTAGCTTTTAACCAATTAGCCGTCTAACCAATCAGCCGTCCAACCAATTAGCCATCTAACTTTAAACTATAACCTAATTATAACCAATGATCTATTTAATCAAGAACCTATGTATCCAGTTATCCGTGTATCCAGTTATCCGTGTATCCAGTTATCCGTGTATCCAGTTATCCGTGTATCCAGTTATCCGTGTATCCAGTTATCCGTGTATCCAGTTATCCGTGTATCCAGTTATCCGTGTATCCAGTTATCCGTGTATCCAGTTATCCGTGTATCCAGTTATCCGTGTATCCAGTTATCCGTGTATCCAGTTATCCGTGTATCCAGTTATCCGTGTATCCAGTTATCCGTGTATCCAGTTATCCGTGTATCCAGTTATCCGTGTATCCAGTTATCCGTGTATCCAGTTATCCGTGTATCCAGTTATCCGTGTATCCAGTTATCCGTGTATCCAGTTATCCGTGTATCCAGTTATCCGTGTATCCAGTTATCCGTGTATCCAGTTATCCGTGTATCCAGTTATCCGTGTATCCAGTTATCCGTGTATCCAGTTATCCGTGTATCCAGTTATCCGTGTATCCAGTTATCCGTGTATCCAGTTATCCGTGTATCCAGTTATCCGTGTATCCAGTTATCCGTGTATCCAGTTATCCGTGTATCCAGTTATCCGTGTATCCAGTTATCCGTGTATCCAGTTATCCGTGTATCCAGTTATCCGTGTATCCAGTTATCCGTGTATCCAGTTATCCGTGTATCCAGTTATCCGTGTATCCAGTTATCCGTGTATCCAGTTATCCGTGTATCCAGTTATCCGTGTATCCAGTTATCCGTGTATCCAGTTATCCGTGTATCCAGTTATCCGTGTATCCAGTTATCCGTGTATCCAGTTATCCGTGTATCCAGTTATCCGTGTATCCAGTTATCCGTGTATCCAGTTATCCGTGTATCCAGTTATCCGTGTATCCAGTTATCCGTGTATCCAGTTATCCGTGTATCCAGTTATCCGTGTATCCAGTTATCCGTGTATCCAGTTATCCGTGTATCCAGTTATCCGTGTATCCAGTTATCCGTGTATCCAGTTATCCGTGTATCCAGTTATCCGTGTATCCAGTTATCCGTGTATCCAGTTATCCGTGTATCCAGTTATCCGTGTATCCAGTTATCCGTGTATCCAGTTATCCGTGTATCCAGTTATCCGTGTATCCAGTTATCCGTGTATCCAGTTATCCGTGTATCCAGTTATCCGTGTATCCAGTTATCCGTGTATCCAGTTATCCGTGTATCCAGTTATCCGTGTATCCAGTTATCCGTGTATCCAGTTATCCGTGTATCCAGTTATCCGTGTATCCAGTTATCCGTGTATCCAGTTATCCGTGTATCCAGTTATCCGTGTATCCAGTTATCCGTGTATCCAGTTATCCGTGTATCCAGTTATCCGTGTATCCAGTTATCCGTGTATCCAGTTATCCGTGTATCCAGTTATCCGTGTATCCAGTTATCCGTGTATCCAGTTATCCGTGTATCCAGTTATCCGTGTATCCAGTTATCCGTGTATCCAGTTATCCGTGTATCCAGTTATCCGTGTATCCAGTTATCCGTGTATCCAGTTATCCGTGTATCCAGTTATCCATGTATCCACCTCGATATCATTATCAGTATCATTGTCAATTGACAATAACACTCATAATCTCTTAAAAGAAATATGAATCCATGGTCATATTCGATCAGCAGCAACGATAGTCTGCCGCTTGCTTGTCATAGCCGCAACCCCCAGTAACCGAGACTACTTTTTACCGATCATGCCACGAACTGTAAAAGGACCTTCGTTAGAGGCCAATAGTTTAGTAATTTTATCGTTATTTTGATAATGTCACCTTTGTGATCCCAACCATAGCCCACCAAACACAGCCTGTGGCAGATTTCAACGAAACCGACGAATTGAGTTTGAACGAGCGACATGTTTAAAATTATATTTTGTTTCACATATATTTTCATTCTTTTCGTGCCAGTTATATTGCAAATGAAGTGTCTTATATTGCAATCCTTACTAATATTATAAATGCGAAAGTAACTCTGTCTGTCTGTCTGTCTGTCTGTCTGTCTGTCTGTCTGTCTGCTACGCTTTCACGTCTAAACCACTGAACCGATTTTGATGAAATTTGGTACAGAGATGGACTAAAGCTTGAGAAAGGACATAGGCTACTTTTTATCGCGAAAAAATGGGCATAAGGGGTTGAAATAGGGGATGACATTTTGTATGGAAATTCGTCATTTTCGACGATAGAACCATGAATCTTTGTATTAAGGCACTTTATAATAAATAAATAAATATTCATTCTAGCATTTTGGAAATTTCATTTATATGGGGATGAAATTCAACCCCTAAAAGACAAAAAAGCATACAGCCGAAACCACTGGGCCTAGAAACGTAATTTTTTTACACCGTAGTATTTCTTGGGGTACACGAGCTCTAGCAAAGAAATCGCGAAAGAATGGGTATAAGGGGTTGAAATAGGGGATGACATTTTGTATGGAAATTCGTCATTTTCGATGATAAAACCATGAATCTTTGTATTAAGGCACTTTATAATAAATAAATTAATATTCGTTCTAGCGTTTTAGAAATTTCATTTATATGGGGATGAAATTCAACCCCTAAAAGACAAAAAAGCATACAGCCGAAACCACTGGGCCTAGAAACGTAATTTTTTTACACCGTAGTATTTCTTGGGATACACGAGCTCTAGCAAAGAAATCGCGAAAAAATGGGTATTAGGGGTTGAAATAGGGGATGACATTTCGTATGGAAATTCGTCATTTTCGATGATAAAACCATGAATCTTTGTATTGAGGCAGTTTATAATAAATAAATTAATATTCGTTCTAGCGTTTTAGAAATTTCATTTATATGGGGATGAAATTCAACCCCTAAAAGACAAAAAAGCATATATCTGAAACCACTGAGCCTAGAACCGTAATTTTTTTACACCGTAGTTTTTCTTGGGGTTCACGAGCTATAGTAAAGAAATCGCGAAAAAATAGTTATAAGGGGTTGAATAGAGGCTGACCTTTTGTATGGAAATTCGTCATTTGCGATGATAAAACCATGAATCTTTGTATTGAGGCAGTTTATCCTTACTAATATTATAAATGCGAAAGTAACTCTGTCTGTCTGTCTGTCTGTCTGTCTGTCTGTCTGTCTGTCTGCTACGCTTTCACGTCTAAACCACTGAACCGATTTTGATGAAATTTGGTACAGAGATGGACTAAAGCTTGAGAAAGGACATAGGCTACTTTTTATCGCGAAAAAATGGGCATAAGGGGTTGAAATAGGGGATGACATTTTGTATGGAAATTCGTCATTTTCGACGATAGAACCATGAATCTTTGTATTAAGGCACTTTATAATAAATAAATAAATATTCATTCTAGCATTTTGGAAATTTCATTTATATGGGGATGAAATTCAACCCCTAAAAGACAAAAAAGCATACAGCCGAAACCACTGGGCCTAGAAACGTAATTTTTTTACACCGTAGTATTTCTTGGGGTACACGAGCTCTAGCAAAGAAATCGCGAAAAAATGGGTATAAGGGGTTGAAATAGGGGATGACATTTTGTATGGAAATTCGTCATTTTCGACGATAGAACCATGAATCTTTGTATTAAGGCACTTTATAATAAATAAATAAATATTCATTCTAGCATTTTGGAAATTTCATTTATATGGGGATGAAATTCAACCCCTAAAAGACAAAAAAGCATACAGCCGAAACCACTGGGCCTAGAAACGTAATTTTTTTACACCGTAGTATTTCTTGGGATACACGAGCTCTAGCAAAGAAATCGCGAAAAAATGGGTATTAGGGGTTGAAATAGGGGATGACATTTCGTATGGAAATTCGTCATTTTCGATGATAAAACCATGAATCTTTGTATTGAGGCAGTTTATAATAAATAAATTAATATTCGTTCTAGCGTTTTAGAAATTTCATTTATATGGGGATGAAATTCAACCCCTAAAAGACAAAAAAGCATATATCTGAAACCACTGAGCCTAGAACCGTAATTTTTTTACACCGTAGTTTTTCTTGGGGTTCACGAGCTATAGTAAAGAAATCGCGAAAAAATAGTTATAAGGGGTTGAAATAGAGGCTGACCTTTTGTATGGAAATTCGTCATTTGCGATGATAAAACCATGAATCTTTGTATTGAGGCAGTTTATAATAAATAAATTAATATTCGTTCTAGCGTTTTAGAAATTTCATTTATATGGGGATGAAATTCAACCGCTAAAAGACAAAAAAGCATATATCTGAAACCACTGGGCCTAGAACCGTAATTTTTTTACACCGTAGTATTTTTGGGGTTCACGAGCTATAGTAAAGAAATCGCGAAAAAATAGTTATAAGGGGTTGAAATAGGGCTGCCATTTTGTATGGAAATTCGACATTTTCGATGATAAAACCATGAATCTTTGTATTAAGGTATTTGATAATAAATAAATAAGTATTCGTTCTAGCATTTTGAAAATTTTACTTACATGGGGATGAAATTCAACCCCTAAAAAAACAAAAAGTATACAGCGGCAACCACTGGGGCTAGAAACGTATTTTTTTTTTACTCCGGCGTATTTTTGGGGTACACGAGCACTAGCAAAGTATTTTTGGCAAATCACCCCCTTAAGGGAATGAAAAGCGTATAGCCGAAACTATTGGGGCTAGGAACGTGAAACTGTGTATTTCTTGTGTGGATTGTTCGATTCTCTTTCTTTTGTTGTAAATGAGCTCTAAGAAATTAGTTTTTGAAATTCATTCTCTAAGAGGGTGAAAAATGTATAGCCGAAATCATTAGGCCTAGAAATATGAAATTTTGTACAAAGTTGTCTCTCTTGGAGAAAGTGCTCACTAAAAAAGGGTTTTTTGCAATTTTACCCCCAAGGAGGTGAATAGCATATAACCGATATCACTGAGCCTAGGAACGATCATTTTAGTATACGGTCGGCTTTCTTGGGTTACCCCATTATTTTTTCTTATTGCTCGCTTATCAAGATAGCTTTGGATCAACGCAATATGTAGGCACTGCTCTGCCATCATAGATATTGCAAAGGTTCTTCTAGCAACATTTTATGACCAGCTGCCTGCCAAACGACATTGCTGGCTAGATGGCATCACCAATTGGTCCAGGTCGATGTAAATCTTTGTCTTAGTAGTATTTTGCGACACTCACAAACAATGAAAGCGTTATAATATTCCTAGCCGCTACAAGACAGTAAGTTAAAATCAAGATATTAATCCAATTTTCTATGTCTAGAAATAAACAAATTTGAAGCGTCTATTTGTCTGTCAAAATAATAGGATTTATTTATGGTAACACAATTATTTGCACGATACCTATGTCTCAAAAACCGGCCAAGTGCGAGTCGGGGTCGCGCACGAAGGGTTCCGTACCATTATCTATAAAAAGGGGGAAAATTGCGTTTGTTGTATAGGAGCCACCTTAAATATTTATTTTATTTTGTTTTTTATATTTATTGTTATAACGGCAACAGAAATGCATAATTTGTAAAAAATTCAACTGTCTAGCTATCGCGGTCCTTGAGATATGGCTTGATGACAGACAGACGGACGGACAATTTTTTTTTGACTTATATTCGTTACGGGGTAACCTTCAAAACGGCTGAACCCATACTGATAATACTTTACTAACAGGTCTACCAAGCCTTACATAAGGAATAACTTAGGCTATATTTTATCCAAGGCTATATTTTATCCCGGTGTGGCTGGAACAACTGTGAGAATTTAGTCGATTTTAAAATTATTTCACTAACGCAAAGCTATTTTTGAGCGAGTAACATATTTAGGCTATTATTTTATCCCGATATTCCTACGGGACCGGGCACAATGCCGGTGAAATTGCGGGAACTAAATGGATATGAAAATTAATTTACGAATGAAAATCTACATTATCAGTGAATAACAAATAAAGGCTATTTTCATCCTGGTGTTTGCCCGGGAACGAGAACTCCGCGAGTAAAACCGGTGGATGTTGACTAATTTTTAAATTCTTTCACCAATAGGAAGCTACGTTATCAGCGAGTAAGATAAGCAATTTTTATGCCGGATATTTGTATGGGATTTGATAATTATTATTTTTATTTTCACCCATATAAACTTATAATATCAGCGAGTAACATAGGCAATTTTTATCTCGGCGTTTGCATGGAAATGGGGTCTACGTGGGTGAAACTGCGTAAGTTTGATCGATATTATTTTTTTCCCCAATGGAAACCTATCATGGATAATGTATTATCAGCGACTAAGGATGGCCATATTTCTCATCGTCTTTCCACTTGAATTTAAACTACAAGGGTGGAAGTAATATTCAAATATAAAAATTTGTGAAGATATTTGGACGTTTGTTACTCAATCACGCGTAAACTGTTGACCGGATTTGGACGAAAATTGACACAGAGTATTTCTTAAATTAAGAATTATGAAAACCAACTTTTACGCGGGCGAAGCCGCGGGCAAAAGCTAGTATATTATAAAAATATTAATATTCATGCCTAAAATCTACCTCGTAAGTACTAAAATACCTACAAAATATTGTTTTAGAATAATTACGGTTACGTAGGTACAAGGTCCTACTAGTCAGAAAATGAAAATATAGATGGGACAGTCGATTTACATAAATCGATAACCGATCTTTGAAAAAATTATTCACAAAAGAAATAAACCCAATATTGTACCTATATAAAACTTTCAACATACGTTTTACAATTACAACAGAAATTGAATTAATTAAACATTTAAAGAACTACTTTTTGTTTCAGAGTAAATGATTGATAATATGATATACGCATTACAGTCAATAACCTAAACATGTTTATTCATAAAACAGTCTCAATTGATCTAACGACTGTCCCTATTTTGGTAAAAAAATGATAAATGTTCTAGCAGGAACGCTCCAGTAATGACGATAATAGTGACGTGGACCTTGACTGTACTCCCTTCGAATAATTAAAATAGTCATAAAATAGGTTTTGTTTGAAATAAATTCAAAAAGATTTTCTTTCATCGTATTTTAATTATAATAGAAAATCACAATTATAAAAATAAAGAGTTCTATCGATAAAAAAAACCACAGACTTCATCGTAAGCGTGACAACACTAGGTACAACTGTCACAGAGTCAACTGTCCACACTTCATGGACTATAGCTCGCCACTTCCACAATAAAAACCCGGTTGCGCTCCTTGATTGTAATATCGCTTTTGTATGACCTGTGCAATATCTATTTCGTTTTGACTTAGCTGCGAATAGTTTGCGCTATAGCCGTACCATATTATTTAAGCCCCATTGAATCATTTCTAATTCAATGTCCCAATCTGTTTCATCTAAGGTTTTGTACGGTTAATGAGTATAACTATCATATTATAACGCTCAACTTAGCCGTTGGACCTAGGACATGCCACTGCATTAAATATATGTTTCGTGCTACGATCAAGGCAAAAGCTCCTAAAAGTGAAACTTGTATTTCTAACAGATTTGTTAAACAAAAACTTGGTAACCGAATCTATAATATTCAGAATTCGAGTATTGCCTTTCTTAGATTTTATAAAAGGCCCAAGTATACGGTTTACCATACATTGAAATACAGCTGGTACATTGGCCAGACCAAACAGCATACGGTTGTATTCATTTTGGTTGTACACATGTTGGTATAAGGAAAGATGTCAAGTGTTTCCTGCCCTCTAAGATGGGTACCTGATAATAGCTAGACTACCTGATGATAGCTAGATCAAGTTTAATTAACCAACTCTGTCCCGACATTGTAGCTACTTCATCCTCTACTGCAGGTATGGGATATTTTCTTTGACAGTAATAGAATTGAACAATCTGTAATCTACGTACAAGCAGATGCCGCCTTCCTTTTTGCGCATCATAATGATTGGACACATCACTAATTGATACTGTATCACCTACAACCGACTGCCCTCTGATCAATTGTTTCACCACTAGTTACCTTCCTTTGACCAGTTGGCTTTTCCTCTACAAGACCACATACAAGACGCGCATCATAATGATTGGACACATCACTAATTGATACTGTATCACCTACAACCGACTGCCCTCTGATCAATTGTTTCACCACTAGTTACCTTCCTTTGACCAGTTGGCTTTTCCTCTACAAGACCACATACAAGACGCAGCTTTACATCATGGGAGAACCCAAAATTTTTATAAAGCTTAACATCTTATCGTACATGATATTATAACAAAAAGTAAGTTTGTTTGTTACGCCTTTACGCTTAAACCACTTGAACTTAAAATTCTTTCACCAATGGAAACCAATAATATTAGGGAGTAATATAGGCTATACTTGATCCCGGCACTCCCACGGGAACGTGAACCACGCGAGCAAGACGACGGCGGGCTGCTAGTAAATAATATGCGGCTGTTCCGAATATATTAGAATTGATCTCTCCAATAGATGATCACCTACAACTTTACACATAAAACTAGCAGTTACACCATCGATACTTAAGATCAGTTTTACAGCACCTATGGATTATACGAGATTATTGCGGCACCCCTTTATTATCGATGGGGTATTATCATGATCAAGCCCAAAATTCGACAAGCAGGATTGCTTTATAAGCGTAACCTCACTACCAAGGTCAACAAATGGCGCCAGAGACAAACCATTAAAATTCACCTATTTTGTATATTTACTATTTGGGCCAAATTTGAGATACGCATGGTTTTTTTGGTCTGCATTTCGTAGACTCTCTTCTGTGTATATTTACAGACCTCAGATTATAAATCTTTAAATAATCTTTAGGGCAGTGACTACACTTAGTTAATGGTCTAGGCCATTTAGAGAACGGAGGTCCCTTTCAATTATAATAATATAGTCATGTGTCCGCTACAGCAAAACGTAACCGAAAACGGTTGATATGCCCCCAATGTATCGAAAACTAATAATGGCTATCAGTTATCCAACTACAAACAACCGACAATGACGTCACATTGTAAACCACCAATAGCACATCAATTATTAGTAAGGTACCGCGGTTCTTGTTTCGCTACGCTGGTAACAGAACGATCACTAATAAGTCTAATAACCAAAATAATTATGCCATCCCTCTCTTTCTACGTGATTCCTGACGCGGAAAACAGAAAGGGAGCTAGTGTTGGCGTGCGGCTTAATAACAAGCAACATTTTTAATGGACTGTATTATTTGAATTAGATCCTTGAATAAGAATGTGTTACATGACCTTTTAATGTGCTGATCCATCGTAGTAGATTCACCGTCGTTTCCATAACGACCGCGTTGCTCAAAGTTTGTCTCAGATCTACCCTAGCGGCGTTTTCGCCGCTACCGTTACTCTTTATAGCGTGTCCTCTGTACCGCTTCCAGCTGCAGAACTCGCGCCTGCTCTCATCCTGCCAACCGCCGACGACAGCCTCGGCTACGACTTTGGCTTCTTGTCCGGCGGCCGCTAATCCGGCTACACCTGGTGCGCGAGCTATTACGCCGAGGTGTATTTAGGCACGATTTTCAGTTTCTTCCACCCGTTCCCTGAAACTCGTCACAATAGTAACGCGTTAGTCGCAAGGTAAAAAAAAAAAGTAAAGAAGAGAATCACGCATCTAATGTCAAGGGAGACTAAATTCAATCGCACTTTTTAATCCCTAAAACCAGTATTGTACATCCCTAACAACAATTTGTAGGTGGAATATAGAAGAAGATTAATAAAGTGGCAGTATCACGTGTAGCTTATCCACCTTTTGCCACCTTACATTTAGTCTCATAGAATAGAGGGCACGCCTACTGTACAGCGCCAGCAGATGGAACAACATTCCTATACTATTGAGCCAATCGAGGCGTGCCAATGTATTTTTATAATCCCCCAAGTTTTATTTGAAATATCTAGAACACGGGCATGCTGAACATAGACAATAACCAATTACTGTACAACGTAAATTAACTAAAATAAATATTGCAGGCGTTTACTTACCGATTTCAATCCCACCGTCTGAGATGTAAGCAGGGTATTCTTCTTCAATAATACCAACGTTCCTTTTTAACTTATTTATTGTTCCAAACTATACAATACACTGTTGTTAAGTATTTTCCTCTCAGTAACACTTGCTGTCAGCAAGTGTTACCTTCTACTAGCTAAGCTCCTAGCACACTGCCCGTTCGAATGAAGTTCTTGCCGAATGTAGTCTTAGTGTGACCAGTGTAAACCGTATGATCTACCGACTTATTTAAATTATACAACGCCCTAATACTGTTTTAATTATTTTGACATACATTTCTCTCTTTTTTTGTATAATGTAGCAAAACCCTACAAAGGTAATTCGACGATTTATGTTAATAAAAACAAAATTTGATTTCATAATTTGTTTAGTGGTGTGCGTGTGTACGTGTGTAATCGTCTGCGCGCCATTAGTATTTTTAGATTCAAATTTTGAAAGTTCGAAGTATTGACACTATCCTTCTATACGTTATTATTCTAAGGTTGTTTTATTCTTAAAATATATAGACTAATATGTTTCAGTTAATAAACTACTCTTTGGTAGTATGTTCCTTACTTCGAAAGCCAATGATGATGTAGCCATCAGCTAGCCAAGCAATGTTGGACGATACAGTAGCTGTCGTGACAATTGACAGTTATCTCGTAATCCTATCAGCTGTCTTAACTGTCATTTTACAGTCAACTTCATTATAACCTAAGAATATTGTAACCATAAATTCTAAATGAAAAATTGAATATATTTCTACAATATGAGCGGCAGACTCGTATTACGCTCATTATATTATACATTCACCGTAAATTCGCCTTTGCCATTCAATTGTGTACCAAAAAATCGACTACGTTTAAATGTATTAAGAATTACTGTCAATAGCTTTGCTACCAAAGTTAAAACTGAAATCGAAGAAAAGAAACACTGTAATGTAGGGACTATAGGTCACGTAGACCATGGCAAGACAACCTTAACCGCTGCTATAACGAAAGTGTTGGCTAACGATGGTTTGGCAAAGTTCATTTCTTATGATGAAATAGATAGAGCGCCGGAGGAAAAAGCTAGAGGTATTCTTGTTAAATTGGTTAATACTTACAAAGAGATGAGGGAAGGGTAACCCACCATTCGCCCACGGTTAATCAAAATACCCCACACCTCAAGAAAGAAAGGAATATGGGATTGTATAAAGGTTTTGTTGACAAATTTGTGTCAAACTTATGCTCTTGAAGTCTTAATAAGATGTTAAAGTTGAGCCTGTATCTAGTAGTTTTTTTTTGTATTCTCATGATCTCTTTGTTTTTGTATGGTGACAGAGTAAGAAAAAAATGTAGAAAATGGGTGCTGTTTTTGCTTGTTGGTGGAAAAAGACAAGACTCAAAATTAAATAATAAAATAACACGTCTGACCAGCGTGGTGTAGTAGGCCAATTTCCCTTGTATTGAGGAGGAGCCCAGCAGTGGAAAGTATCTTATTTGAGCTATTGATGAATTATGATCTTATAGATAATATTTTTCTAACACAAAAGACTTTTCATTTGAATTAGTAATATCTGAAAATACAGTGTTCAAATAATAGCTCGCTAATGATGTTTATATCTTATGCTTAATTCTACAGGTATAACTATTAATGCCGCCCATATCGGCTACAGCACAAAGCTACGACACTATGCCCATACAGATTGTCCCGGTCATGCGGACTATGTAAGAAACATGATATCAGGTGCTTCACAAATGGACGCTGCCGTATTAGTGGTAGCCGCAAATGACGGACCCATGCCACAGACGCGAGAACATCTATTATTAGCAAAACAAGTGGGCATTAAATACATATTAGTTTACATAAATAAGGCTGATTTGGTTGATAATGAGGTAAATTTTAAATTACTATTCTCGGTGCTTTATTTATATTTATTTGCAGAAGGAAAGTTAGAAATAAAATCCTACCTGTGGTGTATTTCACATTATATTTGTTACTCGCTTTTGTTGTCTTTATGGGAGATGTGCAACATTATTATGTTCTAGTACTTCAATTTTTAGTTGGAATTTAATCAAACAGTGACACTACCCTATTATACACCATGGAATCTTATTGTTTGTTTACCCGAAACGTATATACTCAGTTAATGATATAGAACCATACTATAGCATTTATTCAATAGAATAAAATCATAAATTTTTGTCATTTGCTATCACGGACATTTCTTAAAATACAATTTTTACATCACTGTAACATGTTTTTATGTAATAATTATGTTATACCTGCGGTAGTTAAGGGCATCGACTGTAGGTACGGTAGCATGCAAACTGACCTATTAAAACATAGACCAAGGTCGCGCGGCTCGGGCGCATTACTAAAGAAGAAAGGGGTGCAGAATGCGAGCGGGCGATGTGGGACTGAGCTCCGAGGTACTATGCCTAAAATTATTTCGATTTACCTATTATTGCGATCTAATACGAATGCTATGTCGTAGGCGTGTTGGGAACAATACCGTTGCATATCAGACAAACTTAAGAATATCTAATTATCAGACTTTTTTTAAATGTATTATGTTTTTAGTTATGTGAGGATATTAAGAATGATTAACTGAGTACATACATTTCAGGAAAACAGCCAATTAGATTCCACGGTATACATTACTTAGTGTTAGCATTTAATATGCGGAGTTATAAAATTAAATTTATAAAAACTTGTTTTTAGTGAAAAATGATGAGTTTTTATAAACTAGTATGTTAAATCTCAGTAATGTGCAATGTTAGTTATAAATGTAGGTAGTAGAAAGAGTTATGTCTACCCTCAACCAGTTTTGGTTAACCTAGTCAATACTTAACACAATCTGTCTGAACAGCATGATACAGTAGATCAATTTCACTCGTAATGTGGAGCAGGCATTTCATTAGTAGAATGGATAAAGCTTAGTTATAAATGTGGGTAATTGACAGAGAACTATTCCATCTACCCTCAACCAGTCTTGATTAACCTAGTAAGTACTTAAAATAACCCTTCTGAACAGCGTGGTACAGGAGAGCAATATCACTCTTAATGTGGACGAGCCTCGAGTCCAGCATTAAAATAGATAAAGGTGAAAGGTTAGTTATAAATATGGGTACTTTAAAAAGATCTGGTCCATCTACCTTCAACCAGTCTTGATTAACCTAGTAAGTATTTAACATAACCCCTCTGAACAGCATGGTACAGTAGATCAATTTCACCCCTAATGTGTATTTGAGCTGGAATGGGTGGTGATGAGGATCCAGCCTGTCGATATGTAGTGTTAAAATAAGCATTTCATGAAGTGGGAATACAGCTTCAATAAATATTCGGTTGAATTTCATTTACGTCGCTCTTTACACACAAGTAAGGTTGATGTGAGGCAGGCAGATTGAATGAACATGTACACCATTATTGACGTGATAATGTCTCATAGTGATGAATGCTGGCTGCACGCACGAAAAACATGCCTCATTGTCACGTGTCGTCAGAGCCGAGCGTGCAAGCGAGAGCGTAGCGTGACAAGCGACAGTAAGGCACGATAATAAATATTTGGCTTAACGAGTGCAAATAAATGTTAATTTATCGAAAATAATGAAATCCTTTTTTATACAAAATAATAATAATTCAGTGATAATAATTCAATTCATAAAAGTACGCAATTTTCATCAACGCTTTCTTATGTCGCTATCATGCAATTATACAGGGTGTATCAGGTTATGGGACAACTGGTCAAAAGGGAGCTAGGCAATGGTGGTAGGAACCCATGAAAAAAATTTGACCGAAAAATATCGATTCGTTAAGGAATTAGAGACATGTAAAGTTTTCAATTTTGTCATCGCTTTTTCGTGTAAATTCGATTGAAATGTATAAAGTAAAAGATACTTAATACGCAACATATTCATACTTTGTTAAATGTTCATTAGAAATTGAATAAATTAATGATTACGTTCGCATAAGCAAGACAAACTTCGTTTTCTTCAAAACAGCTGATCAGCCGATGACCGTTGACGGCTCGCCGTTGTTACCTACGCTCATTGAAGCGTTTGCGCAATTCTAGGTATGAATGAATGAACTTATACTGTCGAAGTTTTACATGCCTACATGTATTCTGTGTGTACATGCCTACATAATACGCAACATTTAAGGCATAGACTCTTAGACACTCTTTATTGGTGGTAGGACCACACTGTAGACAGTCTTTTGTCTGCAGTCGCGGGCCGGTCCGTCCGGGGCAGTACCACACTCTCGCAGAAGATCGACGTTTGAGTAGTAGCAATTTGCTGCTGCACTTCGTTCGGTGAGCGAGAGAGCCGGGAGCCCAACTTTCTGGGTGTGTTTGTGTGTGGCGGGTTTTGGTGAGGCCTGAAATCTGCGGTGGTGAGGTCTTGGTCGGGGTATTGAGCGTGAGGGGCTGGCATGGTGTACAGGGAGACCCGATGGGAATGGTCACCGCCGGCCACCTGCCGGTCAGCAGGGGGCCCGAACCCAGGATCATCCTCCCTGGGAGGCTGTCCCACCAACCGGCGAAAATCCCGTTGGGTAGTCGTCGTGCCGGTGTGGGAAACCGGAGTGGACCTCGGCGGCTACACACTGGGGGCATCGGGGGCCCTTCCGTGCTTCGTGTCAGCTCCTCACAAAACTCACTCCTCGACCATGCACTATACCCTGCCTTTTTTTTTTTTGGTATCACCGAACTCCGTTATACACATTCACACTCCCTTCCTCCTCTTCTTAAATTAAAAATCATGGCCAAGAAAGTTAAAAAGAGACGATTTTCTACGGCGGTCCCCTTATCCACATTTGATGTGGATTTTTGCAATATCAGGGGTTTACATAGCAATCTCGACGCCGTCCACCATCACCTCGAGACGGCGCGGCCTGCCTTACTCTTTTTAACGGAAACGCAGATAGGTGCTCCGGATGACATTTCGTACCTAAATTACCCCGGCTACGAGTTGGAGCATACCTTCCGTCGTAAAGCCGGGGTGTGCGTATTCATCCAAGGTGATATCTGCTGTCGCCGCCTTCGGACCCTCGAACATGGTGACTTGTCAATCCTGTGGCTACGCGTAGACTATGGAGGGCTTACGCGCATCTACGCATGCCTCTACAGGTCCCATGGCAGTGATCCGGGGTCAATTCAATTATTTGAGAACGTCCAATGGGGGATTGACGAAATATTGGAGCAGTGTCCATCAGCGGAGGTGGTGGTTCTTGGAGACTTCAACGCTCATCATAAAGAGTGGCTGGGGTCCCGGACCTCCAGGGTCGACATCTCTTCAATATGGTCTCTCACTACTGGTGACACAGCCCACCCGTATCCCAAATATTGAGAGCCATGAGTCTTCTTTACTGGATCTTCTGCTGACTACACACCAGCACGGATATCAGGTAGTGGTTGAAGCCCCTCTTGGGTCTTCTGACCACTGCTTGGTTCGTAGCAGTGCCCCTGTTGTAAGGCCTAGTCGTTCTAAGGCGACTGGGACTCGCAGAGTCTGGCAATATAAGTCAGCAGATTGGGATGGACTGCGCGAGTTTTACGCATCCTACCCATGGAAGCGGCTTTGCTTCGCCTCTGGGGACCCTGGCGTCTGTGCGGACTGCGTTACCGAAACTGTTATTACGGGGATGGAATTATTCATCCCCAACACCAAAATACCCGTCGGTGGCCGCAGCCGACCCTGGTTTAACAAAACCTGCAGGACGGCTGCATGCCAGAAACAGTCCGCATATCGGGCCTGGAATAGGGCCGAAAAATGCCAGGACCCGAACGCCAAAGAGGTGAAGCGGAAATTTAACGCCGCTTCTAGATCTAGTAAGAAGGCTACTGCCAGAGCCAAGGCGGAACATGTTGCCGGAATTGGCGAGCGATTGCAAAGCTATCCCGCTGGGAGTCGTGCATTCTGGTCGCTCGCCAAGGCTGCCCAAGGCAACTTCTGCCAGCCCAATCTCCCACCACTGCAGAAACACGATGGTAATATCTTCTAGGTCAATTCTTTGCCTGTAACTCGACTTTGGATGCCGGAGCTGCCACACCACCTACCATCCCACGGTGTGAAAGCTCACTGCCCGAAATCCGCATCACGCAGCGAGCGGTTAGGTTAGGTTAGGTGAGCTGCGGCTTTTAGACGTCCATAAGTCGAGTGGACCGGATGGCATCCCTGCAGTGGTACTAAAGACGTGCGCCCCTGAATTGACTCCTATCCTCACGCGCCTATACCGACTTTCCTACGCTACTAATAGGGTTCCGTCTTCGTGGAAGGTAGCCCATGTCCACCCAATCCCTAAAAAGGGAGACCGGTCTGACCCATCGAATTACAGGCCAATTGCGATAACATCCTTGCTCTCCAAGATAATGGAGAAGGTTATAAACCGCCAGCTTCTGCAGTACCTTGAGGATCGCCAGCTTATCAGTGATCGCCAATACGGCTTTCGTCATGGTCGGTCGGCTGGTGATCTTCTTGCGTACCTCACACACCGTTGGGCAGAGGCCTTGGAGGGCAAGGGTGAGGCGCTGGCGTTCAGCCTAGATATCGCAAAGGCGTTCGATAGGGTCTGGCACAGGGCACTTCTATCGAAGCTACCATCTTAGGGAATCCCCGAGGGACTCTGTAATTGGATTGCCAGCTTTTTGGATGGTCGGAGTATAAAAGTCGTCGTAGATGGCTCCTGCTCCGATACCATAACCATTAATGCTGGTGTACCACAAGGCTCGGTGCTCTCCCCGACGTTGTTTATCCTGCATATCAATGACATGCTCTCTATCGAGAGTATGCGTTGCTATGCGGATGACAGTACGGGTGATGAGCGGTACACTGAGCAACGGAATATCCCTCGGAGTACTCAGGAAAGAAGGGTTCAACTTGTGTCTGAAGTCGAGCGCTCTCTGGGGCGGGCCTCGGAATGGGGTGAACGGAACCTAGTCCAGTTCAACCCCACAAAGACACAAGTTTGCGCGTTCACTGCAAAGAAGGACCCGTTTGTCATGGCGCCTCAGTTCCAAGGAGTAACTCTCCCAATTTCTGAAAGTATTGGGATTCTCGGCGTCAAATTATCGAGCAAAGCCCAGTTTGGGAGTCATTTGGAGGACAAAGCCAAATTGGCAAGCAAAAAGTTGGGCGTCCTGAACAGAGCCAGGCGGTACTTCAAACCGAGACAGCGTCTTGTGCTATACGAAGCACAAGTTCGTCCTCATGTGGAGTACTGCTCACATCTCTGGGCAGGTGCGCCCAAATATCAGCTAGACCCACTTGACTCCCTGCAAAGACTGCTCCCATCCTATCTATCTCTATCTATCTCTACTATCTCTCTATCCTCTATCCTCCTATCTCTACTATCCTCCCCAGAAAGCACCACTAGATTTAAACTACACTTTTAAAGACACCAAACTAGACATAGTAAATGAATGTACCCTATTAGGACTAAATATAGACACACATCTAAATTGGAAAACACATATACACAAAATTAAAACAAAACTGTCGGGTTTTTCTTATGCTCTCTGGGAAGTAAAAAAGACCACTGATCAGCAAACTGCACTTGTTACATATTATGCTTATGCCTTTGCATGGTTAAATTATGGCATCATCCTATGGGGAAACAGTACAGATGCACCCTCGCTCTTCACCATGCAAAAGAGATTAATAAGAATCTTAGTTAACATAGATTACGCAGACAGTTGCAGACCTCACTTTCAGACCTTAAAAATCCTTACACTCCCCTGTATGTATATTTTTGAAATATGTAAGTTTTTAAAAACACACATGGACTTTTATAAAAAAAGGGTTGATATACAATCACATTACACGCTTAGGCATAAAAATAGATTAAATCTACCCAAGTCTCGATTGAAAATGCATTCTTGTAGCCCCTATGTAATGTCCATAATAATATATAATAAATTGCCTATAACTTTAAAGAATGAAGAAACATATAATGACTTTGTAAAAAAATTAAAGGTGTTTCTACTAAGTAAAAGTTACTACAGTGTCAATGATTACTTAAATGACATCATTTAACTAGGTACCTAAATAGTAGTAGTAGTAGTAAAAACATCCACATATAGATTAATTCTAATAATAAATAACAATAATCTAATAACAATAATCAAATAATAATAATTCAATTATATTAAGTAAATTAATAATTAATTTTAATAATAATTTTAATAATAACAATAATTCAAAAATAATTCTAGTAAATTAATAATTAATTCTAATAATTAAATAATAATAATTATATTAAATTAAGTAAATTAATAATAAATTTTAATAATAATAAAAATTCTAAAATAATTCTAGTAAATCTTAAAAATAACCATAATTAAAATTTTAATAATAACAAAAATCGCATAATAATAATTCTAGTAAATATATGTAATAATTTTATTCTAGTAAATACATGTAAAAGTATGTATCATAAAATTAGGAAAATTCATAAAAATGTTCCTCTCTCCTACTGTTGCCGTGCCCTACAGGGTCCATAATTGTTGCATGTTTTGTTGTTAAGATCTTTTATACATTATGGAGTGCAATAAAGTTTGAAATTGAAAAAATTGAAATTGAAGACGGGCTGTTCGAATCGTCAGGGATCCCAATCTTACGGACAGATTGGAGTCGCTGGAGCAGCGGAGAGACTGGGTCACTCTGTGTACTCTACCGACTCTTTCACGGGGAGTGCTCCGAGGAACTGTTTGACTTGGTACCACCGTCACCATTCTACCAACGTACCACTCGACATCGCAGCAGGGTTCATCCATTTCACCTGGAAACGTTATGGTCTTCAACTGTACGTTTCCAGCGATCATTTCTCCCACGTACGTGCAAGCTCTGGAATGAACTACCTGCTGCTGTGTTTCTCGAGCGCTATGACATGTCCTTCTTTAAACGAGGTTTAAGAAGAGCATTTCCTTCACGGTAGGCAGCGGCCTGGCTGTGCCCCTGCTATTACAAAGGTCCATGTGCAGCAGTTTCACTTACCATCAGGTGTGCTGCTTGCTCGTTTGCCACCGCTGGCAATAAAAAAAAACACATTTTTTTGAAATCACCATAACTTTTATGTTATGTTGTTTTTTGTGTAATGTACATTCTAATCACGATCTATGACCGTTAAACTACAACATACTCGAACAGTTGCCCCATAACCTGATACAGTCTGTATATATCGGTTTATGGACAAACCGATACAGACAACCAAATTTTTGAAGTGAAACTTCTTTACAATCGTTGTGATTTCAAACTCGATGAAAGGAAAAAGCGAGTCCATAGAGACACAAACACGTAAATGTATAGGATTCAGCCGGTGAGAGAATGAGATAAAGGATAAAGGAGTATCACTTAATATGTCGATAGCTTCTAAGTATAGTGAGTCAACTAACATTTTTAGGTTTTTTTAACTTTTTTGATGAAATGATAAAAAAATAACTTTATTTATCAATCTCTGTCATAAAAATTAAAAAAACATTGCAGAAAATTAGTGAAGCTTTTTCACCTGTGAAAGCTCATTACACCCGCAAAGATACAAATCGTAAATATTTGGATGGATCCTTATCGTTTCCTAAGATGTTTGACCTCTATAAAGAATGGTTTGATCCCGTTAACTATTTAAATGTCCAATGAATCACGTCGTAATCAATAAAAAAACTTAAAAATCCTAGAACAAGAATTTGAAAAAATAAACATTTTATCTTTGACACGCTCCCTTGTAAAATTGGAATTTTTCAGATGACTTTTCCTGACGTATAGCGATACGTAAGGAGCCATCGATGTGTCCTTTGTTTTGTACACACACTCTTTTTTTTTTGTTTTGATTAATCTACATTTTGGAATAATTTTCATATATTTCAGTTATTAGAACTTGTAGAAATTGAGATGCGTGAGCTATTGTCAGACTTTGGCTATGATGGTAATACAGTGCCTATGATTTACGGGTCCGCGTTAAAAGCTTTAAATGGTGATGAATCTGAATTTGGTACGTATATTTTGACTAATATTATAAATGCGAAAGTATGTTTGTTTGTTACGCTTTCACGCTTAAACCTCCGAACCTATTTCAAAAATACTTTCACTAATTTAAAGCTGTAATATCAGGGAGTAATATAGGCTATATTTTATCGCGGTATTCCCAGGTAACTAGGCGGGTAAGGCGACTGAAACCGAAGCGAAGCAAGGACGGGTTGCTAGTAATAAAATAAATATAACAAACATTAGATTAATATATCGGGAAAAGGGACACTAAATTAATGCAGCGTCATGTGTTTTGTACCTAGTAATGAATTTAAAAAAGAGCATAGGTAATCCTCAGGTAAGACCTTGCCGAGTAAAATAAATAGAATTAAATAACATTTATTGACCTCATATTTCACAACATATGCACAATAGTTTTGTTTATTTCCTTGAAATAATCCTTTTATTGCGGGGGACTTTATAAACTTGCAATTACATATACAAATGACATTCGGACTCAGACTAAAGATTCGTGGATCGCTCAAAGTATAGTCCTGGCAATCGAACTCACTGACACTTGGCATGGTAGGTCAGTATCTCAACTTCTACGCTATCTGTGCTGTCGAGATATCTAATGTACTCAGTAAAATTGAGATAGTGGAATACTAAGCGCTATATATAGTACAAGACCACCACATGACGCTTTCACGTTCCCGCCAAAATTACAGTTAACCCTACTTAATACTTGCTCGTTTGCCACCAAAGGCAATAAAAAAGTCGAGATAAAGTATCGGATTCGCGCACGAAGGGTTCCGTACCATTGACTAGGTAAACAACAGTAGGTACACAAATTTCATATTGTAACCTTTGGTACATAAATTTCATATTGTTTTGTAACTTACGAATATTGAGAAAAAAATACAAAAAATAATTGGCGTTTTTCATATGGGAGCCCCCCTTAAATATTAATTTAATTTTATTATTTAATTGTTTATTATTAAACTAAAAGTACAACTGAGTATTTTGTGAATATTTCAAGTGCTCTACTGTTGTCATTATCGATATCGAGCAAAAGAGGGCAAAAAATCACATTGTTGTATGGAACCCGATTAAATATTTATTTTAATTTGTTTTTAGCATTTGTTGTTATAGCGGCAATAGAAATACATAATTGGTAAACATTTCAACTGTTTAGCTATCGCGGTTCTTGAGATACAGCCTGGTGACAGACACGGACGGACAGACAGCAAAGTCTTAGTGATAGGGTCCCGTTTTTTCCCTTTGGGTACGTAACCCTAAAAATTAACAAATTTTAATCTCTTTAACATTTTGAAAATTCCTTAATAGGTGTACCATCAATACGAAATCTTCTAACAACGATGGACGAATACATACCAAAAATATCACGTGATCTACAATCACCATTTTTAATGCCAATTGACAACGCATTTACTGTACCCGGTAGAGGTACTGTGGTAGTCGGTACTGTCAAACGTGGTGTTATGAAGAGGAACGATGAAGCTGATCTGATGGGTTTCGGATACAATATCAAAACTACAATTTCGGATATGCAAATATTTAAAAAGAACGTCAACGAGGTTGGTATTATTGCTTAAAGAAATAATTTTCAGCTCATTGTCTCGGAGCCTCCTTCACAATGGGAGGCAAATTGACCTTACTCTACCATGCTGGTAAGACAGGTTGGTATAGGGTTTTGTTTCGAGTTTTCCATCTCATGTACAGATGTTATCATCATCATTTCAGCTCATATACGTCCCACTGTTGGGCTCGAGCCTCCTCCACAATAGGAGCGAAATTGACCTTACTATATGCTGGTCAGACAGGTTGGTATAGAGTTTTGTTTTGAGTTTTCTTTCACTTGTATAGATGTTATATGCATATTATATCCCTTAGTCGTCTTTTACGACATCAACGGGCAAAGTAGGGAGTGGTGAATTGTATTAATTAATTGTAGTCATAACATATCTTGCTCATCTTTTGACGACATACATCATATACTCACCAAGTACTAATTTCCAGGCCTCAGCAGGTGATAACGTCGGTGTATTACTCCGCGGAATGAAGATCAAGTCGGTTGAAACTGGAATGCTACTAACAGCATCGAAAAGTTGCCAAATGACTAACCATTATAAAGCAAAGATATATTTCTTGGCGAGAAGTGAGGGTGGGCGAAAAAAACCGATATTTTCGAAGTATTCTCAACAAATGTTCAGTGGCACTTGGAATATTGCATGTAGAATTGATTTAGGTAAGATGTTCTATTTTATTTAACTCTTGTAGGTCAGGAGTCAAATGTTCACCATAGATAAGGAGGTTTTACCCTCTTTTAGTCCTGAGAAATACTTTTGTCTTGGGATCCGCAATAAATTTATATAGCAAAATTAAACAGCAGGTGTTGGAAAAGATATGGTTATTTTTGAAGATTTTTGTAAGTAGATTTTGATGTTGGGGAGTAATTTAATGTAAGTCATCATCGTCGGTCCACTCGGTGGGGGCGATCTACACTAACCAGACTGTCCTACATTGGACGGAAGACCTGGCGAAAGTTGCTGGGCGTCGTTGGATGTAGGCGGCATAGAACCGCACCAAGGTTGAATGATGATGGTGATGAAATAGTCATCGATATGGTTACATGACGTCTTAGCACTAACACTATATCAATGTCGCTATAACTGTGGAGATGTTAAAACCAGATAAATATTTATAAACATTTAATTTACAAAATTATATTGAAATGAAAATGATATCAAGAATATTTAAAAATAACGACTGTTTGTTCATGTTCGCAGTTTTAAGTTTTCACTTCTGTCGCCAGTCCTCAAGATAGCTTATGTTCTTTATTTCTTTTTAATATTTTTTGCAGATCCATCAATGAACATGATGATGCCTGGAGATCACGGGGAGGTGTACCTCACTCTCCTCGAAGACATGGTTATGACACAAGGCCAGCCTTTCACGATAAGAGAGAACAACGTTACAGTTGCAACGGGCATTGTTACGGAGACTTTGAAATCTCTTAATATACCCAAAGGTAAATTGGGCAAAGTTGTCCTGGAATTTAAGGAATAAGAATATGAAGAAATATGTATTTTAAAGTGAAACTTCTTTAGAATCATTGTGATTTCAAACTCGATGAAACGAAAAAGCGAGTCCATATAGAGACACAAACACGTAAATGTATAAGATTCAGCCGGCGAGAGAATGAGATAAAGGATAAAGCATGATACATGATAAGGAGGTTTACTTCTGATATGCGTACTTTGTCCACACACTTTTTTTTGTATTTTAAAATGGAGGGAAAAAGGAAGACCCACGGTTAATAAATATACCGCACACCTTAAGAAAGGAATACAGGATAGGCTATAAGGAAGTCTTCTTACTCCTAAGTGACAAGCAGCCTCCATAATTTTCCTTAATTTCTAAATACTTGTATTTAATATGAATGTAGAATTGTAGATATTGTTAATAAATGAATTTGTAAATAATTTTTTCCTTTTCAATTTTATCCTAAGTCTGATCTCGACCGCCCAGGACAATGAAGTTAGGAAGCGATACAGATGGTTCGAAGGGAAACCTTTTAATTGTCCCGGACAGCAGCCTAAAACGGAGCTATATGAAAAGATTCCGAGTACATATTCGACTGAGCAGTGGTAGGACCACACTGTTGACAGTAGTCTGTCTACAGTCGCCGGCCGGCCAGTCACACTGAGCAGAAAATCGCTCCATTTGGTGAGTGAGGGAGCCGGAAGCCCAACTTTCTGAGGATGTTTGCATATGGTGCGTTTTGGTGATGCCTTAAGTATTACCGAATGTCATTGCACACATTCACACTCCCTTAACATTCTTCATGGTAGGCAGCGGTCTAGCAAAAGTCTATGAGCAGTAGTAGCATCACTTACCATCAGGTATACTGTTTGCTCGTTTGCCACAGTATGTAATATAAAAAAAGAATATATGATAACAGTTAGAATTATTAACATGATCTTAGTATGTCCCACTGTCGAGCTCAATCCTCTTCCACAAGAGGGCAATTGACCTTCTATATTGCAGTGGTCAGACGTGGTGGTATAGGGTTTACCTTGAGTTTCCCTTTTCTCGCATAGATGTTATCTATTATAGATAAATCCTTTACGACACCCACGGGCAAGAAAGGGGATGGTTAATTGTATTCTTATGCCGTCACCACATTTGGACGTGGTCTGAATATACTATGATATTGACATGCTGAGAATGAAAGTGTCAAAGGTAAATCATTGGATGCCCGACGACGTTTCAAACACTTCTCAGCGTTCATGGTTACGAGCAGACTAAGATGTCTCACGTCCAACAAGTCATCATTATTACAGAGATTAACTACCCGCTACAGAATTAGTTATTAAATTTTGACCCACATTTTGGATTAAAGCGTCATAATATTCGCATAAACTTCAGAAATCAAACTTTGGTTTACCTTTAAGGTAAACCAAATAAAACTGCACAAAACATTTTATTCATTATATATTTTTTGTCAGAAGGTAATTAATACAGTGCCAAAACAGTAACAAAAACATTAGTAAGAAAAATCAAGACTGCATCTAGCATCAACTACTCAATATTCAGATAAACAATAATCCTATAATATATATAGGAGCACGACGATATTATTTTTTTTATTAATAATCATATTTTTTTCACAACAATTGAACTCACAGTTGGCATAGTGACTATAATATATGGTGAACTAGAATCATAACACCGATACGCTTAATGGATATTTTTATTTTCTTCTACATTATTATTCGGAGGGTAGTTATGCGCAATATTATTTTTCTTAAGTCCGTATACTTAAAACAAAAATTCGATTGATTAAATTCATAAGCACAGTTCATTTAATTACAAATCATAGCTTAGTCATTTTAGTTTGCAATTGTACATTCAGTCGTATGTAGCCTTACTTTCACATCGAAAATCATTAACATTATACTTTATTTATAAATAACAATCATTGGCAATAATAAATTATAATATTTTTTTTTTTGTAGTAAATAATTTTAACGCTAAAATATTACATTATTCATTAATGAATACATAAAATTATCATTTGTTTCTCACTCGTATAATAAATGGAGATTCATATTCGTGCATAACTACCCGCATAATACTGCGCAATTGCAGAAACTGCGACAACCTCATCCAGATACAACTTGCTCAAAAATCAGTCTGTCAAATGCCACGTCCCAATCTAACATTTAATCATAAAAATTACTTGAATACACTGATTTCTAACACGAAGAAGAAAAGACACCTTCAAAATATTGTATTTATTTTTAAAACATCTATGTAAAATGCTATACCGTTAGCGTGAGGTGAGTTAATCTTATTTATATTCTTGGTCCGAGCGAGCTAACTTGGCATCTTATGAAATACAATAGCATCGTACAAACCATTTTCTTTTTTCTTTGAAAAATTAGTATTACGCTTTCGATAATGCGCGTCTCGACTACACTAAAGCGGTCGTTTTTATACAAAAATAAGGTTATTTCTCAACACTTTTTTCTAAAATGTTACAAATGTTGAAAGTAGAGTAAGCAAATTAGTACAAAGTCAGACGATTCTAAAATAGGTTTTTTTTTTTTAAATATAATAATTATTATTAGGACATTTATATGTAATAGTAATTATGATTTGGACATTACATACAATACGTATTTACTTATTACAAAGTAAAATGAGTCCACCATAGGAAATTTGTTACACAAATATCTAAGACGCAAAAATTCCCATGGCGATTTCTCAAAATACTCCCTTTTTCAGTGCAGCTCAAACATAAAGCTAAATTTAGACAAACATATCGCTACCGCGTCGAAGGACACAATACAAAATATTGCATTTTTTTTTTATTATGACAATACATTTTTCACACGCTACAAATTGCCTAAAAATCGTTTAAAAGACTTGACTAACACATACTTATCAATTTTAAGCTTACGTATTTTGATTAAATAATTAAAACCATATATTTTTGCAATTAAGCTATTTAAAATAGCTTTTCATTTGATTATTTTGCATTGTGTCATTTATAACATTCAAGGCTTTAAATATAATTCTGAATACTTACAGCTATTTTAGCTACATTCCAAAGGTGCTTACAATGTTTCCCTAATAACAATTACCACGAAAAACTTGCAGTTAAATATATAATTTCTCAATTCGTATTGGACAGGAGTGTATCTTTTTCTGATACATATAGTATTATAGATTGTCTCTTAGTAATTTTGGTATGAATTAAACCATTGATAGACGGTCAATATTGCTCCCAAATTGAATTATGGCGTTTTCAACTGCTGTTGAGTAGTTGAAAACGACAGAAATTATTTCGCATTATTCTCCACGGACTTAAGGTCACCCATAGATATGACGTTAGGAAAATTAAGCAAATTTAATGCGATATTACAAATATGGCATTGTTAATTATAATACAGAATAAAGCGATAACTAACGCGATAATTAATTTACGATTAATGCGTTAACAAATGCATTTTCGAAGAATTTTACACTAATCAAATTGGATCATGGGGATTGTAGAATATTGTTTAAATGTGGGAGACTCGTTAATTATTATTGAAATATATATTTAAAGGACAAATGAAATTCGCGATGCATTATTTTTTTTACATTTTTTAATGTTATGTAATAAGAATAGCTAATATTTAATTCATGAGAAATATTTTTTACGAAACTAATTATTCGTAAAAGAAATAATATATACATTGCGCCATATAAGTGAAAATTGTGTGGCAATTAAATATACGCATTAACGGGAGTAATTTGGCCTACGTAAAAGAAAAAGTATACATTGTGCCAATTAAATGAAAATTGTGTGGCAACTAATTGAACATAAGCATTATCATAAGTAATTTGACCGTCTATAGATGGCTCGAACAAGACGTCCCAGGAGAGAGACGTGCATTATCAAAGTATACATTTTTAGCACACCATCACATGTCGCAAATACCGACAAATACGGAATTAAGTTTTAATAAGCTCATAAAATTCGATATTCACCACAGATAGTATTATTTTGTATTTATTACATATATATATCCATCAAGAATCTTAAAAACACCTATTATTTTTTTATTACACGGACAGATCCAAAGTTATAAACATGAGATAAGGACTAGCGATCATGAATCTAATTTTATATACTATGTATTATAATAATGTTCGCGACTACAAAGCTTCGGCTAAAAACAACAAACAAAATATACAACTAGAAACAATGATAATAAAAACAGAATGCAGTTTCATGGGCGTTAAGACAGTGGCAGTGTTTATAGAAATGCTAAAAGATTATATTGAAATACATCAAAGGATTCTCTCCATTTCTTCCAAACAATAATCGTGTAACGAGTTAATTGGAGTAAGCTCAATTGTTTTAAGTAATTAATTTACTATTTTATGGCATTTGAAATGTAGTTGGAATAAAATTAAATATAGTGAGATTTAGGAATACTGAACAAACAGACATTGCAATTATCCCATTACATGCATATAGTTAAACCGAATTAAACACTGTCACTTAAAAATTAAATTATAATAAAATACAACTTAATGGTGTCGTTAAGTCGTGTCTACCATAGAACCACACCAATTAGGTACGTTATGCACTAAAAAAAATCCAAGTGGCGTAATATCTGAACAGAGAGAAAAATTGTGAGATAAAATAATAATCAACATTTTCTCACGCTCAAATATATGTTTTAATACTTGTTTACGCGCACAAGTTTTACCTAAAATATGTAAAAAATTAATTCACCAACACTTATCAACTAGAAAAATATTTTTAGAAATTCTCACTTACATTTAAAGAGGAACTGGCAAAATAAATCCTGTATTTTCCAAGTTTATTATTTTTAATATATTTTTTTTCATTATTTATGCATTCAAATCACAATTGAATACAACAAAAAAACAAACCAGATTTTGGTCCTCGCATATATAAAATTCATGATGCCATTCCTATAAATTGGACAGAACTATTCACTGTATGAGTTGGCGAGTAGCAAAAATATTAGTTAAACTATGCAACACTAAACAATGGCTCAAAATATCAAATCCACTAAATACCCAATAGAAAAAAAAAACTGCCTATATGTTACGACAAAACCTCGTAAAGCAATGTTAAAACTTAAGAATCTAATAGAGTTAAGATTAAGATGGTGGCAGACCGTGACGCTGTGAAGCGACTGGCTTGAACATATCACAATAGACTATCTAATAGGACTAACCACCCTTATTGTCCACACTCATTCAACTATAAATACTATCTTTGCAACTAATATTAAAAATTAAAAAAAAAAGGGAACATCCTATAACTTTTACATCCGAACTACGAATCAACAGTATCAAAAAGTGATAATTTGATAATTAGAATAGAGGATTTTTGTGCACAAGAATGCGTATTGGCGCCTAACATGGGGGCGGCATGTTACTACATATATCGACGCTACGCATCAGACTAATTATCCGTCACTTAAAAAGGACACATCGA
Source organism: Lymantria dispar (assembly GCA_032191425.1). Taxonomy (NCBI): domain Eukaryota; kingdom Metazoa; phylum Arthropoda; class Insecta; order Lepidoptera; family Erebidae; genus Lymantria; species Lymantria dispar. The sequence goes on along the minus strand of CM063465.1, from coordinate 16,815,295 downwards.
TTATATTATGCTAAACAGTTATATTTCAATTCTTAACGAAGATTTTTATATGGTTATATTAAAAAACATTTAACTATTAGATTCGTACTATAAGCTTTAGGACCGTATCCACCTATATTTATCTTTGCCAAGTGGCAAAATTTCATAACGACATCACACATCTACACAACTAGCATCGTTTAAAATAGATAAAAAACCAACTATTTCAACAATACAAATATTAGCAGGTATTACAATCTAAACATTTGAGTTTGTGTATTTCAATTATTAGGTTTTTTTTCATGATCAATTATCCATCGTTTTTTTTTTTAATTATAAATATTCATCCGTAAATTATTATCAAATTCGATAAAGCTCTAAGATTGATCCACATTCACATAAAATTTCCCGGATACCCGAGTTAACACTGAAGCATGTAAGTTTTTATTTTTTGATTGGGCCACACGCCAATTAATTTTAGTTTTAAAATCGTCTTAAAACCGTCACTGGCGCCCATAACAAGGAACATTATATTTAAAACTAAATACAAAAGACGGGAATTATTTTTAAGGTAACCGACAGTGGTCGAGACTCGCGAAAGCTAAGATTAATATGAGAAAACCATATCTCCAGTCTTACTAACGATGTAATACACTACGCATTCCTAACAAAATATAAAAAAAATCTAGCTTGTATTCACTAGCTTGGTGCCTCACACATTTTTTTTTGTACATTCAGGATTTTTTGGGAGCAAAACCGCCTGTGTGGGAGAAACAATTTTTTAACAGTAACACTGACAACAGAAGCTCTAGTACATTCGAATATAAATTTTAGTCATACCTCTATAGAAATCCTTTATACATTCTGATTATATATTTTTTAGAAAATTTTGCAAGGGAAATATTTAGGCCATACCAAAAGCAGGTTACGATTTTATATTTCAAAGGTTCACACGTAGGATTTGAGCAATTATTTTTAATAAAATACCGAGCTACTGTTACAAGTTTACTACTTATTTTAATGCGTTATTATGCACGTACAAAATTGCATATTAATATCAGAAATAAACCTTCGTACAACGATCTAATCACAGTTTTGTCTATGTTTTTTTAATATTTTCTTTTTTTATAGACATACACAAGCGTTTTATCTGCAATTTTGTACGCTATTCGCATAACGGATACACATTATCTAACCAACATCGACGACATACGAAAATATTTGCGAACAACACGTCTATACTAAAAATCTCAATTCATCTAAACATTGACTAAAATCAAACAAAACAAAATAACAATCGCTATTATTATTATTATATTCATGCATTTTTACTACCTACAAAATTTCTAGCATTCGTAAGTTCCCTTAGGTTTAAATAATGCGTATGTCCACATTCTGTGGGTTTTGAGAACAGCAGTTTAGAGATATTGTTCCGATTATCCAATTCTTCGATCGTCTTAAAGTTATTTATATGAAGTATAACGCGAACAAATTAAATATGACAATAACGGGCATAAAATAATGCGATAATTATATTATTACATTCAGTTAAGATTAACATTTAGTAAATAACTTTTAAGCGACGATTGAAAAATTGCCGTCTTAGTCTCGCCTCCTTTCATAGATCTCAATTTCAGATCATTTAGTTTTTTTTTTATAAAACTTCACTTACACCTACGAGCTATCTGAACAAACTATCTTTAAGGTTTGAGCACGGCCTTAAAGCTATTAAAGCGAGACCAGTTAAATAATATTGAGATTTGTATTATTCAAATTTATTGAAATATACAAGGCAATGAAGGCTTAACTCTTATTTGATATAAGACCTCCGAAAATCTATCAATAAGCAATCGATTTGATATAAAAATTAGTAAAAGTAAAAAAAACTGAAAAAAAAATCAGTAAATACTATTAATTTCTATAGAATATATTAGTTAATGGGTTATTCTGTGTGGCGACGGCTACTAATACTGCCCAACTCTTATATTGCTCGTGGATATCGTAAGACGAACAAAGGCTTTACATAGAACCAACTCCAAGTCGTGTCCCCTGGTCAACGATTACATTCCCACAGAGATTTGAATATTGCATCCGCAATTTTGGCCTACTGAAAATTGTGTCACTATATATAATATTTTTTCTTCGTAAATTATAAAACATAAAATGTTAAGTATCTAATGAGAGTTTTAGCTGATAACTTGAAGATCATGTTGTTCATCTTCTCAGCTTGTCCCCTCCATACTAGATGGACAATTGATTTACAGTTGGTATAGGGTTCTATTCCGAATTTACATCCTTTTGCATAGATTATATATGGATATTAAAAATTTTAGTCATTTTTACGACATCCACGTGCAAGAGAGGTTGTGAATTCTTACTCAGTCACCACACAGAAAAGTTTGCTCATAACAGTTTATCCTACGAATAGATATTAGTTTCGGATGCCTTATATTAAAATAACGAAAATACTAAAACGAATGTCCTCAAAACCACAGTTAATACACATTTAGACGATTTGAAGCCAACGTATTTTATGCCGCAATCCGCTATATAACAAGGTCATAATCGTTGAGTATCTAGCACCTTATTGTATACTCATAAAACATTTTTGCGGATCACAAGCCAGGAGAGCTCAAAGGACGAATCACTGATAAAATTCAGAATCTACATTTAAAAAACTCACATCTGACTTATTTTTATAGTTCATTATTGAATTTAAATTAAGTACTGAATAATAGATTTGGTATCTTTCTTTTTTAGAAATTTTTCACGCATTAAGGGCTAAGGACAATATTTATTTAAATTTATAATTAGGTTATATATCACACAATACTCTTAAAGATATGCTCTTATAAGCGTTGGTCATTGAAATTCAGAAATGATATATTATTAAAGTTTTTTTTTTATTAATAATCAGCGTACAAGATTAACTTCTTAAATGTGAAATAAATTAGAAAAAACAAATTTTTGGATTGATTTGGAAATGGATTAAAAATGCAACAGGGAAGAAGCTTATGCTATGAAAATTCCAATATAGTATGGACGGAAGGAAATATTTATTGAGCTAAAATAAATGGGCTTATATGTGAGCCTGATGGTTCTTTGGGGCATTGAGGTTCACAGCCTTCAAACATTAAAGCGAATATATGTTTGTAACAGACTTTAAAATGTCATAATGATATGAAATTCATATACAATGGGTGATTTCTTTTTTCATGTCAATATTATAAATTTATAAAATCGGCAATTTAATTAGGTCATTTTCGAATAAGCAATTTTAGATAGAATTAATAACTGTTGATTAAATAAAAATCTATCTGCTTTAAAAAATATTTTGTTACGGGTTTTATTGCGTGTTTGAATTTAAATTTCGAAGACTTTTCAGCGTTCATGGTCACGGGAGGACTAAGGTGTTTATAGTTCAGAGATTTATATCTACCCGCAACAGAATTATTTATTAAATTGTTACCCACATTTTTGTCGGGTAATTAAAAATCAAATATGTACAAACGTGACAAAATAAGTACAGACAGTCCTCGTACTTACGGCATGATAGCTTCTCGAAATACGTGACGTAAGTCGAAACATATTTTTTTATATGTTTACATGTAAAATTTAAGGATTAGGATCCACACGGAATGAAACTTTAATATGTAATGAGAAATAATAAATTAAACTTTTGGCATAAAGAAACTATCACCCCTACAACTACAACCCCACGGACTTTGAACTCGTGACAAGTGAATTCTCCTATGCCGGCAATCAAAACAATTGACGTATGTTTGAGGAATAGTGTCAAAACATTGTTTGACTTGAAACGACGTAAGTTGAGGACTCCCTGTAAAATTTATTTTATTTCAAATTTAATAATCGCGTAAACATCAAAAATCTTTATATCACTCCACTAAAGATACTTTTGAGTGGATAAAACTTTTGAAGGTCGACTTAAAACGACCTTGAAGGCATTATTTCATCAACGTATCACTTCTTTTTTTTATATTTCATCTCGAATTTATATTTATATAAATGCAATAGATTTTGTAAGTTATCTACAATATATAAAGCGGATATTTAAAGCGAGGCGATTCATTTATAAAATATATAGGTTGCTTTTCAATATTCTACAAAAGCAAATTTATCTAGAGAGCTTCGTAATAATTATCTTTGATTTATTTACGTATACAAAATAACCAATATTTGGTAGCAATATTTAAATCGAATAATAACAATGCCCCAAAGAAAACCTAACAATTTTAAAAGAAGCTAGTTGTGGCACTTTAGGGTTTCCCATACTTTATTCTAGAAGACTGCATGCAAGCAATTCATAGCCAATATAATCGTATTATAATGATTTTTATATAAATAATATTGTAAATAAATTCATCTGAGAACTTAAATAACTCGCATCGGCTACACTGAATATGCGATAAAGGAATTTTTGTTTTAATTAATATCAGTATAATGCAATCAACCTATAATTTTTTTTTAAAGCACTGTTTTGATATTGGTCCATTTATAAATCATAATTCAAACTTAAATTCAACATTAGCTGCCCTGTTTTATATAGAATCGTATTTCAATGTAGCCAAGACTTTAAAGAATTCATTCAACAAATAATAAACTTTTCAAACAGTTAATGTCTTAGTACCTTTTCAATTAGCGCATCATAAAAAAACGTTGTAATAGAATATTTCTACATTGCAAGATAGTGTTTTGAGGTAAATAGTTATTATATATATGGCAACATCGGAAAACAGTAAGATTATCAGTGACAAATATAGATTTAGCATTCGATAAAACGAGAAATAATTACCCTAACTACTAATTGGCTAAAAAACTAAAACTTTTTTTAATAATAATATTGTGCTAAATATTTTTCTTTAAGAACAATAATATCTTGCGACTACATGCTATATAACGCTAAGTGCGATTCGATTGTACTATTACACTTCTAACATATATTAATGGAAGCTTTAACGCATGGGGTTGGCATTCAATTTTCGAAGGTCAAGGTCGCAATTTTTCAAAGGTCATCATATATGAAATAGATCTCAAAATATATAAAACCAGAGACTGCCTGTTGTAGTCATATATATCATCACTTCTTTTTATAACACAAAATTATTATCTCTATGAACAGTCAATTATATAGCGCAAAAATAAATTTTAACGGACTAGAAATTTCTGAGATTGGCACTTTTAAATACACAAAAGCTCTTCAAATTTACAATAGTATTATGCATTTAATACATTAGAACGAGACTTGAATGACTAACTAGATAAGCGTGATATTCACTGATAATTTAAGAGATGTTAGGATTCATTTCATTTTAACATTTTTATATCGTTAAATAGCTGACGAACTAGCGTTCATTATATTAAATGGTATCTGCCGTTCCGATACCATTAATAAAGCAGGGGGACAAACTACCAATAATTATAAATATAATAAAATAACAAGACAACAAATAATTTACTTTCAAAGCCAACCCCATTGTTTAACGATCAGCACTACGAGTGCACAAATATAAAGAAAAATAAATAAAGCTTATTGCACACGGAAATGCATTACGAGAAATGTTAACAAAAACAATTAAACGCTATCATTTCTCGCACGTTTGTACACAATATTAGGGCATCAAAATGCATGCACATTTTATAGAAAGGCACTAAATTCAACGAATAATAATAATAAAAAAAAAATAACTATAGTCGTTTTATATTTGATTAAATAAATATGTTACTGCCGGTTTTTTTAGTATTAATTTATCTCTATGACTGAAATTAATTGTTCGCCCAAAAGGCAGGCAACGGTCGCACGGTAATTTCCTACCGCTTTATGGTCTCTTGCAGTCAAACCAAAGACACACGTGTTATATTTTTTATCGGCTATGGACTAAGCTTTTCCCGCCCGAGGCGGTGAGTCTCATTACCCCCCGTATATCTGGTTACCGCCCTGAGCATAACCAACCCAGCTAATTTAAGTTAGGAACTTAATTTTTCATTTTAAATGATCGAAAGGGGATTATATGAAGAACCTGCAATTTAGAACGCTTTTCGATGTAATTGGATTTTTTTAGAAAAATCTTTTATCGTTCTCTTTATATTTTTAGGATATTTTTCTTATCAATTTACTATATATTTAATCATATAAAAACATGCTTTCCCCACCAAATTATCATTATTTAATAGTCGGTAAAGTCTAAAATTAAATAAAATGCTCAAAATTCATTATTACTTAAAGGGCATGTTGACTACATATAAATTGATAGGATAGGGTTTTTGAAGTTTCTAGCTAATAACCGGTTAAATATAAGTTCTATACTATGGTTGAGAGATTGAAACTTGTGAAGGTACTTCACAAAAAAAGTGGGTAGTTGGAAAATAAACTTTTTATGTTAAATGTCTAAACTTTAGATAATCTTAAACTAACTGGTTCTCTGCTTTTTTATTATTAAAAACCGGCAGTACAACGATTTAAACGAACAATAATGAAAAATACAACTAAACAACTAATATTTGTTCTTACACACTAACAAACTAAAGATGGAAGATTTCATATAACCCTAACATTTTGGTTGAATACCGCCCAAAGGCGATTTTGTGCACTGTATGAAAAAAAAAACATTAAAGCATCTGATGTTATTTGAACCTTATTACGAAGGCTATGAGGATTACAATTCCTTGGCGTACCTGAGCATTGACTAATGAAAATATAGACTATATAGGAACCGACTTGTGTCAATTCGTTTTGGCCGTATGTTTAGAACACTGGTGCATATACGTATTTTTTTTTTCAACCCTTGCACCACACGCAAGTTTAGGGTGGAAACGCTACAATAAAAATTATAATTTACAAACAATTGACGAAAACTAGCCGACTCGAAAGCATCGAACCTCAGGGTAAAAACACCAATTACTTACACATTACAAAATAAAAATATATCCTTCACATTGTTAAGCAATTATTTTATACCAAGCTGTGAAGGGTATTTGATATTTTTTAATGACCATAATTGTTATCCTACCCTCATTTACAACCGATTCAGTACATTAAAATCCGAATAAGCACTAACTATTAACTATAAAAATTCATTCGAATTTAAATTCATTGTTTTTTATTTTTTTATTTTTATAATTTTACTCAGAATAAATAAAAAAAGTGGTACACTTACACACTAATAGTTTATAACTTCATTTCATATATTTTATTAAATGTAATTCGCACGAAACGTGAATATATTAAAATAGTGTCAACTAATAATGTAGAAACATCACATTTTAATGGGCTTTAACTTGTGCCGGTGTGAGCGAAAATACACTTTCAAACTATTATATAAATACTTCATTTGTGTGACTAGATCTTGCTAACGACCGAAATTTATAACCTTTTTAATCCAAAATCTTAAGACTTACGATTCTATTCCTATCACTTTATTTATTATAATTAACTGACTCAAATGCGCGCGAATTAATTGTTTGTTAACAGAAATAGTATATTCGAGCGTAATATTACTGATAATAATGCTATTTTGAAACTTTATATGCGAATTTTATCCAATTACCCTCATTAAATTATAACTATACTTATTAGTTATTTAACATACTGCAATGCTATATTAAAACAGATGTTAAACGTGAAAATATATTTGTAAATTACTAATTAAGTCAATATTATAAACGAAATACCATCTATATAATATTAAGAGACGACTTACAAATCCTTGATCAATTACAACTCCACACATGGGTTTTCAAAGCATTATTTCAGTGTTCTAATACTATCATCGCCTTTTGCCTTTCTATTGATACCAGTCTGAGACACATCATTTGGATGGTTTCAAAGTCTATAGCCGTGGTAAAGCCACAGCATGTTATAAAAAAAAAAATTAAGCAATGACATTTAGATAATAAAAGGATAATCCTAAAGTATATAAGTCTAAAGATTGTGAATCAAAATTAGGTTATTAATTTTCGATGTTAGTTTTTATTGATAGAGATATGATTCATTCTACAATGTTTAGTACTCATATGAAAATTCTTGGTATATAAAATTTAATGGCAAAAAAAAATAAAATAAAAATAGTGGTACTCGTAGCTTGGATATATTACAAACGTTTTCTGAATGTAATTCAGTAGCAAAAATGTGTAAATCACGTTTCAAGCCAAATAGTGATCGATATCTTTCAGGGCGATTTTATATAAATCAACTTGGCTAAAAGCTACGGAATGAAAAAGGTAATTACAGCGGCTTGCCTTGTTAGAGTTAAACGCAAATAGATGTAAAATTGAATCTTGTTTTCCTGAATAAAAATTTTAATAGAATATTTTATGTATAATTGGATTAATTCTGATAAAATTCAGAAAATGTTAGACTATGAAGGCAAATAAGCCTCTGTTTTATTTTTACAATTATTATAAATCGCATATCAAGCGAAAAGGCTATATATACTCTTAGGGCAACACTACATTTTAGTTTACCTCATTATAGGTAAAATGGTTATGTAAATGAATTGGTAAGCTGCAAGGCAGAGACAGCACAATATGATTGGTGTAATCAAAAAGCACAGAGCCCTCGGTCAGCAGGTTATGGCCTCCATTTCATATAAAATAGATGACGTCATATAACAGCCCTCTAGAAATAGATGTTAAAACGATAAAAATCATTCTTCAGATTTAGATTTATATGGCAAATCTCGCTTTAATACCATGCTTCGTTATGCTTTTTTATATCAACAAGAATTTTCAATATAGTACCAAAACACCATATTCAATACCATAACCCGAAATATTTTCGGATTCACATAAAATTTTAAAACCCCATCTACTTCTAAATCTAAACATTCAATTCTAAAAAACGTATTTTTTTTTTTATTACCCGCACGCCCATAATGAGACTAATGTTTTATTTTTAATCGCTCACACCAATAAATTTGGCAACGACAGCCAATAAATACGCCCACTTAATACTTTTTTAAACAGCTAAGCACAATGAATAAATAACGTAGAATCGACACTGGCTACCCTACACACAGATTAATATGTATTTTTAATTCATATTATCAATTATCATGGTCTCTATTATACCTGTCTTAGTCTTTGTCAAGAGTGCACTTTTTGTAATCGTGTGCGCTTAGTAATATCTACTATTTGGTAGAATTTGATAGGATGTATGATATCCTACTCAACAGTACACATTAAATAACTATATAAATAAGTGTGCTCGGATCGACAAACTTATGATAATTATAAATAGTTATATTAATCATAATAACTGGGACAAATGTGGAATGGACAACGTCATAAAAATATTTATAAAAATCTGTGTAGCCTTTTAAAATAACAACGAAGATATATGTCTACGTTCGTCGCCATTTTAAAGCGTATATGTAATTAAGATATTTAATTATCAAGCATGTTTATTTACGGAGCTATATGTTGTGTACTATTGTAAACGAGAAGACTTCCAAATCATCATTTCATATCGTTATAAAAATCTACTATTTAGTAGAAATTTGTATACGTTTATTGGCATTTGGACATTTTTAAAGTAGCATACGTAATCTTAAAAATTAAAATTTATAATTGGGTAGGAATCAATTTGTGGCAACATTAAAAGCCAGACACGAAATGGTGATTATGAAATATTTTAGCTAACAAGCTTAAGCATTTATTATATACTTTATTTTATTTATTCAATGCTGTTTGTTAGGCACAGATATGAAATAGCAAAATATTACTAAGCCACACAGATGCACAACTAGTTTTTAACAATTATAAAAAGTGCTCCTCTATATAATTTCCCTATATATTACTTGTTTTTTTTTGATATGATATTATGATTGCAACGAACCCTTTTGCACAACGTCTAACGTAGAGTTTTAAAGATAATATGAAATACAGACTTTTTAACAGGAAGGATTTAATTATGTATAAAAAATATAGGTTTGAAATCGTAAATTAAATTTTATTTTTCTTTCATTTATTTTTTGTAAGACGCGTTTTGTAAATCATCGGATTTCATATTACCCTAAAACACGGGATGTTGAATATGTCAATATCAATTATGTTCGTAATAAAAACGCTTTTATAGTTAAAATAATGCGTTAAAATCTTATTACAAATTGTATAGAAAACATTATCGCTTAATTCTTGAATTTCACTAAATTGAGCAAAGTATGTTGACATAAAATTGAGCAGTCATTTAATAATTCGAGTATTCAATAATTTATTAACAAAATTTGGGATATAATAAATAAATGACAGGTAAAACTGGATATTTTTGCTCAATTCAACATGCTTTGCTCAAATCCTTTATATAAAGGTACATAAAATTTGGCTGAGAAAGCCCAGCTATCGATATTGGACCTTATTTGTGTTGAAATAAGCATAATAAACATATAAACTACTATACTAAATATTTCAGTAGGAATTATTGTGTCGTAAAGTTCATCAATAATATTTTTATTAGTGGAAAAGAAAATTCCTATTAATTATATACACCCTAATTAAGCCAATTCAATTATTTTTTATATATCATAGTCGCCCTCATTTAGAAAAGTTATTTTCTAAATGGGGGTGACTCTCTTAATATCTTTATAAGTTCCTTGCGTACGTGTGTATGTCACTCAACTCCTCCTAAACGACTCGATCGATGTTGGTGAAATTTTTTGTGCATGTACAAGGGGATTCGAGAATTGTTTAAATTAACAATTGGACCCGGTAGGTGGCGCTTATTTGAACAGAACAACGTCTGTGGGGTCAGCTATAGTTTTACATAAAAAATAAACAGTACAATAGCATTTCCAATGTAAGAAGTGGGAATTCTTATAGAGAGAAGTGATCCCACCTCTGACTTGTAATGATAATAACAGTAATTCATTTATATGATTCTTTTTTTAAATTATTACGTATTCATGGGCCATAGATACAAAGTCCTTTAGCCGAATATATTGTTTATGGAAACTGAATATAACCAAGTTTTTCAGTTTCTTTATATCTTTTTCGAATAATATTTTACTTCTTTATATTGAGTAGCTTGTAATGGTTGTTAATTGAATGCTAAGAACCACATTACGATTCCTCTAGTTTTGGCAGAGCATGAACAAATTACGCAGAAGTCACTAATATATCATATTCACTACACTGTAGCACTTTTTTTACATTACTACATAAAATAAAATACTAACATAGTAAACATAATTTAAAAGCTCCAAAACACATTACGACATGTCCACCAAAACTCACATTTATTACAAAAAAATCATAATATGAAGCTATTATTAAAATTGGAAAGCTTTTTTTACTCATTTAATTCTAAAAAAAATTTATTGGATCATTTCTCCTTTACATCAAAAGAGTGCTACATTTAAAATTTTTATCAAGGCTTATTTTCAGGGAGGAGTTGAAAAGGAGAACCACATAAGCCAATTACATTATTAGTTATAACCCCATCTTCCCATTTATTAAATTTAATTCTAATGAAATTACAAATGTTACATAAATTATCTTGTATATAATTTTTATTTCAACACAAATAAGGTTCAAATACGTACAAAAACCAGCTTAATTAATAGGTCCTGTAGCCAAATAGTGGTAAGGATGACGGTTATGCATGAATCTAGTATTGTCATACCTCTGGTTCTTCTGATAGAAGTCGTTCCGCTGTACCTTTCTGTAGTTCTGAGTTCTACGCTGCTGATTCTTCTCTTGGGTCTTCTCAGTTGATTTGTTTGTAGCCTTTGATTCATTTTTATTATCATGTTTTGGAGGCTCCGTTGGTTTCTCCTATAAATAAAAATAGTATTTTATTTAAATTACTAAGATTTACTACAGTTCTGCCCGCCTTTGCCCGTAGTTGTCGTAAAAGACGACTAAGGGATATAATATCTATGCAAGAGAAGGAAAACTCGAAACAAAACCTTATACCAACACGTCTGACCAGCATGGTATAGTAGGTCAATTTCTCTCCCTTAGTTAAGGAGATCCGATAAGATGAATGAACTGAGATTTAACATTTTGTCATGCTAGGTTAGAATGAGGGTGCTGAATTGTATTCCTACTCTGACAACAGACAGAAACATCAAGAAAAAGAAATTACTATTTTTATCAACCTTTTGTGTTATAATTTCACCCCTTATCCCCAAAGGAGTCTAGTAATATATCAGCATTTTTGTATCAATTTTTAAAATTATAAATTATTTATCATTCCTAGACACACGGGATATTTATTACCATATACTGAAAGCAGTTTTAATTTAGCTCTTAAAGTCAATTCAGCCATTGGTTGTCTATACAAATGTCCGTTTTCTCTCCTGCAGTGATGAAAGATCGAAGTCAATAGTCATAAGTCATCATCAACCTGACCTTATTCCAATTGCTTGTGGTAGACTCATGCTCTTCTTTCATAGTACATATAGCAAAAATTATTTGGAATAGTAGTATGACCGGCCGCCTGCCTGACGTCAACACTCAATGAAACGAAAATGCAATTGTTGATCGAACAGCATGAGATGGAGTTGGCAGGGCTATATAAACTTTTAGTCGTCTTTTAAAACATACAAGAGCAATTTATGGGCTGGTAATATCATCATCATCACGACTCATAAGTCCCACTGCTCAGGTCGCGGCTCCTCCACTTGGGAGAGAAATTGATCTCAATATGATGCGGAACAGATTGATATAGGGTTTTGTGCATGCATTTTTTTATTGCAAATGGTAGCAAACAATCAAACTCAACTCGGACCAACTCCATCTGGTACCATTTGGGTCAACGATTACATTCCCAAGGAGGGTTGACGTCAGGCAGGCGGCCGGTCATAAAAGTCATTGCCGAAACTTTTTGCAATATGTCAAAATAGATGACATATTGCGTCGACCCCAAGTAATTGGGATAAGAGCAAGATGATGATGGTAGCAAACAATCAAATAGTACAGCTGATGGTAAGTGTTGCTGCCGCTCATGGATCTTTGCAAGGCCGCTGCTTACTGTGAAGAAAGTGAAGGCGGTGAATGCGTGCAATGAGGTTCGGTGATACTAAAGGCATCACCGAAACACACCACACGCAAACACCCTCAAAAAATTGGGTTGCCGGCTCTCTCGCTCACCGAGCGAAGCGCAGTAACAAATTGCTACTACTCGGATGTCAATTTTCTGCTGTGTGGTACTACCCCGGACGGACCGGCCCGCGGTTGTAGACAGACAACTATCAATAGTGTGGTCCTAGCACCAATAAAATTTAATCCCTTAGTCGTCTCTTATGACAGCCACAGCCAAGATAGTAGTAGATGGTGAATTGTACTGTTACTCCATCACCACATAGAGATGCGAATAGTGAGATGTAATTAAGCTGGTAAGATTATCGTACCTCCTTAGTTTCGTTATTATGTTTCGTATTATTTTGATTGTTATTATTATTATTGGAAGTATTATCTTGAGGAGTTTGCGGCTTCGGTGCCGTCGTCTGCGTTGAGTTTTGTGGAACAGTATCAGTCTGTAAAAGATAATAATGTTTGAAATAAAAATGTTTAAACAGATTTTATCGTTATTTGAAAACTTTCATAGACTTTTGTTTGTGATCAAAGGAAGAATAAGGTATCGCACACCTATGAATTCATCGGTATAACAGAGATGCCACGTCAGCATCATCATTACAGGTCATATATGTCCCACTATTGGGCTCAAGCCTCCTCCACAATAGGAGGGAAATTGATCTTACTATACCATGCTGGTCAGACAGGTTGATATAGGGTTTCTTTCGAGTTTTCCTTCTCATGTATAGATGTTATATGCGTATTATATCCCTTAGTCGTCTTTTACGAGATCCACGGGCAAGATAGAGAGTGGTGAATTGTATTCTTACTCTGTCACCACACGGAAATACATAATCTTCACGCTTATTAGTGTTCTCCGTGTGGTGAAGGATTTAAGAATACAAGTCACCGCTTTTGTCATCTGGGCAGAATGTGTTCAGAGTATTTTACTCCAAAAAGCAGTCAAAGCAGTCATGAGGACTGTCGACAGGATGAAAACCCATAATCCTATAATTAAATAGTTGTTATTTTTGTATATTCAAATGAATTATTTGGTGAACATGTTTCCTGTCCGCTGAACTACATATGGCTCAAGGAACTTGCGTTTGGAAAGCACTAATATGTTCCTGAGCCATATGTGCGTCAGACGACATATACAATTTCTAAAGCGAATATTTCTCTCCTCTGAGCCACATATGTATCATGAACGTGCAGGAACAAAAATGACTCTCTACGCTCCTGAACCATATGTGTTTCAGAGTAGTAATACCTACTTCGGATTTATTTATTTTAATTTTCATATTAAAATGATTTTCTTCTGACAACATACAGACATTATTTTGCAAAAAGTTTATTGAACTTGTGGCTTAATTTTGCTTTTTTATTTGGGACAGAGAATGTGTTAAAATTTATAAATTACATCTTTTTACATTTATCAGCACAGATACAATGATATTGAAATAGCATTACATTTAAAAAAAGAGGTACACCATAACATTATTTGTGCAAACAAAAGAATATTAAAAAATGATAATACATACAGCAGGTAGTTCAGTCGAAACAGTTGTCTGTTGTTCTTGTTGTACGTTATGAGCAGGTGCCAGGGCGACAGTCAATGTTAGATCACACCACATTGCGCAACGGGCTCGCCTCGCGCATATGCTTAATTGCTTCACTGCCTCCGCTAATTGCAGTATAGCTGAAAATTAAGATATAATCATCATCGTTTCAGCTCATATAAGCTCCACTGTTGGGCTCGAGCCACCACAATAGGAGGGACATTAACCTCACTATACCATGCTGGTAGGTTAGTATAGGGTTTTATTTCGAGATTGCCTTCTCTTACCTAAGTAAGAGAAAACTACGCTAAAGGGATATAATATGCATGTTATATCCCTTGGTCGTCTTTTACGACATCCACGGGCAAAATAGGGTGTGGTGAATTATTCAATTATTTTTTATAGACAACATCCTTGCACTAAGGAAATAATCCTTGTATTGCGGGGGACTTCACAAACATATAATTAACAAACACAAATTACATTTAGACTCGGATCAAAAAATTGTGGATCGCACAAAGTGTTGTCCTGCATGGGATTTGAACCCGCGACACTGGCGCGGTAGTATCTTAACAAAACTATCATTAACAAAACTCAATAATTAAAAAAAAAATACATTGTCATGCAGATGTTCTAGAAATATGTCTCGTAAAAGAACAATACGACTCTTATTCTATATACAGTCTACAAAGGTATTAAAAAATTACCTAATCAAAATATGGCTCTTCGGCTTACAATCCGGGAGTTGACTATTTTCCAAAAATTATTTTAGACACTTTATATGGTCAAATTAATACCAGTGGTACGATAGTTATTTAATATTACACCTATAAATGCAATTAAAATGCAATTAAAATTTAAATTAAAAAATACACTACAAAAAGGCGGCATTATGGTCACGTGGCAACGTGTGATGTCACTGTTCAAATCAAACTGAAGTTAGCTGAAGTTACTGTGTACACATGACACAATGTGTCATATGTATATGTCATATACAACTGCGTTTCGCGAAATTGTATAAATTTAATTATTATCAATCCTGTGCAGTGTGCTGTGCCTTGTTGCGGGGACATTTCTATAAAGACACCAACAAATCTATTCATGTCCCGGTTAAAACAGAAATTCGGAATAAGTGGTTAGAACTTGCTCGAATAAACGTAGCAGATTTTATCAGTGAAATCAAACTTATTTTTTTGTGAAGACCATTTTGATGTAAGTAATAAACTATTCAGTATCTACATCCATATTGCCACTGAAATGATTCTATTAAAATAGGCAACCTTTTATGAGATTATGTCATTTGAGTAAATACCTATTATAAACACAACATTATATTCATGTGTTTCAGCTCCCTAATGACATGGAGAACTACATGGAATACCATTTGTTAGGTTCTGTGAAGAGGATACCAATAAAACGAAGTGTTTACCATCAAAATTTGCATGTCAACCTAATAGAACGAAGCAAACTACAACTACTCTCAAAGACGTTTGGTTAAAGAGACAGAAAGGAATTTGTTGAACGTCATTATGAGATGAACAAGAAAAAAAAACCGAAGAAGTTTGTACAAGCAGTGGACATTTGCCAGGACCTTCAATGACAGGTATTAAAATCAATCTATACCACTCTCCAGAAACAATACTATCCTTGTAAAAGTAGTCATTTATTTGTTACTATCTGAGAAAAGGACAAACCAATAAAAATACTCACATTTATAATATTAATGTAAATATACATTGAGGATGGCAATATAATTTGTCTAAAAATAAAAAGTAATATATAGTTTTAATCCTAAGTGAGAGTAAACAAAGGTTTACAGTTATAGGTAACAATCACATTGTGTTTATGGGCGCTTTAGTTAGTTTAGAAGTGTTTAATTATGTTTCCATATAAACAAGATGTTATCTACATAACAAAGCTAAAACAACATTTTTTTACAGATAAATCTATTAAACAAGTGGAAGTTCAAGCTGTTTGAAGTGAATCAACCAAGTCAGGCAATTCTGCCCAATCCACCAAAGTCAGCAAATAAACTAATCCAAGCATATATTTCTAAAAAGTATAGAAGTAAAGCCAGTCAAACTCATATTAGTAAACAGAACTCTGTGACTTCACCCATAAGAATTAAGAAAATAAATGTTGCTGTATCTCCTTTTAAAAAAATAACCCCACTCAAGTCAGGTGCTACTAGAAAGTTAACTTTTATAGAGGAAGAAGCATCTGAGAGTAAAATTTCTGTTGCTCCATCCATGCCAGCCTCTTCTGCATCCTTGTTGAGTTCCGATCCGGTGGTAGTTTGTTTTTGGATAATTTAGTTTTGTAAACTTGACAATATGTAAGTGCCCTCTCGGGGTTTATGCATAATTTGAATTTATATGAAAAGGAAGGAAGGATTACACTTGATAAGCCATTGTTTTTTACTTGATTTTTAAGTAACATTAATGTTGTCGTTTTTGTGTGTGAAATAAAAAGTTAACACTGAAATTACTATAAACTTTTATTTAACACTAATATATAATTTGTATTTTATATAATATAATAATTTTAATAAATACTTTGATGCAGTAAGGGATATATTATATTATCTTTCCAAAAAGTAATAACTTTTAATATTATATTTTGTGCATAAGTTTCATCATAGTCAACTTCTATTATTTGTAGATTGTGATTAGTATGGAATAAGCTATCTGCAACACAATAATAGCACTTTTTAACCCCGGTGATGTACATCTGCATCTGAACGTGAACCTGACAATAATATTGCAACAAACACTTCACATTTTCACATCTTTACATACAAACTTTCGCGTTTATAATATTAGTAGGATTATTTTAAAGGCATTGTGTTACAGGAAATCATAGTTAATGTAAATAAGTGTTTTCGGTTTTAATGATTTGCTCTTAACTAATTAACATAAATCGTGAGTCACATTTAAAGACTCGTCGATATAATCCTGCAGTTGCACCCGCGTAATTTCCGTTCCCGTGGGAATACTGGGATAAAATATATCCTATGTTACTCTTTATACAGACATAGTTGTCTTCTGATAGCTCAATATTATCAAAACGTTCCAGCCATTTTGAAGATTACCGGGAACGAGTAGAAAGAACAAAAAAATATTTAAAATCGTTTTAGACATAGATATCGTGTAAAAAACCGTGTGAACATTTAAAATCTATTATTTTGACATTACAAACGGTTCCATTTTATTTATTTGTATCGACAAGAAACAGGGATAAAATATTAGCTAAAAGATAGCTTTTTAGTTTTATGATATTATTAAAATTTTTGCCTAATAAAAGAATACTCAAAAAATACCTTAGTTTTGTTGAAATTTTTGTAAATTGCAATAATATACATTTTAAACAAACATTAGGTACTATTGACATTATTGACCTAGGCTGAACGAAATAATTTATTTCTTAAATGTATTTTATTAAAATTTGACCGATAAATCGATATTTTTCTCAAAATATCAATGTCGATACTGATAGTTTTATAAATATCGATACATCGATATTTATTTTCTCTATGGGCAGCTTTAATAACATATACACACACATACAAATGTCAATGTGTGTTTACGTGCAAAATAGTGACGACACGCTTAGGTAAAAATATTAATTTTTCCGACGTAAAAATCATAGAATATTTTTCTATATTTGTATCGTTTTAAGTTTTTTATCAATAATTCACTATTATTATATATTCAACTTTGTTTTTTAAAGATACTGTCAACTCGCGGATTACGAACATAGAGTGACTATAAATGATCCAGAGATACTAACGGTCAGGGCGAGGATGCCGATGATGTGTAGCATGGTGGGGAGCGAGCTCCCGTCGTCTGGCAGCTTGGACTCCTCCTACAGCATTGCGCCATGCCAGCATTGCGCTTTCCACTTCGCTATGTGGAGCACTGCAAACAAATAGCATAAAGACAACCATTAAGTCGTGGCATTACCGCTAGGGTGTGGCCTATCTAAGCCACGCCCGTTACCGTTAGGTAATGATGGTATGGTGTGTCATGAACTTATACAATGATGTAGTTGATTATAAGGCAATTTAAAATAGTGCCGTTAAGTGATCATATACGTCCACTATCGCTTTTTTCTTCGTATTTGAACTGATCATATCTTTTGTGTGATAACACGTAAAGGTCATAGGACTTAATTTTCAGGTATGTCTGAGCTCTCTATGGTGTATCGTGACAAATTGTCATATTATAGCAATTTATATTCCTATGGCGTGAAAAGAGAATACATATGACCTGTGACAATACATCCATTTATACATTATATCTATTTCCAAAAGACTGTGTCTAACAGCCGATAGTTTCGACGATTCGTGTATAGTTTTAAAGCCTGATTTCAGACAATCATTCTTAGCCGTTTGAACAGCAGACCACTGTGTATATTCAACTTCGATCCAGCCTAAATATTGGATGATACCAGCTAGAAACTAAAAAGAATATAGCCATCAGAATCTACTCACATTTCAGATAAATTCTTGATATCGTCTCGCCATGTAGTTGGGTCAAATGTGGCCGGATCCATACCAGCCTCTTTATCCTTCTCGTTCACATCCTGACCACGCTTCAGCACTGTGATCTTGGACTCTTCAGCCTTATGAGGTTTTTTGTTTTGAGCAACGCTTACACTTGCTCGTAATGTCTCCATTTTACCCATTAGGGTTAGTACCTGAAGAACAAGCATAATATCATCATTAACGGATTTCTTCCCATTGATTTAAGAGTCTTTGAGGGGAATGATAATTTTTGGGCTGGCGACGGAATATAAGACAACGGCACCAGTAATTAGCCACATGATTGGGAGGTAATATGGTGAGTAATACAGCACGCCGGTCTGCTATTATCCTGAACGGAACAGGAAGCCTTTTTTAGCCTGCCCAAAAAAAAAAAGGAATCGCAGAGAATTAAGATACAACAGGTATTGGCAAATGATCATTAAATTTAAACTTGATGCCTTAAAAAGTTGTGTGTTGACAGGGTAAGAATACAGTTCACCACCCCTTATCTTGCCCGTGGGTATCGTAACAGAACGCCGGCTAAGCTATTAATAAAACCCAAATAGAACGCTGACTAAGCTATTAATTAAACCCAAAATAAAACCTAATAGCAACCTGCAATCCCTTAGTCACTTTTACGACACCCATTGACAGGATGGGGTGGTGGTGTATTTGCACTTAATTCGTCACCACACGGGCATAGTCTTACGTCATTTTACCAATCTATAGTTACGCCACAGGACCAGTAACGCCATAGAAATTTGATTTCAGTAAACCACTTGTTACTTTTTTTAAAGAAATACATAAAATACTAAATTACTGAAATTTACAGGGGACTTAACAAACATAATAATATGTGATAGGCACAAAGTATTATCCTGCGTAGCAATCGAACCCATGACACGGTAGAACAGTATCTTAACCACTAAGCCATCTTACAGTCACCTTTCGTTTATTAAACCCTGTGTATCGCAAAATAACCCTTACCTTGGTATGTTCCCTCAGCATGTCAACAGTGAGCCTGTCAACTCTGGTGGGGCAAGGTGGCAGTCTGGGCACGGGTATGGAATTGCTGGAAGACACGGCCCTCCCCGGGTAAGCGAGCGCTAATCTCGCCTCTGTCCGTTTCCGCTCACGTTCCAACTGTCGCCATTGTTCGTAGCAGGCATCCAGTCGGGCATGGAGTATACCTGATGATGTTGCAGCACTTCTAGGTGGAAACAGAATAATATTGTAGATATCTGTAGTGATAATGAATATTTGTTTGATTTGATTCCAGTGGCACAGTCATTGCCTATCTATACCAATAAATAAAATTGGAGTGTCTGTTTGTAATGTCAAAATAATAGGCTTTTTTCATGCTCACACCTATGCCTAAAATACAGATTAAAATATTTTTGTCTGTCTGTTTGTTCCGGGTAATCTTCAAAACGGCTTGACCGATTTCAAAAATTCTTTCACCTGTGGAAAGCTATAATATCAGCGCGTAAACTAGGCTATATTTTATCCTGGTATTATGATATCAGCGCGTAAACTAGGCTATATTACGACTAAAACCGAAGCGAAGTGAGGGCGAGTTGCTAGTATACTATATTATACTTCTCGACTGTTAATTACATCCAAACTTATCGAGACAGACAAACTAATTTTGGTACAAACAGTAGTAGTTCCGATTTTTTCATAGCAAAACGGTAATGGTAAGTTATACTGCCGCTCATGGACTTCTGCTAGGCCGCTGCATACCATGAAGAAAGTGAAGGTTTCACGGAGATTCACCACACCCTTTCTTGCCTGTGGGTGGTAGGGACTAAGGGTGGTGCAACTAAGGGATTAAATATTCAAATAACATCTATGCAAGGGAAGGAACACTCGAAATAAAACCTTACATCAAAAGGTCTGACCAGCATGGTACAGTAGTTAATCTATTGTGGGGAGGCATGATAGAAACCCTACCAGTATACAGTAACCAGCCACTTTTGAATTGGCCTATGACTGCTCTAGAGTATTTAAGTGCCAAGTTATTAATGCAAATATCACCTGATGTTCCTCATAGCATAGAAAGGGGCAAGCAGAGGTAGATCCAGCATCGGTGATGGTAATACAGGCGGCTGGACCGTCGGACTTGGACCTAGTAGAGCTCCCAGACCTGGAAAATAGAAAAATGTTATTAAACTGGGTTTTTGACCAAAGGAGAATTAAGGAGTGATTCATCATCATTTCAGTCCATATAAGCTCCACTGTTGGGCTTGGGACCTCCTCCATCATGGAGGGAATTTGACCTACAATACCATACCAGTCAGATGTGATACCATAGAATTTCATTCGGGTTTTCCTTCTCTTGTATGTATGTTTTCTACATATTATATTCAATGGAAATGATCGTCGTCATCTCAGCCCATATACGTCCCACTGCTGGGCTTGGGATTCCTCCACAATAGAAGGTATGTTAACCTACTATGTATGGCATGTGGGTGTGAAGGATTGGCATAGGGTTTTATGACAAATTTTCCTTCTCGTGCGTAGATGGCATTTGCGAAAGACAGTCATGGCAAAGATACGGCCCGCGGGCCGCATCCGGCTCCTAGGCCGTATCAATAAGGCCAGGTAAAAATCAATAATTGATAAGATTTTTAACAACCTTATATTATATACTAGCAACCCGCTCTCGCTTCGGATTCAGTCACCTTACCCGCGTAGTTCACAATCCCGTGGAAATACGGGGATAAAATATAGCCTAGGTTACTCTCTTATTTTTGGAATCGGTCCAGCCGTTTTGAAGATTACCCGGAATAAACAGACAGACAGACAAAAAAAATTATAAAGTGTATTTTAGGCATATGTATAGTGAAAATAACCATATGAGCATGACAAAAGCCTATTATTTTGACATTACAAACAGACACTCCAATTTTATTTATTGTTATAGACTATATAATTTAATAAATAAAATGTTATAATAATTCAGTTCATTTTTTGTTTTTTTTTTCAATCTGGCCCGCTTACAAATACAAAATTTAATATACGGCCCTCTGCAAAATTGAGTTTGACACTTCTGGCGAAAGAGATATACTCGTAGTCGTGTTTTACGACACCCACGGGCAGCATAGAGGGTGGTGAATTGTATTCTTATTCCATTACCACACAAAAAACGTGCCTAACCTAGTAAATGCTAGGTTATTTATAGATTATTTTCGAAATCTTATTTTGTAGTGAACTAATTAATAAAGAATAGAATTAATAAAGAAGTATAAGTTCTTTTTCTTTATTATAATTTTTCGAGTAATAAATTCAATTAATAATCTATATTCGATAATTTTGATGTAAATTCAATAACTCCATCTTATAAAACTGTTCTTAATATTATTAAAATTATTTCATGGCTTTTTTATTTTATATTTTTAAATATTTAATCAGATACTCTAAAACTCTTGTAATATTTCCAGAAAGTCTGACGCAAATGTTACATTTAGTACACAGGAATAATATATATAATGTATTCATAAAATGTCGGCTAAATTCATTTGAATTTCTTTGAAAACGTATTTACAATATTGATTTATTCATGAGGTAGCCTGTATCCAAAGCATTTTATGTTTAAAATGCCTATAAATTGAGTTATCGAGGAAACTTTCTAGAATATGTTTTTTTCCGTGTGGTGACAGAGTAAGAATACTATTCACTAGCGCCTTTCTTACCCGGTGATGTAAAAGATGACTAAGGGATATCATCATCATCACAGCTCATATATGTCCCACTACTGGGCTCAAACCTCCTCCATATTGGGAGGGAAATTGACCTACTATACCATGCTGGTCAGGCGAGTTGGTATAGGGTTTTATTTCGAGCTTTCCTTCTCTTGCATAATTGTTATATGAACAAGATATCCCTTAGTCCTCTTTTATGACATCACCGAGTAAGGGGGCTACACTGCGTCGTCCGGTAGGTGGTCGCCACACGAGAACATTTCTTCCTCAGCGGTTATAGGTTTGTTAAACGCTGTGGCCTGCCCATTGCCACTTTAGCATGCGAACTCTCTTTTCGCCCTAATTCTAGTAAGGTATGCTTAGAATAATAACGTATAGAAGGTAAGTTCACGCACAAAAAGTGAGGCATTTCAATTGGAGCCTAATGGAGCTTACGCCGGAACCGTTCGGTAATGTACAAGTCATTGTACTGCACGTACGTACGCAACTCTTAAAAAATAACTTGATAATTATGACGGTTTGTGCATTCAAATGGTGTCACAACACATTTGAAAAACTTAAAAAGGTTTTTAACATTACTTTTAAAAGTATTTCGACGATTTATGTTAATAAAAACAAAATTTGATTTCATAATTTGTATAGTGGTTTGCGTGTGACGTCTGTGCGCCATTAGTATTTTTAGATTCAAATTTTGAAAGTTCGAAGTATTGACACTATCCTTCTATATGTTATTATTCTAAGAAGGTATGCTAATTTTCAATTTTTGAATTTGACATTAAATTAATTAGGCTATCACTGCTTAAATTATTACAGAATATAAATATATTAAAATATGCAAAAAAAAAACTCACCCAAGTTATTAAAAGGGTTATTCTCGTGAAGGAAAGACACCTCCACGTTCAAAGGATTGGGCGGCGGTCGAGTCCTCATCAACAAACTCATTTGCCGCGCTAATTCCTGATTAGGCCGCATCAAATTTCCTTGCTGCATATTCTCCCTGCCGATGCTATCAAAGTTTCTCTCACTAATACTGCTGTTTCCTTGGAAATTGTCTCTAGCCATCATTGGGTTCACATCACGCCTCTGCATAAATTCATTCTGGTTGTACCCGTTAGGTTTATAGTTCATCGAATTTGCGGCCGATACAGACGTCTGATTAGAAAAGTCAAAATTTTGGCCCAAAGGGCTCCTGTCAGACATTTGGGATATCATATCATAAAAATGATTCTCAGGAAAATTCTTATTTGGTGGTATTTGCTGGAAATTTCTATTGTAGAACATTTTGTTTCTATCATCTTGCATTTTATTAAAGTCTTCGTTCGGGTAATGGCCATTTAAATCCATTGGCATTTTAAAATCCATGTTATTTATACTGTTTTCTTCACGACTTCTATCTGAAGACATATTCAACTGGTTCAGATATGTCAAAATATCTGCTTCCTGATTGTCTTTCATGTAACCTTCGAATTTGTTAGGAAATCTTTGGGCATTATTGAAAGGCGTATCAAAATTCGTATTATAGTTCATGTCTAAATTCAAACTGTTTGGTCTATTGAAGCTATTAGCCGAAAACATATTTGTTTCTGGCAATGAATTTCTTTGGCTCGGTTCGAAGAAGTTGTAGAACTTCTCATCGTATTTATTCGGTGTTGTGAACTGAGCGCCGCCAATTTCCTGCGCGGCAAGCCTCAACAAGTTCAACTGTTCAGGAGTTACTGTATCGGTGGAGCTGTCCGAAACTGGGTCTAAGCCAAGTAAGGCATTGACATCGTTGTCGGAATAATTGACGAAGCCATTGGTATTCCCAAAACCATTCTGAATGTTATAATTGAAACCATTTTGATCGTTTTGGTTGAAATTGTACAGCGCATTATTCTGATAATTGTATGACGGTGGTATGAAAGTATTTCCTGCATCGTTTTTAGGGTACTGGTTCGTTTGTATATTGTTTATAGTTTTTTCCGATGGTTGCATAGAGCTGGAATAAAGAACGTATTGGGATTAATAAGGATATATTCAACAATATGTAGACGTTTTTATCATAACCTCAGCTCATAGATCTGCTCTGCTAGGCTCGAGCGTCATCCACAATATTAGTATCAATGAATGATTGAAAAACAGACTTTTAGACTTTGACGTTGCAAGGCATACGGATTACAGCTAAGTTATTTATAATGGAGTACCGAAATACCATATCTATTTGACGAGTGACAAGATCTAGACGTCACCGGATTCGAGTTAATCCAGGTCGATATAAAAACTCTTAATCGTCTAAACTTACGAGCAATACAAGCCTTGGTAGAATTTGTAGTCTACACACATTGAAATTTGAAATTGAAATTTATTTATTTTCCTTTTACAATTTTTCCATTGTTGGTCAAGTCTCTGAACTTTGTGCTAGGTGGAGAAACCTGTGTTACAAAAGTCAGCGCCCTCCTATTTGATGTGGGGTACATAAATATATTAAAAACTAAAATTATATATTAAATTTTTGACATAACGCTTGATTTGTATATAAATAATCATAATATTGAATAATTAAGTTTTTACCATTACTATCAGTAATTTCAGCTCATATCCCATATGCCCATTGCTCGTGTCCCATTGCTGGGCTTTTTTTATTTGGGGTGGGCTGCGGTCGGCGCACTCTTCGCACCACTCCGTCCGGGGCGACAGAGGGGCGTAAGCACGCACACCCGCAACCTACCCACGATGCACGTCGCCTTCGTCGTTGGGCCGACCACCGGAGCAGGGTTACTTGTCATCAGTGGTCGGCCCGACGGAATAAATACCCCCAAGTGGGGTACCCTCCCATCGACCGACGTCCCCCCCCTTCCCCTCGGGGCCATTGCTGGGCTTGAGTACCCTCCACTATTGGAGGATATTCAAGAACTCCGCTCCTGTTGGAGGGATATTGACCTAGTACACCACACTTGTCAGCCGAGTTGGTATATGGATTTATTTCGATATTACTTTCCATTGCCTAGATGTTATATGCATATTCCCTTAGTCATCTTTTACGACACCCACGAGCAAGATAGAGGGTGGTGAATTGTATTCGTCACCATATGGAATGTTATCAGTAAAACAAATAATTACAATAACAAGGTATGATGTAATTCATACAATGATATTTGATAAGACTATGATAACCAGAGGACATGCCCTTACAGTCGAGTCAAAAAAATGTTGCGTCAATAATTTGACAATGGCACCAATTCCATTGTACTTTTATTACATGGCGTCAAACGACGTTTCAGATTACATTATCTAAATCTTTCAAAGATAAAGGGCAAATGTCAGATTGTTTGCAAACAATTACATGTATTATTGAAATTTAAAACACTATTTTTACACTTAAATTTAAATTATTTATTACGCATTAACCCTACATGCGTATCCTACTAATATTATAAACGCGAAAGATGTACTCGTTAACGCAAAAACTACTGAATGGATTTTGATGAAACTTCACAATAATATAGCTTACATATCAGAATAACACATAGACTATAATTTATCCCGATATTCCCACGGCAAGAGGAACTGTGGGTGAAACCGCAGGGCACTGCTAGTTGTCAATATTTATATTTTTTTTTCTTAAATAATTCATCGTTACAATTAATCGACTGCACAGATGACGTAGTGGTTAAGATACCGTCCTACTGTGCCAGTGTCGCGGGTTCGAATCCCACGCAAGACAACCCCAAATTGTTGTTCTGAGTCTGGATGTAATTTGTGTCCGTTAATTAAATGTTTGTAAAGTCCACCACCACAATACAAGGATTATTTCCTTTAGGGCGCAGTGTTTAAAAAAATCAATTAAAACTAACGATTTGCAAACGACAGTATTGAGAAGATCCATCAAGATCCATCATCATTCTCTATTTCGTGATATCTATTGCAATGAGCGAGAATTGCCTTTCCGCGTCTTCGCGATGCATTCATACAGTGCGCTATAAAAGTAGAGGCTATTTGTAAACATTAATATTTGATTTATATTACTGACCTGCTGACTTCTGTAGGTCCAGTCTCATCGAGGATTTTTGTGATGAGATCACGAACGATCGAGTTTTCTTCCATAATGCGTTCCGACTGTAAACAAATTTAAGTTAATATGAGACGTTATCATTTTTCATACGTCCCGCTCGAGCCGCCTCCAAAATGTAACTCCACTATATCTGGTCACTCCGGTGGTCGGCCCAACAACGAGGTGACGTGGGTACGGGTGGGTTATGGGCCCGCGCGCCGTCCTTTCATCGCCCCGGACGGACTGAACTATATCTGGTCAGACAGGTTGGTATAGGGTTTTATTTAGAATTAACACTTGCATAGATGTTATTTGTATATTATAATCCCTTAGTCGTATTTTACGACACCCACGGACAAGAAAGGTGGTAGGTGATTTGTATTCTTACTCCGTCAGCACACGGACATTATTCGTCATCATTTAATCTCTGCCTCCAGTACTCTCTTCAATGCAGGCACAGTGTCGTAATTACTACGTTTGGTAAGTGGGTTGATGATCGCGGTGAGACATTATGCTTTTCTCAGTATAGAAACATTGCTCACGAACCTGGTGGGATTAGCTATGCTTAGCCATTTTTTACGACACCCATGGGCAAGTAAATGATGGCGATAAATGTATTTTTATGCCATTGGCAAATGGAAATTAAATAAGACAGTATTGTGCCTTGCCATACACTGTACAGTTTTTATGTACTTAATGTCTAAGAAGAGAGAGTTATGAACTTTTTTGAGTGTCATCTCGAGTCTCCTCCATAGTGGGAGGGGAATTAACCTACTGTACCACGCTGGTCAGACGCGCTCATATAGGGTTTTATTTAGTGTTTTCCATCTATGGCAGTGTGTTGTTATCTGCATGTGTCCCTTAGTCGTCTCTTACGACCATCCACGGGTAAGAAAAGGGATGGTGAATTGTATTCTTACTCCGTCACCATATAGAATATTACCTGTATATGTAACAAATGGTAGTGGATATCGTAAAAGACGACTAAGGGATATAATTTGCATATAACAACTATGCAAGAGAAGGAAAACTTGAAATAAAAACTTACAACAACCAGTATGACCGGCGTGGTAAGTCAATTTCCCCTTCATTGTGGAGGTGGCTCGAGTCCAGCAGTGGGACATATGAGTTAAAACGATGATTATAATTTGGGTCCCGCTTGCTGCTGAACTTAATGCGCACATTTAACTTAGCCTTACAGCTTATAAAATTGACTATATAGATAGTGTGCGACAGGGATAATGCTCTACGAAACCGAAATTAGCCGAAGGTCTCTTTCCAAGAATCGATGTGCAATATTTATCGCCGGGGACTTTGTGTCAATAAGTAATATAGTCTTATAGATACTAAGGGAAATATTTCGAATGTAATAAATCAGTGGAAAAAAAAACACTAACTACGCAATATTTACAATATAACAAAATTATTAAATTTTTAATTATGTCTTAGTCAAGAATTAGCAAAATTTTACTATTGTTCGTATTTTTGAAATAATTTGAAAATATGTTAATTATTAGCTAGCTAGCTCGGCTGATGTAATAGAATAAAATACAAAAAAATATATTACTTAATATATATTTTTATCGAGTTATATTCTTAGACAAAAGAATTAAAGAACTTTAATAACGTTAAGAATTTTAACGTTTTTAATTTTTAAACTTTTCAGCGAAGCGACGAATTAGGAATACAATATATCCCTCTATCTTACTTTCGCGTGGGGCTCGTAAAAACGCCTGGGAAACCCATAACACCAACCGCGATGGTCAATTCGCCATAAAAGACGGATCGCTTTCATGAGTAGGCTAGGGGTCAACAGTGACCGATAAATTTACTTATAGTTAAAGGAACATAATAGAATAAGATATAGCTTTCAATAACAACTTTTATGCATCTGCTGACCAATTTTCTTGAAGTATACATACATGCATATAAATCGGAACAAAATGGAAGACCTCTTCTGTTCCGGACAAATTTACAGAACATACAAGCCTAATTTGGACATCCTGATTCAAGCAAATTCGACCTTGACAAAAAACTAAGCAGATTAATTACTGAATTTTACATCCTGTTACGTATCTTATTATGCATCAGAATGACAGTAGACATATGAAATCCGCAATATCAAAGGCTTGTTCAAACCTACTTATAAAGCATGGTTATACTAAACCAAATTAGCATATTTAGAGAAGCCTCTTCCCCACTCTCAATAGTGGTACATTATTTTCGTGCACATTGCGCATACAAGATTAAGTACTTGAATGTCTGTGCAGATGACGTATCTCTAAACAGACCCTAACAGAGCAAATTCTATTGCAGGAAGTGGCATGTCCAATATCTTTTAATGTTATCATCACCAGGTGGCGCAGCGTGCCTTGGAGGAGTCCCGTATCAAAATTAGTTGAAGGCCCAAATGAAGGGTAAAGGTTTCTCACAAAGAAACAAAAATGCTTGCGTGATAAGCTATCACGCACTCCCAAAAATGCAACTAAAAAAAGAAATTCCTTTTTTTTTTTACTTTTATAGACATGTATGACAGACACAAATTAGGGGCATCTATAGCCTAGGGGCCCCGTATCATTGATATAGCTAATACAGCGGTTGCTATATCCCTGTCATCACCATTATATCACTCTTATATCAATTACTTGGGACCAACGCAAAGAGTCTTTTTACATCGTACATATTACAAGTTATAGCAATATTTTTATGACCAGCCGTCTCCCTGACATCAATCCTACTCAGAAATGTAATTGTTGACCAGACGATATTTGGATTTGGCCCAGGTCCATGTTAAGCTTATAGTCATCTTTAACGACACCCAAAAACAATATAATAGATGGTAGTATTTTTAGCCACTGCGATACAGGAACCGTGTTTGAAGTAATACAAGAAAATGTTTGTTTAACTAAACGACATTAGGCAAGAACGAGTCCACGCCTTTACGCATTATATGCAATTTGATCCATGCTTCAGAGAAAATAAAAATTGCCTAATGTGTCAAGTTTTCATTCTAGCCAACATTTGATGTTATTTTAATTTTGACAGTATAATAATTATAAATAATTATGCTCGACCATGGACCATGTTAGAAAGTGGACATTACACAAGTCTTGGTGGATTGAATGGCCTTATACGTATTACTTGTACTTAAATACATATGCCGACAATACAATTTTTACATTTACATAGCCAATGTTTTCTGGTATTTTATGTGATTTGTTAAACAATTAGTTTCTACCCGCGTAAAATTTAACTTTCACAAGACGAAATTTTATTCAATTGCGTTCAACGGATTATTTTCGTTTGAGGGAAAAGTAAAGTGTTATTATAAGTTTTAATCTAGGAAATAGTATATTCTATTATCCAATTTTCCACTAAACCTGTTCAAAGGCTTACGTGTGATTAAGCAACAAACAGCCAAACATCTAAACAAGTAGATATTGATTTACTCTCTTGCTCGTGGATGTCGTAAAAGACGATTAAGAGATATTGTAGATAACATTAATGCAAGAAAAAGAAAACTCGATATAAAACCCTATTCCAATACACCTGACCAGCATGGAATAGTAGGTCAATTCACCTCCTATTGAGGCGTGGGTCTGAGCCCAACAGCGGGACTTATATAGGCTGAGATGAAGACGATCAGGTCAACAATTAAATGCCCAGGAGTCGGCATCAGGCAGGCGCCCAGTCATAAAACTATGGTCAAATAAAACTATTACGGAAACTTTTGCAATACGTATTACGAAAGAAAAGTACACATATTGGGTCGACCCCAAGTAATTGGGATTAGATTGATGATAATGATATGACAAGTAGGCATGTCCGCTGCTAAAGAGAGAAAATATTGAAATCGTTGCATGAAATGCTAAGCATTAACATTTTAAAACAAAATTCAGTCTAAAGAACACACAGCTC
The DNA here is from genome assembly GCA_032191425.1 of Lymantria dispar. NCBI lineage: Eukaryota > Metazoa > Arthropoda > Insecta > Lepidoptera > Erebidae > Lymantria > Lymantria dispar. The sequence goes on along the minus strand of CM063465.1, from coordinate 16,784,548 downwards.
GCGGGATACAGCCAATGGGCGAACAAAAATTAACACTTCTACAGGTAAAGTTCAAAATATACGGTACTGGTCACATCCCGAGCTCCACAATATGGTGCATTGGAACTGCTGCCTTAATTTTGATGACCTGCACTACGGATTACTCTTTCCACATCCCTGCATCGTATCCAAATATTGCCTCCAGATGGACCCACATCACAAAGTTGGCCTAACCAAATACTAAAGCGAACCATTAATCAATTAATCACTGTCTCGAGGAGGGCATACATTTCCAACCATTCACAACCTTCTCATTTATAGATTGACACAACCTCCTCTTAACAACTGTTGATGTAGTCACAACTCCATCCACAGCTAAGTCTTTTTTAAGTATTAAAAATGAAATTGTTATGTTTAGTGATGAAATTGGCAAGAATATGGGTGTCCTGCTGTCAGATAAAGGGCATTCAATTGTCAATTATTGCTCACCGGGTTTGTCATATCATGATATAATGGAAAAATCTTTAATTATAAGTTTAAGGCATTTGTATTTAATGGTTGTGTTGCTCAGGGTGTTTCCTGATCTCATGAAAATTAGTGGAGTAATTCCTTTATTTAAATCTGGTAGTATGTCAGATATTAATAATTTTCGTCCTATTTCCATACTACCAACACTCAGTAAAGTATTTGAAAAAATTATGCTTCATCAGATGTTGATTCATTTTAATAGTTGTCGAGTAGCAGCTTATGCAGTAAATAAAATAAGAATGTTAACCAATACTGAAACAGCTAGAATGGTTTATTTCGCTTATTTCCATAGTCTTATGTCTTACGGCATATTACTGTGGGGATGCTCCGCGGACTTTAATAGAATCTTTGTTCTCCAAAAAAGGGCTGTCCATGCAATTTATAATCTAGGCCCAATAATCTCACTTCGGGAGAAATTCAAAGAAATAAATATTCTAACTGTTCTATCACAATATATATACGAAAATACATTATATGTCAAAAAAAAAAAATCGCTAACTTTAAGAAATATTGTGACATTCATGAAATGAATACTCGTAATAAGGACAGATTAGTTGTACACACTACTCGTCTCCAAAAAGTTAGCAAATCATTCATGGAGCAATGTATACGCTTTTACAATAGATTACCTAAAGATATCCGAGACCTGCCTATGAAAAAGTTTAAAAAAGCTATCAAGAATAGACTTTGTAAAAAAGCTTATTATAAAATCTCGGATTATGTAAATGATAATACAGATTGGTTGTGAGCAGCTCCTCATTCGGCAATTTCCTTGTTATTTTAAATATACTGTTTGTAAATGTAGGTACTTTTTAACTTCTATTGTAAAGTGTAGCGTGTTTTGCCTAACGAAATTTTGTATTTTCAGTTTGTTACATATTATGGTGTTGGTCATGCTCACAGAAGGATCTACTTGGGGCAGCTGCGTGGAGCGGGTCTCTCCCTTCCCTCCATAGTGATTGAGGGGAGTGATGGCTGCTCTAGTAGTTAACTCGTGATCGGGTGCCGCTGGTGGGATCTGGTCCAGCCATAATCGTTTGAATTATATTAAGTGTCTTGCGGTTCAAAAGGCATCACACTGGAGCTAGTTCTTGCAAAACATGTACACAATTGTATATCTAGTAAGAAGAAAAAAAAAAGAATAATAATAGACAAGCCCGCTGAGTTTCTTGCCGGATCTTCTCAGTAGCGGTCGCGTTCCGATCCGGTGGTAGTATATTTTTTTAGGAAATTGTAAACCTGACAATATGTAAGTGGCCCTCTCAGGGTTTATGCATAACAAATAATTTGAATTTCAATTGTGATTTTTAAAGCGACGGGCAGATAATCAAATAGAGGTGGTAGTCTCAAATAGCCGTAACACCCTTACGCGGACTAAAGGCGAGCGCAGCGGGCTCCCAACCCAAAAAATTTAAGCGACGTGGCCCTAGGGAATCGCATGTAACACATGGCACTATTGGAGATCCCACCATAGAATTATTGATTTATACGCGGCACGGTTACGCACTTCGACGGTGAGGAACGGGGGTTTTTTATTTGTTATGGCTTCGCGGGCCCTGTATGCTGTTTTCTTAAAAGCGATGGTAATAATGGTTAAATAAGTTAATAAGTCTCTGAAAAGCGTTATTTTCACAGTATGTTATAGCTATGCCGTTTGCCTGGTATTGCTGAAATGCATGATGGCAATTAGAAATAGCAGCCTTAGACTCTAATGACATACTGTAGAGAGGGAAGTGTGTGTGAGGTGGAGAAGTTTCTTGAAGAGGAGACGAAAACCTTACGAGGTCTTAACCCACCTTACAATAATGACAGTAAAAGCTATCATATTAATAACTTTGGAGAATATAAATTTTGCAGTGTTAGCCATTCAGAACATGGAAAAAGGCTACAAAAGGACACATAATATATTCATACTTCGAAGTTTCTTTATAGATAGGGCTTCATAACCAAAATTATTGAATACCTGAAATGAAAATATTTCTGAAACTGTAATCAAATCTAAGCTAGGAGTGGCAATATTATTAATATATTTACAATTCCCTGAAACTTTAATATCCGTAAATCCTATCCGAAATAACTTTGATATATGTAACATATGTATAATATATGAAACCAGTATAAAGTTATATATATTAATATTAAAATATTAATATAATAATTTGAAAGTTCACATTCATAAAATCCTTTGTCAATATCTAAATTCGGCATTTTTTTATGGGTGGGCTATGGTAAGCGCACGCGCGGTCCAGTCCGTCCGAGGCGATGAAAGGACGGCGCGCGGGCCCATAACCCACCCGTACCCACGTCCCCTCGTTGTTGGGCCGACCACCGGAGCAGATGTGACTTGTCGTCAGTGGTCGGCCCGAAAATTCGGCATATACAGTGGAAACTCGTTTAACCGAACTAATTGTTGTCATTAGGCATTTGGATAATCCAAAATCTAGATAATCGAATATACAAAAAACACTGTTTTTGTATATGTTATTGCACAATACATAATTCGACATGATTCATGGCCACCTATTTTTTATTTGCTATTTATGCTTTTTCACAGGAAAGGAATCAAATATTGGTTACCCAGTCAACAGTTTCTGTAAAAACCAACAACGTAAAGTGTCTTCTGAAAGTTGATTTTTCGATTCATCTATAATTTTTTTATGTTTACTGACTTCATTATCTAATTTGCAGGTATACTTCGATATTAAATCGGTATTCCTTTTAATATCACGTATAGTTGATGTACCTACACTATATTTATCAACTAATGTAAGTACAACGGGTTTCTCCTTTTTTTCAATGAATCAATAATATTGATGTTATCCTTATGTGATAACACCACTCTTATGCTTTGACATTGTTAAGTACAGACATGACACAATAGAGTAACTATTGGTAACTAAATAAAACATGAAATGAAAGGCATGGAGCAAAGATCACACAAAGCCAGGCCAAATAATGCAAGATCATGAACGGAGGGCGAGTAATGCCAGTTCCAACCCATTTCTGCTAGCATATATTACATACAAGTTGAATCAACTTCTACGTATAAGCCGGTCAGAGTTGGCAGCTCAGATAAATAACTGAGGGCCAGATAATCGAGTTACCAGACCGGCCACGGATGACAAGGATATCGGTACCGGTGGTCAGCCCAATGGCGAAGGGAGAGAATACGATGGGTTATGGGGCTGCACTCTCACTTTTGTCACCTCAGATGGCTGAACATTGCCCATCCAGAAAAAAAAGATAAGCAACTTTCCACTGCAATTCTTTTTTGATATGATTTTTAAGAAAAAGTGCATTGGTAGGGATTTCTAACTAACAATAGAGTGGACCCCAGTAATCTGCTAAATTTTTTGCATGGCAGTGTCCGAATTATTGAATTTGTCGGATTATAGAGTACTGCCTAAGTGCCTAAGACCCCTTATAGTTTGGCTTTTTTTTACAAAAGACTACATTGTAATCCGACAGGTACGTATTTGTAATATACAATGTAAAAACTAACTCTGAATGCACGTCAGGCCGTACCGCTATTACATATAGTCAAATTCAAACTAAAGAATCACGTACAAGTTGTAACCTGTTCTATCATGCATAACTTACATCAGCAAAAATTTACGATAAAAATATTCAATAATCTAGACATGTCGATTACAAGGGAAGCCGAATTAGACAGGGGCCGGATTACCGCAGGTCCACTGTATCCATGAAAATAAGGATCACTGTATTTCTATGTGTGCATACAAGTAGAATATAGGCTGTTCTAATCATATAGAAAATTATCAGAATATAGGTAAAAACATGATTACCTATATCAAACTCCAGACAAATTCTTAAGATAATACGCGCTGGTTTCGTATCTAGTAAGATTACTCAGAGGTCTGCAACACAATCCGGGTGTGTTGCAAAACCTATGTCTGTGCGTACCAGATCGCTATGTGTGGAGGCGTAGGCGTCCACCACTCCTGGCCCTGCCAACGGCTAGAACTAACCTGCTAGCCAGAACGCCAATAACGCGAGCACTTGGTACCATAAACGAAGTTCACACAAAAGTTGATATTTTCACATGTCAATTGAGTGAATTCCATAAGACACTTCTTTCTATCCTATGTTATAAATTAAGTTAAAAGTAGTATTAAGGTATAGATTAATTGTAAATCATCTAGAAGTAAGATTAGGATTAACACTAGTGTATGGACTATCGAATTAGGTTTTCAACCTGTAAATAGATAGTCCTATTATATTAAATTCGGCCGTTCGAGCTTGCCTTCCCTTGCATGTTATATGCTTATTATATGCCTTACTCGTCTCATATGACATCCACGGGCAAGATAGAGAGTGGTGAATTGTATTCTTCGTCACCAAACATAAGATATATATATATATAGATACTGTAGAAATATTAATTCATACTTTATACCAATATATTATTAAGTACCTTTTGCTATGGTGATAGGTTAGTAACAGAAGTTACTATCCCTTACTTTCCCAAGGATGTCTTACTTATACACGGTGACATTTATATCGTTTTACAAAAGCAGGTCAATTAAAGTATCCAGTATCTACTATTCATTTGTACAATTAAAAGGTTAAAAACAATATTTACTAGAATACTTTTTAATAAAAGTTGTTATAAATAATTACTAATTAAAATAGTAAGGAAACAGCATGTAGCAAGCGCATAGGTACTCAACACAGCTGATGTAGTATGTAGGTACTACGACCACTTGACTGCGGCGCCAATCGGGCATCGCAATGGATACCTGTTGGGTATCTAGCGTAGGGAATTATGCTTTGTAAGAGCCGTCCAATGTGGACTTCGTACCTATGATTGGGTAACGAAATTCCGCATGATTTCTTTTTTTTTTAATGTAAATATAATAAACAGGCTGTTACAAAATATTAACTTTAATTTATTTTATTATTTTTTTATAACTGCCACTATTGAACATTTAAATACGTAGTATGTTAGATATTAGATATGTTTCTTTGGTCGGGTACTTTTATGGTTTTTTTTATAAGACGATAAAAATGTCACTGTGTATATATGGATTTGAATTCTTAGTTTGTAATTAGGGGCTTCATTCTTTTTTAATTTTATATTACCCGATAATGTTGAGATAAATTCTATTTTCTTTATTACTTTTTCTATAAATAATCTGCACTAAGTTTTTCTATTTATTTTGTGCTACAGAATGTAGACCTATGGTACACAATCTTTAATTTCAATTGTGCCTATAAATACAAAGCAAATTTCTGGTGATTACTGAATCAGAGATAACATATGCCACACCTTATTTATGGTTACAGTTGTAGCATAAAAATATAAAAATAATATACATGTGAAAATTCACAAACAACACTTTGCGTACTAAATTTCATGGTGTAGTTTAGAACACCATAAAATATTAGAAAATATGTTTCCAAAAATCAAAACATTTTTATAAAAGAATGAAACACGGATACATGAGGAAATATCTATTATTTCATGTTCAGGCTGCCTGGAAGAAATCGCTTATAGCGATACAAAGGACGGCTCCTTTGTACTTTTTTTGTAATTGGTGTACAGATAATTCTTTATCCATCTATCTATTGTACAGATTTTGTTATTTATTTTGTTTAGTTATTATAATTCATAATAACTTTCACTGGAATATAATAATACAGCTATATTTATGAAAATATTGATTTTAACCGAACAGTGAATATATCTTGCCTAAAAACACATTTAAGCAAATGGAGTCAGATTTATAGATAGTATAAATACAAAATTATAGACATGAATCCTATAAAAATTACTTCCTAAAAAATGTATAAGGCCTTCTAGTAAGAAATTGTGAATCAAAAATATACCTGAAAGAAACAAGAGGTTTTCAACAACAAGTCAACATTACTATTTAGGAAATGTACTCTCAAGGACATTACTATTAGCTTGTATTATAATTTACAATTTCATCACCATTATATACATTTTTAAATCGTGAATAAAATATTAATGCTGATTGGCATTCACAAAGTATATTACACAGAGTATATACAAATACAAAAAAAAAAGATTTAAAACAAAAGTATAGAATACCTACGCTGTTTATGCCATTATGTTGTAGAATGTGATATGTAAGCATATTGCTCCTTATGAACCAACACCTAAGAAACGTTTCATTACAATAATTGTCGTCATACACCTTACAAATAGTATATGTATAATATGTTACCTTGTTGTTATGTCCTCTATCGTACAAACTACATAATTCTAAAAATATTATGTGCATTCTCCGATGTCATTACCTACACTTATGAAAAATAAAAAACATCGGGACACGGACACTAAAAATATCACACTAACTGATCACTAATAACATGATAAACACTTTAATTTGTTCATATAAAAAAAGTAAAACACACTTTCAACAGATATTTCGGTAATATCATCATGATTTTGGGTCAGATTGACAGTCCAAGACATTTACAACACCCATTGAAAAATGGCACTTTACGAAAACACTCGCTTACCTGATCTGTTTCATTTTCGACGGTTTTGTACGCATTCCCTATGTGACATAAATCACTGAAGGCCATTTAAATTATAAAATGATTTCTTGCCACGATACATATGAGCTTACTTCGGTTCTAAGCCATTTTTCCATTGACCTACATGTGTATAAAATTATACGTGCTTACTCGCGGCAGTGTTGCTCACTCTCTGTTTGAGACTTTGAGTATTTATTTGAAAAATATTATTTGACATGTCTAAATAATTTTTTGATAAACTTACATGATATAGTATCCGTTTTCAATAAAAAAAATCTTTCTCTCGTAAAGATTTTCTTTTAAGGATTTCCCGCCTTCAAATATTTCATTTTATTTTTTTAGGAACTTTATTATTTGTCATTAGTGTTCATTATAAAATATATTTTTTTTTATATATTACAACATGCCACAATGGTATGGGTAAGGGATCGAGAATATTTTTTTATTTAAATTACTGTTACATTTTATTATTATGTAGTACTTAAAAAGTTGTTGAGAATATTTTAAGTAAGCGAAGAAAGAAAGACGTAATAGATATATTATTTTGAAGGGATTTATAAAAACAATATTTTAGAATAAGAATAAAAATACAGCCATATTGAACACCTAGTCGTTTTTAAAGGTGCTGTAAAATACACGATGTATTTTATTAATATGTAATATGTATATAATTAATAAAATAATATATTTTCAACTTAATGTCAGAAACGTTATATCAGAAAATTAGTAATTCAAAGATTTGTCCTTTTTATACAACAGCTACTTATACAAACGCATTTTAAAGTTACCAATTATCAGTTTTCCCTTTTCTTTATAGAAAATCAGATATTTATATGAGCCCATTGTTACGTTACTATAGTCCATAAAATATAGCTTGATCTCTGTGACAGATGTCAACGAAACCAACGAAGTAAGTTTGAACGAGCGACATGTTTACAATTTCATTTTGTATCAAATATATTTTCAGTCTTTTCGTGCCAGTTTTATTGCAACTGATTTTTAATACATTATAGATATAAAAATATTAATATTCATGCCTAAAATGTACTTCGTAAGTACTGAAATACCTGGTAAACATTTTATACATAAATGATGCTTCCGCACGTACCAGGTCATACTGGACTGAAAATAAAAAAGAGATGGAACAGTCGATAAACGTAAATCGGTAACCGATCTTTATTAAATTATTTATAAAAGAAATAAACCCAATACAATACCTATATAAAGCTTTCAACATATCTTTTACAATTAAAACAGACAGTTACCTAATAAAATACGTAAATTGAATTAGTTAAACATTAAAAAACTACTTTTCGTCTCAGAATAAATGATAATACTATGTACGCATTATTATCAATAAACTAGATATATTTATTTATAAAACAGTCGTAATTGATCGATTGATCTAACGACTGTCCCTATTTGGCAAAAAATGATGAATGTTCTAGCAGGAACGCTCCAGTGATGACCATAATATTGACCTAGACCTTGATTGTACTCCTTTTGAATAATTAAAACATTCAAAAAACAGTTTTTGTTTGAAATAAATTCAAAAAGATTTCCAGTGATTGGATTTTAATTATAATAGAAAATCACAATTATAAAAATAAAGAGTTTTATCCATAAAAAACTACGGACTTTATCGTAAGCGTGACAGCACTAGGGACAACTGTCACAGAGATCATCCTATATTTTATGGACTATAATTATCAGTCTCTTCACATTGTTCTTTAGCATCATATTATATAAAATTCCATCAAAATTATTGTTTATAACATGTTGAAATATTAAGATATTGAATATAATACAAAAATAATACATGAGGTTTGCAAAGGCCCAACAAAACTCATCTTCTCTAAAAACGCCTAGCTACAGTATATACATGGCTACTAACAAGATAGCTATTGTAATGTTTACTTTAAATCATTACATCACGAAGTATAGATACACAGAAGTCCGAACGGTATAGGTTTATCTATAGCATTCATGGTCACAATATTAAACCCAGATCTTTGTTCTCGTTTCTTCCACTGGCTGCGCCAGAGCTTAGTACGGACCAAAGAGTATAATTATATTAACTGAAAGTACGGACCCACGAAGTATAGATACATATACCTATCTATAGTTATCACAAAATTATGGAGGGTTGAGGTAAGGAGAACCGTCTCTGTGTGTGAAAAAGTGTCCGTTAAAATCTGTTAAATAAGGGTGGCGCTATAGTAGCGACAGGGTAAATTTTAAAAAAGGCGCTTAAAGTTATTAGAATAAGATAGAGAAATAAAAAAGAAGGAAAGAACTTCCATCTCGTTATGGCGCACTTTTCAAAATAAGAATAAAATGAAAACCGAAGTTTTATAATTAATTGTGTGCTTATCATTTCTTAACACTTGATCAATATAATAACCCGTACACATGTTGACCAAGCCTAGGCCAACGCGAGCGTCGGCAAATAGGTACAAGGCGAGTGCTAGCGCCTAGACGTTGGCCGAGTGCGGCGAACGCCAACGCGAGTGGCCAACGTAGACGAGTGTTTGTAGAGCTGTCTACACGTTGGCCTCCGTCAGTGTTCATTGTGCACTGAAACACTACGGACGTTGAAATAGATGTCGCTACAGCTTCGACTTATTATTTAATGAACGTATATAGTTATATAATAATGGCATAAGGATATATAATAGTATATATATACTATTTATATAATAGTACCTATATATAATGATAGTATATAGATAATAGTTATTATCTCAGTGTATACCGCAGTAAAGTGAAAAAAAAAGGTGGTTGATACTGAGTATTCACAGAAATAAAACAGTGTAAGATATATCCGTGTGGTGACGGAGTAAGAAAAAAATTCCCCAGTCCCTATCTTGTCTGTGAATGTCGTAAAAGACGAGTAAGGGTTATATAATAAGCATATAACATATATACAAGAGAAGGAAACCTCGAAATAAAATCCTATACCAACCTGTCTGACTAGCATGGAATACTAAGGTCAGTTTCCCGCCTATTGTGGAGGAGGCTCGAGCCCAACAGTATGACGTATATTAGCTAAAATGATGATGAATGATGAAGATACATTTTGATACTATAGGTAACATATAGGGTGACTTGGATCTAATTATTTACGTCGCATATCTAGAAGTAGTGATGCAAATTTGAAAATATAATCATTTATATTGAGCGACAATATCACATTAAACACGTCTAATCGCGATGGATGTCAACCGTGTAATGACGACTCGGCCAACGTGTGGACGGCATTGGCCGAGCGTAGACGAGTGCCTTTGATTTGTGCACAAAAACCGACACCGAGGCGAAGTGAGGCAAGTGATCACGAGCGACGGCGAGTGAAGACAAATCAGCTGTCCACACGTTGGCGCTTGTATTCACTCGGCCAACTAGGCGAGCGTTGGTTGTTGTTAGGAATTACAGACCTATCTCACTCTTGAGACATGTCTACAAATTGTACTCAAGAGTATGAACCGACTCGCGTGCAAGCTCGACGTCTTCCAGCCGCCCGAACAAGCCGGCTTCCGAAGAGGTTATAGTACCATAGACCACATCCCCCACGCTACGCCAGATTATACAAAGACCGAGGAGTATAATCGACTTTTGTGTCTAGCGTTTGTGGACTATGAGAAAGCCTTTGATTCTGTCGAAACTTGGGCAGTGCTGCAGTCCCTTCAGTTGTGCCAAATTGACTATCTATTCATGGAAGTGCTGAAGTGTTTGTATAGAAACGCCACTATGTCAGTCCGCATTCAGAATAAGAGTACGAAACCGATCCAGTTGCAGAGAGGTGTGAGACAGGGAGAGGTCATCTCTTTGAAACTGTCCAATGCATTTTACAATAAATATTCAAATCGATCATATACTCATGCATACTTAAATCGATTTATCGCGAGTATCGAGTACTCAATCGTATGGTTAATCACTAGTTACACCGCTAAGACAAATGTCAAAACGGGGTTTTTGGCGGGAATCTGAAGTGTCATGTGGTGTTCTTGTATTATATTCAATATCTTAGTGTTTTAACGTGTTATATTAAATAATTTTGATGGCATTTTATATAATATATAGTGGCAAAACTGCTGAGGTGTAGTGAATATGATATAAAATTGCTATACATACTTTTTGTTTCCATCAAAATTCTCAGAAGATACCCTTAACAGTGGCCATTACACTGTTGAGGGCGACACTTTGACTTACTGACAGACCATTACTAGACATGCGCAAACCATGTCCTGGAGCGGATTGAACATGGAACGATTCACTTCTCTATCGGAACTATGTCCGGAAATCATGTTCCCGGAACTATCTAGTTCCACAGGTTCAGATCAGATTACTTCAAATGTTTGACTTCTATGGAACTATTTAATTATGTCTAGGAACGGTTAAATTATGTCCAGGAATTGTTTAATTATGTCCACTGATTGTATAAGCAGTGTCAGTGGAGATAATTAAATAGTTCCAAACTCTTCTTCGATTTAATTGAAATAAAAAATCTAACAATAAGTAGGCATTATACATTCTTAAAACTAAAACCGTCATCAAATTATACTGTACATATAAAAAGTTCACATAAATTAAAATTCAAAATAATGAAAATTAACGAAACATTTATTTAAACGAAATGGAGCCCTTATCGGAAGTCAAGGTCATTAGCGAGCGAGAAACTAAAATTAAATATGAATAAATCAATTGTCGTCTTTATCGCAAAGTGTAATATTCGCATTGTGTATCATAATTGCATAACATGAAAAGTATCATAACGTTATAACTATACTCGTCCTTGGTCGGTTCGTGATAACTCGGACGGAGTCCGTCGGCTCCGTAGTCGGTTCGTAACATGTTCGACAATTCGTTCCGGCGCACATGACAGTTCCTCGGACATGTGGAACTGTTTAATTTCACACCGCGGATTGGACCGACATAGTTCCGACGGTGGACATAGTTCCTGGAACTATTACGATCCGGAACTACACACCTCTAACCATTACTGACATGAAGAAACTGGGAACTTGAAAAGATAATTATAACTCGACACTGGCAAAAATGGCTCGTATTTGTAGCTGATTGCCAAGACAAAAAAGAAGAAGAAGAAGTAAATGCATGGAGTATATATACACTTCGTGAGTAAATGATTAAACAATTTTTTTTTAATTAGTTGTAATACAAAGAAATGGGGAGGTGTTGTGCTGTTTATGGTTGTGTTAGTGGACGAAAAGCAAGTGAAAATGTAGGAAAAGTGGCATTATTCAAAGCACCAAAAGTGAGTAACCTCAAACTAAGATCTGTTAAAAATTTGTGTTACGAATAATGAATTTATAAATTTGTATAGTTTTTAACTAAAATTTGAAAAACTTTGTATTTTTATTTATCTTTTGAAATATATAAATAATTTTTTTTTGAAGGATGTAGAATTGCGCAGTAAATGGAGCTCTGCTCTGGGCCAAGAATTGAAAACTACCAGTTCTATTTGCGAATTACATTTTAATCCAGTGGATGTGATTAAAAGTGACCGAGTGATGTTGAAAGATGGTAGTATATACGTTTATGAATATCAGAAAGTTCATTTGAAGAAGAAAGCTGAGCCAAAGTCAAATATTATTAATGACAGCAATGACAACAATAATAGCAATGACAACAATAATAGCTTGTTATCAGATAATGAGCTTCCAAACACTTCTGATATAACGGATCATACAATAATTAGTGACTGTAGTCTTAATTCGGTTGAGACAAGTACCGTTCATGAAATTATAAATGAAGTAATTGAGCCTGAAAATATGAATTCTGCAAATACAAATTTTCCTGACAGTGCAAATACTACTACTGAAAATGACAATTTGCTGGTCATAAATGAGACTGAGGAGTTTTCTTTTCGTTCAATAGAAGAAGTTTTAGAAGCTCAGCCACTACGTAAAAATTGGAGTTGGACAGTCATAAAAAATTCTTTTATTTTGTTGTCATATATAAGCTCAAAACTTGAATTAGTTTGTCATGTAAAAATTTATATGGACTTAAAAGTAATGGTAAGCTTCAATGGAAATAATTGAATTGAATTTAATTATTAAAATAATATATTTTTTTTATGTTATAGATAATTAATGCAATAACTAACATCATCGTTGATATGGATGTAAATATCTCATCAATTGCTTGTATTTGGCAATTATTAAAATCTTTAGAAAACGAATTTTTCTGCAATGGAACTGGATACGATGACAAAAAGTAACCATGAATTTATAATAATTATAAGACACATTAATTTATAATAATTAATGCTATCACAACTTAGTGATTAAAATATCAAGTATGGTTTTCAACATGTAATTGAATCTTAAAATTTTATTTTTATAGATGTTCAGTCACTTGTAGAGGTATATTATTGCCGGAGGAAAGGTATAAAAGAAAAGTTGTGGAGTACAGATGTATTACTTGTCGAAAATTGAGACGTTTGATCCAAAAACGTAAGACGGAGACAACAGATAAAGAAGCTCGATGGATGGATTTGAAACGTCGCTATGTTTTACAACGTAGAAAGCTCAATCGAGCTGTTCACACAGTAAAGTTTTGTTTTATTTAATTCCTAATTAACATCTTGCAATAAAAAAAAATATTATTTGCTAATAATTCACATGGGATAAGAGGGTCTTTCAAACACTGTGAATTTGAAAACGCGTAATGTATTTATGAAGGTTCTTGAAGTTTAAAACTTTATATACAACAGTTGTTGAAAAATTTGATATTTTTTTATATTCTTGTGAAGTCTCTACAACTTCAACATTAATATAAAATAATCCTTTTCGGTTGCGTACACCACTTCCCATTTAGTTGTCACTTAAATTTTTTGTGGAATATATTAAAAATCTACGATTAATTTTGTTCATCTTCAACGTTTGACGTTGGTGTAATCATTTCAAATTATTTGTATGTATTTTCTCAATTCAAATTTTTGAATATTATTTTTTTAGATAGAAAATTTAAAGCAACAGATATTTGATTTAATAAATTAATGCACTGAAATAAAAGAGGAGAAAATGTAGGAAAAGTGGCATTATTCAAAGCACCAAAAGTGAGTAACCTCAAAATAATATCTGTTAAAAATTTGTGTTATGAACAATGAATTTATAAATTTGTATAGTTTTTAACTAAAATTTGAAAACTTTGTATTTTTATTTATCTTTTGAAATAAACTCATTTGCAAAAAAAACGGGCGGTTTTGATTTTCATTCATATTTAAAAAGATACAATACCAAAAAGGTTTCAATCGTTTGTACACGTTACTGGCCGGTTTTAAAAATGCTGTGGTATTTAAAAAAGTACGTTCTAAATTCAATTTTTCATTTGATGTTCATTTTTACAGAAAACCCCTTTTTATCCTACATTTTTGGCGCGAAGTTCCAGAAGTTAACATCGACTTTCATAACTTTTATTCAATTTTTATCGATTAATTTCATATCCTTGACTGTCAAAGCTTTATTTAATGCTGTTTGGCTGTATCAAAAATGGTAGATAAAGTGGTAAAAGCTACCAAAATTATCGCGCTGCTTGAAGAGGGTTGCAGCCAATGTTTCGTGGCTAGGAGGCTAAATGTTAGTCGCTCGACAGTCCAAAGGACCTGGCAGCGATATCAGGAGACTGGTTCCGTCGAGAGAAGGCCTGGTTCTGGAAGAAAACCATGTACCCAACCACGGGATGATCGTTTTCTTGTGAGTCGCGCATTGAGAAATCGCAAATCTTCGTATGTGGATCTTAAGAACAACCTCCAAGAAGTAAGAAATGTGCATATTAGTCTATGGACGGTCAGGAGGAGGCTTCTCGCTGCCAATATACGCAGTCACCGCCCGGCCCGCGGCCCCAAATTACTCCGTGAGCACAGAGTTCACAGGCTTAGGTTCGCTAGAAATTGTGAATCATGGACTCAAGACGATTGGAATAGGGTTTTGTTCTCTGATGAAGCCAGGATATCTCTGTTCGGTGAAGATCGACGTCGGCGAGTGCTAAGAAGACAAGGAGAACGCTTTGCAGAGGCATGTTTCGAAGAAATCACACCTTATGGTGGGGGCTCTGTTATGTTTTGGGCAGGAATAAATTCAATGGATCGTATAGAGTTAGTCTTCATTGAAAACGGCTCACTGACTGGGCATCGATACATAACGGAAGTTCTAATTTCTCATGCACAACCCGCATTGGCCGCTCTAGGTGAAGACTCGATTTTTATGGACAACAATGCTTGCGCCCACCGATCCCGCGATGTTAATGCGTATGTGCAAGAGGTCGGCATTCGTCGTTTGGATTGGCCAGCTCGAAGTCCCGACCTCAATCCCATAGAGCATGTCTGGGACGTTCTGAAACGGCGTGTGAGATCAGTACACCCGGCTCCGCAGACCATCAGAGAGCTGAAGAATGTGATTACTGCGGAGTGGGAACGTATTCCGCAAGCAAGTATCCGGGATATACTCGCTAGCATGCCCAGACGAATTCAAGCTGTGATTTTAGCTAGAGGGGGTCACACTCGATACTAAACATTTATCTGCTTTTACTTTATTAAAGAAAAACAAACAAAAAAACTTTTTTATTTTTACTTCATGAGCATATGCACTACTAGCGATTATACACTACTAGCGAGGTTTAGCATTATTTCCCATAAATTGTATCTAAATTTTATGAAATACTGATGAAAACGATTATTTTCTTATTAATTTAGCAAATTGTGTGGATAAAACTACCTATAATTATCAAACAAAGAAATATTAACATTTGAAATGGTTCATTGCTTAGGTGCCCGTTTTTTTTGCAAATGAGTGTATATGAATAAATTTTTTTTGAAGGATGTAGAATTGCGCAGTAAATGGAGTTCTGCTCGGGGCCTAGAATCTACCAGTTTTATTTGCGAATTACATTTTAAAGCAGAGGATGTGCTTAAAAGTGATCCAGTGATTTTGAAAGATGGTAGTATATATGTATATGAATATACACAACAATAATAGCTTGTTATCAGATAATGAGCTTCCAAACACTTGATATAATTGATCATACAATAATTGGTGACTGTAGCCTTAATTCAGTTGAGACAAGTACCTTTACCAGTTCTCTTTGCGAATTACATTTTAATCCAGAGGATGTGATTAAAAGTGACAAGAGTGATTTTGAAAGATGGTAATATATACGTTTATGAATATCAGAAAGTTCATTTGAAGAAGAAAGCTGAGCCAATATCAAATATTATTAATGACAGCAATGACAACAATAGTAGCTTGTTATCAGATAATTAGCTTCCAAACACTTCTGTTATAATTGATCATACAATAATTGGTGACTGTAGTCTTAATTCAGTTGAGACAAGTACCATTCATTAAAATAATAAATGAAGTAATTGAGCCTGAAAATATAAATTCTGCAATCACAAATTTGTGTGGAATTCTTCATAAACTACATTTGGGATGTAAATTTCAACTAGAGAAAACTGGTTTTTATGTGGACGGAATTGTATCAGATGCAGCACAATGAAATCGCAGTGTAAATTGCTCGGCATACAGGATGGCAACTATAGTTGTGAACACCCATATAATTTTTCAAGACGTTTCTGGTTTTTTTCGGATTTCCCTCATTCATTCAAAAATTTTAGAAACAAAATTATGGAACAGTTGCATTCTGGGTAACATTTAAAAATTGTTGGTTTTAAAAATTATAATGTCGATAAAATAAAGTAATTTTTTTACTATTTCTTACAGACTCCAGATGGAATTGTTAAAAAAAAAACATTGGAATGCTGCAAACATGCAAATTATTTAAAATTTAAAAATGGCTTATAAATTGAATCCTCACCATCTTAGACCCGAAAGCTACTAAAAGATGAATGTTCCATTAGCTGTAGAGGTATGTGCATGAATGACTAATGTATTTACAATAAAATACTACATAAACTAGATATAGATAACTCAATATTTTTTATTAATTACAGCTATTTTGTGAGTCTATTTCAAACGCAATGAAGTTATTGAAAGATGAACGAACCTGATTGTATTGAACTACGTGACTGTGACAGTACCATAATTTTTATTGAGAAAGTGAACAAATTAATTAAAGCTATGATGTCTAGAACTCCGGCTGATGCTTTAAGACCTGTTGATAATAATGTTTCGAAAAAAGTATGTTAAGTATTCTTAACACCATTTCATTGTTGGGATATTAATTTCAGAATTTGCTATTCACAACTCACAACTACTTATTATTTTTTGATAGGATACACTAGTAACAAAAATTAAGGGATACAAAAAAATTCTAAATTTTTGGGTAAAATTCAACGAGCTGTAACTCCGAGGAAAATGATCGTAAAGCAAATTAAAAAAAGAAAAATTGTAGCTCCAAGAATCTAGTTTTCAGATATGACCATGAAAATTTTTTTTTCATGTTTGAGTCTGGAGAAATTCCAAGGAAAATACAAAGAAAAATTCCAAATTTTTTCTCGTCTAAAAATGGTCTATGGACTTCAAAAATTTTTTCCATAATTCCACTCAAAAGCTCTTGTAGAAAATTTAATCCCCTTTAATTTGATATTTTTATGAAGCTTGTACGATGATTTGCCGCGGAGTTATCGTCAATCAAAGCCAAAAGGTTCTTTTTAACTTTAATATTCAATAACTCCGGAAATAATGATCGTATGGAAAATCGTTGGGAGGTTCTGAAAACTTCATGATCATCGCCATTGGGTCGACCATCGGTGTGCGACGGACCTTGACATCAGTGGCTAGCCCGGCGGTTTATCTTTTCGGGTACCGTCCTCTTTGACGTCCCGGCAACATTGCAGTGTTGCCGACCAGGGTGATTAAAACGAGCGTAGCTACTCCAGAGGGTCCCGGCCACGCCGGGGAATCCCTCACTGTGCCGGTGTCTGAGCGCGAGATGCGCACAAACACCGGCACGGTCAGTCTCCGATCGTATGGGAGGGAGACAATCGCTGCTGTAGTTGCCGAGAGCCTGGCAAAACATCCGGAGGCTCCAAAGACGAGGAAGAAGAGGAAGAGGAGGAAGCTGATCGCCACCACCGTACACTCCAATAGGGTGCGTGCGCGAAAGGAGGCAGCAAAAAAGGAGGCGGCGCGGCAGGCGCAACTAGCTGCCGCCGTGGCCGCGAGCGACGAGGGCGGTGTGACCGCAGCCACCGCAGAGCCGTCGCAGAAAGTGGACGCCGGTACTGCCCGGCTGTCAGGCGGAGAGGAGAGCGACGAGGGCGGATCAGCCGCAGGACCGTCGCGGGACGAGGGCGGGAAAGCCGCAGAGCCGTCCCCAAAAAGGCGCGGAGGAAGCGACAGCTCGACGGGGCTGTCGAGCGACGAGGGCGGCACCGCCGCAGAGCCGTCGCAGGACGAGGGCGGTGGTGCTGCAGGGCCGCCGAAAGCTATGCGCCGGAGAAGCTGCTCGACGGGGCTATCGGACAGCTCCGGGAGCGATTTTTTTTTTTTTTTTTTTTTTTTTTTTTATTGCCAACGGTGGCAAACGAGCAAGCAGCACACCTGATGGTAAGTGAAACTGCTGCACATGGACCATTGCAATACCAGGGGCACAGCCAGGCCGCTGCCTACCGTGAAGGAAATACTCTTCTTAAACCTCGTTTAAAGAAGGACATGTCATAGCGCTCGGGAAACACAGCAGCAGGTAGTTCATTCCAGAGCTTGCACGTACGTGGGAGAAATGATCGCTGGAAACGTACAGTTGAAGACCATAACGTTTCCAGGTGAAATGGATGAACCCTGCTGCGATGTCGAGTGGTACGTTGGTAGAATGGTGACGGTGGTACCAAGTCAAACAGTTCCTCGGAGCACTCCCCGTGAAAGAGTCGGTAGAGTACACAGAGTGACCCAAAGTCTCTCCGCTGCTCCAGCGACTCCAATCTGTCCGTAAGATTGGGATCCCCGACGATTCGAACAGCCCGTCTTTGCAGGGAGTCAAGTGGGTCTAGCTGATATTTGGGCGCACCTGCCCAGAGATGTGAGCAGTACTCCACATGAGGACGAACTTGTGCTTTGTATAGTACAAGACGCTGTCTCGGTGTGAAGTACCGCCTGGCTCTGTTCAGGACGCCCAACTTTTTGCTTGCCAATTTGGCTTTGTCCTCCAAATGACTCCCAAACTGGACTTTGCTTGATATTTTGACGCCGAGAATCCCAATACTCTCAGAAATTGGAAGAGTTACTCCTTGGAACTGAGGCGCCATGACAAATGGGTCCTTCTTTGCAGTGAACGCGCAAACTTGTGTCTTTGTGGGGTTGAACTGGACTAGGTTCCGTTCACCCCATTCCGAGGCCCGCCCCAGAGAGCGCTCGACTTCAGACACAAGTTGAACCCTTCTTTCCTGAATACTCCGAGGGATATTCCGTTGCTCAGTGTACCGCTCATCACCCGTACTGTCATCCGCATAGCAACGCATATTCTCGATAGAGAGCATGTCATTGATATGCAGGATAAACAACGTCGGGGAGAGCACCGAGCCTTGTGGTACACCAGCATTAATGGTCATGGTATCGGAGCAGGATGGTATCGATGTGGCGTACGCGCTGTCGACAGACGAGGGCGGCAGTGCCGCAGGGCCGTCTGTCTCTGAGATGTCGGCGGACGAGGGCGGCAATACCACAGAGCCGTCCGCCGACGAAAACATCAGCCATCAGCTGCAGGTCGTCCAGAGGAGGGACAAGGGCGGTGGATGCGCGGGTCCGTCCAAAGGTGGTAGGAGTAGGGAAGGCAGGCCGTCAATTGAGGAGGGTATAGGTAGGCCGTCATCCCAGAGGAAGGAGAAGGAGTTAGGAGGTAGGAAGGAGAAGGAGACGGGTAGGGGGGCTGCCGAGGAGGCTCTAACGGCAGCCCCAATTGTGAAGGAGAGGGAGGAGGCCCTCCCCCCGAGCGTCCGGAAGCGCCCCCTGCAAAAGGGTGGTGGCTCAAGCTCCGACTCGGAGGGGAGTTTCATCGTGCCTCCTCCCAAGATCTCGACCATGCGCCGTGGGCGCAGGGGTAGGGGATCGGCGGTGGCGGCGAGGCCGGGGACCCCAGGTCCGGCCTGCCAGAGCGGGGAGGTTGCGGCCCTGCAGGCCGCGAATGCCCGCCTCAGTAAGGAGGTTTCCGGCCTGCGGGAGCGCAACCGGAAGCTCGAGTCGGAGCTGTCGGCGGTGCGGAAGGAGAACCGCGGGTTGGCCAAAGACGTGGCTGACCTGCGGTCTCAAGTCGCACTTTTAGTGCCAGCCGCACCGCTGACGCCGGCCTCGCCGCCGAAACGGGCTGCGCTGGAGAGGGCGGGCCCGTCGACTGCGCCCGTGGCGCCGCCTGCGCCTGTGGTGCCTGCCGCGCCGGTTGCGCCCACCGCGCCGGCCTTTGGCGCCGCCAAGAAGCGCGGCGGGCCCCGAAAGGAGGCAGAGCCGCTGCCCGTGGTGCACGGCGTGCCGGAGGGGTCGATGCGCGTCATCTTTGCTAAGCTTGAGCTTATGCTGGATGCGCGCATCAAGGCCTTGGTGGATCGCCTTCCACCCGAGCCACCCCTCCGGCCGCCGCTCGCCACGGATAGAGCGAGGCGGCCGCAAGCGTTGGCTCCCACCCCGCTGCCCTGTCAGGGTGGCCGCGTGGTGAGCTACGCTGCGGCCGCCGCTGGGCCCAAGGGGGCCAAGAAGGCCGGCAAGGTGCCGGCTCCCGCCAAGGCCGGGCCGCGGCCGGCGCCAGCGGCTGCACCGCAGGCGCCGGCCAGCGCCAGCGGCTGCACCGCAGGCGCCGGCCAGCGCACCCGCGACCGCTCCTGCTGCGCTCAGCGCTGCTGCCAGGCTCGAACAGGGCTGGCAGGTGGCTGAGCGGAGCAGGAAGGCACGCGGCCAGAAGCGGAGAGCGGCGGCCAAGGGTGCCGCCGTGGCCGCCGCTCCCCAGGCGGGAGTCGGCAGAAAGGGGAAAAGGTCGCGCAGAGGCCGTCCTAAAACGCGCCCGGCGGGAGCTGGACGTCTCCGACATCGGAGGCGTCGAGGCTAGGACCCGCAAGGCCCGGACAGGGCCTCGAATTCTCGAGTTCCCTGGGGCCGAGGGCGCGAAGACGGCCGATAGTGTGGCTTCGAAGCTGCGGGGGCTGTTCGGGCCAGAGGATGGTGTCCGAATCGCCAGGCCTGTCAAGTGCGCAGAGATGCGCCTGACGGGCTTGGACGATTCCGTGACGGTGGAGGACGTCCGAGAGGCCATTATGGCGCGTACCGGATGTGCCTCGGACACCGTCCGGATTGGCACCATCCGCCCTGGTCCAGGCGGCGTCGGTGCTGCCTGGGTGCAGTGTCCGGTGGAGTCGGTCAAGCAATTGGCCGACTCAGGCAGACTCCTCGTGGGCTGGAGCTCGGCGCGGGTAACCGTGCTAGAGCCCCGGCCCGCGAGGTGTTATAAATGCATGGCGGTCGGGCATACCCGACCGACATGCAAAAACTGCTTTGACTGCAGCGGGCTATGTTTCCGTTGCGGTCTGACCGGACACCAGGCGGCATCGTGCTCTGCGGTGCCCCACTGCCCCGCGTGTGCGGCAGGCAATAGGCCTGCCAAACATCGCATGGGCTCTGGGGACTGCAGACCCCCGGCATCGGCCCCAAAGGGGCGGGGCGGCCTATCGACCGGGCCAACCCCCGCTCCGAGCGCGACCCAATCGCCCGTTAGCGCGGAGGAGGTGACGATGGATACGGACCGTTAATGGACCCCGTATCCATCCGTCTCCTCCAAGCCAATCTCAATCACTCCGCCGGTGCGCAGGACGTTTTCCTGCAAGCCATGGCGGAGTGGTTGATAGGAGTAGCCGTAGCCGCGGAGCCGTACGCGGTGCCCGACCGGCCAAATTGGCTGGGCAGCACCGACGGTACCGTGGCAATCATCGCCTCCACGTCGTGGCCTTCGTCGCCTCTGATCCTTAGGGACAGGGGCGTCGGATACGTCGCGGTGGACTGGGGAGAGATTACGCTCCTCGGAGTATATCTCTCCCCTGCCTGGAGAGCGGCTGATTTCGGGGTCTCCCTTACCATCTTGGGAGCCTCGTTACGGCGATTGGTACCGCGCCAGGTGATCGTATTGGGGGACTTCAACGCCAAGTCCGTGGCGTGGGGGTCCTCCTGTACGGACGACCGAGGACGGGCGGTCGAGGATTGGGCGGCGGCACTGGGCCTCTGTTTGCTGAACAGAGGCTCGGTGCATACGTGCGTGCGACCTCAGGGCAGGTCGATAGTGGACCTTTCGTTCGCTAGCCCTGAGGTCGCTGCACGCGTGGGGAGCTGGTGCGTCGAGGAGGAGGTTGAGACCTTGTCGGACCACCGGTATATCCGGATGGAGGTCTCCCTGACAATCCCGGCGCCCGGCAGGAGTCACAGGGGGGCGGTAGGGCGTCCTGCGTTCCCGCGATGGGCTGTGGGTCGCCTAGACCGGGACCTGCTGGCGGAGGCAGCCATCGTTCATTCGTGGCTGTCCTCTGCCAACCAGTTGGACGGGGTGGACGCCGAGGCTGGCCGCATCCGCAGTGCGTTGACGCAGATCTGCGATGCGGCCATGCCCCGGATACGGCGTCTGCCCCCGAGGAGGGCTGTCCACTGGTGGTCCCGGGAGCTGGCAGATCTCCGGGCCGCGTGTATTCGCGCCCGGAGGGCCTACACCCGCAGCCGGCGGCGCAATCGCAGCGCGGAACTGGAGGGCCAGCTTTACGAGAGCTACCGCAATGCGCGGTCGGCCTTCAGGCTGGCCGTCCGTTCCGCCAAGGACGCCAGTCGGCGGGAGATGCTGGAGAGTCTCGACCGTGACCCCTGGGGTCGCCCCTATGGTGCGGCGCTGAGTAAGCTCCGCGCACGGGGCCCGCCCCTCACCGAGACTCTCCAACCCAGCCTCCTTACCCGGGTCGTCGAGGACCTGTTCCCACGACGGGCGGAACACACGCCCCCGGTCATGGCGCCGCCAGACAATGACCGGGAGGGCGATGGTGGCAGTGTTCCGCTCATCACGGAACCGGAGATGAGGGCGTCGGTGGCGCGCATGCGCGGTAAATCCACCGCCCCCGGGCCCGACGGTATTCCAAACCGTGTGTTGGCCCTGGTCCTCGACCATCTGGGTCCCCGCCTCAGGGAGCTGTTCGACGCGTGTTTAGCGTCCGGGCGGTTCCCTGGGTGCTGGAAGGAGGGGAGGCTGGTTCTCCTGCCGAAGCCGGGACGGCCTCCGGAGTCGCCATCGGCCTACAGGCCTATCGTGCTGCTCGATGATATGGGCAAGCTACTGGAGAGGATAGTAGCTGCCCGCATCGAGCGGCACCTTGTCGGCACGGGGCCCGATCTGTCGGACGCCCAGTTTGGGTTTAGGAGAGGTCGTTCGACGATCGAGGCCCTGTTGCGCCTGAGGGCCGTGGCGACTGAGGCCGTCACCGGCGGGGGAGTGCTGTTGGTGGTGTCCCTAGACATCGCCAACGCATTCAATAGTCTGCCATTCAGCTGCGTCAGGGAGGCGCTCCGTTACCACGGAGTGCTAGCTTACCTGAGGCGGCTGGTGGCAGACTATTTAGAGGAGCGCAGCGTCCTCTACGCCAACCGAGTAGGGGACGTTGTGCGAACGCCCATGACGTGCGGTGTTCCACAGGGGTCGGTCCTCGGACCCACCCTGTGGAACATCGGCTACGACTGGGCGTTGCGGGGGAGCCTCCCACCCGGGCTGGGCGTGATTTGTTACGCCGACGACACGCTCGTCACAGCCCGCGGTGGGACGCTACAAGAGGCGGTAAGCCTGGCGACCTCAGGCACCGAAGAGGTCGTCAGGCGGATCGAGGCGCTGGGGTTGAGGGTGGCCCTGGACAAGACGGAGGCCCTCTTGTTCCATGGGCCCCGTATGGACCCTCCCATCGGCGTCTCGATCACCGTCAATTCGGTTGGGATCAGCATCCAGGCCCATATGAAGTACTTGGGCCTGGTGCTCGACGGGCGATGGTGGTTTCGGGAGCATTTCCGCAGGCTCGTCCCGCGGCTCGTCGGCGTGGCGTCCGCCCTACAATGGCTGATGCCGAATGTGGGCGGACCGAGCGCGGCATGTCGACAGCTGTACGCGGGGGTCATCCGGTCGATGGCCCTGTACGGCGCACCGGTGTGGGCGGGATCCATGACCGCCCGACTTAGGGCCCTTCTGTGGCGTCCACAGAAGGTCATGGCGGTCAGGATCATCCGCGGGTACCGCACGGTGGCGACGGAGGCGGCGTGCCTATTGGCCGGGACTCCCCCGTGGGACCTGGAGGCGGAAATGCTCGCCGACTTGTATCGGCGGGTGTCGGGGGTGCGCGGGGAGTAGCGCGCTCTACCGGCAAAAAGTTCTAGACCATTCGATTAACATACGTTCGGACGCCTGTGTATCTATACTTCGTGGTTTTGGGTTTGGCTGTCTTTTGTGGTCATTAATTGTATGGTGTACTGTCCGCCCGCGGCATAAGGACTTATTCTTTAGCAGAGTACAGCGTGTTGTCTGTTTTAAAAGAAAAACCAAAATCAGCATACCTATTATATAATAATTGTGATGGCAATTACGTTGTGTAGTGTTAGTTCCGTCATGTTTCGAGAGCGTCGAGAGCGATATCAGTTTATCATCATTTACTTTTTTTCTACGGGTGACAAAAAAATTAAGGGATTGGCTACTCGAAGAAAATTTTCGGTTATAGGCCGTCCATGCCTATCATACCATAGCCTGTCATAGTTTTAAAACTTGTGGTAGCTTCGTGGTCGAGATCGACTCTTATTTCGCCAGATTTTGACGTTATATTTTTGGCGGTATAGGGAAAAATGATGAGGGTACATTTTTACGATGCGCGCGCACACCGTCACGGAAAACCGAAATCCTGAAGTTAGCTAGTTAACATTTTCTAAGATGCGCCCGCACACATCGTCACAAATGTCAACTAGATAATTTGTTATAATAAAACTTTCAATGTATTTAATAACTTTTTTCTATTATAAGTTCCGGTTCTTCTGTTCAAATAAAATAAAAGGAATTCACCTTGAAATCGATAGCAGCGCCACCTACTGGGTCCAATTGTGAATCTATACCATTCTCGAATCCCTTTGAGCATGCACACAAAATTTCATCAACATCGGTCCAGCCGTTTAGGAGGAGTTCAGTGATATACACATGTACACAAGAATTATTTACCTACTAGGTGACCCAACAGACGTTGTTCTGTTCAAATAAAGCGCCACCTACCGGGTCCAATTGTGAATCTAAACCATTCTCGAATCTCCTTGAACACACACAATAAATTTCATGAAGATCGGTCCAGCCGTTTAGGAGTTCAGTGACATACACACGTACACAAGAAATTTATATTTATAAAGAAGATATACTAGCTGACCCAAGAAATGTTGTTCTGTTTAAATAAACGCCACCTACCGGGTCCAATTGTGAATCTCAACCATTCTCGAATCTCCTTGAACATGCACAAGAAACTTCATTAACATCGGTCCAGCCGTTTAGGAGGAGTTCAGTGACATACATACATACGTACAAAAGAAATTTGTATATAAAGATTAAGAAGATACGATGTGGCGACCTGTTATTAATATAATAATTATACGTATTTTTTTTATTTGCAGTATAAAAATCTCATGTATAGGGGAAGGGGCGGCATGAACACACAAAAAAATCATCAACATCGGTCCAGCCGTTTAGGAGGAGTTCAGTGACATACACACGTACACAAGAAATATAATGATATTTATCAATGTTACGCCAGAGAAATATAAATTCTTACGCGCGTACATAATTTATTTTATTTACATTTTTATTCGCTCGTAAAACATCTTTGAATGATATCTACATTTAATTTCACATAAATACTGGTATTTTAATCGATTTGAATTTCAAACTGCCGACTATTATCTGAGCAGGCAGATCACAATAAATCATTAAGATTAACTACGCGCTCCAACATTAATAAATCGTTTTACAATTTAAATAGATTGGAATTGAATTGCCTTTTTATTTCTTTGGAGGATAAAATTAATTTAAAGTAAATGTCCGTGTGGTGACGGAGTAAGAATACAGTCTTGCCCGTGGATGTCGTATAAGACGACTATGGGATACAATATGCACAGATGTTGTGCAAGAGAAGGAAAACTCGAAATGCAACCCTATACCAACATGTCTGCCAGCATGGTATAATAGGTCAAATTCCCTCCCATTGTGGAGGAGGCCTGCACCCAACAGTGGGACGTATGTGGGCTGCGATGATGATTATGTCGAGCCACTTTTTAGAAGGTTCGTTACGCTTTACCTAGATGGCGTTACCATAAGCATGAGCCCGTAAGGTAAGAAGGTTTAACATGGATACTTTCTACAATTTGTTCGATACGATACCTGCCTAAAAGTACTCATTGAGTAAAAGTATCGAATAGAAAGTATCGAGTACAAAAGTATCGGTATCGAAAGACTAGTACTCGATACCTAAAAGTATCGATAATTTTTTCGTGTCCCTACTTAGGTGGACCGACGATCTGTGTGCCTACTCTTGAATCTCGATTCCAATCCTAAATCCAATTGTAGCTCGAATTTGAGCAAATTTGGTACTCTTGAAAGTGATACTAGCGCACGATTGGAATCAAATTTGGTGGAATGTCTTTGAACTAAATGAATTCGACTCTCCTCGATTAAATCAAATATTTTCTACTCCCGACGTGATTTTGACGTAGTTTAAAATCGTTAATGTTGCACAATTTCAAGAAAGCGTCTTTGTGGTGATCGAGTTCGATAACGTTATTAATTTAAAGTAAGAAAATACGATACATTTGGTGAAAATAACCACGGTTAACGCGAAGAATTCATTCTCGATTTTGATCAAGAGTACCAAAGATAAGTTTGGTGAGATTGGAATTGAATCGGATTCGAAATTAGAATTGATTTCAAGAGTAGGCACACTGGTGATAGTTGCTAGGCGTTGTTGGATGTAGGCGGCACAGGTGCAGCAGTGGACGGCGATCGGCAGAAAGACGATAATGATAAGTATTTGTATATTTTTTTCTATTTTCATAAGATACCGTTCTGTATTACCGATGTTCTACAAATTAGAATAGAATAGAATAACACAGGTTATTCTTCTCCATTATCATCTCACTTGTTAAGATTTTTTCTAAAAAGAGTGAAATATACTATTATTATTTTTCAAATTCAAATACAAATCATTTATTATGCATAAACTCTAACACTTACATATTGTCAATTTTACAAAATTAAATTATCCAAAAAAAATAAACTACCACCGGATCGGAATGCGATTGCTACTGAGAAGATCCGTCAAGAAAATTAGCGGGCTTGTCTATTATTTTTAATTTTTTTTTTCTTTTTACAAGATATAAAATTGTGTATAACATGTTTTGTAAGAACTAGCTCCATTGTGATGCCCTTCGAACCACAAGATACGTAATATAATTTGAACGATTACGGCTGGACCAGATCCCACAAGCGGTACCCGATCACGAGTTAACTACTAGAGCAGCCATCACTCCCCTCAACCACTATGGAGGGAAGGTATTACTACTTGGGAATATAATTCTTGATTACATAGCACTAGTTGGAATAAATCAGTGCTTTTCACCCAATTTTTATGACATCCAAAAGCACTATTAGAATTATTTATATTCGGAGGATTTGGCCCGAAGACCAAACGTTGCGCGTTCGGGGTGTCGGGGAATGAATGTCATTCGATGATATCTGCACCCCGTGAAAACCGTACGGCACCGTTGTGGTTTTAGTGAGTATTCCAGTTGCGCAGGTAATTGGCGGGTTGCACACATCCATTGTTTATTACCGATGGCGTATAAAATGCATTTCAAAAGCGTGAATTAAAGAAAAAGGGTAGGTAATTGTTACAACATTAGAAACTATATAAGAATTAGTATTATTGGTTACTACTAGTATAAACATAATTCTGAGGGATTTTTTTAAAGACAATAGTCTGCACTAAAGGAATCATCCTTGTATTGCAAGTGACTTTACAAACATACACTGACGGACTCATAAACTGCATCAAAGTAAAAAAACGACTTTGAAATAAATATTTTAACCAAGTATGCAAACTTTCTACACAGATTTAAATTGAAACGTCTAGATTGAACTTTAAAACAGCGTAGGGTCATATCCTTAAGTTTAAGTGTGTGTACTGGAAAGGACCTTAAAACTTTTTTGAAGAAAAAACAGAAATTTAAAGAAAATTGGTTTAATTAAAAAATTGGTTTTAACAATAGACACACACTTTATGCAAGTTTTTTTATGTTTTAATAAGGTGTATTACCTCCACGTGCCCTTATTACGGATTCTAATCGGTTCCGCATAGATTTGATTAGGGTTATTAAAAGATCTTGCGGAATATTGTCCCATTCTTCTGAAACTGCTGCTCTTAGTTGTACCACTGTCGTAGACACAGGATTTCTCGCATATACAGCTCTTTTTAAATTGTCCCAAAGATGCTCAATGGGATTAAGAGCCGGGCTGAGTGCTGGCCAATTCATTGTACGTATCCCAACCTCTTCGCAATATTGTCGAACTTGTGCAGCAGCGTGCGGCCGGGCATTATCCTGCATTAAAGTAAAATTTTCGCCTATAAATCCTATGTAAGGCACCACGTTTTTTTTTTTTTTTTTATTGCAAACGGTGGCAAACGAGCAAACAGTACACCTGATGGTAAGTGTTGCTGCCGCTCATGGACCTTTACAAGGCCGCTGCCTACCGCGAAGAAAGTGAAGGGAGTGTGAATGCGTGCATTGAGGCTTGGTGATACCAAGGGCACCACCAAAACCCTCCACACTCAAACACCCTCAGAAAGTTGGGCTTCCGGATCTCTCGCTCACCGAACGAAGCGCAGTAACAAATCGCTACTACTCAGACGTCGATTTTCTGCGAGAGTGTGGTACTGCCCCGGACGGACCGGCCCGCGGCTGTAGACAGATAACTGTCGACAGTGTGGTCCTACCACTCTTAATCTTCACGTGATCTTCTAAGATCTCTGTTATGTAGCGATGTGCAGTCAAACCCCCACTACTACCGTTTTGACGGACCATGTCTATGAACACAAGTTCTGTTCGCCCGTTCATCAATATGTCACCCCAGACCATGCACGAACCGCCTCCAAAAGGAACACGCTCCTCAATGCAACTTTGAGCATTTCGCTCCTCACATCGACGATACTCTTCTGCGACCATCTGCACCATATAAACATGTCCTATACTCGTCTGTGAACAATACGGAGGCCCATTGCTCATCTGTCCAATTTAGGTGATCACGCGCAAATCTTAAGCGAGTTTGTCTGTGAGCTACAGACAACTTTGGACCATTTGCTGGTCTAAAAGGGGTGATATCCGCTTCCTTTAACCTTCTTCTTATTGTTCGTGCACTAACGTTTACTCCACGCACTTCAGTAAGCTCTGTTTTGATGTTAACTGACGTGAGGAAACGATTTCGCAGGGAAGTTGTAACAATAAATCGGTCATCACGACCGGTGGTTGCTCGAGTTCTGCCTGTACCACGTCTCCTTTTGTAAGAACCTGTCTCCACAAACCTTCTGGATATTCTAGAAACCGTAGACTGGTTTAAATTTAAATTTCTACCAATCGTTCGTTGATCCAAGCCCGCCCGCACCAATGCTACAATTTGAGCAGCTTGTTCGGACGAAGTATCCATATTATGGTTTAGAAACTCTCGATGAGTTAAAATGGTAATCCAACAATTCTGCTGGTAACAATAATTCAATTGACAAAAGAATAAAAAATCAATAAGAATCAATTTTAAAACTTTGCTATAAATAACACGCAAATCTGATACTACGAGTAAATTTTCTTTTCCCAGCTATATTCATTTGTTTTACTGCAGTTCTATTTTTAAATATTGCTTTTTTTTAAGATTAAGGGCCAGTCTCTCCATATTTATATAATTTAATCTAAAAAGTTTGCATACTTATTAAAAAAATAATTTCAAAGTAATCCTGAAGTTTGATGCAATTTATGAGTCCGTCAGTATATAATTCATCATCATCGTCATCGCACCCCACATACGTCCCACTGATGGGCTCGGGCATTTTTTCTTTTGTTCTTTTTTTATTGCCAACGGTGGCAAACGAGCAAGCAGCACACCTGATGGTAAGTGATACTGCCGCACATGGACCTTTGCAATACCAGGGGCACAGCCAGGCCGTTGCCTACAGTGAAGAAAATACTCTTCTTAAACCTCGTTTAAAGAAGGACATGTCATAGCGCTCGGGAAACAGCAGCAGATAGTTCATTCCAGAGCTTACACGTATGGACGTGTGAGAAATGATCGCCGGAAACGTACAGTTGAAGACCATAACGTTTCCAGGTGAAATGGATGAACCCTGCTACGATGTCGAGTGGTACGTTGGTAGAATAGTGACGGTGGTACCAAGTCAAACAGCCTCCTCCACAATGGGAGGGAATTTTACCTACTATACCGCGCTGGTCAGACATATTGGTATATGGTTTCATTTCGAGATTTCCTTCTCTTGTATTGATGTTATATGCATATTATATCCCTTAGTCGTCTTTTACGACATCCATGGGTCATATAGGGAGTGGTGAATTGTATTCTTACTCCGTCACCACACGGAAAAACATATATTTAATGAACATAAATTACATCCAGATAGAGAACAAAAATTTGCGGATCGCATAAAGTATTGTCCTACATGGGATTTGAACCCGTGACACTGGCATGATAGATAGTTATCTTAACCACTACGCCACCTGTGCAGTCAGTATTTTAAATTTCATGAAAATTTTAAGTGGCATATGTTTTTAACCCCCGACGCGAAAAGAGGGGTATTATAACTTCGACGAGGATGTCTGTCTCTGTGTGTATGTTTGTGGCATTGCAGTTCCCAAACAAATGGACTGATTTCGATGCGGTTTTTTTCATTTGAGAGCCAGTTTCCTTGCGATGGTTCTTAGCTATGTTTTAATACAAGTCTAGTAGTGTAAGAGTATCAACTTTTTTCGAAAATGATGTAATGGCGTATGATTACTCGAAGTGCTTCGTGCCAGTATGATCGTTAAATGACATTTAACTGATAATTCCTGTTGAAGGGAATGCAATAATTTTTAGGGCTCCATACTCAAAGGGTAAAAACGGGACCCTGTTACTAAGACTTCGCTGTCTGTCCGTCACCAGGCTGTATCTCAAGAACCACGACAGCTAAAAAGTTGATTTTTTTACAAATTATGTAATTCTGTTGCCGTTATAAAAACAAATACTAAAAACAAAATAAAATAAATATTTAAAGGGGGCTCCCATACAACAAACGTGACTTTTTTTTGCTCTTTTTATAGATAATAGTACAGAACCCTTCGTGCGCAACTCCGGCTCGCACTTAGTCGGTTTTATTATTTTAGTTTGTGTCGGAGGTTATTCAAAATTTTCAATTTTACTCATCATCAGTATATTCGTATTTGTGAAACAACATTTTATACAGTAATTTATTGTGACAAACTCCGTTTATCTGAAATAACGACTTGAGTTTCTTCATGACAAGATGCCTGCGGTTACCAGGAAATTTATAACTAAAGATGCTCCTTCCAACCATTTTCACCAATTTTTTTGATCATTCATTCGCTGTGAAAGCAATTGGGTTGAGGTATTTGGAATATTCCAACAAGAGCAAACCTTGACCGATGAACTGATTTTATAAATCTATACAATGAATAAAAGTGAAGTGTCTTTTTGTAATCTCAAATACCTTTTCCCCATGCTCACACAGTTAGATGATACCTATAAAAATAAGTAAAGTTGAAAATTTTATAACCCACGAAACAAACTGTAATTATAAAAAAAACTGTTACGTTCTTTTCAACAGGAATTATCAATTAATTGTCATTTAACGATTATACAGTCATGTGTGAAGCACTTAATCGATTAATCATACGCCATTACATCATTTTGGAAAAAGTTGATACTCTTACACTGCTGGACTGATATTAACAGGAAAGGAAAGAAAACTGGTTTTGAAATAAAAAAAATCGCATCGAAATGGATGCATCTGTTTGAGAGCCACGATACCACTGACAGATAAACAGACTTCGACGTTAAATTTATATCAGCCCTCTTTTTGCATCGGGGATTAAAAACCCCTTTAAAAAAATTGTCGGTGTTTCTGTGTCTGTTTCTTCCAGGTAATCTTCCAAACATCTTTGCCGATTTTAATAATATTTTACTACCAGGTACCTGTTTATAAAAGGAGTAACTCAGGTTATTTTTCTTCTCAAAGAACCTCCATAAAATTTTGTCACGAAGTAAGAATACAATTCGTGGTGAATTGTCCCCATCTTTTGTCAGTGGATGTCGTAAAAGACGATTAAGGGATACAATATGCATATAAAATCTGTACAAGCGAAAGAAAGCTCGAAATAAAACTCGATACCAACGCGTCTGACTCTATACCAACCACTAGTAAGTTAATTACCCCCTATTATGTAGTAGGCTCGAGTCTAGCAGTGGGACGCGTATAAGTTATGGTATGTATGTTACAGTAGTTCAATTACTCTTCTATAATGGAGGAGGCTCCAGCCCAGCATTGAAACGTGTATGAGCCAAATCTGTGCAAGAGAAAGAAAGCCCGGCGAAATACCCTGAGGGGGTACCATCTCCTCTTGACGTCCCCGTCCCGGGTCGCCGTCGGTGGCCGTCGTCCCACGGTCAGCCTCTCTGCGGGTGACGGACTAAACTCCCCGGTCCGATCATTCGCGGCTTCGGCTAGGGCCGCACGAGTCACCGGCGACGGATCGTGTCTTCGTGGAGACGCTGCTCTCGCACACGATCGCGGCGACCGCGTCCTAGTTGCTGAAGCTGTCGAACATCTACCTAGTGATGGTCGGCAGCCTTAGGTGGGCACCGATGATCGCGATGAGTTCACACCGTTGCCCAGCCCACGCGGCACACACCTTGAATGTGTCCTGTGTCCTGCCCTCCTGTTTTGGAGGATGTTCGAGCCCAACAATGGTGTATGGAGTCATGGAGTGTATCGTAATAGGAACGCGTATATGTGATAATACAAGTATCCATTTAGGAACGCGTATATATATGTGGTAATACAAGTACTCCATTCAAATAAATTGTCGAGTTATCCACGACTAGTAATTGAATATTGCCATTCCAATATTAACATTCTATCTATTCAGTGTGATGTAATTTCTATTAAACGCGAAACTGTTAATGGCTGCATACCATAGATTATTTCAGATCATAAAGTACCAATGTGGTTGCAATCCATTGAGTGTATTATTCGATATATCCTTTTAATTGCAACAATATTAAGTGTTGTAGATATGCGATTTAAATAGTTAACTAATTTTAGTGTTGCCACTTTCTAAGAGCACATACTTTTAATTGCCCGCTATAAAAATCAAGGGAAATTATTGGTTTCATAGCGATTTTCGAAAATCGAGTATTTGTTAGGTGTCGACGTTTTGCGAGCGGGAAGTGGCATAGTCTCACGGAGTCAAACTCTCAAGGAGATTTCCGCGTAACCCGCCGAGACGTCATTGCCCGTCGGGCAATCCCTCTGGAGAGGCCTCTGTATGATCTCAGGACCATCGCGGCCTTCTGGCCGGTGCTAATAGAGTGATAGGATCGGCGGCACGGGGTGTTTTCCTTCCGATTGGTGTAGTCGCAGATCAACAGACGGGACACGGTTGCTTCGCCAAATATCTGTACACGGTCGTTAGGAGAGAAAGCACATCAGCACACCCTCCTCCCACCAATTTTTTTTTTTTGCGAATGCGGCGAGGTCACTGCGTAGCACACACACAGCCGTGAGCTTGTCGCCATTATGGATGCCTACCTGACGATGCCGACCATCGCTAGGAGGTTTGAAATTAACCTTACTATACCATGCTGGTCAGACAGATTGGTATAGGGTTTTACTTCGAGTTTTCCTTCTCTTGCATAGATGTTATATGCGTATTATATCCCTTAGTCGTCTTTTACGACATCTACGGGCAAGATAGTGAGTGGTGAATTGTATTCTTACTTCGTCACCACACGGAAAAATTAAGATGAAGGCAAAGATGACTAAGGGTTTAAATATGTACATAACATCTATGTGTGTGAAAGATACTCGAAATAAAACTTTATGGCAACACGTCTCTCCAGCGTAATATAGTATGTCAATTTGCTTTCTATTGTGTAAGAGGCTTGAGCCCAACAGTGGGACGCTATGGTCTTCAACTGTACGTTTCCAGCGATTATTTCTCCCACGTAGGTACGTG
This sequence comes from Lymantria dispar, assembly GCA_032191425.1. Lineage (NCBI taxonomy): Eukaryota > Metazoa > Arthropoda > Insecta > Lepidoptera > Erebidae > Lymantria > Lymantria dispar. The sequence goes on along the minus strand of CM063465.1, from coordinate 16,750,232 downwards.
CAAGCTCTGGAATGAACTACCTGCTGCTGTGTTTCCCGAGCGCTATGACATGTCCTTCTTTAAACGAGGTTTAAGAGTATTTACTTCACGGTAGACAACGGCCTGGCTGTGCCCCTGGTATTGCAAAGGTCTATGTGCGGCAGTATGAATTACCATCAGGTGTGCTACCTGCTTATTTGCCACCATCGGCAATAAAAAAAATGCAAATAAAATCTTTGTAATGAAAAACACGAAATAAAATTCTATACCGACTCTCTGACCAGTGCGGTATAATAGGTCCTCTCCTATTGGAGAGAAATTGATCTGCTATGATCCGTTAGTCAGATGGGTTTTTTTCACAGTTTTACTTTGAGATTTTCTTCTCTTATATAAACCCATACAGTACAACCCATTTAAGACGACTTCGCAGGGACCCGAACAAAAATGCGTCTTAAGTCCCCACTACACGTCGGCAGATGCGTCCGCAGACGTCGTCAGATGCATCCGCGGATGGATCTCTGTGCACCGTCCACACGTCTGCAGGCCGATCAGTCTGTATTGATTCTTGACGGACGCAACACGTACGTGCGTACGCACGCGAAATGGATATTGAGACCGTAGCTGTTGCAGCTATTTATTTATTTAGGACCTTTAAGTACTATTTAAGTGTCCATCGCAGTAGTTATTAAAAAAAAATGGAGAAGAGAAACGTGGTGGACGCTGTAATCAGCATATATAGAAACCGAATAATGTGGAAAAAAAAAATCATTTCCATAATGTATTTTTTGCCTTCCGTGTGGTGACGGAGTAAGAATAAAATTCACCACCATCCCCCACACATTCATTCTTACCCGTGGGTGATCGTATGATCGTATGAGGACTAAGGGACATAAAACGCATATAACATATATGCGAAGGAAAATTCGAAATAAAACCCTATACCAACCTATACCGACACGTCTGACCAGCGTGGTATAGTAGGTCAAATACCCTTCCATTATGGAGGAGGCCCGAACCCAACAGTACGTATATGGGCTGAGATGATGAAGATGATGATTTATTGCAATTTTTTTTAACACATCCTCCTGGACGCCATTTTTTTGTAGCAGGAATAGCGTGGATAACTAGCTTTTAGAACCTATATGCAGAGCCATCCCGACAATTTGATAATTTTGTTCGAATTTCTGCTTGATACAGCTTCAGGAATTTGAATGTTTTGTCAGTGCTTGTGTTAGCCATTTTAACGAGCAAGTAAAAAAGAAAGAACGAAAAAACACTGCAGAAATCACGCGTGCATTCTCATGCGCTTCCCGATGAACACTGATGCGTCGTCAGACGTGTGGACGCAACACTCAGCGCTGGCGTTGAAACCCTTTGATCCATGCTACAAAAACCGACAACTAACGGATGAGTGCCGGATGCATCTGCGGACGTCAAATACCTACCACAGACGAGCAAATCACCCCCTCTACACGTCGGCGGACGCGTCCGCCGATGACATCTGCGGACGCATCTGCCGACGTGTAGTGGGAGCTTTAGGCGGGAAAACGTATTATGCGGGAAAGGGAAAAAAACGTGCTATTATTATTTATTATATTCTATTATTATTTTGAATATCTATGTATTGAATTTAACATTAAAAAATTACCTAAAATAAGATGTTTATTATTATTACATTGCTTAAAGTAATCACTTATTTTAGTTTGACAAAAAGATTTTGAGGCATTAACAATTACAAGATTTTCAACGTAATTTAATTTTCGCAGTGCGTCTTCGCTTTGATTCAAATAAGTTACATAGCATCTTAAATCATCAACTGCTGATAATGCCTGGACGTGTGACGAAATCGAAGTTGACTCATCTTCTTTGTCATTATCACTTAGGGTCGCTCGACAGTCGTCACTTCGTCAATCGCTGACCGCTGCCGCAAGGGGTAATATGTGTATTTGAGTGTCACGTGTTGGCGTATTAAACGTATTGACGAATCGTATTAAGCGTTTAGAAATCTATGAAAACATGTCTCACGTTGCTGGGACTGACGCAAAATGGCGTATTATGCGAGAAATCGTATTAAAGGTTATCGTATTAAACGGGTTCTACTGTATATGTAATATGCCCTATATTTTAACCTCCAGTCGTCTTTTACGACATCCACTTACAAGAAGCAGATATAATTCAAACATCAAAATATCTTCAAGTTCTACAGTATCAAAATACCACTAAAACAATGCGAAAACTAATAAATTATGCGTCAGATAAAGCCCAGTGATATCCCTTAGCAATTCGTATTGCTTTATTCAACAAGATAAGCATTGATATAGGGAAAATGCCTCGCAGGTAACAATAACGCCGAGATACTGCCCCTCTTAAGTTTGTTCTACCGGAAAAAAAGCTGTATCACCTTACATTTTCGCTGTGTTTAACCTAATAGAATTTACATCGTGAATCAAATTATTAAATTTATGTAATTCACTTTAAAAATGATAAATAAAATTATGTTCACCTTATATATTACTTTACTACCTTTCCGTGTGGTGATGGAGTAAGAATACAATTCACCACTTCCTATCTTGTCCGTGGATGTCGTAAAAGACGATTAAAGGATATAATAAGCGTATAACATCTGCGCAAGAGAAGGAAAACTCGAAACACAACCCTATTCCAACACGTCCGACCAGTGTGGAATAGTAGGTCAATTACCGTCCCATTATGGAGGAGGCCCGAGTCCAGCAGTGGTACGTGTGTGGGCTGCGATGATGATGATTTTTCTTTCTCTCTCATATAATACCTTAACTGGACAGATGGAGTAGCAGTTAAAATATTGATCTACCGTGGCGGTGTAATGACTTCTAATCGCATGCAGGACAACGCTTTGTACGATTCACAAGAAAATTGGGCTTCCGGCTCTCTCGCTCACCGAACGAAGTGCAGGAACAAATTGCTATTATTCGGATGTCGATTTTCTGCGAGAGTGTGCTACTACCCCGGATGGACCGGCCCGCGGCTGTAGACAGGCAACTGTCAACAGTGTGGTCCTTCCACAACTTGTGTGTAGCTAACGGTGACTTATCAGGTCATATGTCAAGCAATTGACGAAGAAAGCATGTGAACCAACCCTAGGTATCGTCTTTAGTATTTCTTTCACCTGTATCTAGAGGATACATTTTGAAATGAAATGAAACGTCCCACTGTTAGGCTCGAGCCTGCACTACAAAAGGAGGAAAATTAACCCACTATACCACGCTGGTCAGACGTGTTGTTATAGGGTTTTATTTCTATCCTTCTCTTGCATACATCTTATATGCATATTGAATCCCTTAGTCGTCTTTTACGACACCCACGGGGGGTGGTAAATTGTATTCTTACTTCGTCACCACGCGGAAATCTCCGTCACCACACTCATATAAATTAAAATGGATTAATATAGTTGGATTATTGAAATGAGATACCTAAAATGCCGTCATATTTCGATCTACCTTCTAATTAATGAATTAACTCACGTATTTGAATCAAGAATAGATTATAATTTAGGCCTTGCTCCTATTAATACGCCTACTATATTAAATAGTTCAAGGTTTCTTGAAGTATTAGCTTCGTACCCTACACAAAACTTGTGCTTGAAACTGCTTTACGTGAATATATGAGAATTATCATCGACTTTCCGTGTGGTGATGGAGTAAGAATACAATTCACCTGCTCCTATCTTGTCCGTGGGTATCGTAAAAGACTGAGGCATAAAATATGAATATGACATCTGTGCAAGAGAAGGAAAACTTCAAATATACCAAACCATCTGATCAGTGTAGGTAGGGTTCCTCGGTGGAGGAGGTTCGAGCCCAGCAGTGGGACATATATAGGCTGAAATGGTGATGATGAATATGATGATGATTATACATTATTTAAAAACGGTTAACCTTTACAGATTATTATAAATAAAGTTCTGTCTGAATGTATATTGATTCAATACATAGATTAGTTTAAATACATTTAAGCTGTATCTATTTTTTTTTTTTTGCACGCTGTAGAAATGCATTTACGCACCATCCCCCGCCAGTTACAGACAGAGGAGTGTGTGTGGGACTCGCCGGCCACAGAAGTGACCGAAATACCCACTAAAACCACAGCGGTCCCTTCCGCGCTTTTACGGGGTGCCGGCGAGATCGTCTGATAACATTCTATCCCCGAGACCCCAACGCTTGGCCGTCTTGCCACGTCCTGTCAACATTCAGGGCGCTAAGTGGAGGAGCGCATAGCGGCGTCTCCTCTCCCTGGTCGTCACCGGCGGAGCGAGTCAGCGGACGCAAGCGCCTCGCGTGCCCGCTCCGCGGCCTCCTTCCTGGTCATGACAGCCTCACAGAAGGAGGCCATCGACGACCAACAGAAGCTGTGTCGATCTAGATTAGACGTGTGATAGCAAAGTTATTATATCGACACTTGCGACATTAGACAAACTTTAGAGTAGAGAGAATCTAAAGTTAAAATATTTGAAAAAAAAAAAAATATATTAACGAAACCAACTGTCACATTGAAATAATTTTAACAGAGATTGGAATAGTTCATTTTTGTTTATCGAAGTTATTGAAATAGAGTGTCTATTATTAATATATCATGCAGTTTATGTCGCATCGTTAAAATTTACTTCATTTGATAAACATGTAAAAATACCTAAACTATCTCTGAAATGGAATTTTTAGAATCGGTGTGGTGGTTTAAGCGTGAAAGCGTAACAAACAAACAAACAAATAAACAAACAAATAAACAAATAAACAAACTTACTTTCGCATTTATAATATTAGTAAGAATGTGAAAGTAAGTTTGTTTGTTACGCTTTCACGCTTGAACCACTGAACCGATTTCATAAATTCTTTCACCATTGGAAAGCTATAATATCAGGGAGTAACATAGGCTATATTTTATCCTAATATCCCCACGGGAACGGGGATTACGCGGGTAAGGCAACTGAAACCGAAGCGAAGCGAGGGCGGGTTGCTAGATGTAATTAAAACTAATTTACGGATTTTAAAAAGATTTTATTTACAATGTGTAATGCTGTAGATTCCGGCGCCCGTGACCACGAACGTGAATTCGAAACGTCGGGCAATCAGAAATCAAATACAAACACGATAAAATCCGTAAAATAGTTTAATTTACAATGCTCGTTTCATGATCATCATCTCAGCCTGTATAAGTCCCACTGTTGGGCTCGAGCGTCCTCTGCAATAGGAAGGAAATTGACCATAATATACTATGCTGGTCAGACAGGTTGGTACAGGGTTTTATTTCAAGTTTTTTCTTTTCTTGCATAGATGTCATACGCGTATTATATCCCTTAGTCGTCTTTTACGACATCCACGGGCAAGATAGGGAGTGGTGAATTGTATTCTTACTCCGTCACCACACGGAAAATTCTTACTCCATCACAAATTTTAGTATTTTTACTCTATTAAGTACAATCCTATCGATTTAGAATTTGGATAAAATTTCATCTTGGGAATTATTTACGCGTGCTAAGCCGCGTGCTAAAGCTAGTTTTATATATCAACCATCTCATTTCATATATGTCTCACTGATGAACCCTCCCTCCTCCACAATAGAAGTGAAATTAATTTACTATACCACGCTGGTCAGACGTCAAATACGGTCAAATAAATCCTTTCACCAACCCGTCTGACCAGCGTGATATAGTCTTACTCCGTCATCACACAGATAATATGATCACATGATCAGATTATTTTCCTTATCCATCACCACGAAGGCAACGCAAAAATTATATAAGAAATAATAACATTTCATCCAATTTCCTTGTTACATATTGTTAAGACCTGCCAAGAAAATATACAGAAATTATAACAGGAAAACTTTTATTATACATGACGTAAGCTGTAGAGAGAAATTCTGCCTCACCGGCTCCCATATGCCTATATTGGCCTAAACTTAAGTACCATTTGGTTTCCCTGAATCCTACCCTACCCTGCAAGGGATAATGAAACAATAAAGTGAAAAAAAAAGATTTGCTACCGTAAAACTAAAGTCCGATGAAGCGAACGCTCGTTCCCAAAATAACCGACAGGGGGCGTATTTTCCTCTACGAACAGTCGTTGTCACGCGCTCGTAGAGGAAGCTCGTAGCGTATGTGCTACGGTCTACGACGTGAAATCGTTGTGATTCAGAAAATTTGTGACGTGTGAGGAATGTGTTTTTTTTTTTAGTGAAGGACAAAAGTAGGAAAAAAGCAATTTTCAGTGCAGTTTTGAAACTTATAGAATATTTATTTCGAGTGTTTTTCCGTGACTGTAAAGTTTATTATTTTATAAATGATTATTAAGTGTTGAGTGTTAAGTTTGTTATAATTGTTCATTTTTGAAAACTTTTGTTGTTTATTAGAAATATAAACACGGCTTTGGACATTGTAAGTACGTATATTTTTAATTAAGCGTTTTTTAATTCCACTACGACTATGGTAGTTTTTAATGCTCTTTACAGTGATGATATTTTTTTTAATGTAAAGCGAATTTTCATTAATATAATAGAGTATTTAAGATTATAAAACTAACTTAAATTTAAATTCTGTGTTACGCATTTTCTGTGTGGTGACGAATTAGATACAATTCGCCACTCCCTATTTTGCCCGTTGGTGTCGTAAAAGACGACTAAGGGATATAATATGCACATAAGATCTTTGCAAAAGAGGGAAAACTCGAAATAAAACTCTACATGTCTGACCAGCATGGTATAGTAGGTCAAATTCCCTTCCAATGTGGAGGAGGCCGAGCCCAACAGTGGGACGTATGTGGGCTGCGATGATGATGATGAAGTATTAAATACAATTCACCACTCCCTATTTTACCCGTTGCTGTTGTAAAAGATGACTAAGGGATATAATACGCATATAACATATATGCAAGAGAAGGAAAATTTAAAACAAAACTCTATGCCAACCTGACCAGCATAGTATAGTAAGGTCTTTCCCTCCTATCCTGAAGGAGGTTCGAGTCCAGCAGTGGGACGTATATGAGTGATAGAATATATCACTCGAATCAGATGTGTTGGTGTAGGGTTTTATTTCGAATTTTCCTTCTCTTGCATGCATCATAATCATCGCAGCCCACATACGTCCCACTGTTGGGCTCGGGCCTCCTCCACAATGGGAGGGCATTTGAACTACGATACCATGCTGGTCAGACATGTTGGTATAGGGTTTCATTTCGAGTTTTCCTTCTTTTGCACAGATGTTATGTGCACATTATATCCCATAGTCATCTTATACGACATCCACGGGCAAGATAGGGAGTGGCGAATTGTATTCTTACCCCGTCACCACATGGAAAATGCATGCATGTTATTGACATATTATAGCCCTTGGTCGTCTCGTACGATATCCACAGGTAAGAAAGCGTGTTGTAAATTCTACCCTTACTTCGTCACCACGAAAAAAAAACACATATCAACATATTATTAACGGACAAAAATTACATCCAGACTCATCCATCTGTATGGGAATCGAACCCACTTGACATGAAAGGTGTCTATTCAATCTATGTCAGTTCTTTGAAGGGTCGATGGTTACGAGAGATTGTCGTGATAGCAAATAATAGATTAAAGGCCTTTACAACATTTTCTTTTCTTTATAATTCGAACACGTTTCACTAATTTAATCCTTCTCTTTAATAGGAAAGAAATTGATCTAATACGACGCTGGTCCGACGGGCATGAGATTTTATATTGAGTTGCCTTTCTGAATATCCTTACTAATATTATTAATGTGAAAGTTTGTTTATTACGTCGTTCCCGTAGGAATACCTGGATAAAATATAGCCTATGTTATTCCCTGATACTATAGCTTTTCCGTGTGGTGACGGAATAAGAATACAATTCACCACCCCCTATCTTACCCGTGGGTGATCGTACGAGACGACTAAGGGATATAAAACGCATATATCATCTATGCGAGAGAAGGAAAACTCGAAATAAAACCCTATACCAACACGTCTGACCAGCGTGGTATAGTAGGTCAAGTACCCTTCCATTATGGAGGAGGCCCGAGCCCAACAGTGGGACATATATGGGCTGAGATGATGATGATAGCTTTCCATTGGTGAAGGAATTTTTTTCGGTTCAGTGATTTAAGCGTGAAAGTGTAACAAACAAACAATCTTACTTTCGTATTTATAATATTAGTAAGGATTATATCCCTTAGTTTTGCGACTCCCACGGGTAAGATGGTGAATTGTATTTTTATTGCGTCTTTTTTATTGTCTATAGCTGTTAGCCGTAGATGGCTTTAACAGCTTAATCCGGACTGTGGGTGAGCGTTAAGGCTCTTAACCCGGCGAAAGCTTTAAACGACATCGCCCAAAGGCTCCCCTTGTGGAGAACGGACCACGTGTTGGAGCGTCGCTGGAGGTTTTATTCCATCACCATAATTTTAATGGTCAATGTTTCACATAGTAAGAATAATGTGTTCCGTGTGGTGACGGAGTAAGAATACGATTCAGCATTCTCTTGCCCGTGGGTGCCGTAATAGACGACTTAGGGATATAATGAGCAGATAACATTTATGCAAGAAAGAAGAAAAACACGAAACAATTTAGATGTGGTAGGACCACACTGTTGACAGTTATCTGTCTACAGCCGCGGGCTAGTCCGTCCAGGGTAGTACCACACTCTCGCAGAAAATCGACGTCCGAGTAAATAGCAATTTGTTACTGCTCTTCGTTCGGTGAACGCGAGAGCCGGCAACCCAACTTTCTGAGGGTGTTTGCGTGTGTTGGGTTTTAGGGATGTCTTTATTATCACCGAACCTCATTGCATTCACACTCCGTTCACTTTCCTCGCGGTAGGCAGTGGCCTTACAAAGGTCCATGAGTCTCAGTAACATTTACCATCAGGTAAAAAAAAGAATAAAGCCCTATAACAAGACGTCTGAACAGCGTGGCATAGTAAATCAATTTTTCTTCCCATAATGGAGAAAACCGAGTCCAACAGCGGGACGTATATGGGCCGAGATGATGATGATGATCATTTCAGCTCATATACGTCCCACTGTTGGGCTCGGGACTCCTCCACAATAGGAGAGAAATTGAGCTTACCATGCTGATCAGACAGGTTGGTATAGGGTTTTATTTCAAGTTTTCTTTCTCTTGCGTAGGTGTTATATGCGCATTATATCCCACAGTCGCCTTTTAAGATACCCACGGGTAAGATAGGGTGTGGTGAATTGTCTTCTTACTCCGTCACCAGACGATAGTTTATTTAGAGAAGTTTATTTTAACAAAACCTTTTTCTCCGTTTTAGTTATCAGACTTGCTATAAAATGGCGCACTGTTATCATCCGGGTACACAGACACAGGTAAATCATCTCATTCCCGCGTTGTAAGTTGTACCTATTATGTAAGATTACGTACAAATTTTATACATTTGTTTCCGAGGATTATTTTTCAAGTAAACCTATCTCAAAAATGTAATATTTAACAGCTAAAATATTCAAGTACAAGCTATATAATTATAAAGCCGTATGACTAAGCTTTAAATTGTTTAAAATATTTTAAAACATTAACATTTAAAGAATGAAATAAAATTTTACAATAACTTTTCTATGTGGTGACGGTGTAAGATTACAATTTATCACTCCCTATCTTGCCCATGGATGTTGTAAAAGACGACTAAGGGATATTATATGGATATAACATCTATGCAAGAGAAATAAAACTCGAAATGAAACCCTATACCAACATATCTGATTAGCATAGTTTACTAAGGTCAATTTCGCTCCTATTGTGGAGGAGACTCGAGGCAAGTAGTGAAAGCGTATGAGCTGAGACATCACTGACGATAGTAACCTCTGATATTTTGGCTGGTATTTCATCATCATCTTAATGCCGAGTTCAAGCCTCATTCACAATTTGATTAGTTTATTTGATTTAGTTTATTTTATAGTACTAGTTTTTTTTTTTTTATATAGTAGTAGTTGTAGTTCGTTTTGTATTTTTATTTATGGTTTGGTCATGCTCACTGAATAAGGTTCTGCTTGCGGTAGCTATGTGGGGCGGATCGCTCCCTTCCCTCTAATATGGTTGAGGAGAGTGATGGCTGCTCTAGTAGTTAACTCGTGATCGGGTGCTGCTTGTGGGATCTGGTCCAGCCATATTTTCTTCCTTTCTTTATGCTTTAATTATTTTTTTGTCTTGTACTAAATCTTGAAAATTTATACATATATACAATTTCGAAGGGCATCACACTGGAGCTAATACCACATATGTTGTACGAAGCATAATATTATGTATATTTAAAGGATTAAGAAAAAAATGACTGCCCGCTGAATTTCTTGCCGGATCTTCTCAGTTTGTGGCCGCGTTCCGATCCGGTGGTAGATTGTTGTATTGTATTCAAACGTGTAATTTGACAATATGTAAGTGGCCCTTAAGGGGCCTATGCAGAATAAATGATTTGATTTGATTAAAACATAACCTAAAATTTAGCGAATATTTTTCTTGCATAAATTTTATTTGCGTATTATATAGTTTAGTAGCATTATACCCCTTAGTAGTGTTTTATCACACCCACGACCAAGACTAGACAGAATTGTATTCTTACTTCGTTAACGCATGGGAAATTATATTTCTATAAAAGTCATAAATTAAGGTATAACTCTCCGTGTAATTACGGAGTAAGAATACAATTCACACCCATTTTTTGGCCGTGGGTGTCGCAAAAGATGATTAAGGGATATAATATGCATATAACATCTATATCTCTATACGTAGCTAGGCCTACGTCCAGCAGTGGACGGCGATAGGCTGAAATGATGATGATGATCTATGTAAGAGAAGGAAAACGCGAAATAAAATTCTGTACCCACACGTCTGACCAATTTCCCTCAATTTTCAATTTCCCTTCCATTGTAGAGGAGATTAAAACCCAACAGTGGGACGTATATGAGCTATGATGATGATGATGATGGTATAATTACGAATACTACAAGTATTGTACTTACGAGTATTGTATTAGCCGTTTATGAGTTTTAAGTCGATCTATGATAATTGCACTCATTACCTAGTGGTTAAGGATTACGTACCCACAGAATATTTTGAGAACAGGCAGAAGGTCGGCCATAATTGCCTATGCCTTAGTTTGTTCTTCTTTTATCAGAATAAACAAAGAAATGTGTTGCTGACCTCATTAAAATTAGGATAAGGGGGCAGTACGCTTAGGCATTACGCGTGGAGATGTTTTTTGTCTGAGGTTATCCTAAAGACGGCTTAGGGATGTGATATATAGATCCATACTAATATTACAAATGCGAAAGTAAGGATGTTTGTTTGTTTGTTTATTTGTTTGTTTGTTTGTAACGCTTTCACGCTTAAACCACCGAACCGATTTCAAAATTCTTTCACCAATGGAAAGCTATAATATCAGGGAGTAACATAGGCTATATTTTATCCCGGTATTCCCACAGGAACGGGAACTACGCCGCGGGTAAAGCGACTGAAACTGAAGCCAAGCGAGGGCGGGTTGCTAGTAACATAATAAAACAGCAGCAAAATTCCTTATGCCAATTTATCTGGCCATCGCGGTGTAGTAGATTTCTCTTCCTTTGTGGAGAAGGTCGAACAGTGAGATTTATGTATATGAGTCGAGAAGAAAAAGAAGGGCAGATGCCAAGAGATGATAATGAGGGTTGTATGCGCAATATATATTAGAGTTGATATTCATATTTGAGCAACTCGAGAAAATTGCCGTGCGTTCAGGCGTTTTTGTCATATCTACTATTGCAACCAATCTTAAAGCTCAGATATGCGCTCTATGGCTCCTTAAGCTCTGCTAAAGTCAGTCTGCTGTACTGCAGCACTCCACGTAGTTGTACCTCCTCATATCTACTGGCTTATTAGCCAATCTTGTTTCATGTCTCCCGCTTTGGATAGGATGGACGTGGAACCTTTCCAACTCCTGTTTTTCTTTTCTAATTAAAGATGTTGCGGGTTCCAAGACAATTAAAAGTGTTTTCTGGTACTACCTAAAAGTCAAACCTCAGTGTTTTATACGGAGGCCATTGTGGCTTATAGGAGTTACTGTGGTGGATATGTGTAGTGGCATTAGTCCAAAAATATTGTTTTTTTATGTAAATATATTTATTTAAGCGATTAAAAATATGATAGATACGTTTATAAATGCAATAAATAATTACAAAGAGATTTTTGGTAAATACAGAAATGGTTTTTGTGTAATTATGTAACTATGAAAAGGTTTTTGTGATGAGAAAATGTGTAATTCATAATCGGTATACAAAGGGATACGTTTTAAATGCAATACAATTTTACAAAGAGGTTTTTGGTAAATATAGAAAGGGTTTTTGTTTATTCATGGATTTAAAATAGGCCTATGACAAAATAGGATTTTCTGAGAGGATGAACTGAGTTTATTAATGTCTATGATATACGTAGACGAATTATATAATTTCGGTTACTACTCGACATATACGTATAGCTAATAATTTAACTGGTTCAATAAAAGGAAAGGTGTGTGATGGCGGCTACGAATACTACCAACCTTACTCGTGGGTGTCATAAAAGATAATTAAGTATTCATAGACCAACTTCATCTGATGTCGTCAGGTCAATAACTAAAGGGTTTTTCAACAAGAACTTTGTTTCCTAAAACAAAATAAAACAAGAATTTTAGATGAAGATGATTCAAATTTTTATTGTATTACGAAGAGAAAAATTCGGCAATTATGAATTAAAAATGATATCTGGCAAATGTCCACCACGATCACGCTGAGAGATGTCGATTCTTTGATCAAAGTTTTTAATCACTTTTTGGCAAAATGGCGGGTCTATTTCGTTAATCACATCACGGATTTTGAGTTTTAAGGCTGCATTCGATTCGATTGGCTCCGTATAGACTCTGTCCTTAACATAGCCCCACAAAAAATAATCCAGTGGTGTTAAATCACACGATCTGGCTGGCCACATAACAGCTGATTTTCGTGAAATTATGCGATCAGGAAATTTGGTTTGCAATAAATTGATCATTTCATTGGATGTGTGACATGTGGCACCGTCCTGTTGAAACCACATGTCAGTGATATCCACGTCATCAATAATAGGCCAAAATTGAGTTGTTGTTGAACAACTCAATTTGGTTGTTGTTGAACAACTCAATTTGGCCTATTCGAAATATTCTTATAGTTGTTACATGCATACGATATATCTTAGTCCCTTTTTATGACCCCTAGCCGAGGCCGCGGGTGACGTGACCGGGGATTAGTCCGTCACCCGCCGAGAGGCCGACCGCGTGAGGAAAGACCGACGTCCTCCCCGAGGGGGGGACGTCGGTCGATGGGAGGGTACCCCGCGTAGGGGGTATTCCGTCGGGCCGACCACTGACGACAAGTAAACCTGCTCCGGTGGTCGGCCCAATGACGAAGGCGAGGTGGTTTTAGGGTGGGTTGCGGGAGTTGCGTGCTTAAGCCCCTCTGTCGCCCCGGACGGAGTGGTGCGGAGGCGCGCCGACCGCGACCCACCCAAAAAAAAAAAAAAAAAAAGTCCCTTTTTATGACACCCATAAGAAAGAGAGGTATGATGAATTGTATTTTTACTCCGTTACTACGCGGAAAAAGGTAATTGTAAAACAGTTAAAACATCTTGGCCTTGTTTGGCTACCCCCATTACTTTCTCCTTATTTCCACTCTTCTTTGCCTGTGGTACTCTACTTCCGGAGTAAGAATACAATTCACCGCTCATTTTTTTTTACGTTCGGCGCACTCCTCGCACCGCTCAGTCCAGGGCGACAGAGGGGTGTAAGCACGCACACCCGTAACCCACCCGTGACACGTCGCCTTCGACGTGGGGCCGACCACCGGAGCAGGAAGACTTGTCGTCAATGGTCGACCCGATGGAATACCCCCTGAGGAGTACCCTCTCCTCGACCGACGTCCCCCCCTTTTCAGGGAGGACGTCGGTCTTTCCTCGCGCGGTCGGCCTCTCGGCGGGTGACGGACTAATTCCCCGGTCCAGTCACCCGCAATTCACAGCTCTATCCCTTATTCCGTTGGTAACGTAAAAGACGATTAAGGGATTAAATATGCATATAACATGCGAAATATGGTTGTTGTTCTGAAATAGTACCTATTAATATTTTTTTTGACTAGTTTGCCTAGGATATTTTACCATTTTAAAATTGTAGTTAGTTGCTCCAATTTTTAAAACTATTTGCCATAGTAGCGGCAATACTTTTTTTTTCATCACGATGAGTGAAAGTGAGCTGAAAGTCAAAATCTTACAAAATTTATGGAAAAACACAGTTTTGGTTAATTTTTGTGTAGAAACTATAGACTTTCTGGGATTTTTCATGGTTGTGATCGATAGCAGTGCTACTTACGTTGCTAATACAAAAAAAAAAACACTGAATTATTGGTAAAATTGTAGCAATGGCACTTATAAATATAATAAAGGGTGTCCATTTTTTAAAGATTTCACTTTTTTTTTCGTAATGAAAAAAAAATTAGGATGGAAATTTTTCTTTTTTTTTTCTCGAGCAGTCATAAGTAGGCCCACCTGTTGGTGCCTGCTTATCGTTGAATTTTGGGACACGTTGTATATGCATGAGAAGAAAATTCGAAATAAAACCGTATATTAACATATCTGACCAGCATGGAATAATAGGTTTAGAGAAGTTGACCTGCTGTACTGTTGATCCACAAATTGTTGTTCTGAGTCTGGATGTAATTTGTGTCCGTTAATTATATGTTTGTAAAGTCCCCTGCAATACAAGGATTATTTCCTTAGTGCAGGGTGTTGTCTTAAATAAATAAATTAAAAAAAAAGTACTGCTATACCAAATTATTGTGGAGGAGGTTTATGCCCAACAGCGGGACGTATATGACCTGAAACGATGATGATTTCTACTGTTCGCCTATTCAGCGAATCACAAGAATCGACATCTTATCTTATATCTTTAAACGAGAAATTCTTGTATATATATATATATATTCAGGATCTCGGAAATGGCTTCAACGATTTTGATGAAATTTGGTATACTAGAGGTTTCGAGGCCAAAAAATTGATCTAGCTAGGTTTTATTTATAGAAAATGTTGTTTTGTCGGTGTTTTTAGCTAATCAATATAATGACATAAAATGTTATTGATGTTCTCTGAATAGGACTTCGAATTTCGCCGCCGCTGTCAAGAGTGACAATAGCTCAGTTGTCCAGTTTTTTTGTTTTTCGAATCGTTCGAATCTCGGTGTTATTAGTATTCTTTTTTTGTAGTTTTTGATACTTTTTTTTCATTATTTCATCATTTTATGTTTTATTAATAAAAGATATACCAGAAACGGTCAACCAGATATTCTTTAGTCCGTCACCCGCCGAGAGGCCGACCGCGTGAGTCCTCCCCGAGGGGGGGACGTCGGTCGATGGGAGGGTACCCCAAGTAGGGGGTTTTCCGTCGGCCCGACCACTGATGTTAAGTAACCCTGCTCCGGTGGTCGGCCCAACGACGAAGGCGACGTGGTTTTCGGGTGGGTTGCGGGAGTTGCGTGCTTAAGCCCCTCTGTCGCCCCGGACGGAGTGGTGCGGAGGCGCGCCGACCGCGGCTTACCCACAAAAAAAAAAAACCAGATATTCTTAAAAAAAACGGCCAACCAGATATTCTTAGTTTAGGCGTGTACTTATTTCCTACTATGATTATTGCGGTGATACAGGTAAACCCTGTTAGCAATGAAAGGGATTTAACTAATATTTTTTTGATGTTAAACATCGTTTGGAGCGTTAGGGAAAAATTATGAGATTAATTTTTCTTAAAAGTCTACTACTAGATAATGCGTTATAATAAAACTTTTAATTTTAGTGGATTTAATTTGCTAAGGAAAGTTATATTAAATTTTGAAATTTGCCCCGCCCTAGCCGAGGCCACGGGTGATCGGACCGGGGAATTGTCCGTCACCCGCAGAGAGGCTGACCGCGCGACGGCGACCGGCGTCCCAGGACGTCGAGAGGTGAGGGTGCCCGAAAGGGTATTCCGTCGGGCCGACCACTGACGACTAGTCACCTCTGCTCCGGTGGTCGGCCCAACAACGAGGTGACGTTCCCGCACGCCGTCCTTTCATCGCCCCGGACGGAATGGACCGCGCGTGCGCTTACCATAGCCCACCCATAAGGAAAAAGCAGCTGCAGAAGCGAAAAAAAAAATAATAAAAAGAAACTTTCAATGTATTAAATACATTTGTTTTTATTAGTGTAGTTATTCTATGAATGTAGGGCAGTGCGAAGGATAACATTTTAGAAGGCTTTCAGAAAGATTTTTATTATGTATCGCCAAGTTTTTTTGAATTACACACACATTTTTTTAATTTTTTTATTATTTGCTCACTGAAAAAGTTTGTGTTTGAAGGAGCTAATTAGACGGCGTTTGTGGTTGAGAGAAGGCTTCTTTAGCAGTTAACCTTGTTAACCTTTCCGCTTGTGAAATCTAGTTCAGCTATAATCTTCTGTACTTTTTATAAAGAGGTTTTCTTGTAGTTTTACTTTTCTTTACATTCATCATCTCATCATAGGACGTATATACGTCCTACCATTGGTCACAAGCTTTCTCTACAGTGGGAGGGGCATTGACCTACTTGATATAGAGCTCGCTGGACTTGGTATATGGTTTTATCTCAAGTTATTCTTCTCTTGTAGGGATGTTATTTGCTTACATCCCTTATGATCACCATATGATCACCTATGGGTAAGAAAAGGGGTGGTAAATTGTATTCTTACTTCGTCACCACATGGATTTCTTTTCCTTAAATCATTCTTTCCAATACCTTTTCTCTTACACTGCTTGTGGGTATTGTAAACTACGACTAGGAGCTTTTCATAGACCTGGGCCAACTCTATTTTATGGCGCCTGGTCAATTAATGCGTTTCGTAATGAATGTCACTGGTTCGATTCTCATACACGAAAGTTCTTTGTGTGATGACTTATGGATCCATAAGTTATTGTATTGAGCCTAGTTGTAATGTAAGTTCATTAATTGTATTTTTGTAAAATCTCTCACGAGACAAGGATTCATTTTTTTAGTGCCAGATGCTGTAAAAACAAAAATGAATAAGAACGATTTAAGGAAAGAAGTCTTCCGTGTGGTGACGGAGTAAGAATACAATTCACCACCCCCTTTCGTACCCGTGGGTGATCGTACGAGACGACTAAGGGCGTAAAACGCATATAACATCTATGCGAGAGAAGGAAAACTCGAAATAAAACCCTATACCAACACGTCTGACTAGCGTGGCATAGTAGGTCAATTACCCT
The DNA here is from genome assembly GCA_032191425.1 of Lymantria dispar. Taxonomy (NCBI): domain Eukaryota; kingdom Metazoa; phylum Arthropoda; class Insecta; order Lepidoptera; family Erebidae; genus Lymantria; species Lymantria dispar. The sequence continues at coordinate 16,732,959 of CM063465.1, read as the reverse complement.
TCCATTATGGAGGAGGCCCGAGCCCAACAGTGGGACGTATATGGGCTGAGATAAAGGAAAGAAGACGACTTTGCCGAGTTTCTTGTTCTATCTTCTCATTTGTGCCGTGTTCTAATCCAGTGCTGGATGTGCGGGACGGCTGGCCCACTGAAATTTATCAAAGTGCCTCTGAGGTTTTTAGATAATACATTATTTTAAGTTGAATCTTTAAAAAAAGGAATATTTGTTAGGGTAATAGAAGGACTAACGTATATTGAAATGTCTATTTTTAACCCCCTACGGAAAAAGAGGGGTGTTATAAGTTTGATATCGATGTCTGTCTGTCTGTGGCATCATAGCTTTAAAACGAATGGGCGGATTTCGATGCGATTTATTTTATTTGAAAGCCAGTTGCCTGGCTGTGGTTCTTAGCTATGTTTGGTTAATATCGGTCAAGCAGTGTAAAAGTATCAGCACTTTTCCCAAATGATGTAATGGTGTATGATTATTCGATTAAGTGCTTCACGCATGCCGGTACAGTAATTAATAATTCCTGTTGAAGAGAACGTTATATTTTTTTTATATTTTTTTAGTTTGTGTTGGGGGTTATTCAAAATTTTCAATTTTACTTATAATTCTTTCTTTATAATTCTTTATTGGTGGTAGGACCACACTGTAGACAGTCTTTTGTTTGCAGTCGCGGGCCGGTCCGTCCGGGGCAGTACCACACTCTCACAGAAGATCGACGTTTGAGTAGTAGCAATTTGCTGCTGCACTTCGTTCGGTGAGCGAGAGAGCCGGGAGCCCAACTTTCTGGGTGTGTTTGTGTGTGGCGGGTTTTGGTGAGGCCTGAAACCTGCGGTGGTGAGGTCTTGGTCGGGGTATTGAGCGTGAGGGGCTGGCATGGTGTACAGGGAGACCCGATGGGAATGGTCACCGCCGGCCACCTGCCGGTCAGCAGGGGACCCGAACCCAGGATCATCCTCCCTGGGAGGCTGTCCACCAACCGGCGAAAATCCCGTTGGGTAGTCGTCGTGCCGGTGTGGGAAACCGGAGTGGACCTCGGCGGCTACACACGGGGGGGCATCGGGGGCCCTTCCGTGCTTCGTGTCAGCTCCTCACAACACTCACTCCTCGACCATGCACTATGCCCTGCCTTTTTTTTTTGGTATCACCAAACTCCGTTATACACATTCACACTCCCTTCCTCCTCTTCTTAAATTAAAAATCATGGCCAAGGAAGTTAAAAAGAGACGATTTTCTACGGCGGTCCCCTTATCCACATTTGATGTGGATTTTTGCAATATCAGGGGTTTACATAGCAATCTCGACGCCGTCCACCATCACCTCGAGACGGCGCGGCCTGCCTTACTCTTTTTAACGGAGACGCAGATAGGTGCTCCGGATGACATTTCGTACCTAAATTACCCCGGCTACGAGTTGGAGCATACCTTCCGTCGTAAAGCCGGGGTGTGCGTATTCATCCGAGGTGATATCTGCTGTCGCCGCCTTCGGGCCCTCGAACATGGTGACTTGTCAATCCTGTGGCTACGCGTAGACTATGGAGGGCTTACCCGCATCTACGCATGCCTCTACAGGTCCCATGGCAGTGATCCGGGGTCAATTCAATTATTTGAGAACGTCCAATTGACGAAATATTGGAGCTGTGTCCATCAGCGGAGGTGGTGGTTCTTGGAGACTTCAACGCTCATCATAAAGAGTGGCTGGGGTCCCGAAACATCGACCTCCAGGGTCGACATCTCTTCAATATGGTCTCGGCCTATGGTCTCTCACAACTGGTGACACAGCCCACCAGTATCCCAGATATTGAGAGCCATGAGTCTTCTTTACTGGATCTTCTGCTGACTACACACCAGCACGGATATCAGGTAGTGGTTGAAGCGCCTCTTGGATCTTCTGACCACTGCTTGGTCCGTAGCAGTGCCCCTGTTGTAAGGCCTAGTCGTTCTAAGGCGACTGGGACTCGCAGAGTCTGGCAATATAAGTCAGCAGATTGGGATGGACTGCGCGAGTTTTACGGATCCTACCCATGGAAGCGGCTTTGCTTCGCCTCTGGGGACCCTGGCGTCTGTGCGGACTGCGTTACCGAAACGGTTATTACGGGGATGGAATTATTCATCCCCAACACCAAAATACCCGTCGGTGGCCGCAGCCGACTCTGGTTTAACAAAACCTGCAGGACGGCTGCATGCCAGAAACAGTCCGCATATCGGGCCTGGAATAGGGCCAAAAAATGCCAGGACCCGAACGCCAAAGAGGTGAAGCGGAAATTTAACGCCGCTTCTAGATCTAGTAAGAAGGCTATTGCCAGAGCCAAAGCGGAACATGTTGCCAGAATTGGCGAGCGATTGCAAAGCTATCCCGCTGGGAGTCGTGCATTCTGGTCGCTCGCCAAGGCTACACAAGGCAACTTCTGCCAGCCCAATCTCCCACCACTGCAGAAACACGATGGTAGTCTGGCCCACAGCGCAAAGGAGAAGGCCGATCTTCTAGGTCAATTCTTTGCCTGTAACTCGACTTTGGATGCCGGAGCTGCCACACCACCTACCATCCCACGGTGTGAAAGCTCACTGCCCGAAATCCGCATCACGCAGCGAGCGGTTAGGCGGGAGCTGCGGCTTTTAGACATCCATAAGTCGAGTGGACCGGATGGCATCCCTGCAGTGGTACTAAAGACGTGCGCCCCTGAATTGACTCCCATCCTCACGCGCCTATACCGACTTTCCTACGCTACTAATAGGGTTCCGTCTTCGTGGAAGGTAGCCCATGTCCACCCGATCCCTAAAAAGGGAGACCGGTCTGACCCATCGAATTACAGGCCAATTGCGATAACATCCTTGCTCTCCAAGATAATGGAGAAGGTTATAAACCGCCAGCTTCTGCAGTACCTTGAGGATCGCCAGCTTATCAGTGATCGCCAATACGGCTTTCGTCATGGTCGGTCGGCTGGTGATCTTCTTGTGTACCTCACACACCGTTGGGCAGAGGCCTTGGAGGGCAAGGGTGAGGCGCTGGCGTTCAGCCTAGATATCGCAAAGGCGTTCGATAGGGTCTGGCACAGGGCACTTCTATCGAAGCTACCATCATACGGAATCCCCGAGGGACTCTGTAATTGGATTGCCAGCTTTTTGGATGGTCGGAGTATAAAAGTCGTCGTAGATGGCTCCTGCTCCGATACCATGACCATTAATGCTGGTGTACCACAAGGCTCGGTGCTCTCCCCGACGTTGTTTATCCTGCATATCAATGACATGCTCTCTATCGAGAGTATGCGTTGCTATGCGGATGACAGTACGGGTGATGAGCGGTACACTGAGCAACGGAATATCCCTCGGAGTATTCAGGAAAGAAGGGTTCAACTTGTGTCTGAAGTCGAGCGCTCTCTGGGGCGGGCCTCGGAATGGGGTGAACGGAACCTAGTCCAGTTCAACCCCACAAAGACACAAGTTTGCGCGTTCACTGCAAAGAAGGACCCATTTGTCATGGCGCCTCAGTTCCAAGGAATAACTCTTCCAATTTCTGAGAGTATTGGGATTCTCGGCGTCAAAATATCGAGCAAAGTCCAGTTTGGGAGTCATTTGGAGGACAAAGCCAAATTGGCAAGCAAAAAGTTGGGCGTCCTGAACAGAGCCAGGCAGTGCTTCACACCGAGACAGCGTCTTGTGCTATACAAAGCACAAGTTCGTCCTCATGTGGAGTACTGCTCACATCTCTGGGCAGGTGCGCCCAAATATCAGCTAGACCCACTTGACTCCCTGCAAAGACGGGCTGTTCGAATCGTCGGGGATCCCAATCTTACGGACAGATTGGAGTCGCTGGAGCAGCGGAGAGACTTTGGGTCACTCTGTGTACTCTACCGACTCTTTCACGAGGAGTGCTCCGAGGAACTGTTTGACTTGGTACCACCGTCACCATTCTACCAACGTACCACTCGACATCGCAGCAGTGTTCATCCATTTCACCTGGAAACATTATGGTCTTCAACTGTACGTTTCCAGCGATCATTTCTCCCACGTACGTGCAAGCTCTGGAATGAACTACCTGCTGGCTGTGTTTCCCGAGCGCTATGACATGTCCTTCTTTAAACGAGGTTTAAGAAGAGTATTTCCTTCACGGTAGGCAGCGGCCTGGCTGTGCCCCTGGTATTGCAATGGTCCATGTGCAGCAGTTTCACTTACCATCAGGTGTGCTGCTTGCTCGTTTGCCACCGTTGGCAATAAAAAAAAAAAAAAAAAAATTCTGTAAGGGTTAATGGTTTATCTAACGTACAAATTATTTGATTTTTCCAAATGGAGTTATTCAGATTTCATTATTTTTTTTAAGACAGTCAACCAATGTATGTAGTAGTACCCGTATTTGAATATGAATAGTTTCTTTTTTTTTTTTTTTTTTGGGACTAATCCCACCACACATTCCCACCATTGTAACTCCTGTAAGCCAGGATCCACAATGGTCTCCATAAATGACACCGAGGTTTGACCCTCAGGCAGTCCCGGGATATGATTTTAATTGTCTTGGGACCCGCAACAAATTTAATTAGAAAAGATTAAAGAGGAGGAGTTGGAAAGAGAGATTCCACTTCCCTCCCAGGCAAAGCGGGAGACAGGAAAACAAAATGACTAGTCAGCCAATAAGTAAACAGGAGTACAGCTACGATAGCGCAGCAGTACGGCACCACGGATACGGAAGAGCTTAACGGGGCCTATATGTGAGCGTTAAGATTGATTGCTACAGTAGGTATGGCAGAAACGCATGAACGCACGGAAATTTTCTCGAGTTGCTACAAGGTCCGTATAGTATACTACCCCACAGGTGACTTGCAAACTGTTTAACATAAGGTTACGCTCGTTTCGCCAGAGATCGCACTCCCAGAGAATGTGATGTGCTGATTGTTCATACTCATGGTCAGATGTGGAACATTGACATAATGGTGATGGTACGAGTTTAAAAGAAAATAATTTACTTTTAAAGTTGCCATGGCCAGTTAAAAATTGGGCCACGAAGTGGTCAACCTCCAACCACACCTTCTCCAGGCGCTCCCGGATGCATGGAAAAAATAGATAAAGATGACGACCTTTCGATGATGAATCCCATCTTTCTTGCCATTCAGTTAAAAGTTCCTCATAAACAATGGATTGTGGTGCAAACAATCTAGCAAGTTTATTTCGGTCGCGCGGTAGAAGGAAATCTGTATTCATAGTTTCCTTTGTGGTGTAATACATTGACGCTCGTCTCTGAATCTCCAAATCAACCGGAAGTACACCCGCGAGTACTGGTAAGGCCTCGGTACTAACCGTTCTATAGGCTTTACATAAGAATATTAGGGCCAATCGTTGGCTCTGTAGTAATTTAAGGCGAGCCGCCCCTATGGTGGCCCTATCGGCCCATACAGGTGCAGCGTAACAAATACACCCCAAATATGTGGCCATGTATATGGTTTTAAGTGTATTAAAACGAAGGCCCCAAGTAGATGTGGATATTCTAGTAAGCGCGTAGAAATTCCGTTTCGCTCTTTCGCCTACAGTTTTAATATGTTCAATAAATGAAAAATTTTTTTCTAAGACTAGGCCGAGATAGCAAACTGATTCTTTCTTTTTGACAGTCATATTATTGAATTTTATACGCGGCGCTGATTGTAAATGTCCTTTTAATAAAAGATGATATGTTTTTTGTGGTGCGAAGGCAAGCCGGTTTCGTGTACCCCAATCGAATATATCATTGAGGCATGTTTCCGCTAATTTCTCTAAACCATCCCTTGTGTTCGATTGTATAAGTAAAAGTCCGTCGTCTGCATAGCCGATCAGTAGACAATTTTTCGGTAGAGGTAACTCGAGAAAATCGTCAAAACCTAAATTCCATAGATATGGACTTAATACCGAACCTTGAGGGCAGCCCATCGTCAGTGGTTTCGACACAGCATGGTGACCAAGTTTCAATTTAGTCGAGCCATTTAAAAAGTACGACTGTATGATTTGGTAGATATTTCTATAGCAACCACGAGCCTTTAATTTAAGAAGTAGCATTGGCCACCAGGCGTTATCGAAAGCACCTGAGATATCCAGGAAGACACCCAGTACGTATTTAAAAACGGATGCGCTAATGACACGTCTTACCGCAACGGCCGCGTCGATAGTTGATTTGCCGTGAGTGAAGCCGAATTGTTTATGATTGAATTGAATAGTTTCTTGTCTATATAGAAACTAGCAACCCGCCCTCGCTTCGCTTCGGTTTCAGTCGCCTTATCGGCGTAGTTCCCGTTCCCGTGGGAATACCGGAATAAAATATAGCCTATGTTACTCCCTGATATTGTAGCTTTCCATTGGTGAAAGAATTTTCGAAATCAGTTCAGAGATTTAAGCGTGAAAGCGTAACAAACAAACAAACTTACTTTCGCATTTATAATGTTAAGTAATTCCTGGACTAAAAGATAGTACTCAGGCGTAATGTAGATTTATAAAAATCATTTTTAAGTAAATAATAAAGCCACCATTAAAAGCACTGAGAAACTATAAATAAAAAAAGCCTTTTGACGTCGGCGTCTTAGGTAGAAGTTCGTATAAGTTGGGTAATACTTTATAGAAGGTATCAACTTCTAAAGGTATTATTGTTCGCTTTTTAGTTTACTTTGAGGTTTACTTTTTTTATATCAATATCGCTTACCATCAGGTATGCTGTTTGCCAGCACTAAAAATAATCTCCTTGGGAATGTAATCGTTGACTGGACGCCGTCAGGTGGAACGGCACAGGTTAATGTAAAGTTTTTAGTAATCTTTTATGATTCAATATTAATGTAGATTACCTGTGTGGTGACGGAGTAAGAATACAATTCACCACTCCCTATCTTGCCTCTATATGTCGTAAAAGACGACTAAGGGATATAATAGGCAATAACATCTATGCAAGAGAAGGAAAATTCGAAATAATACCCTGTACCAATCTGTCTGACCAGCATGGTAAAGTCAATTTCCCTTCTATTGTGGAGGAGGCTCGAGCCCAACAGTGGGTGGTATGTGAGCTAGACGTGGGTCGTTACGTTATTTTTAAGAAACGTAACGAAACTAGTGACTTTGTCGACGTCACGTGTTTCAAAACTAGTGATTTTTGTAACGACTTATTTGTATACAGCTACTTTGATTGTTTGCATATTGTATGAATAGCTGCACTAACTATATACAGTTTACACGCGAAACGAAAATAAATTTGTAGCTATACAGTTAAATCAATAACTTAACTTCCTTTCATACTTTTTTCAGGCTGAGGACTGACTGCATTATATAATAATAATTCAATTCATTAATGTTATTTATATTGTTATCATTCTTATTGTAAGAATTGTATTCCTTTTTCTTTTTTTTTTCTTTTCTCTTTTTTTTTGTTATTTTTCTTTCTTATATATTTGAGGAAACGGGTTTTCTGAAAACCAGCCCTGCATAATTTCTATGCAGCACAATGCTGAGTATTCCCCTATTGTCAAAATAAATTAAAAACATGTATTTTAATTATTAGTTATTATGTGACAATAAATGCTATTCTATTCTATTCTATATGTATTTACGATTGATTAGTGGTTATTATGAAACGATTATTTTAATTAAATTTGTATTAATGCAGACGTATTTAAAAGTAAATTGGTTGTATATACTTCATCATTCATTATCATCATTTCAGCCTATTGCCGTCCAGTGCTGGACGTAGGCCTCCCTCATATTGCGCCACAATGTGCGGTCCTGTGCCGCCTGCATCCAACGACGCCCAGCAACTTTCACTAGGTCGTCGGTCCACCTAGTGGGGGGGCGTCCTACACTGCGTCGTCCGATGCGTGGTCGCCACTCGAGAACCTTTCTTCCCCAGCGGTTGTCGGTTCGTCGAGCGATGTGGCCTGCCACTTTTGATATATTTACAGTTTTTTTCACTGTTATATGCACTATATAATGTATGATATTTTTATTAATAAAACAACAAACTAAAACAATAAATAAATTAAATTCCTTACTTTAAATTCAAATTTCAAAGTAACACTCGCTTCGTTTCCCGCAATTGCAAGCCGTTGAAATTACTTATAAACAAAAATCACTCTATTTTATTATCAACTAGCAACCCGCCCTCGCTTCGCTTCGGTTATAGGTTATAGTGGTTTTACCCGTGTAGTTCCCGTTCCCGAGGGAATACAGGGATAAAATATAGCCTAGTTTACGCCCTGATATTATAAGCTTTCCATTGGTGAAATAATTTTTGAAATCGGTCCAGCCGTTTTGAAGTACCCGGAACAAACAGACAGACAGACAAAAATTTTTTAATTGCTATTTTAGGCATAGGTGTCGTGCTAATAACCGTGTGAGCATGAAAAAAGGCTATTATTTTGACATTACAAACAGACACTCCAATTTTATTTATTGGTATAGATAATTTTATCCTTACTAATATTATAAATGCGAAAGTAACTCTGTCTGTCTGTCTGTCTGTCTGTCTGTCTGTCTGTCTGTCTGTCTGTCTGCTACGCTTTCACGTCTAAACCACTGGACCGATTTTGATGAAATTTGGTACAGACATGGACTAAAGCTTGAGAAAGGACATAGGCTACTTTTTATTGCGAAAAAATGGGTATAAGGGGTTGAAATAGGGGATGACATTTTGTATGAAAATTCGTCATTTTCGATGATAGAACCACGAATCTTTGTATTAAGGCACCTAATAATAAATAAATAAATATTCGCTCAAGCGTTTTGGAAATTCCATTTACATGGGGATGAAATTCAACCCCTAAAATACCAAAAAGCATACAGCCGAAACCACTGGGCCTAGAAAAGTATTTTTTTTTTACACCATCATATTTCTTGGGGTGCACGAGCACTAGCAAAGGATTTTTGGAAATTCACCCCCTTAAGGGGGTGAAAAGCATATAGTCTTTCACGTCTAAACCGATTTTGATGAAATTTGGTACAGAGATGGACTAAAGCTTGAGAAAGGACATAGGCTACTTTTTATCGCGAAAAAATGGGTATAAGGGGTTGAAATAGGGGATGATATTTTGTATGAAAATTCGTCATTTTCGATGATAGAACCACGAATCTTTGTATTAAGGCACCTAATAATAAATAAATAAATATTCGCTCAAGCGTTTTGGAAATTCCATTTACATGGGGATGAAATTCAACCCCTAAAATACCAAAAAGCATACAGCCGTAACCACTGGGCCTAGAAAAGTATTTTTTTTTTACACCATCATATTTCTTGGGGTGCACGAGCACTAGCAAAGGATTTTTGGAAATTCACCCCCTTAAGGGGGTGAAAAGCATATAGTCTTTCACGTCTAAACCGATTTTGATGAAATTTGGTACAGAGATGGACTAAAGCTTGAGAAAGGACATAGGCTACGTTTTATCGCGAAAAAATGGGTATAAGGGGTTGAAATAGGGGATGACATTTTGTATGAAAATTCGTCATTTTCGATGATAGAACCACGAATCTTTGTATTAAGGCACCTAATAATAAATAAATAAATATTCGCTCAAGCGTTTTGGAAATTCCATTTACATGGGGATGAAATTCAACCCCTAAAATACCAAAAAGCATACAGCCGAAACCACTGGGCCTAGAAAAGTATTTTTTTTTTTACACCATCATATTTCTTGGGGTGCACGAGCACTAGCAAAGGATTTTTGGAAATTCACCCCCTTAAGGGGGTGAAAAGCATATAGTCTTTCACGTCTAAACCGATTTTGATGAAATTTGGTACAGAGATGGACTAAAGCTTGAGAAAGGACATAGGCTACTTTTTATCGCGAAAAAATGGGTATAAGGGGTTGAAATAGGGGATGACATTTTGTATGAAAATTCGTCATTTTCGATGATAGAACCACGAATCTTTGTATTAAGGCACCTAATAATAAATAAATAAATATTCGCTCGAGCGTTTTGGAAATTCCATTTACATGGGGATGAAATTCAACCCCTAAAATACCAAAAAGCATACAGCCGAAACCACTGGGCCTAGAAACGTATTTTTTTTACACCATCGTATTTCTTGGGGTGCACGAGCACTAGCAAAGGATTTTTGGAAATTCACCCCCTTAAGGGGTTGAAAAGCAGCCTTTCACGTCGAAACCACTTAACCGATTTTGATAAAATTTGGTACAGATATGTACTAAAGCTTGAGAAAGGATATAAGGCTACTTTTTATCGCGAAAAATAGGTATAAAGGGTTGAAATAGGGGAAAGTATTTTCTTTTTACATCGTCTTATTTCTTGGGGTATACGAGCACTAGCAAAGGATTTTTGGACAATCACCCCCTGAAGGGGGTGAAAAGCGTATAGACTAAACTATTAGTGCTAGGAACGTAAAACTTTCTATGCAATTCTCTTTCTTTTGTTGTAAGTGAGCTCTAAGATATTATTTTATTAAAATCAACTCCTAAAGGGGTGCAAAATATATAGCCGAAATCATTAGGCCTAGAAACATGGAATTTTGTATAAAGTTGCTTTTCTTGGGGAAAGAGAGATTTTTGCAATTTTAGCCCTAAGGGGGTGAACAGCGTTTAACCAATATCACTGAGTCTACGAAGGATCATTTTAGTACAGGCTTTCTTGGATTACCCCAAGATTTTCTTAGTGCTCACGTACCAAGCACTATGAAAAAATTTTTGGCAAGGATAAGCGAGCTCTAACAAAGAATTTTTGGAAATTCAACCCCTAAGAGGGTGAAAGTGTATAGCCAAAGATACTAAACCTAAGAATGTGAAATTTTGTGTACCGATCGGTTATTTGGGGTAAGCTATTTGGGGTAACTCACTAAGAAACAATTTTGGGCTGCCCCAAAAGGATAATACGCATATAGTCGAAGACACCCAGCCAATGATATATCATCATTATCTTGCGCTTATCCTAATTACTTTGGATCGACGCGATATGTAGGTACTCTTCTGCCATCGTAGGTATATTGCAAAGGTTCCAGCAACATTTTATGACCTGGCGGATGACATTGTTGGCCAGACGGCATCACCAATTGGTCCAGGTCAATGTAAATCTTTGTCTTAGTAGTATTTTGCGACACCCACGAACAATGAAAGCGTGGTAATATTTCTAGCAGCTACCAGACAGTAAGTTACAATCAAGATATTATTCCAATTTTCTATCTCTACAAATAAATCAATTTCAAGCATCTGTTTGTCTATCAAAATAATAGGTTTTATTTATGCTCACACAATACGGTCCAAATTTTTTTGTCTGTCTGTCTATTTGTTACAGGTAATCTTCAAAATGGCTGGACCGATATTGATTACATTTTACCATCAGGTCTACCAGGCGTACATAAGGAATAACTTAAACTATATTTTATCCCAGGCTATATTTTATCCCGGTGTGGTTGGAACAACCTTGAGAATTAGGTCGATTTTAAAATTATTTCACTAATGGAAAGCTATTTTTAAGCCAGTAACATATTTAAGCTATTTTTATCCTGATATTCCTACGGGATTGGGTACAATGCCGGTGAAATCACGGGAATTTAATGGTTTTAAAAATTAATTCACTAATGAAAAGCTATATTATCAGTGAATAACATATAAAGGCTATTTTCATATTTATCATCGTATTTGCACGGGAATCTGAACTATAAGGCTGGAAGTAATATTCAAATGTGAAAGTTTTGAAGATATTTGGATGTTTGTTACTCAATCATGCTTAAACTGTTGAGCAGATTTGGATGAAAATTGACACGTAGATAGAGTATTTCTTAAATTAAGAAATGTAATACTTTTTATGCCGATAATATTCTTTGCGATAATAGTTCAATATTCAAGTAAATTTTACGCGGGCGAAGCCGCGGGCAAAAGCTAGTTATCAATAAATGCAATTTTACGTATGAAAATTAAACTTATAAAATGTATTGTTTTGTCTTTGTTGCATACCACGGCACGTGAGTGTTCGGTATTTGGTCGGATTACTTCGAATAATTTCGTTTCATTCGATTAGCCATCTCGCTCGCTCGCTAGGCCGCGATGCGAAAGAAATGTACTTAGCGTAGTCAACGTTGTGCGGTCGGCTCTTTCTCGCTCGCTCGAATATACTAATACCGTTATCTCATATCTGTGTCGTGTTAAATATAACGTAGTTACAAAAATCACCTCGGGTTGAGAGCCTTCCGCTCGCCTATTGCCCGCGTTAAGCTGTCAAGGTCATCTGCGACCAACAGCTAAATACACACAAAAAAAAAAAAAAAATCACCTCCTTTACTTGTCGACTTGTAACTAGTGAGTCAGTTACATGTCGCGTAATGAGTTATTGTAACTAATGACGTGAAATAACGCTCATATTTAATGTGAGCTGAAATGATGATGATTAATGTAGATAGTCCATAGTTCCAGAAAATTCCGCCAGGCTGGCATCAAACGTCAAGGATTTGGTACCAGTGGCCCATTGGACGAGGGGAGGGAATAAGGTGGATTATGGTTACTCGATACCCTGGACTGAATGTGTGCATGCCATTCATTCGTTTGTGCTAATCATAGCTCGCCCAAAAATAATGATAATTATGTTTATGGCATATCATTATCATCATCGCAGCCCACATACGTCCCACTGTTGGGCTCAGGCCTCCTCCACAATGGGACTATAGTTAGTAGTTATAACTTCGAAGGCGCGAAGTATTAACGCGGGTCTTTTATCCTTGCATTATATTTCAAAGTATTAATATTCCATAGCTAGATACTATTACCCTACGTTTAATTTTGAAATTATAAAATTAAGTCTCTATAAACGTAAATTTTATAGAACATTAAGCTACCTTTCATAAATGGCCATCGTTAAATATTATGTAAATGTTAATATTGTATGAATTCATTTTAACTCGTTGGTATTTCTTGTTATGCACGATATCTTATTAACCGTTTTATAGTAATTGTATAGTGATAAAGAACGAATACAATTTACCACCCCCTCTCATACCTGCCATCATCATCATTAGAGCTCATATAAATCATACTACTTTTTTTTTTGGGATGGGCGGTTAGCGTACCCCACGTCTAGCTCCGTCCGGGGCGACAGAGGGGCGTCGCGCGGCTCCGTAACCCATCCATGGCACGTCGCCTTCGTCGTTGGGCCGACCATCTGAGCAGGTGACTTGACGTCAATGGTCGGCCCGACGGAATACCCCCTGACGAGTGGCCTCTCCTCTTTTTTTTTTGTTTCCTCTCTACCGACGTCCCCCCACTGTTCGGGGACGTCGTCGTCGCGCGGTCGGTCTCTAGGCTAACGGAAATAGACTCCAGCTTCCTCCATATTAGAAGGAAAATTGTCCTACTACACCGAGCTGATCAGGCGAGTTGGAATAGGGTTTTATTTCGAGTATTCCTTCTTTTGCATAGTTGTTAAATGCACAAGTTGTCCCTTAGTCGTCTTTTATGAGACCCACAGGCAAGATAGGGGGTGGTGAATTGTATTTTTACTTCGTAACCACGCGGTTACAAGCTGTTTATAAAATATCGTGAATCTTACCCATAGGTCGCATAAAATTGGTCACTGAAGTCAAGGAACTCTGCGCCGGTGGTCGACCCAATGACGAAGGCGACGTGCTATACGGGTGGGTTGCGTACGTTGGGTTGCCGTCGGGCTGACCACTGATATCAAGTCACGCTGGTCCCGTGGTCGGCCCAACGACAAAAGCTACATGTCGCCGTGCTTACGCTCCTCTGTCACCCCGGACGGAGTGGTGCGAGGAGTGTGCCGACCGTAACACACCCCCCCAAAAAAAATAGGTCTCGTAAAATACGACTAAGGGAAATCAACACGCCTGACCAGCAAAGTTTAGTAACTAAATTTTACTCCTATTAAGGAGGAAATGTTTCTATGTGGTAACGGAGTAAGAATACTATTCGTAACGCTCTACCTTTTCTGTGGATGTTGTAAAAGACTGCTGAGGGATATGACATTCATATAATATGTGTGCAAAAGAAGGAATATTGAAGATAAAACTTTATGCCAACCCATCTGACCAGCATGGTATATAAGGCCAATTTCACTCCTATCCAGGAACAGTGGGCTTACCCTGGAAATCAATTCTAATTTCGAATCCGATTCAATTCTAATCTCACCAAACTTAAGAATGAATTCTTCGCGTTTGCCGTTATTATTTTCACCTAATGTGCCATATTTTATTATTTTAAATTACCGTTATATAATTATATAATAATTAACGTTACCGAACTCGATCACCACAAAGACGCTATCTTGAAATTGTGCAACATTAACGATTTTAAACTACGTCAAAATCACGTCGGGAGTAGAAAATATTTGACTTATCGACGAGTTGAATTCATTTAGTTTAAAAAAAATCCACCAAATTTGATTCCAATCGTGCGCTAGTGTCGCTTTCAAGAGTACCAAATTGCTCAATTTCGAGCTTGCGATTTAAGATTGGAAACGACATTCAAGAGTAGGCACGCAGGTTTGTGACGTAGAGGGATTTTAGTGAATTGATATAATTAGATGATTAATGATGTGGAGAGGCCGGAGCCCAACAGTGGGACTAACGTGGGCCGAGATGAGATGATAATGAGTAAACTTAAATTTATATCACTTTATTATTTGTTATTTATACTTTATTTCTCCATATTGCTGAGTAGTGTCACCTACGGATACTATCGAACCTTACATTGAAATTTATTCATTTAGTGGACAAAAAAGAAATTCATCGTATCAGACATTTTATAAATGAGTAAGTCATGTTATTGCTACGTCTTTAGTGACCGAGTAGACGACTGGCGTCTTGCGATTCATTGTCGTGTGTACGGGCCGTTAGCTACAAGATACTCAAGACGTAAGAACACAATATTAGCGTTGAAGATTTGCTTAGAATTATGTACGAAGGACCTAACTGTAATAATGAGTATAAGTAATAAAGTCTACACTAATGTAGCGAAGGTTATGCACAGATATTTTAGACTTTTTTATAAGAACTTTTAGCACAAGATAAAAGTAAAAATCAAAACCCAACTACGACAAAAACGAGATATTGGATAAATACGGCTAAAGTCACGAGCAAATGCTAATAATATATATGTATTTGAAATCTACAAGTAACGCCCTTTCTAATGATACGAAATACGACATATTTTTCTTTAAGACCTCTAGAGGGCGCCATATTAGATTCAGTGACATATCATATAGCCTATAACCAGCAGACGCTTAAGACGCTTCTAACGATACCTCATTTGTCCGGTTCTAATAAGCAGTTGAGGAGCTATGAGGGAACAAATGAACATACATACATAGCTTGTCAAAACCATAACCCTCCGTAGTCGGGTAAAAAGAAGGCCACGCCAACTAAATCATACTCCGAGTTTAATTATAATTTGCCTGACGCCGTAGAACAACCTTTGTACTACTAGTAAAAAGGCTGTTCTACGGCAATCTAGAAATTAGTGTAGGTATATACTAATATATACTAATTTCTACATATAGAGATTATTAAGAAAGAAAGCGTAAATATATATTATGTAATTCTGTATGAAGACGCGCGCTTACTCGTGCAAGTGCAAATATCGTACAAACGAAAAACATGTATCGGAACATCGATGTTTTCTAGAAATCTATGCAATCAGCTTTATTTTTAGCTAAATCAAGCATATCTTTTACATGAAACACCAATATATGCGTGATGTGAGAACGTGTTTTTTGCAGCCTCTGCTAAAAGTACCATACATTTTAAATCATGCAGGCAAAACATCGTATAAAATAACATCGATACATCGATGTTTTACGATAATGAACATAGATGGCAAACGTCGATGTTTTTGTATTGAAACATCGATGTTTTAAAAACATCGATGTATCGTTTTTTTTTTGTGGTGGGCTGCGGTCGGCGCGCCTCCGCACCACTCCGTCCGGGGCGACAGAGAAGCTTAAGCACGCAACACCCGCAACCAACCCGAACACCACGTCGCCTTCGTCGTTGGACCGACTACTAGAGCAGGGTTACTTGTCATCAGTGACCGGCCCGACGGAATACCCCCTACCCGGGGTACCCCCCCATCGACCGACGTCCCCTCCTCGGGGAGGACATCGGTCTTTCCTCACGCGGTCGGCCGCTCGGCGGGTGACGGACTAATCCCCGGTCACGTCACCCGCGGTCTCAGCTAGGGCGGCATTGCACGCAGGTAATCCCGCCTGCGCCGCCCCAGTCGCTGGCGGCGGGTCGCTTCGTCGAGGCTATGCTTCTCGCGTTCGCGACCCGCCACCTTCTTCTGCGAGATAACTGCCTCGCAGAAGGATGCGACCGCGTCCCAGTTCCTGATGCTGCCGAGCAGATGCTCGGAGATCGCTAGGGAGATCCCTAGCGATGGTTGGCAGCGTCAGGTCGGCACCGATGATTGCGACGAGTTCACGGCGCTGCTCTGCCCAAGCGGCACAGACCTCGAGCGTATGTTGCGCCGTGTCCTCGTCGCAATCGCAGTGGTGGCAGGACGGTGTTCTCTCCCTCCTAGCGACCCTGTACAGGTACTTGCCGAAGCATCCATGCCCCGTCAAGACCTGTACGAGTCGGAAGGAGAGCACACCGTGCCGCCGCTCCAACCACTGCATCAGCACCGGCCGGAAGGCCTCCACGGTCCAGACACCGTATCGAGGCCACTCCAGCCGGTCTGCCCAACGGGCGATGACGTCTCGGCGGGCGTCAGTGTGCCAGGCGGTGAGCTCCTTTAAGGAAACCACACCGCCCTCCCCTCGCATCGATGTATCGTTTGCATCCCTAGTCGTGATAAATACATAATATTAACTTCATCACAGCTCACATACGTCCCACTACTTGGCTAGAGTCTCCTATAGACAGGAATGAAATTGACCAACTATACCATTCTGGTCAGGCGGGTTATTATAGGGTTTTATTTAGAGTTGTCCGTGTGGTGACGGAGTAAGAATACAATTCACCACTCCCTATCTTGCTTGTGGATGTCGTAAAAGACGACTAAGGGATATAATATACTGTGTAAGAGAAGGAAAACTCGATACAAAATCCTATTCTAACACGTCTGCCCAGCGTGGAATAGTAGGTTAATTCCTCTCCCATTATAGAGGGGCCTGACCCAATAGTGGGACATATATAGGCCGAGATTAGTGTCGTGTCTTTCTACAAACGTAGGATAACGTGAAGGATTTTATGTTGGCCTAGCAGAGGCTGCTAGTGACCGGACCGGGGATTTATTTATATTTATTTATACTTTATTGCACACCTTTTTTTTTTGTGTGGGTGGGCTGCGGTCGGCGTACCCACGCACCACTCCGTCCGGGGCGACAGAGGGGCTTAAGCACGCAACTCCCGCAACCCACTCGAAAACCACGTCGCCTTCGTCGTTGGGCTGACCACTGGAGTCGTTGGGCCGACCACCGGAGCCTTTATTGCACACCTATGTTAACACATTTATAATAATAGTTCTAAGTGGAGAAAGTTAATGGGCGGCCTTATCGCTAAAAGCGATTTCTACCAGGCAACCTTTGGATGGAAACATGTAAGGAAAGAGCGGTAGTTGTAGGTGTGTGCTTAACTATGTATATAATATTTAAATAACACATACATACGATATATACATACAAGCACATATATAAGTGTATACATACACATTCATACACATACATACATATATATAAAATAAATATACCTAATATATTTATATAACGCGGTTAGTAGCTCAAAATGTGAAGTTTATTAAAGTAATGAACAAAATTTAGGTTATATAATAAGGTGTAGGTACCTAGCAAATACTAACTGATCAATTTTAGATAATAATTTTTAAGCTTTATTCTAAACTAGCTTTTGCCCGCGGCTTCGCCCGCGTAAAATTTACTTGAATATTGAACTATTATCGCAAAGAATATTATCGGCATAAAAAGTATTACATTTCTTAATTTAAGAAATACTCTATCTACGTGTCAATTTTCATCCAAATCTGCTCAACAGTTTAAGCATGATTGAGTAACAAACATCCAAATATCTTCAAAACTTTCACATTTGAATATTACTTCCAGCCTTATAGTTCAGATTCCCGTGCAAATACGATGATAAATATGAAAATAGCCTTTATATGTTATTCACTGATAATATAGCTTTTCATTAGTGAATTAATTTTTAAAACCATTAAATTCCCGTGATTTCACCGGCATTGTACCCAATCCCGTAGGAATATCAGGATAAAAATAGCTTAAATATGTTACTGGCTTAAAAATAGCTTTCCATTAGTGAAATAATTTTAAAATCGACCTAATTCTCAAGGTTGTTCCAACCACACCGGGATAAAATATAGCCTGGGATAAAATATAGTTTAAGTTATTCCTTATGTACGCCTGGTAGACCTGATGGTAAAATGTAATCAATATCGGTCCAGCCATTTTGAAGATTACCTGTAACAAATAGACAGACAGACAAAAAAATTTGGACCGTATTGTGTGAGCATAAATAAAACCTATTATTTTGATAGACAAACAGATGCTTGAAATTGATTTATTTGTAGAGATAGAAAATTGGAATAATATCTTGATTGTAACTTACTGTCTGGTAGCTGCTAGAAATATTACCACGCTTTCATTGTTCGTGGGTGTCGCAAAATACTACTAAGACAAAGATTTACATTGACCTGGACCAATTGGTGATGCCGTCTGGCCAACAATGTCATCCGCCAGGTCATAAAATGTTGCTGGAACCTTTGCAATATACCTACGATGGCAGAAGAGTACCTACATATCGCGTCGATCCAAAGTAATTAGGATAAGCGCAAGATAATGATGATATATCATTGGCTGGGTGTCTTCGACTATATGCGTATTATCCTTTTGGGGCAGCCCAAAATTGTTTCTTAGTGAGTTACCCCAAATAGCTTACCCCAAATAACCGATCGGTACACAAAATTTCACATTCTTAGGTTTAGTATCTTTGGCTATACACTTTCACCCTCTTAGGGGTTGAATTTCCAAAAATTCTTTGTTAGAGCTCGCTTATCCTTGCCAAAAATTTTTTCATAGTGCTTGGTACGTGAGCACTAAGAAAATCTTGGGGTAATCCAAGAAAGCCTGTACTAAAATGATCCTTCGTAGACTCAGTGATATTGGTTAAACGCTGTTCACCCCCTTAGGGCTAAAATTGCAAAAATCTCTCTTTCCCCAAGAAAAGCAACTTTATACAAAATTCCATGTTTCTAGGCCTAATGATTTCGGCTATATATTTTGCACCCCTTTAGGAGTTGATTTTAATAAAATAATATCTTAGAGCTCACTTACAACAAAAGAAAGAGAATTGCATAGAAAGTTTTACGTTCCTAGCACTAATAGTTTAGTCTATACGCTTTTCACCCCCTTCAGGGGGTGATTGTCCAAAAATCCTTTGCTAGTGCTCGTATACCCCAAGAAATAAGACGATGTAAAAAGAAAATACTTTCCCCTATTTCAACCCTTTATACCTATTTTTCGCGATAAAAAGTAGCCTTATATCCTTTCTCAAGCTTTAGTACATATCTGTACCAAATTTTATCAAAATCGGTTAAGTGGTTTCGACGTGAAAGGCTGCTTTTCAACCCCTTAAGGGGGTGAATTTCCAAAAATCCTTTGCTAGTGCTCGTGCACCCCAAGAAATACGATGGTGTAAAAAAAATACGTTTCTAGGCCCAGTGGTTTCGGCTGTATGCTTTTTGGTATTTTAGGGGTTGAATTTCATCCCCATGTAAATGGAATTTCCAAAACGCTCGAGCGAATATTTATTTATTTATTATTAGGTGCCTTAATACAAAGATTCGTGGTTCTATCATCGAAAATGACGAATTTTCATACAAAATGTCATCCCCTATTTCAACCCCTTATACCCATTTTTTCGCGATAAAAAGTAGCCTATGTCCTTTCTCAAGCTTTAGTCCATCTCTGTACCAAATTTCATCAAAATCGGTTTAGACGTGAAAGACTATATGCTTTTCACCCCCTTAAGGGGGTGAATTTCCAAAAATCCTTTGCTAGTGCTCGTGCACCCCAAGAAATATGATGGTGTAAAAAAAAAAATACTTTTCTAGGCCCAGTGGTTTCGGCTGTATGCTTTTTGGTATTTTAGGGGTTGAATTTCATCCCCATGTAAATGGAATTTCCAAAACGCTTGAGCGAATATTTATTTATTTATTATTAGGTGCCTTAATACAAAGATTCGTGGTTCTATCATCGAAAATGACGAATTTTCATACAAAATGTCATCCCCTATTTCAACCCCTTATACCCATTTTTTCGCGATAAAACGTAGCCTATGTCCTTTCTCAAGCTTTAGTCCATCTCTGTACCAAATTTCATCAAAATCGGTTTAGACGTGAAAGACTATATGCTTTTCACCCCCTTAAGGGGGTGAATTTCCAAAAATCCTTTGCTAGTGCTCGTGCACCCCAAGAAATATGATGGTGTAAAAAAAAAATACTTTTCTAGGCCCAGTGGTTACGGCTGTATGCTTTTTGGTATTTTAGGGGTTGAATTTCATCCCCATGTAAATGGAATTTCCAAAACGCTTGAGCGAATATTTATTTATTTATTATTAGGTGCCTTAATACAAAGATTCGTGGTTCTATCATCGAAAATGACGAATTTTCATACAAAATATCATCCCCTATTTCAACCCCTTATACCCATTTTTTCGCGATAAAAAGTAGCCTATGTCCTTTCTCAAGCTTTAGTCCATCTCTGTACCAAATTTCATCAAAATCGGTTTAGACGTGAAAGACTATATGCTTTTCACCCCCTTAAGGGGGTGAATTTCCAAAAATCCTTTGCTAGTGCTCGTGCACCCCAAGAAATATGATGGTGTAAAAAAAAAATACTTTTCTAGGCCCAGTGGTTTCGGCTGTATGCTTTTTGGTATTTTAGGGGTTGAATTTCATCCCCATGTAAATGGAATTTCCAAAACGCTTGAGCGAATATTTATTTATTTATTATTAGGTGCCTTAATACAAAGATTCGTGGTTCTATCATCGAAAATGACGAATTTTCATACAAAATGTCATCCCCTATTTCAACCCCTTATACCCATTTTTTCGCAATAAAAAGTAGCCTATGTCCTTTCTCAAGCTTTAGTCCATGTCTGTACCAAATTTCATCAAAATCGGTCCAGTGGTTTAGACGTGAAAGCGTAGCAGACAGACAGACAGACAGACAGACAGACAGACAGACAGACAGACAGACAGAGTTACTTTCGCATTTATAATATTAGTAAGGATGTGGCTAGTGTTTAGTCCGGCACCCGCGGAGATGTTAGCCTCGCAACGGCGATCGGCATCTCGGAGGGACGTCGATGGGAGAGGGTACTCCCTCGGGGTATTCCATCGGGTCGACCACTGAAGTCAAGGAACTCTGCACTGGTGGTCGGCCCAACGACGAAGGCGACGTGCTATATGGGTGGGTTACGGAGTGCGCTGGCCGTAGGAAAAAAGGATAAAATTTTTAGAAAGATTTTTATCTTGTTACGCCAACGTACACACATACTTTTTTTATAAAAAATTAAGAAAATCTTTACCGTTCTTCTAAGTTCATTACCACAAGTTTCTTATAAACTTTGTTCTATAGCAAAGCTAATATATATTTTACAGTATAAAAAAATAATAACGTAAAAAAAAATATTACTTGGTTAAAGTTTCTGTTAAATAATTACATAGTTCAACTAGATTCTTTGAGACTCTTTTTTTTTATTAATAACGTTAAAACTTAATTGCATTTTCCTACCAGTTGAGGATTAGGTTGGAACTCGTTCTGATGAGATTATTTACTATAAACTTTAATTAATTTTTACTTGGCTAAGTAGCGATCTTAGGTATTATAAAACCGGCTAAGTGCGAGTCGGAGTCGCGCACGAAAGGTTCCGTACCATTATCTATAAAAAGGGCAAAAAAAATGCTTTTGTTCTATGGGAGCCCCCCTTAAATATTTATTTTATTTTAAGTATTTGTTGTTTTAGCGGTAATAGAAATACATCATCTGTGAAAATTTGAACTGTCACCGTTCTTGCGATACAGCCTGATGACAGACGGACTGACGCGGGACGGACAGCGAAGTCTCAGTAATAGCCTCAGTCATCGCTCGATAAATGTTCCTATTCTAGAGGAGACTTGACTCTGTTGATACGGCTTCGTTCCGGACACATGCCGTTAAATAAATTTGGTAACCTAATGAGGAAAGTACCGTCATCCAAATGTAACGTTTGCATAGAAGACGATGAAGACGTGTATCATATCTTGACGAGATGTGCTCGGAACAAAGCCCTCAGATCACAGCTCAGTGTCGGTTTTACTTTATTGGACCCTCTGGTGGAGGAAGTGAAACTGATACTGAACATGGTCAAATATGCGCTAAGTCTTAGAAAAGCTAGCAATATTTAGTTTAAGCTATAATTAAGTCAACATTATATTTTGATTGTACCTACAGAGTGTCATATTCACAATTGTGAAAAAGCTCTCTAAATAAAGAAAAAAAAAGTCTCAGTAATAGGGTCCCGCTTTTACCCTTTGGTTACGGAACCCTAATAAGGTCTCAAAGTATAATATAAATTCATTCACATACGTGCAGGATCTGGAATAAACTATGGCTATGTCATTCTTTAAACGAGGTTTAAGAAGAGTAACTGGTTTTTTTTGCTAAGATAGCAAACGAGCAAACTGTACACCTGATGGTAAGTGATGCTGCCGCTCATGGACCTTTGCTAGGTCGCTGCCTACCGTGAAGAAAGTGAAGGGAGTGTGAATGTGCGCAATGAGGTTCGGTGGTACTAAAGGCATTTCCAAAACCCACCACACGCAAACACCCTCGGAAAGTTGGGCTTCCGGCTTTCTCGCTCATCTTTTTTTTTTTTTATTGCAAACGGTGGCAAACGAGCAAACAGTACACCTGATGGTAAGTGTTGCCGCCGCTCATGGACCTTTACAGGGTCGCTGCCTACGAAGAAAGTGAAGGGAGTATGAATGCGTGCATTGAGGCTCGGTGATACCAAGGACACCACCAAAACCCTCCACACACAAACACCCTCTGAAAGTTAGGCTTGCGGCTCTCTCGCTCACCGAACGAAGCGCAGTAACAAATTGCTACTACTCATAAGTCGATTTTCTGCGAGATTGTGGTATTACCCTGGATGGACCGGCCCGCGGCTGTAGACAGATAACTGTCAACAGTGTGGTCCTATCACTTCAAAAAAGGTCCATGTGCTGTAGCACCACTTATCATCAGGTGTTCTTCTTGCTGAGAGTCGGCTTCTTGGAGAGTCGTATGAAGCGCCTGATATGTCACCAATGTGCCTACTCTTGAATCTCAATTCCAATCCTAAATCCAATCCCAGCTCGAATTCGAGCAATTTGGTACTCTTGAAAGCGACACTAGCGCACGATTGGAATCAAATTGGGTGAATTTTTTTTAAACTAAATGTATTCGACATCGACATTCGACGAATCGTTAATGTTGCACAATTTCAAGAAAGCGGCTTTGTGGTGATCGAGTTCGGTAACGTTATTAATTTAAAATACGGCACATTTGGTGAAAATAACTGCAAACGCGAAGAATTCATTCTCGATTTTGTTTAAGAGTACCAAATATAAGTTTGGTGAGATTGGAATTGAATCGGATTCGAAATTAGAATTAATTTCAAGGGTAAGCCCACAGGACTACTAATACACTAACTTTGATCTCCAACTCACTTGTCATGCGTGAATATTATGGTTAATTCCCCCTTAGTTAAAGTCTTTAAGCGTCTGTTAATATAGTAACTTATATTCATTTTCCGTATGGTGACGGGGGACGGGGTAAGAATACAATTTACCACTCCCTATCTTCCCTGTGGATGTAGTAAAAGACGACTGAGGGATATAATATGGACATTACATCTGTGTAAGAAAAGGAAAACTCAAAATGAAACCCTTTTTTTTTTGTTTGGGGTGGGCTGCGGTCGGCGCGCTTCTCGCACCACTCCGTCCGGGGTGACAGAGGGGCGTAAGCACGCAACACCCGCAACCCACCCGAAAACCACGTCGCCTTCGTCGTTGGGCCGACCACCGGAGCAGGGTTACTTGTCATTAGTGGTCGGCCCGACGGAATACGCCCTAAAAAATGAAACCCTACCAATACGTCTGATCAGCATGGTATGGTAGGTCAATATCTCTCCCATAGTGGAGGAGGCTATTTTACTGTAATTTCGTTCCGTGGAACGGATTAAAAAAAAAACATTCCATGAATATTATGAATAATATGAATTTTAATATGGCTATTTAGCTGTCACGTTTTTAAAAGCCTTTGTTTAATATAACCACTAGAATATGGGCCCGACATGTTATGTCTCTTTAGAGAATTTTTCATAAAAATATTTTACGTTTTAAAACGTCGGTTGTTAGTGAAAACTGAGTGATGGGCGGCCTAAATAGCCAGTATTTTTAATGGATGAATATAAAATGCTGAGAAAAATTCTATAATTTAAGCTATCTAAGATGAAAACTTCTTTGGACGCGTTGAGCACTTTTTCGTGTAAAACCGAACGATGACGCGAACTCCTTGATATTCAAGGAGTTCGCGTCATCGTTCGGTGAAAAAACGTGAAACTCGCGTCATAGTCACCGCACGCTTCCTTGTATACTATGTATATTTCTTTAGAATCGTTGTGATTTCAAACTCGATGAAACGAAAAAGCGAGTCCATAGAGACATAACACGTAAATGTATAGGATTCAGCTGTTGAGAGAATGAGATAAAGGATGAAGGATAAAGGATAATGGAGTTTCATTTCTGATATGCGTACTTTGTACACACACTCTTTTTTTTTTTGTGGATCATAACTTGACAGATAAACGACCAAACCAAACCACCTGGCTTAAGGAAGGCGGATATTTGATTGATTGATCAATCGAACGATCAATCTCTACGGATAATATTCATTAAAGGATACAAAAATAGCAACGGACTTTAGAGATATTAGGATCACATTCAAGCTTCCGCTTAACATGAAGAAGCTGTTCTTAAACTTCGTTTAACAATAGATTACCGGACTTTCTTTTGGGCAATAAAATGCCCAAAAGCGTTAAAAGATATTGCTTAGAGGCTATACAGGGTGTATCAGGTTATGGGGCAACTGGTCAAAAGGGAGCTAGACAATGGTGGTAGGAACCCATGAAAAAATTTGAACGAAAAATATCGATTCGTTAAGGAATTAGAGACATTTAAAGTTTTCAATTTTGTCATCGCTTTTTCGTGTAAATCTGATTGAAATGTATAAAGTCAATGATACTTAATACGTAACATATTTATACTTTGTTAAATGTTCATTAGAAATTGAATAAATCAATGATTACATTCACATAAGCAAGACAAACTTCGCTTTAAAACAGCTGATCGGCCTATGACCGTTGACCGCTCGCCGTTGTACCTAAAATAGCAACTGTATGTTCATAGTTATAAGTTTTCCTTTCTGTCAGCAGTTCTCTTGACTTGTTTTGCCTATGGTGGCAAATGAGCCAGCAGCATATTTGACGGTAATTGATACTGACGGACTTTAGAGATATTAGTATCACATCGGATATTAGGTCAGTACACTGTCATTAAAACGTTTGCGCAATTCTAGGTATGGATGAATGAAATTATACTGTCGAAGTTTTACTTGCCTACATGTATTTTGTCTGTACATGCCTACATAATACGTAACATTTAAGGCATAGACTCTTAGACACATTTTTTTGAAATCACTTTAATTTTTATGATATATTGTTTTTTGTGTAATGTACATTCTAATTAAGATCTATGACCGTTAAACTATAACATACTCGAACAATTACCCCATAACCTGATACAACTGTAGAGTTACAACACATCGAAATGCTACTCACAAGGGTACCTAAACCGTCTGGTCGGACTGATGATGAAGAGCGCGGATAACGGTGGCCCGCTTAATTGGCGCTAGAGTACGCAGTAGGGATGTGACTTGAAGGGGGATTCGATAAATAAATAATCAATTTTTTTCTTTAAAATAAATCGATTTGCAAAAAAATCGATTAATTATTTTTAATTAATCGATTTAAATTTAAAAAAAATCATGTGTGACAGCATCGTATTATTTAAAAATATATTAACCTTTTAGATAAACTAAGTCGATGCTTAAAGTTAGCGTTAGCCTAAAGTAACTATTCCACGCGGACGAAGTCGCGAGCAGAAGCTAGTAAGGTATATAATAGTTAACATCTATACAAGAGAAACAAAACGCGATATAAAACCCTAAACCAACCCCTTTGACAAACGTGGTATATTAGGTCAATTACCCTCCTATTATTGACGAGGCTTGGACCTAACAGTGGAACATGTATAAGCCGAGTTGAATCCCTAACGCATTCGGCAACAATAGTAGATATAATATTTCTCCCTTTGTGAAGAGTAGGGGGAGGATTCTATACCGACATCCTCCCCGAGGGGGGAGGGGAACTCGGTCGAGGAGAGGGTACTCCTCTAGGGGTATTTCGTTGGACCGACCACTGACATCAAGTCAGTCTGCTCCGGTGGTCGGTCCAACGATGAAGGCGACGTGTCACGGGTGGGTTATGGGCGTGCGTGCTTACGCCCCTCTGTCGCCCTGGACGGAGTGGAGCGAGGAGAGCGCCGACCGTAACCCACGCCCAAAAAAAAAACCGGAGGATTCTATGTTCCATTATAGACATTGATAGGCTTAGGAATAGATCAAAGTAATATTTTCTCAATGTTATTTCTTATATACTTTCACCTAAGCAAAAAGCGTACGTACTTAAAAAAATCTTATTTACATAAATAAGTCGACTGAGATGGGTATTTCTTGAGCCTAAGTTATTCCAGTGCCATTAAGCTTAAAGTTAATCATGTTAAGCTCTACTTAGAATTATTGGTGTACTAGCCTGTTTTATGCTTTACTTAGTAGTTAAATGTATAACATAATGTCTTTTTATGTCATTGGTTCAAGACTTAATTTGAGATCGTTAGAGGTACTGTGATTTTTAGTTTTTTATTTTATTTTTTGCTGCATAGTGGCTTTTTCGTGTGTTGAATGAGTAAGAATACAATTCACCACCCCCCCTTTCTTGCCCGTGGATGTCGTAAAATACGACTAAGGGATTATTAATATGCATACAATATCTATGCAAGAGAAGGAAGAATCGAAATGAATTTTTCAATGAAATTTGTAAATTTTCTCCCACTGTGGAGGAGACACAAGCCCAACAGTGGGACGTATAAGAGCTATGATGATGATGATGACGTATGGTAACAGAACATTACGCGTGGGTTTCGGAAAAAAGATTTAGAGTTTTACAGCTACCCATTTAACAACAAATCACTTAAAAAAATGTTATCATAATTAAGTTATAAAAATAATTGAAATGTTACCAAAAAATCGTTGCTATAAGAAGTATTTGTTACTATAAAAACTATCCGTTACCTTAAGAACTATTTTTTAATAGAAATGTAATGAACAGTGAATAAAATTTCACCTTACACCTATGTGACGGTAGCGAAGGAAAGAAGCCACATATTTTGACAAAGGTGTAGAATTTGTAAAATTAAGGCCTGTAGGGTTAGGGCGTGTAGAGTTAGAAGCTTGGTTCTACATAACATCTGATATCTTTTGCGAGTCATATGGTCTCATCATGGTAACATTTTACATGAAAATGTTTTTGGTGGGATTATATAAAAACCGTGAGGTGATGGAGTAAAAATACAAGTAATCACCCCCTTTTTTCCCTGTTGGTGTCATAAAAGACGACTAAGTGATAGAATACGCCTATATTATGCAAGAGAAGGACAACTCAAAATAAAACCATATATCAAGATGTCTGACTAGCGTGGTAAAATAGGTCAATTTCCTTCAGATTGTGGAGGAGGTTAGAGCCCAACAGTGGGACTTATATGTGATAATGATGAAGGTATATTAGGTCAAAATACTCACGTGCTAGGATCGATTACCTTGTCCTGGGTTGATTTGGGCAAGTGCACAGTGGTGTCTGCGAGCCCATGCATGCCAAGGGTTGGCAAACGCCGCTGTGCGCTCGCTTGATGATAAGCGTATGCTTAAGGTAATCGATCCTAGCAAATTACACTACAACATTTTTTTAAATTCAAAACGTTAGTTTTTGAGAATAACCCGTCGAATCAAACACACTCTTTAATAATATTAAGATTAGATTAATAACAGTCGAACTTTACAGAACATTTTGATAGCTCGCTTGGCGTATAATCGTTTCTATAACTTTGCAAACTCGAGTCAATAACACAAAGTTTGTATGAAACATTGCACTCAATATAATTGGACGGTTGATCACGTAACCACATTATGAAACAAGTTAGCAACTCGCTACAAACGTAATTACATAACGACTATGTCGTTATAGACAACAAACCGTTATAACGATTATTGTTGTTTTGAATTAAATGATATATGTTTCATTAAAGATTGGTTTGTTCGTTTAGTGACGGAGTAAGAATACAGTTTCTTGCATGAGCAATATCACAAAGTCGACTGTCATGATATCTATGAAGGTAAAACTTCGACTAAGAGATACATATAGATTCTGTTTTAATATACCTAAAAGGGAATATGTAACGCCATATATGATCAAACATAAAATTTTAAACATGAAATCAAGAAGAGAGCTCCATCTCGCATGTATGACGCAAAAAGTATTATGGAATAAAAACCCTGAATACTTATTTGAAAAACTTACATGGCTTGGAGATATTCACTCAAGAACTATACGCTCTAATTCATCTTATACTCTTCAAATACCAATGCACAAGACTAGTGGTTTCAAAGGCTGTTTCAAATATAGTGCATCAAAAATATGGAATAACATTCCTCCTCCTTTAAGACAAAATACAAGTTTTAACAGCTTTAAAAAAAAAAATTAAACTGCTATTATTATACCGAAATAAAACCATATTTGATGCGACATTTGTATAACGAACTGATGAATAATTACATGACATAACCTACAAATTTGCAACAAATAGATACGTCAATCGCTGCCCACATACACGCATACGCATACAGATACACACATTCACACACGCAAACAAACACTCAACACTCATACACACAAAAATGGAAAAGCGAACTCATCATACAAAAGCACATCCTTCATAATTCAATTCATTAATGTTATTTATATTGTTATCATTCTTATTGTAAGTTATTTTTATTCCTTTTCTTTTTTTCTTTTCTTTTTGTTATTTTTTCTTTCTTATATGTTTGAGGAAAGGGGTTTGCTGAAAACCAGCCCTGCATAATTTCTATGCAGCACAATGCTGAGCATTCCCTTATTGTCAAAATTAATTAAAAACATGTATTATAATTTTTAGTTATTATGTGACAATAAATGCTATTCTATTCTATTCTATATATAAAATTATCTGTATCCGAGGCCGAGGGTGACTAGATCGGGGTCCATCACCCGCAGAGAGACTGACCGCGTGAGGTAGGGATGTGACCTGGAGGGCAAATAATCGATTTTTAAATAATTGATTTTTTGTTCGTTAAAATAAATCGATTATAAAATAATCGATTATTTTCTGTCAACAGGATTATGATGACCTTTTTTTTAGGAAATGCAAGTTTTATTTTTTAATATAGTATGAAAACGATTCTGATGACCTTTTTTTTTAGGAAATGTGAGCTTTATTTTGTAATATAGTCATCATCATCTTGCTCTTATCCCAATTACTTGGGGTCGACGCAATATGTCATCTGTTTTGACATATTGCAAAAAGTTTTGGCAATAACTTTTATGACCGGCCGCCTGCCTGACGTCAACCCTCCTTGGGAATGTAATCGTTGACCCAAATGGTACCAGATGGAGTTGGTCCGGGTCAATCTAGGGCTCTTAGTCGTCTTTTACGACACCCACGAGCAAAGCAAGGGTTGGTAGTATTCGAAGCCGCTACCACACACAGATTGTTTCTATACTATTTTGTAATATAGTATAGAAACAATCCTGATGATCTTTTTTTTTCAGGAAATATGGCCATGAATAATCGCTTAATTTCGAATAGTAAAAAATCGATTAATAATCGATATTTCTCATTTTCATAATCGACTATAAAAATCGATTATTACAAAAAAATATTCGATTAAAATCGATTTTTCTAAAAATCGATTATTTTTTCACATCCCTAGCGTGAGGGCGATCGACGTCCTGGAAGGGGCATAAGTGAGGGAGGGTACCTAAAAGTGCATTCCGCCAAGATCACTATGGACGACAAGGAACTCGGCATCGGTGGTCGTCCCAATGACAAAGAGGATAGAATATGGTGGGTTATCGGGCCGCGTTCCGCCCTTTCATCACCCCGGATGGAATGGAGGGCGTGTGCGCTGTTCATAGCCCACCCAAAAAAGTAATCTAATATGCAAATAACATGTATCCAAAGTGAAGCAAAGCTCGAAATAAAACCACATTTAGAAATAAAAACGAATTAAACGAAATAAAATTTGTATTAACTAGCGTGGTGTAATCCTTACTTTAATTCCTTACTTTAATTCCTTACTTTAATATTATAAATGCGAAAGTAAGTTTGTTTATTTGTTACGCTTTCACGCTTTAACCACCGAACCGATTTCAAAAATTCTTTCACCAATGGAGAGCTATAACATCAGGGAGTAACATAGGCTATATTTTGCCCCGGTTTTCTCATGGGAACAGGAACTACGCGGATAAAGCAACTGAATCCGAAGCGAAGCGAGGGCGGGCTGCTAGTAGGTCAATACAACTCACAAGGTCGGGTAAAAAATTATAAAAATCTGTAATAACATTGACTTGTTTGGACGTCAGACATTTTAGTCCGCCCGTGACTATGAATGCTGTAAAGTATTCGAAACGTCGGGTAATCATAAATCAATTACAAACGCGATATTATCCATAAAAGTAGTTTTATTTACAACTAACAACCCGCCTTCGCTTCGCTTCGGCTTTAGTCGTTTTACCCACGTAGTTCCCGTTCCCGTGGGAATACCGGGATAAAATATAGCCTAGTTTACGCCCTGATATTATAGCTTTCCATTGGTGAAAGAATTTTTGAAATCGGTCCAGCCGTTTTGAAGAAACAGACAGACAGACAGACAAAAATTTTTTAATCTGTATTTTAGGCATAGGTATCGTGCAAATAACCGTGTGAGCATGAATAAAGCCTATTATTTTGACATTACAAACAGACACTCCAATTTTATTTATTGGTATAGATCTGATGCAAAATAGTTGTAAAAGCAGGATAGTGCTGATAATCATTATCTTGTGCTTATCTTAATTATTAGTACAAAAACGGTGTGGTTGCGGGCTCATCATTAATCAATATTCTAATAACTCGGGGTCGACGTAGTATGTATTCTTCTACCATCATGTCTTGCAAAAGCTTGTGCAATCGTTTTACGATCGGCCGACCACCTGACTTTAAGCCTCTTGGCAATGTAATTAATGACCAGACGACATCAGACCCAATTAGACCAGGTTTATGTAAAACTGACGGTGACGGAGTAAGAATACAATTCACCACCTCTTTTCGTGCCCGTGGGTGTCGTAAAAGATGACTAAGGGATATACAGATAACATCTATATCATTTATCATCATCATCATTTCAGCCTATTGCCGTCCACTGCTGGACGTAGGCCTCCCTCATGTTTGTTACCGGCGGGGGGCAGTGCGTAAATTACATTTCCACAGCGTTAGAAAAAAAAAAAAGAGGCCTCCCTCATGTTGCGCAATGTGCGGTCCTGTGCCACCTGCATCCAACGACGCCCAGCAACTTTCACTAGGTCATCGGTCCACCAGATAACATCTATGTACGAGAAGGAAAACGCAAAATAAAACCCTATGCCAATCCAGACGGATCCGATCAGACGACCAGTATGTTATAGTAAGTCAATTTACCTCCCATTGTGGAGGAGGCTTGAGCCTAGCGTGCGGCGTATATGAGGTGATAATGATGATAATACCAATTATTAACCGACTTCTAAAAGAGGAGGAGATTCTCAATTCGGATGTTTGTACTTTATTTTTGTTCTCGCATAATTCTGTCGCTTGCCAACAGATTTGAAATTTTTTTTAGAAAGGATATACTCCCCAAATGGTCCCATATAAATTTTATCGAAATCAATCAAGCGGTTTTTGAAAAATAAAAAAAAATCTAAAAAAATATCTTTTTTTATTTTTTTTTTCTGATGGTAAGTGTTGCTGCCGCTCATGGATCTTTACAAGGCCGCTGCCTACCGCGAAGAAAGTGAAGGGAGTGTGAATGCGTGCATTTAGGCTCGGTGATAACAAAGGCACCACCAAAACCCTCCACACGCAAACACCCTCAGAAACTAGGGCTTCCGGCTCTCTCACTCACCGAACGAAGCACAGTAACAGATTGCTACTACTCAGACGTCTATTTTCTGCGAGAGCGTGGTACTACCCCGGACGGACCGACCCGCGGCTGTAGACAGATAACTGTCGACAGTGTGGTCCTACCACTATTTGAACGGGTTTTTTTGGGCTTTTTTTTGCAAAAATTTTTATGCTCGACTCAATATGTACTCTTCATTCAAAGTACATATTGCAAAGGTATTGTCAATAGCTTTATGATCGGTCACCTTTCCTGACCTTTCTTAGGAGTGCGATATTTAATCATACGGCATTAGGTGCAGTTGACTCAGGTCTATGTAAAGTTCTTAGGTGTATTTTACAACAAATTTAAGAAAAAAACAGTCATACCCACGAAGACAGTCTTGGCAGCCATCATTTTAAAATGTCATTTGAAATAAGCGTATAAATTTGACTGCACAGATGGCGTAGTGGTTAAGATAGCGACCTACAGCGCCAGTGTCGGGGGTTCGAATCCCACGCGGGACAACACTTTGTGCGATCCACAAATTGTTGTTCTGAGTCTGGATGTAATTTGTGTCCATTAATTATATGTTTGTAAAGTCCCCCGCAATACAAGGATTATTTCCTTAGTGCAGGGTGTTGTCTTAAATAAAATGTTGAAATACAATAAATAAAACTTTACGATCAAAGTTTTAGTAATAAATATTTCATTGGACTCCACGCAAACTACATGCATTTATATCTTAAAATTGAAAACTTTAAAATCGAGCTTGCAACTAAATAATTGAGTTGTTTGTATTTGATTTTTGATCGTCCGACGTTTCGAACACTTTACAACGTTCATAGTCACGGGCAGACTAAGATGTCTTACGTCCAACAATTTGTCGTTATTACAGAAATCTATACCCTTATTTTGATTCAAATTTATTGTTAGTTTAAAAAAAGAGTTTATAAATTTGACTGTGATTGTGGTCTCTCTTACATTGGCCAAACAAAAGGATCCATAAGTACTCAGATCAAAAAAAACACATAGCTGATATGAAGCACTACCGCCGCACTAGATCTGCAGTCTGTGAACATAGAACCGCGCTCGCCATAGCATTAGGTTTCATATTATAAATTACAATGCCTCGCAAAAGAAATAATTCTTCTATAATCAGCTTTCCGTATGGCGACGCAATAAGAATACGATTCACCATCCCCTTTCTTACCCGTGGGTGTCGTAAAAGACGACTAAGGGATGAAAAATGCATATAACATCTTTGTAAGAGAGGGTAAATTCAAAATAATACCCTGTAACAACACGTCTGACCAGCTATAGTTGGTCAATTTCCCACCCGTTGTGGTCATCCACATATTAGCAATTTTATTATTTGATTAGGTTGTTAATCTCGGCTCATATATGAGCGTCCCACTGCTGGGCTCGAGCCTCCCCCGAAATAGGAGGGAAATTGAGTTTACCATATACATGCTAGTCAGACAAGTATTTTTTTTTAAATTTTTATTGCCGATGGTGGCAAACGAGCAGGCAGCACACCTGATGGTAAGTGATACTGCCGCACATGGACCTTTGCAATACCAGGAGCACAGCCAGGCTTCACGGTAACCAACGACCTACCGTGAAGAAAACCTTGTTTAAAGAAGGACATGTCATAGCGCTCGGGGAACACAGCAGCAGGTAGTTCATTCCAGAGCCTGCACGTACGTGGGAGAAATAATCGCTGGAAACGTACAATTCAAGGCTTGTTTTGAGGTTTCCTTCTCTTGCATAGATGTTATATGCCTCTTATATTCCTTATTCGTCTTTTACGACACCCAAAAGTAAGAAAAGTTGTGGTGAATTGTGTTCTTACTCCGTCATCATACAGACATTTATAGATATAGATTTAGAGGGTAAATTAAAGAAAAAGGTCGTTAGTAATTGGTGTAGTATATTTTTATTGCCTCTGGGATTTCATACCCAAAGGGTAAACGCGGGATCGTATTACTAAGACTTCGCTGTTTGTCTGTCCGTATCTGTATCTCAAGAACCGCGATAGGTAGACAGTTGAAATTTTTACAAATTATGTATTTCTGTTGTCGCTATATCAACAAATACTAAAAACAAATTAAAGTTAATATTAAAGGCGGGGGCTCCCATACAACAAACGCAATTATTTTTTGCCCTCTTTTGCTCAATGGTACGGAACCCTTAGTGCACAAGTCCGACTCGCCCTTGGCCAATTTTTAAATAAATTGAGAGACAAATTTAAAATTTTTGCTTAAAAGTATTTCCAAGACATTTGAAACAGATTAATTTCAGACAAAGTGTAAAATTGACAATTTGTAAGTGCCCTAGTAACTCTTATAAATAAATAAATGGTTTAATTTAGTTTGATAGAGCAGTAGAACTAGAGTAATATAATGTTTCTAGTAATAGAATTCTTCAAACGAATCGCCAGCCCCTGCTTGTTTCTTAAAGTTTTCGTTTATCTTCCTTTTATGCCTGTAATTATAAACCTATTAATAAAATTACATAGTTATGCTCACATGGATTATTTGTACGATATCTATGCGTAAAGACCAAGTTAAAATCTTTTCCCTGTCTGTGCATCTGTTTGTACCTGATAATCTTCAAAACGGTGGAATATCTAGTGGTAGGGCCACACTGTCGACAGTTATCTGTCTACAGCCGCGGGCCGGTCCGTCCGGGGTAGTACCACGCTCTCGCAGAAAATAGACATCTGAGTAGTAGCAATCTGTTACTGCGCTTCGTTCGGTGAGTGAGAGAGCCGGCAGCCCTACTTTCTGAGGGTGTTTGCGTGTGGAGAGTTTTGGTGGTGCCCTTGGTATCACCGAGCCTCAATGCACGCATTCACACTCCCTTCACTTTCTTCGCGGTAGGCAGCGGCCTTGTAAAAGTCCATGAGCGGCAGCAACACTTACCATCAGGTGTACTGTTTGCTCGTTTGCCACTGCTGGCAATAAAAAAAAAAGGACTGTTGGACCGATTTTAATAATATTTTACTATTAGGTAGTTCGTGTGGTGACGGAGTTATCCGTGTGGTGACGGAGTAAGAATACAATTCACCACCCCCTATCTTACCCGAGGGTGATCATACGAGACGACTAAGAGATATAAAACGTATAAAACATCTATGCGAGAGAAGGAAAACTCGAAATTAAACCCTATACCAACACGTCTGACCAGCGTGGTATAGTAGGTCAATTACCCTTACATTATGAAGGAGGCCCGAGCCCAACAGTGGGACGTATATGGGCTGAGATGATGATGATGATGATTAGGTAGTTCTGTAAAAAGAGTAACTATATCCTGATATTTCCGCGAGAACGGGAGCTACGCAGATGAAGTCTCGAGAATAAGCTAATTATTTAATAAACACGAAGCATTTTCGTGTATTGACGACGTAAGAATACAATTCATCGCTCCTTGTCTTACCCGTGGATGTCGTAAAGGCCGACTAAGGGATATTATATGCACAAAACATCTGTGCAAGAAAAGGAAAACTCGAAATGAAACTCTATACTAACATGTCTGACCAGCATGGTATAGTAGGTCAAACTTCCGCCCATTTTAGAGGAGGCCCGAGCCCAACAGTGGGACGTATATGGACTGTGATGAAGCGATGAAGATAAAGCATCGGTATAATAAAAATAAACAAGATACTAACAAGAAACTAATGTTTAGTTTAATTTTATAAGAAGTACCTTAAATCTGAGGCCACGGTAGTGCCCCCGCCAAGTCGAGCAAAAAAAAAAAAAGAAAAAAAAAGTCGGGCAAAACGCAATACTGCCGTAACATACTTTTCTCGAAGCCATTCAGGCCATTTTCGACCTACCTATAACTTCGTTGTTAATAAAACTAGAAACCTGAATTTTTAGTAAGCCATTGTACTATGTTTAGTACAATTTAGTATAATATGTATTACTTGTGAGGTAAATTGTGTTTTCATGCGATTGCCAAGTCATTCTGTTTATTTAAAACACAAAAGATCTTTAATATTGATATAGTCACTATAAGAGGTTGTTAGGTTAGCTATTTACGTAATAACTTAAGAAGAAAGGTCCTTTAAGCAGGGACTGAATGAGTTAACCGACTTGGAATAACATAGATGTCACAATTTTTTATGGTAGAAGAACTCAGTTGCGAGGCTTGGCTTTTTTTACAAGTTTTGTTTTTGATGGTATTATATTTAGTTGTCATTTTCTAGCGATAGCTTCAGTAATTTTCTTAGTAGCTCCGTATCTTTAATTTAAACTGTTTCTATTTAAACTGGGAGGTAATTTAGTCAACTGATATAGTCGAAGAGGTAGTTTATGTATTTATTATTTTTCTACATTAAAGTTAAAAAGAGGAAAGATTTGTTTGTTTGTATTGAATAGGCTCCGAAAGTACTGGACCGATTTCAAAAATTATTTCACCAATGAAAAACTATTAAATCAGGGAGTAACATAGGGTATATATATTTTTTTTTATTCCTGCTCCGGTGGTCGGCCCAACGACGAAGGCGACGTGCATCGTGGGTGGGTTATGGGTGTGCGTGCTTACGCCCGTCTGTCGCCCCGGAAGGAGTGATGCGAGGAGCGCGCCGACCGCAACCCACCCCCCAAAAAAAAAGGGTATATTTTATCCCAGTATTCTCATGGGAACGGGAACTATGCGGGTAAGATGACTGAAATCGAAGCGAAGCGAGGGCAGGTTGCTAGTTTTTAGGGTTCCGTAACCAAAGGGTAAAAACGGGACCCTATTACTAAGACTTCGTTGTCTGTATGTTCGAATGTCTATCCGTCTGTCTGTCACCAGGCTGTATCTCAAGAACCGCGACAGCTAGACAGTTGAATTTTTTACAAATTATGTATTTCTGTTGCCGCTATAACAACAAATACTAAAAACAAAATAAACATTTAAGGGGGGCTCTCATACAAGAAACGCGATTTTTTATAGATAATGGTACGGAACTCTTCGTGCACGACTCCTACTCGCACTTAGCCGGTTTTATTAATAAACTAGCAACCCGCCCTCGCTTCGCTTCGGTTTCTGTCGCCTTATCTCCGTTGTTCCCGCTCCCGTGGGAATACCGGCATAAAATATAGCCTAGTTTACTCCTTGATATTATAGCTTTCCATTGGTGAAAAAATTTATGAAATCGGTCCAGCCGTTTTGAAGATTACCCGGAACAAACAGACAAAAAAATTATAAAGTGTATTTTAGGCACATGTATAGTGCAAATAACCGTGTGCGCATGAAAAAAGCCTATTATTTTAACATTACAAACAGACACTCCAATTTTATTTATTGGTATAGATACAATATTCTGTACAAAGTAAACAATCCCTGTATTGCAGGGGACTTTACAAATCTACAACTCATCCTCATCATCATAATAACAGCTCATTTACGTCCTATTGCTAGGCTTGAGTTTCTACCACAATGGGCGGGAAATTGACCTAGTATACCGCGCTCCGACCTGACGACATTGGGACGCGGTCGCAGCCTTCTGCGAGGCAGTGATCTCGCAGAAGGAGGCGGCGGGTCGCGCGCGCGAGGAGCGCAGCCTCGACGAAGCGACCCCCCGCCGGCGACTAAGGCGGCGTAGGCGCGACTACCTGCGCTTCATGCCGCCCTAGCCGAGGCCGCGGGTGATGTGACCGGGGAATTAGTCCGTCACCCGCCGAGAGGCCGACCGCGTGAGGAAATCGGTCGATGGGAGGGTACCCCACTAGGGGGTATTCCGTTGGGCCGACCACTGATGACAAGTAACCCTGCTCCGGTGGTCGGTCCAACGACGAAGGTGATGTGGTGTTCGGGTGGGTTGCGAATGTGCGTGCTTACGCCCCTCTGTCGCCCCGGACGGAGTGGTACGTGGAGTGCGCCGACCGCGACCCACCCCAAAAAAAAAAACGAAAAAAAGTATACCACGCTGATCAGACGAGTTGTTATACCCCAACGCTTGGCCGTCTGGCCACGTCCTGTCATCAATCAGGGCGGTGGGATGAGCAGCGCGTAACGGCATCTCCTCCTCCCTGGCCGCCGTCGGCGGAGCGAGTCAGCGGACGCATGCTCGCTCCGCGGCCTCCTTCCTTGTCATGACAGCCTCACATAAGGAGACTATCGATGACCAGCAGATGTCGCTGCCAAGCATCTTGGAGATAATGGTCGGCAACGACAGG
This sequence comes from Lymantria dispar, assembly GCA_032191425.1. Taxonomy (NCBI): domain Eukaryota; kingdom Metazoa; phylum Arthropoda; class Insecta; order Lepidoptera; family Erebidae; genus Lymantria; species Lymantria dispar. The sequence continues at coordinate 16,694,452 of CM063465.1, read as the reverse complement.
TCTGTTGTTCCCATGTCCGTTGACAGAACGTGGCGCTGAGGCCTCCAGGCGGGGCATACTTCCAGTGTGTGGCGCGCATCGTCGACCTTACCATGCTGGTCAGACTGGTTGTTATAGGGTTTTGTTTCGAGTTTTCCTATTCTTGCATCGATGTTATATGAATACTCGTATTTTATCCCTTAGTCGTCTTTTACGACATCCACGAGCAAGGGGGGTGGGAATGAATTGTATTCTTACTCCGTCACTACACAGCTAATAGAATAATCTGTTGCAAGTTATATTTTACTCTCTGACCCAACAATATACTATTTCATACAAATTTAAAATTATAAAGTTTTTTTTTATATCGATCTTGATCATTCTTGAATCCACCTAAGCACATATAGAAGATTTCATAAAAATCGGTGAAGCAGTTTAGGAGGAGTATATTCACATATATACACACGTGTAGAAGAATTATATATAAAATTGAAGTGTCTGTTTGTAATGTCACAATATTTTTTTTTATACTCACAGGGTTATTTTCACGATACTTATAACCAGTTTAACTTTTTTGTGTCTGTATATTTATTTGATCCGGGTTATCTTCAAGACGGTTAAACTGATGTTGATAATATTTCACTAACACGTACTGTCTATATAAGGAAGAACTTAGGCTATATTTGATCTCGGTATTCTCACGGGAACGGCAACTATGCGTATTTGCTGTTCCCGTAGAAACGAACGAACGGCTGAAGTCGCGGTAATTTGTTAGTCTATATATAAGAAAAACATTTCTGGCCGTGCCCTATAATATTTGGCAGAAATACTTAATGTGAAGACTTTCCTACCATTAAGATTTTATTAGAGAAAAGATTCAATGAAAAAAACATGTCGAAATGGCAAATAAAATCGCTAAGACTTTAATACTTAATATCGATTCGACTTACAGTGAATTTTATGACTGTGAAATCGGCCATTGAGATTTACGACGCCGCGACGTAGTGGGTACTACTAAATCTATTATCTATACGAAAAAAAGTGTCTGTGTACTTATGTGGGCGCGTAAGAACTTCTTTGGCGTAACAAGATGAAAATCTTTCTAAAAATTTTATCCTTCGCGTTATCATACGTTCGTAGAAAAAAAAACTACACTAATAGACCAGGGCCTTTGGTACAAAGTGAAAAAAAAATATTAGTAGGATGAAACTCGTTGAAAAAGGAAGAGAATATAACAAAAATTAAAGGAAAAACAATTTATTGGCGATCTGAGGTTGGGAAGTGGAAGGGGGTGAGCTTTTAAGGGTATAAAACGTTTTATCTCGATTTGCGGCAAAACTACAAGTCCTATGGCAAAAATTTCAAAGTTGTAGGTAATAAAGAGACCTACAACATTTGTATTTACACTTTTTTCACATAACATCTAAATTTTATGTGAAAAATTCAAATAACAAAGTTTTCCGTTTTTTATTTTTATCTTATACAAAAAAAAATAATCACAAAATTTGGTGAAAACTTGCCTTTTTATGTCCCAAACACACTGTAATTTTATTGATTTAAAATATTAATTTTTCACCTTATTTTGACTAAATGTCGAAAAAGCATCCCAATTTTCAATCGAAAATTCTCACCTCAAAATATCAGCTTTTTTAAAAAAGTCAATAGGTTTTTTGTTCGTTGAAACCTCTTCTTTCTGATAATGTAAAAAATATACATTACTATGGTAGATGTTCTCAGAAAATGCTTTTACAGTAATCTAAATTGAGTTATTGGCAAAATCTTTCGAATGTCATAAAAAAAAACTGTTCGTTTCCAGCGATAATTTCTGTCATGTACACGCAGCAGTGCAGGCTCTGGAATAAACAACCTGCTGCTGTGTTTCCCGAGCGCTATGACATATTGACATATCCTTCTTTAAACGAGGTTTAAGAGCACTATCTTCACGTTAGCCAGCGGTCTAGCTGTGCCCCTGGTATGGCAAAGCTCTTTGTGCGGTTGGATCATTTACCTTTGTGTATTATTTACTCGTTTGCCATCATAAGCAAAAAAAAAAAATGAAATTGATGTGTCCGTTTGTGTCACAATATCTGGTTTTTCCAAGCTGACACGGTTATTTGCACGATATCTATGCCAAAATACCAGTTTTTTTTTGGGGCTTGGTTTCGGTCGGCGCATTCCTTGCTCTACTTCGTCGGGGCGACAGAGGGGCGTAAGCACGCACACCCGTAATCCACCCGTGACACGTCGCCTTCGTTGTTGGGCCGACAACTAGAGCAGGGTGACTTGTCGTCAGTGGTCAGCCGAACGGAATACCCCTTGAGGAGTAAGGTGCGAAACCGCGCCGCGCAAAAGTCACGAGTCAAAACCTGGGCACGCCCACTTTGCCTCCAGCGACGCCCCAAGCCGAGGTCCGTTCCCCACAGGTAGAGCCCTTGGGCGTTGTCGCTTAGCATACTTTTCTCCGGGTTGAGAGCCCTCAGCGCTCACCCATAGTCCGCGTCAAGCTGTCAAGGCCATCTGCGGCCAACAGCTATACGAACACAAAAAAAAAATCCTCATCATTTCTGATGTTTACGCGAGTACAACACATTGCGTTAAAGGTCACGGACTGTCCGCCCGCTGACGCTATAAAGTGTCCGAAACGTCCGGCAATCAAAAATCTAATACAAACACGATCAAATCTGTAAAATAGTTTTATTTATAAGTAAAGTCATCTATTGGATATAATTAAAGCCGTAATAATTTTATTAATTATCAGTATAAACAAGGCTCGCTACAAATGAATAACAAAGTTACGGAATTGTTTTGTGTATTATTATTATGTTGTCTAGTAAAATAAACAACTGATAAGTTTTATGATTTCATTATAATCTTAGAATAATAACATATAGAAGGTAAGTCCACGCACAAAAAGTGAGGCATTTCAATAGGCGTGACGACAGTATAAAAGAATCGATGCATTAATGATTTTAAGGGAAAATACATATCAAAAAAATTTAATACGCTACTTTAGATTTATCTAAATAATTGAGATTATTAAGATTTTCAATAAATTAAAATACTGCATTCAGCCATTTTGGCTGGAACACCAATCACAGTGTATTACGTCACGTTAAGGTAAACGACTCTGTTTGTTGTTCTCAGTACTACTGATTACGCATTTGGATTGATTTTTTATTTGTTTACGTGTGATTTACCGACTCCACTCGATTATTACAATGGAACCAAGCTTTGTTAAAGCAAACAGCTCAAATTTGCCCAGGATTGATGTATTGTCGGCTGGTGGCAGACTATTTGGAGGGGCGCAGCGTCCTCTACGCCAACCGAGTAGGGGACGTTGTGCGAACGCCCATGACGTGCGGTGTTCCATAGGGGTCGGTCCTCGGATCCACCCTGTGGAACATCGGCTACGACTGGGCGTTGCGGGGGAGCCTCCCACCCGGGCTGGGCGTGATTTGTTACGCCGACGACACGCTCGTCACAGCCCGCGGTGGGATGCTACAAGAGGCGGTAAGCCTGGAGACCTCAGGCATCGAAGAGGTCATCAGGCGGATCGAGGCGCTGGGGTTGAGGGTGGTCCAGGACAAGACGGAGGCCCTCTTGTTCCATGGGCCCCGTATGGACCCTCCCATCGGCGTCTCGATCACCGTCAATTCGGTTGGGATCAGCATCCAGGCCCATATGAAGTACTTGGGCCTGGTGCTCGACGGGCGATGGTGGTTTCGGGAGCATTTCCGCAGGCTCGTCCTGCGGCTTGTCGGCGTGGCGTCCACCCTACAATGGCTGATGCCGAATGTGGGCGGACCGAGCGCGGCATGTCGACGGCTGTACGCGGGGGTCATCCGGTCGATGGCCCTCTACGGCGCACCGGTGTGGGCGGGATCCATGACCGCCCGACTTAGGGCCCTCCTGTGGCGTCCACAAAAGGTCATGGCAGTCAGTATCATCCGCGGGTACCGCACGGTGGCGACGGAGGCAGCGTGCCTGTTGGCCGGGACTCCCCTGTGGGACCTGGAGGCGGAAATGCTCGCCGACTTGTATCGGCGGGTGTCGGGGGTGCGCGAGGAGGCGGTGTTGTTTCCCTGAGGGAGCTCACCGCCTGGCGCGTCGACGCCCGCCGAGACGTCACCGCCCGTTGGGCAGACCGGCTGGAGAGGCCTCGATACGGTGTTTGTTCCGTGGAGGCCTTCCGGCCGGTGCTGATGCAGTGGTTGGAAAGGCGGCACGGGGTGCTCTCTTTCCGACTCGTACAGGTCTTGACGGGGTATGGATGCTTCGGCAAGTACCTGTACAGGGTCGCTGGGAGGGAGAGAACTCCGTCCTGCCACCACTGCGATTGCGACGAGGACACGGCGCAGCATACGCTCGAGGTCTGTGCCGCTTGGGCAGAGCCGCGTCGTGAACTCGTCGCAATCATCGGTGCCGACCTGACGCTGCCGACCATCGTTAGGGAGATGCTCGGCAGCATCAGGAATTGGGACGCGGTCGCAGCCTTCTGCGAGGCAGTTATCTCGCAGAAGGAGGCGGCGGGTCGCGAGCGCGAGGAGCACAGCCTCGATGATGCGACCCGCTGCCGGCGACTGGGGCGGCGCAGGCAGGATTATCTGCGTGCAATGCCGCCCTAGCCGAGGCCGCGGGTGACCCGCCGAGAGACCGACCGCGTGAGGAAAGACCGACGTCCTCCCCGAGGGAGGGGATGTCGGTCGATGGGAGGGTGCCCCGGGTAGGGGGGTATTCCGTCGGGCCGACCACTGATGACAAGTAACCCTGCTCCAGTGGTCGGCCCAACGACGAAGGCGACGTGGTGTTCGGGTGGGTTGCGGGTGTTGCGTGCTTAAGCCCCTCTGTCGCCCCGGACGGAGTGGTGCGGAGGCGCGCCGACCGCAGCCCACCCCAAAAAAAAAAAAGGATTGATGTATTGATGTTGGGTGATTTCCTCGCTACAAATAAAGAATTTTGCTCGCCTGAGTTTAGAAACGTAAAAACTTCTTTGTAAGTAAAGTTTTGTTTATCTTTACCATGTTTCTAGTAACCTAATCTCTAGTACCAACTTAGATATAATCTAACTCGTTTTGAACTGATGTGAGTTTATTTTATTTTCATAGCTTATTTTTACATTAAACTTGTCATTGTTTATTCTTGAGGTTAGCTCCCTCACAGCTTTGCGAGTTTTAACCACTTAACTCTTATTATTTTCTTATTAGGAACATGTAAAAATACTTTGTTGGGGGTTTTTATTGATTTATTTTTGCACGGAGGTACTGCACACCACTTATAAACTTTAGAATTCATTTTTATCACAAGAATTAATTTAATTTTTTGCTTACTTTCTTCGCTACACATAGACACAAGGACCTGGTTACCTTAACGTGACGTAACAGCCGACGCCATGACACCGGCGAGCTGTTATCGCGCTATATTTAAAAAATATTGGAAAAATTGTTTTAAACTTCTTTAAACATAAATTTATTACCGAAATATAGGTTTTTTCGTAAATAGTAAGTGTGTGCCCACATTACGGAAAAGGATTTCAAAATCTTTCGTCACGCCTATTGGAGCCTACGCCGGAACAGTCCCGTAATGTACAAGTCATTACATTGCACGAACGTACGCAACTCTTAAAAAATAAATAGGTAATTATGACGGCTTGTGCATTCAAATGGTGCCACAACACATTTGAAAAACATAAAAAGGTTTTTAACATTACTTTTAAAAGTATTTCGACGATTTATGTTAATAAAAACAAAATTTAATTTCATAATTTGTATAGTGGTTGCCGTGTGTACGTGTGTAATCGTCTGCCCGCCATTAGTATTTTTAGATTCAAATTTTTAAAGTTCGAAGTACTGACACTATCCTTCTATACGTTATTATTCTAAGATTATAATATTAATTATTATTTCCGTTTACTGGGCAAAAAATTTATATTTGGGGATAATATCTTTAATGTTGCCATTACATAAAAATCTTCCGTGTGGTAACGGACTAAGTGATAACTCACCACCCTCAAATTGCCTGTGGGTGTCGTGAAAGACAAATAAGGGATATAACATACATAATGATTTCGGATGTTTACGCGAGTATTACACATCTATATCAATAAATAAAATTGGAGTGTCTGTTTGTAATGTCAAAATAATAGCATTAGCAATTCATGCTCACACGGTTATTTGCACTATACATATGCCTAAAAATCTATATATATATATATATATATATATATATATATATATATATATATATATATATATATATAAAAGAAAGTCGTGTTAGTTACTATGTTTATAACTCAAGAACGGCTGTACAGAGTTGACTGAAAATTGGTGGGGAGGTAGCTTAGAACCAGGAGACGGACATAGGATACTTTTTGTCCCGTTCTTCTTCTTCTCAATAACAATGAGCTACTTTTTATCCCGTTCGATCTTCTTCTTCTTCTTAGTTAATGGCAATGAGCTACAATAATATGAGCTATTGGTGCCAGTGTCGAGTATATTGATTATTATTTACGTCTTTAGTCTTAGTCTTTCAGTCAGTCGTTAGCATGACTTAGTGCTGATATCCAAGTCATGCGTCTCAGAAAATTTGGGCAGAATGTCAAAATGCACGTAATTCACTATTATATCATTTTCACTACATTTCAGAATTTTATCTGCATTATATTACATAAAATATCAGCAAAATTATTGAATATAACACTTTAAAACACTAAAATAATGAAAAGAATATAAAAGCGCTACATGACATTTTGACATTCGCGTCAAAAGTCTTCTTCTTCTTATTTAATGGCAATGAGCTACAATAATATGAGCTATTGGTGCCAATGTCGAGTATATTGATTATTATTCACGTCTTTAGTCTTAGTCTTTCAGTCAGTCTTTAGCATGATATTTTTTATTACTCATAGTTCTTTCTTAAAATTTTTCTCTTCTATACCAATAAATAAAATTGGAGTGTCTGTTTGTAATGTCAAAATAATAAGCTTTTTTCATGCTCACACGGTTATTTGCACGACACCTATGCCTAAAATAGCAATTAAAAAAATTTTGTCTGTCTGTCTGTCTGTTTGTTCCGGGTAATCTTCAAAATAGCTGGACCAATTTCAAAAATTCTTTCACCAATGGAATGCTATAATATCAGGGCGTAAACTAGGCTATATTTTATCCCAGTATTCCTACGGGAACGGGAACTACGGGGGTAAAACCACTATACCCTATAACCGAAGCGAAGCGAGGGCGGGTTGCTAGTTTAAAATATATATATAACATCTATGCCAGAGAAAGAAAATTTGGAATAAAACCCAATACCAATCCCTCTGCCCAGCGTAATGGGTCAATTTCCCTCCTATTGTGGAGGGGTCTCAAGCCCAAAAGTGAATCTTATGTGAGTTGAAATGATGACGATTTAAAAAAGTTATCGATTATTAATATTTGTATTTCTCGAAGCTCTTACAATATAATTCTTTTTCACTGAAAAGCCTTTTGTGAGATTAAATATACATATTGAAATCGCTAAAGTACTATAAAATATTTTGCAATCAACGTTGTCCCCAGATCTTTAAAACAATATTCACCGAATGAAGCTGCGTCCCAAAGGTAAATAGATCCGTGAAAAGTTTGCATTGAAACGTGTTCAAATAACCGGTATTGGTTGGATATTGGCGGCGGTCGGCGGTGAAAATCGGGTCGATCCGATTGATACCGGTTTACCAAAATGCTACTACGCTCTATTTTTATTGCATAGGTTTATTTTATTTTAGGATTATGAGAAAAACGTTTACCTGTTGCAATTTGATTGTTTACTTACTGTATTTGTTTAGGTTAAATCTTTGAAGTATTTTTAATATTTAGTCAGTTATATACACATCGATGGCAATAGCTTTGTAATTTTTTATTGAGTTGCTGAAAACGTTTTGTGACATATTTTTTAAAACCTTGTTTTCAGAGCATTGTTATATAGAAAATGTTGGTTTTCAAATGTTATGCAATATTTTTTTTTACTATTCTAAAACCAACATTTACATGATTTAGCGATGCATGTATTTCTAAACTTTCAAAACCGCTTTGTGTTCATTCATTCTTCATTCATCATAGCTCATAAATCTCTGCCCTGCTGGGCTCGACCCTTCTCCGCAAAGGAAGGTAAATTGACCTACTATACTACCCTGGTCTGGTTGGTATAGGGATTTATGCCGAGTTTTCTTTTTCTTGCACATACCTACGTTATAAGCATATCATATCTCTTAGCCGTCTTTTATCACGCGCACAGGCAAGATAAAGGATGGTAAATAGTATTCTTACTCCGTCATCACACAGAAAACGGTAACTTTGTGTACGGTCTCTTTGTGTACATTGTATTAATGAAAACAATACATTTAATGAAAGTGCTTAATTATGGACTTTTTTGTGTCCAGACCAAAGCTTGCTAAAGAAGGATAGTGACCATGGTACAGAAGTTCACGAGCGGTAGTTACAATTTACCATCTGTTACTTGCTCGTCGCAGACAAAGGCATTTAATAAGTCATTTCATCACCTGCGTTCATATCCCAATTACTTAGGGTAGACTCAATATACGTACTTATCGACCAAATATATGTAATCGAGGAAAATTTTAGGACCGTCCACTTGCCTGAAGTCAATCCTCCTTGGTAATATAATGGTTGATCAGATGGCACTAGATAGAGTTGGCATAAAGCTCTTAGGTTGGTAGTATTGATTAAATTATTACAAATAAAAGTTTCTTTTTTCTTTTTAAATTTTTTTCGGACGACACAGTGTAGGACGCCCTTCCACTAGGTGGAGCGATGACCTAGTGAAAGTCGCTGGGCGTCGTTGGATGCAGGCGGCACAGGACCGCACATTGTGGCGCAACATGAGGGAGGCCTACGTCCAGCAGTGAACGGCAATAGGCTGAAATGATGATGATGAAATAAAAGTTGGTTCCTTCCTTTTTTTATCTTGGGAATCAGCTACTAATATAAGCCATTTTTGCCAGTGTCGAGTTATAATTTTCTTAATAAACCATAATTTCTTTATTTGAGTATCTGTTCGTCAGTAAGTCAAAATGTCGCCGTCGACAGTGTTATAGCCACTGTTAACGGCATCTTCTAAGAATTTTGGTAGAAACAAAAAGGTATGTATAGCACTTTTATATCATATTCACTACAGCTCAGTAGTACTTCTGCTACATCTTTATATATGTTACCGGAAATGTATGAAATCTAGGAATTGTATACAATTCCTAGGAAATTTATACAATTCCAAAGCTGTTCAGGAAATGTATAAAATATTGTTACAAAAAATATTTAATACATAAATTTCCTATGAAATGTGTACAATTCCTAGGAATTGTATATAATTCTAATATCGTGTTAGGAAATGTATAAAAATAATGCTTTCTGTAATAAAACACGTTGTTAAAATGAGAATAATAATTTTTATTAAAGCACTCGTTGAGACAACGTTCAAATAACAATCATATCGTAAAATATAATAATCTTCATAGTATCTTATTAATTAAAGCTAGCCTTTCTTTTTTTTTTTTGTGCGTGGGCTGCTCACTTTAAACTTGTCTTATTATCATTACAGGATTAGAGAGTTCTTTATAAAATATATTGTAGCTTAGAGTTAATCGTTTGCTCGATAGATGCCGCTTTTTCTGGTTTATAAATCGCAAATTATTTCAAGCTACGTTTTAGAAGGTTCATTTCGTTTGTACTAAATAACGTTACCATAAATATGAGTCGTAAAGTCAATTTTCAAATGGATAATTTACTCGATACGATACCTACCAAAAAGTACTTATTGACTAAAATATCGAGTACAACAGTATCGGTATCGAAAGAAAAGTACTCGATACCTAAAGATAAAGTAAATAAAAGTACTCGATACTTTAAACACTACGTTACTTATCTTTCGATACTATTCATGAGTTCAGTATCGATACTTTATATTCGATACCGTGTCTCTACTCGTACAAAATAGTTTCGATGTTTCACATCTGTCAGGCGTCCTGAGCGACGGCTCACTTTTTTTTTTGTGGGTGGGCTGCGGTCGGCGCGCCTCCGCACCACTCCGTCCGGGGCGACAGAGGGGCTTAAGCACGCAACTCCCGCAACCCACCCGAAAACCACGTCGCCTTCGTCATTGGGCCGACCACCGGAGCAGAGTTAACTTGTCGTCAGTGGTCGGCCCGACGGAATACCCCCTACTTGGGGTACCCTCCCATCGACCGACGTCCCCCCCTCGGGGAGGACGTCGGTCTTTCCTCACGCGGTCGGCCTCTCGGCGGGTGACGGATTAATCCCCGGTCACGTCACCCGCGGCCTCGTCTAGGGCGGCATGAGGCGCAGGTAGTTGCGCCTACGCTGCCCCAGTCGCCGGCGGCGGATCTCCTCATCGAGGCTGCGCTCCTCGCGCAGGCGATCCGCCGCCTCCTTCCGCGAGATCACTGTCTCGCAGAAGGCTGCGACCGCGTCCCAATTCCCGACGCTGTCGACCATCGCCCTAGCGATAGCCGGCAGCGTCAGGTCTGCACCGATGATTGCAACGAGTTCACAGCGCTGCACTGCCCAAGCCGCGCAGGCCTCGAGCGTATGGCGCGCCGTGTCCTCGTCGCAATCGCAGTGGTGGCAGGACGGTGTACTCTCCCTCCTTACGACCTTGTGCAGGTATTTGGCGAAGCACCCATGCCCCGTCAGAGCCTGCACTAGTCGGAAGGAGAGCACCCCGTGCCGCCTCTCCAACCACTGCATCAGCACCGGTCGGTAGGCCTCCACGGTTCGCACCCCGAACCGAGGCCTCTCCAGCCGGACTGCCCAACGGGCAATGACGTCTCGGCAGGCGTCCACGCGCCAGGCGGTGAGTTACCTTAACGAGATCACACCGCCCTCCGCTCGCACCCCCGTCACCCGCCGATACAATCCGGCGAGCATTTCCGCCTCCAGGTCCCACGGGGGAGTCCCGGCCAATAGGCACGCTGCCTCCGTCACCACCGTGCGGTATCCGCGTATGGCCCTGATCGCCGTGACCCTCTGTGGTCGCCACAAGAGGGCCCTCAGACGGACGGTCAGGGACTCCGCCCACACCGGTGCACCGTACAGGGCCATCGACCAGATGACAGCCGTCATACAGCCCGCGTACAGCCGTCGGCACGCAGCGTTCGGTCCGCCCACGTTCGGCATAAGCCACGATAGGGCGGACGCCGCCCCGACGAGCCGTGGAGCGAGCCTGCGGAAATGCTCCCGGAACCACCATTGCCCGTCGAGCACCAGGCCCAAGTACCTCATATGGGCCCGGAATTAAAGCTAACCTAACCTATCCCTGATCAGACGAAGCAATACCTTCGCCTCGCCCCACTATCCCCGCGTACCCATTGATATCTCAAATGTTTTACATTTCCGATTGATATTTAGGAAATGTCTAGATTTCCTAGGAAATGTGTCTAATATAATTTATTTTACACATTCCCGTGAGATTTTAGGAATAACACACATTTCCTAGGAATTGTATACAATGACAGATTAACATACATTTCCGGTAACATATATTTAAATCTTCTGTTCGTGTGTTTGTAATTTAACTCCTTCTAAACAGATTTTTGCGGTTGATCCGATGGATATGAGAATGGCTTAGATTAATAATTGCAACCGTTAGGTGGCGCTGCGATCTATTACAAGGAGAATTCCTTTTACTATTGTTTTAGATTTGAACAGAACAACGTCTATTGGGTCAGTTAGTATTACATAAAATGCCATCAAAATATTTTAATTGTTATATTAAAACACATATTGAATATAATACAAGAATACTACATGACACTACCACATTCCTGCCAAAAGTCCTAGAAGTTAGTTATAAGATATTGACATATGTTTTTACCCAAGAGCCTGAATCTGTCAAAGTTAATAAGTAACGCTTTCGTTCACACCTGTCTGTTTCCAAAGTTTCGCAGATGTTGTCTCAATTATAATTTATAAAGGGTACAAAGCCAGATTGTGTTTGTACCTCTTGGGCGTAAGGGGATTAAGTTTGATGAGTCTCGAACATGTTTCAATTTTCGTAGAGGTTTTGAAGTAAATTAATACGTTATGACGTTCTCGAATGACGGATTAAGAATTTGAAATATCATCGCTTTATATTTTTCTTATAAAATCTGCTGAAGTATCATCTTGGGAAATTTAGATCATTCTTTAACTACACTATATGATCAAACGGGTTGGTATAGGGTTTTATTTCAAATTTTTCTTCTCTTGCTTATTTATTATATGCACATTTAAAGTGAAACTTTTATTACATCGTCTCAAACTTTTTCGTCCATCTATTGCATGTCGCGTGACGGTCGGCCGCGGCCTAGGGTAAAGTGTAGTGTAGTGTATAGACTATTACTCATTTGTGCCAGTATTCCACGCTATTTGTTTGTTTTAATCAGTGTTTAATGAAAATGTTGCTATTTTTTTGTAATGCGAAACGTTTCACTTTTATCGTGGTTTCATAAAACCATAAAATTTTTGTGACTTAGTCATCTTTTACGATAGCCATGGGCAAGATGGGTTGTAGTGAATTTGGATTCTTACTCCGTCAACACATGGTTACATGAAATTAATTACTTATAACTCTATATCAACTTGACTGATCAGTATGGTATGATGGGTCTTTTCTTCCCATTTTGGTCATTAATGTTATTTGGTAATTGATGGGGAGCATTGTAGATTATTCTCCACTTGATAATGGAGTAAGAATGTACTACTCATCACCCCCTTTCTTGCTAGTGATGTAAAATGCAAATATGGAAAGCTCGAAAAGAAAAACATTTCATCGAACCAGCGTAAGTCAATTTACCTCCTATTGTGAAGGAGGCTCAAGTCCTGTAGTGGAACGTATATAAGTTGAGACGATTCTAGTCTACAGGCGTTACAGTTTTCGGATTAGTCGCAAAAATGTTTATAAAATATTTTTTTAAATGCTTTTATCCTAATTACTCAGGGTACATGTATTCTATTTCCATTGTAAATGTCACCGTAAAATTGTACAAACAGTTAGTTTATAAACTATCTAGTGAGATTATAAACTATCGACAGATTGTGAACGGACACGAAAATTTACAATCTAACGCTTATATTTTCGTAAGTTTATAAACTGACCATGTTCAACCGTCAAATTGTGAACAAAACGCAAAGTGCACGCTGATTGGTTCAATGAATCATTGTTTTCACACGCTGCCCCGCCGCACTGATTATTTTAGCGACATTACTACATTACATCAATTTAAAGATATTAAAAACGGTTTTTTGGTGGTATTTAATAATGTTAATATTTGCTGACAATTGAGCTTTTTATTTGCTGATAATTATGTTTGTAACTCTATGCACACGAACACATGCTATCAATAACGCTAACCAATCAGAGGACGGTTCACAAATTCGCAGGCGAGAAATTGTAAGACAGTGCTGTGATTGGGTCATTTCTTTTTGAACTAATGGTTAAAAGTATTAAAATCGCAATTTGACGGTTGAACATAGTCAGTTTATAATCTTACGAAAATATAAACATTAGATTGTAAATTTTTGTGTCCGTTCACAATCTATCGATAGTTTATAATCTCACTAGATAGTTTATAAACTAACGGTTCGTACAATAATACGGTGAGACATATATAAAAAGAAAACATTTGTCAATGTTTTGTGACCAGCCGCTTGTCTGCTGTCAACCCTTCTTCATTACAACTCCTATGGGCCCCACTGCTGGGTTCGAGCCTGTTTCATAATGGGAGAAAGATTGACCCAGCTTGGTATAGCCAAGCTGATCAAACGCGTTGGATTTTATTTCCAGTGTTTCTTCTTTTGCATAGATGTTGTATGCATATCACAATCCTTTAGTCGTCTTTTATGACACCCACAGGCAAGAAAGGGGGCGGTGAGTTGTACTCTATCACCACACGGAAAAGACGATAACACGAGTGACAATTTGATTGTCACACGTAAGCCCATGCTCGCCTAATTCTCTTAGGCATCAGTTATACGAGGCATGCCTTTTAAGATTTGTCGTTTGAAAAAAAAAAAACACAACTAAAACCTTATAGTACTTTTTATTGTATTTCAAAGTATTCACCACGTAGCTTAATACACTTTTCCATTCGTTCAAACCAGTTATTATAACATTTATTCCACTCTAAAGTGGGGGTATTTAAAATGGCTGACTTGAAAGCGTCGACTTCATCGGACTGGAACCTTTGACCACGAAGACTTTTCTTAATTTTAGGAAATGTAAAGAAATCGTTAGGGCTTAGGTCAGGACTGTATGGAGGATGGTCAAGAATTTCTACTTTTTCCTGCTTCTAATACTCAATCGTTTGACGAGCGCTGTATGAGCTTGCGTTGTCGTGGTGCAGGATGATGCGTCGCTTTGAGTTAGATTTTCGAAGTTCGGCGATGACTTGTGGTAAAAAAACTGTGGTATACCACTCTGCGTTAACCGTTCTACGATCTTCAAGTGCGATAGTCGCCACATGGCCGATTTTTCTAACGAACGTGGCCACCATCTTCTTTGAAGTGCTTCGAGAACGAACAACTTTAGTCGGCTTTGGCTCGTCTTGAAAGACCCAGATTGTAGATTGTTGTTTGGAATCAGTATCGTAGGCATAGATCCAAGATTCGTCACCACTGATGATGTCGTAGACGTGATTTGATTCCCCTCGATTGAGCCTTTGCAAGTTTTCTTACACCATCTGACGCGGGCCGCCTTGTGATCGTCGGAAAGCAGATGCGGTATCCAACGGCAAACTAGCTTTCTCAGACTAAACGCTTCATGCAAGATCTTCTGAATGGTTGTCCCTGAGATGCCTAATAGAGCCTCTATCTCTCGATACGTCACATAACGATCTTCGAGAATTAGTTGTCTCTCAGCAATGATGTTATCTTCAGTGAAGGCGGATTTTGTGGGTCCTTCGCGAGATTTTTTATTAACACTAGTATGTCCACCTTAGAATAATAACGTATAGAAGGATAGTGTCAATACTTCGAACGTTCGAAACATCAATTTCAAAATATTAATGGCGCGTAGACGATTACACACCACTATACAAATTATGAAATCAAATTTTGTTTTTATTAACATAAATCGTCGAAATATTTTTAAAAGTAATGTTAAAAACCTTTTTAAGTTTTTCAATGTTTTATGACACCATTTGAATGCACAAACAGTCATAATTACCTATTTACTTCTTAAGAGTTGCGTACGTACGTGCAGTGCAATGACTTGTACATTACGGAACGGTTCCGGCGTAAGCTCCATTAGGCTCCAATTGAAATGCTTCACTTTTCGTGCGCAATCTTACCTTCTATACGTTATTATTCTAAGATGTCCACGCTGGAATTCTAAATACCAGCGTTCGACAGTCCGCAGACATGGGGCTTCATTAATTAACACAGATGTTAGCTCTTAAAAATACTGAAGCCGTGTCAGGGCTCTTTTAAAGTTGTAGAAAATTATTGCACGAGCATTTTCCTTAGAAAGATTCATTTTCGTACGTAGCCTGACAAATTCCGATCGACGCTGTGACTAAACAATAGCATCAATCCTAATACTTTGAACTGTTTTGAGATTCAAAATTTAAACACATTCGAATATAGTTCTATATTCAAAATTGTCGTGAATTATGGAAACGACAGAGCTTAAAAGGCATGCCTAAGTAAGTAGTTTGCTTAATCTATACTTCTATACTAATATTATAAAGAGGAAAGGTTTGTATGTATGTTTGTAAAGAATTGGCTCAAAAAGTACTAGACCGATTTGAAAAATTCTTTCACTATTACAATGCTACATTATCCCTGACTTCCCTGAGTAACATTCATCCCGGTATCCCCACGGGAATGGCAACTACGCAGGTAAAGCGACTGAAACCGAAGCGAAGCGAGGGCGAGTTTTTATCCGGTATAAAGTTTTCAATATCAGGTTGACCGAGCTTCGCTCGGAATATTTTTGTAGAATTTATTTAGATATATATTAATAAAAAATAAAAATTATATAAAAAAATTACAAAAAGAGAATAATAATAACACCGAGATTCGAACCGACGCTGTTTGGATGCTACAAAACTCAAAATTAAAACTGGCCATCTCCCAACTGAGCTGCCGTATCTCTTGACATTTACAATGAAATTTGAATTCATATTCTTTTAAAATTTAATGTCATTTATTGTTATGCTAAAAACACCGACAAAAGAACATTTTCTATAAATAAAACCTAGCTAGATCGATTTTTTGGACACGAATCCTTTAGTATGCCAAGTTTCAACAAAATCGTTGGAGCCGTTTCCGAGATCCTGAATATATATATATACAAGAATTGCTCGTTTAAAGATATAAGATTCGTCTTCTATGACGCCTACGAGCAATGTAATGGTTGGTACTAGCCGCTACCACACAGTAATGACACAATAATATTCGGAATCCTCTATATCATCATTGTCATCATCATCGCAGCCCACATACGTCCCACCACACACATTCGGTTCGGGCCTCCACCACAATGGGAGAAAATTTGACCTACTATACCATGCTGGTTAGACATGTTGGTTGGTTTTATTTCGAGCTTTCTTTTTCTTGCACAGGTGTTATGTGCATATTATATCCCAAAGTCGTCTTATACGACATCCACGGGCAAGATAGGGAGCGGTGAATTGTATTCTTACTCCGTCATCACATGGATAATCCTCGCTATACCTATACTATAATGGAATTAAGTTATAAGTAGAGATGTGAAAAAATAATTATTTTATATTAAACGATAATTTTTTTGTAATAATCGATTTTAATAATCGATTATCTAAATAATAAAAATCGATTTTTATATATTAAAATTAATCGATTATTTTCGTATTTGCTTTTTCGTTTAAAATAAAATCACTGCAAGACACGATACTGGCAGGAAAAGTGCTCTATCGAATGCCAGTGTCTCAAACTATATTAGAAAACTAGCAACCCGCCCTCGCTTCGCTTCGGTTATAGGTTATAGTCGTTTTACCCGCGTAGTACCCGTTCCCGTGGGAATACCGGAATAAAATATAGCCTAGTTTACGCCCTGATATTATAGCTTTCCATTGGTGAAAGATTTTTTGAAATCGGTCCAGCCGTTTTGAAGATTATTCGGAACAAACAGACAGACAGACGGACAAAAATTTTTTAATTGCTATTTTAGGCATAGGTGTCGTGCAAATAACCGTGTGAGCATGAAAAAAGCTTATTATTTTGACATTACAAACAGACACTCCAATTTTATTTATTGGTATAGAAGAGAAAAATTTTAAGAAAGAACTATGAGTAATAAAAAATATCAACTATAAAATAATCGATCAATTATTTTTAATTAATCGATTATTTTATAATCGATTTTCCCTCCAAGTCACATCCCTAGTTATAAGTCACATATTTGATTGGTATATCAGGGGATTATAAATCAAGCAGTTGATAACGCTGTGTATCGTAATGTGTTGTATAATCTGTGGAAATTGTGATACACGGTGTGCGTTCATTGATAGGTATATTGTAACGATCAGTGTGCCTACTCTTGAATCTCGATTCATTTTTTTTTTTTTTTTTTTTATTGCCAACGGTGGCAAACGAGCAAGCAGCACACCTGATGGTAAGTGAAACTGCTGCACATGGACCATTGCAATACCAGGGGCACAGCCAGGCCGCTGCCTACCGTGAAGGAAATACTCTTCTTAAACCTCGTTTAAAGAAGGACATGTCATAGCGCTCGGGAAACATAGCAGCAGGTAGTTCATTCCAGAGCTTGCACGTACGTGGGAGAAATGATCGCTGAAAACGTACAGTTGAAGACCATAACGTTTCCAGGTGAAATGGATGAACCCTGCTGCGATGTCGAGTGGTACGTTGGTAGAATGGTGACGGTGGTACCAAGTCAAACAGTTCCTCGGAGCACTCCCCGTGAAAGAGTCGGTAGAGTACACAGAGTGACCCAAAGTCTCTCCGCTGCTCCAGCGACTCCAATCTGTCCGTAAGATTGGGATCCCTGACGATTCGAACAGCCCGTCTTTGCAGGGAGTCAAGTGGGTCTAGCTGATATTTGGGCGCACCTGCCCAGAGATGTGAGCAGTACTCCACATGAGGACGAACTTGTGCTTTGTATAGCACAAGACGCTGTCTCGGTGTGAAGTACCGCCTGGCTCTGTTCAGGACGCCCAACTTTTTGCTTGCCAATTTGGCTTTGTCCTCCAAATGACTCCCAAACTGGACTTTGCTCGATATTTTCCAATCTTAAATACAATCGCAGCTCGAATTTGAGCAAATTTGGTACTCTTGAAAGCGACACTAGCGCCCGATTGGAATCAAATTAGGTGGAACGTTTCTAAACTAAATGAATTCGACTCTCGTCGATTAAGTCAAATATTTGCTACTCCCGACGTGATTTTGACGTAGTTTAAAATAGTTAATGTTGCACAATTTCAAGAAAGCGTCTTTGTGGTAATCGAGTTCGATAACGTTATTAATTTAAAGTAAGAAAACATGGCACATTTGGTGAAAATAACAACGACGAACGCGAAAAATTCATTCTCGATTTTGTTCAAGAGTACCAAATATAAGTTTGGTGAGATTGAAATCTAATCCGATTCGAAATTAGAATTAATTTCAAGAGTAGGCCCACTGAATATTATTGATATCTGTTGATTAAAGGTTTATTGTTTGTCCATGTGGCGACGAAATAAAAATATAATTCACCACTATCTTGCCCGTGCATATCGTAAAAATGAGCTAAGGGATATAATACACATATAACATCTATGCAAGAGAAGGGAAACTTGAAATAAAAGGTTATACCAACCTGTCTGATTAGCATAGTATAATAAGGTAAATTTTCCTTCTATTGTGGAGGAGGTTCGAGTCCAGCAGTGGGCGGAATGAATGAAAAACCTTTCATCATTTCAGCTCATATACGTCTCACTGTTGGGCTCGAGGGTTTGATTTTTGATTGCCCGACGTTTCGAACACTTTACAGCGTTCATGGTCACGGGCGGACTAAGATGTCTCACGTCCAACAAGTCGTCGTTATTGCAGAAAATTTATAATTATCATACAATATTGTTACAAGTCTCTGTATAATTTGTGTTCATTAATTACTTAATGCCCTTATTAAAACTAAATTAAAACAATTAATTCCGAGATAACGTCCAAAAATATTGCAAATATTCAATTAAATTTTAATTAATTACATGCTTTATTACAATTCGCTGTTTATTTGATCTTAATTAATTATCTAGCGACCAGCTCTTGGTACGCTTTAGTTCCAGCCACTTTGGCCCCGCATTTTAATTAGCTCATATACGTTCGGGTTCGAGACTCCTCCATATAAGAAGGAAAATTAACCTACTATGCAACGCTGGTCAAACGTGTTGGTATAGGGTTTTATATTAAGTTTTCCTTCTCTTACACAGATGTTATATACATTTTGTATCCCTTAGTCGTCTTTTACGGGCAACAACGGGAGTGGTGAATAGTATTCTTATTCCATCACCACACGGGATATTTTAAATCTGCAATATCTCCTGATATATGGTATCGGATTCAAAACCCGGACTGGCCATAATTTCATAGGGTTTTTCTGAGAGGTAAAATAGTCGGAGTAACTTATTTCTCCTTATATAGATAGCCATCATCTGAGCCCATATACATCCCACTGTTGGGCTCGGGCCTCCTCCACTATGGGAGGGAAATTGACCTACAATACCACGCTGGTCAGATGTGTTGGCATAAGGTTTTGTTTCGAGTTTTCCTTCTCTTGCATAGATGTTGTATGGATATTATAATCCCTTAGTCGTCACTTACGACACAGAGGTAAGAGAGAGGGTAGTGAATTGTATTCTTACACCGTCATCACACGGAATAACATATAGATAGCTACCTGGCAGTAAAATATCATCAAAATTGGTCCAGCCGTTTTAAAGATTACCTGGAATAAACAGATTGACAAATAAAAACTGTTTTTTAGGCGTTGGTACCGTGCAAATAACCATAATGTGAGCATAAACAAAAACGTACTATTACATGACAAACAGATATTTCAATTTATTTTTGTATAGATAAAGAGTTCTGATGTTTATGCGAGTATTACTCATCTATACCAATAAATAAAATTGGAGTGTCTGTTTGTAATGTCAAAATAATAGACTTTTTTCATGCTCACACGGTTATTGGCACGACACCTATGCCTAAAATAGCGATTAAAAAATTTTTGTGTCTGTCTGTTTTTTCTGGGTAATCTTCAAAACGGCTGGACCGATTTCAAAAAGTCTTTAAGCTATAATATCAGGGCGTAAACTAGGCTATATTTTATCCCGGTATTCCCACGGGAACGGGAACTACGCGGGTAAAACGACTAAAACTGAAGCGAAGCGAGGGCGGGTTGCTAGTCCTTACTAATATTATAAATGTGAAAGTAAGTTTGTTACGCTTCCACTCCTAAATCACCGAACCGATTTTAAAAATTCTTTCACCAATGGATTGCTATAATATCAGGGAGTAACATAGGTTAGACTTTATCTCGGTATTCCGACGAGAACAAGAACTATGCGGCTAAGGCGACTCAAAGCGAA
Organism: Lymantria dispar; assembly: GCA_032191425.1. NCBI lineage: Eukaryota > Metazoa > Arthropoda > Insecta > Lepidoptera > Erebidae > Lymantria > Lymantria dispar. The sequence continues at coordinate 16,673,865 of CM063465.1, read as the reverse complement.
GCGAGGGCGGGTTGCCAGTTATAAATAAAACATTTTTTATGGATTTTATTACACTTTTCAGCGTTCATGTTCAGATCAAATGAAAACGCGATAAAATCCGTAAAAAGTTTTATTTATAATGTATAATACTTGCGTAAACATAAGAAGTCTTACTCAGATAATGAGATTAAAAACCAATAATAATTTGGCATCATGCTTTCCGAGTTTTCTTGCCGGATCTTTCTCAGTGTGGCCGTGTTTCTATCCGGTGGTAGTATGTTAGATTTGTTAGGTTTAAATTAATGGCCGACCACTGACGTCAAGTCACCCTGCTCCGGTGGTCGGCTCAATGACGAAGGAGACGTGCATCGTGGGTGGGTTGCGGGTTTGCGTGCTTACGCCATTTTGTCACCCCAGATGGAGTGGTGCGAGGAGCGCGCCGACCGCAACCCAGCCCTAAAAAAAAAGGTTTAAATTAATAGATTGGCAAATTACCTACCACAAATTCGATGTTTAATAATTACTAACCAAAAACAATACATTTTTTCAAATCATTTTCTTTTTTCAAATTGTGGGTCAAAATTTAATAACTAATTTCTGTATAGGGTAAATATAAATTTCTGTAATAATGATAACTTATTGGACGTATGACATCTTAGTCCGTCCGTAACCATGAATATTGTGAAGTGTACGAAACTTTGGATAATCGAAAATCAAATACAAACACAGTAAAATATGTAAAATAGTTTTATTTACAATGTGTAATGATCGCGTAAACACCAGAAAAATGAGCCGTCGAGCAGTACGCCTGGCAGAGGAATTATTTTGTACAAGTATATAAGCATAACAGAACAGATTACGATGTAAATTAATATGGCATAATCTATACCAATAAATAAAATTAGTAGTGTCTGTTTGTAATGTCAAAATAATGGGCTTGTTTCATGCTCACATGGTTATTTGCACTATACATATGCCTAAAATACACTTTTATATTTTTTTTGTTTGTCTGTCTGTTTGTTCCGGGTAATCTTCAAAACGACTGGACCGATTTCAAAAATTCTGATTTCACCAATGGAAAGCTATAATATCAGGGAGTAAACTAGGCTATATTTTATTTCTATATTCCCACGGGAACGGGAACTACGCAGGAAAGACGACTGAAACTGAAGCGAAGCGAGGGCGGGTTACTAGTGTATAGATAAATTATTACGATATTTTTCCAGAAAATGATGATTTTCATAAAATACAAAAATTTAAAATTCTAAAATATTTCAAATTGTGACAACTCAATTCTTTTAATCAGTTATTTCTGTAATAATATAATAGTTATATTCGATATCTCTGACGATATTATTGTGACAATTGGTTGAAACTACACTTACTATCATATAGCGTGGCGACATCTCGCCACGGCATGTGTCGCTTTACACCACGCTAACGATCAGGGTTACCCTCGCCTATAGATTTTTCACATTAATCAGATAAGGAGTTTTATTGGCATTTCTCCTCAGGATATATTAAGTCACTGTATTGTCTAGACAGATTTAGTGTGACGAGAATATAGAGGATTCCATTAGATATTCAAACACTTGAGACAGATTGAGTATCATATTGTTAGTCAGAATAAATATTTAAGCTGTTGAAAGATGAGACATAGTTGAACTGAAATAGTTAATTTTATCTTTAGTAATATTTATATTTAAATGCTTTGGTTTGGTATGTAATTATTTTGCTACTGGTTTATCTGTGTGGTGACGGAGTAAGAATATAATTCACCACCTCCTCTCTTGACCGTGTGTTACGTCTTAACGTATAAGAATAAATTAAAAAAATAATAATGGCATAATACTAATTTATTTCAATAATTAAAAAATAATAACATAATACTAATTTCAATATGGAGGTTCCACCGAGATACTAATTTATTTCAATAATTAAAAAAAATAACCAATACGAACTCATTTCAATAATTAAAAAATAATAATAACATAATACTAATATTCATTAGGCACATTACAGATAAAAATGAATATGCAAAATAATTATTTAATTAAGAAGCCTCGGGAAGTGGGTACGTCACCCTCAAGCGTATTCCAGGTCCAACATCTAACCGAACTCAGCACGCCCCTGATAGGGTTATCGAATAGTCCCCGCTTGGTTCACTTCACGGGGTCTAGGTAACTCGGCTGCAGCTACGACTGATCTCCGAAGACGGTGGTCCTGGACCCTGGAATCACGTAGGTAGGGTGGACAATAAGTAGCCATCCTTAAGGGTACCGTGACTGCGGCGAACGGATAACGCTAGCAGAAGGGACTGGATCGGTTACAGTGATCTAGGCGAGGCAGTCACGGTATTATTAATATAATACTAAGCGGAAGGACTTACAATAAAATTAACGGTTAACTATATTTAAATTAAATAATTAACATACCAATGGAATGTGATGTGGTTAATTCTATGTGATATACATGTACCTGATATATGGCTAAATAACGACGTCAAGCATTAATAAAGCTCTAAATATGTCGTTAGGCGAATTTAAATTGCACTAGTACAATACAATCCAATATTATGCACATTGGTTCTACTTCTAATAATCAATAAAAGCACAACAACTTACCCAATACGGGGTTATTATAATTCACTTTAAACTTTATAATGTCCATATAGGTAACGATATATATAAGTGTTAACGATATACATTTATTATTTTAATATTAATTACCGTCGCGCACGAGTAGCGTGTGCGAGCTCCAGGCTCAAGTGCGGGCTGCGCTCGGCGCTCTCAGGCTGCCGATACAGATATACCCTCTTAAATTTTACGATAACGTAACACGTGGTTGTCGTAAAAGCTATCTAAGGGATATGACATGCAAATCACATCAATACAAGAGAAGGAAATTTTGATAGAAAATCTTTTACCAATACGTCTATACTAATCTATATATATATAAAAGAAAGTTGTGTTATAACTATTTATAACTCAAGAACAGCTGTACGGATTTGGCTGAAAATTGGTGGGGAGGTAGCTTAGAGCCAGGAGACGGACATAGGACACTTTTTATGCCGTCTTTTTTTTTAAATGGTGGTTACAATATTTCGCCAATAACTCTTTTATCCCGTTCGATCACGTTCCCATGTGACGTGACATAAAATGTCAAAGAGAATACAAGTCATTATGAAACGTAGTATAAAAAACGCATTTGATATGTAATAATAAAACGCAAATGACAGCTAAACGTAATTTTGTCTATAGTTAAGTATGGTTAAAAATTTTGATAATTATAATTTTGTCAGAAATCAATAACGAGTAATTTGTATTCTCTTTGAATCATTATTAACAATGCCGCAACCACGACGATCGAATCTTTCTCGACAAAGCTGTAATGGTTCTTCCATTAGAGACTAGAGAGATATTTTTGGAAATTTAGAAAATATATTTACGAAAAAAATTATGGCGTTACGAAGTTCGCTGGGTCAGCTAGTTATTAATATAAGTAAAATTTAAAATTTTAAATAACCCTCGACACAAACTAAAATAATAAAAATAGTATTACGTTCTGTTCAACAGGAATTATCAATGGAATTATCATTCAATCCCTTCATACTGTCACGCATGAAGCACTTAATCGAGTAATCACACATTAACTCATTTAAATTATATCATTATAATTATTAAAATCAATATCAATTAAAAATAATAATAATATCATTTAAGGCTGATACTCCCACACTACTGGACCGATATTAATCAAACATAGTTAAGAACCACCACCAAGAAACTGGCTTTCATATTAAAAAAAACCGCATCGAAATCAGTTCATTTGTTTGAAAGCTACGATGCTACAGACACACACACACACACACACAGACAGACATGGACGTCAAACTTATAACACATTTTGCATCGGGGGTTAAAAATATAAGTTATGATCACATTTTTTTATTTCCTGCGAGATATACCAATAAATAAAATTGGAGTGTCTGTCTGTAATGTCACAATAATAGGTTTTTTTCATGCTCACACGGTTATTTGCACGACACCTATGCCTAAAATACAGATTAAAATATTTTTGTCTGTCTGTCTGTTTGTTCCGGGTAATCTTCAAAACGGCTGGACCGATTTCAAAAATTCTTTCACCAATGGAAAGCTATAATATCAGGGCGTAAACTAGGCTATATTTTATCCCGGTATTCCCACGGGAACGGGAACTACGCGGGTAAAACGACTAAAATCGAAGCGAAGCGAGGGCGGGTTGCTAGTTATATAATAAGGCGACCAAGACATGTATTATAATAATTATCAGCTCATAAACGTCCGTCCCACTCTTGGTGCCCAATCTTTTTCAAAATAGTAAAAAAAGAACTATGATATCAGGCTTTTTTTTTTGGGGTGGGTTGCGGTCGGCGTACTCCTCGCAGCACTCCGTCCGGGGCAACTGAGGGGCATAAGCACGCACACCCGCAATCCACCCACGATGCACGTCGCCTTCGTCGTTGGACCGACCACCGAGCAGGGTTACTTGTCATTAGTGGTCGGTCCGACGGAATACCCCCTAGTGGGGTACCCTCCCATCGACCGACGTCTCCCCCTCGGGGAGGACGTCTGTCCTTCCTCACGCGGTCGGCCTCTCGGCGGGTGACGGACTAATTCCCCGGGCACGTCACCCACGGCCTCGGCATTATATCAGGCTGGCAAGCTATAATAATAATAATAATGTAATTTAATTCAGACATCAAGGATCCATATTAGTGTTAGTAATTAAACTTAACCTATGTTAGAAGTAAGGTGAAAACACATAAAAATAGAAACAGAAACAACTGTATTCGAACACTGATAGAATAGTCTCCTATGCCATCAGCGTCCGAGCACAGTGTCTGAAGAAAGGGCTATCCCACTTAGCAGCTAAGGTCTTCAGGATGGTGTTGGTGCTCGCACAGACTCTGCACAGCAGCGATGCGACTTTTTTCCGCATACATGCATGGAATCCATCGGTGCGTGCTTCGGCAAACATACCAGACGCGCTACAGAACCGTGGGAGCCCCAACAGCATCCTAAACGCATTATTATATTGGACACGAAGGGCGTTGACCGATTTTTGAGTGCACGTAGACCACAGACCACACGCGTAGAATGTTTGGCAAAAGGACCTAAACAAAGTAATTTTAACCTCTCTTGAGCATCGATAGAACCTACGGATCAACATGTTAGCTCTCACGGTCAACGCTCTTCGCTCCCTCTCTATGTCTAACTCATCACTCGAGACTATCACAAACAATGTGCCCTAGGTATTTAAAATGAGTAACGCGTTTTAAAGCAGTCCCATATAACATAACGGGCGGTACCACTGCTAGGTTTTTGCCCCTAGGTGCAAACACCATGAACTCACTTTTTTTGGTATTATAATACAACCCATGACTTTCAGCGTAGTTTTCACATACGGCCAACAATTTCCTGAGTGCACTGACAGAAGGGGCCAGCAGCACCATATCGTCAGCATAGCTAATATTATTGATACAAGTACCATCTATATAGCATCCGATCGGTTGTCTGCTGAGGACTTCTATCAGCTCGTTTATATACAAGTTAAAGAGGTGTGGAGAGGATACCCCCCCCTTGCCTCACACCACATTGCAATCCATAAGGATTGGAAAGCACCCCCGACCATTTTACATTATTAATTTGATTGGTGTACCAATACTCAAAAATAGAACATATCTCATTAGGCAAAGTTGTATCACGAAGCTTTCGCCACAATACGTCATAACATACGGTGTCAAAAGCATGCAAAAGATCTAAGAAACAAGCATAGACCGGTGTCTGTCTATCAGTATAATACCTGGTTGTATATTTAAAGCTCACTATAGCACTCTCAGTGGACAGTCCCGGTCTAAAACCAAACTGCCCATCATGGATTTTTAGGTGCTTAGAGAGGTGTTTATCAAGAAGCCGGTCCAGTACTTTAGCTGTAATAGTAGCTAGTGATATTGGCCTATAATTGTTTTTATCTGAGATATCACCTGTTCTATTCTTGAGTACCGGCACCACAATCGTTTTTATCAAGCTATGAGGCAAATAAGTATGAGTAATGCACAGTGAGTAGAATATAGCTAAAACTCTAGGCAAATGAGGACCTGCATTCTGCAGATGTTCAACGCTGAGGCCGTCATGACCCGGAGATTTACCTTTGGTCATGTATTGAATTACACCTGTAACATCTTTAGCAGAAATAGTGATATACTCCTTATCACCACGTTCCTCAGAGTCGAACACTGGTACAGTATTTTTAAGGGCAGGCCTTACACAGAAGTGATTCTTAAATAAGTTAGCTATTTCTTTCGGTTCTGTCTCTCCCGCTACATTCATAGGGAGGCCAGACTTAAGGTTCAGTTTGCCAACGCTTTTCCAAAATTCAGCGAAATTCTTGGTAGATCTTTGACTCGCAATGATGTCTAATTTAACCTGATCCTGGTTATTTTGACACCATTTAAGCTTTGCCTTAAACCTTTTTCTACTTTCATACATAATATCATAGATTTTTCCACTATTCGGTCTACCACAGGACACCCACTCCTGAAAACTTAGCCTAGCCTCCCTATGAACAGCACTTACATGCCTATTCCAACCAATCAAGTTCCTACGTTTTTCTACGTGTTTTTTTACAAAAGTTTGTATAGCACTCTCCCTTAAAGTAGAAATAATATTATTATACATTTTATCTAATTCTAATTTATGTTCGTAATTATTACATTGTTTGTTCACACATTTTTTGAACATCAGAGGAAACTTAATTAATTGTAGCCTATTATTACAGTGCACTGAATATTCATTAATTTGTGGGGTTTGACGTACGCCCCATATAACGCACTTATCCGTTATACTATTTATAGGTAACACCTTTTTACGAATAAGTTTTAAGTCACAATATACTTCTAATGGGTAGTGATCTGACCACATAACATCATAACGTACCTTAATATCCGTAATCGTCTCCAGTGCTGATAGCGTCACTAAGCAGTGATCTAGCCATCTCCGAGAACCATGCGCATCACTCACAAACGTATATTCACTTGAACATAAACCAAACCTGTGTATATCCGCACACAACCACGATTGATCAACACAAAAACGCGATAGTTCAGTCTCGAATAACTCCGTCGGATGTGCATTAAAGTCACCCAGAACAAATACAGATTCAATTTCATTATTATCTATTATTGCACTAATTTCACTTAAACACTCCGTGAACTCCGCTAGATTATCTATTGACTGTGTAGGCATATACACGCTGAATACAATAAAGAACCGGTTTGCTATCTCGAACCGCACAGCTGTGATGCGATCGCTCGTACAGTTAATTATAGATACCGATTTAAATGCATTTTTACGCCACAACATAGCTATTCCACCATACGGTCGCCCGCGTAGCAAGTTTTTGGAAGTATCAACTGATGATTTACCAGTGTACTCGAACTCTGAGTGAATCGTTCCCAGGAAAGGTATATCATGAGGCAGGAGCCAGGTCTCTTGCAACGCTATGATATCAGTGGTGTCACATAGTTGATTTATACACATAGCGGATCTTTTTATAGATTTACAGTTAAAGCTTATTAATTTACACACATCCATTATAGTTTTTTACAACTGCTCTCCCCACCTTCATCTCGCCTGAAGAAGCTGACGAAGCGTCTAAAGGTTATACCATTTGGCCATAGTTTCACATCCATGAATACAGACAGCTGGCTTCTAGGTACCATAATTTTATAGGCATCATAGTCGCGAGCCTGTTTACTTTTTAACTTTTCTGGGCATACCACAACATTAGTTTTGTGTAGAATATAATGTGATATGTCTTCAGGCAATGTGTTCCTATCAACATTATTTATAAACAATGGGATTTTTATATCTGCTGCTTTGAACTTTGTATTGGGTTCAATTATCGCTTCACCCTTTGCTGTCTGAAGTCTATTTCTATATCTCCTTCTCTGGACAATTTTCCACTCTTCACTAGGCTCCCTGGCTCTCCATTTTCCCTCCTCACTAACGTGGTGACGAGTCAAGAGGTGTCACGAGCTCAGAGATTGATTGGGTACTGGCCTGAGGTACTGGTCCTGACCTCACATGTACCTTCGCTACAGATGCCATCATACTGGTAGGAGATTGTCGATAGAGGCACTCCTCCGTGGCTTGCGTAATAGCTTCCTGGTGTGTTTTCATTACGGTAGTAGGTGACTCATTTATACTACCATTAAAGGGCTGCAGCTGTGGTTTGTCTTCTAGTTTAGCATCTTTAGAGGCAGATGTCTGAGAACCTGGAATGTGAACCAATCCTATAGGACCACTATCATATGTATCCAGTGTTACATTCAATCCACTACGACGTAGGTTATTCATGTTAGTCATTTCGAAGTTATTTACAATAGACGCTGTTTTTATGTTCTCCACGTCATTCTGCAATGCCTTAAGCTCTTCAATAGTTGCATATTTCTGTTTGATATATAATACATCCTTTTGTAATACTAGTAAATCCTTTAATAATCTCGTAACGTCTATGTGATCAAAGTGAATTGGGGGTAGTTTATTAATGTTTTGTACAACGAAAATTGGAAATTCGTTGGGCTCCAGCTCCCGAAACACTCCTATGATATCATCCAGATCTTTTTGGGTCTTTCCATCTCTTTTACGCTGCGATTTTTTCTTTCCCGATGTCACACATTCGTATAATAGATTTTTGGCCTCTGTAATATCATCCGCCGAAAAGGCACTCAAACAAAGTTGTGTCAAGCTTATTTGATCCATAACTTCCAGCTTATTCTGAATAAAAGCTAGAACTTCACTAATTACAACATTGCAACTATCACACTTTTTATTAGACATTTTACTTAACTACGAAAAGCGCAGCGATCGTAATAAACGCATGCGTCACCGAGATCGCACGAGCGATGACTGACTATAAGCTGATTCCAGACGAATAACGTGGTATTTGAAGTCATTTTCTTTTAGAGAAAAATCATTCTGTAGATTAAGGGTATCTTGTCGCCAGTTGATTGGTTAGTATACACAGCCAAGATTCAGCGAGTATACGTATTTTTTTTAAGATAAAAGTAATTAAAAGAATTTTCTTTTATCTTTTCCAGAATTCATAGGACAGTGAAGACAAAACGCGGCAGCTAAAGTAACGAAAATCACACCAAACCGTAAGTGCTTTACCGTATTTTTTAAATTTATTTTTTATTACAGAATATCTATATATAAATACGTGAAGCGAAAACTTTGTACCCCTTTTTACGAAAATTACGTGGAGGGACATGTATGAAATTTGGCACGGTTGAAGTATATAATGAGGAGAAGTGCATAAAACTGAAATTTCATGTAATAATGGATTAGAAATACATTAAATTCATTAAAAAAGGCATTACGCACACTACAACGCACTCGCTACACACACATACATACACGCTTGTGTGAGTGTGTTGCGTAGCAACGCTTATACACTTTTGTTTACGGTTAAAATCTCTGGTCGAACTGAATGTCAAACAATTATAATTATGGTGACAATGTCTAATAGAGATTTGTGCTTATATATTAGTTATTAGTGAAATACAGCTTGCTCAATTTACAATTATACATAAATAAAATTAAAAGAAAATTGTGTAGCAGAAAAATGAATTTAAATTAATTATGGCCGAATTTCGACCACACGGTAACCACTAGTGATACCGTGTATTAATCTCAGTAACGGCTCAAACGATTTTCATAAAATTTTAGTATGCCGAAAATTTTGGAGACAATAAATCGAATTAATTGATCGATAATTGAAAAGTTAATATATGGTAGGACCACACTGTCGACAGTTTTCTGTCAATAGTTGCGAGCCTGTCTATCCGGGGCAGCAGACATCCTTGCAGTAAACGTCTGAGTAATAGTAATTTGTTACTGCATTTCTTTCGGTGAACGAAAGAGCCGGAACGCTAACTTTCTTAGGTGCGACGTGTGGTGGATTTTGTTGATGCTTTTAGTTTCACTGAACCTAATTGCACGCATTCACACTCCCTTCACTTTTTTCACTGCAGGCAACGAGCTAGCAAAAGTTTATGAGCAACAGTATTATTTTCCATCATATGTGCTGTTTGCTCGTTTGCCATCAATAGCAATAAAAAGCTATTTAGCCATAAAATTTTTTTAATAAAAATTAAGACAACAGAACTAAAGACAGTTTGCTTAGTATCGCAAATAATATAATAGACTGCCCTGAATTATTAGTTAACCTCAAATTCAACGTTCCAAACAGATTTGTACGTTTTAATCCTGCTATAGATGTCCCACTGGTTAATACTAATTATAGACAAAATTCTTTCTTCTGGAGAGCACCTAACGCATTCAACAAACTTAGTAAAGAAAGTGATTTAGAATTAGATATATTTTGTGCCAGTGTTACCTCTGCCAGACAGCAATTGAGTAAGCGCTTTTTCAAACAAACTAAATGAGGTATGTATTTAATTTAGCATCGTTAGTGTTGTAATATTCACATATTTTTTATACTAGTGTATCTCTACTCGTGAGAACCTGTAATTGGCTTTATGTTACTAGAATTTAGTTACTAAGATGTTTTGATAGCTGTTGGTTTTCCTATATAATAAATAAATAAATAAATAATTGTTCGTTATCTAACTACCCTCTAGACCAGCTATACTCTAAGTGTGTTCCGCGGAACCCTAGGGTTCCGTGATACCTCTGTCGGGGTTCCGCAAGAATTTAGAAATAAAAAAATCAAAACACCTCTCTCTGGTCGCTCCGCGGCTGTGCGGACTCCGCGGCCGCGCGGAGACAAAACGCTATGAATGTTATTTATTTATTTATTTGTATTTGTATAAGCTTGTGTTACATTAGCTGGTACAATATCTCATAAGTTTGGTCTCAACAATTTTATACTTGTACAACGCGTTCGCTCTAAGTTTGCCGGTCTGTGGAATGCGCGTACCCTCCCCCACGTGACAACAAAACTTATAATGTGTCATAGTTTTACCCAAATATCTAACGTACACAATTTTTATTGTTACAATTAAATAAAAAATTTCGAACGTCATACACTCATACCTATCGCCAGCGGCAAACTTAAAACGAGCGGGTAGTATACTTGTAAGCGCTCAGTCTCTTTGATAAAAGCCGCCTCTGAATTAGACGCTATAGTTGTCAACTAGCGACTTTCGTCTCTAACTTCAAAGGATAAAGTCGATATTGTTTACAACGCTATTTTTAAATTTCTGTTTTTATTTTTGCTTTTTGTTTATCAAAGGTGCCGACTCGAGTATTTTCGAGAATATTTGAGATCGAGTCTAGGACTAAGTATAAAAGCGGCGATCGCGCGTTGGCGTCGTCCCTCTATCCGACGTCCTCGTCACGTCCTCGACGAAGAGGACGACATTATCACACTCGCTCAACAAAGAGCCTACACGGCCCGCGAGGCCTTAACAAATAAATATCCGCGGTTCCGCCCTCGCCGTCGAGGTGCGAAACCGCGCCGCGCAAAAGTCACTATTAAAAACGTGGGCACGCCCACTTTGCCTCCAGCGACGCCCCAAGCCGAGGTCCGTTCCCCACAGGGGGAGCCCTTGGGCGATGTCGCTTAGCATACTTTTCTCCGGGTTGAGAGCCCTCAGCGCTCACCCATAGTCCGCGTCAAGCTGTCAAGGCCATCTGCGGCCAACAGCTGTACACACACAAAAAAAAAAAAAAAAAAGTTGGCGTCGTCAGTTGATGATTAGCGTTCGGAGCGATAAGTTACTACCTACTTACAAGCTCGCTAGCGAGAAACTAGTGTTCATTGTTTTACTGCCTGCTGTATTCTGTTGTCTCAGTTTTACACATTTCTTCCCTGTAGGTTCTAAATTTAGTCTCTTATACGCAGTAACGATTGTGCATTATTTAAACCCCACTATCCTGACTTGTAACATTATAAATAAAGAAGAATGGAACGTTGGCTTAAAGGTGTTAAACGTGTTCCAACAACATCTTCTAATGACGCTGAATGTTCAAAAGCAATGCGCGCGGAGAATTTAGCAATCACCGATCCAGAAGATGATGCCACGAGTGCCACGACGTCAAGCTCGACGGTTTCAAAGACGAAAAAAAGGAAGTATGATGAATCTTATATCAGTTTCGGATTTGTTGATTCCAACGGCTCACCTCTCTGCATGCTCTGTAGTAAACTGCTTCCTAATAGTTCCATGGCACCTGCCAAATTGCGTCGACATTTAGAAACCGTACACCCCGAGACTAAAGACAAGAATAAAGAATTTTTTGTTCGCAAAAAAGATCAGTTATTAGAAAGTCAAAAAAATATGATGCATGTAACACAAACTACCAACGAAAAGGCCACGGAGGCATCATACTTAGTTAGCTATCGCATTGCACAAGCAGGTGAAGCGCACACTATCGCTGAGAAATTAATAAAACCATGTGTATTAGACATAACAAAATGTATGCTTGATGAAAAATCTGCAAAGCATCTTTCTACTGTTCCGCTATCAAACGATACTGTTTCACGACGAATCCATGATCTGGCAAGCTACGTCAAACAAAAACTAGTTACACGTCTACAAAATACACGATTCGCTTTGCAAATGGACGAGTCGACTGATGTCGCTGGTTTGGCTATCCTGCTGGTTATTGTGAGATATCCATATAAAAGTTCTTTTGAAGAAGACATGCTTATGTGTTCATCGCTGCTTACAAACACTACCGGGGAAGAAATTTTTAATAAAATAAATATATTTTTTGAAGAACATAATCTCAGTTGGAACAATTGCATTGACATTTGTACAGATGGGGCCAAGGCGATGACAAGTAAAACAGCAGGAGCAGTGTCACAAATGAAAAATAAAGCGCCTAATTGTAGTTCCAGTCATTGTATTCTGCATAGACAAGCACTTGCGATGAAGCAAATGCCGTCTAATCTAAAATTAGTTATGGATGAAGCGGTAAAAATAATTAATTTTATCAAATCACGACCACTACAATCCCGATTGTTCTCATTATTGTGTGAAGATTATGGCAGCAAACATAAAACACTGCTGCTCCATACAGAAGTGCGATGGCTGTCTCGGGGAAAAACTTTAACAAGGCTATTTGAACTTAGAGCCGAGTTACAAATGTTTCTTTCAGCAGATACTTCTTTTAATTTGAAGGACCGTTTGTATGATAAAACTTGGTTGTTCCGATTGTCTTTTATGGCGGATATCTTTCAAAAACTTAACGAATTAAATTTATCGTTGCAAGGTAAACAGACAACAGTGTTTCAGGCCTATAATAAAATAACTGCTTTTAAAAGAAAATTAGATTTTTGGATCATTTGCATTGGTAAGAAAGAAATAGAAAGTTTTACGTTACTCAGTGAGTTTGTTAGCGAAAACGACTCAGAAATGTTTGAAGATAATGTGTTTGAAGAATTGGTCCAATATCTCAGTTCGATGCGCGCATCTTTTGAAAAGTATTTTCCCGAAGAACACAATACAAAAATTAAAGTGAACTCCTGGATTCATAATCCTTTTTTACCCAACTTGGAAAAGCCTGAAAACATGTCAAATGAGATATATGAATCTCTTTTAGAAATGTCATCAGACACAAGTATGGAGTCATTGTTCAAAACGACGCCTCTTATTGATTTTTGGTGCAGAATCCAAGATGAATATGCAATGCTTGGCCAAATGGCTCTGGATATTCTTCTCCCGTTCCCAACTACATATTTGTGCGAAACAGGATTCTCTACCTACGCAGCCACGAAAACAAAATATCGCAATAGAATGGACGCCGAAGCTGATATGAGTCTCCAACTTTCTTCCATCAAACCTGATATCAAGCAATTGATGAAAAATAAAAAACAGTTTCATACCTCCCACTAGTAAGATTTTTTCTTTTTTAATGTTTTCTATTATTGTCCTTACCAAGTGGTGAAGTAAATAATAATTAGTAACTGATACATTGTACTTTTATTATGCTGATTAATATAGAATACACTTATAAAAATAATTGTTTTATTGTAGGGTTCCATCAAGTATTTTGCTTCCCAAAAGGGTTCCGTCATTTAAAAAGTTTGAGAACCACTGCTCTAGACTATATTAGTTGAGTAAATTACCTCCCAGTTTAAATAGAAACAATTTAACTGGAAGATACGGAGCTACTAAGACAATTACTGAAGCTATCGCTAGAAAATAACAACTAAATTTAATTTAATGTACTCCTTATAAAATAAAATTAATTTTAGAAATGTTATCTTGTTTATTTTTATTATGCTAATGTTTCGTGTTTATTAATTAATTTATAATTACGGACATAAAAGGCAGGTGAACGAAACCTTTAAAGAAACAAGAAGGGGATGGCAATTTGTTTGAGGAATTCTATTACTAGAAACATTATATTACTCTAGTTCTATTACTCTATTCAATTAAATTAAATCCTTTATTATTTATAAGCCTTACAAGGGCATTTAGATGCTGTCATATTAACACATTTCTGGAATTAATCTAATATTAATGTAATCGATTTTTAAACTAAAATTTTATGCTTGTCTCTCAATTTATTTAATAAATCATAGTTAATGTGGCTGACAAATAAATTTGAACTTCATTTACGTATAAAAAAGCTAAAAATGCGACAGTTAATACTTCGCAGAGTTGCAATTTTGGTGTTTGTTTTTGAGAATTTGAAAAAGAAAATTATTTTTATTGTCGGGCAAGCAATAATCAAATACAAACGCGATAAAATGCGTAAAGTAGTTTTATTTACAATGTGTAATACTCGCGTTAACATTAGAAATAATTATAGACAGAGAAACCAATAGAGGCAGTAACTGGCTAATTTCCTGGAGAAATAAAGCCTCTTTATGATGAATACCTTCTTCAGAAAGTAGCTAGGGACCTCGCTGGGTTTTATATTGATTTAGCCAGTGCACGGTACAACGCCATCTATCGTGCGTTCGAATCTCATGCAAGACAAAACTTTGTGCGATCCACCATCTATATCCATTTTTGAGTGCGAGTGAAGCAATAGATGTATGTCAGGATCGTGGCTTGTGGCAATCTGTAGTCTCTACCTACCCCTATGGAAAGTAGACGTGAGGCTTTGTATGTATGGAGTGTGGCTCTGATAGGTCAATTTCACTCCTATAATGGTATACGTGGTGGCGGAGTAAAAATACATATACACCAGTCCCTATCTTGCCCGTGGATTTCGTAAAAGATGACTAAGATTTATGTTCTACTTTGAATGAGGTTTAATAAGACCCTTGGTGTAGCCACGGTCAATGAGCATCACTATCAAAAAGGTGTACTACTTGCTCGTTTGCAACCAACAACAATAAAAAAAAAACGATTATACTCATAACTAGCGGTTGGCATAAAGCAAAATTAGCTTGTGTGGGCATAGAACTAATAGTGTTACTTTCAGAGGGGGTAATACGAACGGTGCTTAATTAGCACCCTACACCATCATAGTTCAATACTATTCAATTATGTAGTGAACAGAAATTGTGTAAATTTCATAACAGCTAATTGCAACATCAAATTTAATACCATCAAAAACAAAACTTGTATAAAAAGCCAAGCCTCGCAACTGAGTTCTTCTACCATAAAAAGTGGTGAGATCCATGTTATACCAAGTCGGTTAACTCGTTCAGTCCCTGCTTAAAGGACCTTTCTTCTTAAGTTATTACGTAAATAGCTACTCTAAGTCAGGGCAGTCTTCTGTCTGCTAGAAGTGCCTCTTTAATATTGATGATCGGTCAGTCAGTCAGTGAGTGACAAAATTACGAAATTTTGACTAGTTTTAATTCTTAAAAATTCAAATTGAATAAAATTTGAAATACACAATGTATACAATGCCTGCTGGGTTACTAAAAATTCAGGCTTCTAGTTTTATTCACAACGAAGTTATAGGGGGTCGAAAATGGACTGAATTGCTTCGAGAAAAGTATGTTACGGCAGTGTTGCGTTTTGCCCGACTTTTTTTTGCTCGATTTGGTGAGGGCACTGCTGTGCCCCCAGATTGTATAAAGCAGTAATATGTGATAATATATAGGTACTGCAAATGAAAAACCAAGTGGAATATTCATATTAACATTATAATCATTTACATAATCATTATTGTCTCAGCTCGTACCCTGTACTGCTGAACTTGAGCCTCCTCCAAAATGTGAGGGAAATCGACCTACTATACCACGCTGGTCAGACGTGTTGGTATATGGTTTTATTTCGAGTTTTCATTGTCTTGCATAGACGTTATATGCATATTATTTCCCTTGGTTGTCTTTTACGATATCCACGGGCAGGCGGAGGTGGTGACTTGTATTCTTACTCCATTATCACATGAAGGTGATATTACATAATGTTTTCTAACGAATTTTATAGTATGGTTACAAGGGTCTTTATGCTAATTATTGCTATTTATCACTTAATTTAAAGTAATTGCTCATCATATGAGGTTCTAACCCAAAACCCACCACACGTTAACACCCTAAGAAAGTTGGGATTCCGGTTTTGATTCTACCACACATTTGATGCCCTCTGGTCAATAATGACATTCTCAAAAAGTGTCTTTGATTTCAATGGTGCTTTGAGTACACTATTAATGTTGTCTTCTAGGAATTTTGGTAGCATATGAAAACACTTGCAAACCATTTATGCGTCATATTCTCAGTACTTTAGTACTTCTTATGCATTACATTATGTAAAATGTCATCAAATTTCAAAATAACATATTAGAATAAAAAAATGAACGTAATATTTCACGTATACACCGAAAGCCTAAACATACAAAGAATTTCATTTAGCATAGATAAATAGGTCAAATATTTCCATTTTGGAGTGAGATAACATAACTGACGGTTACCAAAAACAAAACAATTCTCAATGAGGGTTGGCGTCAGACAGGCGGACGTTCATAAAATCCCCAAACCCCCTTGCAGCGTACTAGTGTGATCTTTTTCCTTTAGCGTTTATAGGAAGACGTGAATGACTTCATATAATTTAGTACAAGGGCAGTGAAATAATGATAATGTCAGCAAGAAAACAAATACAGTATCGAATGGCTAATTTGTACAATCAACTAAAGTTTATCACGTTCGTTAATGTTCAAATACAACTTAGTTTACTTACAAATATTATTGAGTGTTCTAAGTAATATTTGAACAGAAGTAATATAGTAATAATTTTATTTATTTGTTCTAGTTCGAGAGTCATTAATAAAATTATTTTAGCTTAGAATAATAACTTATAGAAGGTAACATTTAGAAGCGTTTAAACTGGAGCCAGATGGCTCCCTACGCTGCACCGTTCCGTAGTGTACAAGGTCACTCCGTACGCAAGGCAACTCTATTGTATAGTAGTGTGCGTGTGTATATGTGTAATCGCTTGCACGCATGTAGTATTTTTGGCTTCATGTTTTTGATCGCTTAAGTACCGACACTATCCTTCTATACGTTATTATTCTAAGGATTTTCGTTAATTTAATCAATTGTTTGTTATTTTAATTTGTCGTCCGTGTGGTGACGGAATAAGCATACAATTCATGACATATCTTGCTTGTGGATATGGTCAAAGATGACTAAGGGATACAGTAGGCATATAAAATCCAAGAGAAAGAAATCTCGAAACAGAACCCTATACCAACCTGTTTGTGTGGGTACTCGAAAGGGTATTCCGTCGGGCCGACCACTGACGACAAGTCACCCTGCTTCGGTGGTCGGCCCAACAACGAGGTGACGTGGGTACGGGTGGGTTATGGGCCCGCACGCAGTCCTTTCATCGTCCCGGACGGAATGGACCGCGCGTGCGCTTACCATAGCTCACCCATAAAGAAAAAAAATACCTACCTGTTTAACCAGCATGTTAGTAAGGTCAATTGCCCTTAAAGACTACACATAGCACTACGAAATAATTCTTATTATTGTAACGAACTTTAGAAACACATTTTCTTGTGGTGACGGAATTAGAATATAATTCCCCACCCGTAATCTTGTCAGTGGGTGTCGCAAGAGACATATGAGGGATATAATACGCATATAACACATTTGTAAGAGAAAGGTATGATAAATAAAACGTTATTCTAGGTGTGACTGGCTCGGTATAACAACGCTAGTAAATCAATTTCTTTTCTATTATGGAGGAGGCTCGACCTCAATAGTGGTACATATATTTTTTTAATTGCAAGCGGTGGCAAACGAATAAACAGTACACCCGATAGTAAGTATTGCTACCGCTTAAGGCTCATTTTCATTGGTCGTTAATTCGGTCGTTATACAGCAGGCGGGGAGTCCCCGAATACGGGATATCGACTAATGAAAGTAGGCTAACTATATCTTGGTCGATGTTCGGCATGCGGATATTCCCCGTATGCGGTCCAACAACCGATGAAATTAATCGGTCGGTGATTTATCGGTCGGTGTGGCGCGGGGACTCAGTTTACGAATGTTATCAGGTGAGAACTGACGTTGCGCGGGAGTATAATGGCTGATCATTTAACCGATTTACAAATGCTGAAACTAGTAGAAACATATCATTCAAAACAAATGCGCGGTAAAGATTATCCCACAATCGACAAGCGGGCCCTATCGACTAATGAAAACGGTTATCGTATGCTGGCCCTAAGGCATGCGTGAACAGAAATCTCCCGTACCCCGCATGCGGGCTCTAACGACCAATGAAAATGAGCCTTTATGGACATTTGCAAGGCCGCTGCCTACCGTGAAGAAAGTGAAGGGAGTGTGAATGCTTGCAATGAGGTTCGATGATAATAAGGGCATCACTAAAACCCACCAAACGCAGCCTCAGAAAGTTGGGCTTCTCACTCTCTCTCTCTCACCGAACGAAGCGCAATAACAAATTACGCTTTTTCGTTTCATCAACGTTACAAATCATAATGGCGCTAAAAAAGGTTTCATTTCAAAAAGCTCTGCTTAATTTTACGCGATATTGTGTTTGTTTCATAAATATAAAAAGAAAAGTTGTAGGCTTGTCCTTTCACCCGACCCGCATGGCCATCCTTGCTCTAAGTTAAGCCTCTTACGTTTGCCCGGATCAGACTTTCTTGGGTGAATAAATATTAATAGAATATAGAGATGCCATTCTTACATTATGAATAAGATGTCAATATTTCTATAAGGCAAGGAGATTTTATGACATATTGCCACTATTTTTCTTATCTTTTATATTTAGAGAATTATATCTGTTATATACATAGCTATATTGTAATGGTTAACTTATTTCCTTTTGTGATTACAGATAAAGAGTTCAATAAGGCATTTATTTGCCCGAGGAAATTATAAAGTACGGCTCAGAGTTCACTTTTTTTTTTTATTTTTCTATTTTCTTTTTATATAAGACTACACCCTTTACTAATGATATAATCCTTGTATTACAGCGGACTTTACAACCATAATTAAAGGACACAAATTACATCCAGACTGAGAACAACAATTTGTGGATCGTACAAAGTGTTTTCCTGGGTGGGATTCGAACCCGCGACACTGGTACTATAGGTCGGTATTTACGCCATCTGTGCAGTCCAGAAACTTGTGCTGTATAGTAAGGACTGTAAATACTACCAAACTTCCTCATGGGTTTCTTAAAAGATGATTAAGAGTTTTAAATCGACCTGGGCTATTTTTGGGTGGACTACGGACAGCGCGCACGCCGTCTATTCCGTCTGGAGCGATAAAAGGATGGCACGCGGCCCCATAACCCACCCTCATCCTTCTCCTTCGCCATTGGGTTGACCACTGGTATCGAGTTCCTTATCGTCCGTGGCCAGCCCTTTCAGGTACCTTCCCCTTTCCAACGCCCCTCCCGGGACGCCGCTCGCCCTCACGCGGTCAGTCTCTTTGCGGGTGACGGATTAATTTCCGGAAAAGTCACCCGCAACAATTGCATCTCTGCCTGACGGGAACCCTCCATGGGCTGCCTGCCTAACATGAACTCTTCCAAGGAGAGTTCACTTTAAGCCGGCCATGAAACTATAAGTTTTGCAATATATACGATAATATTGCGTCAACCTTAAGTAATTGGAATAAGACCAAGATGATAGCCACTATCCTGAAAATCTTATAAAAATACCCGCACTTGTCAACGCGCCTGGCAAATATGGTAATTATGGAACTATTCCTTTTGAAGGAAGTCTTTGTTCAACACGTTGATATACTCATCATCATCATTTCAGTCTATCGCCGTCCATTGCTGGACGTAGATCTCCCTCATGTTATGCCATAGAGTGCGGTCCTGTGCCACCTGCATCCAACGACGCCTAGCAATCGACCTTGTCGGGTGCCGTCCTACACTGCGTAGTCGGATACGTGGTTGCCATTCGAGAAACTCTCTTCCCCGGCGGTTCTCGGTTCATGGAGCAATATGGCCTGCCATTGCCCGCTGATATATACATAGATTTAATATTGTGTATATTCCGTATGGTGACGGAGTAAGAATACAATTCACCACGCCCTCTCTTACCCGTAGGTGCCGTAAGAGACGTCTAAGGGATATAATATGAAGATAACATCTATGCAACAGAAGGGAAACTCGACATAAAACCCTATGCTAACACCTCTGACTAGCGTGGTATAGTAGTTCAATTTCTCTCGAATTATGGAATAGGCTCAAGGCGAACAATGACACTTATGTGGACTAAAGTCATATAGAATTTGAGAAAAACTTTCATCTTTTTGTGCCCGACGTTCCATATTTTATGCAAATTTGTTGATATTATGATGTTTACGCGAGTATTACACATTGTTAATAAAAGTATTTTACGGATTTTATCGCGTTTATATTTGATTTTTGACGTGATCATTGACGTCAAATATAAACGCGATAAAATACGTAAAATAGTTTTATTAACAATCTGTTGACATTTTTAAGCAATACGTGTCACTGTCTATAATGAAGTGGTCCAAGACTAATTATACAAGCAAAATCGTCGTGGTTTCCACCATCACGCAGAATATTTCTTTATGCGATCCATATATTATTATTCTGAATTTGGGTATGGTTTACGTTTATTATGTATTTATAAAGCTCCCCTTAATACAAGTATTCCATCGGGTCGACCACTGAAGATAAGGAACTCGGCTTCAGTGATCGGCCCAACGACGAAGGCGACGTACTATGGATGGGTTACGGGGCCGCGCGCCGCCCCTCTGTCACCCCGGACAGAAGCGGGCGACGGAAGCGCTGCCTTGCTGCTAAAAGAAAGACGAGTATTTAATCCTTAATTATTATTATCACCAGCTCAGCTCGTATACGTCCCACTGCTGAGATCAAATCTCCTTCGAATTAGATGAAAAAATTATCTATTATGCAACGGTGGTCAAACCAGTTAGTATAGTGTTTTGTTGAGAGTTTTCCTTCTCTTACAAAAATCTGCAATATAATAACTCTGTATCAACTCACCCTGACTTGCGTGGTATCATCATTTTGGCTCATATAAGTCCCACTTTTGGGCTCGAGCCTCCTGCACAATAACAGGGAAAATGACTTACTATACAATAGTCAGATGTCTTGCTATAGGGTTTTATTTCGAGTTTTTCTTCTCTTGCATAGATGTTATGTTTAATCCTATAGTTGTCTTTTACAACACCCACGGGCAAGATATTGGTGAATTTATTAGTGGTAGGACTACACTGTTGACAGTTGTCTGTCTACAGCCGCGGGCCGGTCCTTACGAGGTAATACCACACTCTCGCAGAATATCGATATCCGAGTAGTAGCAATTTGTTACTACCCTTCGTTCGGTGAGCGAGAGAGCCGGAAGCCCAACTTTCTGAGGGTGTTTTGTTGATACCTTTAGTTTCACTGATCCTTATTGCACGCATTCACACTCCCTTCACTTTCTTCACAGTAGGCAGCGGGCTAGCAAAGGTCCAATACTTACCATCAGATGTAGTTTGCTCATTTGCCACCGTTTGCAAAAAAAAGTATTCTTCGTCACCAAACAGCAAATTTTTGCCTATAATTGTAATACTTTATTTGGCGCCATTGTAACCTAGTTCTCGTTAATTTAAGTGGAGACAGACTGACAGTTTTATTGAGTTTATCGCTCACTAGTTCATCACTTCTTGTTAGCAAGTTTTAAATCAATAATAAAAGGAAGTAAGATAATTTAAGAACACTTATTACTTACGATATACAGGTTGTCTCATGTTATAGAACAACTATTCGAGTATGTTGTAGTTTAATGGTCCTGGATCGTAATCTGGGGCACGGCAGTGTCCCCGCCAAGTCGGCCAAAAACGCAACACTGCCATAACATCCTTTTCTCGAACCAATTCAGGCCATTTTCGACCCTCCTATAACTTCGTTGTGAATGAAAACTGGCAGCTTGAATTTTCAATAGCAAAGAAGACATTATATACATATAGTGTACTTCAAAGTTCATTCAATTTGAACTAATAACTAAAGAATTACTAGTCAAACCCATGCCCAAGTCAATCTATTCATTTAAAACATAAAAGATCTTTAATATTGATGTTTTCACTATAAGAAGTTGTTAGGTTACCTAATTACGTAATAACTTAAGACAGAAGGTCCCTTAAGTACGGACTGAATAAATTAACTGACTTGATATTACATAGATCTCACAACTTTTCATGGTAGAAGAACTGAGTTGTGAGGCTCGGTGTTTTTATAAGTTTTGTTTTTGATGGCATTAGAATGTCTGTTACATAAAAAAAACCATAAAACATAATAGTCACATAAACATGCGTAATGCTATATATGTATATATATGAGCGCATATCGCCCTCTATCGGCAATATTTGTAAATTGTTGATGTATGTGTTATCAATTATAGTTATAAACGTGTTTGAAATATTTGCAACTAATATTTAAATAATTATTTGTAGTAACAACACTGCTATTTACCATGCTATGATATTTAAGACACTTTTTGAATGTATTTCTAGAAATCTTTGATTTAATTGTTTAAATATTTATATAATTGATTAAATTAAAATCTATTAGAATTAATGTAATTATTTGTAACCATATTTAGTTGTTTTTACACAATAAAGATTGTAATTTATTTCTAGTTAGAGCGCCGTCTGTTGAACAATATATGAGAACAATATTTCCTTTAATTACATTAATGTAAATTGTGTAAAATTGACTATTTGGAATTATGTTAAATGCATTAGAATATTTATCATTATTATTTAGCTATATTCAGATAGTTAACAATATTGTTTTATTGGTTTGTTATAAAAAGTAATTGTAGTTACTAAGACTAGACCGTTTCATTGTAAAGCGGAGGTTATAAAAACATTGTAAGATTAGAATAGAGGACAGATTTACTTCACTCACTTCTCCGGCAAGAACTCCTAATAAATACAGTGATTACATACTCAGTATTTTACTATCATTGTCCAAATTCCTGGCGCAACGCCGACATATACTAACTTCTCCAGCGATAATATTTATGCACGAAACAAAATTGAATATTTAAAAACACGTGGAGCACTGACAGCCATAACACAGACCCTTGGCCTACTATGGTTAGTAGATAAGTCTAATGTTACGTAGATGTTAAGTAAAAAGTTTATAACTTTTACTCATAAGATTGTAATCGCAAGTGTTAATAAATTTTTTGATGTGAAACATCTATAAGCGAGGGTGAACCCAATCGTCGCGTGGCGTTTAACGCCACGCTTCGCGGCTCACTCTTTATTAACTATTAAATTTTTTTTTTTTTTTGTGTGACTTAGTTGTTAGCCTCAGATGGCTGTGACAACTTTACCCGGACTGGTGGGTGAGCGCTGAGGGCTCTCAACCCGCAACTATTAAATAAATATCCAGATACATACATATATCAACATTTTTGTAACGAAACCATAGTGCGATTTAAAATTTTATACAACGCCATCTAGTGAGCTCTAAGTAAATCGTAATAATGTATAGTAATGAAAATAAATATTTATTGAATAAATTCATCATTTTCTGGAAAATAAATCGTAATATTATTTTTAT
The DNA here is from genome assembly GCA_032191425.1 of Lymantria dispar. Classification (NCBI taxonomy): domain Eukaryota; kingdom Metazoa; phylum Arthropoda; class Insecta; order Lepidoptera; family Erebidae; genus Lymantria; species Lymantria dispar. The sequence goes on along the minus strand of CM063465.1, from coordinate 16,649,876 downwards.
TAATACTTTATGCTATATTAATTCCTGTCGTAATCTGTTCTTTTATGCATATATCTTTCATTTATCTTTTATACTTGTACATAATAATATCGATGTTTCACATCTGCCAGGCGTCCTGAGCGACGCCTCACTTTTTTATTATTATGTCTCTCCTTTTCACGGGATCTTCCTAGGACAGATACCCGGTCTATTGAAAGGTTTACATGGGGATATGGATCCAACACGCAGAGGCCTTTGGAGAAATTTAACGTTAAAATGGGATGGGACGTCATTATTATTATTAACTAGCAACCCGCCCTCGCTTCGCTTCGGTTTTAGTCGTTTTACCCGCGTAGTTTCCGTTCCCGCGGGAATACCGGGATAAAATGTAGCCTAGTTTACGCCCTGATATTATAGCTTTCCATTGGTGAAAGAATTTTTGAAATCGGTCCAGCCGTTTTGAAGATTACCCGGAACAAACAGACAGACAGACAAAAAATTTTTAATCTGTATTTTAGGCATAGGTGTCATGCAAATAACCGTGTGAGCATGAAAAAAGTCTATTATTTTGACATTACAAACAGACACTCCAATTTTATTTATTGGTATAGATTATAGTGATTTCAATAATGTGTATGTGTAAAAGACAAGGGAACAAAAAGACACAACACTAAGAAAATAATTCTTGTATTGCGGGGTCTCTACAAACATTATTAACGGATACAAATTACATCCAGACTCAGAATAACAATTTTTGGATCGTAAAAAGTTGTACCCTTCGTGTGAATCGAACCAACGACACTGGTACAGCATGCAATCTTAACCACTGCGGTGAGTAGTCATATTTTTAAGTTATTTGATTGAAATAAGCGATACATGGCGGCAATCCATTACTATTTTATAATGGAAGGAAGGGAGACCCACCACTTACTCACGGTTAATCAATATACCACGCAACACAATGGAATGAAAGGAATACGGGATGGGATCAAGGTGGACTAGGATATAAGGGAGTCTTACTCTCACGTGATGAGCTCCTTCCAGAACGTCAATTTGCAATTTGCCGCAGAACTTCGAATATTTATTCGACACGTGTTTTGCCTCTCAACGAGGCATCCTCAGGACGGTTCGGTTTCAAATGCGCATTGATAAACCGTAATATTTTTAAGTATTTTCTTGCCCAAAACTCTACAAAAAAAGAATCATCAAAATCGGTTCATAAACGACGAAGTTATCCGCGAACAAACATAAAAAAAGAATATATACGGTCGAATTGAGAAACCTCCTCATCTTTTGAAGTCAGTTGAAAAATAAGTTTTCATTTTAGTTGGCGTATATACTTTACATCTATATATACACTGACGGACTCATAAACTGCATCAAAGTAAAAAACGACTTGAAATAAATATTTTAACCAAGTATGCAAACTTTCTACACAGATTTAAATTGAAACGTCTAGATTGGTTCGTTAACTTTAAAACAGCGTAGGGTCATATCCTTAAGTTTAAGTTTGTGTACTGGAAAGGACCTTAAACCTTTTTTGAAGAAAAAACAGAAATTTAAAGAAAATTGGTTTAATTAAAAAATTGGTTTTAACAATAGACACAAACTTTATGCAAGGGTTTTTTTTATGTTTTAATAAGGTGTATTACCTCCACGTGCCCTTATTACGGATTCTAATCGGTTTCGCATAGATTTGATTAGGGTTATTAAAATATCTTGCGGAATATTGTCCCATTCTTATGAAAGCGCTGTTCTTAGTTGTGCCACTGTCGTAGGCAAAGGATTTCTCGCATATACAGCTCTTTTTAAATTGTCCCAAAGATGCTCAATGGGATTAAGATCCGGGCTGCGTGCTGGCCAATTCATTGTACGTATCCCAACCTCTTCGCAATATTGTCGAACTTGTGCAGCAGCGTGTGGCCGGGCATTATCCTGCATTAAAGTAGAATTTTCACCTATAAATCCCATGTAAGGACCACGTGATCTTCTAAGATCTCTGTTATATAGCGATGTGCAGTCAAACCCCCTCTACTACCGTTTTGACGGACCATGTCTATGAACACAAGTTCTGTTCGCCCGTTCATCGATATGCCACCCCAGACCATGCACGAACCGCCTCCAAAAGGAACACGCTCCTCAATGCAACTTTGAGCATATCGCGCCCCACGTCGACGATAGACTCTTCTGCGACCATCTGCACCATATAAACATGTCCTACACTCGTCTGTGAACAATACGGAGGCCCATTGCTCATCTGTCCAATTTAGGTGATCACGCGCAAATATTAAGCGAGCTTGTCTGTGAGCTACAGACAACTTTTGACCATTTGCTGGTCTAAAAGGGGTGATATCCGTTTCCTTTAACCTTCTTCTTATTGTTCGTAACGTTTACTCCACGCACTTCATTAAGCTATGTTTTGATGTTAACTGACGTGAGGAAACGATTTCACAGGGAAGTTGTAACAATAAATCGGTCATCACGACCGGTGGTTGCTCGAGTTCTGCCTGTACCACGTCTCCTTTTGTAAGAACCTGTCTCCACAAACCTTCTGTATATTCTAGAAACCGTAGACTGGTTTAAATTTAAATTTCTACCAATCGTTCCTTGATCCAAGCCCTCCCGCACCAATGCTACAATTTGAGCAGCTTGTTCGGACGAAGTATCCATATTATGGTTCAGAAACTCTCGATGAGTTAAAAAGCTAACCCAACAATTCTGCTGGTAACAATAATTCAATTGACAAAAGAATAAAAAATCAATAAGAATCAATTTTAAAACTTTGCTATAAATAACACGCAAATCTGATACTACGAGTAAATTTTCTTTTCCCGGCTATATTCATTTGATTTACTGCAGTTCTATTTTTAAATATTGCTTTTTTGAAAATTAAGGGCCAGTCTCTCCATATTTATATAATTTAATCTAAAAAGTTTGCATACTTATTAAAAAAATAATTTCAAAGTAATCCTGAAGTTTGATGCAGTTTATGAGTCCGTCAGTATATATATATATATATATATATATATATATTTATATATATATATTAAAAGAAAGTCGTGTTAGTTACACTATTTATAACTCAAGAACAGCTGTACCGATTTGGCTGAAAATTGGTGGGGAAGTAGCTTAGAACCAGGAGACGGACATAGGATTTCACACATTAGGATCATTTTTATCTCGTTTGATCGCGTTCCTGTGGGACGTGACATAAAACGTCAAAGAGAATACAAGTCAATATGAAACGTGGTATAACAAAAACGCATTTGATATGTAATAACAAAACGCAAATGACAGCTAAACATAATTTTGTCTATGATAAAGTATGGTTGAAAATTTGATAATTACAATTTTGTCAGTAATCAATAATCAGTAATTTGTGTTCTCTTTGAATCATCATTAACAATGTCGCGACTAAGACGATTGAATCTTTGCCGACAAAGCCGTAATGGGTCTTATATTGGAGACTATATTTTCAGAAATTGAGAAAATATATTTACGAAAAATATTATGGCGGTACGAAGTTTGCCGGGGCAGCTAGTTATTTAATAAAAATACGTTATATATTGATATAACGTATTTTTATGTGTAGAAATAAATAAAATTGAATTGTCAGTTTGTAATATTGATAATAAACAGACAATTCAATTTTATTTATTTCTACACATAATATTTTGAATACTAAACAAATAATATTGAAGTGTGTGTTTATAATGTCAAAACAGTAGGCTTTTTCATGGTCACACATTTATTTGCATGATAGCTATGCCTTAAAATAAGTTTATTTTTTTTGTCCAGCTATTTATTCCGGAGAATCTTTTATCATCATTATATCAGCCTATACAAGTCCCACTGTTGAGTTCGGGCCTCCTCTCCACAATCAAATCAAATCAAATCATTTATTCTGCATAGGCCCCTTAAGGGCACTTACATATTGTCAAATTACACGTTTGAATACCATACAACAATCTACCACCGGATCGGAACGCGGCCACAAACTGAGAAGATCCGGCAAGAAACTCAGCGGGCAGTCATTTTTTTCTTAATCCTTTAAATATACATAATATTATGCTTCGTACAACATATATGGTATTAGCTCCAGTGTGATGCCCTTCGAAATTGTATATATGTATAAATTTTCAAGATGTAGTACAAGACAAAAAAATAATTAAAGCATAAAGAAAGGAAGAAAATATGGCTGGACCAGATCCCACAAGCAGCACCCGATCACGAGTTAACTACTAGAGCAGCCATCACTCTCCTCAACCATATTAGAGGGAAGGGAGCGACCCGCCCCACATAGCTATGTGGTAGCAATGGGAGGGAAATTGACCTACTTATACCGAGCTGGTCAGACGTATTGGTATAGGGTTTTGTTTCGAGTTATCCTTCTCTTCCATGGAAATTATATGCATATTACATCCCTTAGTAGTCTTATGATATCTACGAGTTAGAGTAGGGGTGGTGAATTGTATTATTACTCCGTCACCGCACGGAGAATGGGTAATCTTTAAATTACTTAATAGATTTTGATAAAATGTTACTACCAGCTGTGTATACAAGAAGGAATTTGGGTGTTCTTCCTCACAAAATTACCCTGTTAAAATTTTTCCCTGGTCAGGGAATCGAACTCTCCGCCTGATGGACTGCAGTACGCGACTGCAGTCCGCAGTACGCGACTGCAGTCTATCAGGCGTATCATATCTTAGAAGGTATTGGAATTGAAAAATACGGGGGCAAAGCGTTTATGATTATAAGTATGCTGAGAAACAAGTTTAAATATTTTTAACTATCTGTCTGTTTGTTACGTATAGTCTTCAAAACGACTGCTGTATATATGAGTATAAGCTCAGGTTACTTTTTCTCTAAGAAAAACCTTATTAAATTTTTTTGCCCGGTCCATGAATTAAACTCTAAGCCTAATAGACTTACAGACACCATAATATTCTAGGAGATAAGGGAGATTTAAAATGCGAGGGCAAACCGATTAAGCGGAGGGAAGTGGTCTCTCCCCTATGGGAAAAGGGTGTGAATCTATGTATGTATGTAAAAACTATTAAAACAGAAGCGAAGTTAGGGCAACTCGAAATTAACAAAATTGAAGAGCCGGTTTGTAATGTCAAAATAAAAGGTTTTTTTATGCTCACATGGTTATTTACACGTTATCTATGCCTAAAACGCAGTTTAATTATATTTACCTGTCTGTCTAACTGTTAGTATGTCTGTTAATTTGTTTTGAGTAATCTTAAAAATGGCTGGATCCATTTTGCTAATATTTTACTTACAGGATTTACTGTCAGCTGTCTGTATACAGAGTAATTTACACTATATTTTATCTCAGCATTCCCATGGAAACGGGAACTACGCGGACGAAACCGCGAAAATTTGCTAATGTGGAATATAAGCGGTGACATTAACATGATATTTTCAATTTTACAAGTCTTATAAATTCATTTCGTTCAACATTTTTATACTGTAACAGAAATATAAAACACAAAATTTTATTAACTCGAAGTCAAACACGTATATTGATATTTTCATCGACTTTTATTTATATTGCGTGTACATTATAATTGTGTTGACTTTGTAACAGTCGTTTTGTGAATACATTTTGTAATAACAAAGTGTCAACATTGAGAAACGTGAGTGACGCTTTTGTTTGATGTAATTGTCTTATTCCTTATTACATTTAAACTCTACAAACATTTATTTCAAGGTTCTTCTAACAAGCGTTTAAAATCAAATATTACGTCATCATTCATCATCATCATCATCATTTCAGCCTATTGCCGTCCACTGCTGGACGTAGGCCTCCCTCATATTGCGCCACAATGTGCGGTCCTGTGCCGCCTGCATCCAACGACGCCCAGCAACTTTCACTAGGTCGTCGGTCCACCTAGTGGGGGGGCGTCCTACACTGCGTCGTCCGATGCGTGGTCGCCACTCGAGAACCTTTCTTCCCCAGCGGTTGTCGGTTCGTCGAGCGATGTGGCCTGCCCATTGCCACTTCAGCGTGCTAATTCTTCGTGCTATGTCGGTTACACCCGTTCTTCTGCGGATTTCTGTATTCCGGATTCTATCTCGCAGAGAAATCCCGAGCATAGCCCGTTCCATAGCACGCTGAGCGACTTTGAGCCTTGATATGAGGCCTACATTTAGGGACCACGTTTCCGTGCCGTAAGTCATCACTGGTAACACACACTGGTCGTAGACCTGTGTTTTCAGACACTGAGGTATGTTGGACGAGAAGATCCTCTTAAGTTTCCCGAACGCTGCCCAACCGAGTTGGATTCGTCGGCTGATCTCTTTCTCGAAATTGGATCTACCTAACTGGACTGTTTGTCCTAGGTAAACATAGTGATTGACAACTTCGAGAATCGCATTGCCAACTAGGACCGGTACAGGAATGACATGGGTATTTGACATGACTTTCGTCTTGTCCATGTTCATTCGTAGACCCACTAGTTGGGATACCCTGCTGAGATCATTGAGCATAGTGCCAAGGTCCTCCATGGATTCTGCCATAACGACGATATCGTCTGCGAATCGAAGGTGAGTGATGTATTCGCCGTTAATGTTGATGCCGAGTCCAGTCCAGTCTAAGAGCTTGAAGACATCTTCCAGTGCAGTGGTGAACAGTTTCGGAGAGATGACATCTCCCTGTCTCACGCCTTTCTGCAACTGGATCGGTTTCGTACTCTTATCCCGGATACGGACTGACATTGTGGCGTTCCTATACAAACACTTCAGCACTTCGATATAGCGATGGTCGATTTGGCACCGCTGAAGGGACTGCAGCACCGCCCAAGTTTCGACTGAATCAAAGGCTTTCTCATAGTCCACAAACGCTAAGCACAGGGGCCGATTATACTCCTCGGTCTTTTGTATAATCTGCCGAAGCGTGAGGATATGGTCTATGGTGCTATAGCCTTTTCGGAAGCCGGCTTGTTCGGGCGGCTGGAAGTCATCGAGCTTGCGCGTGAGTCGATTGGTAATGACCCTCGAAAACAACTTATAAACATGGCTCAGGAGTGAGATGGGTCTGTAGTTCTTTAAAAGAGCTTTGTCACCCTTCTTGAAGAACAGCACCACCACACTCCTGGTCCACGACTCTGGAACGTCGCCCCCGAGGATAACGGAATTAAATAGCTTCTGAAGGGCTATTAATACCGGCTTGCCGCCCGCCTTCAAAAGCTCTGCCGTAATTCCGTCATCTCCCGGTGCCTTACCGTTACGTAGTTGTTTGAGAGCCATTCTGATCTCGTACAAGCTGATGTCCGGGATTTCTTCGGTATAGTGCCGAGTTAGCTTGGATCTGGGATCTTGGACCAAGCCGACAACAGGATTTCGGGATGATTTGTATAACTGTCCATAGAACCTTTCGACCTCTCCCAAGATCTCACTTTGGGATGAAATGACAGTGCCGTCATCGGTCTTCAGCTTAGTCATTTGGCTTTTCCCAATAGACAGATCTTGTGCGAACACTTTCGAGCCACGATTCCGCTCTATCGCTTCTTTAATACGGAACGTATTAAATCGGCGAATATCGCGACGCACAGACCTGGAGATCTGTCTATTTAGCTGCCTATGTTTGGACCAATCGGCTGCAGACTGCACCGTCATCTCTTTTCTCCTCTCCATGAGCTCGAGAGTCTGGTCAGAAAGTTTTTTAGGTCTATTAACGCGGTGAGCCTTGAAAAATTTCGACCCAACCGCGTGGACAGTTTCCACGAACCTGTTGTTCATATCGTTCGGAGATTCGCACTCGTCCAGACATTGGAAGCGATTATGTAGTTCGAGTTGAAAGTTTTCGAGGTTCTGGTATTGGACAAATGTAGGTCGGAGTGTAGACTTCATCAAGCGTGACCGCTCGACTTTTGTATGGATATTCAATGTGCCTCGTACCATCCGGTGATCGCTCCCAGTTTTAATTCTGCTGATCACTGAGACATCATTGAATATCTGTCGTTTGTCTGACAAGATGAAGTCTATCTCGTTTTTTGTTGAACCATGATTGATGAACCAATATTACGTCATCTCGGCTTAAATATACTGCTTTTTTTTGGGGATGGGTTACGGTCGGCGCACTCCTCGCACCACTCCGTCTGGGGTGACAGAGGGGCGTAAGCACGCACACCCGTAATCCACCCGTGACACATCGCCTTCATCATTAGGCCGACTACCGGAGCAGGGTGACTTGACGTCAGTGGTCGGCCCGACGGAATACACCGAGGGAGTATTCTCTGCCTTCGACGTCTCCTACTGGGACGCCGATCACCGTAGCGAGGCTAACCCCTCCGCGGGTGCCCGGACTAAATCCCCGGTCCGGTCACCCGTAGCCTCTGCTAGGGCGGCATCAGGCGCAGGTACTCGCGCCTGCGTCGCCCCAGTCGCCCGTGGAGGACCGTGTCAGCGTGGAGTCTTTCCTCCCGCACACGGTCCGCCGCCTCCTTCCGCGAGACGACAGGCTCGTAGAAGGCGGCAACGGCATTCCAGTTCTAGACGCTGGCAACCATCTCCTTAGCGATGGTCGTCAGCGTCAGGTCGGCACCGATAATCGCGACGAGTTCACGGCGAAAGATTACCTGGTAGGATCAAGTCTCAACTTATATAAGTCCTACTGTCGGGCCCAGGTCTTTGCCACAAGAGGAGAATTGACTTACTATTCCACGCTGGTGAGACTTGTTAGTATAGGGTTTTATTTCGAGTTTTACTTCTTGTTTTGATGTTATCTGCATATATCCCTTAGTCGTTTATAGACGGGTAAAAGAGGGGGTGGTTAATTGTATTCTTACTCCCTAACAACACGGATGGTTGCCTACATTATGTGGAGGAAATTGACATACCACGCTAGTAAGAACGGTTAGTATCGGGTTTATATTCCCAGAAAGAAAAACTTAATAATCATCATCATCAACGCAGCCCACATACGTCCTACTTTTGGACTCGGGCCTACTCCACAATGGATGGGTATTTGAATTACTATACCATGCTGGTCAGACATGTGGGTATAAGGTTTCACTTCGAGTTTTCCGTCTCTTGCACAGATGTTATGTGCACTCATACTCATTTATTACGTAAAGCCAATTTACATGTCAATTTTAAGGATATTACATTATTATTATTATTACATTAGTACAATTATTTACAATTAATTTTCATGATATCATCAAAACTGTAAAAAGTTTGCTCGACCAGCCAACGTTTAAGACGCGTTTTAAATCCACGAAGGGTAGTTGTCATACAAACTGTGCTCGGCAGCTTGTTGTATACCGCCGGCCCCACGACATGAGTTGTTTTGGAGGTCTTTGTCAACGTTCGTTTTATGCTAATTAAGTTATTCGCATTTCTGGTATTGTAAGAGTGAATGTCCTTGTGTCTATTGTACTGCGCCAGGTTTATTCTTACATAAGTGGCCACCTGAAAGATGACTATGGAGGGCACGGTCATGATGCCCAGTTTTTTAAAATGTGGTGGTGTGGTTTTTTTTTTTTGTCGGTGGGCTGCGGTCGGCGCGCCTCCGCACCACTCCGTCCGGGGCGACAGAGGGGCTTAAGCACGCAACTCCCGCAACCCACCCGAAAACCACCTCGCCTTCGTCATTGGGCCGACCACCGGAGCAGGTTTACTTGTCGTCAGTGGTCGGCCCGACGGAATACCCCCCTACGTGGGGTACCCTCCCATCGACCGACGTCCCCCCCTCGGGGAGGACGTCGGTCTTTCCTCACGCGGTCAGCCTCTCGGCGGGTGACGGACTAATCCCCGGTCACGTCACCCGCGGCCTCGGCTAGGGCGGCATGAGGCGCAGGTAGTTGCGCCTACGCCGCCCCAGTCGCCGGCGGCGGATCTCCTCATCGAGGCTGCGCTCCTCGCGCAGGCGATCCGCCGCCTCCTTCCGCGAGATCACCGTCTCGCAGAAGGCTGCGACCGCGTCCCAATTCCCGACGCTGTCGACCATCGCCCTAGCGATAGCCGGCAGCGTCAGATCCGTACCGATGATTGCGACGAGTTCACAGCGCTGCACTGCCCAAGCCCCGCAGGCCTCGAGCGTATGGCGCGCCGTGTCCTCGTCGCAATCGCAGTGGTGGCAGGACGGTGTACTCTCACTCCTAACGACCTTGTGCAGGTATTTGGCGAAGCACCCGTCAAAACCCGCACCAGTCGGAAGGAGAGCACCCCGTGCCGCCTTTCCAACCACTGCATCAGCACCGGCCGGAAGGCCTCCACGGTTCGCACCCCGAACCGAGGCCTCTCCAGCCGGACTGCCCAACGGGCAATGACGTCTCGGCGGGCGTCGACGCGCCAGGCGGTGAGATCCCTTAACGAGACCACACCGCCCCCCGCTCGCACCCCCGTCATTTTAAAATGTGGTCTAACAGATACATTCTTGGGAATCCCAACAATGGCTCTAATGGCCCTCTTTTGCATACGGAAGGCTCGTTCCCATTCCGCAGCCATACCCCACAGTTCTACGCCATATTGCAGAACTGAGTGGACAGTTGCAAAGTAGCACGAACGTGCCACTGTCGGCGCCACCGCACGAGCAATGCGTCGTAGCGTGAAACACTACCCACCCTACTACAAACATACTGGACATGACCGTTCCACTTAAGAGCGGCATAGATTTTAAAACCGAGAAAATTTATTGTTTCAGTTTGTTGCATGCGCGTCCCATCGACGGTAACAATAAACCGGCGATTTTTTCTACCGGATAGACCGAAATGCATAAAATGAGTTTTATTTAAATTTAACACTAACCCGTTGATGCGGAACCATCTGGCGATTTGGGAAGTTGCTAAATTGAGCTTCTGTTCAAGTAAGTCAACAGAGTCAGCATGTACAACTGCGGCTACGTTATCGGCATTCATCAAGATGTTCGCCGCAGTTACCGACTCTGGAAGATCGTTTAAGAGTAGAGAACAGCATGTTTGATATAGACGAGCCCTGTGGAACACCTATTACTGATTTCGCAGGGTCAGATCTAGTCTGACCTTTATTTGCAAATACTATCTGCGATCTATTCGTCAGCATGTCGATGAGCAAGCGAAGCTCCGCGTAAACCATAGTGCTGCAGTTTAATTGCGAGCACTTAATAGTTGGTAACATCGAACGCTTTTGAGAGGTCACAGAAAATGACAGATACCTGCTGCCTGCCTTCACGCGCAGCCATAACACGACGTATCAATTCCCTAGTTAAGGATGTCATGGACCGACCCTTGCGGTAGGCATATTGGCAGTCCGCTAATATCTTGGTGGATACAATAAAGCTCAATACACGAGAACTTAATCCGTTCTCGAAGACCTTCGCAATAACGGGGATTATTGAAACGGGTCTATACGCATCTATTGCCGACCTTTTACCCTTACCTTTAAAAATCGGGGTTACTTTGGCCATTTTTAGTGCTTCAGGGTACGTACCCTCCTTCATACAGTCATTGAACAGTTCAGTCAACAGGGGGGAGAGTGCAGTCACTGACATTCTAATCACTTTCATACTTAGTCCGTATACATCCTTAGATGGTTTAGGAGGTATACGTGCAGTGATTAAGTGATGCACTTCCTCAACACTAAATCGCTGTAATCTAAGCGAATTACTTGCCATCAGCGTGGCCGCAAGCAGTACGCACCGAACTTGTGTAACATTAGGTGTTCCGCAAGACAGAGCTGCAGTTATGAACCGTTTGTTCATAGCATTTACCGCTTCTTGTTTATTACTGAAGACGGAATCATCCAAGTTCCTTATTACATCGGTAATGTCTAGCTTGAGCTTAGAGTTCTTTCCTCTCTCCCCATTGACTATGGACCACATAGCCTTTGAGGCATTACTACTCGTCACAATGTAGTTGTTATAATAATTATATTTACTATTCTTGAATAAATTGTCATATACTAATTTCATATCACTAATAATATCTTTCAATAAATTATTATTCGGATATTGCTCGCTACACCTTGTAATGTCAAAAAGTAACGCTTTATATTCTCTAATATCGCTCGTAATCTGCGAGGTATTCATTTTCTTATTAGTGAGTTTTTTTAAAGGAAAGCAGATCTCGAACTTATTAGCTACAGTATTTGTTGAAGCGCAAGCTATATCGGCAACACATTTACACCGACTTTTAATTTTATCCCAGTCAATACTAAACAAGGAAGATTGGAATTGTTCTATATTCCTTTGTGAGAAAATCCTTAAATAACTGGGTTCATTTTTATGATATTTTACTTTTTGTGGGGTAATTTCACTTTTTTACGCCTAAATGGTCACTTAGATTAGTTTTTAACGATGTAGTTCGCACTAATGATGATGGTATATTAGAGTATACGTGGTCCAAACACGTCGATGAGGTGGCCATAATTCGCGTAGGGAAATTAACTTCATTAGTCATATTATAGGTTAGTAAAACGTCAGCGAGTTTCCTTGCATCATAGCTTCTGTCATCTAAACAGTTGATATTAAAATCACCTACTATAATGCAGTCTACTCCTAATTCGCTAACTTTATCGAGCTAACATTTAAACGAATAAAAAAAATCATTTACATTAATAAGATTACTTCTATAAATACAAATTATCGTCAATTGCACGTCTAGTAAATCGATGGCAGAAATTTCGCAACATCTATCTTTAGACAATTTAATTAATTCACAATTTACATTTGATATGCTCCCTTATAAACAAACAAGAACCACCATGTATTGATTGCTGCCTACAATAGCTCGATGCTAATAAGAAGCCGTCTATATTAACGCAACTCAATTGATCCGAAGATAGCCAGTGCTCTGTTAACGCAAGGACATCACAACGCAACTCCTCCCGCAGAAGTACCTCCAGTTGTTGCGTTTTCTTGTGTAGCGAGCATATATTTTGATGACATACAACAGTAATCCCTTGATTCGTATTCTTTTTAAGCGAAGCATATTTTTTGTAACCCCTTACTTCATCAAACAAGTGAGCGTTGCAATTGTTCCGCGCGACTGGCACTGCGGTAGGGATGCTCGATGAACATCGATGTTCGATGATCATCGATGTTGAAAGGAAAAACATCGATGTTTTAACATCGATGTAGAAAGGAAAACATCGATGTCGAAAAGGAAACATCGTGGAATGTCGGGGTAATGATGGAAACGCAGCTGCGAAGGAAATTTCCTAAAAAAAAAAGCCCATTAAGCTCATTGCCCGCAGGATTTTATATCTTCGCCGTAACATCGATGTCATAACTCCCGCCGTAATGTTACAACATTCGACAGATTTCCTAAAAAAAAAAAAGGTCATCAAAATTTCCCTGGAAGATTTTATGTTCTCGTAGTAACATCGATGTCAAAAACTTTCAACAGATTACCTAAAAAAAAAAAGCTCATTAAAATATGCCACGAGTTTTATATAACATCTTTGTTATACAACTTCGATGATATCGATATTTCTATAACATCGATGTTTCCGTAACATCGATGTTCGGTGTTCGATAAACATCGAACATCGATGTTGGGCTTTCGATGTTGACATCGATGTTAACATCGATCATCCCTACACTGCGGGCGATGTTCACGCCGAGCTCCGCCGATTGTAAACCCCACGCGGCGCCGGGACCGGTACGAAATCAATCCGATATCTTTACACCTTGGGGCCACGAGGCTGGCGCACAAATTTGGTTGTACAGACTTTCGGGGAAACCAATGACGAAGACCGCGTGTTTATCAGTCATAATTTCATGTTTAAGTACTGTATATTGTTCGCATATTACTGTACTGTATATTCCCTAGTCGTCAGGCAAGATAGGGCACTCCCTATCTACGAATTGTATTCTAACTGCGTCTCCACACTTCAAAAACTTAATAGCTTTTCTTTACGGAACGGTGCAGCCAATAGTTGTAAGGTGCATTTTGAAGTATGCTTCTGATAAAGTAATAAACTACTTTGGATCTCAAACTTTGGTACCGTTGTTCGTGGGGGTTGGAGATCGTTTAACGCCTGGTGTCGCTCTGTGCGTCTACTATTGGTGATTTCATCCCGTACTCTTTTGCTTTCGTCATGAATATCATGTTGTTGTAGAAAAAGAAGTCAGTGTCTTATCAGATACTGAAGGAAATATAATTGTTCATTCGTCATCATCATTTCAGCTCATACATGTCCCACTGTTGGGCTTGGCCCTCCTCCGCTATGGGAGGGCAATTGACCTACTATACCACGCTGGTCAGACGTGTTGGTATAGGGTTTTGTTTCGAGTTTTCCTTCTCTTGCATAGATATTATATGCATATTATATCCCTTAGTCGTCTTTTACGACATCCACGGGCATAATAGGGGGGTGGTGAATTGTATTCTTACTCCGTCACCACACGGAAAATAATAATAATTGTTCGGATACTTATTATTTCTGTCTTAAAAGACGACTGAGGGATATAATTGACCATGTTCCCGTGGTTATATTTGTTTAGTCCCTATTCCAGTGGGAAATAAAATATAGTATACTAACGCCCTCGCTTCGCTTCGGTTTCAGTCACCTTACCCGCGACGTAATTCCCGCTCCCGTGGGAATACCGGGATAAAATATAGCCTATGTTACTCCCTGACATTATAGCTATCAATTTGTAAAAGAATTTTTGAAATCGGGTCGGTGGTTTAAGTGTGAAAGCGTAACAAACAAACATGCTTACTTTCACATTTATTATATTAGTAAGGATGTTACTCGCTGATAATGTAGCTTTCTATAGGTGAAAGAATTTTAAAAAATCGGTCCAGCCATGAGAGTGTAATGAACAAACAAACAAACTTACTTTGCCATTTATAATATTAGGATTGCTCTTATTATGATTACCAATGAAAATTAATAATTATTTTTTGCCGAGTTACAATTATTTAAGCTTAACCACGCCAACATTTTTTTTTACACTTTTTCAAAACAATTGACACGATAGTTGAAATAGGAATTGGATGACAAGGATAATTGTGAACTAATGACTTCCTGCAAACAAAATGGGAAAATATTTTGTATTTTAGTTAAAATATGACACTTCTATCGATATTTGATGAAAAATTACAATGCATGCTAGATTATTCTATACTAGCAACTCGCCCTTTTTTTTTGGGATGGGTCGCGGTGGGCGCACTTCTCGCATCATTCCGTCCGGGGCAACAGAGGGGCGTAAGCACGCACACCCGCAACCCACCCGAACACTACGTCGCCTTCGTCGTTGGACCGACCACCGGAGCAGGGTTACTTGTCATCAGTAATCGGTAGCAATCCGCCCTCGCGTCGTTTCGATTTCAGTTGCCTTACCCGCGTCGTTCCCGTTCTCGTGGGAATACCGGGATAATGTATATAAATATTACCTAAATTACTCCATGATAACATAGCTTTCCATTGGTGAAAGAATTTTTGAAATCGGTTCAGTGGTTTAAGCGTGAAAGCATAACAAACACACTTATTTTCGCATTTATAATATTACTAGGAACCCGCCCTCGCTTCGCTTCGGTTTCAGTCGCCTTACCCGCGTAGTTCCCGTTCCCGTGAGAATACCGGGATAAAATATAGCCTATGTTACTCCCTGATATTAAAGCTTTCCATCGATGAATGAATTTTTGAAATCAGTTCGGTAGTTTAAGCGTGAAAGCGTAACAAACAAACAAACAAACAAACTTACTTTCGCATTTATAATATTAGTAAGGATTAGTAAGGATGTTACTGCCTGATATTATAACTTTCCATTGATGAGAAAAATTTTGAAATCGGTTCGGTGGTTTAAGCGTGAAAGCGTAACAAACAAACAAACTTACTTTTGCATTTATAATATTAGTAAGGATATTCTAGATTAAATTGCCATTTTACAGATTCATAAAGGCCAATTTATTTTCACTTCCAATATGTCTTAATATTATTAGTCCCAGGATGAGTCCCGCTCGATATTTTTTTAGGTAAGCTGTAGGTTTTTGGGAATACACAATTTCTCTCCTATTATGGAGGAGGCTCGAGCCCAACAGTGGGAGGTACATGAGTTGAAATTAAATGAATGAATGAATTACTGATATTAACAGATAATGTTATAAATTGATTAAGTTGACTTACACTATTGAATTGGGCAAGCCTATAATAATACTCGGTTGACATCAGCATCCGGGCCCATATGAGGTACTTGGGCCTGGTATTCGACGGGCGGAGGTGGTTCCGGGAGCATTTCCGCAGGCTCGCTCCACGGCACGTCGGCGCGGCGTCCGCCCTATCGTGGCTTATGCCGAACGTGGGCGGACCGAGCGCTGCGTGCCTGTACTACTGTACGCGGGGGTCATCCGGTCGATGGCCCTGTACGGCGCACCGATGTGGGCGGGGTCCATGACCGTCCGACTTAGGGCCCTTCTGTGGCGACCACAGAGGGTCATGGCGGTCAGGGCCATCCGCGGATACCGCACGGTGGCGACGGAGGCAGCGTGCCTATTGGCCGGGACTCCCCCGTGGGACCTGGAGGCGGAGATGCTCGCCGGACTATATCGGCGGGTGACGGGGGTGCGAGCGGGGGGCGGTGTGGTCTCGTTAAGGGATCTCACCGCCTGGCGCGTCGACGCTCGCCGAGACGTCATTGCCCGTTGGGCAGTCCGGCTGGAGAGGCCTCGGTTCGGGGTGCGAACCGTGGAGGCCTTCCGGCCGGTGCTGATGCAGTGGTTGGAAAGGCGGCACGGGGTGTTCTTCTTCCGACTGGTGCAGGTTTTGACGGGGCATGGGTGCTTCGCCAAATACCTGCACAAGGTCGTTAGGAGGGAGAGTACACCGTCCTGCCACCACTGCAATTGCGACGAGGACACGGCGCGCCGTACGCTCGAGGCCTGCGCGGCTTGGGCAGTGCAGCGCTGTGAACTCGTCGCAATCATCGGTACAGACCTGACGCTGCCGGCTATTGCTAGGGCGATGGTCGACAGCGTCGGGAATTGGGACGCAGTCGGAGCCTTCTGTGAGACAGTGATCTCGCGGAAGGAGGCGGCGGATCGCCTGCGTGAAGAGCGCAGCCTCGATGAGGAGATCCGCCGCCGGTGACTGGGACGGCGTAGGCGCAACTACCTGCGCCTCATGCCGCCCTAGCCGAGGCCGCGGGTGACATGACCGGGGATTAGTCCGTCACCCGCCGAGAGGCCGACCGCGTGAGGCAAGACCGACGTCCTCCCCGAGGGGGGGGACGTCGGTCGATGGGAGGGTACCCCAATAGGGGGTATTCCGTCAGCCCACCACTGATGTCAAGTAACCCTGCTTCGGTGGTCGGCCCAACGACGAAGGCGACGTGGTTTTCGGGTGGGTTGCGGGAGTTGCGTGCTTAATCCCCTCTGTCGCCCCGGACGGAGTGGTGCGGAGGCGCGCCGACCGCAGCCCACCCACAAAAAAAAAGCCTATAATAATAGCTGTAATTAGTAATTTAATAAATAAATAAATAATGAAATAAAAGTTTTTTTCGCAATAAAAGAAACTTTTTCTCTCAAAGAAAAACCTCGAAAAAGAAACTCTAAGGATCGAACTAGGGTTATCTAGGTTAAGGTACTTCTCAATTTGCCGACTGAGTTGTTTTTACTTTCAATGGCAATGGCTAAATTTACCATGATATTATTATTTTTTTTTGATTGCCTGATGAAACGAGACTTTCTATGAATAAATTCTATCAAGATCGATTTATTGTCTCCGAAATCTCCTGCATACTAAATTTCATGCGAAACTTTGGAGCCGTTTCTTACGTTCTGAATATATAGAAATATACAATAACTTCTCTTTTAAAGATATTCATCATCATCATCATCTCAGCCCATATACGTCCCACTGTTGGGCTCGGGCCTCCTCCATAATGGAAGGGTAATTGACCCACTATACCACGCTGGTCAGACGTGTTGGTATAGGGTTTTATTTCGAGTTTTCCTTCTCTCGCATAGATGTTATATGCGTTTTATAACCCTTAGTCGTCTCGTACGATCACCCACGGGTAAGTTAGGGGGTGGTGAATTGTATTCTTACTCCGTCACCACACGGAAGTTAAAGATATTAATTAGATTAGATAAAAAAGGAGTCGTCGCTCAGGACGCTTGGCAGATGTAAAAATTCGAAATTATTTTGTACAAGTAGAATATGCATTAAAGAATAGATTACGGTAGGAACGAATATGGCATAAAGCATTAATAAAAAACTACGATTATTTTTTCAGAAAATGAAATAATATTGAAATATTACGATTATTTTTTCAGAAAATGATGATTTTTATTCAATAAGCATTTATTATCATTAGTATGCACTATTGGTATGTGTTTAGGTTAATAATTTATTTTGAGCTCAAGGGCGTTGCACAAAATTCTAAAACAGGTTATGGGTTCGTTACACAAATGTATACATCCTAGCGTGGTGTCAACGCCAACAGCGACAGTAAAGAAACAGTAATATTGATACTGAAAATTTATTCCACTCTTTTATCATGTATATTATAAAAGTTTGAAGTCTTATCAGTGACAGCAGAATTGGGCTTCACATTTCAGCTCATATGGAGTGTATATACTACTAGGCTCGAGCCTCCTTCATAACAGGAGAAAAATTGATCTACAATACCACATTAGTCAGACGTGTTGATATAGGGTTTTATTGATGTGAAATATTTATAGGCGAGAGTGATTCCGATCGTTGGCGTGCCGTTTTTTTTTTGTGTGTGACCTAGTTGTTAGCCTCAGATGGCTGTGACAACTTTACCCGGACTGGTGGGTGAGGGTTGAGGGCTCTCAACCCGTACGGCGTGCCGTTAACGCCACGCTTGGATATGTATATTTGTGTAACGAAACCATAACCTGTTTTAGAATTTTGTACAACGCCATCTAGAGAGTTCAAAATAAATTATTAACTAGGGACACGATATCGAAACGAAAGTATCGATACTGTACCTACTCATGAGTAGTATCGAAGAAAAAGTATCGCACTCAATAAAGTATCGAAACAAAAGTATCGATACTCCAAAGTATCGAGTACTGAGTACTTTTCCTAGAATCCAGGTCATGATGACCTTTTTCTTAGGAGTTTGTTTTATGTGTTCGGATTAAAATATGTCGGGCCACTTTTTAGAAGGTTCGTTATGCTCTACCTAGATGGCGTTACCATAAGCATGAGCCGCAAGGTCAAATTTAACATGGATACTTTGTACAATTTGTTCGATACGATGCCTGCCTAAAAGTACTCATTGAGTAAAAGTATCGAATAGAAAGTATCGAGTACAATAGTATCGGTATCGAAAGACAAGTACTCGATACCTAAAAGTATTGATACTTTTTTCGTGTCCTTATTATTAACCTAAACACATACCTATAGTGTATAGTAACGAAAATAAATGCTTTTTGAATAAAAATCATCATTTTCTGAAGAAAGTCATAATATTTTATTAATACTTTATGTCATATTAGTTCCTGTCGTAATCTGTTCTTTTATGCATATATACTTGTACAAAATAATTTCTATCTTTCACATCTGCCAGGCATCTTGAGCGATGGCTCCCTTTTTTGAGTTTTCCTTCTCTTGATGTGATATTTGAAGCATATTTAATCTATTAGTCATCTTTTACTACACTCACACAAAATAGAGGGCGGTAAATTGTATTTTTTACTTCGTCACAACACAGAAAAAATTGGCTTAGGGTCGCCACACACGGGCTACCGGCTACAACTACAAAACGTCGCCACCGGCCTATTTCTTGTAGTTTTCATACATTTTATATGGACTCGCCGCATACGGTTGACGCCGGTGGCCGCCACAGGCTACAAATCGTCGTTGCTCGCGTCTTGTGGCCCACACCGGCCACTAAGCGTCGATACAAAACTTCGCCACACGCTACTCGTGCGATTCCCCAGCCCTCTCTCCCATACCTCAGTTAACTACGGCTTCGTCTTCTACGACGATTTTTTATCAGAAGCAGCGTAATTAAACCTTCTTCATCAAAGTACATTATGATACTGCGCGCATGTGTTAAAAAAAGTAGCATCCACCAACGGCAAGTGTCGACCACCGGCCACAAGTGGCTATCGCGCGCTTCAGCTACCTTTGTAACCACTTCTAGCTTCTTGTGGCGGCGTTTGTGGCTGTCGCGTGTGGCCTGTGTGCGGCGACCCTTAGATGTCACTTACTAATTCCGTCTGTATGCAGCCACAAATGCACAATTGGCCTTTACCAAGTGTAAATTTATTCAAATATTCATTGAAGCCACTGTCCGGGTGTAAAAACAAGGCAGTGTTACTATCATTGTGAATTTATAACTTCAGCATATGAAGTAATATATTATTTTAGATAGTGGGGAATAATACCTCAACCATGTGGTGACGGAGTAACAATACAATTCACCACTCCCTATCTTGCTCGTGGATGTCGTAAAAGACGACTATCATTTTCATCATTTCAGCTCATAAACGTCCTACTGCTGGGCTAGAGCCTCCCCCACAATAGGAGGGAAATTGACCTTACTATATCATACTGATCAGATAGGTTAGTATAGGGTTTTATTTAGAGTTTTCCTTCTCTTGCATAGATGTTAAATGCATATTATATCCCTAAGTCGTCTCTTACGACATCCACGGGCAAGATACGGAGTAGGGAATTGTATTATTTTTCCGTCACCACACGGATAAAGATGACTAAGGTACATAATCAAATCAAATAACATCTGTACAAGAGAAGGAAAACTCGAAATAAAACCCTATACCAACATGTCTGTCCAGCATGGTATAGTAGGTCAAATTCCCTCCTATTGGGGAGGAGACTTAAGCCCAGCAGTGGGATATGTATGAGCTGAGACGACGATAGCGAATACCTTCACCGACATTGACAGATGGGTTAGTGATGGCGGTTGGTCCCAGAAGACTTGCTGCCTGGGCTCATATTGTTTCCTCAGTTTTTGGGCAGTAGGTTTGTGTGGTAACGGAGTAAGAACACAATTCACCACTCCACCCCTTCTTACTTTTGGGTGTCGTAAATGACGACTAAGGGATGTGATATTCATATAACATCTATACAAGAGAAGGAAATGTGTAAAAAAAAACAAAAAAAAAAAGCCGCTCATGGATGTTAAAGAATCGGTATTAATCGGTTCAGTAGCAATGGTTAAGGAACACGGTAGGATATAGGGCCTCATGCCGCCCATTCGAAGTCCTGGTCAGATTGGGCAGGGTATCCAGACCATAGCTTACCATAAAAAAAGGTGTAAGACAATCGAAATAGAAGGGACAATAAAATTGTCTTACTCAAATATTTGTGCCCATAAATTAGTAAATAAGTTAACGTTATAGACAAGAGCGTAGGCGCTTTTCCGGCATGGTGGCTTCGCTGAATATTTGAATAAATTTACACTTTGTAAGTGGATATATTTGTAATTTCGCGCAAACCGAAACAATTAGTCTCGTTTTAGCAATTTTCTTTACTATGTTAAGGTCTTAGAGTTGTTAAATAAGTATTTTTGTTTTATTTCAATAGTCTATGTTATTTATTCCAATGCTGAACGTTGGCAGCGACGAATATTATCAAGCCTTACTTTGCTCGCTTCGTCACCCCATGGTAAATAATCAATTAATTAAAAAAAAGTGTACCTATGTACGCACTAAGACATTGCACTTCTTTGGCGTAACAAGACAATATTTGTTATAACGCATATAGTTGACGTTTGTGACGGTGTGCGCGCGCGCATCGTAAAAAATTATGGCTAGCTAAGTTAAGGGTGTCGATTTTTCATGATGGTGTACGAGCGCGTCGAAAAAAAATCTTCTAATCATTTTTCTTTAATGCACCAAAAGATATATTGCTTCAATAAAAACAATTAATTGATATATACTTTAAGTAAATACTGTATAAAGTCGCCGTGATACAATGATGTTTCGATCACATTTTCACCAGTACATAATATCACTTCGTAAGAACTGGTCCCTAATAAAATTATTTCTTTATGACTGTTACTTTTAGCCCTTGATGCGTTGTTACTTTTCCCAAAGCTTCCATTCTTATTATTGGACGCCTAAGTTATTGGTTCCTCGCCAAAATCCAGCAATCCCTTCTTATTGAGCTAGAAAGCAGTAAAATGAGCAAACAATAGCTCAATGTACTTGGTTTGGCGTTCATCCAACGTTGCAAGTTATTGTACCGGCTATCCAATTTATTGCTGAGATAATATAAGTATGAGTAAGGAACATGCCATGCTCTAAGCCTTTGCTTTGTGCCTTATCAGAATGGCATAATATCTAGGCAGTTAAGGAGGTAATCTGCTTCTGAATAGGTCATACGTATTCTCAAGTTTACTCGAATATTTAGAATGATTGCCGTAAGATTTAAGGTCTGTTTATATGAGAAGATCACACTGTCGACAGTTTTCTGTCTATTTCTGCGCGCTGATCCGTGTAAGGTAGCTCCATACTCTCGCAGAAAATCAACGTCTGAGTAGTAGCAATTTGTTGTTGTATTTCGTTCGCTGAGCAAGAGAGCCGAAAACTCAACTTTTTCAGTGTTTGCGTGTAGTGAGTTTCTTCACAGTAGGCAGCAGCCTAGTAAAGGTTCATAAGCGGTTGTATCAAGAGTGCTTTATGCTCATGGCAACAAAAGTAATATAAGTAATATATAATCATAACAAAGTATTGAATTTAGTTTAACCCTAAATATTTTTTTGGTGGTAGTAAACTTAAATATTTCTATGGAGCTTGGTTTATAAGGCACCTGAAAATACTTAATATGCTTGTAATTTAAATAAATATTATCATCATAATTTCAACTCATATACGTCCTACTGCTAGGCTTGAGTCACCTCAAATATAGGAAGAAGACCCACTGTGCCTCCATCACCTAGCGTGATACACACGCTGTTCAGACGGATTAGTATAGGGATTTAATTCAAGTTTTCTTTCTCTTGCAAAAATATAGTTTGCATATCCCTTAGTCGTTTTTTATGGCATGTATAATATAAGGATAGATGAAATGTATTGTTACTCCGTTACACACGGAAAATTTAATAAATATATAAAACGATGATTTTGGGACTAATTAATCACTGTTTTTAATTTATTTATTCTGTTTAAGTGATAATATTTCCGTGTGGTGACGGAGTAAGAATACAATTCACCACTCCCTATCTTGTGCGTGGATGTCGTAAAAGACGACTATGGGATATAAAATGTACATATCATCTGTGCAAGAGAAGGAAAACTCGAAATGAAACTCTATACCAACATGTCTGACTGTACCATATAGTAGGTCAAATTCCCTCCCATTGTGGAGGAAGCCCGAGCCCAACAGTTCAGTCGATTATGGTCGACGATTATTATGGTCTTAATGTGAATTCGTGCTAAGTGCCAAAACCCGTTTAGTTTAGTTTTTTAAACTATAATTTTCTATTATTTTATCTGCAGCCATTGTTATTAAAAAAAAAATGGGTGCGTGTACTTATGTACGCGCGTGAGAAGTTATACTTCTTTGGCATCATTAAAAAATAGTTTTTAATTGCATGCAAATAATTAATTACAATAAAATAATAGAAGGATTGGAAAAGGATAATCAACAAAGTTTAGTTTAATAGTCATCAAATTTAAACTAAAAAAATCTTAGATTGATCTTAGATATCAATAATTAATATTAAAAATTGAAAATTAATATATTTATATAATAATATATTTAATATATATATTTCAAATATATATATTTAATATAAATTTATATAATATATAATTAATATATATATATATATATATAATTATTAAAAACAAAATTTAGAGAATAATAAATATATAAGACATAATTTGTACTAAATATTATAAGATTCTTAATTTTAAATGTTTATTATTGATTATTTAATATTTTAAATATAAATTTAATAATAAATTCAAAAATTGAATTTAAGGTTAAGTAGACAGGTTCATACTGTTAATTTTGTGTCACAGATGCGCGCGCATCTTAAAATTTCACTCAATGCGCGGTTAAGCAGACAACTTCATACTGTTAATTTTGTGTCACAGATGCGCGCGCATCTTAAAATTTCACTCATCATTTTTTCATAACGCGCCTAAAGAAGTATAACTTCAAAAATTGGATGACATATACATGGTTTATTAACAGTATAGAGTACAAGAGTGTTTTTAATTGCAATCTTACACTTAAAAAGTAAATAGAGCAATATTACAGTAATATTTTTAATCCCACTTAATAAGGGGCAAGCCTGTTGCCCTTGTTTAAGCTCCGCAGTTCCAAATTTCGAGCTTGTTACAGAGAATTTGTCTGGAAAATCCTTGAGAATCAAGAATATTTGCAGGCCTATACATATATATTTTTTTTAATTCTGACGTACGAGATTATAAATGCTAATGTTACTATATATAATTTGATATAATTTAAATCCTCATCATAATTGTTCTTGTCAGAATTATCTGAGGTCGACGCAATTTGTCCTTTTTCATCTATATATCATATTAGCAACCCACCCTCGCTTCGGTTTCAGTCGCATTACCCGCGGCGTAGTACCCGTTTCCGTGGGAATACCGGGATAAAATGTAGCCTATGTTACTCCCTGATATTATAGCTTTCCATTGGTGAAAGAATTTTTGAAATCGGTTCGGCGGTTTAAGCGTGGAAGCGTAACAAACAAACAAACAAACAAACATCCTTACTTTCGCCTTTGTAATATTAGTAAGGATATATATAACGATTGGTTGGGCGCCGTGCTGCATCACTATCAGATCGGTCACATCGCGATGTAATAAAATAACACTTCGGATGGCTACTTTTTAAAACTATATTCAATAATTAACGTTAACGCAATTTTCTATTATAGCTAATGGTTACGTATGCCGACGGATAAATTAAGAGTTTGGGAAACGCGGTGAATTTGATTCAACCTGGCAGCAGCAACGACCGATCGCTCTCGAGTCTCGTTCCCAACTGAGTATTCAACGGACCGCTCTCGGTAATATTTCAAACGTTGACGGTCAAACGACAAATATCAAAAATCATTGCCAACGTTGTATCGAACACACCCAAATATAATACTTGACGTTTCCGTAATCGATTGGTTCTTAAAAACTATTAAGATATGGTGCCAGAGGTAGTGACGCTGCGACATATATATTTCTTGTGTACGTGTATGTCACTGCACTTCTCCTAAACGGTTGTTGAAACCAATGTTGATTAAATTTTTTGTGTGTGTTCAAAGGGATTCGAGAATGGTTGAGATTCATAAATATATAATATGAAAAAAAAAATGTGTGTGTGTATATATGTTATCGAAGGAAACGCTATGGATGGGTCAATTTCCCTCATATTGTGGAGGAGCCCAGTAGTGGGATATGTGTGTGTGATTGTTCTCTTTTCATCTTTAACGTCATCTTCATCATCCTGCCTTTGTAAAGTTCTTAGCCATAAGACACAAGCTCTGACAACACACAAGAATTTAAGGGTTGGTAGTAGTTTCTAGCCGCTACCAGACAGCACTTGTGTCTGGGTATTATTTGAATTGCTCGACGTTCGGCCTCGAAGATTTACGAATCAAGGATTTATTCAATCAGAGTATCTATATATTAATACGTGAAGCAAAAACTTTGTACCTCTTTTTACGAAAATTACGTGGATGGATAAGTATGAAATTTGGCACAGTTGAAGTATATAATGAGGAGAAGTGCATAAAACGAAATTAAATTTCATATAATAATGGATTAGAAATGCATTAAATTAATTAAAAAGGCATTACGCACACTATAACGCAATCGCTACACGCACACACACGTTTGTTTGAGTGTGTTGCGTAGCAACGCTAATACACTTTTATTTACGGTTAAAATCTCTGGTCGAACTGAATGTCAAAAAATCATAATTATGATGACAATGTCTTATAGAGATTTGTGCTTATATATTAGTTATTAGTGAAATACAGCTTGGTCAATTTACAATTATCTATACCAATAAATACAATTGGAGTGTCTGTTTGTAATGTCAAAATAATAGGCTTTTTTCATGCAACCACGGTTATTTGCACGACACCTATGCCTAAAATAGCAATTAAAAAATTTTTGTCTGTCTGTCTGTCTGTTTGTTCCGGGAAATCTTCAAAACGGCTGGACCGATTTCAAAAATTCTTTTTGAAATCGGTCCAGCCGTTTTGAAGAATATCAGGGCGTAAACTAGGCTATATTTTATCCCGGTATTCCAACGGGAACGGGAACTACGCGGATAAAACGACTATAATCTATAACCGAAGCGAAGCGAGGGCGGGTTGCTAGTAGTAAATAAATTTCCCTCCCATAGTGGAGGAGGCCCTAACCTACATTAGGACGAACGGAACTATAAAGAAATATTATTCAGAAAGTCACTTTATTGTAAGGAATCATTATGGAAATATTAAACGTTAACACAATTCGCGGTCCAACAGAAAGAGCAATTTGTAAAGTAAGAAGCACTTAAAAGTTTTTGCTTTTAAATGTCTCATTTACTGTTTGAAATACTTTGTTCTAAAATATCAAAAAGTTATATGAATTTTAGACGCTTTTCTCTCGGTAAATTGCATCAGAAAGTAACGTTATAACAAAGCGGTTATTGTTATTTCAGTGGCTGCTGTAATATAGATATTTCAGTGGCTGCTGTAATATAGATATTTCAGTGGCTGCTGTAATATAGATATTTCAGTGGCTGCTGTAATATAGATATTTCAGTGGCTGCTGTAATATAGATATTTCAGTGGCTGCTGTAATATAGATATTTCAGTGGCTGCTGTAATATAGATATTTCAGTGGCTGCTGTAATATAGATATTTCAGTGGCTGCTGTAATATAGATATTTCAGTGGCTGCTGTAATATAGATATTTCAGTGGCTGCTGTAATATAGATATTTCAGTGGCTGCTGTAATATAGATATTTCAGTGGCTGCTGTAATATAGATATTTCAGTGGCTGCTGTAATATAGATATTTCAGTGGCTGCTGTAATATAGATATTTCAGTGGCTGCTGTAATATAGATATTTCAGTGGCTGCTGTAATATAGATATTTCAGTGGCTGCTGTAATATAGATATTTCAGTGGCTGCTGTAATATAGATATTTCAGTGGCTGCTGTAATATAGGTACGCGGTAGCGTGTCAAGCTATATTCAAACAAATTGGCAACTTGCACAGAGGCCAAAGAGGCTCGAGCCTCTGTCACAATAGAAATGAAATTAACCTACTATTCACGTTGGTCAGATGAGATAGTAAAAGGTTTTATTTCGAGATTTCCTTCTCTTGCATAGAAACATCTATCTTCATATTATAATAAATTAGTCGTCTTTTACCACATTCACGGGCCAAGAAAGGTCGCGGTGAATTGTATTCTCACTCCGTCACCACATGAAAAATATTGTATAAGTAAAATAAAAAATCCTTAATCTAATTCAAATTTTCCGTGTGGTGACGGAGTAAGAATACGATTTTCCACTCCCTATCTTGGCCGTGGATGTCGTAACAGACGACCAAGGGATACAATACGCATATAACACAATGCAAGAGAAGGAAAACTAAATAAAACCCTATACCAACCTGTCTGACCAGCATGGTATAGTAAGGTCGAATTCCCTCCCATTGTGGAGGAGGCTCAAGCACAGCAGTGGGACGTATATAAGCCAAGATGATGGTGATTTAGCGCCACTTTTGATCCCATCATAACTCAGAAACTACTCGATATAAACGCACCAAACCTTTATATACTTGTAGAAGAACGGGTGTAACTTTTTTTCAGCTGTGGAAATGCTATTTATGCACTATCCCCCACCGGTACAGACGAGGGGGAGTGTGGAACTCGCCGGCTGCTTATACTTCCGGAATACCCACTAAAACCACAGCGGTCCCTGCCGCGCTTTTACGGGGTGCCAGAAAGGTCGTCTTTTGACATTCGATCCCGGACACCCCTAAAAGAACGGGTGTAACTGACATAGCACGAAGAATTGGCACGCTGAAGTGCCAATGGTTAGGCTCCACGAACCGAAAATCGTTGGGGAAGAAAGGTTCTTGAGTAGCGGCCAGGTATCAGACGTCGCAGTGTAGGACGCCTCTCCACTAGGTGGACCGATAACCTGGTTTAATTTGCTAGGCGTCCTTGGATACGGGCGGCATAGAACCGTGCTTTGTGGCGAAATATGAGAGTGGTCTATGTCCAGTAGACGATGATAGGCTTAATGATGATACAATCTTTCTATCCGTGTTTATGTCCTTTTAAACACCTGGCCCGATTTTAGTAATTTTTATTTGTGTGTGTTCCAGTGAATTTCATTTCATCATGAAAGGTTATTTATGCCGTTTTTATATGTAAAGTACCTATAAATCATTATCAATTATTTATATAATTTTTATACATGTTTGAAAATTTAATACTTATAACTTCAACGCAAACGCGGCCGAGCGCATGTAGGTATAAACACCCGAGTTACTCATGCTGTTCGGTTATCTCGAAATACCTATAACATTCCGTTTTATGCTTCGTAGAATAAACAGATTTGAGTTACGACTGAAGTAACGCAGCGTTTAATATCAGCACCTCATTGCATGCATTCACACTCCCTTCACAGTATCACTTACTTGATCGGTTGTGCTATTTGCACGTTTGCCACCAACAGCATTAAAAAAAACACGACTAAAAACTTTTACATTGACCTGGGCCAACTCGATGCCATGTAATCAGTACTTATATTCCCAAGGAGGTCTCAATCAGGCAAGCGGTTGATCATGTATGAAAGAAAAATTCATATTGAATCGACCCCGTAGCCTTTTTGTTCCTCATTAAAATTAAATTATTTTATGTAAGAATTTCTTTCCTTTCGTCAGGTTTGTTTTTGAAGTGAAAAATTCTTAAGCATCGTTGTGATTTGAAAGTCGATGAAACGAAAAGGGGACAGTAAAAAGAGACAAACATATAAAGTCATAAGATTTAACGTGGGAGAAAATGAGATAGGAAGCATTATATAGTGTTTCTTATATTCGTTGTACGTACATCCTTACTTCCTTACTAATATTATAAATGCGAAAGTAAGTTTGTTTGTTTGTTACGCTTTCACGCTTAAACCACCGAACCGATTTCAAAAATTCTTTCACCAATGGAAAGATATGATATCAGGGAGTAACATAGGCTATATTTAATCCCGGTATTCCCACGGGAACGGAAATTACGCGGATAAGACGACTGAAACCGAAGCGAAGCGAGGGCAAGTTGCTAATATATTATACGTGTTTATGCGCGTATGCGTAGTACACAAAGATTGTACAAAATTTTTGAAGATTTCACTTTTACCACGTTTGAATTGCACACGTTTTCGATTTTTTATTATTATTTGATTAACGAGATCAGAGTAAATGTTTTTTTCTATCTTTCTTTTTTCTATTTGGGATAAGAGCCAGGATAATAAAATTTGTAACTAAAAACCTTTATTTATTAGCTTAACATGACTAATTAACTTTATAACAAAAGGACTGTTTTGAAGTCAACACAAAGAGAAGTACATTTTATTAATAATATGCCAACAATTGTACGTATTTAAGTTCAGACTATGATATTTCTATTTGCTTTATGACAGTATTGGTTGGCGAATATAATTTATCAGTAGTCTGTGATGTCGTTGGTCTTTCCTGAAAGGGTCACAAGGTCGAATACCGTGGGCCGGCTATTTGGTGTTAGTGACAGGTACGGAGCTGACAGGCTATTGGTTCACTGATATAGTATATGACGCACAAATAAATTGGGCACGCTATGGCCTGTAACCTAAAACAAGCTTATGAAAATTTATTCTATTCTTAGTTCGTTCACGTCCCTATGTTGAGTATGGGCCTTCTCTACATAAATTTTATTTTTAATGAAAGACCAACGACAGATAAGATTCCTCTCGCAGAAAATCGACGTCCAAGTAGTAGCAATTTGTTACTGCGCTTCTTTCAGTGAGTGAGAGAGCCGACAACCCAACTTTCTGATGGTGTTTGTGTGTGGTGGCCTTTAGTGATGCCTTTAGTATTACCGAACCTCATTGCATGCATTCACACTCCCTTCAATTTCTTCGCAGTAGACAGCGGTCTAGCTGTGCCTCTGGTATTGCAAAGGTCCATGAGCGGCAGCAACATTTACCAGTACTATTTGCTCGTCTGCCATTCTTTCGAATTAACAAAAAGAAACGTGTGGCACTCGGGGACTGCCGCGGTAAAGCTATTGCATAGCATTTTTTATCAACTTATGCAATTATAATTATTTATTTATTTTTTATTTATTCAGTATTTTTTCTTTGATATTAATTCAAGTTTTTCTTTGATATTAATTCAAGTTACACTTTTTGAGCGTGGTGACCGATAAGAAAACAAATGTACTATATGTATAACAATAAAGGCGGTTTGGATTACCACTGTCGTCCGCTGAAGATCGTTGGGACCATTAGAAAACGCGCGAAACACTTTTTGACGTAAGCTACGCAAAGCGGTGGCACGTGTGCGTACCGAGACGGACGAACGCAGAATGTCGACGATCGTACGGCGTACGGTTGGCCGAGCCGCCGCCACCCGCTTACAATGTCACTCGTCCCGAGCTACATGGCCCGAGCTACATGGTACGGGGATGTGAGGTTTTATTTTCGTTACGGAATTTCTTGATTGGCTCGCCGCGCAGCCCGCGATAAAAGCTATGCAATAGCTAAACATACGTCTCACTGCTGGGCTCGAGCCTTCTCAATGAGCTGAGAAGATATAGGCCTATATATCGAGTATTTCTTCTCTTTCAAAGAACATCTATATGCACATCCCTTAGTCGTATTTTAAGATACCTTCGGATAAGATACAGAGGGCTATTGTATTGTTATTCCGTCACTACATTCATGTATAGATCCATGTATCTTCAGATAGTGGACATTGATGGTATAATAGATAGATTAATGTATGAAAATATCCGATTATGTTCTTGCGATAAAAAAAATTAGTGATGAAGACACCCTCATCATATCCCTCTTTTTATATGAAATGTCAACGTATTAGATGGATGACTTTCTTCCGAAAGAACGACGCGCCCGTGAAAAAGATGGATTACTTTAAAAACAAAACACCATATACCGATCGTTTATTCGCGAGCTTAATTTCCGAATAACTTTTCTGGGTTTTCGTTTAGAATAAATTACGTTTGGTTAATATTCGTGAAGACTATATTATATTCAATATTTTATGTTTTTCTATTCTTCCCTCAGACCTTATACGATTTACTATCATATGAGATCAGGCCCATGGCGATAGACTGCATAGATGACGTTTGGCGAGAGTGCGTGCTTCTATTAACAACTGGTCTGAACGTATATAGGACTGTATTGCAGCCAATGGAGACCACTTCGAATAAGCTTTTGTATTTTAAATTGTTTTATATTTATGTAAAAGTACTAGACTACTACACTGTAAAAATAATAAATGTTAGTTGCGATAGAAAAAAAAATCTTATTAAAGTATTTATTGCAAGACTAGGTATAGGTATAAATATTTAGGCCATATAGTAACTAGTGAACTTACGGACGATAAAGACATTGAGAGAGAGCGCAGGGCTCTGGCTGGAAGGACTAATATACTAGCCCGCAAGTTCGTACGATGTAGTAGAGTCGTGAAAATTACACATTTTAAAGCCTACTACCAGTCTTTCTACTCGAGCGGCCTGTGGGTAAATTACATACAGCGAGCTTATAGGGGCCTGCGTACCCAATATAATAACGGCTTTAGAATGTTGTTGGGCCTTCCCGGGCGGTGTAGCACGTCGGGGATGTTTGCAAAAGCGCGTACAGATGGCTTTCAGGTAATCATGCGCAAAACAGCATCCTCATTGCTACATCGACTACGGAGTAGCGACAACAGCATTCCGAGTGCAATTGCAGCACGTTTTGACTGCCCATTTCAAAATTGGTGGATGAGGTTGGCCATAGGTTTAACTTAAGCTAAGCCAGTGGCTATCCTCACCCGCCAATATGTGCAGTATCAGCTAGAGTAAATTACTAACAATAGGTACTAACAATTTAAATGGTTATTATTTTATATACTAACAAACTAACAAATGAATGTATCAAAACAATTATGGATGTTATTGTTTTTTTTTTTATTTTTTATTGCCGACGGTGGCAAACGAGCAAGCAGCACACCTGATGGTAAGTGAAACTGCTGCACATGGACCTTTGCAATACCAGGGGCACAGCTAGGCCGCTGCCTACCGTGAAGGAAATACTCTTCTTAAACCTCGTTTAAAGAAGGACATGTCATAGCGCTCGGGAAACACAGCAGCAGGTAGTTCATTCCAGAGCTTGCACGTACGTGGGAGAAATGATCGCTGGAAACGTACAGTTGAAGACCATAATGTTTCCAGGTGAAATGGATGAACCCTGCTACGATGTCGAGTGGTACGTTGGTAGAATGGTGACGGTGGTACCAAGTCAAACAGTTCCTCGGAGCACTCCCCGTGAAAGAGTCGGTAGAGTACACAGAGTGACCCAAAGTCTCTCCGCTGCTCCAGCGACTCCAATCTGTCCGTAAGATTGGGATCCCCGACGATTCGAACAGCCCATCTTTGCAGGGAGTCAAGTGGGTCTAGCTGATATTTGGGCGCACCTGCCCAGAGATGAGAGCAGTACTCCACATGAGGACGAACTTGTGCTTTGTATAGCACAAGACGCTGTCTCGGTGTGAAATACCGCCTGGCTCTGTTCAGGATACCCAACTTTTTGCTTGCCAATTTGACTTTGTCCTCCAAATGACTCCCAAACTGGACTTTGCTCGATATTTTGACGCCGAGAATCCCAATACTCTTAGAAATTGGGAGAGTTACTCCTTGGAACTGTGGCGCCATGACAAACGGGTCCTTCTTTGCAGTGAACGCGCAAACCTGTGTCTTTGTGGGGTTGAACTGGACTAGGTTCCGTTCACCCCATTCCGAGGCCCGCCCCAGAGAGCGC
This sequence comes from Lymantria dispar, assembly GCA_032191425.1. NCBI lineage: Eukaryota > Metazoa > Arthropoda > Insecta > Lepidoptera > Erebidae > Lymantria > Lymantria dispar. The sequence continues at coordinate 16,616,975 of CM063465.1, read as the reverse complement.
TCGACTTCAGACACAAGTTGAACCCTTCTTTCCTGAGTACTCCGAGGGATATTCCGTTGCTCAGTGTACCGCTATTATGTCTGAATTAAACTATTATTATTATATTTCTAATCTGAAAGCTCTGTCTAACCAATTTCCAGAATCAAATAAGAAGAAAAGATTTAATTCTTAGGATTTAATCATCTAAGTAAATTGGCGTTAGGATAAAAAGCAGCTCCGAGTAAATCCGCGATTCAAGTTAATAAAAGAATTTGCTCGTTTTTTATTTATTATACGTAAAAGAAAGCTGATCAAATCCTATACTTCCACATTGTTCAGTGTTTTGATAGAGTAAAGATACAAATCGCCACTCTCTCTTTTGCTCGTGGATATTGTAAAAGACAATTAAGGGATATATTACGCTTATACCATCTAGACAAGAGGAGAGGAATTCGAAATTACACACTATAGCATTGCCTCTAACAAGCGTGATATAAAATATATAAAATTTTTTGCCCTGGCGTTTTAGTCCATAATAATGCTCGTCTCATTTATATTCCTTGTGGTCAAAGTCCATCTTATTTTCTTGTCTGTAAGCGATAAGTTTTGTATAAAGACATTCATTTCCGCTTCGCACTCGTCAAGGCGATAACATCTTGATTCCTTGAGACAAAAACGATTTGGAACAATGCCTTGTTCGCCAGAGATTCGTTAAGAATTTTGTGAATGTGTGTGTATTACGATTTTTACTTATGTAATAAGTAAGGTCAAGGTCGCTATCTATGTTATATCTATCATGTGTTATTTATGGAAACGTGTAAGCCAAAATGTAATTTCCAACCAATTCAATTATGTCTGACGTTTTCCTTTACCCATATTAAGCAATATTTTTTTTTTTACTATTTATATGAGTGGAAATACAGAAATTTATGTTGGGTCTTCTGTATGGATTCGGTGTGAGAATACAATTTACCACTTCTTACTTTGTCCGTGGGTGTAGTAAAATATGTCTAAGGGATTATAATATGAATTGTCCCTCACCCGCAGAGAGGCTGACCGCGCGACGGCGACCGACGTTCCAGGACGTCGAGAGGTGAGGTTACCCAAAAGAGTATTCGGTTGGGCCGACCACTAACTACAAGTCACATCTGCTCCGGTGGTCGGCCCAACAACGAGGTGACGTTTCCCGCGCGCCGTCCTTTCATCGCCCCGGACGGACTGGACTGCGCGTGCGCTTACCATAGCCCACCCATAAAAAAAAGGGGTTATAATATGCAGATAACATTTAAGCAAGAGAAGTTAAACCTTATACCAACTCATCTCACCAGCGTGGTAAGGCAATTTCAGGATTTTATTTCGAGATTTTCTTCCTGTACATAAATGTACAGTCGTCACACCTATAGTCAAGATATGTCGGACCTAAATATGAATATAATTGTATTCTCAGAATAATTTTGCTCTCATTGTTATTTTCATCGTACTTTAGATGTTGTCTTAGTGAGAGACGACTTCACTCGAACAAGCGTTACATAGCCGAGCGTTACAGCTCAGTCTCATTCAACGCCGACATAATAAAGAACATAGCGCGCCTATGGAAGTTTTCAACATCCTCCTAGTCCATTCATTGTATACTTTGAATTTCTTGCGACCCAAGCTTTCATTACTTAGTGTAGGTTACTTTATTTATTTAAAGACTAGCAACCCGCCCTCGCTTCGCTTCAGGTATAGGTTATAGTCGTTTTACCCGCGTAGTTCCCGTTCCCGTGGGAATACCGGGACAAAATATAGCCTAGTTTACGCCCTGATATTATAGCTTTCCATTGGTGAAAGAATTTTTGAAATCGGTCCAGGTGTTTTGAAGATTACCCGGAACAAACAGACAGACAGACAGACAAAAAATTTTTAATTGCTATTTTAGGCATAGGTGTCGTGCAAATAACCATGTGAGCATGAAAAAAGTCTATTATTTTGACATTACAAACAGACACTCCAATTTTATTTATTGGTATAGATTATGATAGAAGTTATTCTTCTTTTGGTGTGCTAGGGAAAATGAGAGTAAATTTTTACGATGCACGCGCACACCGTCACAAAAATCAATACGATTTTTTTTTGGGGTGGGCTACGGTCAGCGCACCCGCCGCTCGGCTCCGACCGGGGCGACAGAAGGGTGGCATGCGACCCCGTAACCCACCCGTGACACGTCGCCTTCGTTGTTGGGTCGACTACCGGTGCAGCGTGAAAAAAAAACCGATACCCTGAATTAAGCTTGTCAACATGTTTTACGATGCACGTGTACACCGTCAAAAATGTCAACTATATAATGCATTGTAATAAAACTTTCAATGTACTAAATACCTTTTTTCTATTATTAGTTTTGTTTATTTCTACAAACATAGAATAGCGCGTGGGATGTAATTTTTAGAACGATTTTTATCTTGTTACGCCAAAGAAGTATACATTTTTACGTGCGTACATAAGTAGGTACACACAATGAAATACACATCTATAATTTATTTTGTGGTCGCGATAAGAGCAACGCCTTGAATTTATTTGAATTTTAAAAAATATCACAATCAAACTTGGCAAACGTAGCTACAATTCTGTGCTAAATTATAAATATGAGTGACGGTTTATTACAGACTTTTTGGTTCTTGAAATATTAAAAATATTTAGAATACAGTATGTATTTCTAGTGGTAGGGGATATGCTGTCATTTTCTGCTTGTAGCCAGCTACAAGCCAAGGTTTTGTTGGAATATATAAATATTATTTTGAGTATAGTTGTAATTTGGGTCTATTAATTATATTTTTGTGCATCCCTTTACAAGGCTTTATTTCTTAGTGCGGGGTCTTATCTCTTAAGGAATCCATGAAGTACATAAAAGCCGAACTACGTAAATCCATTGAAGAATACGTGTAAATGACATAACACGATGAGTTAGCACGTTGAATCAGGCAGGCCACTTGTCGAACTAATAACCGTTTTTTTTTTTGGGTGGGCTACGGTCAATGCACCCGCCGCTCGACTCCGTCCGGGGCAACAGAGGGGCGGCACGCGGTCTAGTAACCCACCCATAGCACGTCGCCTTCGTTGTTGGGCCGACCGTCGGAGCCAAGTTTCTTGTCTTCAGTGGTAGACAACCGATAACCGTTGGGGGAGAAAGCTTTTCAATTGGTGATCACCAATCGAACTACGCATGAGCCTTGATTAGGTAAATCGATGACATCTTAAAAGTTGTATGTACTAATTGCACACGGACCGGAGACGGATGTAAAATCTGTACTGGGGCTGTACATCTCCCTTCTGTCGCCCTGGACAGATTGGGCGGGGTGTGTCCAGATTATAGCTTACATATAAATATAAAAAAAAAAGTAATATTGCAAATAAAACCGAGAGTAAACGAAAAGATCGTTAATGTAGACAATATACTCATTTTTACATTTTAGATTTTTGTTGATTTTTCAAAACCTCTTGTCCGATTTCGATAAAATTTTCATGGGACTATTTGAAAAGTATACCCTTTCCAACAAGAGTTTTTCAAATTGGCTGGCAAGCGACGGTGTTATGCGCGAACAAATATAAAAAAATACAAACATCTCAATTGAGAACCTTCTCCTTTTTTAGAAGTCTGTTAAAAAGGTACCCGTTGGATACAAGGGACACAAGACCTATCTGAATAGCATTCTTATGGAGATGTCTATGTATAATAGTGAATGTCGTATTTTTAAAAGAGAAAACAATAATTTCATAGAAACTGAATTTAACTTAGTAAATATCAAACTTCTCCTTCATAATAATGACATTATGAAATATTAAACGTGTCTAGTTGACTGTCCTAATACTTTGACGTAGATTACATCGTAAAATATGTACGTATCAAGTTAGCCTATCAGACAGTTTTGTGGATTACGCACTAAAGTTCTCATTAGCAAACTTAGTTTATGCTTTGAACATTAATTTGGATAATTAAACAAACTTAAATGTAATTATCTTCCGATATTAAATTAAATCTTTAAAGATTATAATGTATTATAATCCTGAGAGAAATTATATTAGAGCCTTTCCGTGTGGTGACGGAGTAAAAATACAATTCCCACATCTTTGATACCTGTGGGTTTCGTGAAAAACAACGAACGGAATTGTTGCAGCGGATATCTTTGCAAGAGAAGGAAAGCTCGAATTAAAACCCTATACCAACCCGTATGGTAGATCAATTTTCCTTCTATTGTGGAGGAGGCCCGAGCTCAGCAGTGGGACATATATGAGCTGAGATGATGATGGCGATGATAATCATAAAAGAAATTATAATAAATTAGAGCCTTTCCGTGTGGTGACGGGGTAAGAATACAATTCATCGCCCCCTATCTTACCCGTGGGTATCGTAAAAGACGACTAACGGGATTGTTGCAGAGAATATCCATGCAAGACAAGAAAACTTCGATTTAAAACTCTAAATTAACCCGCCCTCTCATTGTTGGGGAGAGGAGAGAGAGAGAAATTAGTGTACAGGAATTGGAGGTGATCAATCGATCTAGTTCGGTTTCATTTACAGAAAATTACAGTATCAGTGTCATTTATCATCATTTTTATACAATTCAAAAAATATAATTAGAATATGAATGTAAATTTAGCAACTGCCTTTGTGAATAAAAATAGGTAAGGATTTCCCAAATCAAACAGTACTTTAAACAATTCCAGTTCGATCCTTGGGTTTGCCTTTTTCCAAGTTTTTTTTTGGTCAGAAAAGCTATTATTATAAAATTATATTTACTAAAAATTAATACAATTTCTCAAAAAAGACATCGAGCTAGGCTCGGTAATCCGGATATTGATAACTATTAAACCATCTTTAAATTGAAAGAGATTAAACTTTATCAAGATCCTATTACATTCTTGGTTACATTGACCTTTTTCATCAGATGAGATATTTAAAAAAGTGGTTTACTTTATAATAGAAACCCGCCCTTGCTTCGTTTCAGTTTTAGTCGCCTTATCCGCGTAGTTCCCGTTTCCGTGAGAATACCGGGATAAAATATAGCCTATGTTATTCCCTGGAATTATAGTATTCCATTGGTGAAATAATTTTTGAAATCGGTTTGGTGGTTTAAGCGTGAAAGCGTTATAAACAAACATACTTTCGCATTTATAATATTAGTAAGGATTAAAACACAAAATACTGTACTATTTGTGTCTAGCAAGTCATTAGCTCACAATTATCCTTGACATTCAGTTACTACTCCAAAAGTACCAATTATTTTGAAAAATGGGTTAATAATTGCTGGGTCATTCTGGTAATGTAACTATTACAAAGCTGAAGAGTTTGTTTCTTTGATGATTTTTTTTTTATTGCAAGCAGTGGCAAACGAGCAAACAGTACACCTGATGATAAGTGTTGCTGCCGCTCATTGGCCTTTACAAGGCCGCTGCCTACCGCGAAGAAAGTGAAGGGAGTGTGAATGTGTGCATTGAGGCTCGGTGATACTAAAGGCGAAACCCTCCACACGCAAACACCCTCAGAAAGTTGGGCTAGCCGAGTTTTAGCTAAGTCGTCATCGGCTGTGGGCTTTTTCATCCAGCGCTATTTTTTTTTTGTATTATATTTAGAACAAACTACAGAAATCAAAACTTAATATTTTGTTCAACCCAGAAATTATTGTTCTATGTTGGAGTTCTATGCTTTGTTCATTATTTTTTTTTATTGTAGCTTATTGGGACAAAAAAAAATATTATCAATATCTATATTTAATGATTTAATGATTTATTTATTTATGACAGACACAACATATGAAAAACAAAAGTATACACATAATTTAAAAGTAGTGTTTGTCACAAACCGGTCTCAACTCAGCATAATGTTGGCCGCAAAATGGCCAGCGCTGATCTTCCGTTGTTACCGGGAGGAGACATCACGCACATGCGCTCAATTTAAAAATCTAATGGCAACATTAATCAGTAAAATGTACATAGTTATATAAATCTATTTATAAATACAGAATACAGATCTGCTCAACTATACAAACTTAATAGGCCACGAAATGCTGCAGTACATTGGTAACTCATAAATACACCTTATCCTATATTACAAAATATAATTATAATTTTAAAAATAACATACTTATAAATTTATAACAGACCAATAAAAATTTAAGGGTGCCTAAAAATTAAAAATCATAAAAACTAAAAAAAACAATAGAAAAGAATTCTAAAAACAACTAAAAAGCATTGGTGTCATGTATGAGTAGTTCCTCGTTTTTTTGATGTGCATAAATAAAATGTTTTAATTTTTTTTTTAAAACGTGCAAATTAGGCAGGTTCCTTATTGGTGGAGGGATGTTGTTCCAACACTTAGATGCAGCATAACGAAAACTACCTCAGAAAGCAGCTGAGCAGTGTCGCTCAGTGGCCAGTTGCAACGAACATTGTCGGGAATTCCGTGACTTACGACTAGATAACCATGAGATATCTATTCTCAAAACTAAGTAAACGTGTAATCCACATCAATGTCCGCAAGATTATTTTTTATTTTATTTATTTATTTATTTAAGACAACACCCTGCACTAAGGAAATAATCCTTGTATTGCGGGGGACTTTACAAACATATAATTAACGGACACAAATTACATCCAGACTCAGAACAACAATTTGTGGATCGCACAAAGTGTTGTCCCGCGTGGGATTCGAACCCCCGACACTGGCGCTGTAGGTCGCTATCTTAACCACTACGCCATCTATGCAGTCAAATCAAATCAAATCAAATCATTTATTCTGCATAGGCCCCTTAAGGGCACTTACATATTGTCAAATTACACGTTTGAATACAATACAACAATCTACCACCGGATCGGAACGCGGCCACAAACTGAGAAGATCCGGCAAGAAACTCAGCGGACAGTAATTTTTTTCTTAATCCTTTAAATATACATAATATTATGCCTCGTACAACATATGTGGTATTAGCTCCAGTGTGATGCCCTTCGAAATTGTATATATGTACGTATGTCAAGATAATACACATTAAAAACTAAACTTAGATGTATTAAAATATGATGCATAAGAAGTACATTTTAGAGTTGAAACAGCCATTCTTTTGAACATTTCATGTGAGAGCGAGAATATGTCCAAGTCGTTATAGTGCATGTTATACGTTTTTACGAGGCGTTTCGATTCGTTTTTAAACTTCCCCGCACGGCAATAATTATCTTTTTAGGGCAGGGTATGGTTTTTTTTTATTGCAAACGGTGGCAAACGAGCAAACAGTACACCTGATGGTAAGTGTTGCTGCCGCTCATGGACCTCTGCAAGGCCGTTGCCTACCGCGAAGAAATTGAAGGGAGTATGAATGCGTGCATTGAGGCTCGGTGATACCAAGGGCACCACCAAAACCCTCCACACGCAAACGCCCTCAGAAAATTGGGCTTCCGGCTCTCTCCCTCATCGAACGAAGCGCAGTAACAAATCGCTACTACTCAGACGTAGATTTTCTGCGAGAGTGTGGTACTGCCCCGGACGGACCGGCCCGCGGCTGTAGACAGATAACTGTCGACAGTGTGGTCCTACCACTCCAACTCCACTTGGTTTTAAAGTAAATACGTTTTTGGAGAACAGTTACATTGCCTGGATAAATTGCTCTATAGAGCCTTTCTGTATGCGAAATTTGAAGACAGTAGCTGAACTGGAGCAGCATAATACATATGGCGCAGGCGTTTAGGTACCGATCTACCGTACCGAGTATCATGACTTCGATTCCGATGCAGGATAATACGATACACAAATAGGGAATATGCATGATATTTTTTTATTTTTTTAAACGTTTCTACTAGTTATTACATTACTAGAAATAAATATAACACATCCAAAATATAAACCATTACGCTAAAAAAAAATTTTTTAAATTCGCCATTATTTATGGGCGATGAAAACGCGACTACTTCGGCGCGCGTATTCTGTGACGTCAGAGTACTCGACACTCGTACAAGTTGCTAGGGCTGCCAACTAGGGCTGTTGATATTTTTATAAATATCGTTTTTCGACATATCGATATTTTACAATGTATCAATATCGGGGTTCGCTATATCGGAAAAATATCGATATATCGATAAAAATATCGATTTTTTTATTATTATTACGATTATTAAATATATTATGTCTTATTTACCTTGCAGATTTTATTCCGCCGAGTTTAACAGACATTAAATTTGAATTAGACGCGAAATATGTTGTCATCATATACACGTCTATTTTAGGAAGATTATCTGACTATACTTTGACGAAACCGGTTTCAGTCATTGTAATAAGACTTATTCACAAGATTAATACTTGAACACAGAAAACTAATAACTTATTATGAAATAACTGGGTAACAATACAAAATAATTAGGGATGTGACTTGGAGGGAAAAATCGATTTTGTAATTATCGATTTTTTGTTCTTTAAAATAAATCGATTATAAAATAATCGATTAATTAAAAAAAAAATGATTGTAAAATAATCGATTAATTAAAAAAAAAAAAGATTTTAATATAATAGATTTTTTGTTCTTTAAAATAAATCGATGATAAAATAATCAATTAATTAAAAAAAATCGATTATAAAATAATCGATTAATATAAAAAATCGATTATAAAATAATCGATTAATTTAAAAAAAAATCGATTCTAAAATAATCGATTTTTTTCTCCCAACAGGATTATGATGGCTTTTTTTTTAGGAAATTGAGCTTTATTTTCTAACATAGTATGATAAATTTTGATCGAATTTCGAATAATAAAAAATCGATTAATAATCGACTATTATTATTTTGATAATCGATTGTAAAAATCAATTATTAATCGATTATTTTTTTGTAAAAATCGATAATTTTTCACATCTCTAAAAATAATCACTAGAAACATACAAACAGGAACTTGATATCACAAGGTTCTCCTCCTATCCAAGGTTCAAGGAGAGCTGTTGATAAAATATCGATATGTCAAAATATAGATATTATTATTTAAAAATATCGATACTTAATACTGAACTTGTTTTGGACGATAATAAAAAGTAGGTACGTATCGGGGGTCGATATTTATTTGAATAAATTTGGTGTTTTATCTTTTCTTCTAAAGTATTTATTCTACAAAATCACCGTAAACTTAATCTACTGTAGAAGGGCTGCCATGAAACTGATGATCAGTTATCACCTACTCCTAGAATTTGATAAAAAAAGCTCGGCACGGCAACCCCGCAATGAACGAAGTTAAAGAGTGGTCATGGGGAAAATATCGAAATATCGATATTTTTTTCGTTATATCGAACTATCTAATATATCGGATATTGATATATTTAAAAATATTGATATATCGAAAAACTATTTTTTTTTAATATAGACAGCCCTAACTAGAAGACTCGGGTGTCACGTGTTCAAAACGTGACATCATAGTACTCCAACCAATGCGGTGCGTTTCAGAAATTTTGCGCGCGAATCTCAAAAAAGGCACTTTTTGATAATTAAATTTAATTATTAAATAATGATAAAATTAAAAAATAATTTTATAGGTATGTTTTTTAAGCAATAAAGATTACAAATAAAAATAATTTGATCATTTTGGAGTTTCGTGCATATTCCCTATTGTTATTCTGTCATCGTAATCTCAGTCTAAATATGTCCAACTGTTAGGCTCGGGCATCCTCTATTGTGGGAGGGAGTTTGACCTACTATACCACGTGGATCATACGTGTTGGATAGGGTTTCATTTCGAGATTTCCTTCTCTTGTTAATCTGTGTTTGGGTAAAATTTGTGGCCGTTGAATATATGTTTGTAACCTTGTATTGAGACCTTGTATAGCCCTCCGTAAAAGGTTTTAAAAAAAAACTCACATTCCCATTTCTAATATTAGTTGGGTGCCGTATAATCAAAGGATAAAATTCCAGTTGATATCTATGGGTCCGTCGGTCGTAAATCTTAAAACTCGACAAAACTCTAATCCTTATATCTCGGCCTTTTGCATTTTTACCTATGTCAGAGGAAAGCTCCAAAGAGATTTGGATTAGGCAGGGTGAATGATAATTTTTAGTCTGTAAAAAGAAATTTAAAGAATAAATTATTTGGTATTTTAGTGGACACATAAATTAATCATACAAATATTATAATATTGTATATTTTTAGTGTTTAAATGACTTATCTTAAATAACTAATGAATGCATGAGGAGGTTAAGATATCGACCTACTGTGCCAGTCTCGCAGGTTCGAATCTCATCAGGGCAACACTATGTGCGATCCACAAGTTTTTGTTGTTCTGAGTCAGAATATTATTTGTGTCTGTTGATTATATGTTTGTAAAGTCCCCCGTAATACAAAAGATTAGTTCCTTAGTGCAGGGAATTCAAAAGAAAGAAAACAAATTTGCATTTTAAGTAGTGTACAGGTGATAAAGGGAATATGATATAACAATGCATATGAATATGTTTTCGTTTGCCACCAAAATGTTCCCTACCACCGTATTCTACTGCCACCTAAATGAATCCTATACTAACACGTCTGAATAGCATGGTGTAGTGGGTCATTTTCTTCCAATTGTTGAGGAGGCGCAGGCCCAACAGTGGGACGTGTATGAGCTGTGATAATGATGATGATGGCGAAAAATAATATAATTTATTTCAATATAATATCGTTTATCATCATCATCTCAGCCCATACCCATCCCACTGTTGGGCGTGGGTCTCCTCCATTATGGAGAGAACTTAACCTTCTATACCACGTTGATCAGACGTGTTGTTATAGGATTTTGTTTCGAGTTTTGCTTCTCTTGCCTATATATTACTAGCAACCCGCCCTCGTTTCGCTCCAGTTTCAGTCGCCTTACCCGCGTATTTCCCTTATAAAATATGCCCTATGTTATTCTCTGGTATTATAGGTTTCGATTGGTGAAAGAATTTTTGAAATCGGTTCGCTGGTTTAAGCATGAAAGCGTAACAAACAAACAAACTTACTTTCGCATTTATAAAATTAGTAAGGATATCTCTTCATTGGCTTTAACGAGATCCACAGCCAAGAGGGCGTGTAGTGCATTGTATTCTTACTCCGTCACCACACGGAAATTAATATCATTCACTGCTGCGTATAGCATGATATCATTACACAAAATAGTAATATTTTTCATTAAATACATTAAAAAAGTTCTTTAATTACTTTCTTCGATGGTTTCTAACTTTCAAGACATAATTAGATTGCGTCATTTTACAATATTAGGACTATTTTCCATTGTCATGGAAGCCATGAAACCGTTCCCGATGGGTCGCTCAATTAGTAATGAAGGATGATACAGGTTATAGGGTCGTACACCGTGCTTGAGTTGTCCCGAAAGTTTTGGGTGGGGTATGATTAGACCATGGCCTGTCAAAAAAGCCCTGTTTTTACAATATATTTTTTTCTTGAAGTTATACTTTCTTTGGCACGTTAGGGGAAAAATATGGGAGTAACACACCATCAGTAAAAATCGACACCCTGTAGTTATGTAGCTAAACAATTTTTATTAAGATTCGTGCGCACACCGTCACAAATGTCAACTAGATAATGCGTTATAATAAAACTTTCAATGTATTAAATACATTTTTTTTTTCTATTATTAGTGTCGTTTTCTTTACAAACGTTGGATAACGTAAATGATAATATTTCGAACTCGTCGCAATCATCGATGCCGACCTGACGCTGCCGACCATCGCCAGGGTGATGCTCGACAGCGCCAGGAACTGGACGCGGTCGCAACCTTCTGCGAGGCCTCGTGGTAGAAGGCGGCGGAGCGCTTGCGCGAGGAGCGTCTCCTCGAGGCGACCCGTCGCCGGCGTCTGGGACGGCGTAGGCGCGAATACCTGCGCCTGATGCCGCCTTAGCCGGGGCCGCGGGTGACTGGACCGGGGAATTAGTTCGTCACCCGCCGAGAAGCCGACCGCGTGAAGAAAGACCGACGTCCCTCCTCGGGGAGGACTCGACCTCAAGGGGTATTCCGTCGGACCGACCGCTGACGACAAGTCACCCTGCTCCGGTGGTCGGTCCAACGACGAAGGCGACGTGTCACGGGTGGGTTACGGGTGTACGTGCTTACGCCCCTCTGTCGCTCCGGACGGAGTAGAGCGAGGAGTGCGCCGACCGTAACCCATCCCCCAAAAAGAAAAGGGATAAAATTTTTAGAAAGATTTTAAAAATGTATTATCTTGTTATGCCAAAAAAGTATAACTTCTTACTTAAGTACGCATACACTTTTTTGCACTATGGAGAATGCATTTACGCATACCCATGAATAAGACGGCAAGAAGATGTGTAGGACTCGATGACGTGGCATGGCTTTACTACGTTAGAATACCTACTAAAAACCACAGCGACCTTGCGTTCTCGCCTTCTGTGGGACGCCAGAGGTTCGCTTTTTGGCCATACTACTCTAACGTCCCGACGGCAGGCCTACTAGCTGCGTCCTGGGTCAATCATGCCTGGGAGAAGAGGTACACGTAACGTTTTCTCCTCCTCCCCAGACGGTACCTACGCAATGGGTTTCTTTTTTAAATTATATTTAGCCTCTTTCATCATCTCATCATCATCTCAGCCCACATACGTCCCACTGTTGGGCTCTACGGGCTAGGTATGGAATAGTGAATCAAGCCTTTTTGGTTACAAATTATTTTAAATTATATGCTGCGAGAGATAGGTTACAAAAATTTAATTTCTTTTTCTTCTTCTAGTATATTGTCAGATCATCACCGTTATCATCATCCCAGCTCTTATGAGTCCCATTAGCAAGAGAGGATGTATTGAATAGGATTCTTATTCCATCATCATCATCATCTCGGCTCATATATGTCACACTGCTCGGCTTGAGCCTCCTCCACAACGAAAGGGAAATTGACCTGCTATACCACGCTGGTCAGACGTGTTGGTATAGGATTTCGTTTCGAGTTTTCCTTCTATTGCGTAGATGTTATATGCGTATTATATCCCTTAGTCGTCTTTTACGACACCCACGGGCAAGAGAGGGGGTGGTGAATTGAAATACTTACGTCATCGTATATAAAAATACCGTTATGAACAGTTAGCGTAGTGGTTTAGATACAGACCTACAGTGTCCAGTATCCAGGGTTCGAATCTCACGCAGGACAACACTGTGTGATCAACAAATTGTTGTTCTGTCTAGATGTAACTTGTATCCGTTAGTTACGTTTGTAAAGACCCTCACAATACATGGATATTTTCCTTAATATAGACTGTTTTCTTATAAATTAAACCGTTATGGTTTTTTTTTTTTTTATAAAAATACAGTCCAATAGTCAACCAGTCCACAGGAAACTATTGAAGACCAATAAAATTCGTAATTTGCTTTACATGAGTAAAATTGAAAATCCTATAGGTACGAACTAAAATAATTAAAACAAACCCCTATATAAACTATAATAATTAAAAAAAAACCGTATTATTGTCCTCTTCAATAGGAATTATCAATTAATTCTCATTTGACGATTGTACTGCCACGCCAGAAGCTCTTAATCGAGTAATCATACGTCTTTACATCATTTGGGCAAAGAACTGCTACTCTTACACTGCTGGACCGATATTAATCAAACATAACTAAGAACCACCACTAGCGAACTACCTTTCAAATGAAAAAAAAAAAACGCATCGAAATCGGTCCATCCGTTTGAGAGTTAGAGAGATGCCATAGACAGACAGACATCGACGTCAAACTTATGACACCCCTCTTTTTCCGTCGGAGGTTAAAAATCACAGATAACAGTGATGATAGGTTACATAACAGTCGATAGGTAAATCTAACGTCATAACAAAACAGTAAAATAATGATAATATCCAAATTAATACTTAAATTGAAGAAGTCTTTTTTTACTTTTCCTCCTGTCAGTTGTCTGTTTTGTCAGTCCATTATTCAGGACGCTCGGTGACGACGTTGATAAATATATATCCTGCCGTGAATTACAGCCGTCATACGATCTTATTTAAAGGGCATAAACAACTTTTATTTGGGAGACAAAATCTTGTTTATAAGGAAAGTGACATAGAAATAATTTTTGCCACGCGCATATAAAGTTTCGTTTTGTTTTTTATAACAACTATTGAGTTTGACAGATAAAATAATGTATTTCTCGTAGCCTTGTGTATTATAAATTTCCGTTTAGTGATGGAATAAGATTATAATTTACAGGTATTTGTGTAGGTGTCCTGAAATGATTCAGGCGTTTTATCAAATAAGCTTATTGCAAGAGAAGGAAAATCGGGGGGGGACGTCGGTTGATGGGAGGGTACTCCTCAAGGAGTACTCCGTCGGGCTGACCACTGACGACAAGTCATCCTGCTCCAGTGGTCGATCGAACGACAAAGGCGACGTGTCGCACGGGTGGGTTACGAGTGTGCGTGCTTACGCCCCTCTGTCGCCCCGGACGGAGTGGTACGAGGAGCGCACCGACCGTAATCCAACCCAAAAAAAAAAGAGAAGGAAAATTCGAAATGGAGCGCAGAGGTGTCATAAAGTATTTCTTTTTTAAAATAACACTATACAAAATAAAAAATCCAGAAACCTACAATTAAAAGCTACAAATTACACCCAGAGTTAGAACAACAAATTGTAGATGCACCTTTGCATTGTCTTTGTTCTGTTGGAATCAAACCCGCACCCCACACTTGGCATAGTACGTCTATATCTTAAGTACTACGCTATCAGTGCAGTCAATATTTTTGATTTTGAATTGAAGGAGACAACACAATTCAGGTTATAGAAACTGAGAAAAATGAATCGATCCTTTATGGAATAATGGGCAGGGAGCGGTGAGAGGAGGGATGACGTATAATAGATTAAATAATTAGTTCATATTTCAGGTCAATCAGCTAAGCATCACCTTCTAGTTTTGAATGAAGCAAAGAAAATAAATCACCATCACCATTCTGCTCCTATCCCAATTATTTCGGGTGGACAGAATATATACTCTGCTTCTGTGACTTCTATGATCGATTGCCTGCCTAACGTCAAACCTTCTTGGGAATATAATTACTGACCTTTTTTTTTGGGGTTGGGTTACGGTCGGCGCACTCCTCGCTCCACTCCGTCCGGGGTGACAGAGAGGCGTAAGCACGCAAGTATAGCACATCTCCTTCGTCGTTGGGCCGACCACCGGTGCAGAGTTCCTTGACTTCAGTAGTCGGCCCGACGGAATATCCCGAGGGAGTACCCTCTCGTCGGGTCGATCACTGATGACAAGTAACCCTGCTCCGGTGGTCGGCTCAACGACGAAGGCGACGTGGTGTTTTGCGGGTGTGCGTGCTTGTGGCCTTCTGTCGCCCCGGACGGAGTGGTCCGAGGAGCGCGCCGACCGCAGCCCACACAAAAAAAGAAAAAAAGGGAGTACCCTCCCCCATCGACGTCTCGTACTGGGACGCCGATCGCCGTCGCGAGGCTAATCTCTCCACGGGTGCCCGGACTAAATCCCCGGTCCAGTCACTCTCAGCCTCTGCTAGGGCGGCATCAGGCGCAGTAATTGCTGGCCTGACAAATCTAGTTGGCTCTGGTCGATCTAAAGCTCTTAGGCGTTGTGAGATCATCATCATCATCTCAGCCTATATATGTCCAACTGTTGGGCTCAGTCCTCCTCCATAATGGGCATTGACTACATAATGGGAATTGACTATTTCACGCTGATCACATATTGGAATAGGGTTTTGTTTCAAGTTTTGTAGATATTATGCTTATTATATCCCTTAGTCGTCTTTTACGACATGCACAACCAAGATAGGAAATGGTGAATTGTATTCTTACTTCCTCAACACAAGGACAAGGGAGATAATAATTTGAAAAATAAAATGAAGTACAGAAGTGAATGGATGCATTTCTCTCAAGTAATCTAAGCATACCCCTGCACCGCAATTTCAAATTCAGCAACCTCATTTAATTCTCCGTGTACGAGAAAAAATGCACTCGTCACAATGAAGCTCCATTCAAGAGGGTACCGATATCTTTTATTCGATTCCAAGCCGTTCTCCATTCGAAAGGCCAACATTTCTCGATTTTACTTTTATAAAGGAGCGTATAGATTTCATTTCTGTTGAATTTTTAGCGATTGAATCGTTAAATTTGCGTGAAATTAGATATGTACCGTTATATGGGCAGGCTTTTAGGCCACAGATGTCAAGAAATCGATACCAGTGGTCGGCTTAATGGTGACAGTTTTTTTTTTTTTTTTTTTTTTTTATGGGTGGGCTATGGTAAGCGCACGCGCGGTCCAATCCGTCCGGGGCGATGAAAGGACGGCGCGCGGGCCCATAACCCACCCGTACCCACGTCACCTCGTTGTTGGGCCGACCACCGGAGCAGATGTGACTTGTCGTCAGTGGTCGGCCCGACGGAATACCCTTTCGGGTATCCTCACCTCTCGACGTACTGGGACGTCGGTCGCCGTCGCGCGGTCAGCCTCTCCGCGGGTGACGGACAATTCCCCGGTCCGATCACCCGCGGCCTCGGCTAGGGCGGCATTAGGCGCAGATACTCGCGCCTGCGCCGCCCGAGTCGCCGGCGGCGGAACGTGTCGCCGAATAGGAGCTCTACTCGCACACGATCCGCCGCCTCCTTCCGTGAGATTACGGCCTCACAGAAGGCGGCGACCGCGTCCCAGTTCCTGACGCTGACGAGCATCTCCCTGGCGATGGTCGGCACCGCCAGGTCGGCACCGATAATTGCGACGAGTTCACGGCGATCCCCCTCCCATGCAGCACACTCCTCGAGCGTGTGCTGCGCCGTGTCCTCGTCGCAACTGCAGTGGTGGCAGGACGGTGTGCTCTCCCTCCTGACAATCTTGTGCAGGTACTTCCCGAAGCAACCGTGCCCCGTCAGCACCTGCACCAGTCGGAAGGAAAGCACCCCGTGCGTCCGCTCCAACCACTCCATCAGCACCGGCCGGAGGGCCTCGACAGTCCTGACACCGTACCGAGGACTCTCCAGCCGGACTGCCCAACGGGCAATTACTTCTCGGCGGGCGTCGACCCGCCAGGCGGTGATCTCATTGATGGAGACCATGCTGCCGCGGGCGCGCGTCTCCGACACCCGCCGATAAATGTCGGCGAGCATCTCCGCCTCCAGGTCCCACGGGGAGGTTCCGGCCAGGAGGCACGCTGCCTCCGTCGCCACCGTGCGGTAACCCCGTATGGCCCTGATCGCCATGACCCTCTGTGGTCGCCACAGGAGGGCCCTAAGACGGACGGTCAGGGACCCCGCCCACACCGGTGCGCCGTACAGGGCCATCGACCGGATCACCCCCACGTACAGCTGTCGGCACGTAGCACTGGGTCCGCCCACATTCGGCATCAGCCGCGAAAGGGCGGACGCCGCGCCGACAAGCCGGGGAACAAGTCGATGGAGATGCTCCCGGAACCAAAAATGCCCGTCGAGCACCAGGCCCAAGTACTTCATGTGGGCCTGGATGCTGATGGTGACCGAATTCACGGTGATCGAAGCGCCGGTGGGAGGCCCGGCGGTACGGAGGCCATGGAACAAAAGGGCCTCCGTCTTTTCCAGGGCTACCCTCAACCCCAGCGCTTCGATCCGCCTGACAATCTCCTCGGTGCCGAGAGTTGCCAGGCGTGCCGCCTCCTCGAGCGTCCCACCCCGGGCTGTGACGAGTGTATCGTCGGCGTAGCAAATTACGCCCAGCCCGGGTGGGAGGCTTCCTCTCAACGCCCAGTCGTAGCCGATGTTCCACAGGGTCGGACCCAGAACCGACCCCTGTGGGACACCGCACGTCATGGGCGTTCGCACAACGTCCCCTACTCGGTCAACGTAGAGGACGCTGCGCCCCTCCAAGTAGTCTGCCACCAGCCGCCTGAGGTACACGGGCACCCCGTGGTACCTTAGCCCCTCCCTGATGCAGCTGAATGGCAGACTGTTGAAGGCGTTGGCGATGTCCAGGGACACCGCCAATAGGACTCCTCCGCCGGTGACGGCCTCCGCTACCACGGCCTTCAGGTGCAGCAGGGCCGCGATCGTCGAACGCCCCCTCCGAAAACCAAACTGGGCGTCGGACAGATCGGGCCCAACCCCGACAAGGTGCCGCTCGATGCGGGCAGCCAACACCCTCTCCAGCAGCTTGCCCGCATCATCGAGCAGCACGATGGGCCTGTAGGCCGAGGCCGACTCGGGAGACCGTCCCGGCTTCGGCAGGAGAACCAGCCTCCAGGACCAGGGCCAGCACACGGTTCGGAATACCGTCGGGCCCTGGGGCGGTGGATTTGACTCGCATACGCGCCACCGCCGCCCCCATTTCCGGCTCCGTGATGGGCGGAGCACTTTCATCGTCGGCCTCCCGGTCGCTGTCCGGCGAAGCCATGACCGGGGGCGTGTGCTCCACCCGCCGTGGAAAGAGGTCCTCGACAACTCTGGTGAGGAGGCTGGGCTGGAGAGTCTCGGTG
Source organism: Lymantria dispar (assembly GCA_032191425.1). Classification (NCBI taxonomy): domain Eukaryota; kingdom Metazoa; phylum Arthropoda; class Insecta; order Lepidoptera; family Erebidae; genus Lymantria; species Lymantria dispar. Next base: position 16,598,564 of record CM063465.1, on the reverse strand, counting down.
AGGGGGGGGCCCCGCCCGCGGAGCTTGTTCAGCGCCGCGAGGTAGGGGCGACCCCAGGGGTCACGCTCGAGACTGTCCAGCATCTCCCGCCGACTAACGTCCTTGGCGGTACGGACGGCCAGCCTGAAGGCAGACCGCGCACTGCGGTAAGCCTCGTACAGCTGGACCTCCCGCTCAGCGTCGCGGTGACGCATTCGGCTGCGGGTGTAGGCCCTCCGGGCACGTATGCACGCGGCCCGAAGGTCTGCCAATTCTCGGGACCACCAGGGGACCGCACTCTTCGGGGGCAGACGCCGCACACGGGGCATGGCCGCATCGCAGATCTGCGTTAACGCACAGCGGATGCGGCCAGCCTCGGCATCCACCCCGTCCGCCTGGGGCGGTGAGGACAGCCACGACTGAACGATGGCTGCCTCCGCCAACAGGTCCCGATCCAATCGACCCACAGCCCACCGCGGAAACGCGGGAGCTCCGTCCGCCATGTGACCCCTGCTGGGCCCCAGGAGGGTCCGGGAGACCTCTATCCGGATGTATCGGTGGTCGGATAGGGTCTCAACCTCCTCCGGGTGCGTCCAGCACCAGCTCCTCACACGTGCTGCGACATTAGGGCTAGCGAACGACAAGTCCACTATCGACCCGCCCTGCTGCCGCACGCACGTTTGCACCGAGCCCCTGTTCAGCAAACAGAGGCCCAGTGCCGCCGCCCACTCTTCGACCGCCCGCCCGCGGTCATTCGTCCTGGGGGACCCCCACGCCGTGGACTTGGCGTTGTAGTCCCCCATGACGAAGACCTGGCGCGGTGCCAGTCGCCATATCGAGGCCCCCAGGATGGTGAGGAAGGCCCCGAAATCCGTCGCGCTCCTGTTAGGGGAGAAGTAAACACCAAATAGCGTAACCTCTCCCCATTCCGCCGCGACATACCCATCGCCCCTGTCCTTGAGCAGCAAGGGCGGGAAATGCCACGACGTGGAGGCGACGATTGCCACAGAGCCGTCACTGCTGCCCAGCCAATTGGGCCGGTCAGGCACCACGTACGGCTCCGCGGCTACGGCTGCACCGATCAACCACTCCGCCATGGCTTGCAGGAAAACATCCTGTGCCTCGGCGGCGTGGTTGAGGTTGGCCCGCAGAAGGTGGTAAGATTCGGCCGCCATTAGTGGGCCGTATCCATTACCTCCTCCACGCTGGCGGGCGATCGGGTCGCGCTAGGGGCAGGAGCGGCCGGGGTCGTCGGGCCGCTCCGCCCCTTTGGGGCCGAAGCCGGGGGTCTGCACTCCCTGCCCCCCATGCGGTGCTTGGCGGGCCTATTGCCCGCCGCACACGCGGGGCAGTGGGGAGTGGCGGCGCACGATGCCGCCTTATGCCCGGGTTGACCGCAGCGGAAACAAAGGTCGCTGCAGTCAAAGCAGTTAGTGCATGTCGGCCGAGTGTGTCCGACCGCCATGCACTTGTAGCACCTCGCAGGCCGGGACTCCAGCACGGTCACCCGCGCCGAGCTCCAGCCCACGAGGAGCCTGCCTGAGCCGGCCAATTGCTTGGCCGACTCCACCGGGCACTGCACCCAGGCAGCACCGACGCCGCCCGGACCAGGGCGGATGGCGCCAATTCGGACGGTGTCCACGGGACACCCGGTTTTCGAGACGATGGCCTCCCGGATGTCATCCACCGTCACGGAGTCGTCCAGACCCGCGACGCGTAGTTCTGCGCACTTTACGGGTCTGGCGATTTTGACGCCATCCTCCTCTGCGAACAGACCCCTCAACTTGGCCGCCATGCTATCGGCCGTCTTGGCGCCCTCGGCCCCAGGGAACTCTAGAATCCGAGCCCCTGTCCGGGCCTTGCGGGTCCTGGCTTCGACGCCTCCTAAATCGGAGACGTCAAGCTCCCGCCGGGCGCGACGTAAGACGGCCTCATAGCTGAGGCCGTTTTCGGCGGCCTCAGGCAGCACGGTGATCACCACCGCGGCTGACTTCGGCGGCCGGAGCCTCCTGCGCGACCTCTTGCTTTCGGCTCCTGCCTTGGGAGCGGAGGCATTGGCGGCGCTTTTGGCCTCCGCTCTCCTCTTCTGGCCGCGACTTTTTCGGCTGCGCTCAGCCGTCTGCCAACCCTCTTCGGGGGCAACGGGGTCGCTAGGCGCAGCAGTCGCGGTCGCGGCTACGGTGGCCGCCGCCGACGATGCAGTTGCCGGCGGCGGCTTAGGTCCGGCCTTGGCAAGAGCCGGTGCCACCTTCTTCTTCGCGGCGGGTCCTTTGGTTTTCGGCCCAGCAACGGCCGCAGCGTAGCTTCCCACGCGCCCGCCCTGGCAGGGTAGCGCGGTAGTAGCTGACGCCGCAGCCTTCGGCCTGTCCGCAGCAAGCGGCGGCCGGAGACGGGGCTCCGGAGGCAGGGACAGTCTCTGCTCCAGAGCCGCCATGCGCGCGTCAAGCATTTTGCCAACAACCTCCACTACGGCGCGCATGGTCTGGTCCGGCACGCCATCCACCGCGGGCAGCGGGACCACTTCGGCTGGCTGGGCCCTCTGAGAACTCGCCGCAGCGCGAGTTGGCGCAGCGGGGATGACGGGGGCGTCGGCAGGGCCGGCAGTTGTCGGCGGCACGGTCCTCGCCAGCTGCGCGACCTGGCGCCGCAAGTCGGCCATTTGTTTGGCCAACTCGCGGTTCGCCTTCTGCACCGCCGACAGCTCCTTTTGTAGGGCCTTGTTCTTCTCCTGCAGGCCCGAAACCTCGCCACTAAGGCGGGTATTTTCGGCCTGCAGGGTTGCCACGTTAGTTGGTGGGGGGTCGATACCTACAGCGGGCTCAGTAGCTGCCGCGCCGGTGGGAGGTATGTCCGCTAACACCCTCATCATTCTTGCGGCAGCCGCCTCATTCGCCCGCTTTTGGGCATCAGTCCCCCGCGTATAGCTGATCGACGCCGGAGCCGCTGACCTCGCCGCCACCATTGCAGCCCCTCGCCCCCTACGAGAGGCTGGAACCTTGGGAGGAGGCATGATAGCGCCACTCCCCTCGGAGGCGGATCCTGAGGTGCCACCCATATTCAGGGGGCGCTTCCGCACCATCGAGGGGAGGGCCTCCTCCCCAACCTCTAAGGCTGCCGTGAGGACCGATGCTGGAGACTGGGATGACCCACCGACAGTCTCAGCAGCCGACATGTCGGTGTCTGACGGCCCTGCGGCAGTACTGCCGCCCTCGTCAGCACTCGGAGCGGCTGCAGCGGCCTCCCTAGCCAGCCGCTCCTGCCTGGCCAACTCGCGCCTCTTTACGCTCGTAGCCTTTCCTGTCCCCATGTTCTTCCTCTTCTTTCTCTTTTTAGGGGCCTCGAGTGTTGGCGGCCCCTTGCCTGATCTTGTGGCCTCAAGTGCCGAACTAGCAGCCGAGCTGCAGTCGGACGAGGCATCCCTCTCCTCTGGGCCAGTTTTGCCGTAGCTTGGCCGGGCTATAACGTGAGAACTAATAGGTTCCCCGCTGTCGGTGGTTTTGGGCGTCTCACCCCTCCTATCTACATCCAAATTGTACGAAGAATCCATTCGATTCCCACGAGTATGGGAGAAATAAAGGTCGACCCGGGCAGAGATCCCGATACCCGGGCAAGCGTACATTTGTATCCCAACACAGGGGGTCCGCAGGTACCCTGGCTGGGGGCGCGCTAACGACTGAACAACCCATCAGCCATGCATCCTCTCGCCGCGCGCCAGAACTTAGGATTCTGGGTGATTGTTTTATAGAGGTTTTCTTCCTCGCGGTCCAGGCGGTTAAGCCAAGACCCTCGCTCCTGAATCTAGGCCTCAAGACAAATGTCCCGAAGCAAGAATCAGGTCTACGATTTGTCGCGGTTGGCAAATGTCTGCTCAGTCCTCAAACGAATGAGTGACTGAGCCCGTCGAATTTTCGCGTCCAATACCCTCTACAATTAGAGGGCATGGAGCGAATTTGGGGCATCCCACAAACTGGGCCCCCCCTCGGGCCAGATATTTGCCACGAGCGACAATTCCAGAGAGCAGTCCAAGAAATTGTCGCTCGTGCCCAGGGTACACCACGCGGAGGTTTCTGGCGTAGTACCCCTAATGGTGACAGCTTAGAATAATAACTCATAGAATGTATCTTCGCGCACAAAAAATGAAGCATTTATATTGGAGCCAATTGGAGCCCTACGCTGAACCGTTCCATAGTATACAAGGTCACTGTGTACAAGGTAAATTTATTGTATAGTGGTGTGCGTGTGTACGTGTATAATCGCTTGCACGCATGCATATGGTATTTTTGGCTTCATGTTTTTGATCGCTTAAGTACCGACACTATCCTTCTATACGTTATTATTCTAAGGGTGACGGGAATTACGGTAGATTATGGGGACGCCCTGGACGGAGTGGACGGGCTGTCTTCGGATCATAGCTTACTAAAAAAAAAAAAAAAGATGCCTATTGTCTTTTCATCCAAGAAATAAGTATATTAGTGGTAGCCTGAAAGTGGCAACAGTGATAGAAAAGATTAGGAGCGTGAGATGGTTTTGGTATGGATATGTGATGAGGAGGGATGAAAGGCATGTGACAAGGCGGGTTATCGATATGATTGTGGATGGACGTAAGAAATGTGGGAGACCCAAAAAGAGATGGATGGACTGTGTGAATGAGGATATGCGTATAAAAAGAGTGAGTGCAAATATGACGACTGATAGGAGGTAATGGAAGGTAAGTACAGGTTGTGCCGACCCCACTGAGTGGTCTACCATTTGATATAGAAAAGAGGAATAATATCAGTATTACTGATATTACTGATTCAGTAATAGAAGAACAATCTTGTAGGCGACATGAACTCCCTAGCCGATCAACGCTCGCGCCAAGTTAAGAGACGATAACTGTGTTTTTAAGGGCTGGTGAAAGATTCTATTACAATCAGTCACATAGGGACTATACCAGTGGATAATTATGCATTTTAATTATAGTAACCGCAATACTCATTTCAACTCATATATGTCCCATTGCTGGGCTCGAGCTTCCACCATAATAAGAGGAAAATTGACTACGCTGATGAGACGGGTTAGATAAGGTTTTATTCTGAGTATTCCATCTCTTGCAAATATGTCTGCATAATTTATTTATTTATTTATTTAAGACAACACCCTGCACTAAGGAAATAATCCTTGTATTGCGGGGAACTTTACAAACATATAATTAACGGACACAAATTACATCCAGACTCAGAACAACAATTTGTGGATCGCACAAAGTGTTGTCCCGCGTGGGATTCGAACCCCCGACACTGGCAATGTAGGTCGCTATCTTTACCACTACGCCATCTGTGCAGTATAATATATCATTTAGTCATCTTTTATGACATCCACAGGTATGAGAAGTGGTGGATTGAATTCTTACTTCGTCACCACTCGGTAAATAACATTGCTGCCCAGTACCGCAGTACTATTTCTAATTTTTCGTAGCAACAAGTAGTTTCAATAATATTTTCATATCTATTATCTTTTCCCTCTGTATTTGACTTTATCAGACCATTTATTGGCATTAATTTCTATATTTTACTGATTTTATTATGCCCTAATTATAATGTTGGGTATCTGACAATCTCCTTGTTATAAGTTCCTCTTAGTGTCATTAATATTTACAGCGTCGGGAATTGAGACGCGGTCGCAGCCTTCTGCGAGACAGTGATCTCGCGGAAGGAGGCGGCGGATCGCCTGCTCGAGGAGCGCAGCCTCGATGAGGAGATCCGCCGCCAGCGACTGGGGCGGCGTAGGCACAACTACCTGCGCCTCATGTCGCCCTAGCCGAGGCCGCGGGTGGACGTCGGTCGATGGGAGGGTACCCCAATAGGGGGTATTCCGTCGGGCCGACCACTGATGTCAAGTAACCCTGCTTAGCTCCGGTGGTCGGCCCAACGACGAAGGCGACGTGGTTTTCGGGTGGGTTGCGGGAGTTGCGTGCTTAAGCCCCTCTGTCGCCCCGGATGGAATGGTGCGTAGACGCGCCGACCGCAGCCCACCCACAAAAAAAAAAGTGTCATTAATATTTGACGCCGCCGACCATCGCTAGGGAGATGCTCGGCAGCATCAGGAACTGGGACGCAGTCGCCGCCTTCTGCGAGGCAGTCGTCTCGCAAATGGCGGAGCAGCGGAAGGAGGCGGCGGAGTGCGCGCGGGAGGAACGCCTCCACGACGACGCAATCCACCGCCGGCGACTCTGGCGGCGCAGGCGCGAGTATCTGCTCCTAATGCCACCCTAGCCGAGGCCGCGGGTGACTGGACCTGGGATTTAGTCCATCACCAGCAGAGAGGCTGACCGCGTGACGGCGACCGACGTTCCTGAGGTGTCTTCAATATTAAATCATAATGGATCTTTTAGAATTAAAGCACCTTTTTCGAGTTATGAAAGGTAAAAGGCCAAGTGTAAAATCACATCAAGAAAATATTCCATGACTATAATCAAGAACTTTTATGTCATTTTTACGAGAGTTCTACTTAACTTCGGGTCGGTGGATAATAATTTCGGTAATGACTTCAAAAGTAATCGATCAAAACGTTCCACAGTTCTTCGTCAGGTTTTTTTCAGGTTTATATTTACATTTTTTAATTTATTGAAGAAAATTATTGGGACACTTTTTGATTGAAATGGTTTTAATGTTTGGCTTTGTTTATGTGTTATCATCTTGAAAATATTTTACTTAATTGTCTAATAAGAATACAATTCACCCCTATCTTGTCCGTGGATGTCGTAAAAGACGACTAAGGGATATAGTACACATATAACATCTATGCAAGAGAAGGTAAACTCGAAAAAAACCCTATACCAACCTGTCTGACCAGCATGATGTAGTAAGGTCAATTTCGCTGTGGAGGAGGCTCGAGCCCAACAGTGGGACTATATGAGCTAAAATGGTGATGATGATTATATCATCATGAGATTAATAATGTGGCAGTTTATATTTTATTTTCAAGTGACGGTAATCTATATATATAAAAGAAAGTCGTATTAGTTACACTATTTATAACTCAAGAACAGCTGTACCGATTTGGCTGAAAATTGGTTGGGAGGTAGCTTAGAACCAGGGGACGGACATAGGATACTTTTCATTCCGTTTTTTTAAATATTGTTTACAAGATTTCGCCAATAACTCTTTTATCCCATTCGATCGCGTTCCCGTGTGACGTGACATAAAATGTCAAGGAGAATAGAGTCACTATGAAATGTAGTATAAAAAAACGCATTTTATATGTGGTAATAAAACGCAAATGACAGCTAAACGTAATTTTGTCTATAGTATGGTCTATAGTATAGTTGGTTTGTTTATAGTATGGTTGAAAATTTGATAATTATAATTTTGTCAGAAATCAATATTGAGTAATTTGTATTCTCTTTGAATCATCATTAACAATACCGCTACCAAAACGATCGAATCTTGGCCGACAAAGCTGTAATGGTTTTTCCATTAGAGACTATATTTTTGGAAATTTAGAAAATATATTTACGATAAAAATTATGGCGTTACGAAGTTCGCCGGGTCAGCTAGTTATAAATATTTATTTATAACTGTGTTTAGTATTAATAAATATTTATTTATAGCTGTGTATTTACACAGCTACGACTAATGATCTACTGACCAGCGTGGCATACTAGGTCGATTACCATCCCATTATGGTTGAGGCTCAAGCCCAGCAGTGAGACGTATACGAGCTGAAATGATTTTGATGACGATTTTTACTGGATCACCATAAATACTGGATTCGTGTGTGAGTAAAAATCGTCAGAAGGTTAAATTAAAAATATATGAAATATCCAAAAACTCAAAAGAAGTTTTACGATTTATGTAAGAATATTTGGATTGCATTCGCTTTTATAAATTTGGGAAAGATGCAGGTAATGGGCAGCGAATAGAAATGGAGGACATTAATCATCAAACCATTGCTGTCCCCTTATTAAGTGTCAGTCGCCTCTCAAAATGAGAAGGAACTAGGCCACCATTAAACCGCTGGGTCAATGTAGATTCACGGCATTAAGAAAATATTTGAGATAGCGCTTATTATCTAATTATTTGGACGATAATTTATGATCAGTTAAAAATAATAAAAGTTACATTTGAGCTGAAAATAAAATTGTTGGAATTGGCAGGGGTGAGAATTCGGATGGTCATTTTGATAGAGGTAAAGAATCGTTAGAGGGGCGAGATTGCAATTACATCAAATAATAACCATAATTTTACGCACAATCTGTAAAAATAGAACTTTGAAGACATATCGGAAAACTTTGACGAGTTGCAAGATCCGTTTGTCAATAATAATTGGATATTGTGTCCCGTCCACGGAGTAAGAATACAATTCACTACCCTTTTCTTGCCCATGGGTGTCGTAAAATACGATTAAGGAATTACATATGCATATAACTTCTATGAAAGAGAAGGAAATTTTGAAATAAAACCCTATATCAATACGTCTAATCAGCGTAGTATAATCACAGTAAGGTCAATTTCCCTCCTATTATGGAGGAGGCTCGAGCCCAGCAGTGGGACGTATATGAGCTGAGACGAATATTTTCTTATATCTGATAATCAGATTATAGAACTGCTTAGAATGAAATTTCTTACCGATTAATATCAATTTGTTAACTGTCCACTCATAACTGCCCGTTTTGATATTTTATTGCTCAATATTTTTAATTACTTATTTCAATATTTTTTAATGACCAAAATTTGTTTATTTTACTGAAATACTTCAATAAAAATACTGTGTAAACGCGCCATCGCCATAATTGGCGACTAAAAAAATTACCTGGAAAAAATCGAGTGTTATAAATATGCCATCGCCGTAACGCACTTCCGTTGCATTTTCGTCTTCCAAAACATTCACTTAGTCCTTAGCAGCAGCTAAAAAAGGTTAAGTTCTATAATAAAAGGGTAATGTCATTACTGTAACGTATTTCCGTTGCATATTCGTCGTTCAAAACATTCACTTACTTCTTAGTAGCAGCTAAAAAAGGTTAAGTTCTATAATAAAAGGGTAATGTCATTACTGTAACGTATTTCCGTTGCATATTCGTCGTCCAAAACATTCACTTAGTTCTTAGTAGCACCTAAAAAAGTCAACTTCTATAATAAAAGGGTAAACGTGTCATTACTGTAACGCATTTCCGTTGCATATTCGTCGTCCAAAACATTCATTTAGTTCTTAGTAGCATTTAAAAAATATCAAGTTCAATAACAAAAGCGTAAATGCGTCATTACTGTAACGCATTTTCGTTGCATATTCGTCTTCCAAAAAATTCACTTAGTCCTTAGTAGCAGCTAAAAAAGATCAAGTTCTTCAATTTCTGTTGTATATTCGTCGTCCAAAACATTCACTTAGTCCTTAGTACTAGCTAAAAAGGTCAAGTTCTATAATACGAGTAATAGGGTAAATGTGTCATTACTGTAACGCATTTCCGTTGCATATTCGTCGTCCAAAACATTCACTTAGTCTTTAGTAGCACCTAAAAAAAGGTCCAATAATATAATAAGCGTAAGCTTGTCATTACTGTAACGCACTTCCGTAGCATTAACGTTTTTCAAAATATTTAGTTTCCCTATTAAAGCTAGCATGTATATATTATTAACCTAGCATGTAATAGGCTGTAAATTATAACTTTTTTTTTTTTTTTTTTGGGTGGGTCGCGGTCGGCGCGCCTCCGCACCACTTCGTCCGGGGCGACAGAGGGGCTTAAGCACGCAACTCCCGCAACCCACCCGAAAACCACCTCGCCTTCGTCATTGGGCCGACCACCGGAGCAGGTTTACTTGTCGTCAGTGGTCGGCCCGACGGAATACCCCCTACGCGGGGTACCCTCCCATCGACCGACGTCCCCCCCTCGGGGAGGACGTCGGTCTTTCCTCACGCGGTCGGCCTCTCGGCGGGTGACGGACTAATCCCCGGTCACGTCACCCGCGGCCTCGGCTAGGGCGGCATGAGGCGCAGATAGTTGCGCCTGCGCCGTCCCAGTCGCCGGCGGCGGATCTCCTCATCGAGGCTGCGCTCCACGCGCAGACGATCCGCCGCCTCCTTCTGCGAGATCACTGTCTCGCAGAAGGCTGCGACCGCGTCCGATGATTGCGACGAGTTCACGGCGCTCCACTGCCCAAGCCGCGCAGGCCTCGAGCGTGTGGCGCGCCGTGTCCTCGTCGCAATCGCAGTGGTGGCAGGACGGTGTACTCTCCCTCCTCACGACCCTGTGCAGGTATTTGGCGAAGCTCCCGTGCCCCGTCAACACCTACACTAGTCGGAAGGAGAGCACCCCGTGCCGCCTTTCCAACCACTGCATCAGCACCGGCCGGAAGGCCTCCACGGTTCGCACCCCGAACCGAGGCCTCTCCAGCCGGACTGCCCAACGGGCAATGACGTCTCGGCGGGCGTCGACGCGCCAGGCGGTGAGATCCCTTAACGAGATCACACCGCCCTCCCCGCGCACCCCCGACACCCGCCGATACAACTCGGCGAGCATTTCCGCCTCCAGGTCCCACGGGGGAGTCCCGGCCAATAGGCACGCTGCCTCCGTCGCAACCGTGCGGTATCCGCGGATGGCCCTGACCGCCATGACCCTCTGTGGTCGCCACAGAAGGGCCCTAAGTCGGACGGTCAAGGACCCCGCCCACACCGGTGCGCCGTACAGGGCCATCGACCGGATGACCCCCGTGTACAGCCGTCGGGTGTAAATTATAACTTAAAAATAATAAAACGTACTATCATTAGTAATGATTAATTTAATTCTCTTACAGTTTACATATAAATGTTTGGTAACATATTGATGGAGAATGGGATACTTAATCACCCGTTTCATTTTACATTCAAGCCCTTTTCAAACAAAAGTATTATTAACGCACCAATTTCCTTAACAAAATTACATTCAAAATTGTGTTTTAATTATGTTTAGGGATGCGAATATATGAATTTTTCAGCATCGTCGACTTACTTGAAAGGTTTCTGTACTGTATACAAAAAAATATATCGTATTATTTTTATGACTTACTGGTTGTCCCTGCCTGCTTCGCGTGGCAAAATATTATAGTTGTTTGTATGTAGAAAGATGAAAATAATTTAATTATATTTTTATTAGATATATGTATGTTTTTTACGTATGGTGACGGAATAAGAATAGAATTCACCACCCCTCTCTTACTCGTGGGTGTCGTAAAAGACGATGCGATGAAAGAGAAGAAAAATTCGAAACCAAACCCTATGCCAACCAGCCCGGTCAGCGTCGTATATTATATTAGGTCAATTTTTCTCGCAATACGGAGGAGGCTCGAGCCCAGTAGTAGGATTTATATGAGCTATGATGACGAGGTATGATAATTGTAAAAAAGTATCGCTAACTTTATACTCGGAATAAGGACAAGTTAATTGTATATACCACTCGTCTCCAACGAGTTAACAAAGTATTTCATAGGAAAATGTATACTTATGCTTCTACAATAAACTATTTAAAATATCAGAGATATGCCAGTGAATAAGTTTAATAAAGCAATTAAGAGTAGATTTTGTAATAAGTAACATTGAAAATTTTAAATAATCTCCGACACAAACTAAAATAGTAAAAAAGTATTACGTTCTCTTCAACATAAATTATCAAATAATTGTAACTTAATAAATTTACTGGCACGCGTGAGCACTTAAATGCCATTACATCATTTTGGAAAAGAGCTGATACTTTTACACTGCTGGACTGATATTGACCAAACATAACTAAGAACCACCACAAGGAACCTGAATGAAAATAAACTGCATCGAAATCCATCCATCCGTTTGAGAGCTACGATGCCACACACACACAGACATACAGACAAACTTAATAACACCCCTCTTTTTGCGTCAGGGGTTAAAAAAGGCTTTATAAAATCTTGATTTACTTAGATGATAATACAGACCGGTTATGAGTAGCTCCTCAGTCAGCTTTAGTAATATTAAATACCAATGAAAGGATTAATCACGTTTTTGTTTTTTTGTTACTATTCTAATTTTTTTGTAAAGCGTAACTTGTTTTGCCAAACGAATTTTGTTATCTTGTCTGTGGTAAATCTATGAATTTTTGAAGTGAAACTTCTTGCGCGCATGAGGGTAAATTTTTAACGGATGAAACGCAATTTAGGGTCACGAAGATGTGCAGCGTTTATGTCGAAGATGAGGGAGAGAGCGATTGAGACCGATTGAGAGAGAGTGAGAAAGGGCGAACATAGCACAAAGCACAGCCATAAGGCGAGAGTAGGGAACAAGCGAGTGAGAAAGATCGAGAGATATTTTTTTTAATTTTTTTTTTAATACTGATAAAAACACATGGAACCACAGAAGTTTCACTTCTGACATGCATACTTAGTTTTTTATTTGGTCATGCTCATTGAAAGATCTATCAGTTTGACACCCGCAGAGAACTTCACCACCTGAAGGTGCCTGCCACCGAGGTCAATTAACACTTTCCAGTTGAATGGAGGGATTGGGCTGCATACCGCTTTTACTTTGCCTCGCACGGATTGGGCGGAGTGTGTCCAAACCATTTAACCCACCCAAAAAAGGAGGGCTCTTACCCATTCTCACTATGTTGTAAGGGCACTAATCTCTTAGTAATGAAAAGTTACATTTTTAATTCACCCTAGTAACACACAAACTTCGATAATTTAAAAATATCTTAAAAACATGGAAGGCATAATAAAATTGTTCTTACATTTTATCCAAATTTCTCGAAAGCCTCGCTCGTAGAATATAATTCTTAATTAATCATATTATAACGATATCTTGTCGTCGAAATTAATCTTTGATTTTTCTAATATATAAAATTGAGAAGACTTTATAACGTGTTTTTATAAGTATTACTTATAACCGTTCCCTAACTTGCCCGCGGGTATCGTAAAAGACGACTAAGGGATTAAATTTGTATATAACATCTATGAAATAGAAGATAATCTTGAAATAAAACTATAGCAACGCGTCTAACCATCGTGGTATAGCACAGGGGTGGCCGACTTCATTACACCCAAGATCTAATGTTTACTCACGAAACCCTGCGCGATCTACCAATTACATACTTCTTGAAATATTCACAATTGGAATTGATGCGTACAGCAGTTGGTGATTATACGATTCGCAGTCATTTTTACGTATTTATATTTTTTGCCTTATTACGATCGACTGGACTAATAGTCGCGATCGACCGGTCGATCGTGATCGGTATAGTAGACCAATATTTTATTGTGGAGGAGGCTTGCTTGAGTTCAATAGTGAACCGTATATGAGCTGTGTTGAATTACTTACCTTCATATATAAATTTCTTGTACATGATGATGACATTGACATGACATTGTCAAGTCATCATCATGCATTATTGTCCTGGTATTCCAATAACTCCATTTAATATACATTCTTTCAAAAATAGGAAATATGACAGAAGTTTCATGACCAGCCAGAGATATAACGTCTATGTAAGAGAAGGCAAACTTGAAATGAAGTCCTATATCAACACCAGCGTAATATGGTAATTCAATTTCCTCCCTATTGTGGTGGAGGCTCGAGCCTAACAGTGGGACGATGAGCTGAAACGATGATGATAATGAATTCAACAGACGGACATCACGAAATATTCCTTTGATTCGCATTGCATACCTCTCAAGAGGTTCATAAGTCCCGCTTTGATTAACACTACGCCTATCTATTTAGGTCGCTTCCATATCGCATTAATTGCAAGCGATTTCCAAGAACCTCTACTAAGATTGAAACTTGAGAGCTAAACACTAAACAAGATTGACTTGGATCGTGTACATAGCTTATTAAACGAACAGTAATGTTTGCATAAATAGTTTTCTATTGAATTCATGCATCAACCTAACATTATCCATAGTTAGACGTGGAACTCCTGCAGACATCTTTAAATATTAGTTACAGTAAATTATTTAATCGTTAGTAATAATACGTTTTTTTTTGGGACGGCATAAAAATACAATTGTAACCACCTTTTATTAACCGACTTCTGAAAAAGTACGAGGTTCTCAATTCGGATGTATGTATTTTTAATTTATGTTTGTTCGCGCATAACTCCGTCGCTTGCCAACCGATATGAAACATTCTTTTTTTGTTGGAAAGGGTATACTTCCCAAATGTCCCATGAAAATTTTAACGAAATCGAATAAGCGGTTTTTGAAAAATCAACAAAAAATCTAAATAAATATCTACTTTGTCTACAATAACGATCTTTTCGTTTATTCTGCATTGCGTTTTGAAGTCGGTTTTTATTTTTGCAAAAAGTAATTATTTTCTAGTTGGATTTGTAATAATTTAATCGACTAAAGTTATCACCAGGAGTAATTCTTTTTCTCTACTGGGGAGTAGTTCTCTCCCGAAAAATGTATAACTCCTCACTGCAATCGCCAACACGTCTACCAAGCTTGGCAATTATGTCAAAATCCTCTCTGTTATGGGATCATTCAACAGTGGATAGTGACAATGTAATATAGATGATGATTTTACATTCAGATGGTAATTTGATTATGCCTCGATACATTTCTATGTGGTGACAGAATAAGAGTACACATAACCACCCTCTTACGCAAGGGTGTCGTAAAATACGAGTAAGGGCTACGATAATCAGATAATATCTATACAAGAGAAGGAAAACTCGACCCCTATGCATGTTGACAATAAGGCGATAGGCGACAAGAGATTTGACTACAACTGAGCTATTGTCACTCTTAACGGCGACGGTTAAATTTACAATCCTTTTCTAATGACATTTTGTTGATTAACTAAAAACATCGACAAGACGACATTTTCTATAAATAAAACCTAGCCAAATCGATCTATCACCTCTGAAATCTCTTGCATACCAAATTTCATGGAAATCGTTGGTGCCGTTACCGAGATTCTGAAAATATAGAAATATACAAGAACTGCTCGTTTAAAGATATAAGATAGACTATCTATTACAATTATAATGAATATTTTAAACAATTTATTAAGATTGTAGAGTAGTAGTACAGAAAAACAAAAGACTCCTAGGAGCTCTAAAACGACTTGACGATGGAAGAAAAGTTACATTATGCGTCGACCCCCAAGTAATTGGGATTAGAAAAAGTTGATAGTAATGATTTAAAGTAATGGTTATTATAATCCTATTGAAAGCAAATATATTGTACTGCACTCTACTATATCGTACCGTAAGATAGCGCACTGTATCTGTGCTGTACTGTAATTGTATTGAACTGTTTTGTAATGCAAATGCATTATATAAGTAAACTAGCTCAACCACCAGACCCAACAGACGTTGCTCTGTTCAGATAAAATAAAAGAAATTCTCCTTGAAATCGACAGCAGCGCCACCTACCAGGTCCAGTTGTGAATATAAACCATTCTTGAATGTCCCTGAACACACTGCACCGTTTTCAAAAATTCTTTCACCATAGGAAAGCTACATTATCCTTGAGTAACATAGGCTATATTTAATCCCGGTATTCTCACGGGAACGGGAATTACGCGGGTAAAGTAACTGTAACCGAAGCGAATCGAGGGCGGCTTGCTAGTTTTCTATAAATTAAACTAAGCTAGACCGCTCTATCGCCCCGTAACCTTTTGCTTATTAAATTTCGGGGAGATCGTTGAAGGTTTCCGAGCTCCTGAATACAAGAATTTAGATAGAATTCTATATTCGTACACTAAATGTTATGTGCTATTTATGTTAAAATCTTGTAGTATGAGGCAAATAAAATCGTTTTTTTATTAAACTCATTATCCCTATTTCTTCAACCACAATGCTAACCATTATAACTTTACTCCCCTGTCATCGCGATAAACACGGAAGGTTACATTCGCAATTTTTAGGACCACCATAAAAAAGAAAAAAATATTTTAACATTCTCTTCAGTATTACGGTAAGCCATTTTGCATATGCAAAATAAAATGTTTTTATATTAGCTCGCCGTATCTTATGTGAAAATATGTTAACTTTATAATCTTTTATTTTCTTCAGCACTGCTCCACTTTTGGTCATAAAAATGGAATAATTTTTCTCGCTAAATAAACTGTGCATCTTCTTTTCTTGAGCTAAGATAAATATCATTCTTGGGTCTTCTCTACAATGGGAAGGAAGGGGTTTAGTTTTAAGTATTCCTTTTACCTTTTAATTACTGACTTTCAAATGGTCATCGTTCATCACTAGGGTAACGGACAGTAGCACTTTCTTATGAAAATTAGAACACCAAGTACGTTCGTCAAATTATTTAACGTAAGGTACTATTTTTTTTTGATGTGAAACATCTATAGGCGAGGGTGACCCCGATCATCGCGTGGCGTTAACGCCACGCTTCGCGGCACCCTTTTAATTAAGGAAAAATTTTTTTTTTTTTTGTGTGGCTTAGTTGTTAGCCTCAGATGGCTGTGACAACTTTACCCGGACTGGTGGGTGAGCGCTGTGGGCTCTCAACCCGCAACGAAAAATAAAAATCTGAAAACATATATGTACATTTTGGTAACGAAACCATAGTGCGATTTAAAATTTGTACAACGCCATCTAGTGCGCTTAAAGTAAATTGTTACCTATAATAGAAACTAATGAAAATAAATGTTTATTAAATAAAAATCATCATTTTCTTGGAAAAAAAAATCGTAATATTATTTTTATTAATGTGCTATTTTAGTGCCTGTCGCAATCTGTTCTTTTATGCATATATACTTAATCTATAAAATAATGTATAATTCTCTAACTTGCCAATATAAGTATACTATACGTACTTACAGTACTTTCACGTACGAAAACTGGACAATCGCTTTTTATAGGTGTTTTATTAGTTTCAGATGTATATTTATTTGTTTGTATGTTACAGACTCCTAGGAATTGGATCTTGACCCACTTTCAACATTCAGATTTCATTTAAAATTTGTTAATTTAACAAGAACCAATGACGATAAAATAATTTAAATAGCTTGTCTCATTATCATCATCATCATTACAGGATTAGAGATTTCTTTATAAAATATATTTTGTAGCTGAGATTTTGCCTTAGCTCGATAGATGTCGTTATTTTTGTTTGCTAAATTACACTTTTTTAACCGATCCCTTTGATTTGAACTACGCAGAAGTGTGTGAGGGAGACGTAGCGACGCTATGTTAGGTCGTAAGCGGCCGAGCGGTGAATTAATATCATTTCTTTGTAATATCTTAGATAATAGTAGAAATCGTATTATTCTATTCAATACTTTACATAGTAGTTCCTGTCGTAATCTATGCTTTTATTCATATATACTAGGGATGTCGGAAGTGAAAAAAAATATCGATATTTATAAAAAGATCAATATCGACGTCGATATATCGAAAAAGAAATATCGATATATCGGTCTTTAAAAAAATGCGTTTATTAAATAGTACAGTATTTAGTAGGGATGTCGGAAATGAAAAAACATATCAATATATAGATATATCTATATTTATCAAAATATCAATATCGACGTCGATATATTAAGGAAAAATATCGATATATCGGTCAAATGTTTAAAACATTTTGTGTTTTTAAAATAATAATGTATTTAGTTCAATCAAAATTCTTTTTTATTAAGCAATAATTACAAAAATATCAAAAACATAAAAGCTATTTTCGAACCAATATTTTTCAACTTATTATATATTATATATTTATTCATATCCCATATTATATATTTATACCTATATTATATATTTATACATATCCAAGGAGAGAGCTACTGCCCACTCTCCTGGTAAACCCTTATACAATTTTTACGACTCGAAAGGGGTGGTGACAATTATATCCTTAACCCGACGCCATACGTAACTTAGTTAAGATCAAATTACTAAAAACTAGTACTGTAGCAAACCGTATGTATTCGGTACTGAGTAACGGGTGCGCCACTTAGTACGAAGTAACGAAACGTTACTAACGAATCCATTTCGTTACTCGCATGTTTCGTATCATGGGTACCTATACTGTTTTAGTTCACACAAGTAACGTTGATGCCTGTAATAAAACGTTTGCTGATCGTATATATATAAATATAAATATTATTATGCATTCGTGCGCTTATTCTATTAATTTAAAAACGTACGGAACAAAGAACGATGTTTGTTTGATAAGTAAAATATAATTTGGAAATTCGTCATTAATTTTTTTCCTGCTTGTTGAATGTTTTGTGTTTGTAGACAAAGTTTAAGATTAGAAATAACATAAGCTCATGGTCAACATTTTTCAAGTTATCAACGGTTTTACAAGTTATCTATTAAATGAAACTAAATTTAGGATAACTTTAAAACAAGTCTGGTTCAATATACGGTAAAGTGACAAAATGTACCTTACGCGGCTTGGTCTACAAATGTATTCTACAAATTGCGTATGTTGCTACTTCGTGACGTTATACTGTAAGCGTACGGAATACGACTCGATTCTGTGTCCTAAAATACGGGTATCAAAAGTAACGAGTGACGTAACGATACGAAAGTAACGAGTACTCATTCTTCTAGTAACGAATACATACGGGTACGCTTTCTTTCGTTACTTTTACACCATTACTAAAAACAAAATCACTTTAATTGCCGGGGAATTGTGTCTATTTTTTGATGTGAAACATCTATAGGCGAGGGTGACCGTGATCGTCGCGTGGCGTTTAACGCCACGCCTCGCGGTCCCCTATTAATTAAATTTTAAATAATTATTTGGATGCATATACTTACATTTTTGTAACGAAACCATGGTGCGATTTAAAATTTTGTACAACGCCATCTAGTGAACTCAAAGTAAATTGTTACTTATAATGTATATTAATGAAAATAAATGTTTATTGAATAAAAATCATCATTTTTTTGGAAAAAAATCGCGATATTTTATTAATACTTTATGCCTTAGTTTTATCGTATTAGTTCCTGTCGTAATCTAATGTTCTTTTATGCATATATACTTGTTTTATAAATTAATATAAAATTCTCTAACTTAGTAATATAAATATACCAGTAGGCATGGTATTTAGTTTACTTTCAGCTACGAAAACTGGAGAACCGTTTTTTTATAGGCTTTTATTAGTTTCGGGTGTATAATTATATATTTATTTCTTTGTATATTACTGACTTCATAGGAATTGGATTTTGACTCACTTTAAACAGTCAAATTTCATTTAAAAGTTGAAAATTTAAGGAGGACCAATGACGTTAAAATTATTTAGATTGCTTGTCTTATTATCATAACAGGATTAAAAATTTCTTTATTAAATATATTGAAGCTGAGAGTTGGTCGTTAGCTCGATAAATGCCGCCATTTCTGTTTCCTAAATCACACTCTTCGTGCGAAAAGAATGTCTGTGAACGGATGAAAGCATTTCATTTTTTATAGGCTTTTATTAGTTTCAGCTATGTATTTATTTATTTGTATGTCACCAACTCCTTAAGAATTGGATTTTGACTCACTTTAAACAGCTTGTCTTATTATCATTACAGGATTAGAGAGTTCTTTATAAAATATATTGTAGCTTAGAGTTGGTCGTTTGCTCGATAGATGGCGCTATTTCTGGTTTATAAATCGCAAATTATTTCAAGCTATGTTTTAGAAGGTTCATTTCGTTTGTACTAAATGACGTTACCATAAATATGAGTCGTAAAGTCAATTTTAAAATGGGATAATTTATTCGATACGATACCTACCAAAAAGTACTTATTGACTAAAATATCGAATACAAAAGTATCGGTATCGAAAGAAAAGTACTCGATACCTAAAGATAAAGTAAATAAAAGTACTCGATACTTTAAACAGTACGTTACTTATCTTTTGATACTATTCATGAGTTCAGTATCGATACTTTATATTCGATACCGTGTCTCTACTCGTACAAAATAGTTTCAATGTTTCACATCTGTCAGGCGTCCTGAGCGACGGCTCACTTTTTTTGTAAATAGCGGTATACGAGCAAACAGAACACCTGATGGTAAGTGTTGCTGCCGTTCATGGACATTTGCAAGGCCGCTGCCTACCGCGAAGAAAGCGAAGGGAGTGTGAATGCGTGCATTGAGGTTCGGTGATATTAAAAGCATCACTAAAACCCACTACACGCAAACACCTTCAGAATGTTGGCCTGCCGGCCTTCTTGCTCAACCAATGAAGGGCAGTAACAAATTGCTACTACTCGGACGTTGATTTTCTGCGAGAGTGTGGTACTACCCCGGACGGACCGACCCGCGGCTGTAGACAGACTACTGTCAACTGGTCCTACCAATATACTCTATCATAAGGTAGTAATTAACTTACGGTACTATCTAACATGTGATGACGGAATAAGAATACAAGTCATCACTCCCTTTCTTCGCGAGGAGCGCAGCCTCGATGAGGAGAACCGTCGCCGGCGAATGGGGCGGCGTATGCGTGACTATCTGCGCCTCATGCCGCCCTAGCCGAGGCCGCGGGTGACGTGACCGGGGATTAGTCCGTCACCCGCCGAGAGACCGACCGCGTGAGGAAAAGCCGACGTCCTCCCCGAGGGGGGGACGTCGGTCGATGGGAGGGTACCCCAAGTAGGGGGTATTCCGTCGGGCCGACCACTGATGACAAGTTAACTCTGCTCCGGTGGTCGGCCCAACGACGAAGGCGACGTGGTTTTCGGGTGGGTTGCGGGAGTTGCGTGCTTAAGCCCCTCTGTCGCCCCGGACGGAGTGGTGCGGAGGCGCACCGACCGCAGCCCACCCACAAAAAAAAATCACCCCCTTTCTTGGTTGTAAAAGATGATTTAGGGATATAATATGCATATAACATCCATGTAACAAAAGAAAAACTCGAAATAAAAACCTAAACCAACAGGTCTGACCAACGTGGTAATATGGTAGGTAGGTAGTATAGAGGGTTATTAATTTTTATTAATTTCCCAAATATTGTGGAGGAGGCTCGCGTCCAACAGTGGGACATATACGAGCTATGATGATAATGATAAAACCTTAGAATAATAACGTATAGAAGGATAGTGTCGATACTTCTAACGTTCGAAACATGAATCTAAAAATACTACATACGCGCCCACGGCGACGATTACACGTCTACACACGCGCACTACTATACAAATTATGAAATCAAATTTTGTTTTTATTAAAAATAAATTGTCGAGATACTTTTAAAAGTAATGTTAAAAACCTTTTTAAGTTTTTCAAATGTGTTATGACACCATTTGAATGCATAAGCCATCATAATTACCTATTTATTAAGAGTTGCGTACGCATGTGCAGTACAGTGACCTTGTACAGTACGGAACGGTGCCGGCGGAAGCTCCATTAGGCTCCAATTGAAATGCTTCACTTTTTGTGCGCGAACTTACCTCCTATACGTTATTACTCTAAGGATAAAACAGTATCCGTGCTGGTAACAAAAAAAATCTTAAAGCTATTATCTAATAATGTCCTGCGTACCTACACTCGAAAATTAATACATAAATTGTATAATATTCAGAGTCGGAACAACCATTTATGAATGCCATAAAGAAATATTTTCCATGAGGATAGTAACCACGGAACTCAGCACGTAGGTATGGTTTACTTAAATCAATACGCTTTACAGTAAAATGTTCTTACATCGCGGAATACATGTATACGCAAAGCTGAAATAATTATGAATATTAATTTAGAAATTAATTACATTGCCTTATTATGAAATATCCTCCTTATAAAATTACGATCAAGGTACTGACTTATCTTAATTAAAATCATGATTTTAATTGTATTTTGCGGAAATGTAATTATTGTGTTAGGTGTTTGGAATTTAAGATGTGTATATGGTAGAGCCAGTTTCATGGTTTATGTTGATTCGAAGCGGATCTAGTGCTTCCTGGCGCCTGTTTCGTTTTTTTTTATTGCCAACGGGGACAAACGAGCAAGCAGCACACCTGATGGTAAGTGATACTGCTGTACATGGACCTTTGCAATACCAGAGGTACAGCCAGGCCGTTGCCTACTGTGAAGAAAATATTCTTCTTAAACCTCGTTTAAAGAAGGGCATGTCATAGCACTCGGGAAACACAGCAGCAGGTAGTTCATTCCAGAGCTTGCACGTACGTGGGAGAAATGCTCGCTGGAAACGTACAGTTGAAGACCATAACGTTTCCAGGTGAAATGGATGGATTAGTGGTTAATATACCGATCTACTGTGCCATCCCAAAAGGATTTTTTTTTTGCCATCCCAAAAGGATAAAAATATTTCTAAAAATTTTATCTTTCGCGTTATTTTGTAGAAAAAACTACACTAATAATAGAAAAAAAAAGGTATTTCTTACATTTAAAGTTTTCATCATCATTTCAGCCTATGGCCGTCCATTGATGGAAGTAGGCCTCCCTCATGCTCACCAGCTCACCATCACCAGCTCGTCGGTCCACCTCGTTTGGCGTCCTATACTGCGTCGTTCGATATATGATCGCCACTCGAGAATCTTTCTTCCCCAGCGATTGTTGGTTCGTCAGCGATGTAGCCTGCCCATTACCACTTCAGCGTGCTAATTCTTCATGGTATGTTGGTTACACCCGTTCTTCAGTGGATTATCGTATCTCGGATTCTATCTCGCAGGGAAATTCCGAGCAGTAGCCCGCTTCATAGCACGCTGAGGGACTTTGAGCCTTGTTATGAGGCTTACAGTTTTATTATAATGAAGTATAATAGACGTTTTATTATAATGAATTATCTAGTTGATATCTATGACGGTGTGCACGCGCTTCGTAAAAAAGTGTGTGTACAAAGTACGCAAATCAGAAGTGACTGCTTTATCCTTTACCCTTCATCATTCATTCTTTATCCTTCATCCTTTGTCCTTCAGCCTTCATTCTTAGTCCTTCGTCCTTCGTCCTTTATCCTTTACTCTTTATCTTTTATCCTCTATCCTTTATCTCATTCTCTCGCCGGCTGAATTCTATCGATTTACGTGTTCGTGTCTCTATGGACTCGCTTTTTCGTTTCATCAAGGTTGAAATCAGAACGATTCTAAAGAAGTTCCATTTCAAAAATGTTGACTAGCTAACTTCAGGGTGTCAGATTTTCGGCGTGCGCGCTTTGTCAAAATTTAATCTCATCATTATTCTCTAACACGCCAAAAGAAGTATAACTTCAAAAAATCTATTCTCATATAATAAAACATCTATCATATTAAAGTTGTTTGATATCATATATCGCCATTACCTAATGCGATTGTACAGCATTGAGATTGATGGATTTCCAGACATATTTCTCTATTATCACATTTCTATGAAAGAAATCTGTACGACCGATATCCTTAGTGTATTTGTTTAAATATTTACTGAGAGTTTATTTTTCTGGTGGATTATTTCGCAGAATAAATATAGGGATGTGAAAAATAATTGATTTTTATATTAATCGATTGTTAATCGATATTTTTTTTTGTAATAGTCGATTTATATAATCGATTATCTAAATAATAAAAATCGATTTAAAACGAACCGATTTTTTTTTAATATTAAAATTAATCGATTATTTCAGTATTACGTTTTTAGTTTAAATTTAAAGTTTTCTATTATATAGAAAATAAAATCACTGTCAGATTGCCTAAAAAAAAGGTAATCACGATACTGCCAGGTAAAGTACTCGATCGAATGCCAGCGTTATAAAATAATCCATTAATTAAATATAATTAATCGATTTTTGCAAATCGATTTATTTTAAAGAAAAAATCGATTATTCATTAATCGATTTTCCCTCCGGTCACATCCCTAAATAAATTCCTTATTGTGTGCTTTATGACGAAGCTAATATCGATGTTATATATAGGATGATGTAATTTTGTCCAATAATAATAGTATGATAAAAGTACTTAAATATATGATGACTTTTCTTTCATATCTCATTGTATGTATATTTTTAGTTTTAATCTACTATCATCATCACCATCTGAGCTCATATACATACGTCCCGCTGGGCTTGAGTCTCCTCCACAGTGGAAAGGAAATTGACCCAGTATGGCACGCTGGTCAGACGGATTGTTACAGGGTTTTATTTCAAGTTTTACTTCCCTTCATCATCATCATTTCAGCTCATATACGTCCCACTGTTGCACTCCAGCCTCCTCCACAATAGGAGGGAAATTGACTTTACCATGCTTCCGTGTAGTGACAGAGTAAGAATACAATTCAGCACTCCCTACCTTGCCTGTAGACGTCGTAAAAGACGATTAAGGAATATAATATGCACATAACATCTGTGCAAGAGAGGGAGAACTCGAAATGAAACCTTATACCAACATGTCTGACCGGCGTGGAATAATAAGTCATTTCCTCTCCCATGATACCATATCACCATAGCAACCCATATATGTTGTAATAATCCATTAGTCGTCTTTTACGACACCCACGGTCAAGACAGGGGGTAGTGAATTGTATTCTTACTTCGTCACCACACGGAAAACTTGAATATTAGGATAAAAGAAAAAAGGAACCCCTATTTAAGAACGGCGCCTAACCCTGTACTTATAACTTTAGTATCTAGTTTTGTCTTTGTGTAATTTTAAGATACAGACAATGTTATAGTTATCGAAGCTCTTTGAATAACGCATTTAAAGTTTGGAGAACAAAGAGCGTTCTGTAACATTCGGGCAACATTTTGTCTTCTTCTTGGCGCTAGTTTTAATAAAATTGTAAAAGTTTATGCTCCTTTTTCAAATAAGTACCTATTTTATAAACTTTAAGCTATCATTATACTGCTTTTATCTTATTTTTTTAATATTTAAACATATTTTTTCGTGTGGTGACAATAAGAATACAATTCACCACCCCTCATCTTGCCCGTGGATGTCGTAAAAGATGATTAAGAGATATAATACGCATATATCATCAGCAAGAGAAGGAGAACTCACAATAAAACCCTACACCAACCTGTCTGACCAACATGGTATAGTAAGGTCAATTTCCCTCCCATTGTGGAGGAGGCTCGAGCCCAGCAGTGGGACGTATATAAGCTGAAATAATGATGATACATAATACAAAAGATTTGGCAATAGTTTTATCACTGGCCGCCTGCCTAAAGTTACTCTTTTAAAAATATAATTGTTGCTTAGACAGTATGAGATAGTCTTTGACCAAGGTTTACATAAAGGTTTTAATCACCTTTTGCGACACCCACGAGCAAAATAAGTGATGATAGTATTTGTAGCCGCCACTATATAGTTCGAGCTGATGGAGTGAATTGGGTGACAAAATAATTCCGTGTGGTGACGGAGTAAGAATACATTTCACCACCCTCTATCATGCCTGTGGGTGTTGTATAAGGCGACTAAGGGATAAAAATATACATATAATATTGGGCAGAAAACCCGAAATAACAACCCTATGGCAACCGGTCTGATCAGCATGGCATAGTAGGTCAAAGGTATAAGAAGACTAAGGGATAAAATATACATATAATATCTATGCAAGAGACAGGAAACTCGAAAAATACCCTTTGACCAGCGTGGTCAAATTGCCTCCTATTATATAGGAGGATTGAGGCTAACGGTGGGACTTATACGAGCTGAGATAATGAGGCGATACGGCAAAGCATGTTTTTTTTTTCACACGGATGAAAGGACTAGAGATAAGTCTAACCATTTGCCCACGGCTTTAATCAACTCTTCCAGACAGAAAGGAATCTGAGAAAGAATCGAGGCGGCATAGGAAACTTCTTACTTCAATGTGATAAGCATCCTCCAGAACTTCATCTTTTTATAGACCATCAAATATTGAAACAAACACCTGTCAAAATACGTGTTTCACTTCGGAACGAGAAATATTCAGACCAGTTCAAATGCGCATTTAAAACCGAATAGTTCAAGTTCTGAAGGCTGTTCATCATATAGAAGTAAGAAGTTTTCTTATATTCTATTCAATCTTGATTCTATCAAGTATTTGTCTTCCTTTCTTGATATGTTCATTATATTAATTACCCCTTTTTGTGGTCTGGAAACCTCAAAAGCGATGGAGGATCGGCATACGGCCTCATAACCTACCATCCCCTTCCCATTGTCATTGGACCACCGATTTTTTGACCTCGTTGGGCAGTACGGATATTAATTACCCCCTTATGGTATGGCTATGGTATTCGCACCCGCCGTCCGGCTCCGTCCGAGGCGATTGTGGGGCGGTGCGGGGCCCCATAACCAACCCGTAACCACGTCGCTTTCGTCGTTGGGCCGACCATATTAATTACTCCTAGGAAACAGGTGGATCTGACTTCCTTTTCTACTGTTCAATAGTAAAAGCTTAAATGTCATGATGTCAAAATGAAATTAAAAAATTCATATCTTATTTTATATCTTATATCTTTAAACGAGCAATTCTTGTATATATATATTCAGGATTTCGGAAACGGCACCAACGATTTTGATGAAACTTTGTATACTAGAGGTTTCGGATCCAAAAAATCGATCTAGCTAGGTTTTATTTGTAGAAAATGTTGTTTTGTCCGTGTTTTTAGCAAAACAAACAATGACATTAAATTTTAAAAGAATATGAATTCAAATTTCGTTGTCAACGTCATGAGTTACGATAGCTCAGTTGGGGAGACGGCCGGTTTTAATTTTGGATTATGTGACATTTAAACAGCGTCGGTTCGAATCTCGGTGTTATTATTATTCTCTTTTTGTAATCCATACTTAATATTATAAATGCGAAAGTAAGGATGTTTGTTTGTAACGTTTTCACGCTTAAACCACCAAACCGATTTCAAAAATTCTTTACCAATGGAAAGTTATAATATCAGGGAGTAACATAGGCTATATTTTATCCCGGTATTCTCACAGGAACGAGAACTACGCCGCGGGTAAAGCGACTGAAACCGAAGCGAAGCAAGGGCGGGTTGCTAGTTTTTATATAATTTTCATTATTTATTTTTATTTTTTAATAATATATATCTAAATAAATTGGGCAATAATATTCCGAGCGAAGCTCGGTCAACCAGATGTTTTTTATTTTATGTGTCTAAATCTAACGTAACTGTGAGAAACTTTTATTGTTAGATATGTTAATACATCGTGTGGTGACGGAGTAAGAATACAACTCACCACTCCCTATCTTGCCCGTGGATGTCGTAAAAGACGACTATGGAATATAATATGCACATAACATTTATGCAAGAGAAGGAAAACTTGAAGTGAAACCCTATACCAACATGTCTGACCAGCATGATATAATAGGTCAAATTCCCTCCCATTGTGGAGGAGGCCCGAGCCCAATAGTGGGTGCGATGACGATGATGAGGTATGTTAATATAAACTTTTTTTTTGTACGGTGACAAAGTAAACATCTTGTCCGCGGGTGTCGTAAAAGCAGATTAAGGGATATAATATGCAGCATATAAAATCTATACAAGAAAACTAAAACTGGAAGAAAAAAAACCTTTAAAAACCTGTCCAGTATTGTATAGTAGGTCAATTGCTCTTTTATTGTGGAAGAGGGTGGAGCCCAGCAGTTCTAGCTCAGACATGATGACTAACGTCGTAACACATTTCGCCTTAAACACGCAAGTTACGTCTCGGTCTCTCCTTTTTTTTTGTTAGGCTATGTTCCGAGCACACCCCACCCAATCCACCCGGGGTGATGGATGGGCAGCGTGCCACCCCATAACTTACCGTATTCCCTCTCCATAGGGCCGACCACTGGAGCAGATTCCTTGACTTCCGTGGCCGGCCCACAACCTCTCAGTCTGCTCTAAAGAAGTTTTTAATCATCATCCTCATCATTTCAGCTCATATTGCCCACAGCTGGGCTCGAGCCTCTTCCACAATAGAAGGGCAATTGACCTACTATAACGCACTGGTCATACGTATTGGTATAAGGTTTCATTTCAAGTCTTCTTTCTCTTATATAGATGGTATGTGCCTATTTAATCCCTAAGTCGTCTTTTACGATGCCCACGGGCAAGAGAGGAGGTGGTGACTTGTATTCATACTCCGTCACCACACGGAACAAAAGAGTAGATTTAGTTTAACAATATTATTGCGTTATGTTTAATGTAGGACGCCCCCCACGCTAGATGGACCGACGACCTGCTGGACGTCGATGACCTCTTTCTGCGAGGAGGTCATCACAAGGAAGGAGGCCGCGGAGCGGGAACGCGAAGCACTTGCGACCGCTGACTCGCTCCTCCGGCAGCGAGTAGGGAGGAGGAGGCGCCGATATGCGCATCTCCTCCCACCGCTTTGATTGACGACAGGACGTGGCCAGACAGCCTTGCGTAGGGGTGTCGGGGATCGAATGTCAAAAGACGACCTTTCCGGTACCGCATAAAAGCGCGGAAGGGACCGCTGTGGTTTTAGTGGCTATTCCGGAAGCATAGGCAGCCGGTGAGTCCCACACTTCCCCTCGTCTGTCACCGGCGGGGGATAGTGCGTAAATTGCATTTCCACAGCGAAAAAAACAAAAAAAAGGTGGACCGACGACTTGGTGAAAGTTGCTGGCCGTCGTTGGATGCAGGCGGCACAGGATTGTACTCTCTGGTATAACACAAGGGCGGTCTTCGTCCAGTAGTGGATGATGATAGGATGAAATTAATGAATGAATATTTATGATTCGACTTTTGTTTATAACAAAAACCAAATTACCAACAAACTCCACAAAATGCTGCAATAAATTAATTAACAAACAACAATTCCGCGGTAGTATTAAAAGTTATAATTAGATCATTTAAAATTAAAACCCTGTAACTATGTCGTTATACAAACTGATTAGCTGGCTTTCTTGTATTTATGTATGTTATTTATATTTATAGGTTGAGTCGTGTCTCATCATCATCATCACGGCCTAAATATGTTTTGTTTTATCGCCGATGGTATCAAACGAGCAAGCAGCACACCTGTTGGTAAATGATACTGCCGCACATGAACCTTTGCAATACCAGGGGTACAGCTAGACCGTCACCTACGGTGAAGAAAATGCTCTTCTTAAACCTCGTTTAAAGAAAGACATGTCATAGCGTTCGGGAAACACAGCAGCAGGTAGTTCATTCCAGAGCCTGCACGTACGTGGGAGAAATGATCGCTGGAAACGTACTGTTGAAGACTATAACGTTTCCAGGTGAAATGGATGAACCCGGCTGCGGTGTCGAGTGGTATGTTGTTAAAACGATAGGCTCCACTGTTGTAAAATTGGCCTACTATTCGACGTTAGTCAGACGTGTTGGAATAGGGTTTTGGATCGAGGTTTCTTTCTCTTGCATAGATGTTATATGCTCATTATATCTTTTAGTCGTCTTTGGCGCAGTAGGACTGGCGTAGTAGAACTGGCGTAGTAGAACTAGCGCAGTAGAACTGGCGCAGTAGACCTAGCGTAATAGACTTGGCGCAATAGGACTGGTGCATTAGAATTAACGCAGTAGAACTGGCGCAGTAGACCTAGCGTAATAGACCTGGCGTAATAGGACTGGTACAGTAAGACTGACGCAGTAGAACTAGCGCAGTAGAACTGGCGTAGTAGACCTAGCGTAATAGACCTGGCGCAATAGGGCTGGTGCAGTAGGACTGGTGCAGTAGGACTGGTGCAGTAAGACTGATGCATTAGGACTGGCGCAGTACAACTAGCGCAGTAGAACTGACGCAGTACACCTAGTGTAATAGACCTGGCGCAATAGGACTGGTGCAGTAATTAGCGCAATAAACCTGGTGCAGTAGGACTGCCGCAACACGACTAGCGCGGCAGGAATGGCACGTGAGGACTGGCGCGGTGGGACTGGCGTAGCTTACTCGATTTTTTCGATAACTATGAGAAGGAAATCGCAGAATAAGAATAAAGTAGCTATCATAACCATTGCAGTTTTGTTCCGCTACCATATAGATTTTTGAATTATTAAAACTTTTAAATGACCGGGTGTATTTGAAGCTTGAAAGATTTGATGTTAGTACGTAATATTGACGAGACGAGTTGAGGATATTGTTTTCAGTTTTCCTCTTTTGTTATATTATAATATCATGTACCTTATTTCGCATTCTTAACCTGTCATAACACGGAAGCTCAAAGCAATTGCGTTGGGAACTTTGCTTTGGCAAAATTGTTTTACATGTCTTATTAATCTTTATAGTCACAGGAAATTTTGTTGAACAATAAAGAACTCTTTTTTTATTTTGTCCCCGTTTAATATGGCAACTCTTTGATGCATCAAATTTTAGCAAAGCTATATTGCATAATATGAAGCATATTTACGCGACCCGACAACGAGTTCTTTTTAAAAAGTTATGCCCTTATTATTACTTAAATTTAAATATGATATACTTACACTTTAAATATGATATTATTAATATTATTAATATTAAATCTATATGATCTATACCAATAAATAAAATTTAAGTGTCTGTTTGTAATGTCAAAATAATAGGGTTTTGTCATGCTCACACGATTATTTGCACTATACTATACATATGCCTAAAAATCACTTTACATTTTTTTGTCTGTCCGTCTTTCGGTCTATCTGTCTGTCTGTTTATTCCAGGTAATCTTCAAAACGGCTGGGCCAATTTCAAAAATTCTCTCACCAATGGTAAGCTATAACATCAGGGAGTAACCTAGGCTATATTTCATCCCGGTATTCCCACGGGAACGGGAATTACGTGGGTAAAACGACTAAAACCGAAGCGAAGCGAGGGCGGGTTGCTAGTTCTAAATATAATATATTACGAAGTTTTAAATTAATCATCTCACTACAGGGATCGAGCCTGTTCACGATAAAAAGGAAATTACCAGGGACATGGAAATAGGGATGATCGATGTTAGAAAAACATCGATATTTGTTGACATCGATGTCATAATTGAAAGCTCAACATCGATGTTCGATATTTATCGCAAACCGAATATCGATGTTGGATAACATCGATGATAGAAAACCATCGACGTCATTACCGAAAGTCCAATATCAATTCTCCGGGCAGAATTGTGATGAGCTCTGTTTGTTTTTTTTTTTAGGAAATTTGAGTCGTATCTTATAATATAGGGGTCAAGCCCGGTAGTAGTATTTTTCTCATCGATGTTGCGATATTTTTCGTATAACAACATCGACATTAAAAACATCGATGATGAATTCCATCCATCTTTTCCTCGGTCTCCCTTTACCCCTAAAGCCTTCAAAATTTATACCAAAAACTTTTTTAATGTTGTGAACATTATGTTCATCCCGCCTCATCACTTGTCTATACCATGTCAACCGTTCACTAATTTTCACTAACAGCTTTTCCTTTACTGGCGCTTACTTTTTCACGACGTGGATTATAAAAATAATCAGATAAAGACCGAATAATCAGATAAACGCGTCTAAATCACGTCCCAAATTACAAAGCACTTTTGTTGTTCACGGCAAGCTTTTACATGATGTCATATTTTAGATTCCCTAAAAGGTACCCAAATCTAATTTTGTGGTTCGGAAAGAATCTTTAAATAAATATTTTTAAGACATGACTAAGTTGAACGAGTGGAAATGTATTACCACCTAAGTGACGCACAATGAGAAATATTCAGCAGCCAAATGCATACTGTCACGAAACGCTCATGCCTATTTACGAAAAATTTGTTTTATTATTTTCTATAGATGCATGAAAGAAAGGTTTTCAGTAAATTGGTACGTCTCGTGATATTATGTACTTGACAGTTTGTAAATTGGATATATTTAGATACATGTATATATATTATATATATATATATATATATATATCTATATATATATATATATATATATATATATATATATATATATATATATAGATATATTAGTACGCTATAACACACTGATTAGACGGTTTGTTCGTGCCGACCACTGAAGACAAGGAAATCTGCACCGGTGGTTGGCCCAACGATGAAGGCGACGTGCCACGGGTGGTTCATGGGGCCGCGCGTCGCCCTGAACGGAGCCGGGCGGCAAGCGAGTCGACCATGGCCTGCCCCCTTTTTGTGTGTGTTGTGTAGACGGCTTGTTATAGTGTATTAAGCTGAGTTATGCCTTTCTTGCACTCCGCATTATATTCTGACCACTGACGTCAAGTCACCTCGCTCCGGTGGTCAGCCCAACGACGAAGGCGATGTGTATCGCGGATGGGTTGCGGGTGTGCGTGCTTACGCCCTTCTGTCACCCCGGACGGAGTGGTGCGAGGAGTGCGCCGACCGCAACCCACCCCAAAAAAAAAGAAAGCGCATTATATTGCATTCTTACTCAGTCAATACATAGAAATTATTATTATTTTTTATTATTATTTACTTTAACAGTGTATTTACACCGTTTACACACATTTTTTTCTGAATAATCACAACCCGGTAAATTGTACAAGAACTACATTTAAACTTAATGAAGTTGACTGAGTACACGCTTGGTGTTTAACTAAATGTTTTATGCTAACAATAATAGTAGCACTTATAACGAATTCTAAATCTATATCTATAGAGTCCATATTAGGTTGAGATTTCTGTGTATTCTTATTAACAAGATGATTAATCAAATTTGTGACAGTTTCCAACACAGTAGGTAGCGGCAGCCTGGTAGTTCCCCTGGTTCAAGAGCAATGAGTGATCACTTAGAATTAGATAGCCTACGTTCTAGTCCGTTGTATATGGGTTATAGAAGCCTCAAATTCACCCCAAAGGGAATAAATCTATAATCATTACGCTTAGCAGGTGGACTGGTGATAGCAGATGGCGTATTTAATTTTTTTATATATTCCATTATTGGACCATAAAACTGGGTAACAATCCACAAAGAAAACTCAGATATACTAATTGGTAAAGTGACATTCGTTAGATTGTATCCTGCTTCGTGTAAAGTAATAACATACGTAGAGCGATAGCGTTTCCACCAAAAAATAATTATTAAATTACAAAAACAAAAAAAGTATACTGCTGATTTATAAAACAAAAAACACAATTGCAATTAAAAAATGATTACAAAAATTTTAAAGTGTTTGTTGTTTGAAAGTGTGTTACAAGTTTTCTATCTGCGGCACTGTAGCCAGTTTTTACGAATATCTCGGACAAAGTAACAGCGTAATTCGTTATTACATGGAGAAACTTAGTTAAGATATAATCATCATCATCATCGTCATCTAAGCCTATATATGTCCCACTACTGAGCTAAGGCCTCCTCCACAATAGGAGGGGAATTGACCTACTATTCCACGCTGGTTAAACATATTGGAATAGGGTTTTGTTTGGAGTTGAGGCATATATATAGATGTTAAATATTCAAGATAGGGAGTGGTGAATTGTATTCTTACTCCATTACCACACGGCAATAAGATATAATAATTATGGCTTAGAATAATAACGTATAGAAGGATAGTGTCAGAACTGCGAACTTTCGAAACATGAATCTCAAAGTACTAATGGCGCGCAGACGATTACACGTACACACGCACAACACTATACAAATCATGAAATCAAATTTTGTTTTTATTAACATAAATCGTCGAAATACTTTTAAAAGTAATGTTAAAAACCTTTTTAAGTTTTTCAAATGTGTTATGACCTCATTTGAATGCACAAACCGTCATAATTACCTATTTATTTTTTAAGAGTTGCGTACGTATGTACAGTACAATGACTTGTACATTACGGAACGGTTCCGGCGCAAGCTCCATTAGGCTCCAATTGAAATGCTTCACTTTTTGTGCACGAACTTGCCTTTTATACGTAATTATTCTAAGAATTAAGGATTAATAAAAAAAAAGAATGTGTGTACAAAGTACGCATATCAGAAGTGAAACTCCTTTATCTTTCATCGTTTATCCTTTATCTCATTCTCTCGCTGGCTGAATTCTATACATGTACGTGTTTGTGTCTCTATGGACTCGCTTTTTTGTTTCATCGAGTTTGAAATCACAATGATTCCAAAGAAGATTTACTTCAAACAATATGCAGCCATGGACCATAAACATGTCTTTTTGACTACTACGGCATGTAGTCCATGTAGGAGCAGAGTAAGAATACTATTCACCATACTATTTCTTGTCTGTGAGAGTCGCTAGCATAAACTTCTATGCCTCGTCGATCCTCGTAGTAGTAGGTGAAGTTTGATCTTCTTTTGCACTCGAAACTCGAGTCGAACAAGGTGACAAATATGGGCTATGAATAAAATGTAAAATGAAAGAACCTATACTAATATATAAAGAGGAAGAGTTTGTTTGTTTGAACGCGCTAATCTCATGAACTACTGGTTTGATTTGAAAAATTCTTTCAGTGTTAGATAGCCCATTTATCGAGGATATGGCTATAGGTCATATATATATATATATTTTTTTTATTGCAAACGGTGGCAAACGAGCAAACAGTACACCTGATGGTAAGTGTTGCTGCCGCTCATGGACCTTTACAAGGTCGTTGCCTACCGCGAAGAAAGCGAAGGGAGTGTGAATACGTGCATTGAGGCTCGGTGATACCAAGGGCACCACCAAAACCCTCCACACGCAATCACCCTCAGAAAGTTGGGCTTCCGGCTCTCTCGCTCACCGAACGAAGCGCAGTAACAAATTGCTACTGCTCAGACGTCGATTTTCTGCGAGAGCATGGTACTGCCCCGGACGGACCGGCCCGCGGCTGTAAACAGATAACTGTCGACAGTGTGGTCCTACCACTCCTAAATCATTAATCCTATATCATTACGCTAAGACCAATAGGAGCAGAGCAACAATGAAAGATGTTTCAAAATCGGGTTTTTTTTCCTTTAAGGAGCTTCCGCTGCGTGCACTACATAAAGAGTTAGGTTTCGAAAAAGTCATGTATAATAGAATGGTATTATGTATTTAAAATATTTTCATGTTATATTTCATATTTAAAGTTAGCATTAGCCTAAAGTAATTGTTCCACATGGACGAAGTCGCGGGCATAAGATAGTTAATAATACTAATAAAATACACAATTAAAGACATTACACAAAGTTAAAGTATTGTATCGTGTGGTGACGGAGTAAGAATACAATTCACCGACTGACCCCTCGTAGGTGTCGTAAAAGATGACTAAGAGATATAATATGCATATAACATCTAAGCAGGAGAAGTAAAACTCGAAATAAATCTCTATACCAACACGTCTGACCAGCGTATAGTAGGCAAATTTCCCTCCTATTGTGGAGGAGACTCGATCCCAACAGTGCGACGTATATTAGTTGTCATGATGATGATTAAAGGATACATTTTCTATTCCTTTCTCGCAAAACGATATTTGTTCAAGGCAGACGTTGCTTAGTATGGAATTTTCAAAGCTGACGTCATCTTATCTCTACTTCTTTCTCTATCTAATTATTAAATAGTCTTTAACTCAATATGAGAAGGAAAGGTATGTTGTTTTCACAAATCGATATAGTTTCTAGTCTATATTAAAGCCTTAATAAGTAAAATTGAAAATTTTGAATATCACCTGATACTAACTAAAATAATAATAAAATATTAATAAAAAAAAAATTTAAAAACAAGCTTTTATTTAAATGCTCTAAAACGAATAAAAGTGCTTGTCAAGACTATTCAAACGAGTCCAAACTCAACAATTTATCTTGGTTTTATCATGTTTAGGAGTTCCTATGGCCACCTTCCGACGCCATCTTGAGACCAGCTTCATGGTACTATATTATTGCATTGCCACCGAAGTTACGTAATTAAACCAAATTTCGACCTAATTTAACGACAGGAAGTGGTCCTAATTTAACTCGCAAGATTTGTCCCATCCTAACATACTAACAGGGCAAGTTAAATAAAAGCTTTTAAAAAAAGTATTACGTTCTGTTAATAAGAGTAATCAATTAATTGTCGTTTAACGTTTTAGTGAAGCATTTAATCGAATAATCATACGCCATTGCATTATTTTCGAAAAGAACTGATACTTTTACTCTACTAGACTAAGATTAACCAAACAGAACTAAAAACCATCGCAAGAAAACTGGCTTTCAAATGAAAAAAACTGCACCGCATCCATCCATTTAAGAGTTACGATACCACAGATATATAAATATATATACACACACACACACACACAGACACACACATAGACAGTGAGACATCGGCGTCAAACTTATAACACCCTCCTTTTTGTGTCGGGGGTGAAACTGCTATCATCCCATAATTGTAATGTAGGAAGCTTAGAATTAATAAAAAATATCCGCATAACGTATCAATTTTCAGTGAAAGACAATTAAGAAATTAATTCACATGGGTTGTTTAATCAAATATGTAAGGTACAATTTGCTTCACCAATATTTAGTTATCTAGTTAGACGTTTCAATAATTTGGTAGTTTACGCCTGGTCCCACCCCGAGGGTAAGATAAGGATAACTAAGATATTTAATCCAACGGAAAATGTAATTAAAAGATGTGGTAATTTTCGGTTGTTAGTATTTCTAATGGATTATCGTCGTAGTTTCAATTTATATATAAGGCCATGAGATCCACAGTGGTCTAATTAATTTTTATAGTATTAAGTTTATGATTTTTTACATATATAATTGAACATTTTGATAGAACCAAGGTGACCTAAAAGTGATACAAGGAATATTTACTAGATGGCAGCATAATCATTGTTAAGATTTTTACTATACTTTTTTTTATTTTTTAAGATGCTCAAACGGCTTGTCCATTGCATTAGGCCAGTATGGTTCACATGGCCTCATGTACTATGTCCTACTGTTGTACGTGAGCCTTCGCATAATTGACCGAAATTGACCTACTATACCATGGCGTTTGGGAAACGTAAGAGGATCTTCTCGTCCAATATTCCGCAGTATCTGAAAACAAAGGTTTATAATTAAATGTAGGTCTTATAAAAAAGTTCAAAGTTGCTCAAGGTGCTATGGAGAGGGCTATGCTCAATATTTCTCTACGTGATAAAATCCGGAATACGGAAATCCGTAGAAAAACGGGTGTAACCGACATAGCCCACAGAATTAGTACGTTGAAATGGCAATGGGCAGGTCACATCGCTCATCGAACAGATAACCGTTGGGGAAGAAAGGTTCTCGAGTGGCGACCACGAATCAGACGACGTAGTGTAGGACGACCCCCTACTAGGTGAACTGACGACATCTTAAAAGTCGCAGGGAACCGTTGGATGCAGGTGGCGCAGGACCGTTCAGAGTGTCATTCTCGTGGGGAGGCCTATGTCCAACAGTGGACGTCTATAGGCTGATGGATGGATACCATGCTGGTCAAACCTGTTGGTATAGGATTTTATTTCGAGTTTTCTTCATCTATCATAGATCTTATATGCATATTATATCCCTTAGTCGGTCTTTTACGACACCCGCGGTCGGGATATAGGATAGTGAATTGTATTCTTACTCCTTTACCACACAGAAATAGTTATTCATATTTTTTAAAGATCTCTTTACAATAAATATTATATGCATTTAAACTATTTACGGGATTAGAAATTCCACATAAATAGAGTAAACTAGCAACCCGTCCTCGCTTCGCTTCGGTTATAGGTCGTTTTACCCGCGTAGTGCCCGTTCCCGTGGGAATACCGGGATAAAATATAGCCTAGTTTATGCCCTGATTAATATTATTATTAATTATAGCTTTCCATTGGTGAAAGAATGTTTGAAATCGGTCCAGCCGTTTTGAAGATTACCCGACAGACAGACAGACACAAAAATTTTTTAATTGCTATTTTAGGCATAGGTGTCGTTCAAATAACCGTGTGAGCATGAAAAAAGCCTATTATTTTGACATTACAAACAGACGCTTCAATTTTATTTATTGGTATAGATTATGTTCAATGCACATTGAACATGCAACGCAGCAAACTCAAAAGTAGAGCATGTCAACATACAAGTAAAGCATGTCAACATACAAATGTGCAAAATTAGCACTGACATGATTTAGAGACACTGCGTTATACTTTACACTTACGACGCACTAACACAAAATGGTATATGTGTGTATTAGCAATAAGTAGTATATAAGGTGTACATTGTGTAAAATAAATCAGATTTGAATTTATTCATCTCTCAGTTACATCCCTCTCACTGCGGCCAAGACACCCTTAGCCGTCAGTTCTGATTAGTCGAGTGAGTCTGCTTGACTGGCAGTGAGAGTTACCAATCCTCCACCCAAAGCTCCATCTCACTGTGGCCAAGACACCCTTAGCCGTCAGTTCTGATTAGTCGAGTGAGTCTGCTTGACTAGCAGTGAGAATAACCAATCCTCCACCCAACATCCATCTCACATCCACCTGTCACCTTAGGTAGCACGGTGCAGGTATCCCATCATATAGGCTAGGAACTTAAGGGCTTTAGGTACTTCAAACTATAACCTTAGGTTCTTCTGTCAAACACGGCGTTAGTCCATAGCCCAGACTACGCCTGTACATTTGGTCCTTCGAGTAAAAGTAAAGATTTTTCCTCCCTCTAACCCCCCCGTAGGTTTGACATAACAGACATACGAATCAGTTAAGAACGGGCTGGTGTACTCAACAAAGCATCAGTTTCGGAATTGACTGAAAGACTTTTACTTACGTACTCTGTCAGAAAGCCTCTCGTTGCGGTTCGGTCACTGGCCTCCCACAAGCGGGACTCACCAGCTGATTGAGAAGTCGCACCTTCAGGGACGTGTTATAGCGAGAGCGCAGGTACGATAAGTATTGACTTAAAACATTAGTAGTAGGGAAGTTAGGGTAGGGCTATTAGGGAAGAAGACAAAAGAAGCACTATGGACATACAAGAAATAAACACAGCAATCAGAAGCCAGGAGGAGGATTATAACGAGATCAGGAGGATAATTACAAACATTAAAAAGGACTCCGTGAGCCGAAGAACACAAAAATACATTGACGAAAAAAGACAAACACTAACTACTATTTTCCAACGGGTGCAAGAGAATCACTCGAAACTGGAAAAACAAGAGATGTTATCATCTCACAAATATATCACTACAAATTACTTTGGAAATATCCAGAAACAATACAACGAGGGCTTAGCCCACCTACAAAAATATGAAGAAAGACTTCAACTTGTTCAGGCGATATATGAACCTGAAGAACAAAACACAAACGAAGAAGAAGGGAGAGGGAATCCCAAGACGTTTATACAAATGTTCAGGATATCCCAGATGTCAAAAAGGCTAATTCAGGCGAAAGAATCAGTCACTGAAAACAAACCTATATGGCATTTACAAACTACAATAAACAACTTACAAAAACGATGGCAGGATATTGAAGAAACACACATTGAATTATTATTGGAGGAGGATACATCGGGACACCTTTACTTCAAAAATAAATATTTTGAAAACACCCAAATTGAGTTCGATACTACAATGGAGATGCTGGAAGAAAAAATCCATGACAGTTCCAGCGAAAAAATAACCTTAACACAGTCGTCAGGAAAACTACCCCGTATCTCTATTCCAACTTTTACTGGGAGTTATGACTCATGGTATACTTTTCATGATTTATTCAAAAAAATTATTCATGAAGATAAAAATATTTCATTGGTAGAAAAGATGCAATATTTAAAGACAAATGTAAAAGGTGACGCAGCAAAAATTATACGTCATCTAACGATAAGTGAATCGAACTATGAAACCGCGTGGAAATTGCTTACGCAACGTTATGAAGACGAACGAATGATATCAATTAAATTCATCGATAAATTATTAGATTTACCCAAGCTAAATGTTGCGAATGCAGCGGTGACAATGGCACGAACTTCGTAGGCGCAGCGAAATTTTTGGAACAAGAATTATTGCAAATAACACAGTCACCTGGATTCCAAAATACGATGACCAGTATAGGTACTCAGTGGCATTTTAATCCGCCAGCAACCCCCCATTTTGGTGGGATTTGGGAGAGCAGCGTAAAATCAGTAAAGTACCATTTACGTCGAGTAATTGGAGAATCGACATTAACGTACGAAGAAATGATAACATTTTTACATCAAATTGAAGCTTGCCTAAACTCGAGGCCGTTATGTGCACAAAGCGAAGACATCAATGATAATACAATACTAACGCCTAGTCACTTTTTAATTGGTCGGGAAGCAGTTGGAATCCCAGATCCGTTATCAAACATAAATACTGATTTAATAAATAGATGGAAACAAATTCAAAGAATGAAGAAAGATTTCTGGAAAGCCTGGTCATCTGATTATTTACATCAACTTCAACAAAGATACAAGTGGAAAGAAACTCAAGAAAATATCAAAATTGGAACCATAGTACTAATAAAAGATGAAAACATAAGTCCAAGTAAGTGGCCCTTGGCAAAAGTGGAAAGCGTTCACCCAGGAAGCGACGGGGTGATAAGAGTAGTGACACTCAAAAAATCGACAGGTTTATGTCAAAAACGATCAATACATACATTAATTCCTTTACCCGTATATCAGGAAGAATTAATGACTAACACGAATACGTTAAGAAAAAATACCGAAACGCCTGTGAATAGTAACATAGCAAATAACATAAATAAAAAGTCTAAGACACTTAAGTCAGGCGTGTTACTCTATACTACATTATTATTGTGTATCGGACAAGTAACAAGTACATCAATGTTTACTATGAAACATTTAAATCCAGGCCTATATGTAGAACAAATAGGTACTTCAACAATAAACAGAGGGAGTTTTAGAATAGAAACTAATTACGAAAGGAGTGATTTGGAACTGAATTTAAATAATACGATAAAAATAACTAATCAGTTTCAAAAGTTATGCACTGACACGCAACAGTATACAAAAGACACCCATTGTGCAGAATTTTATTATCATTTGAACGAAGAGAAAGCACGATTTGAGAAGATAAAGGATTACCTTACTGGGATAAAGATTTCTAGAAGGAGACGTGGATTATTAGGACAAATGTTAACATACGTGTTCGGAGTAAACGATGAAGTATACAGAAGTATTGACTCATTGAGTAGCAATCAACAAGAACTTATAAACGCCGCCAATCATCAAACAAACATAATGATATCTACAGTATCCGCTGTAAACCAAACCGAGGAGCGGATTAAGAAAAAGTTAGAGAATTTTGAAAAGAAGTTAAATGAAGCTATAGCATTCATGTACGATAACGACGTATGGTATAAGATGGTAGACGCTAACAATGTGAAAATACAAGTAATACAAACGTATCAATTAGCGAGCAATTACATAACAGAGATTATTCACTATTACAACGGGTTACTTGAGATATACCTAAATAACGCATCGATATACACGATTTTGAGTCCTAAATACGCTAATGATATAATACAAACAACCAATCAAAAGTTACCTGGAAACTTAAGGATAATTCAGGATCAATTAATACAGACTAACATGGAAATAAATGCAACACATATAAACGTATTTGCGTACTATCCTATTCATGACATAAGAAAATATACACTAATACACATAACGGCGATTCCTCAAAAGTTGACCGGGAGTTCTTTTGAATGCTTGTCAATCCCAAGAGCATTCATAGGCTTCGACTATAACAATGAA
The DNA here is from genome assembly GCA_032191425.1 of Lymantria dispar. Lineage (NCBI taxonomy): Eukaryota > Metazoa > Arthropoda > Insecta > Lepidoptera > Erebidae > Lymantria > Lymantria dispar. The sequence goes on along the minus strand of CM063465.1, from coordinate 16,557,177 downwards.
CGATACTTTGAATTAAGTAAAGACGAGTTCAAAGATTGTTTACACAAAAAATCGGAGTTTGTTTGCTATCCCGTGGCTGTTAAGAACATGCAATTGAACAAGAATTGCATTGTTGACCAGCTATTCAGCAACAATAATAACACTAAATCACAATGCACATCAAGAAGATACAACATTCAATCTACAATTCTATGGAAACAACTTTACATGCAGAATACGTGGATGTTTATCACTACAAAAACACAATCAGCTTCGATAATATGTGATGGACAAAGACAAGAAATTAACCTAGAGGATATAGGAGTACTACACATTTCAGAAAGCTGTGTAGTAAAGACGTTGAACAACATTCTTGCAGCTAAACGAATAACAACAACAACTGTGCAAGCATCATATTTTAAAAGGAGTAATTTTACTCTAGACACACAAGTAGTCCAATCAGAGATACCAGACATACCGAAGGAGGAAGTATTAGATAGCTCCACCAGTATATTTGACCACTTAGCCGCTTCAGAAGCAAAGCTAAAAACAAGATTAGATAACACAATATGGAGGCGAATAGAGTCTCATTCCTATGTGGTTAGCACCGTGACATCTCTTTCTTTAATAGTATTAGCTTGTCTTTTAATTTATTTCAGACCACTCAAACAATGTCGAGATAGACTTACGAGAAGACAAAACAAGGAGACAACTACAACACAAGCCACAGAGACAGACAAACAGCGGGCAGCTCCACCACAACCACGGCCACGGTATGGGAAACCTCGTCCCCAGACTACAGTCCAAACACCACAAACGACGGAAGGACACATTGGACCATATGAGGTTATCGAATTATACGACTTGCAGTCGTGTTCCTGAGAGACCCCAGAATGTTCAATGCACATTGAACATGCAACGCAGCAAACTCAAAAGTAGAGCATGTCAACATACAAGTAAAGCATGTCAACATACAAATGTGCAAAATTAGCACTGACATGATTTAGAGACACTGCGTTATACTTTACACTTACGACGCACTAACACAAAATGGTATATGTGTGTATTAGCAATAAGTAGTATATAAGGTGTACATTGTGTAAAATAAATCAGATTTGAATTTATTCATCTCTCAGTTACATCCCTCTCACTGCGGCCAAGACACCCTTAGCCGTCAGTTCTGATTAGTCGAGTGAGTCTGCTTGACTGGCAGTGAGAGTTACCAATCCTCCACCCAAAGCTCCATCTCACTGTGGCCAAGACACCCTTAGCCGTCAGTTCTGATTAGTCGAGTGAGTCTGCTTGACTAGCAGTGAGAATAACCAATCCTCCACCCAACATCCATCTCACATCCACCTGTCACCTTAGGTAGCACGGTGCAGGTATCCCATCATATAGGCTAGGAACTTAAGGGCTTTAGGTACTTCAAACTATAACCTTAGGTTCTTCTGTCAAACACGGCGTTAGTCCATAGCCCAGACTACGCCTGTACAGATTATATGTGGTAACTAGCAAACCGCCCTCACTTCGCTTCGGTTTTAGTCGTTTTACCCGCGTAGTTTTCGTTCCCGTGGGAATACCGGGATAAAATATAGCCTAGTTTATGCCCTGATATTATAGCTTTCCATTGGTGAAAGAATTTTTGAAATCGGTCCACCCGTTTTGAAGATTACCCGGAACAAACAGACAGACAGACAAAAATTTTTTAATCTGTATTTTAGGCATAGGTGTCGTGCAAATAACCGTGTGAGCATGACAAAAGCCTATTATTTTGACATTACAAACAGACACTCCAATTTTATTTATTGGTATAGATATACCAGGTGGCTATCCATGTCAGAGGCAGTTTTTTAAAATTTACCAAACCAAGCTCTAAACACTTATATTTCACAATAGCAACCTGCCCTCGCTTCGATTCAATTATCTCATATTTTTTCCCTTTCCCGTGGGAATACCGGGATAAAATATAGCCTATATTACTCACCGATGGAAAGCTATAAGCTTTCCATTGGTGAAAGAATTTTTGAAAACGGTCCAATAGTTTTGGAGCCAATTCAATACAAAAAAACAAATTATTTCTCTTTATAATATCAGTGTAGAAGGCATCGTGATAACCTGTAAACTGTAGCGAGAACAGTTGCTAGGTCAGAAGGAACAGTTCATGTTATGAGACCAGTAGTGTACAATAAATTGCCTACACTGATAACTTTCGCTCCATAGCTTCAAGGTTCACCTAAAGCGGTAGCTCGTCAAGCAAGCGCTTTATATACAGATTGTTCTGAAATTCAATGTCCAACGGTAAGTGAGTGGAAGATGACTTTATGACAGCTATGAAAAGAATTAAAAAAAAATCCAGGTAATTTTTTTTTGATATGAGTATATTACTAAAAACGGTGAAAAAATCAGACCTTGTACTGACTTGTGTATATTTTCAAGTGTTATAACGACAAATAAGTTAGTTTAGGCATCGGATATTTCTAATTGGAAGCGCAGATACACCATCGACACGGTAATATAATCTACCAGCAATCCAACTTCATACAAACGGACGAAACGCGAGCTATACCTACGCGCCTCGATCTCGGCATGCGCTCGGCATGTAGACAGTCGCGACTGTGCTGCAGTGACGAACGAACGGTGTGTTGTTTTTTTAACAATAACTGCGCGAATTTTCACTATAATACATAATATATAACATCTATGCGAGAGAAGGAAAACTAGAAATAAAACCCTATACCAACACGTCTGACCAGCGTGGTATAGTAGGTCAATTACCCTTCCATTATGGAGGAGGCCCGAGCCCAACAGTGGAACGTATATGGGCTGAGATGATGATGATGATGATGACATCAATTTCGCTCCTATTGCAGAGGTGGTTTCAGCCCAACAGTGGGACGTACATAAACTGATATGATGATGAATGCTGAAGCAAGTGAAATTAATTTTTAACCCCCATCACAAAATGAGGGGTGTTATAAGTCTGATGTCGATATCCGTCTGTTTGCCTGTGTGTGTATATGTGAAGCTAGTTTCCTAGCGGTGGTTCTTAGCTATGTTTGGTTAATATCGGTCCAGCAGTGTTATAGTATCAGCTCTTTTCCAAAATGATGTAATGGCATATGATTACTCGATTGCGTGTACTTCACGCGTGCCAGTATAATCGTTAAATGACAATTATACTCGTTCCAACCATTTATTTTACTTTTGACACATGCTTTAGGACGTAACTGTTTCATTATACGCAATTATTAACTTTGAAACGAGTGAACAGAGAAATATATAAACTGCCCAATAATATTTATATATCTTAATTATTACCCACTATATACATTAATATGCCGTAAATAGCTCTATTCATAAAATTTAAGTGATAATTCATTTCCGTTATAAAAAAAGTTACGTTCTATCGCATCTAGTGACAGGATCAAAAGTATTCGGTGCAAACTAATGAATCGCAAATAATCGATTACACTTATTTGCAGTTAAGTCAGCTGACAACTGAGTTTTGAATTGTTGTAATAGACAACACGTTAAAATTGTATCAGGGAGATATAAAAATCTTCTCATCATACCTATAACATGAAATAAAACAACCAAAATATTTTAATATTATTTTATTATAACGAATCGTCGGATTCTTCATACGAACTCGAATCGTCGCTTGAATCATCTGCAGTGTTTATTATTAACTCTTGTGTAAGTATGTTGTCAAATTCAATTTCCCGATCCCAATCAGAGAATATTATATTTTTTGTCTTGTTGACGACACTCGCCCAGTTTTCAGGCGTCACACTAGCACATGCGTTTTTTAAAAGTTCAAGCATTTTATTTGCTGTGAAAGGAGGAGTTGTATTGTTTCTTGCGGCGTGTCCTTTGACTTGTGCCCAGATCATTTCAATTGGATTATATTGACAGTGGTACGGAGGAATTCTGATTACAACATGCCCATATTCTGCTGCCATTTCGTCGATTCGATTTTCTACTTTTAGTAGGGATTCGTCCACATCTTCCCCATTATCACGAAGCCAGTTTATAATCTCGTGTTTTTTGTTGGCCTGTGTTGGCATTTTATTAATTTGGCGAGAGTGATAGGGTGCATTATCAATAAATATTGTTGATGGCTCTTCAAGTGATGTAAGCATTTCTCTGAACCACTTTTCATACACGTCCGCATTCATCTCCTCATGATAGTCTCCTGTTTTTTTTTATTTGAACGCTAACAGAGCGTCTGGTACAAATCCCTTTGTAGTTCCCGCATGGCAAATGATGAGGCGTTCACCTTTCCCCATTAGCACTGCAGAAGTAGAAGCAGCAGTATCGTCAGTCCAACCTTTTGGTATGGAATGATTGGCATTGAGCCAAGTTTCATCTGTGAAAACGACATTCGACCAGTCTTCTATTTTCTTCGCTTGTCTTAAAAATTCACAGCGAGACAAGGCTATATCACGACGTTCCATTAAAATTTTTCTTTTGTCGGATTTCTTATACAAGAACCCGATTTGGTGCAGCACCTTTGACAAAGAAGATTTATGACCACGAAACAAGCCACAATTTCGTAGAGACGCTACTAATTTTTTCAAAGTAGGAATCTCTTTGCTTGTGTAATAATTGTATATATGACGACGAATAGCATTAGTATCAAAACTGTCAATTGCTGTCACTTTACGGGGCTGACGTTTTTTCTTAGGCGTAGATAGCTAGTTCTGTTCAATACCACTACTACCATAGGCTTCTTTAGTGATTTTCGCCACCGTTGGAGCACTAATACCTAATGCTGCTGCAACACGGTCTCTAACTTGGGTTACTGGTATAAGGAATCCGCCATTGCGGCTTTCCTTTTCAAAAAATTCACGAAACCGCAGCACTAACTCTCTGGATTGTCCTTTAAGCACCATACCTTTCGGCATTTTGCAAGTAAAATCTTACTGGGAGGAACGATACGCTCAACTCAATCAAAGTAAGAACAATGAAATCAATACGGTGGCAATATAAATACTCAACACAGCGTATGAAAAATATGAAAGAGCACTCAGCGAACAGAAATGTGACTAGCACGGGAGTCTTGTTGCGAGTGACAGACAACACAACAAAATGGCGTCACCGGCGCGCCGTTCAGTGTTGCCAATTCGGCTTAAAAAAAAAGGGGTAGGCTGGATGAGAAAATTAGTGATTTACTACCGCAGATGAGGGCGCCATTGTTTCTAAGTAAAGTTTGGAGCAGCGGACCCCGCTTAATGGAAAAATGCTTCATAAAGTAGTTATTTTTTATTTTGCAAAGTACAAAGTAAAATATTTTGGGAGGACTGAATTAGTGGGTATGCAAAAATTAATGTGCCCAAATAACAAATATATTTACAGAAGTGAAGTTTTTAAATAATATGAAATATGTATTTAAGCAAAAATAAAATATCCGTGTTAAATCGATTAAAAGTTCTTCCTGACTAAAATCGATTATTACAAAACATAGTATCCGTAATACATTGGTACAACACTAATTGATCAGAATTCGACCTGCCAAAAGTAAAATAAATGGTTGGAACGAGTATAATTGATAATTCCTGTTGAAGAGAAAGTAATATGTACTTTGTTTTTGGGTTCCGTGCCCAAAGGAACCGTGTAAAAACGGAACCCTATTACTAATACTTCGCTATATGTCCGTTTGTCTGTCACCAGGCTGTATCTCAACCATGATAGCCAGACAGTTTAAATTTTTATAAATTATGTATTTCTGTTGCCTCTGTAACAACAAATAGATACTAAAAACAAAATAAAATTAATATTTAAAGAGGGCTCCTATACAACAAATGCGATTTTTTGCTCTATTTATAGATAATGGTACGGAACCCTTCGTGCGTGACTCCGACTCGCATATAGGCGGTTTTTTTACTATTTTAGTTTGTGTTGGAGGTTATCCAATATTTTCACTTTTATGATTATTTATTAAAAAATATAGGATATTTTAAATTATTCATACTTCTAATTAAACATGTTCAAAAAGTCACCTTGAGATATAAAACGTTGTCTTCATTGTTATGACTCAAATATTAATTGTAGTTTTAACTTTGAATTATTGAACAGATGAGTTATTTCATAATTATGTCTGTCGCTGTCTAAATGATATGTATGCCTTTCAGTCACCTTGGTTGTTCTGTCCTTAGTATAGCAGCCAAGGTGACTAAGTACATTGACAATTTTGCTGCGGTATTAAAAATATTCTTCTTCAGTGCATATTTTATTCACTAACGGGACAATCAAGATTTTTTTATTAAGAGGAGAGAAAATTACCTACTAGCGACAAAGGTGAAACAGTTTGGTTTTATACCGTTCTTGTGAATATTGAAAAAGAATAACCTTCTAACTTAGCTGGCGCCTCACTTTTTTTTTCAATACTATCCTGCACTAAGAAAACAATCCTTGTATTTCGGGGAACTTTACAAACATATAATTAACGGACACAAATTACATCCAGACTCAGAACAACAATTTGTTGATCGCACAAAATGTTGTCCTGTGTGGGATTTGAACCCATGAAATTGACACGATAGGTCGCTATCTTGACTACTACGCCATCTGTGCAACCATATTGGAGTATCCTAGTATTATCACATTGACAGAGCTGATTGAGACAGTTGTGCATTCGTTATGAAGTCATATGCAGCCATCCCATCATCTAGAATATTTTGGATGCGGCTGGACCATGACCTGCTCAAAAATAGATTTTTTTTATTGCCAACGGTGACAAACGAGCAAGCAGAACACTTGATGGTAAGTGATACTGCTGCACATGGACCTTTGCAATACCAGGGGCACAGCCGGGCCGTTGCCTACCGAGAAGAAAATATTCTTCTTAAACCTCGTTTAAAGAAGGAATGCGAAACGAAACATATTGTAATGTATCATCATCATCACAGCGTCCCACTGCTGAGCTCACACCTCCCCCACAATAAGAGGGCCATTAACCTACTATATAAACGTTTGGAGTAGGATATTATATGTATCTGGCCCGGAGATTCCCCTTTCGGGTACCATCGCCTTCCTCACCTCGGCAAAAGATAGTGTTGCCGCAGCGTCGACCTCACGCGGTCGGCCTCTCTGCAGGTGCGGACTAATCCCCGATCTCTCCACCCGCGACCCTGGCTAGGGGTGTTAGGACGAACAGACGACCCTTTTCTTACCCGTGCATACCGTAAAAAGGGAATATAAAATGCAGATAACATCTATGCAAGAAAAGAAAAACTGGATATTATGACAGATATAATTACAGGATTAGTATTAGTACAGGCTAATCTGTCAGACCTGCGTGGTATAGTAGGTCTGTTTCTCTCCTATTACAGAAGAGGTTCGAACCCAAAAGTATGACGTATCTCTCATATCTTTAAACGAGCAATTCATATATATATATATATAGGTATATATATATATATATATATATATATATATATATATATATATATATATATATATATATATATATATATATATATACATACCTATATATATTCGGGATCTCGGAAACGGCTCCAACGATTTTGTTGAAACTTGGCATACTAGAGGTTTCGGGTCCAAAATATCGATCTAGCTAGGTTTTATTTTTCGTTGTCAACGTCATGACTTACGATAGCTCAAATGGGAAGTTGACAGGTTCTAATTTTGTTTTTTTTTTTTCCATTCAAACAGCGTCGGTCCGAATCTTGGTGTTATTATTATTCTCTTTTTTAATTTTTTATATATTTTCATTTTTTATTTCTTATTAATATATATCTAAATAAATTCAATAAAAATATTCCGAGCGAAGCTCGGTCAACCAGATATTATATATTGAAATGATGACTAAATAGAAGATAATTTAGTAGAATATTCTATAAGATTTTTTCTATCAGAAAGAAGTATATAAGTAACCGAAATTTAATTCTGAAGTAAATTTTGTTTTATAAAGGATCACAAAAGCCCCTGGTGAGAGCTATTTGATTAACTTTGTAAATAGGCTCATAGAGAAGCACTTCGATTGAAATCTTTCAAGATTTACAACCTCAAGAGCTTGATAATGAGTTTGACGTAGTCAGCAGGTGCTTTGAACGCGGAATAAATTGCAAAAGGTATTTTAAAACTTTTTGTGAAAGGGTTTTTACGTGTTTTTGGATTATTTTAACTCTTTATTTCAATTTATTCTATTTGATTTTTGTATTCGATGCTAAAGATATTTCGAATTTAATAATTATAATATATCATCACCATCATTTCAGTGTATACACGTCTCACTGCTGGGCTCGAATCTCTTTCACAAAAGAAGGGTTATCTATAGTAGATTGTCAGACTGATTGGTATAGGGTTCTATTTGGAGTTTTCCTTCTCTTGCATGTTGTATGCATATTTTATCCCTTAGTCGTCTTTTACAACATCAAATAGGGAGTGGAGTAAGATAAGGTGTGGAATTGTAATATATACTTCTTTTCAATCCATATACGTTTTAAACACAAAACTCTTTCAAATCTTCTACGAACTACACATCTTTTACGAACCCCTACGAGAAAGGAAATGGTGGTGATGAATTGTATTCTTACTGCCTCACGATTAGGGATGCAAATATCGGAACCAAAACATCGATGTATCGATAAATCGATGTTTCAGAACAAACGTCGCCTTAAAAACATCGATGTTTTTTTAACATCTCTTTCGTGTAAATCTTTATCATCGATACCAATTTTATTTATTGAATAGGTATGTCTTTAGATCAAGGAAGATGTAGAGTTGAGGTAATAATAATAAAATTACATTTAACAGTTATTTTTTTTATTTAGTAAAATTACTATAAGCTTATGTTAACTGCATCAAGTTATTTAGAAACAAAGTGACTGAACTGTGACGCAGGGTCAGCTAAATGTTCCATACATTTTAAATAGATGGCAGGCAAAACATCGATGTAAAACATCGTATAATATCGATATATCGATGTTTTACAATAATGAACGTTGATGGCAAACATCGATGTTTTTTTACTGGAACATCGATGTTTCAGAAACATTGATCTGTCATTTGCATCCCTACTCACGACAAGAAACTACTATTTATAATTAAATATCTTAAAGGTTCAAATTAAGACGTTATATTAAACTAGGGCAGGTATTATTCCTTATACCTGTTAAGGAACCCTCCACGCGGTCAATAAGTTTACTAACCAACGCTTGAGAAACTCTGCTTTCAATTACATAGCAATGGTTTCGCTAAATACCACGCATATTCCAAAAGGCAATTACCTACGCCCAAGTTTCACATTAATTTCGTTGGAACTCGAGCATTAATAAATAGAATATTAAGGAAACGAGTACCTACGGCTAACGTTGGAGATTGAAAGTTTGGGGGTATTAATATAAAATTAAATTAAGATCCGTGGGTAAATTCATGTGATGACGGAGTAAGAATACAATTCACCACACACAAATATAATTAAAAAAAAAATGTTATGACAGAAAAATTAATTTAAAGGTATTATGACCGAATTTCGACCACTCGGCCACCACTAGTTCTTATAATTGTATCCTTACTTTGTTGAATTTTTATATATAAAATATGAATAACTTATTCAAAGGAAGCGTTGTTAACCTTAGTCAAAAAATAAGAATTTTTAAAGGTATATAAGTCTTTTGTGTTTAGATTTGAAAGGTATAAAGTTATGAATTGCTATTCAGACGAGCTTCTTCCCAAAGAATAGAAAGTGAGATAGGTCTAAAGACATATTTTTCTTTCATTTTTTGGGCTATTTTATCTGTTCCATTGTGCTCTAACTATATATTTTTTTTAAATCTAGTATAAATTATTATTAAAATGACTGTATGATTTTGTAATGATTTCTAATGTTTACGCGAGTATTACACATTGTAAATAAAACTATTAACGGATTTTATCGCGTTTGTATTTGATTTTTGATTGCCCGACGTTTCGAACACTTTACAGTATTCATGGTCACGGGCGGACTAAGATGTCTAACGTCCAACAAGTCATCGTTATTGCAGATATTTATAATTATCTGTCCGCTATAGAAATTAGTTATTGAATTTTGGCCCACATTTTGTTACAAAACCGTGACCATGAATGCTGTTAAGTGTTCGAAACGTCGGGCAATCAAAAATCCAATACAAACGCAATAAAATCCGTAAAGTAGTTTTATTTACAATGTATGATTTTGTATAGGTATATGTATAAATTACATTTATTTGTATACAGATTTTCTCTCATAAAAGAACGATTATACAAAAAAGTAGATCTTCCGAGAATTCTTAAATTATATTTGCTGTAATATCACATACAAAATTGAATATGTTTAAACGAGTAATTCTTGTATATTACTATACATTTATAAGTTAAAAAGAGGCTCCAAGCGTTTCCGTGGAATTCAGTAAATAGGAGGTTTCTGGGTCCATAAATGGATCAGGTTTCATTTATAGAAATATTCATTTTATCAGTGTTTTCAAGCAATGAAAAAATATAATCTTTACTAATATTATAAATGCGAAAGTAAGTTTGTTTTTTTGTGACGCTTAAACCACCGAATTGATTTCAAAAATTTTTACAACAATGACAAGCTATAATATCAGTGAGTAACATAGGCTATATGTTATCCCAGTATTCCCACGGGAACATTAACTATGGGGGTAAGGCGACTGAAACCGAAGCGATGTGAGGGCGGGTTGCTAGTCATATATTGATGTCAAACACAAAATTTTAAATGTTTTATAATTTTTATTTTTTGACATAATGTAATTGTTGACTTATTAACTGTCTTTTTCTTTTTTTATCAGCAGAATAAGGATTAAGAAAAACTAGAAAGTTAAAGAATCAACTGTTAGGCGGTACGTTAAGCGGTCGCCGGGTCAGCTAGTTAGAATATGAAGGTAAAATGAGTTATTTTTCAAACTAGCTTAGTTGGACAGTCGGCAGTCTATCATTTCAGAGAGTTCTACTTCGATTCTTGCTTATGCTATTTTTTTACTCTTTTGCCTTTTATAATTTTCATTATTCTTAATTTATTTGAATGCAAAAAAAAACACCATATAAGTCGAATAAAACCAAAGGCGGCAAAGTAGGATGATAGTCGAAATTGAATTATTTATATGAGAATACAAAAAAAAAATCAAACCTAATTATCTTCAATCATGTCATGATTTTTAAGGCTTTTGAGGCCGCTTTAGTTATCAGAAACTATGGAAGTAGGTTTGAATACATGCACACATGATATTATGCATACGTAGCCTGTCAAAATCATAACCCTCCGTAGTCTGGTAAAAATCGATAGTGCCACAAGGTTTCATTCTATACCTAAGTATGCATATTCCCATTATTAATATTACATTAAAAACGCAATTTCAATTCTCCAAATCGCATGATTAGTCGTAAATTTTTAGCTAAGGTCTACTATCTAAAAATTTCGGCGGGTGTCGGAGACGCGCGCCCGCGGCGGTATGTTCTCCATCACAGAGATCACCGCCTGGCGGGTCCACGCCCGCCGAGAAGTCATTGCCCGTTGGGCAGTCCGGCTGGAGAGTCCTCGGTATGGTGTTAGGACCGTCGAGGCCCTCCGGCCGGTGCTGATGGAGTGGTTGGAGCGGACGCACGGGGTGCTTTCCTTCCGACTGGTGCAGGTGCTGACGGGGCACGGTTGCTTCGGGAAGTACCTGCACAAGATTGTCAGGAGGGAGAGCACACCGTCCTGCCACCACTGCAGTTGCGACGAGGACATGGCGCAGCACACGCTCGAGGAGTGTGCTGCATGGGAGGAGGATCGCCGTGAACTCGTCGCAATTATCGGTGCCGACCTGGCGCTGCCGACCATCGCCAGGGAGATGCTCGTCAGCGTCAGGAACTGGGACGCGGTCGCCGCCTTCTGTGAGGCCGTTATCTCACGGAAGGAGGCGGCGGATCGTGTGCGAGTAGAGCTTCTATTCAGCGACACGTTCCGCCGCCGGCGACTCGGGCGGCGCAGGCGCGAGTATCTGCGCCTAATGCCGCCCTAGCCGAGGCCGCGGGTGATCGGACCGGGGAATTGTCCATCACCCGCAGAGAGGCTAACCGCGCGACGGCGACCGACGTCCCAGGTCGAGAGGTGAGGTTACCCGAAAGGGTATTCCGTCGGGCCGACCACTGACGACAAGTGACATCTGCTCCGGTGGTCGGCTTAACAACGAGGTGACGTGGGTACGGGTGGGTTATGGGCCCACGCGCCGTCCTTTCATCGCCCCGGACGGACAGGACCGCGCGTGCGCTTACCATAGCCCACCCAAAAAAAAAAAAAAAAAAAAAAAAAAAAAAAAAAAAAAAAAAAAAAAAAAAAAAAAAGGGTCTACTATCCGAAGTTTCACTTGCATCGTGGTTTCATAAAAGCATACCTCACTATTTTTTTAATTACATTATTTTTGAGATTGTAACACTTGAATCTATACATCACAGATATATATTAATAAAATACTTCCAGGAAAAAAATGTTTTTATTATCACAGCTACACGTCTCATTGCTGGGCGCAAGCCTCCGCCACATTGGGAGGGTAATTGATCTACTATACCACGCTGGTCAGGCAGGGTGGTATAGGTTTTATATTGAATTTCCTTCTCGGCATAGTTTGTTATATGCATGTCATACCCCTTAGTCGACACCCATAGGCAAGAAAGGGGATGGTGAATTATATTCTTACCCGGTCACCACCTGTCAATCATTTTACTGATAGTCACCGAAGAGCACGTAAAGACCTAAATTGAAATTGAATAGCTTATAAATCGGCTTCTCTCAGCCTATTTAAGTCTCACTACTAGGGCTCGGGCCTCCCCCGCAAAAGAAAGGAAATTGAACTACTATACCACGTTGATCGGACGGCTTGATCTAGGCTTTCATTTCAAATTTTTCTTCTCTTGCAGAGATTTTATATGCATATTTAATCCCTTAGTCGTCTTTTACGACACCCACGAGCAAGGGGTGGTGAATTATATTCTTACTCCGTCACCACACGAAATCGACTCCTAATAAAACGTAATACAAAATTCTAAACATATGCTTGAGAAAAAGTCGGTAACTTTAATTTAAATAAATAACACTGTAAGGGAAAGCTAATTTTTCATCTCATAAATACTCCAATGAACATCAAGGCCTCCTAAAATATTGCCTGTCAAATAAATTCAATGAAAAGCCAGCCCAAAAAAATCCCTTCAAATTGCAACATCTAAAAGTAATGTTTAGTTATCAATCATGGCCGGAGATTACGGGCAAGATCTCATAAAATATCTTTAGGGTGTATTCACACGAGTTACAGTCATAAATAAGCACTTGAATTATATACTCACTTTTATACCTGTATAATAAAAACGCCTGAATATTTACTAGACTTATAGGTCTAAGTCTTTTCCGTACGGGGTACGAATACAAATCACCACTCCCTATCTTGCCCGTGGATATCGTAAAAGACGACTAAGGGATACCATAAGCATATAACATCTATGCAAGAAATGGAAATCCTATGTTAACCGCTCTGACCAGTATTATATAGTAAGGTCAGTTGCCCTACTGTCTGTTGGGGAAGAGGCTCGAGCCCAACAGTGGGACGTATATGAGCTGAAATGGTGATGATGAGGATAGGTCTAAAAAGAAAAGGCTTAGTTTAGCATGTGTCGCCATACCTTACTCTCCCGTTGTAGACGTAAACCTTGGCTAAATGATCGCCAAGAAAATGGGCAGCATCACTCTACTCAAAAGCATTTAACTTCAATAGAGAGCACCAATCCACCTGCCGAGTGTAATTGTGCACTTTAGGAGTTCCAGCAGTAGAATTTAAATAGAAAGAAAACAAGCAAGAATAATAAGCACCTCTTCCTTTTGCGTAAGTACTTATCATAAGATGCGATTCAGGAGTTTAAAGGATGGAGAATTTTATAAAATCCTTATTCAAATCCATATAGTCTTGACGCAAAAGGGTAATTTCTCTCCTCTGGAAACGATCTGTGTATAACTATACAAGCTAAGAAGACCACTATATGTTCAACATCTGACCAGGAATAGGAACAATCAGTAAATTACATTTTCTTGGAATTCGATCTATGGCGAAACGAGCGCGAGCCTCTCTTGGATAGTTGCCTAATCACGTTTGTAATAGTTTACTAGACTAACTTTCAAAAGAGACAGAGAAAATTTCCGTACGTTCAGGCGTTCCCACTATACCTACTATTACAATTTATGTTAAAGGTCACATATAGGCTCATTAAGCTCTGTCATATCCGTAGTGCTGTACTACTATGCTTGTCAGATAGGGTGTTATTTTGAGTTTTGCATTTATATTATCTGCATACAATATGCCCAGGTCGTGTTTACGACATCTAAAACACGACTAAGGGTCCTCTGTTTACTCTTTTGACTCCTTCAAGGAGAGGGCTGTGAGGAACTGTTTGACTTGGTACCACCGTCATTATTTTATCAACGTATCACTCAACACCGTAGCAGGTTCAGCCATTTCACTTGGAAATGGTATCGTCTTCAACTGTACGTTTCCAGTGATCATTTCTCTCACGTGCTGGCTCTGGAATGAACTACTTGCTGTTGTGTTTCTCGAGCGCAATGCTCAAAAAATGCTCTTCTTAAACCTTGTTTAAATAGGGGCACCTATTTAAACAAGGTTTAAGAAGAGCATTTTTTTCTTCACGGTAGGCAACGGCCGAGCGCCTTGGTTTTGCAAAGATCCATGTGCGGCAGTATCGATTTACCATCAGATGTGCTGCTTGTTTTTTGACCATCATTGACAGTAAAAAAATCTATGGACGAGATGTGGAATGATCTGATGTGCATGTGGGGAGATTTGTATTCCATCACCATAGGTTTATATATAAATAAATATATATACCTATATATTTGAATTTTGAAACATTTAGACCCATATTGGTTAATGGGTTTAGTGATAAAATATAATTTTGTACTGTATGAACTCGCCCTAAATAAAACCTTAACAAACTCATATTTCACTAAACGATTGATAGCTATTAAAATTCAATATTTTCTCAAAATTATCTTCATATTTGAATAAAGATTACTTAAATATGTATCAATATTAAATCATTTAATATTAAGCATTTTTTAGGGAACGATAAAATTATCGTGAAAATTATTATTAAAAATTGTCATCACATAAGCTTATGTTTTTAAATGAGAATTTCTTTTATTTTTTATATATTCAATATTTCGGAAACTACCCGAACGATTTACATAAAATTTATTTAATAAGCTGGAGCCTTCGTGGACAACGAATCGAGGCTAGGATTCATATATTAAGACAGAACCATAGATTAAGTAAAAATATTTTAAAGAAAAGATTGAAGGGTTCACTACTTGACGGGCTATAAACCGGGCAATGGTGAACTCTTTAAATTATTCAATACAGTTTGAGTTAAAGCCATTTTTAAATTTTAATTTGTGTTATGGTGGTGGTGTTTATGTTGGTAAATATATATAGATAATAGGAATATATGTGTGCGTGCGTTTACATACAAATAAGTGTTAAATAATGTGGTTTATAATTAACATGTCTCGCCGTTAAACACTCACGTTTGGCGAGAATAAGATGTAGTAGGAGTCAATAAGAAACCATTGTGGAATAAATAAATTTAAAAAAAATCTATAGGAACTCCCGCTTTATAAGTGTTTTGAGGCAATGAAAAAAATATAATTTTGAATATCAGGTATTGGAATAGTTGGCAAATCGAGCAGGCACTTGATCTTCATAGCCTCGTTTCGATCCAAGGTTTTCCCTTTTCCATGCTGGTCAGATGTATTGGAATAGGGTTTTGTATCGAGTTTCCCTTCTCTTGCCCAAATTTTATATGCATATTATATCCCTTAGTCGTCTTTTACGACATCCACGGGCAAAATAGTAAGTGGTGAATTTTACTCCGTCACCACACGAAATATTATTTTTACAGTTTATCCTCTTAAGTATAATATTAAACAAAATATCGTACCTTGTTCAACTAGGAATGCAAACGATACATCGATATTTCTGACACATCGATGTTTCAGTAAAACATCGATGTTTGCCATCGATGCTATTGTAAAACATCGATATATCCATGTTATTTTATACGATATCGATGTTATATCGATGTTATTTTTCCGTGTGGTGACGGAGTAAGAATACAATTCACCACTCCCTATCTTGCCCGTGGATATCGTAAGAGACGACTAAGGGATATAATATGCACATAACATCTATGCAAGAGAAGGAAAACTCGAAATGAAACCCTATACTAACATGTCTGACCAGCATGGTATAGTAGGTCAAATTCCCTCCAATTGTGGAGGAGGCCCGAGCCCAACAGTGGGACGTATGTGGGCTGAGATGATGATGATGATGATGATGATGATTTTATACGATGTTTTACATCGATGTTTTGCGTGCCATGTATTTAAAATGTGTGGTACATTTAGCAAAGCCTGCGTGACAGTTTAGTTGCTCTGTTTCTAAATAACTTGCATCAGTCAATATAAGCCTGTAATAACTTTACTAAATAACAAAATATCTGTTAAATGTAATTTTATTATTGTTACCTCAACTCTACACCTTCCTTGCTCTAAAGACATACCTATTCAATAGATAATATTGGTATAGATAATAAAGATTTAGAATAATTGTATATGTCATAAAAAAAATAAGACCAACGGTTAATGTAGCCACTGCCCTAACCGTATACCATGCTTACATCGCATCTGTATTTAGATACGGTATAATTATTTGGGGAAACTTAGTGGATGTTGATAGAGTACTAAGAGCACAAAAGAAATGTATTCGAGCAATATGTGACATTAGCTTCTTGGATACCTGTAAGCCACATTTTATCAAACTCAAAATTTTGACCGTCCCATGACTATATATTTATGAAATGTGTATATTTGTTAAAAAATACCCCGACTTCTTCAAAAAATTTGACAGTACTTCGAGACATAAAGCTAAATTAAAAATGCCAGTGATTAAATTAGAAATATATAATAAAAACTCATACATTGCATGATTGCATGAAAAACTCATTGCATGTCAATAAAAATATATTTTTATAATAATTTTATAATTATAAGTATGTAACTAAATATTATTATTTTTTTTTTTATCTTTTTTATACAAATTATATTACTGACATTAAAATTATATTTTTGACATGTAATTAATATAAAATAGCATTATATTATATAACCATTTGCACCCCCCACGGGGCAGAATATGATGTACTCTATAGATTTGTAAACACCTATATTAACCATATTTTGGCAAATTAAATGAATTGAATTGAAATAGATGTTTAAAAAAACATCGATGTTTGATACATCGATGATTTTTTTTTGTAAGTCAATTTTTTTCATATATCGCTGTTTTTGGTTTCGAAATTTGCATCCCTATTTTCAACACGGTCAATTAATTTGGTTGCTATCGACGTTCAAATATTAGCCCCTTGTAACAAAAATACACGGGCGTCATTTATCATAGTACGAACGCGACATATTTGGCAAGTAAATGAACAAATCAATTATTTACTCGTTGACCCGTTAACGACTGTGTGACCTTTAATATTTTGTTATTTTACAACCATAGTAATAATCTTTTGATCTAAACAAATAAATGAAATTGAAGGGTCTGTTTGTACCGTCAAAATAGTAGGTATTTTTAATGGTCACAAGGCTATTTACACGATACTTGTCTTTTTTTTTGTTGGGGGGGTGGGTTACGCACGGCGCCCGGCTCTGTACGGGGTTGACAGAGGGGCGTGAGCATGCACACCTGTGTCCCACCCGTATAGCACGTCGCCTTCGTCGTTGGGCCACCGGCGGCACCACCGGTGCAGAGTTGCTTGGCTTCAGTGGTCGACCCGACGGAATACCTCGAGGAAGTACCCTCTCCCATCGACGTTCCCTACCGGGACACCGATTGCTGTCGCGAGGCTAACTTCTCCGTGGGTGCCCGGACTAAATCCTCGGTCCGGTCACCCGCACTTTACTTATGCCTAAAACCGATTTTAAATATTTTTTTGTCTGTCTGTTTTTTCGTGATAATCTTCCAAACAGCAAAATCGATATTAATAATATTTTACCACTAGGTAACTGTCTACTTAAGGAATAATTTAGGATATATTAGATCCCGGTAAAACCAAGGCATTCTTTAATTTACCATATAGGGACACGGTAGGCATATAACTCATAACTCATTTATTCATAAAGCCTTCTTACATGTCATCATCATCAATTCAGCCTATCATCGTCCACTGCTGGATGTAGGCCTCCTTCATGTTACGCCACAAAGTGCGGTCCTGTACCGCCTGCATCCAAAGATGCTCAGCAACTTTCATCAGGTCGTCGGTCCACCTAGTGGGAGGGCGTCCTACATAATCATTTTTCATAAACTTGGTTATCTTTTTTTACATTTTTTTTTACAGCGTGATGTGTTAAAGTCAAAAGATTAACGTTTTCTTCGTAAAATTTAAGGAATAGCCATAACAAATGTATATTTTTTTTTATGTTATTGTAACATGCCTAGTTTAAATTGCACTTGTGGTCGATGGCACAATATAGTCATCTATCCAGTAATGTATCTCGGCCGTAACCTTGAATTAAATGCCTAAACGTAAACATGTGATAGGGCTGCCCGCCTCCAGCATTTTAATTACATTTGCCTACTTTGTGTTTCCATTTAGTTTTGTATATACTTTTCTTATATAAACAAATAAAATACTTTGTGAATTGAATAGGAAGTGTTCAATAAGAATGCGTGTTGATTTTTGATTTTTGACAGACAGACGATCAAATTATTTTTTTCTAGTACTATTCATACACATAGTACAATAAACATATATTATTAATAATAAAATACCACGTCTTTACTTTGAATTATATAAACTAACAAAACAAAACACATTATGAGTTTTAACAAAAGCGTACCGTAACATAATTCATGAACCGCCTATAACTACCTATTTCACTCGTGTCAATCACTTTATTTATTAATCCAGACAACTTTTTTTCTGGAGATAAAAGGAAATTAAAACGACACACATGATGTACCTACCTACTAGTAAGTAAAATTATTTTATAATCTTACCTTTCAGAGTTTCCAGCTAATCTAAAAAAAGTTATCTCTGAATTCGTTATTGACGAATTCATGCAACCAAAAACAGCACAATATACCCTACTTGTCATATTAAATATGTGTATATATGCATTTTATATCCCTTAGTCGTCTCGTACGATCACCCACGGGTAAGTTAGGGGGTGGTGAATTGTATTCTTACTCCGTCACCACACGGAAGACTCCGTCACCACACGGAAATTGATGTACTTGATTAGTATTTTTTTTTTTATGGGTGGGCTAAGTTTAGGTTGTCCAGTTTGTCCGGGGCGATGAAAGGACGGCGCGCGGGCCCATAACCCATCCGTACCCACGTCACCTCGTTGTTGGGCCGACCAACGGAGCAGATGTGACTTGTCGTCATTGGTGTACTTGATTGGTATAGGGTTTCATTTCAAGTATTTCTTCTTTTGCATAGATCTTATATGCATATTACCCTTAGTCGTCTTTGCCGACTTTGCCGACACCCACGGGCAAAAGAGGTGACGAGAGGTGGTGGTGATGGAGTACGAGTAAGAATACAATTCACGACTCGTTAATCTTTCCCGTGGATATCGTAAAAGACGGCTAAGTATAATATGATTAAAACCGTATGTCAATATATCTGACCGGCATGGTATAGTAGGTCAATTTTCCTCCTATTGGGAGGAGGAATGAGCCCAGCAGTGAGACATGTATGAGCTGAGACGATAGATGACGTATACAATTGAATATTTTATATCAAACTAGCAACCCGACCTTTTTTTTTGGGGTGGACTGCGGTGGGCGCACTCTTCGCACCGCTCCGTCCGGAGCGACAGAGGGGCGTAAGCGCGCACACCCGCAACCCATCTGAACACCACGTCGCCTTCGTCGTTGGGCCGACCATCGGAGCAGGGTTACTTGTCATCAGTGGTCGGCCCGACGGAATACCTCCTAGTGGGGTACCCTCCCATCGACCGACGTCCCACCCTCGGGGAGGACGTCGGTCTTTTCTCACGTGGTCGGCCTCTCGGCGGGTGACGGACTAATTCCCCGGTCATGTTACCCGCGGCCTCGGCTAGTCGCGCCTACGCCGCCCCAGTCGCCGGCGGCGGGTGGCTTCGTCGAGGCTGCGCTCCTTGCGCTTGCGACCCGCCGCCTCCTTCTTCGAGATCACTGCCTCACAGAAGGCTGCGACCGCATCCTAGTAGCAACCTGCCCTCGCTGTACTTCGGTTCCAGTCGTCATACCCGCGTAATGCCCGTTCCCGTAGGAATACCGGGATAAAATATTATTAATTACTCAGGGATAATGTAGCATTCTAATGGTGAAACAATTATCGAAATTCGTCCAGTAGTTTTTGAGTTTATACGTAACAAACATACAAAAATCCAACGCTCCTTCTTTTATAATATTAGTGTAGATAATTTACAACAAAAACTTTAGCAGTTAATCTATACAATACATTAATTTAACTGCTAAATTTTTACATATTTTTGGATAAGTGAACTCATCTCTAAAATCAATTTCTTTCAAGTAAATTTTGAAAGATTTTTATGATGGAATGAATAATCTTAACTAAATATTTTTAAAAGTTTTCGGGGCAAAGAAACCGTAATATATTATATCTTTTTCAAATAAAACAAAAGGCTAGATTATGTTACTCTAATTTTATTAAGAGGAAACCTTGTATGTTGGTTACGAATAACTCAAAAACTACTGGACAGATTTTGATAATTCTTTTATCATTACAATACTAAATTATCTCTAAGTAACATAAACTATATCTTATCCCGATATTCCCACGGGAACGGGAACCACGCTGGTAAGGCGACTGAAACCAAAGCGAAGCGAAGGCGGGTTGCTAGTCGTAAATATATAGGTACGTTTTTTGATCTGCGTTTTGCGTAGTTACCGTTGTTGTATAAAATTTTAAGATAACAACAATAGTAATTTTTGTGTAAACAAGAATACAATACACCACTGCCTATCTTGCACTTGGGTACAATAAAAGACGATTAAGGGAGAAAATATGCATTTAAGGTCTATACTAGAGAAGGAACCCTATACCAACCTGTTTGACCAGCATAGTAAGGTCAATTTTCCTTCTATTGTGGAGGAGGCTCGAGCCCAGCAGTGATAGGAGCCACAATATATTAATGCTTATTACGTTTTTTATTTCTCTTTTTTCATATAAAAGACAACACCCTGCACTAATGAAATAATCCTAGTTTTGCGGGTGACTTTAAAAACATTTAATTAACGGACACAAATTACATCCAGACTCAGAACAACAATTTGTAGATCGTACAGTGTTGTACTGCATGGGATTCGAATCCGCGAAACTGGCACTGTAGATCGGTATCTTAACCACTACGCCATCGGAACACTTAGTTATTTTATCATAGTCACCTATAGGATAAATCTTTTCAATTAATATTAACGTTAGGTGTGTTGGTGAAATTGGCTGTTGGCCAACCACTAATTATCAACTCAACATATATGTAGATAGCTATGCGATTTAAATCGTGTCATTAAAATACAATTTCGTGTCCATAATTTTAGTAGGTATATTGCTGTGTAATTATAATAATAATATGTAGATAATTTTCCGTGTGGTGACGGAGTAAGAATACAATTCACCATTCCCTATCTTGCCTGTGGATCTCGTAAAAGACGACTAAGGCCTATCTTCATATAACATCCACGCAAAAAACGACTAAGGGATAAAGTAAGCATATAACATCTATGCAAGAGAAGGAAAAGTCGAAACAAAACCCTATACCAGCATGGCATAATAAGGTCAATTTCCCTCCTATTGTGAAGGAGGCTCTAGCTCAAGAGTGGAACATATTTGAGCTGTGATGATGATGATATAGATAATATCAATGCATTGTCCGTTTAGTGGCAGAGTAAGAATATAACTCACCATCCCCTCTTACCCGTGGGTGTCGTAAAAGATGACTAAGGGATATAATATGCATATAACATCTGTGCAAGAGAAGTAAAAAACAAAACCCTTTGCCAACACTTCTGACTAGTGTGGTATAGTTAAGTTAATTTCCCTCCTATTGTGGAGGAGGCCCGAGCCCAACAATGGGATGTATATGAGCCAAGATAATGAGATGTTAACGATTCCTTCACCACACGGAAGAAATCATACGGATTGATACAGAGATTTGTTTCTAATTTTCTTTTTTCAAACAGATATTATCCGTGTATCATATCCCTTTTTTTTTTTTGGGGTGGGCTGCGGTCGGCGCGCTCCTCGCACACTCCGTCCGGAGCGACAGAGGGGCGTAAGCACGCAACACCCGCAACCCACCCGAATACCACGTTGCCTTCGTCATTGGGCCGACCACCGGAGCAGGGTTACTTGTCATCAGTGGTCGGCCCGACGGAATACCTCCTACTTGGGGTACCCTCCCATCGAAAGACCGACGTCCTCCCCGAGGGGGGGACGTCGGTCTTTCTTCACGCGGTCGGCCCCTCGGCGGGTAACGGACTAATCCCCGGTCACGTCACCCAGGATGGTGAATTGTATTCCTATTCCCTCACCAAATAGAGGAACCCACCGCTATACAGGTAACAAAATATATAAAGAGATAAAATTTCATCGCTTCAACTCGAATAACGTTCAAGTAAAGTTTCCATATCAATAAAGACCTCAGATAAATAAAACAAAGGAAGGACACTTCTATGTTAACTAACTCTTATATAACGACGAAATTATTCATGGAAGATGACCATATTGCCGATCCGTTGTTCGCGAATCACAGAGGCATAATAACTGTGTCAAAAGAGATTCCGTGTTTTGTATTACAATTACATGTTTCTTTACCATCGACGATTGTAAAGCTGAAAATTTTCTTTTTAGTTATTTGCATAAGATGTTTTATGTCAGAATTAACTGAATTAATTGTTGCTGAATTAGCTACTATGATTTGTCGTACTATATAATTTTCTAATATAAAAATCACGATAATTTTAATAATAATAAATTACTAGCATTTTTATATGAAAGCTTTTATTTAAATGCTCTAAAAAGAAGAATTTGAATCAAACTAATCAATTTATTATTTTCAATTATTCAATTTCATTCATTCATTTCAGCCTATTGCCGTCCATTGCTGGATGTAGGCCTCCCTCATGTTGCATCACAGAGTGCGGTCCTGTGCCACCTGCATCCAACGACGCCCAGCAACTTTTACCAGATCGTCGGTCCACCTAGTTTGGGCGTCCTACACTGCGTCGTTCGATAAGTGGGCACCACTCGAGAACCTTTCTTCCCCAGCGGTTGTCGGTTCGTCGAGCGATGTGGCCTGTCAATTACCACTTCGTGCTAATTCTTCGTGCTATGTTGGTTACACCCATTCTTCTGCGGATTTCCGTATTTCGGATTTTATCACGCAGAGAAATACCAAGCGTAGCCCGCTCCATAGGACGCTGGATGACTTTGAGCTATATATATTTCTTGTGTGCGTGTGTATGCCACTGAACTCCTCCTAGACGGCTGGACCGATTTTTATGAAATTTTTTGTGTGAGTTCAAGGGGATTCGAGGATGGTTTATATTCACAATTGGACCCGGTAGGTGGCGCTGCTGTGTGTATGTCACTGAACTCCTCCTAAACGGCTACACCGATGTTAATGAAATTTTTTGTGTGTGTTCAAGGGGATTAGAGAATGGTTTAGATTTATACTTGGACCCGGTAGATGGCGCTGCTGTCGATTTCATGGAGAATTTATTTTATTGTATTTGAACAGAACAACGTCTGTTGGGTCAGCTAGTATGATATAAAAGCTTGTAAAGTTTATATGAAAAGCCTCAAAGTACTATGGAGAAGGCTTGGTATTTCTGTACAAGGGTTGACGACACTGTGAAAGTCGCAGGGAACCATTGGATGCAAGTAGTACAGGATTGTTCTGTGTAGTATTCTCTTGAGCAGACCTATAACCAGCTGTGAACGTTTACGGGCCGCTGGATAGATGGAAAAGCTTGTCACGAGATTTGTTTTTGTAAATATATTCCATCTTCATTATCATCATCATCTCAGCTTCTATACGTCTCAATATTGAGCTAGAGCCTCGTCTACAATAGGGAACAAACATAAAAAAATCATATCTACAGTCGAATTGAGAAACCTCCTTTTTTTGAAGTCGGTTAAAAATAACTTGAATTCTCGTTTCAATCGTTGTTTATGAATATTTAATTATAAAGAAAATTTCTAAGTAGTGGAGCTATCACAGTATTGTTCGCCGAAATGAAGTAATTTGCTTATAAAACGAAATTTGTTTACTTATCTTTTATCAATTATGGTAAAATATTACTGAAAGTTAAGTAGAAACGATGAATATTTATATCTTTATAGATAAATTTCTTTTGTACGTGTGTATGTCACTGAACTCCTCCTAAACGTCTGGACCGATGTTGATGAAGTTTTTTGTGCATGTTCAAAGGGATTCGAGAATGGTTTAGATTCACAATTGGACCCGGTAGGTGGCACTTACTTGAACTGAACAACGTCTGTTGGGTCAGCTAGTCTATATATATAAATATATCCGTATGGGGACGGAGTAAGAATACAATTCACCACCAGTGGGTGTCGTAAAAGGTGACTAAGGGATATAAGATGCATATAATATATATGCAATAGAAGTAAAATTCAAAACAAAACCCTTTGTAAATACGTCAACCCAGCGCGGTAGTAGGTCAATTTTCCCCCTATATTGGAGGAGGCCCGACCCCAACGGTGGGAAGTATATGGCCCGAGATGATGATGACGATTTTTTTTAATTTAAAAATGGAATATGCACTCTAGCGAGATGCTGCTACTGTGATTCAATAAGAATACAATCATTAGGCAACTTCAATAAGTCCATGAAAAAGGTAAAATAACTAAATATATTTAAGAGAAGGAAAATTTATTAATTTTCCTATACAATCTAATTGTAATATAATCACCTATACAATCACAAATTTATGGATGAGCACCAACTCCATACAGCAGAGACGTTGAGATTTTGTGATGTGGAGAAAATTAATAAAATAGGGAAACCGTATAAGGCCGGGAGGTTTTTCCGTGTGGTGACGGAGTAAGAATACAATTCACCACCCCCTATCTTACCCGTGGGTGATCGTACGAGACGACTAAGGGATATAAAACACATACAACATCTATGCGAGAGAAGGAAAACTTTAAATAAAACCCTATATCAACACGTCTGACCAGCATGGTATAGTAGGTCAATTACCTTCCATTATGGAGGAGGCTCGAGCCCAATAGTGGGACGTATATGGGCTGAGATAATAAGGCCGGGATCCACAGTACATTTTTACATTTGATTACTAACAAGCTAATTTTTCATGAGTAGCTTCATTTTGATGAGACTCCATACAATATCTGTACAAAAACTCTCAATTGTGGTCGGTAACAGAGGTGGCAGGGATAAAATATGTCCATTTGGTGATTCTAAAAAAAATATTACTAATGGTGTGATTTTTACTCTTGTGGTATTAATAATTTCTGAGCGTAGGACCGGGATAACGTACCACTTAATTTGACTTAATTTAACAGTATGACTGTTAATTATCCGTGTGGTGACGGAGTAAGAATACAATTCACCACCCCCTATCTTACCCGTGGGTGATCGTACGAGACGACTAAGGGATATAAAACACATACAACATCTATGCGAGAGAAGGAAAACTTTAAATAAAACCCTATATCAACACGTCTGACCAGCATGGTATAGTAGGTCAATTAACCTTCCATTATGGAGGAGGCCCGAGCCCAACAGTGGGACGTATATGGGCTGAGATGATGATGATGATGATGATGATGACTGTTAAATTATATAAATATTAAATACGCAAAAAAAAAAGAAAAATTAGCTGGTTAGTTATCATTTTTGAAGACCTCGTTATCGATACATGTCAATCAAAGAGTCCCATCCTTCCAGGAAGGGATCTAACCATACATCTTGTAGGATAAATATGTTTTTAAATAATTTAGATAATTATATACTGATATCTGATGTTTACGCGAGCACTACACATCTATACCAATAAATAAAATTGGAGTGTCTGTGTGTAATGTCAAAATAATAGGCTTTTTTCATGCTCACACGGTTATTTGCACGACACCTATGCCTAAAATAGCAATTAAAAAATTTTTGTCTGTCTGTCTGTCTGTTTGTTCCGGGTAATCTTCAAAACGGCTGGACCGATTTCAAAAATTCTTTCACCAATGGAAAGCTATAATATCAGGGCGTAAACTAAGCTATATTTTATCCCGGTATTCCCACGGGAACGGGAACTACGTGGGTAAAACGACTATAACCTATAACCGAAGCGAAACGAGGGCGGGTTGCTAGTTGTAAATAAAACTACTTTTACGGATTATATCGCGTTTGTATTTGATTTATGATTGCCCGACGTTTCGAACACTTTGCAGCATTCATGGTCACGGGCGGACTAAGGTGTCTCACGTCCAACAAGTAATCGTTATTACAGACATTTATAATTATCTACCCGATACAGAAAATTAGTTATAAATTTATTAAATTGTGACCCACATTTTAGTACAAATTTATTGCCAGTGTAAGACGAAAATGATTCTATATGAAAAAATTATATTGTTTATAATAATAATAATATTTATTTATTGCAGACCACAATGATCCATACATGTTAGTAAAATAACAGACTTAGGTAGCTAGGGTTAGTATAGACAGAAAAAAAATACATAAAAGAAAATAATAACAATATAAACAACACGGAATTAAAATAATATTAACACAGCTACAGTATATTACATTTATGGTTAGTAATTATTAATTATTAAATTAGATAATTATCTTGAGATTTACCAAAAATCACCCAGTTTATAATTAATTTTTTAGAATCATCAAGTGAACATATTCTGTCGTCTCATCAAAATGAAGCTACTCACGAAAAATTAGCTTGTTAGTAATCAAAAGCAAAAACGTACGGTGGATCCCGTACTATATTAGAATATCAGGTTGGCTTCGCTCGACATATTTTGTCGAATTTATTTAGATATATATTAATAAAAAATAAAAATAAATAATGAAATATATATAAAAAATACAAAAAGAGAATAATAATAACACCGAGATTCGAACAGACTTTGTTTGAATGCCAAAAAATACCAAAATTAGAACCGGTCAACTTCCCAACTGAGCTATCGTAACTCATGACGTTGACAACAAAATTTGAAATCATATTCTTTTATAATTTCATTTCATTGTATTGTTTTGCTAAAAACACGGACAAAACAACATTTTCTATAAATAAAACCTAGCTTGATCGATTTTTTGGACCTGAAACCTCTAGTATGCCAAGTTTCAACAAAATCGTTGGAGCCGTTTCCGAGATCCTGAATATATATATACAATTAACATCCTCCTGAATATATATATATATATATATATATATATATATATAAACAATATATACAAGAATTGCTCGTTTAAAGATATAAGATAAAGTTAAAGTTGCACGTAGCTGGTATTGTTAAGGAAGGAAAGATTGAGACGGGCAGAAATTATGTTCTGAGGAAAGTTATAGATATGAACGTTGAAGGTTTTAGGGGTGGTAATGATGAATGGACTGCTTGAAGTATGACATGGATAGACAGAGAGTGATCACGGAGATGACGACTGATAGGATTTTATGGCAAGAGGTCACGTTTTTGAAGTGACTACAATGTTGACAGTCTGTCTTCAGCTGCAGGTAGGTCCATCCGGAGCAGTACCACACTGAGCAGTACGTCTGAGTAGTAATAATTTGTTACTGCACTTCGTTCGGTGAGAGAGAGAGAGCCGGAAGCCTAACTTTCTGAGGGTGTTTGCGTGTAGTTTCATTCACACTCCCTTCACTTCCTTCACGGTAGGCAGCGGCCTTGCAAAGGTCCATAAGCAGTAACACTTACCGTCAGGTGTACTGTTTGCGTGTTTGCCAACGATAGCAATGAAAAATATGGAAATTCGACACAATACCCTATACCAACACATCTGACCAGCGTGGGTAGGTCAACGTCCCTCCCCTAGTGAAGGAGGCCCGAGCCCAACCTGTGAGTCTTATATGGGCTGAGGTGAGGTGATGTGATGAATTAGGCCTATGACGAACAATATATTTGGAAAATAGAAAGAAACGTTTTTCATCATTCATCATAATTTATACTATAACACTATTATTCTATACCACGCTGATCAGGTGTTGGTATAATGCTGCGCCTCATGCCGCCCTAGCCGAGGCCGCTGGTGACGTGACCGGGGATTAGTCCGTCACCCGCCAAGAGGCCGACCACGTGAAGAAAGACCGACGTCCTCCCCGAGTGCGAGACGTCGGTCGATGGGAGGGTACCCCACGTAGGGGGTATTCCGTCGAGCCGACCACTGATGACAAGTAACTTTGCTCCGGTGGTCGGCCCAACGACGAAGGCGACGTGGTTTTTGGGTGGGTTGCTAGTGTTGCGTGCTTACGCTCCTCTGTCGCCCCGGATGGAGTGGCGCGAGGAGCGCGCCGACCGCAGGCCACCCAAAAAAAATAACAAAAAAAAAAAAAGATGTTGGTATAAAGTTTTATATCGAGTTTTCCTTTGCTTGTAGCGATGCTATCTTTGTATTGTATTACTTGTTCATCATGTATGGCACCCATGGCCAAGGTAAGGGGTAAGTGAATTGTATTCTTACTCCGTCACCACATGGAACTATTTTATTTAATCAAAAATATATAAACTAAAATCCTGATAATTTTTATAAAAAACTAGCAACCCGCTATCGCTTCACTTCGGTTTCAATTATCTTACCCACGTAGTTCCCATTCCCGTGGGAACACCAGAAAAAAATATAGCCTATTACTTCCTGATATTATAACTTCCTATTGGTGAAAGAACTTTTGAAATCAGTCGGTGGTTTAAGCGTGAAAGCGTAACAAACAAACATATTTTCGCATTTATAATATTAGTAAGGATCAGTATAGATGTGTTGTTATAGGAAAACTAGCAACCCGCCCTCGCTTCGCTTCGGTTATAGGTTATAATCGTTTTACCCGCGTAGTGCCCGTTCCCGTGGGTATTCCGGGATAAAGTATAGCCTAGTTTACGCCCTGATATTATAGCTTTCCATTGGTGAAAGAATTTTTGAAATCAGTGTAGCCGTTTTGAAGATTACCCGGAACAAACAGACAGACAGACAGACAGACAGACAGACAGACAGACAGACAAAAATTTTTTAATTGCTATTTTAGGCATAGGTGTCGTGCAAATAACCGTGTAAGCATGAAAAAAGCCTATTATTTTGACATTACAAACAGATACTCCAATTTTATTTATTGGTATAGATGTAGCGTTTAGCTGAATATCTACGGAATGAGACTGAGAAAAATAAAATAACAACAAAACTGCAGATAAATAGATATTTAAAGATTTTCTGACTCGGTCAACATTTCGCGATGCTAAAACACTTATTTAATATTACGTCCCACTGCTGGGCTCGGGCCTATTCCACTTGGCATAGGGTTTTATTTATAGTTTACACTTTCTTTAAATATACGTTATTTGAATGCTACATATGTATCACTCGATACCGCAGCAAGGTTCATCCATTTCACCTGGAAACGTTATGGTTTTTAACTGTACGTATTCAGTAATCATTTCTCCCACGTACGTGCAGGTTCTGGAATGAACTACCTGCTGCTGTGTTTCCCGAGCGTTATGACATGTAAGGACATGTCATAGCGCTTTATACGAGGACATGTCATAACGCTTTAAACGAAGTTTAAGAAGAGTATTTTCTTCACGGTAGGCAACGGCCTGGCTGTACCTCTGGTATTGCAAAGGTCCATGTACAGCAGTATCACTTACCATCAGGTGTGCTGCTTGCTCGTTTGTCCCCGTTGGCAATAAAAAAAAAAAAAACGAAACAGGCGCCAGGAAGCACTAGATCCGCTTCGAATCAACATAAACCATGAAACTGGCTCTACCATATACACATCTTAAATTCCAAACGCCTAACACAATAATTACATTTCCGTAAAATACAATTAAAATCATGATTTTAATTAAGATAAGTCAGTACCTTGATCGTAATTTTATAAGGAGGATATTTCATAATAAGGCAATGTAATTAATTTCTAAATTAATATTCATAATTATTTGTACGTTTACAACTGTTTTACGTTACAACAGTACGTTTCCAGCGATCATTTCTCTCACGTACGTGCAGGCTCTGGAATGAACTACCTGCTGCTGTGTTTTCCCGAGTGCTATCACATGTCCTTCTTTAAACGAGGTTTAAGAAGAGCTTTTTCTTGACGGTAGGCAACGGTCTGGCTGTGCCCCTGGTATTGCAGAGGTCCATGTGCGACAGCATCACTTACCATCAGGTGTGCTGCCTGCTCGTTTGCCACCATCGGCAATAAAAAAAAATACGATCCGTTAGTCGTCTATTACGATACCTACGAACAAGAAAAGGAGTAAATTGTATTCTAACTCTATTACCTGTCTGTCGGCAGTCTACGTGATTCTTTTGTGTTTTTTAATACAAGTTTAAAAAAAACAAATCCTTGTATTGCGGGGGACTTTGCAAACCTACAGACTTAGAATAACAATAATTCATGGGTCTCAAAAAGTATTGTTTTACGTGGAAATCTAAATCGAAACTCTTGATCGTTTTCTTAATCAAAAACTTGATTGTGTGGTTTTATGAAACCACGTAAAAGTGAAAATTTTTTGCATTACAAAAAAAAATAGCAATATTTATATTAAACACTGATAAAAACAAACAAATAGCGTGCAGCACTAGCACAAATGAGTAATAGTCTATTCACTACACGGTCAGCTGATGCAAACGCCGCCATATTGGCCTCGGCTACTCTATCGAGCGTCTTTCATTTTGCACCTACTCTGCGGCCGGCCGTCACGCGACATGCAATAGATGGACGAAAAAGTTTGAGGCGATGTAAAAGTTTCACTTTAATAAAATCAATTCAAGAGTAGCAAACTGTACAAATACAATCCCAATCTCGACTTATCGAGTATCAAAAGTAGCCTTCCAGATATGATGTTTTATACATGATTTTAAGCAAAGACGGTTTCGACAAAGAACATGTTACGCCTCTAAATTATTATTCACGTACAGTCTCGAACTTGCCTTGAATATACTTCTATATATGTTCACGAGATTTTTGATTCCACATTGGTATTCTGCAAAGATCACGCATTTTATATCAAGGATTAGCTGTCTGCGGTTTGACATATGTCAAATTGCCCTTTTTAAATCGCCTATTTGAACTGAATTTGTTCATAGTCTTCTATACCAATAAATAAAATTGGAGTGTCTGTTTGTAATGTCAAAATAATAGACTTTTTTCATGCTCACACGGTTATTTGCACGACACCTATGCCTAAAATAGCAATTAAAAAATTTTTGTCTGTCTGTCTGTCTGTCTGTTTGTTCCGGGTAATCTTCAAAACGGCTGAACCGATTTCAAAAATTCTTTCACCAATGGAAAGCTATAATATCAGGGCGTAAACTAGGCTATATTTTATCCCAGTATTCCCACGGGAACGGGAACTATGCGGGTAAAACTACTATAACCTATAACCGAAGCGAAGCGAGGGCGGGTTGCTAGTTTTAAATAAAACGGATTTTATCGCGTTTGTATTTGATAGCACGTTCCGAACACTTTGCAGCGTCTGTATCGGGTAAATAATTATACATTTTCTGTAATAACGATGACTTCTTGGACGTGAGACATCTTAGTCCGCCCGTGACCATGAACGCTGCAAAGTGTTCGAAACGTCGGGCGATCACAAATCAAATACAAACGCGAGAAAATTCGTAAAGTAATTTTATTTACAACTAGCAACCCGCCCTCGCTTCGCTTCGGTTTCAGTCGTCTTTCCTACGTAGTTCCCGTTCCCGTGGGAATACCGGGATGAAATATAGCCTAGTTTACTCCCTGATATTATAGCTTCCATTGGTGAAAGAATTTTTGAAACCAGTCCAGTCGTTTTGAAGATTACCCGGAACAAACAGACAGACAAAAAAAATATAAAGTGTATTTTAGGCATATGTATAGTGCAAATAACTGTGTGAGCATAACAAAAGCCTATTATTTTGACATTACAAACAGACACTGCAATTTTATTTATTGGTATAGATGTGTAATACTCACGTAAACATTAGGAATCACTATTTAACTACGCTTATTAATATTACAACTAAAATAGGCTCTTGTAGCAACTGTTTTTTGCTTGGATTACTAATTCCTTTGTAGATATAAGTTATAGTGCTTTTGGCCGAGTGCCTGCTAATTCAAATAGAGGTCTGTTTTAAATTAACAAAACATGATACAAACATTAAATATTACTTTGCCGAGTAATGAAGAAGTAAGAGTACAATTTTCTGTGTTATGACGGACTAAAAATACCATTCACTCTTTCATAGATGATAGATGTTGTCTGCAATAATCCCTTAGTCATCTTTTACGACACCCACGGGCAAGAAAGGGGGTGGTGAATTGTATTCTAACTCCATCAACACACGGAATAGCAGCAGCAGGCATAGCGTGAGTACACATAATGATTATAATATCTGGTTGACCGATTTGCTGATTATAGACCATGTAATGACCTCATTACATGGTCTATAATCAGCGAATATACATACATAACACTTTAAAATCTGGTTGATCTGGTATATTTTGGACTGGTATATTTTTGTTGTATTCTTGTCGAATTTATTTAGATATATATTAGTAAAAAAATAAAAATTAGATAATGACAAAAATATCAAAAATTACAAAAACAGAATAATAATAACACCGAGATTCGATCCCACGCTGTTTGAATGCCAAAACAAAACAAAAAGAAAACTGGACAACTTCCCAACTGAGCTATTGTCACTCTTGACGGCGATGGCGAAATTTGAATTCCTATTCTTTTGAAATTTAATCTCAGTGTATTATTTTGCAAAAAACATCGAAAAAAAAGAAAATTTTTTATAAACAAAACCTAGCCAGATCAATTTTTTGATAAAAAGATATAAGATAAATTTAGAAGTTTAATTCTAATACTTGCATTATTTTCATATGGAGCATTTAAGTAAATTTTAAAGATGAGATGTATAAAAATACATGAATATTTATTTATGTTATGCGTCTAGACAACATTTAATTCATAACTATGGTGCATGTATTACTTGCATTAACATTGCATAGCTACCACAATTTAAAAGAAAAAATTCTACATTACAAACTTAATAGAAAAAGTAATGTAAATCAACACTATAGCGTAACAAAAACATGTTACCATAGCAAAAACTAACATGAAAATCATATTTGCAGGTCATTACATGGTCTGTAATCAGCGAAAGTATATAAATAACACTTCATAACACATAAGATTAACATCTGACCGGATTATATTTAGAAATTTCAATGGTACCATTAAGAAAAGGCGACAATTTATTTTTATACGAAATGTGACCTAAATATTCGGCCCAGCCTGCTTCATTTAACATCTTTAAATAAACAATTTTTGTATAGTTGTATATTTACGGATTTTTAAAAAACAGCTAAAAAGGATTACCATGTAATTTTGTACGCAGGATGTTTCGGAGGCGATAAATCGAAATAACTAGGTTTTATTTATAGAAAATCTCGTTTTATCAGCGTTTTCAGGCGATGAAAAAAATATAATTAGAATTTGAAGTGTAATTTGGTTGTTGCCACCGAGAAGAAAATTAGATTTGTTGAGAAATCCGTTATCCGTCCGTTAATTGAGACAGTAACAGTTCGATCCTTGGTTTTTCTATTTATTGAATTATCTTTTTTGTGAAAAAAAGATTCCTCCTTTTTGAGAAAAACTATTATTATTTAAATATGTTTCTCATAAAAATACTATTTAAAAAAAAAAATAATAGTTTGGATTTTATTAAAAACTAGCAATCCGCCCTCGCTTCGCTTCGGTTATAGGTTATAGTCGTTTTACCCGCGTAGTTCCCGTTCCCGGGGGAATACCGGGATAAAATATAGCCTAGTTTACGTCCTGATATTATAGCTTTCCATTGGTGAAAGAATTTTTGAAATCGGTCCAGCCGTTTTGAAGATTACCCGGAACAAACAGACAGACAGACAGACAGAAAAAAAAATTTTAATTGCTATTTTAGGCATAGGTGTCGTGCAAATAACCGTGTGAGCATGAAAAAAGCCTATTATTTTGACATTACAAACAGACATTCCAATTTTTTTTATTGGTATAGACTAGCAATCCGCCCTCGCTTCGCTTCGGTTATAGGTTATAGTCTTTTAACCCGCGTAGTTCCCGTTTCCGTGGGAATACCGGGATAAAATATAGCTTAGTTTACGCCCTGATATTATAGCTTTCCATTGGTGAAAGAATTTTTGAAATCGGTCCAGCCATTTTGAAGATTATACGGAACAAACAGACAGACAGACAGACAAAAATTTTTTAATTGCTATTTTAGGCATAGGTGTCGTGCAAATAACCGTGTGAGCATGAAAAAAGCCTATTATTTTGACATTACAAACAGACATTCCAATTTTTTTTATTGGTATAGATAAAAACGATTATTTATTATATCATTTGTGGTAGAACCACACTGTCGACATTCGTCCTTTTACAGCTGCGAGCCGGTCCGTCTGTATATAGAGAGTACCAACACTTTCACAGAAAATCGCCGTCTTAGTAGTAGCAATTTATTATTACACTTCGTTCGGTAAAGAAGAGAGCCAGCAGCCCAACTTTCTGAGGGTGTTTGCGTGTTGGATTTTGGTGATGTATTTAGTATCACCGAACTTCATTGCACGCATTCATACTCCTTTCATTTTCTTCACGGTAGTTAGAGGTCTAGTAAAGGTCCATGAGCGGCAATATCACTTACAATCAGATGTGCTGTTTGTTCTTTTGCCACCAACAGGAATAAAAAAAAATATATGCAAAACGTAGAGATAGTGATTAAGATACCAACATACTTTGCAAGTCTATTCCGTGTGGTGATGGAGTAAGAATACAATTCACCACTCCCTATCTTGCCTGTGGATGTCGTAAAAGACTTGCAGGGCGGGATATAATATGCACATAACATCTGTGCAAGAGAAGGAAAACTTGGAATGAAACCTTATACCAACATGTCTGACCAGCATGGTATAGTAGGTCAATTTCCCTCCTATGTAGGAGGCCGAGCCCAAGAGGAGGACGTACATATGTTTGTAGGCTGTGATGAAGATTGCAAGTCTCAAGGCTTCGATTCCCACCTATTGATTCTACAACAGGACAATACTTTTTACGACCTATAAATTATTAATAATTAATCATTTACCGCAGCAAGGTCCATCCATTTCACCTGGAAACGTTATGGTCTTCAACTGTACGCTTTCAGTAATCATTTCTCTCATGTACGTGCAGGCTCTGGAATGAACTACCTGCTGCTGTGTTTCCCGAGCGCTATGACATGTCCTTCTTTAAACGAGGCTTAAGAAAAGTATTCTCTTCACGGCAGGCAACGGCCTGGCTATGCTGCTAGTATTGCAAAGGTCCACGTGCGGCTGTATCACTTACCATCAGGTGTGCTGCCTGCTCGTTTGCCACCATCGGCAATAAAAAATAAATTGTAATTTGTAAACGTTAATTATATTTTACTAGCAGCGCCCTGCGGTTTCCGCAGATCCTTTTCCCGTGGGAATGTCGAGATAAATTATAGCCTATGTGTTACTATGATATGTAAGCTATATTATTGTGAAATTTCATTAAAATCCATTCAGTAGTTTCTGCGTGAAAGAGCAAGAAACATCTTCACATCCTCACATACAAACTTTCGCGTTTATAATATTAGTAAGGATATCTATAAAGCCCCCCTGCGATACAATTAGTTCCTGTATATTGTGAAGGTTCGAGTCCAGTAGTGGGACTTATAGGAAAAGACATAATGATATATCTTGAACCTTAGTCCTAATACCTACATTATTTTCACATGGAGCATTCATATTTCAACTTTTAAAATGATATGAGATGAATGAGAACCTTGCAGTGCAGAATAAATGAGATTTTAAATCATTGAAGATATGTATAAAAAAAAGCTTGTACCTATATTTATTTATTTTAAAATGATATTGAGAACCTTGCAGTGCAGAATAAATGAGATTTTAAATCATTGAAGATATGTATAAAAAAAAAGCTTGTACCTATATTTATTTATGTTATGAGTCTAGACAAAATTTAATTCAAAATCATGGTGCAAGTATTTCTCGCTTTATTATTCTTGGTACATATATTATCTGCATGTGATGGAGTAAGAATACAATTTACCCCCTCTTTTGCCTGTTAGGCTGGACTCATACATCCAGAATTCCTATCTGAATTCAGAGTCGGAATTCCTAGTTTGAATTCCGGCAAACTGCCTCACACATATCTTAAAAATTCAGATAAATTAGTAGTCACGTGTTTCTCAGCTCAGGCAAACGTCTTGGATACGGAAGAGGAATTCACAATCTGATTCCGGTGTGTGTGTGTGTGTGCTCGCGTGTTCGAATGTATAGAAACACGCGTATTTTGAAATCATAATCTTAAACATTCCGATCGGAATTCAGAACGCTGGTCAGTATCATTCATACAGATCGATCGAGAAAATCATAATCTGAAAAAATCAGAATGTGTGTAGAGCATAATTGAATTGTATGCAATTCCGGGCTTTCTGAATGAATAATATGAATTCAGATTATTCTTATATATATAAATCTCCTGTCACGATGTTTGTCCGCGATGGACTCCTAAACTACTTAACCGATTTTAATCAAATTTGCACACCGTGTGCAGTTTGCTCCAACTTGAAACATAGGATAACTTACATCTTATTTTATAGTCGCAATATTATTTTATTGCAAATTATTTGTCTATAATTAATTGACAGTCACAATTATCTGTTAACTCCAAAAGATTCTAACAGATGGCGATATCTGTTGACTGGATTTAAGTAATTTAAGTAATTTGTGTGTGCTCAATGAGATTCGAGAATGGTTTAGATTCACAATTGGACCCGGTATGTGGCGCTTTATTTGAACAGAACAACGTCTGTTGGGTCAGCTAGTATTATATATATTAAATTCAGAGAGGAATTCCGGATGTATGAGCCAGCCTTAGTGTCGTAGAAGACGAGAAAGTATTCTGCTATGCATATAACATCTATGCAAGAGAAGAGAATCTTGATATAAAACAACAAATAACATGTCTAACCAGCACCCTATAGTAAGTAGGTCAATTTCTTTCCCAATGGAGGAGACTCGACCCCAACTGTGAAAATACCCATTAGTTTGAGATGATGATGATGATATTTTTATAAAGACTGTGCACCGAGGAACTATTCCTTGTTTTTCAGGATTTTATAAATCTATACATATAACTAGTTGACCCAACAGACGTTGTTCTGCTTAAATTAAAAAAAAATAGTAAAAGGAATTCTCCTTGAAATCGATCGAAGCGCCACTTACTGGATCCAATTGTGAATTCTCTATTCTCGAAATATAAAAAACAAATAAACCATTCTCGAATCCCCTTGAACACACACAAAATATTCGTCAACATCGGTCCAACCGTTTAGATGGAGTTCAGTGTCATACACACGTACAAGAAATATATATATATATATATATATATATATATA
This sequence comes from Lymantria dispar, assembly GCA_032191425.1. NCBI lineage: Eukaryota > Metazoa > Arthropoda > Insecta > Lepidoptera > Erebidae > Lymantria > Lymantria dispar. Next base: position 16,519,394 of record CM063465.1, on the reverse strand, counting down.
TATATATATTTACTAGCATCCCGCCCTCGCTTCGCTTCGGTTTTAGTCGTTTTACCCGCGTAGTTCCCGTTCCCGTGGGAATACCGGGATAAAATATAGCCTAGGTTACTTCCTGATATTATAGCTTTCCATTGGTGAAAGAATTTTTGAAATCGGTCCAGCCGTTTTGAAGATTACCCGGAACAAACAGACAGATAGACAGACGGACAGACAGACAGACAAAATTTTTTTAATCTGTATTTTAGGCATAGGTGTCGTGCAAATAACCGTGTGAGCATGAAAAAAGCTTATTATTATGACATTACAAACAGATACTCCAATTATATTTATTGGTATAGATATAAAGATTAACTGACATTAGATAGAGGCAATAATTAGTGAGTCTTACAAATTGTCCTGTTTAGGAATCAATATGTGGCAAACGAAGCCTCGAAACTTGCAAATTATGTTGGTATCTTAATAATTTTTGTCATCTACATAATTGTTTGGTATATTTTTATTATTGTTGTTAGTGGCAAACGAATAAACACCTAATGGTAAGTGATATTGCCGCTGATGAATTTTTACCAGACCGCTACCTACCGTGAAGAAAGTGAAGGGAGTCTGAATGCGTGCAATGATGCTAAAGGCATCACTAAAATCCAACATGCAAACACCCTCAGAAAGTTAGGCTGCCGGCTTTCTCGCTTACCGAACGAAGTGTAGTAACACACGTTGATTTTCTGCTTGAGTGTGGTACTACCGCAGACGGATCGGCTCGCGGCTATTAACCCCTCGAGCGCTTTTGGGACACTATTTGACCCAAAAAAAAAATGTGCTCAAAGCGCTTTTGGGACACACGTTGACCCAAAAAAAATACTTTACAATTAGCAATTACTTTTAGTACATTTATTTAAATCAACTAATCAAAAGCTATTAATATATATTTTATTTCATATTTCCTTGTCATATAGCAACAATAATAGTTTACGTAAAATCATAAAATTCACTGAACTTTTTTCATTATACCCAAGCGCGCGGGGCACTCGAGAGCGCCGCGACGTTTGGCGCGTGAGGGGTTAAAAGAGGAATATCGACAGTGTGGTCCTGCTGTGTGGTAGCGGCTTCGAATACTACCAACCCTTGCTTTGCTCGTGGGTGTCGTAAAAGACGACTAAGAGCCCTAGATTGACCCGGACCAACTTCATCTGGTTGGTACCAGGGTTTGGGTCAACGATTGCATTCCCAAGGAGGGTTGACGTCAGGCAGGCGGCCGGTCATAAAAGTCATTGCCAAAACTTTTTGCAATATGTCAAAACAGATGACATATTGCGTCGACCCCAAGTAATTGGGATAAGAGCAAGATGATGATGATGATGATGATGATCGACAGTGTGGTCCTACAACAAATATTTTTAGTAAAAATTCTATTAAATGTGAATTTTTTGGTAAATTATGTTTTTATAAAAAACGTATTTTAGGTTTTCTCACAAAAGAGGAATCGTTTTTCACAAAAAAGACGCTTCAATAAATAGAAAAACCAAGTATCGCACTGTTACTGTCTTAATTAACGGACGATCCGATTTTTTAACGAATCTATTTTTATTCTCGGTGGCAGTAGCCAAATTAAACTTCATATTCTAATTATATTTTTTTCATCGCCTGACACTGATAAAACTAGATTCTATAAATAAAACCTGCCTAGATCGATGTATCGCCCCTGAAACATTCTGCCTACAAAATTTCACGGAAAACCTTTTGTCCCGTTTTTGAAATTCTGAAAATATAGAAGTATACATGAATTGCATATTTAAAGATATTAAACGAAATAGGCTGGGCCAAATATTTAGGTCATATTTCGTATAAAAATAAATTGTCGCCTTTTCTTAATGGTACCATTGAAATTTCTAAATACAATGCGGTCAGATGTTAATCTTATGTGTTATGAAGTGTTATTTATATACTTTCGCTGATTACAGACCATGTAATGACCTGCAAATATGATTTTCATGTTGGTTTTTGTTACGTTAACATGTTTTTCTTACGTTTTTGTTACGTGTTGATTTATATGATATTTTCTATTAAGTTTGTATACATTACAAACTTAATAGAAAATATCATTACTTAATCTTTATTTGATTGTGATAACTACGAATTCTACCAACTCTTACATTGTTCGTAGATGTCGTAAAAGAAGACTAAGAGCTTTATATCGACCTGATCCAAATCCATCGGCTTTTTATTTCTTGGGCGGGTTATGATATGTACGAGTGCCTTTGCATCTAGGCTGATGACAGGGTGGCGGGTGGTCCCATAAACCACCGTGTTCGTAGGGAACACGGTGGTTTATGCCATTGAGCGGACTACTGGTACCAAGTCTTTGATGTCCGTGACCACTCCGGTGGAAATCCTTCTGATGTCATTTACATTCTCAAGGCGGGTTAACGTCAGGTAGCCGGCCGTCATAAGACTATTACCCAAACTATAATGACGATAATGATAAAAAAATTGTCTTGTGCGTGGATCAAAAGTTTACATTCTGATAGCTAGGTAACTACTTAAATTATTAAACCATGTTTGCAGTGTAATTCGTTAAAGTAATTACGAGTAAAATATGTTACAAGTTCATTTCACTATAAATTAATTTTGTATTATCTTAATATTATGTATTACAAAAGTGGAGATAAAATATTATATCTTTAATGTACTGCATAATGTTTTGCTTTTAATCAGCTTTTCTAATTAATTAAAAGCTTTGTTCGGTGTACTAATAGGTTCAACTTTTACAAAGTTGTCAGTTTAGCCGTTTATTTTAATAATAAAAGGGTTATTTAATACGCGATTGTGCTAAATTAAATGCCTAAATGTATTCTGTCTGTACATGCCTACATAATATGTAACATTTAAGGCATAGACTCTTAGACACATTTTTTTGAAATCACTAAAACTTTTATGTTATATTGTTTTTTGTGTAATGTACATTCTAATTAAGATCTATGACCGTTAAACTACAACATACTCGAACAGTTGTCCCATAACCTGATACATCCTGTATATCTAAATAAATTCGACAAAAATACAACAAAAATATTCCGAGTGAAGCTCGGCCAACCGGATATTAATATTAATCTAGGATGTTTAAATTTCGCGTAGAAGTGAAAAAAATTTATACTACTGTTTTCAGCGGCATGAAGTCGTAAAAACATAACCTTATCACAATATATGTGCACTAAATTTACCCGTTACTACTGCAAACTGTGTGTTAGCCCATTTAACGCGTTTGATGATATGAAAGAATGCAGAATACGTGAAAATTTTTACGGCTAAAAGATTATAACCTATTCCTGTACCAACGCGTTTGGACAGCAAGGTAGGTAAAAAAAGAGAGCCGTCACACAGGACGTCTGACAGATGTAAAACATCGAAATTATTTTGTACAAGTATATATGGATAAAAGAACAGATTACGACAAGAACTGTAGTTCTCTAACTTGCTTGTTAAACAAGAAACAGTAACTAAATACCATTGAGCTGCCTATTGGGTAGCTTGAAATTTTCAGGTGTTTTGTTGTGAGAAAACAATGTGTTTTGGTGTTCTTAATAAAATATGTAAATTAATAGATCGTTGAGTTTGGTCTTCATTCTGTGTAACAAAAGCTACGTTGATAGCTATCTGTTTTCTTGTTAGCGATGGGACTTTATCTATATACCAATAAATAAAATTGGAGTGTCTGTTTGTAATATAAAAATAATAGACTTTTTTCATGTTCATACGGTTATTTGCACTATACATATGCCTAAAATACACTTTATATTTTTTTGTCGGTCTATCTGTTTGTTTCGGGTAATCTTCAAAACGGCTGGACCGATTTCAAAAATTCTTTCACTAATGGAAAGCTATAATATCAGGGAGTAACCTAGGCTATATTTTATCCCGGTATTCCCACGGGAACTGGAACTACGCAGATAAAATGACTAAAATCGAAGCAAAGCGTGGGTGGGTTACTAGTTTAAAATATAATTCGCTGTTAGTGACAAAAATTTCCGTGTGGTGACGGAGTAAGAATACAATTCATCACTCACTATCTTGACCGATGTCGTAAAAGACGACTATGGGATATTATATGCACATATGATCTGTGTAAGAGAAGGAAAACTCGAAATGAAACCCTATACCAACATATCTGGCCAACATGGTATAGTAGGTCAATTTCCCTCCCATTGTGTAGGAGACCCAAGTCCAACAGTGGGACGTATGTAGGCTACGATGATGGTGACAAACGATTAAACAGCACACCTGATGGTAAGTGTTACTGCAGCTCATGGATCTTTGCTAGGCTGATGTTTACTATGAAGATAGTGAAGTGAGTATGAATGAGTGAAATGAGATTTAGTGACACTAAAAGCATCATAAAAACCACGCGCGCAATCAATTTCTGCAAGTCGGACTGCCGGCTCTCTCCCTCACCGAAAGAAATAACAAATTGCTACTACTCAGACGTCGATTTCTTCCGAGTGTATGGTACTATAACCCTGCTCCGGTGGTCGGCCCAACGACGAAGGCGATGTGGTGTTCGGGTGGGTTGCGGGTGTGCGTGTTTACGCCCCTCTGTCGCCCCGGACGGAGTGGTGCGAGGAGTGCGCCGACCGCAGCCCACTCAAAAAAAAAAAAATGTATGGTACTACACCGGAAGGATGGGTCCGCGGCTGTAGAAAGAAGGCTGGCGACAGTATGATCCTACTATATACAATATAATAATGCCTTTAGGGTGTTGATGGGACTGCCGCGTTACTGTAGTGCCTCAGGCATGTTCGCCGATTCTGCAATAGATGGTTTCCAAGCTATTGTAAGGAAAAGATGTGCCTCTATTATGCACAGGGTGCGCGGCAGTGTCAACAACATCCTTAGGACTATAATGGACAGGTGGGATAGTCCCATACTGGGACATTGGCTGCGTCTACATAGACCTGTTGTAGGTAAGGTGTAGACTTAGTATAGTTTTAAAATAGTTGTAAGGAAATATGTTTATTACTATTATTACTAACAGTAGTTTATAAGCTTTAAAATGTATTACTAACAAAAAAAAATGGGCAATTGGCCTGAAATAAATACATATTATTATTATATTAAATAACGTTATTATAACTTTATCCTCATCATCATTTTAGCTCATAATACGTTCCACTGTTGGACTCGAGCCTCCTTCATAGTAGGAGGGAAATTGACTTACCACGCTGGTCAGACGGGTTGGTATAGGGTTTTATTTCGAGTTTTCCTTCTCTTATATAGATGTGATATGTATAATTAATTCCTTAGTCGTCTTTTACTACAACCACGGGAAAGAAAGAAAGAGAAGAAAGAAAGAAAATAAGATTTATTGGACACTATAGTTACATGCTTGACATAGAAATTCATGAATCATTATTATTTCATTAATTACATAAACTAGATAATCAATCATCTATACCAATAAATAAAATTGGAGTGTCTGTTTGTAATGTCAAAATAATAGGCTTTTTTCATGCTCACACGGTTATTTGCACGACACCTATGCCTAAAATAGAGATTAAAAAATTTTTGTCTGTCTGTCTGTCTGTTTGTTCCGGGTAATCTTCAAAACGGCTGGACCGATTTCAAAAATTCTTTCACCAATGGAAAGCTATAATATCAGGGCGTAAACTAGGCTACATTTTATCCCGGTATTCCCGCGGGAACGGGAACTACGCGGGTAAAACGACTAAAACCGAAGCGAAGCGAGGGCGGGTTGCTAGTCTGAAATATAAGTACAGAAATGATATAAAAACGAAAATGAAAAAGTATTGATGATTAAAATAATCATAGTATATACAAATTAAAATTCCAAGTATTAGTGTCCAAAAGGCAATAGCTCAGCATATGCTACATAAACCTGCAGCGCTGATTTTCAGCTGCAGCCTAACTAGTCTAAGTTACAGGTCACAAGAAGTGCAAGTACAGAAGAGCTACAATCAATAGGTTCATAGATTTTTCAAAATTGTAAATAGTCATATTAGTAACAATAATAACAGCATTTGAATCAAATCAACACTATTTGAAATCTGCATTTGAAAAGTCTGAAATGATCAGAAGAACACAGTAAATAAGTTATTATGTTATTAAAGATGTCAAAATGATTAATATAGCATTCAAATTAATCATCATCATCTTGCTCTTATCCCAATTACTTGGGGTCGACGCAATATGTCTTGACATATTGTTTGTTCTATTTTGACATATTGCAAAAAGTTTCGGCAATGACTTTTATGACCGGCCGCCTGCCTGACGTCAACCCTCCTTGGGAATGTAATCGTTGATCCAAATGGTACCAGATGGAGTTGGTCCGGGTCAATCTAGGGTTCTTAGTCGTCTTTTACGACACCCACGAGCAAAGCAAGGGTTGGTAGTATTCGAAGCCGCTATCACACAGCATCAATAGCATTCAAATTAATATGATAATTTAAATATAATAAAATAATATAAAATATATAATAATAATTAAGCATCACATTATCAAGAGGGAGTAAAAAGTACGAAAAGAATTATCCCAATCCGTAAAAAAAAAACCGCTACAAAATAGGCTAAGAACTAGACTTTTGTTGTGTTAACATGAGACATTTAAGTTTAGTTTTAAAAGAGTGAATACCAGTCAATTTCCGTATAGGTGGAAAAATTTTTCCAGCACTTTGTAGCACTATATTTAAAGCTGCCACGGAAAGCAGTAGTTTTATGTAAGCGATTATGTAACGGAAAAGACATTAATCTCTTAGGAAATTTCCTGTCCTCAGTCATCCATTCTAATTTGGAATACAAATAATCTGGCTTCTTGCCCTTTATAATCCTGAACAGTAATGTGGCCAGGTGCATATCTCTTCTCGCGTTCATTTTCAGGCTGTTATATTGGTTCAGGTAAGGACTTACATGGCTTCTCAGAGGAATATCGTAACAATATTTTGCACATGCATTTTGTACCCTTTGTATGAGGTTTGCAATTTTTTCTAATAAGCGAGGACCATAGACTACATCCATATAACTAAATTTGGACAAAATGAGGGACTCCACTAGCGTTTCACAGAGAGTTGTGGTTATATATTTGCGTATATTATATAAAATCTTTAAACGATAATAACAGTTCCTCACAACTCTCTAAGAGGATGCTGAATTGTATTCTTATTCCGTCACCACACGTAAACTTGACGGTAACTTCTTTGATACTTAATATCTGAATCATTCCATGACATGAAGACTATTCAAAACTACGGAATAGTAAAGGTACAAATAAAACATGAAAAAAGCAATAAAAGTAGTTTTATTTCATATTTATGGGTAATGTTATTGAGTACACGCTTCCTTGATCCGATTGAAGTGTACTTATTCTAAGGAGTACCTTCACCATACGGAGCCTATATTTATTTATTACAATAGTTTAGTTTTCATACTTTATTTCATATTTTATGAAATATGTACGTTTATGGTGATACTAGCAATCTGTTCTCGCTTCGCTTCGGTTTCAATCGTCTTATCCGCGTAGTTCCTGTTCCCGTAGGAATATCGAGATAAAATATAGCCTATATTACTTCCTGATATTATAGCTTTCCATTGGTGAAAGATTTTTTGAAATTGGTTCCGTGGTTTAAGCGTGAAAGCGTAATAAACAAACTTACTTTCACATTTATAATATTAGTAAGGATTATGCTGTGTGGTAGTGGCAACGAATACTACCAATCTTGATGCCTTCTCGTCAGCAATTGCATTTTCAAGGAGGATTGATGTCAGGTAGGCGACCGGTAATAAAAATATTAACAATAGCATATGGATATGTATTGTATAAATTGGGTAAATCATTATCCTCATCATCATCTCGGCTCATATACGTCCTACTGCTGGACTCGAGCCTCCTCCGCAATAGAAGGGCAATTACTAAATCATGCTGGTCAGACAGGTATAGGGTTTTATTTCGAGTAATCCTTCTCTTACATAGATATTATATGCGTATTATATCCTTTGGTCGTCTTTTACGACATTCATGAGCAAGATTGGGTAAATAGTCAACGTCAATGCACTTCTGGCGGCGTGTCATGGTTATGTATGTTGCATCAACCTTAAGATATGTATTAATATTTTCGGATAATGTCACAAATAATCAGAAAATTATTGTTGCCCAAAAAAAATGCGTACGATCGATCTGTAAAATAGACTATATAGATTCTTGTTAAACACATTTTCGTTAGTAAAAACTAATGACACCGGTATTACTGTATGAAACTACATATGTGAACTTAGTATGTTTGTCAAAACCAATGCAAATTTATTTCTAACTAGCTGACCCGGCGAACTTCGCACCGCCTTTTTCATAATTATTTTGTTTTAATATTTATGAGTTTGGTTTTAGTATTATCCGTACGGTGACGGAGTAAGAAAAGAAATTCACCACCCGTGAGTGTCATAAAGGACGACTAAGGGATATACCGCCTTTTCCTATCGATTCCATAACCTTTTTAGTCTAGATCTACATATAATTATGCTAAAAATGTCGAACCGACGGGACGAACGTCAAATGTTTGACAGGTAAGAACGGTTTGTACGGGATAATAAAATTATATTATTAATATTTTACTTGCAATTTTCCATATTTTCTCACCGTATAAACCTTCCCCGGACTTCTTCTACAAATAATTCAAGACCAGAATTAGCCAAATCGGTCCAGCCGTTCTCGAGTTTTAGCGAGACTAACGAATAGCAATTGATTTTTATATATATCTATATATATAAAAATGAATCCCTGTTTTCCTTGGTCACGCCATCACGCGTAAACGGCTGGACCAATTTCATTAATTCTTTTTTATTGTATTTGTTATTATCAGGAGAAGGTTTTTATGAAAGAAAAAATAAGAAAATTGCCCAGAAAATTAGAAAATTTAAGAATACTTAACCATCATATAAAATTATTTCTAATCTAACCGCTTTGGACAATATAAACTTTTTTAATGTAACCTTATGACGTTTAACATAGAATTGACAGAACGCGTGCTGCAAATATCGTCAAAGAGGATGTAAAAAAACTGAAAATTGTTTAAAACAGATGCTTCGGTTGGAGTTATCTTATTAATAAAATACATGTAAAACAGTTAATTCATTATTTCTTACAGAAATGATGTAAGAAAACTGAATTTCTTAGTGCACATCAGGGTAGGTAAGTTCAGAGCCATCACGCCTAATATAAAAAGTCAATTTAATATGGAGTTTTGGTAATTAAGATACATGTTACTAATATAACAAGTGATATACTTAGTTATTAAGAAGAATACAATAGTTTTCTTTAATTTACAGTTGAATTTTCGTTTTTGAAAATGCCAGCAATTAGACGTACAAACTTAAGAACGTTGTATGCCAATATTGCAAGGCTTTTAAGTTTAAAAATTAAGGTCCTGGATTGTGTTGCGCGAGCGCAATTGACGCCATTGGTACCGCCGTCAGAGCCATTACATTCATTGGTTTCATACGCATAAGGAAAAAAAATAAGTATGTTGTATATAGGAATTAGAATAATAAACATTTTTTTTTAATTCAATTCGAATTCAATATTCATAGTTAAGACATAACAACGTCTGTCGGGTCAGCTAGTAGATTATAAAAATATTGTGTGATAAGCTACATTTATAACATGAAAAGACTGTACACTTATTCAAAAAAGTGTTTATACAAAATGTTAAAGTTATATAATCACCTACCCAAGGCCAAGCAAATTAGAAATTGTACTAATATCATCATTATCGCAGCCCACATACTAGGGATGTGAAAAATAATCGATTTTTAGAAAAATCGTTTATTAATCGATTATTTTTTAATGTGAAAATCGATTTGTTATAATCGATTATGAAAATGAGAAAAATCGATTATTAATCGATTTTTACTATTCGAAATTAAGCGATTACTCATGACCAGATTTCCTAAAAAAAAAAAGATCAGGATTGTTTTCATACTATATTACAAAATAAAGCTTACATTTCCTAAAAAAAAAAGGTCATCAGAATCCTGTTGTCAGAAAAAATCGATTTTAAAATCGATTATTTTTTTTTAAATCGTGTATTTCATAATCGATTTATTTTAACGAACAAAAAATCGATTATTTTCCCTCCAGGTCACATCCCTACCATATACGTCCCACTGTTGGACTCGGGCCTCCTCCACAATGGAAGGGAATTTGACCTACTATACTATGCTGGTCAGATATGTTGGTATAGGGCTTCATTTCGAGCTTTCCTTCTCTTGCACAGATGTTATGTGCGTATTAAATCCCATAGCCGTCCTTTACGACATCCACAGGCAAGATCACCACTCCCTATCTTGTCCGTGGATGTCGTAAAAGACTACTGTGGTGACTTTATATGCTTACTCAAATATCATAGGGATTTAGTGAAGTATAGAATGAAGAGATAAAAACTCTAATAGGGTTGATTTTGTAATTAATAGTCTATTCATTTAAGAGCCCAATACAGTTTACGGCTTCTAATAGCGGCGATAACATTTTAAGTGGGGTCTTTTTATGTGGCGAGTCGAATTACAGTGAGGACAAGCGTAGGTTTCCCAGCCTAAGTCTTTTCACGCTAATCTATACAAATATATAAAATCAAAGTGTCTGTTTGTAATGTCAAAATACTGGGCCTTTTTTCATGCTCACACGGTTATTTGCCTAAAATACAATACTTATAATTTTTTTTTGTCTGTTTAAGGTAATCTTCAAAACAGCGGAGCGATTTTGATCAGATTTTACTACCAGGTAGCTGTCTATATAAGGAGTAACTTAGCCTATATTTTATCCCGGTATTCCCACGGGAACGGTAATTATGCGAGTAAAGCGACTGAAACCGAAGCAAAGCGAGGGCGGGTTTCTAGTTACATTGTTCGAGGGTGTCGTAAAAGATAACTAAGTGCTTTTCTTCGACTTTCGCCAACTCCATCGGATACCGCGATTTCGAAGGAGAGTTGATGTTAGGCAGGCGGCTATTATACGTCTTAAAACTATCGTAATATGTACTATGAAAGAAGAGAGAGAGACAGAAAGAAGAGATGTATTGAGTCTACCTCAAGGATAACCATACCCTTTACTACCCGTAGGTGTCGTAGAAGACGACTAAGGGATATCAATGCAGATAATATTTACGCAAGAAGGGGGAAATTCGTTATAACGCCCTATGCGAATGCGTCTGACCAGCGCGGTATATTAGATCAATTTCTTTCCCAATGTAAAAGAGGAGGCCAGCAGTGGGACATATGTGGGCCGAGATGATGACGATGATATAGTTAATAATAACGTATTTAATTAACCAACAAACTACTTCGCATTTGCAAAAACAACAGCGCTCCAGTCAACATAATTTCCCATTGTGGAAATGAAAGAAAACAGAACAATTGTTTATTATGCCACGCAAATGGGCGCAATCAGCTAAAGGAAATCGTTATTGTGGATGTTACTGGGGCGATTAATCAAGCATAACGTGGTAATGGCGAAGAATCGATGGTTAAATATAAATATTGTTTGATGAAACTCAAAGATAAAATGAATTTCGAGAATTTTCTCTTTGTTTTATTGATTGCATAAAGGGACTCGCTTTCTGTTATAGAAGAGGACTTTGTTTAATTAACAAATTAAATTAGATCTTCAAATTTTTAAAGGTACTAGTTACATTTCATCTCATCATAATCATGTCAGCCCATAGACGTCCCGTCCCATTGTTGGGCTCGGCTCTCCTCCACTATGGGTGGAAAATTAACGTACTATACCACGCTGGTCGAACGTGTTGGCATAGTTTTGTTTCGAATTTTCCTTCTCTTGAATAGATGTTATGCATATCACATCCCTTCGTCGATTTTTATGACAACCACTGGGGAGAGAGGGGGTGGTGAATTGTGTTCTTACTCCATCACCACACTGAAGTTAATATAACGGTGACGGACTAAAATCTCTGGTCCAGTCAACCGCCAACCTGTCTGATGTGAACTCTTTTTGGCAATGTAATTCTTTACCAGACGATTTAAGATCGAGCTGACCCTGGTTAAAGTTCTTAGTTTTTACGATATACACGAGAATCTAAGGGTTGTTGGTGTTTGTAACCGCTAACCCTATAGCTTAAGAAATTGGGTGGTGAATTTTATTCTTACTCCCTTACCACACGGATGATAACTTATGTCTATTTGGTAGAATCACTATTGACAGTAGTCTGTCTACAGCCGTGGGCTGGTCTGTCCGGGATAGGACCACACTCTCGCAGAAAATCGACGTCCGACTAGTAACAATTTCTTACTGCGCTTCATTCGGTGAGCGAGAGAGCCGGAGGCCAAACTTTCTGTGGGTGTTTGCGTTTGGTGGGTTTTAGTGATGCTTTTAGTATCACCGAACCTCATTGCACGCATTCACACTCCCTTCACTTTTTTGCAGCAAATTAAAATCGTTTATTATGCATAAACCCCGAGAGGTAAGTGCCCTCTCATATTGTCAACGGCCATCACAACGGCCTTGCAAAGGTCCATGAGCGGCAACAACACTTACCATTAGGTGTACTCTTTATTCGTTTGCCACTATTGCCAATAAAAAATAAACCTGACGATAAATGCTTTTATTACCTAGCACTCATCCTGTTCATCGCTATTGCGACTTAAATCCAAGGAAAAGTTTTATCAATTAATCTTACCTAACGCCAAACTTTATATTCAAGACGAAAAAATTGTCTTCATAAAGTAAGAAAATGGCATACCTTATATAATGTTACCTGTTTCTGAGTCCAAGATACATAAATTATAATCATGACATATCACACTTAATTAAAATGAATACTCATATTTTGTTCTTGTGAAAATTAGGGATGCAAATATCGAAATCAAAAACATCGATGTATCTATACATCGATGTTTCAGAACAAATATCGATGTACAAAAAACATCCTCCTAAAACATAGTTGTATCGAAAAATCGACGTTTTTTAAACATCTATTTCTTCAAAATCTTTATTATAGATACTAATATTATCTATTGAATAGGTATGTCTCTAGATCAAGGAAGATGTAGAGTTGAGGTAATAATAATAAAACCACATTTAACAGCTATTTTTTTTTTATAAAATTAGCAGCAAGTTATTTAGAAACAGAGTAATTAAACTGTCACGCAGGCTCGGTTAAATGTACCATACATTTTAAATAGATGGCAGGGAAAACATCGATGTAAAACATCGTACAAAATAACATCGATATATCGATGTTTTACAATAGTGAACGTGGATGATTTTTTAATGAAACATCGATGTTTCAGAAACATCATGTATCGTTTGCATCCCTAGTGAAAAGTAAGCTTAAATTGTCACAAAGTAACTATCCCGTTGGTTAGAAATTGTAACACATTTGTTCATATGGAACATGTGGACGTAAAAAATAAACATGGACAAATAATGCGGACAAGTCCCTTGAGATATGTGATATTACAAACCTGTATTGACCAATTTTATTTTCGCAGTGTTATTTTACTGTAGTATTTAAAATTAAGTGGTTTTGCAGTGTTGTGACGGAGTAAGAATACAATTCAACACACTCTCTCTCGCTCGTGGATGTCGTAAAAGACGACTATGGGATATAATACGTAGATAACATCGATGCATGAGAAGGAAGACTCGAAATGAGACCATATGCCAATCCGTCTGATCAGCGTGGTATAGTAGGTCAAATACCTTCCCATAATGGAGGAGGTCCGAGCCTAATAGTGGGGCGGTTATGGGTTGAGATGATGATGACTTTTTTTTAAATATTTTCAACTGATCTTATCCCAATTACTTGGACTTGAGATCATGTCTTCTTTTTCCATACAACCCTATCACATGTTACCTTTATGTTCACTAGGTGTACGTCCATAAAATGCTTGCAGCCATCCGTCTTTTTTGGTATCCTTTTAGCCCGTCTTTTTTTTTTGCAAGCGGTGGCAAACGAGCAGACAGTACACTTGATAGTAAGTGTTGCTGCCCCACATGGACCTTTGCAAGGTCGCTGCCTACTGTGAAGAAAGTGAAGGGAGTGTGAACACATAAGGTTCGGTGATACTAAAGAAATCGCTAAAATCCACCACACGCAAACACCCTCAGAAATTTGGGCGTCCGGCTCTCTCGTTCACCGAACGAAGCGCAGTAACAAATTGCTACTACTCGGATGTCGATATTCTGCGAGAGTGTGGTACTACACTCTATTAATTGCCACGTCAACTTCACTATTCTGACTTCTCAAATAAACACTGTAATTTACCTATTTCCTATGTATGTTATATTTGTAGTCTTTTTGTTATTTATAATGATATATTTGTAATTATATTTAAATATATGTATTTTCATTGTATGTATATTTGTATGTGTATATATATGTATGTGTATTGGTAATTTATATTCACTACTACACCATAATCTATCACTCTCTCTGTTTAATAATTTCTCCATACAAAGGTTGCCTGGAAGAAATCGCTGTTAGCGATAAGGCCGCCCATTGTACGAACTAATATTATCATAAGTTTCTACTTCTGTATTCAACATGGTGTACAATAAAGTGTAAATAAATAATAAATAAATACTACCCCGGAGGGACCGGCCCGTGGCTGTAGATAAACAACTATCAACAGTGTGATCCTACCACTATTCGAACTTAAAACTTTTCTCGGAATATTATTTTTAGTCGGTTTCATCACGCGTCCATATCGAGCCAGGCGTTTACTCTTATACTTCGCTGTTACTCGAGTACTTTTTAAACTTTATTTATTAATTTTTTATTGCCGTTGGTGGCAAACGAGCAAGCAGCGCACCTGATGGTAAGTGACACTGCCGCACATGGACCTTTGCAATACCAGCGGCACAGCCAGGCCGTTGCCTACCGTGAAGAAAAAGCTCTTCTTAAACCTCGTTTAAAGAAGGACATGTCATAGCGCTCGGGAAACACAGCAGCAGGTAGTTCATTCCAGAGCCTGCACGTACGTGGGAAAAATGATTGCTGGAAACGTACAGTTGAAGACCATAATGTTTCCAGGTGAAATGGATGAACCCTGCTGCGGTGTCGAGTGGTACGTTGGTAAAATGGTGACGGTGGTAGTAAGTCAAACAGTTCCTCAGAGCACTCCCTATGAAAGAGCCGGTAGAGTACGCAGAGTGACCCAAAGTCTCTCCGCCGCTCCAGTGAGTCCAACCTGCCCATAAGATTAGGATCCCCGACGATTCAAATAGCACGCCTTTGAAGGGAGTCATTTTAGTTCTTCTCTTTCTTTTTGGTGCGTGAAGCCGACCACTGGTGTCGATTTCTTGACGTATATAGCCCTCTTCGACTGAATTCTTACTCCGTCACTATACGGTAATACTTAGAATAACATATCTCGCCCGTGGATTTCGTAAAAGACGACTAAAGAATATAATAAGCATATAACATCTGTGCAAGAGAAGAAAAACTCGAAACAAAACCCTATTCCAACACGTCTGACCAGTGTGGAATAGTAGGTAAATTTCCCTCCCATTATGGAGGCGGCCTGCGCCCAACAGTGGGACATACATATATAGGCTCAGATGATGATGAAGTAGTCAATTATAATATTCTTCTTTTGAATTTTAACTAATATCCATATTGTCCGTATGCTGAGTGGTTAAGAATTATAATAGGTCATGACCAATTACCTTTCAGCGGGAGACATAGAGTCGGGCTAAAAAAAAACATAAGCCAGTACATCGCCTATCTGCCATTTTCAGTAGCCATTCTAATCCGATCTTCTCCCGGTTATACCTCTGTGGTATTACAAGGATGTCGCGGCACCTCATAAACTGAAATTCATCTTCATCGATTGATCGAATTAACAGTTTGATTTCAGTAATACTTCAGTAGAGTGATCGATGCTTTACACTCACTGATAACAATGTCTTAAGGGAGGTCCCAGTACACTTTGACAAATAACATCTTCATAATGATATCTGTTATTTGATTTATAAATTAAACATCTATACCAATAAATAAAATTGGAGTGTCTGTTTGTAATGTCAAAATAATAGACTTTTTTCATGCTCACGCGGTTATTTGCACGACACCGATGCCTAAAATAGCAATTAAAAAATTTTTGTCTGTCTGTCTGTTTGTTCCGGGTAATCTTCAAAACGGCTGAACCGATTTCAAAAATTCTTTCACCAATGGAAAGCTATAATATCAGGGCGTAAACTAGGCTATATTTATCCCGGTATTCCCACGGGAACGGGAACTACGCGGGTAAAACGACTATAACCTATAACCGAAGCGAAGCGAGGGCGGGTTGCTAGTTTTAAATAAAACTACGGATTTTATCGCGTTTGTAGTATTGCGCAGCGTTCTGTGCAAAGTGTTCGAAACGTCACACAATCAAAAATCAAATACAAACGCGATAAAATCCGTAGTTTTATTTAAAACTAGCAACCCGCCCTCGCTTCGCTTCGGTTATAGGTTATAGTCGTTTTACCCGCGTAGTTCCCGTTCCCGTGGGAATACCGGGATAAAATATAGCCTAGTTTACGCCCTGATATTATAGCTTTCCATTGGTGGAGGAATTTTTGAAATCGGTCCAGCCGTTTTGAAGATTACCCGGAACAAACAGACAGACAGACAGACAGACAAAAATTTTTTAATTGCTATTTTAGGCATAGGTGTCGTGCAAATAACCGTGTGAGCATGAAAAAAGCCTATTATTTTGACATTACAAACAGACACTCCAATTTCATTTATTGGTATAGATGTGTAATACTCGCGTAAACGTCAAAAATCATTATAAATTAAAATTATTTGTAGCGATTTTATCGTATATATCATTTAGCCGTTAGATGTCCTCCCCTGATTAGGAGTACTGAAAAGTAGGGGCTAAAAATCAAACATAAACGCGTCAAAATTAGTAATAAAAATCATTATTGTGTTAAAATTTAATTGCTAAAAGCCACAAAGTAAATTATTTTAAGATTTAGTACAATTATCTAAGTTTAAAACTCTCATTTTTATTACAAAAAAGTACTTATATCTATACAAATAAATAAAATTGAAGTGTCTGTTTGAAATGTCAAAATAGTAGGTCTTTTTAGTGCTTATGCGGTTATTTCCACGACACCAATGTCTAAAAACCGCTTTAAATTTTATTATCTGCCTATTTGTCTGTTTTTCCCGGATACTTTTCAATACGGCTGGACCGAATTTAATAATATTTTACTATCAGATTCCTCTCAAAAAACCCTATAAAATTGTGCCCAGTTTGGGCATCGAACCTGAGGTCTTATGGACTGCAATCACGTACTGTAATATCGCGACTGAAACTGAAGCGAGGTGAGGCACTCGTAAGTTCAAATTATAATAGGCAGTATAAGTAACTAGAAAATAGAATAAATAATTTAGAATTATACTTACTCTTCAACTATACGTTTCCAGCGATCATTTCTTCCATGTACGTGCAGGAATTGAAATAAACTGTAAACCTGTTATGTTTCCCGAGCGCTATGACATGTTATTTTTAGAGAAGGTTTAAGAAGAGCATTTTCTTCACGATAGAAGTCGAGCGGCGGGTGCACTGACCATGGCCCACCCCTAAAGTAAAAAAAAGGTGTGCTGCTTGTTCGTTTGCCACTATCAGAAACAAAAAAAAAAACTGAAATTTTACAATTAAATAGGAGAATAGTATAAATTGGGATTCAACTGGACACTTCAACTAGTCCATATTATAATTACACAGTTTAAATCTGATAAGCTTCCTGAGCTTATTCACCACGATTTAACATAGATACGTAATCAGAAACAAGACGGCCCGAGTTAATTGTGTTAAAATTTACGGCACGACTGTACCCTGTTTGTTGGCTTAGGATAATTCATTAGAACAATTTGGCTACAAGTTTACGCATTACTTAGAAAAATTACGTTAAGATGTTTTGAAGATTTTGTTATTTAGGAAAGTTGAAAAATTGTTGGGTGGTGGCGGCTATGAATATTACCAACACTTACATTGCTACTTACGACTAAGGGATATAATATGCATATAATATCTATGCAAGAGAAGGCAAACTCGAAACAAAACCCTACACCAGCACGTTTGATCAGTGTGATATAAGGTAAAACCGGGATTGATGCCTCATCGAGATGGACGCCTCATTTTTAAAAAACTTAACTTTTAAAAATCGTGCCTAAGAATTAATGGTATTTTTTTTTTGGGGTGGGCTGCGGTCGGCGCGCTCGTCGCATCACTCTGTCCGGGGCGACAGAGGGGTGTAAGCACGCAACACCTGCAACCCATCCAAAGACCACGTCGCCTTCGTCGTTGGGCCGACCACCGGAGCAGGGTTACTTGTCATCAGTGGTCGGCCCGACGGAATACCCCCTACTTGGGGTACCCTCCCATCGACCGACGTCCCCCCCCTCGGAGAGGATGTCGGTAATAATTAATGGTATAAGGAGAAGCCGTAGTCTCCCCGCACCTTATATGTTCACGAGCTGTAGTGCATTGAGGATTAATTTCGTTTGTGTGTGTAGTTATCTCTGCGACGAACTCCACGAACACTTCAAAAATTTGACTTTATAAGTAATAAAAACTCTAATATATTTTTTATTACGTCAATATACTGATACATTAAGTGTGCATGTAGATGTAAATAGATGCTATTTTATTTTTTGTTTATTTAAAAAATACTTGGGTATCTATCTCTATCAATAAGGATAGTTGTCCTGATTTTTGAGGTATAGGTGCCCTTAGGGGCATCTATCCTTCCATACACCATATATACCCATATGTGGGGCCAGTGTATATTTTTGAAACATTTTAGTGTCCTGTTATATCTTTTATGTATTTAAGTGTATTTATAATAGGGCTTTTCCCTGATTGTAGCAGAATTGTGCTACGAAAATACAAAAGAAAGGAAGGAGTGCGGGCTCGTGTATGTTCTTGGACTACAGAACAACTACAGTCAGTTTTCGATGAAATGGATAAAAAAGTGTGGGAATAAACGAATATTAATTATGGTTATGACGAAATAAAATAAAATTTAATTACTGTTATTTTTGTCATATTAGATTACAATTAAAAGATAACAATAGATTTAAGAAAAATGCTAAATATTTTTCGTAATTAGAACCATATTTATAGGAGATAATTGCTTTTTTACACATGAAGAGCATGTATCCCGCACTGCAGGCATCTATCCTCCTTATTATTTATATGGTGGGGCAACTATTCATACAAGTAGGCATTTATCCTCAAAAAGACTGTTCCACAAAAAGCTACATTTTGCAAAATCTGTAATATCAGAAAAAACAAAGAACAATTCAACACAAATGATTAAGCTATCTACATGCACAGAAATAATTCATCATCAACTCGGCCCATACGTCCCACCGTTGGACTCGGGCCTCCTCTATAATGGAAGGGTAATTGATCTACTATACCACGCTGGTCAGACGTGTTGGTACAGGGTTTTATTTCGAGTTTTCCTTCTCTCGCATAGATGTTATATGCGTTTTATAGCCCTTAGTCGTCTCGTACGATCACCCATGGGTAAGATAGAGGGTGATGAATTGTATTCTTACTCCGTTACCACACGGCGAAATACAAATTACCTATAATCTAAATTAAAAGTCACAGACTGTCTAAACATTCACATATTTGCATGAAATGTAACAAAAGTTCGGGCGTAAATATATGTTATAAAATATACGAAATATCCAAAACAAAATTTACAAAGGCATTGTGTTATTATTTAAGACTTTATATTAAGTAGATATTAAAACATTAATTGAATGCTTTGTCCTGAATATCTGACTGACAAAACGCATAGCCTAAACCGCTGGTCATAGGTATCTAATGCTTCGCGGATGTGTTTTAAGGGCTGAAAAAAGGTTCCCTAGGTGAGGATAGGATAACTCATTTATGTAATCAAATCATTATCCCGAAGTGATGATAATTTGATTACATAAGTTATCAACTTTTATTTAATATAAACCCTTTCGTGGCAAAGAAAATGTGTATATTTTGTATTCTTATTCCGTTAGCGTATGGGAGAACTTAAAACGTCAAGGTTTTTCACGTTTCTTCCGCCCCGTAATTCACTGCCGGAATTGTGAATTGTATGTACGTGACATGATATTTTACGCCTCAAGTCGAGGTATATGTTAATCAAGAAGACACTTGTCAAAACTATTTCTGGTTAACCATTTCGGAAGTAAGTTTTTGTTTAACATATTCGGTGGTTAGATTTAATCAAGTTCAGTAAGGATAAGTGAATAAGATTATATTATACTAGTTTTTTTTTTGTTTTGGGGGTGTGTTACGATCGGCGCACTCCTCGCACCACTCCGTCCGGGGCGACAGAGAGGCGTAAGCACGGACACCTGTAACGTCAAACATGTTGGTGTAGGGTTTCTTTTTCGGTTTTACTTCTCTTGGACAGATGTCATGTACATATTATATCCCTTACTCGTCTTTTACGACATCCATAGGCAAGATAAGGAGTGGTGAAGTGTATTCTTACTCCGTCACCACACGGCGAAATACAAATTACCTATAATCTAATTTAAAAGTAACAGACTGTCTAAACATTCATATATTTACATGAATTTTAACGAAAGTTCGGACGTAGGTAAATATATGTTATAAAATATACGAAATATCCTAAACAAACTTTACAAAGGCACTGTGTTATTATTCAAGACTTTATTTCAATTATTCAAGCCTTTAAAAATAAAAATTAATATTAATTTAGCATTATGTTCCCGGAGTTTTCTTGCCGGATCTTTCTTAGTGTGCCTGCATTCTGATCTACCATATACTATACTACCATATAGTATACTACCATACTAGATTTGTTAGGTTTTTAAATTAATAATTGGTCATAATAATTACTACAAATTTAATGTTTAATAATTATTAACCATAAACAATTAAATTTATTCATATAGAATCATTTTCTTCTTATACCGGCTATAAATTTGACTCACAATGTGGGTCAAAATTTAATAACAAATTTTCTGTATCGGGTAGATAATTAAAAATCCCTGTAATAACGATAATTTGTTGGAAGTGATTGAGGAAGTGAAATATAAAAATTTTAATATAGGTATATTAAAATTATTATATTTTATAAGTATTCAAATATTTATAAATAAAAATTCAAATGTTATAAGAACAATAACGTAAAAAAAACAAATAAAAATTCTATTAGAACTATTTACAACATACAAACGGACAAAGTCGCTGACAAAAGCTAGCCTTTAATACAAAAGTCACATTCACAATACGGTGGAATGGCTATCATTATGTTCATGGAAATCAGGCATCACGCACATACATTATATTAAAAGGTCTTGTCGCTCCTCGCCATCAGTACAACGTCGCTGGCCTTAATAAGCAACTCAAGACGGTAAACGTAGGCGGTAATCTGATAATAGAATGTGATGACATAGGGGACGTGAGGAAAAGGAGGTTATTTTTCGTAACGTCACTCTAACTTGAAGTGTAATCAAGGAAAGCGAAATCGGTTTCATTCTATAATGCTATAAAAGATTCGTCTTTATTCCGTGTGGTGACAAAGCAAGAATATAATTCACGATCTTCTCTCTTGTCTGTGGCTCTCGGAAACGACTAAGAAAGAAAGAAAGAAGAAAGAAAAGACAGAAAAACAATTACAGTGCAACCTTAATATTACGAACCTCAATTTAACGACTTCCTCGATTTAACAAAGTTTTTCTAATCCCCTTGAATTGTCCATAAGAGTCAGTGTAAATAATACCTTTACATTACAAATTTTTTTACGAACATCCTCTTTATAACGAATTTTCAACTATCAAAAAAAGTGTAAATACCTCTATATGACCCTTAGTCCCATAGTATGTGATTCAGTCGCGACAGGTTCCGACACGTTTTTTTCGTAAAACAATTGAAGTCGTTTGATGGGAAATAATGTAAATAGTACTCATCACTATTGTTGAAGATTCTAGTTGCTGAATGCAAAAATGTTGAGGTGATCAAAACTATTTCTTGGCCTCTTTATAAAAAATTTTAGACCAACCTTACCTCAATATAACAAACCTCAGTTTAACGAATTTCTTGATATAACGAATATTTACGAGTTCCCGTCGGATTTGTTATATTAAGGTTGCACTGTATTTTGTTCTCGTTGGATCTTATAAAAACACAACTAAAAAGAGCTTCTTACATAAATTGAAATAATTTAAACGAGGAACAAAAAAGGCTATTGGCTCAGCTAAGGGATATAATACGCATATAATATCTATACAAGAGAAGGAAAACTCGAAATGAAACTAGTAGTGTTATAGTAGGCGAATTTATCTCTCGCAGTGAAGGAGACCCGAGCGCAACAGTGGGACGTATATGGGCTGAGATGATGATGATGATGATAATAGGGTTATCGCCAATCAGAAGGTGGCAACGCACTGTATGCTCTGACAGCATTTGTAGCTACGTATCGTCACGCTTGAGTGGTCTAATAGCAAAAGATGGGCATAAATAGAGCGTCTCGAATTAGTAAAGGACATTCGGTGGTCACGCATAGCTCAGCTGGCTTGGAATATCGAGCGGTGCGGCGCCGGTTTCACCATCGCAAGTCGCCGATAAACGGAGACCCGCAGTGGTTTCCCCCTAGTTATGCCCTTGAAAATGACACTTCCACCCCTGAGCATATAGCTCTGGCGACCCCTCTCTGACCAGCCGTTTAAGGCAATCTAGAGTTGAGAATCCTGCGGGCATTCTTCGGTTTCCACTCCAGCCAGCCAATAAAGGCGAGCTGGATACGTGGCCCTGGACGACTCTCTGGGGCGCCCAGGACCGCAGTGTCGGCACTCACATTCAGCACGCCACATATTGCCCTGTGGTTTATTGGCTTTCCTATAAATCTTGTGATACATTTTTCCTTTATATCAAAAGAACTTAGAGTGCCATATAATGTTGCTCCGAGGTTTGCGTTAGTCTCATGGTGAGATAACGTCTGGCCCAGAGGGTATAGTATTATTATTGTTATTTTTATTTAAACCTAAACTTAATAAATACATTTTTTAATATAATATAAAAATAAAATATTTAAAAATATTAAAAATTTAATAATTCTGAAAGAGAAGGAAATCTAGAAATGGAAATTTATATTGACACTTCTTATAACGTGGTGTAGTAGGCCTGCTTATTGCTATTTCAACGTACTAATTCTTTCGGCTATGTCGATTACACTCGCGCAACCACAGAGTTAATATTTCGGCTTTTATTACGTAGAGAAATAACGAGCATAGCACGTTGATCGACTAGGGGCCTTTTTATGAGGATGTCATTTAGAGATCATGTCTCAGTGCCATATGTTAGTGTAAGGGTTTATAGCAATTGTACCCGCCTCTATACAACAATTTATTTATGAGTAACTTGTAATATTGATGAGAGATACACATTATATCTGCTAATCCAAATTTATTTTTTATAAAAAGGTCATTTGCAGAAATAAGAATCAGTTATATGCTCGATATGCCTAAAAATCAATTTAAAAAGTTTGTTCCAAATATTAACCGAACAAATAGAAAGTTTGTTTGTTGCGGTTAATCTTTGGGTGTAATTTGTGTCCGTTAATTGTATGTTTGTAAAAGTACCCCGCAACGCGGAAAATTTCTTTAGTGCAGGGTTTGGTAATTTAAAAAAAAAATCTATTAAACGTCTGGTCCGATATTAATAATATTTTGCTACCAAGGTAGCTTTTTATATAACGTAGGTTATATTTCATCCCGATATTCTCACGGGAACCCACTCTTCGTGTGGTGATGGTGTAAGAACACAATTCATCACCCCCTATCTTGCCTGTGGATGTCGTAAAAGACGACTAAGGGATATAATACGCATATAACATCTATGCAAGAGAAGAAAAATTTGAAATAGAATTATATACCAACCTGTCAAACCAGCATGGCAGTAAGGTCAATTTCCCTCCTATTATGGAGGAGTTTTGAGCCTAACAGTGATACGTAAATGAGCTGAAATTATGATGAAATGATGAATGATTATTTTTTGAGAATATTCTGTTTATTATATCTGATATTTCTTAAGGCAACAGGTTATTCAATAACAACGAAATAAACTTTCGCATTTGTTACAGTACAACCGTAAAGCAATAAGGTTTTTCATTCAACACATATATAGGCTATAAAACAGGCTATATAGAAGTAATAGACCGGTATATGAGTTTCATGGTTGATGCGGCTTTATGTATCTACGCGGCTTACATGAAGTTATTTTTATTAAAAAATCACAACAAATATATAGTTTATTTGCGGCATTTTGCGGGAACGCGAAAGAGTTATGTAGTCTTGGTTAATATTCGTCATTTTAGTATTTTGACGTGTCATATTAAATAACTTGTATGGTATTTTATGCAATGTGAAAGAAATGCTGGTCTGTCCATACAAGTGAATAAAACTGAAGTATCTGCAATGTCAAAATAGATTTTTAAGGTTATTTGCACGATACCTATGCCTAAAATTGGTTGAAAATATTTTGTCTATATGTCTCTCTGTTTCACTCTCTCCTTGTTCCGGGTAATCTCTAAACATTCCATTTTGATAATGTTTTACTACCAGGTAGCTGTCTACATAAGGAGTATAGTAGAATTTTGCCCTGTCCGGAATTCGAATCCGAGGCCTTGAATATCTTAGGAGATATTAGAGATTTAAAATATGAGTGTAAAGCAGTTGAAAATTAAGCGAAGCTAGTATTAAATATGGTATTATTTTTTTTGGGTTGCGTTGCGGTCGGTGCACTCCTCACACCACTCCGTCCGGGACGACAGAGGGGCGTAAGCACGCACACCCGCAACCCACCCGCAATGCACGTCGCCTTCGTCGTTGGGCCGACCACCGGAGCAGGGTGACTTGACGTCAGTGGTCGGCACGACGGAATACCCCCTATTTTGGGGTACCCTTCCATTGACCGACGTAATCGGGGAGGACGTAGGTCTTTCCTCACGCGGTCAGCCTCTCGGCGGGTGACGGACTAATTCACCGGTCACATCATATGGCTACTTCGGTTCGTCAAAAATCTTCTCCAGAATGGAGATTCTAGAATGACGGAAAGAAATCGGATGACGGAGATCAGACCTAGTGCGTAATTTACCATAGAAATAGTTCTACGGTTACTACGGACCATATTTTCACGGGTTCGTATCGGATTCGAATCGGACGTAGTGCGAAACCGCTCTTACCCTGCATGAGAATCCAATACACCACGGCACGGCATGATAGGTCGCTATTTCAATAACTACGACATTTGTGCAAAAAACAAAAGATTCAGTATTATCTCCTTTTCGCTTCATTATAATTTCTACCATTTACTTAAGGTTAGTCGTCAAAGAAAATAAGATTCCAGATCTAATAACAACTGTTTGTGTATTTCAGTGTTGTGAATAGGCTGTCTAGACTTGTAACCTTCAGACACAAAATTGAACATACCAGGGACAATGTTAAGGTTTCTACTGAGATTTCATTTAATTAAAATGTCAAAGCCATAGTTAAGACAAGGGAACTTGAGGAAAAAATACTTAAAATAACTTACACTATCAATCTTAATACTATAAATACGAAAGTATGTTTTTTTTTTACTTATAGCAGCAAATGAACAAGCAGCACACCTGATGGTAAGTGGTACTGCCGCATATGGATCTTAGCAATATCAGGGGCACATCTAGACTGCTACCTAGTGTGAAGAAAATAGTCTTCTTAAACCTCACTTATAGAAGGATGCGTCATATGATGCGGGAAATACAGCAGCAGGTAGTTTATGCCAGACCCTGATCGTACATAGGAGAAATGATAGCTGGAAACGTACAGTTGAATATCATGATGTTGAAATAATTATAATGAATCCTGCAATGGTATCAATTGATACGTTGGTAAAAGAGAGACGGTGCTACCAAGTTAAACAGTTCTTCAGAGCACTCCTCATGAAGGAGCTGGTAGAGCACGCAGAGTGACCCAAAGTCTCTCCGAGGCGTTATTCTGTCTGTAAAATTGAGATCACCGACGATTCGAACAGCACATCTTTGTAAGTTTGTTTGATTGTATGTAACGCTTTTGCGCTTAAGCCTTTTAACCGATTTTAAAAATTCTTTTACAAATAGATAGTCAAACTGCGGCATGTTGACCAATTTTAAAAACTATTTTACCAATGGAAAGTATGTTGTAGTTTAACGGTCATAGATTGTAATTAGAATGTTTATTACACAAAAAACAATAAAACATAATAGTTACAGTGATTCCAAAAATGTCAGTCTAAGAGTCTATGCCTTAAATGTTTCATATTTTGTAGGCATGTATAGATAGGATACTATCTATCAGCTGATATTAAAGCAAAGTTCGTCTTCCTTATGCAAATGAAAGGAAGGAAAACTCGAAATAAAACCCTATACCAACCTGTCTGACCAGCATGGTATAGTAAGGTCAATTTCTCTCCTATTTTGGAGGAGGCTCGAGCCCAACAGTGGGACGTATGTGAGCTGAAATGAAATGCAAACGTAATCATTAATTTATTAAATTTCTGATGAACATTTAACAATATGCGAATATGTTGCAGATTAAGTATCACTGACTTTATACATTTCAATCAGATTCACACGAAAAAGCGATGACAAAATTGAAAACTTTACATGTCTGTATAATGAATTACATTAACGAATCAATATATTTACTTCAATTTTTTTTCATAGGTTCCTACCACCATTGCCTTACTCGCGTTGACCAGTTGCCCCATGATCTGATACATCCAGTATACTCCCGCTTTCCCGTGGAGGTCGTAAAAAACGGCTGAGTGGATCCAAATATAGTCAGTCCACAGTAGGAAAAGTCTACGTTCAACAGTGGGTGATATCGAATATGGATAGATTACGTGAGTAGATCACTAAAAATTGTTCTCTATTATGCTTCTATACTGCTAAATAAATATTATATACATATATTTGTATCAAAGCGAAAAAACAGGTCATCTGAGTTTTCATTGCAGTCTGGCTTTGAATGGGGTCGTATGTTTTTTGTGAAATAAATTCTGAATTTATTCTCAAAAGTTTAACAGGAATATAAATCCGCATAAGATTATATATGAAATAACGCGAGACCCTTGTCAAAAACAAATAATAACCCGTTCTAATAATATAGAGTAATAGGTAAATATACATTAAACTTTAAATTATTATGTAAAATTTTCTCAACTAATAATAATCCTATATTACTTCTGTTATTTGATCGAAATGCTGAGTAGTATTATTGGCTGCAAATACTACCGATTCTTATATTGTTCGTGGGTGTCCTGAAGGACGACTAAGAGCTTTATATAGACTTGACCTAAGCGAATCTGCTGCTTTTTGGTCAATAATTACATCCCCAAGAAGGGTTGACGTCAGGCGGACAGACAGTAATAAAACTATTGTTAAAAACCTCTACAATATGTGTAACGGAAATATACTAGCTGACCCAACAGACGTTGTTCTGTTCAAATAAAATAAAAGAAACCAGCGCCACCTACCGGGTCCAATTATAAATTTAAACCATTGTCGAATCCCCTTGAACACACACAAAAAATTCGTCGATATCGGTCCCGCCGCGCCGTTTAGAAGTAGTTCAGTGACACACACACGTATACAAATAATTTATATATAAAGACTAGCTGCTCTGTAATTAGATCGCAGCTTTTTGTATGATCGGAGAATAAAAGTCGACATAGGTATGGCTCTTGCTCCGATTATATGACCATTAATGCTAGTGTCAAGGCTTTGTGCCCTCCCCGACTTTGTTTATCCTGCATATCAACGACACAGTCTGCGGTAGAGAATATGTGTTGCTATGTGGATGACAGCACGGGTAACGAGAGGTATACCGAGCAACAGAATGTCCTTCAGAGTATATTACAGAATCTGCGCCTAATGCCGCCCTAGCCGAGGCCGCGGGTGATCGGACCGGGGAATTGTCCGTCACCCGCGGAGAGGCTGACCGCGCGATGGCGACCGACGTTCCAGTACGTCGAGAGGTGAGAGGTTACCCGAAAGGGTATTCCGTCGGGCCGACCACTGATGACAAGTCACATCTGCTCCGGTTGTCGGCCCAACAACGAGGTGACGTGGGTACGGGTGGGTTATGGGCCCGCGCGCCGTCCTTTCATCGCCCCGGACGGACAGGACCGCGCGTGTGCTTAACATAGCCCACCCATAAAAAAAAGAGTATATTACAGAAAATAAGGGTTCAACTTACGTCTAAAGGCAAGCGCTCTCTGGGACGGGTCTCGGGTTGGGTTGAATGAATCTTAGTCCAGTTCAATCTCACAAAAACACAAGTTTACACGTCTATTGCAAATAAGGACCCATTTATCATGGCGTATCAGGCCTAAGGAGTAATTTTACAAATTCCCGACAGTATTGGGATCTTTGGGGCTGAAATACCAAGAGAAATTTAGTTTGAGAGTCATTTGGAGGACAAAGCGAAATTGGCAAGCTAAAAATGGGCATCCTAAACTGAGCCAGGCAGCTCCTCACATCATAGTCACCTCACAGATAGTTTCTTATGTTATACAAAGCACAAGTTCATCCTCATGTGGAGTACTGCTCACAGCTCTGGGTAGGCGCGCCCAAATATCAGCTCACTTGACTTGACTCACTTGACTCCCTGCAAAGACGTGCTGTTCGAATCATCGGGGGATCCCAATCTGATGGACTGATTGGAATTATTGGATTGGTTGAGATACTTTGGGTCAATTTACGTACTTTATCGGGTTTTTCATGGGGAGTGCTTTGAGGAGCTGTTTGAATTGGGCTTGACCATTGTCACCGTTTTACCGATGTATCACTCGACACCGTAGTAGGGTTCATTTATTTCACCTGGCAACATGGTCTCCCACGTACGTGCATGTCCTGGAATGGGCTGGCTACTGTTTTATTTCCCGAGCGCTATGACATGTCCTTCTTTAAACGAAAAAAGACAACGACCTAGCTGTGCTCTTGGTAATTTTATTGGTGGTAGGACCACACTGTAGACAGTCTTTTGTCTGCAGTCGCGGGCCGGTCCGTCCGGGGCAGTACCACACTCTCGCAGAAGATCGACGTTTGAGTAGTAGCAATTTGCTGCTGCACTTCGTTCGGTGAGCGAGAGAGCCGGGAGCCCAACTTTCTGGGTGTGTTTGTGTGTGGCGGGTTTTGGTGAGGCCTGAAACCTGCGGTGGTGAGGTCTTGGTCGGGGTATTGAGCGTGAGGGGCTGGCATGGTGTACAGGGAGACCCGATGGGAATGGTCACCGCCGGCCACCTGCCGGTCAGCAGGGGACCCGAACCCAGGATCATCCTCCCTGGGAGGCTGTCCCACCAACCGGCGAAAATCCCGTTGGGTAGTCGTCGTGCCGGTGTGGGAAACCGGAGTGGACCTCGGCGGCTACACACGGGGGGGCATCGGGGGCCCTTCCGTGCTTCGTGTCAGCTCCTCACAACACTCACTCCTCGACCATGCACTATGCCCTGCCTTTTTTTTTTGGTATCACCAAACTCCGTTATACACATTCACACTCCCTTCCTCCTCTTCTTAAACAATAACTCATGGCCAAGAAAAATAAAAAGAGAACGTTTTCTACGGCGGTCCCCTTATCCACATTTGATGTGGATTTTTGCAATATCAGGGGTCTACATAGCAATCTCGACGCCGTCCATCATCACCTCGAGACGGCGCGGCCTGCCTTACTCTTTTTAACGGAGACGCAGATAGGTGCTCCGGATGACATTTCGTACCTAAATTACCCCGGCTACGAGTTGGAGCATACCTTCCGTCGTAAAGCCGGGGTGTGCGTATTCATCCGAGGTGATATCTGCTGTCGCCGCCTTCGGGCCCTCGAACATGGTGACTTGTCAATCCTGTGGCTACGCGTAGACTATGGAGGGCTTACCCGCATCTACGCATGCCTCTACAGGTCCCATGGCAGTGATCCGGGGTCAATTCAATTATTTGAGAACGTCCAATGGGGGATTGACGAAATATTGGAGCAGTGTCCATCAGCGGAGGTGGTGGTTCTTGGAGACTTCAACGCTCATCATAAAGAGTGGCTGGGGTCCCGAACCACTGACCTCCAGGGTCGACATCTCTTCAATATGGTCTCGGCCTATGGTCTCTCACAACTGGTGACACAGCCCACCCGTATCCCAGATATTGAGAGCCATGAGTCTTCTTTACTGGATCTTCTGCTGACTACACACCAGCACGGATATCAGGTAGTGGTTGAAGCGCCTCTTGGATCTTCTGACCACTGCTTGGTCCGTAGCAGTGCCCCTGTTGTAAGGCCTAGTCGTTCTAAGGCGACTGGGACTCGCAGAGTCTGGCAATATAAGTCTGCAGATTGGGATGGACTGCGCGAGTTTTACGCATCCTACCCATGGAAGCGGCTTTGCTTCGCCTCTGGGGACCCTGGCGTCTGTGCGGACTGCGTTACCGAAACGGTTATTACGGGGATGGAATTATTCATCCCCAACACCAAAATACCCGTCGGTGGCCGCAGCCGACCCTGGTTTAACAAAACCTGCAGGACGGCTGCATGCCAGAAACAGTCCGCATATCGGGCCTGGAATAGGGCCAAAAAATGCCAGGACCCGAACGCCAAAGAGGTGAAGCGGAAATTTAACGCCGCTTCTAGATCTAGTAAGAAGGCTATTGCCAGAGCCAAGGCGGAACATGTTGCCAGAATTGGCGAGCGATTGCAAAGCTATCCCGCTGGGAGTCGTGCATTCTGGTCGCTCGCCAAGGCTGCACAAGGCAACTTCTGCCAGCCCAATCTCCCACCACTGCAGAAACACGATGGTAGTCTGGCCCACAGCGCAAAGGAGAAGGCCGATCTTCTAGGTCAATTCTTTGCCTGTAACTCGACTTTGGATGCCGGAGCTGCCACACCACCTACCATCCCACGGTGTGAAAGCTCACTGCCCGAAATCCGCATCACGCAGCGAGCGGTTAGGCGGGAGCTGCGGCTTTTAGACGTCCATAAGTCGAGTGGACCGGATGGCATCCCTGCAGTGGTACTAAAGACGTGCGCCCCTGAATTGACTCCCATCCTCACGCGCCTATACCGACTTTCCTACGCTACTAATAGGGTTCCGTCTTCGTGGAAGGTAGCCCATGTCCACCCGATCCCTAAAAAGGGAGACCGGTCTGACCCATCGAATTACAGGCCAATTGCGATAACATCCTTGCTCTCCAAGATAATGGAGAAGGTTATAAACCGCCAGCTTCTGCAGTACCTTGAGGATCGCCAGCTTATCAGTGATCGCCAATACGGCTTTCGTCATGGTCGGTCGGCTGGTGATCTTCTTGTGTACCTCACACACCGTTGGGCAGAGGCCTTGGAGGGCAAGGGTGAGGCGCTGGCGTTCAGCCTAGATATCGCAAAGGCGTTCGATAGGGTCTGGCACAGGGCACTTCTATCGAAGCTACCATCATACGGAATCCCCGAGGGACTCTGTAATTGGATTGCCAGCTTTTTGGATGGTCGGAGTATAAAAGTCGTCGTAGATGGCTCCTGCTCCGATACCATGACCATTAATGCTGGTGTACCACAAGGCTCGGTGCTCTCCCCGACGTTGTTTATCCTGCATATCAATGACATGCTCTCTATCGAGAATATGCGTTGCTATGCGGATGACAGTACGGGTGATGAGCGGTACACTGAGCAACGGAATATCCCTCGGAGTATTCAGGAAAGAAGGGTTCAACTTGTGTCTGAAGTCGAGCGCTCTCTGGGGCGGGCCTCGGAATGGGGTGAACGGAACCTAGTCCAGTTCAACCCCACAAAGACACAAGTTTGCGCGTTCACTGCAAAGAAGGACCCATTTGTCATGGCGCCTCAGTTCCAAGGAGTAACTCTTCCAATTTCTGAGAGTATTGGGATTCTCGGCGTCAAAATATCGAGCAAAGTCCAGTTTGGGAGTCATTTGGAGGACAAAGCCAAATTGGCAAGCAAAAAGTTGGGCGTCCTGAACAGAGCCAGGCGGTACTTCACACCGAGACAGCGTCTTGTACTATACAAAGCACAAGTTCGTCCTCATGTGGAGTACTGCTCACATCTCTGGGCAGGTGCGCCCAAATATCAGCTAGACCCACTTGACTCCCTGCAAAGACGGGCTGTTCGAATCGTCGGGGATCCCAATCTTACGGACAGATTGGAGTCGCTGGAGCAGCGGAGAGACTTTGGGTCACTCTGTGTACTCTACCGACTCTTTCACGGGGAGTGCTCCGAGGAACTGTTTGACTTGGTACCACCGTCACCATTCTACCAACGTACCACTCGACATCGCAGCAGGGTTCATCCATTTCACCTGGAAACGTTATGGTCTTCAACTGTACGTTTCCAGCGATCATTTCTCCCACGTACGTGCAAGCTCTGGAATGAACTACCTGCTGCTGTGTTTCCCGAGCGCTATGACATGTCCTTCTTTAAACGAGGTTTAAGAAGAGTATTTCCTTCACGGTAGGCAGCGGCCTGGCTGTGCCCCTGGTATTGCAATGGTCCATGTGCAGCAGTTTCACTTACCATCAGGTGTGCTGCTTGCTCGTTTGCCACCGTTGGCAATAAAAAAAAAAAAAAAAAAAATAATAACATCTGGTAATATTAGTTATCATCAGGTTTACTTATTGTTCGTTTGCCACCAAAAATATAGTATATATCCGACTCTGATATTTATATTAGAAAACGCCCAGTACTTTTTACGGAGTTGCCCATCAATATATAGCTCTATCAACTTTTTTTCCAACATGAATTCATTTTATGGTTGTTGTTAAATTTACGATTTTGTTTTCCTAAATAAGGATCTCAATGGAGGGTTAAGGCATGTAATAAAATAACAAATTAAGTCTTCGACGATATAAGGAGTGTTTTATCCATACTCTAGAATTTCTTCTTCTTTTTTTGTATTGGCAATTAAACTCTAATACGAGCTTATTGTGGCAAGTGTCGAATTTCAATTTTCTTCCCAAATGATCAGTTATATTACATCTTTAGTTATTATCAGTAAGTTAAATCGTGCCTTGAACACTGCTATGACGATACTGTTAACGGTATCTTCTGGTAAATTTGATGCAATACGAAAACATTTGTAAAGCACTTTTATATCATATTCATTAAACTCCAGCAGATACTCCGCATCACGTTATATAAAATACTATCAAAATTATTTAGTATAAGACGTTAAAATAATACTGTATTAAATACAATACAACAACCTCATGACGCTTTCACGTTGCCTCTAAAACCCAACAGATCTTTTAAAACAACTTCAAATAATAGATTACCTACGTCAAAATGAGCTGTTTTTATTTGGGGCATTCCCTAGGACTCTTTACTCCATACTTGGTTTGATAAGTTTTCGTTTGCTTTAATAGTAATGAATCAAAGTCGAGATCAAATTGTTAAGCATAATATTATATGAACCAATAGTGTTTCTTGTTCATAAGCTAAATGGACCGCACCCCTGGGACAGATAACGAATAAAATATTTTGGCGGCTTTTTCAAGCAAACGGTGGCCTCATACGCAATGCGGTATTATGTCCCGCTTCATATGAACGCTCCTATTTTGAATTTTAAAAAGTTTATTTACAGTATTTGGATTCAAACGATTAATTTATTTTTCTGACAGGCCATGTTATTCGGGCCTGTTTAATTACTTATGTAATTTATGACTGAATAGAAAACTTATTTGAATAAAGGTTAACGCTAGTTGTTGCGTGTTTACTTGAATAATGGCTAGATTGATTTGTATTGCGTATTATTTAGTAGTTTGTATTAGGTTTTGAGATAAAAAAATGGTTATGGAAAATATGTTATACCATCAAAAACAAAACTTGTAAAAAAATGCCAAACCTCGCAACTGAGTTCTTCTACCATAAAAAGTTGTGAGATCAATGTTATATCAAGTCGGTTAACTCATTCAGTCCCTGCTTAAGGGACCTTTCTTCTCAAGTTATTACGTAAATAGCTAACCTAACAACTTCTTATAATGACTATATCAATATTAAAGATCTTTTATGTTTTAAATAAATAGATTGACTTGGCAATCAGTTATCTTTGAACATAATTATATCTAAGTATCTGTCTACACTTATTATGCCAATCATCATTCAGCCTATCGCCGTCCACTGCAGAACATAGATCCCTCATGCTTCACCATAAAGTGCGGTACTGTGGCACCTGCATCCAACGACGCTCAAGGGTAACGGAGTTGCCATGACTAGGGCTCATTTTTCTTTGCCATATGAGGAATAATACCGTAATTGCCACGTTTAGTAGGCGGGTTGATTTCGCAGTGAGATATCATACATTTCCCCGACATAAATTACATTCAGACTCAGAACAACAATTTATGGAATGTACAAAGTGTTGTCTTACATGGGATTCGAACCTGCGACACTGGCACGGTATGTTGGTATCTTAACCACTATGCCATCTGCGCAGTCTTTAGCCGGTTTTTATGAAGTTTTTACGAAGCAATGATGTCGACAAATGTATTCTTATTTTTTACAAAGTTACATTTCATTAACTGCAAATGTAACTTTGTAATCCTATATATTTATATGGGTTTACAAAATTATGTATGTAGTTAGTGTATCTCGGAAATTAGATGAAAATTATAGTTTCATAATTTTTCCTTCATTTATAGACTCAACACTAATTGTATTCTAAATTTGAAGCTTCTATATCTGCTAGAAGTGCCTCTTTAATATTGATGATCGGTCAGTCAGTCAGTGGGTGACAAAATTACGAAATTTTGAATAGTTATAATTCTTAAACTATTGGTTCAAATTAAATGAAATTTGAAATACACAATGTGTATACAATGCCTGCTGGGTTACTAAAATTCGGGCTTCTAGTTTTATTCACAACGAAGTTATAGGGGGTTGAAAATGGCCTGAATGGCTTCGAGAAAAGTATGTTACGGCAGTGTTACGTTTTGCCCGACTTTTTTTTTTGCTCGACTTGGCGGGGGCACTGCCGTGCCCCCAGACTTAAACCCGCATGCTTAGAATAATAACGTATAGAAGGATAGTGTCCATACGTAAGCCATCAAAAATATGAAGCAAACAATACTACATGCGTGCAAGCGATTACACACGTACACACGCACACCACTATATAAATTATGAAATCAAATTTTGTTTTTATTAACATAAATCATCGAAATACTTTTAAAAGTAATGTTAAAATCCTTTTTATGTTTTTCAAATGTGTTGTGATACCATTTGAATGCACAAGTCGTCACAATTACCTATTTATTTTTTAAGATTTGCGTACGTACGTACAGTACAGTGACCTTGTACATTCGGAACAGTTCCGGCGTAAGCTCCATTAGGCTCCAATTGAAATGCTTCACTTTTTGTCGGCGAACTTACCTTCTATATGTTATTATTCTAAGCCCGCATGATTATTTATTAATCATCACATGAAACAATAGAGCATTAGTTGTATAAAACAATGTATTTTAGGACAAGCCCTTAGCCCATGGTATTTTGCTAAAGGTCTGCGTTAAGGTCGTATAAAAAAGTATTTACGTTACGATTGTTATGTTGTGGCTTAGTGGACTGTATATATATACCTTGTGCCAGCAACATAACGACGTGGGCTTGCCGAAGGACCAGCGGGAAGCCAATCCCACTAGTGGGACTGGTTCCCACAAAATGGGGGTTTGTTCGGGGAATATGGGAATCAAGAGGAGACCTTACCTCGTCTTTCCTGTGCTTTTGTGGTGCTGCAGACTTGCCGGGCTGAAGGTGGTGTTCACGACAAGCTAGGTTGGGCTAAATGCGGGCACTGAAGTTATTGTCTATTTAATATGTGATCACTACTGCGGTATATACACTAGGCTGACCAACGTGGTACTTTATTTCGTGTTTTTAAAGCGGAACTAGATAGTGCGGGCGCCACGGAACCGATACGTCACAAGAGTCTTTCGCGAGTGTATCAAATCACGAATATCAAAATGGCGGGGCGCACACTGTCGAATGAATCTAGGCGGAGTTAACCGACATCGCACGACACGTCACGGTATCAGCATGAACAACGATTGTAATACTAGTACAACGTGTCAAGGCAGATTTTAGGCTCAAACGATGTTGTGGGTCACCGAATTCATTACACACACACATATACAAATCATCACTCCTTCTTGCTCATGGGTGTCACTTAAGACGACTTATTCAAATTCAAATCATTTATTATGCATAAACCCCGAGAGGGCACTTACATATTGTCAGGTTTACAATTTACAAAAAAAAATATACTACCACCGGATCGAAACGCGACCGCTACTGAGAAGATCCGGCAAGAAACTTAGCGGGCTTGTCTATTATTTTTAATTATTAATTTTTTTTTTCTTCTTACTAGATATAGAATTGTGTACATGTTTTGTAAGAACTAGCTCCAGTGTGATGCCCTTCGAACCGCAAGATACTTAATATAATTCAAACGATTATGGCTGACAAGCGGTACCCAATCACAAGTTAACTACTAGAGCAGCCATCACTCCCCTCAACCACTATGGAGGGAAGAGAGAGAGAGAGACTAAGAAATACATGTATACAGCAGAAGGAAAACTCGAAATAAAACCTTATGCTAACACGTGTGTCGAACGTGGCATGGTAGATCAATTTCCCCCCTATGTGAAGGAGGTTGAGGCCAGCAGTGATATATATATGAGCCGACATGATGATGATACCCTTCATCTTTTATAGTCGCTTGAGTACTACGGTATTAGACGTCTCATATATCATCCTTATTCAGAGGGTGCCACTACCAGTTGACTGTCCGTTAACTGATTAGTGTCGTTACGGGCACGCGATTCCGGACTGCTCCAGACGCTCCTGTCATACTCTTATCCCACATCTAATGGCAGTAGTGTCCCCTAACCCAGTTTCCACCATATACATCCGCCATATCCCCGTACCTATCCCATTAACGAAAATTCCTGAGGATGGTTGACGTCAGGCGGGCGACCGGTCATAAAATAAATAGCCGAAACTGTAGACAACATGAACTTAAGAAAGGTAAGTTCATGTTGTGCCGACCCCACTTAGCGTGGGATGAGGGCAGGCAAATGATGATATATCATCCTTATTATGTTTCTATTTATTTTCTACAGCTTTTCTTCTTTCTATTTATTTATTAACTAGCAATCCGCCCTCGCTTCGCTTCGGTTATAGGTCATAGTCGTTTTACCCGCGTAGTTCCCGTTCCCCTGGGAATACCGGGATAAAATATAGCCTAGTTTACGCCTTGATATTATAGCTTTCCATTTGTGAAAGAATTTTTGAAATCGGTCCAGCCGTTTTGAAGATTTAATTATTTAATTATTTATTTAATTTAATTTTTTAATTGCTATTTTAGGCATAGGTGTCGTGCAAATACCCATGTGAGCATGAAAAAAGCCTATTATTTTGACATTATAAACAGACACTCCAATTTTATTTATTGGTATAGATGTTTCTATTTATTTTCTACAGCTTTATTTATTAATATTTTAATATATATTTTGACTCCCATGAGCATAAATACTGAAAAATATTTGAAGCGTCAGGACAGAAATTAAAATTGTTGTCGGCTTCGAAATTTAGCAAATTTAATCTTTTATAATGTCAACTCCTGGTGGGGTTAATCGTTGAATTGTTTGAAAGTATCTGAGGAGTATAAGTGTCAGATTTGGACATTTCGACATTTGGATGACATTCAGAGCTTAAATTACTCGCGTTAAACAGTAATTTTGCTATGCCTTAAAGAGGTATTTTAAACTTTGTTTAATTAATTAAAATACATTATTGATGCGAGTAGTACAAAATAAATTACTATCTCGATTCCTGTCATGTGTTGGTCTTTTATTACATTAAATATCTTAATATTTTAACGCGTGGTAACGCATTTTAATGCGAGGCTTTGACGCTTAAAACACAGAAACGATTTCAAAAATTCTTTCACCAATGGAAAGCTATAATATAAGGGAGTAACATAGGCTATACTTTATTCCGATATTCCCACAAGAATGGGAACTACGCGGATGAAGCGACTGAAACCGAAGCGAAGCGAGGGCGGGTTGCTAGTAATATTAGTAAGGATATATGTATTCATGTTTATATATTTGTATCATTTGATAATTATATATAAATTCTGATCTTCAACTATATGTATTGCACCTGCCTTGAATTATTTCTGCTCCACCAGAAGTCGACTGGTAGAGAATGCCTAAGGCATTAAGTCCGCCTTGTACCTTTGTTTGTGCAAAAGTTTTAAAATAAAAATAAATAAATAAATTCCTTATCGGATTTTTTGCCATCCTCTGCTGCCACCATTCATACTTTATTAGATTTTTTAAATTGTTATGCGCTGCGTTCACTTTATAACACTCTATACTATGCGAACATCTTATATGAACCCATTTGACCAGTGAAGTATAGTAGGTCAATTGCCCTCCTATTTTAGAAGAAGCTCGTGCCCAGCAGTGGGATGTATACGAGCTGAAATGATGACGGTCCCTTTATTATTAGGTCTTTACCTATGAAATTGCCGTTATGTATGAAAAAAATTAAACGATTTTTTTTCATGTATTTTTTATTTGTATTAATCGAAGTAATCACCCATGCAATCAATGCATCTTTGCCAACGCAGCGGCAGTTTATTGATGCCCTTCTTAAAGAAATCAGCTGGACGGGAGGCAACAAATTCTTCAAAGGCATTTTGTACTGCCTCTCGGATATTGAATTTCTTTCCCGCCAAAAAGTTATCCAAATTCTGGAAAAAGAAGTAGTCTGTAGGCGCAAGGTCTGGTGAGTATGGCGGATGACACAGAGCTTCCAACCCCAGTTCTTGCAACTTAGAGACCGTCTGCTGTGCAGTATAAGGTCGCGCATTGTCGTGCAGGAGCAGCGGAGACGAGCGATTGACCAATGCTGGTTGGAGATGTGCCAGCTTCTCCATCATTGTGTTCAGTTCTTCACAGTTCACATCTGCAGTAATGCTCACCCCGTTTGGTAAGAAGCTGTGATGAATCACACCGGCGCTAGACCACCAAACAGTGACCATCACTTTTCTAGGGGTAAGTTTTCGTTTAGGGCATTGTTTAGGTGCTGAACCAGGATCCAACCAACTTGCTGAGCGCTTGCGGTTATCAAACAGAATCCATTTTTCATCGCAAGTAACAATGCGTTTCAAAATTCCTTCATTTATGTGTCTGTTGAGCAATGCAAGGCATGTCTCGACGCGTACTTCGCGCTGGCGATCAAGTTCTTGGGGCACTCATTTGTCAAGCTTTCTTACCTTGCCAATTTGACGCAAATGGACCAATACTGTTATGACGCTAACGTCGAAAGCTGCTGCTAATTCAGCCATAGATTGTGTATCATGGGCTTCCACAATCGCCTTTAATTCGTCATTGTCGACCAAAGTCTTCGGACGAGGTACCGCGAGGTTCATTTTTCAGGTCGAAATTTCCAGAACGGAAGCGATCAAACCAATAACAGGCAGTGCGTTGGTTTGTAGTGTTAGCTCCGTAAACGTCGTTGATGTTGCGTGCCGCTTGTGCCGCGTTGCTGCCACGACGATACTCATATTCCATAATTACTCGAATTTTTAACGTATCCATGATGACGAAAAAGTTTGAAATGCGATGAAAACGTAACACTAATCAATAAACAAATGACTACTTTTGAAAAATGAATTCCATGTTTTAAAATAAAATTAATTTGAAATTAGAATTCTTAGCGAAACAAAAATTATTTTGATTTGAAATGGCCAGTACTGCAGAACGGCAATTACATAGGTAAAGACCTTTTTTTTGGGGGGTGGATTACGGTCGGCGCACTTCTCGCACCCCTCCGTCCGGGGCGACAGAGGGACATCAGCACGCACACCCGTAACCCACCCGTATAGCACGTCACCTTCGTTGTTGGGTCGACCACCGGCGCAGAGTTCCTTGACCTCAGTGGTCGACCCGACATTAATATGTAAAGCTGAAGAGTTTATTTGTTTGAACGCGCTAATCTCAGGCACTACTGGTTATAACATGAAATTTTTATAGTGTTAGACAGCCTATTTATCGAGGATGGCTAGAGGATATATATCATCACGCTAAGACCAACAGGAGCAGAGCACCAATGAAGAATGTTTCAAAATCGGGGTTTTCCCCCTTTTGAGAGCTTTCGCTTTGTAAACGGCTAAATTTTCGCAAAAATCATGTGTGACAGAATTGTATTATTAAAAAATATTTTCACCTACGTAAACAAAGTCTTAGGTTAAAGTTAGCGTAATCCCAAAGTATCTTTACCTTGCGGACGAAGTCGCGAGCAGAAGCTAGTACAGTATATAATTATCAATGTACAGAGAGATACACAAATTCAAGTTTGAAAAGTCGTAGTCACGCGTTGTTAAAGTTTTTTGTCGTAGTTTTTGCGGTAGTCGGGTAAAAATCAGCAATTAGATAAATATGGCACTAACGACCCGACTCGTTCTGCCCCGGCAATCGGTGCCCGGATAATCGAGATTCTATTGTTATACGTATGAATACCCTAATACCCTTTCATTTGGGTCAAACTACTGGCTCTAATCAAACTAAACATTATTATAACTTTAATGTGTTAGTACGTAGATAAATAAACTGTAATAACTGTAACTTTCAGTAGTGATCTAGTAAGGATACACAGACAGACATTGACTGCACAGATGGTGTAGTTATAAAAATACCAACCTACCGTGCTAGTGACAGGGGTTCGGAGCCTGACCCCACATGATGGGCGGCCATGGCATCCTTCTGCGAAGCCATGATGTCGCAAAAGGAGGCGGCAGGGCGGCAACGCGAGGCAGATGCCACCGCTGAGCCTCTGCGTAGACGACGTCCAGGTAAACAGCGCCAGCGGTATGTGCGCCTTCTTCCTCCTTAGCATGGCACAAAGGTGAGGCCAATAGACCTACTATCGAGGCGTCCGAGTGGTTAGTGGGTATTCCGGGAAGTTATACCATCTGGTGACTCCCACATACCCCCCTCCCCCCAATACCACCAAGGGGGGACATGCATAAATGCATTTTGCATCAGTGTAAAAAAAAAAGGTGTTCGAAACCTACGCGGGACCACACTTTGTTCGATTCACAAATTATTGTTCTGAGTCTGCATGTAAATTACGTCCCTTAATTATATGTTTGTAAAGCCCCCCGCAACACAAGGATTATTTTCTTAGCAGAATGTTATGCAGGATGTTGTCTTTTAAAAGAAAAAAACATGGTTTTCTGTAAAGTCGGTTTACGGACGATAGTTTAACGTGACAACGTGATAACAAAACATTGATGAAATGACTGCATACTTTTATGAATAAAATTGAATCAGCGTAACTGGACAATGAGTGTAACGGGACACTTTTTCGTGCCCCTTTTCTTCCTCCTTGGCGTTGTAGGCAAGTAAGACATTATTAAATGAAAACAACATCTATGCAAAAGAAGAAAAATCCTATAAATAGTATAATAGTAGAGGGTCGAGCCTACTTTACAATCAAATGTCAGAGGCTATTAATAAATTTCCAATTTTGGATAATTAAAAAAAAACATTTAACCTTCTTTGTCAAAAATCGTAGTGTTTGAATTATTTATGCGTACGTAACAGCTTTTTTTTTCAGCCAGGATTGTATCGATTTAACGGGATTATTATGGATTATGTTAAATTATACCTTATGTTCTTTTTGAGAAATAAATTACTATAAACGGAATTGTAGTCAGAATATGAGGGTAAATTTAGCCATTACCATCAAGAATAAAAATACATACATATATTCACGCCTTTTTTCCATAGGGGTAGGCAGAGACCACGTCCCTCCACTTGCTACGATCTTGACATACCACTCTCGCCTCCTCCACATTCATTAATAGGGTACTTCTAACCTGGCCTTTCTTAAGAACGTCCCCGATTTAGTCGTGGAACGTCCGCCTTGGTATTCCTCTTCTAACACTTCCGCTCAGATTCGCCTTATAAATTCTTCTTGTTAATCTCCTTTCATTCATTATCTTTACATGACCAAACCAACTTAACATACCTTTCTCAATCCTTGTCACTACATCAACATTCATACCATAACGTTCCCTGATTGCACTGTCCTTAATTCTATCACTCAGTTTCACACAAATCATGCTCCTCAGCGCTCTCATTTCCACAGCATTTATTCTAATTTCGTGTTTCTTCTGCCATACCCAGCTCTCACTTCCATACGTTAGGGTTGGTACAAGGACTCACTTATGCACAGCCAGGCGAGCCTTGTTAGACAGGCTCTGGGTGCCCATAAAGATGCAAAAAGCACCATTCACCATATTTCCCTTACATAATCTTCTTTCAATATCATTTTCACATTTAAAGAATAATAATTAAATAAAAAAAAATTGGACAATCGAGTAACCAATGAATCCAGGCAGTTCAGTTTGATCCT
This sequence comes from Lymantria dispar, assembly GCA_032191425.1. NCBI lineage: Eukaryota > Metazoa > Arthropoda > Insecta > Lepidoptera > Erebidae > Lymantria > Lymantria dispar. The sequence goes on along the minus strand of CM063465.1, from coordinate 16,476,912 downwards.
ACGCTTTTTAGTTATTTTCCGCTTATTGTGTTGCGTAATGGTGGCTACGAATACTAGGCACGCTCTATCACTTGTGGGTGTCGTAAAAGACGACTAAGAGCTTTACATAAACCTGGTACAACGTCATCTGATACCTTGATCAATGATTATATTTTAAAATGCAAGGTAGGGAGACCCACCACTTTCCCACGGTAGTCAATATACCGCACATCACAATAGAAGGAATACGGGATAGGATTAAAGTGGACATGGAAATGAGGAAATCTTACTCTCACGTGATGAGCACCTTACGAAACATCAACTTGCAATTTTCCGCAGAACTTCGAATATTTATTCGACACATTATTCGTCTCTAAACGAGGCATCCCCAAGAAGGTATGGCTTCAAATGACGCATTTGAAGCCGAGCCGTCCTCCGTGGGAAAGTGGAGAGTCTCCCTTCCTTCCTTCCATTTTTAAATAAAAATAGATTTCCGTATTGTATCGCCTAATTCAATCAATTATCAACGATTATAATTCCAAGGACTGCAGGTGGTCGATCATAAAACTAATGCCTTTTACAATATGCACTACAAAAGAAGAGTACCTAGATATTAACTCAACTCGAAGCTATTAGGATAAGAACAGGAAAATTATTATGATGAATTACTTTTCTTTTAATTTAATTTGTTATTAATTAATCATTATTTTTTCGATTATTTTTATAATTCGCTTAAAATAATATTTTCCGTGTGGTGACAGAGTAAGAATACTGTTCACCATCTCATTTCTTGTCCGTGGGTGACGTAAAAGATAACTAAGGGAGTATATACTACAAAGATAATAGTTATACAAGAGAAGGAGAACTCGAAATAAAATCATATAGTAACACGTTTGACTAGCGTGGTATAGTAGGTATATTTGCCTCCTACCGTGAAAGAGGCTCGAGCCTAGTAGTGGGACGTATACGAGCTATGATGATGATAATAAAAACCACTTTCGAGCTAATCTCTGATATCCAAGTATCATTAATTTTCAAAGAAAATGATCGCCTACTGAAGACCTACTGAAGAAAGATTTACTTTATGTCCCGGGCATATAATTAATGAGCAAAAATTACACACGGACCCAAAACAATCATTTCTGAATCATTCATCAATCATCATCATCAAAATTATCTACATGCATAGAAATTATTCATATAAAATTATTATTTTTAATATTAGAAAGCTTTTTTCAAAAATTGGGCCATCTATCCCGGTTTTACCCTAATAATTAGAAAAGTTACTATAGTTATAATTTATCCTGGAGATGTGAGCCTGGTGATTTGTGACACAGGCTGCCCTATTACAGACACAAGACTCTCACTAGGGAATGAGTGCTACCTTATTTGTATTGTACGTGTATAATCTGTATTTACCTTTGTGAAAGAGAAATAAGTTATGATTTATTATTTATTTATTTATTTATTTAAAGCAGAACCAACAGCTTACATATAATATATTACAGCAGAATAACAACAGATAGCCAATTATAGGTTCTTACAGATAGATAATGTATTACAATAGGAGAAATTCATCAGTCGACAGTGAGGAGAAACCAATCACATACTCAAATGCAAAGATCGAAGAAATGAAAAAGAAAGAATACTTATACTAAAGAATGCTACCACTGACACCCCCATAAACAGAGAAATGCTCACTTAGTCTAGTTTTTACAGAAGTTATATTTGTATTAAACAAATCAAAATCGTGAACTGCCGTTAGTTCGTTGAACCTACTGCACACTCTCTACAGATACGAGTTCTGCCGATAATTTGTTGAGACTAATGGTACATGAAGCGGACGGTTTTTTCTCAGAGTTCTATGTGGAACTCGCAATGACAGTTTTGATACTAACTCTATACAGTCGACACAATTCTGAGCTATTTTAAATAGGTGAACTATATCAGATATGTCATGACGAACGTATAACGGTAATAAGTGATGTTTAATGCAAGTTCTCTCGTAATTACAAGAATTATAATTGACACCAAGCCTAAAATTAACATACCTGAGAATTTTTTTCTGTATATTTTCAATTCTACTTATATATGTATTATACCTAGGATTTCATATCTGGGACGCATATTCTAGATTGCTTCTTACATACATACAATAAATTATTTTCATTGTTTTGATCCTAGTAAAGGCTTTTGAGTTGCGTAATACGAAGCCTAGAGATTTCAACGCTTTATTTATAATATTATTAATATGTTTATCGAACAACAACTTAGTATCATGAATAACGCCCAAGTCGCGTATACTATCAACTCTACAAAGTTGTTCTCCCTTTATGTCGTACTTAGATTCTATCTATATTATATTTACTTGCATCGCATGAAAACACAATGTAATTCACAAGTAATACATATTATTTTAAATTAGATTGTTTAATGCGATTGCCAAGTCAATCTATTCATTTATAACATAAAAGATCTTTAATATTGATATAGTCACTATAAGAAATTGTTAGGTTAGTTAATTATGTAATAACTTAAGACAGAAGGTGCCTTAAGTAGGGACTGAATAAATTAACCGATTTAATTTTGCATGGATCTCACAACTTTTTATGGTAGAAGAACTGAGTTGGTTTTTTTATAAGTTATATTTTTGATGCTATCTTATTTCTTTTTGTAGGTATTCCTACTTATTTTCCCTTTCGGTACCTTCTACTTCTGAGATACCAATAACAGATTTTCTTAAAGCTAATCTTTTATCCATGCAGTCAAATTTGTTCTGCAAATACTTGAAAGTATAATCTTCCTTCGTAGTCTTTTATCCGTCCATACAATACTTTTCAGTGAAGTATTTTCTGTCCAGTGCAGTCTTCTATTTATCTTCAATGCTACACACAAAAGATTTCAAGTATACTGCATTTTCTTTGTGTTAGTCTTAGTTGTAGTGCACGGGAGGCATTATACGAACTAAGTATGTTGGAAATACGTTTTTGCACTTTAAGCGTTGAGTGAAGCGAAATATTGTGATAAGTTTCTTTGCTGAGATTGCTCTACGTGCATTATAATTCTTATTGCTAAAAGGGTTTTTTCGTAGTCATCATTCACCATTTCAGCTTATTACACGTTCCACAGTTTTAAAACGATTAAGAGCTATACATCGACCTGGGCCAAATCCATCTGATTCCAATTACATTTCCAAGATGGGTTGATGTTAAGCAGACGGCCGGTCATGAAACCGTTGTCGAAACTATTGCAATATATATGATGGAAAAATTATACTGTTATTTTTATTACTGTTTATTTCATTGGGTCAACTACAATTTATTTGGATAAAATCGAGAATATAATTAAATTATATTTACAAAAAAGATTTTAAATTTTATACTTAATAGGCTGTAAAACTAGTATATAGTTTTTCAAAGCATTGAATTATTAAAATAATATGATTATCTATACTATTTTACCGACTCTACAAGCTGAATATCGTGAGTTTCATTTTCAAGAAAAGTAATTTTAATGATCCACAAATGATTGTTGACAAATGAGTTTTTGTGCTTCTGTTAATGAAGTTTCGCGAGATACTAAGACATAGAGCAATACTATATATTGGCAACGTCGCCGCGCGGGCGATATTAGGTTGCCGCGCGGTTTGGTCACTACTAAGAATTGGTACGTTGTGAACTAGTCAATAAAGTTTAAATTGCTATAAAAAGAAACAAGTACGCGGCCAACGCGCGGCGGCCGCAAGAAAATTTATCAATATATCTCTATATATCTCTCAGAGCGGAAGGACCACACTGTTGACAGTTATCTGTCTACAGCCGCAGGCCGGTCCGTCCGAGGTAGTACCACTCTTGGAGAAAATCAACGTCTGAGTAGTAGCAATTTGTTACTGCGCTTTGTTCGGTGAGGGAGAGAGCCAGCAACCCAACTTTCTAAGGGTGTTTACGTGTGGTGGGTTTTGGTGATGCCTTTAATATCACATTGCATGCATTCACACTCCTCTTATTTTTTTCGCGGTAGGCAGAGTCTTGCAAAGGTCTATGAGCGCAGCAACACTTACCAGGTGTACTGTTTGCTCCTTTGCCACTGTTGCAATAAAAAAACACCGTGCACAAAATATCTAGTAGCTATATCAATATCACTATATCTGCGACGATAGATATTAAAACCAGGTAAATGTAAAAAGTTTTAAATTACATATCTTAATTTAAGGTCAGAAAATTAATATGAATATCAAAAATAACAACTATTGATAGTTTGAAGTTTTCACTTCTGTCGGCAGTCCTCATGCCGACAGAAGTGAAAACTTTAAACTATTGGGTGAGACTCATCATTTGCCCGACCATATCCCACGCTAAGTGGGGTCGGTACAACATGTTCTCACCTTCCATATCTTCCTATCAGCCGTCATATCTGCACTTATTGCTTTCACACGCATATCCTCATTCACACAATCCATCCATCTCTTTTTGGGTCTCCCACGCTTCTTACGTCCATCCACATTCATATCGATAACCCGCCTTGTCACATGTCTTTCATCCCTCCTCATCACATGTCCATACCAAGACAACCTCGCGCTCCTAATCTTCTCTATCACTGGTGCCACTTTCAGGCTTCCCCTAATATACTCATTTCTTATCTTATCTAACCTTGTGACCTCACACATTCATCTTAGCATAAGCATCTCTGTAGCATGCAATCTTCTCTCATCCGTCTTTTTCAATTTATTATATAAATATCTGGTTGACCGAGCTTCGCTCGGAATATTTTTGTTGTATTTTTGTCAAATTTATTTAGATATATATTAATAAAAAATAAAAATTAAATAATGAAAAAGAATATAAAAAAATAAAAAAAGAGAATAATAATAACACCGAGATTCGATTCGTTGCCGTTTGAATGCCAAAACAATACTAAAAGGAAACTGCACTACTTCCCAACTGAGCTATCGTAACTCATGACGTTGACGGCAAAATTTGAATTCATATTCTTTTAAAATTTAATGTCATTATATTGTTTTGCTAAAAACACTGACAAAACAACATTTTCTATAAATAAAACCTAGCTAGATCGATTTTTTGGCCTCAAAACTTCTAGTATGCCAAGTTTCATTAAAATCGTTGGTGCCGTTTCCGAGATCCTGAATATATATATATATATATATATATATATATATATATATATATATATATAAGAATTGCTCGTTTAAAGATATAAGATTATTATATATAATTATATATATAATTATTGAGTTGGACTGCTTTGGGTTTTTTTAGTGGGATACTTTTTTATAGGAAAAAAGAAACTATATATTCATATAGATATCACGTAACTATCACCTTTTTAAACTAAGGGTAAAGCTTAGTATGCGCGGGATAATACGAGAAATTGCAAAAGTTTTGGGTACGTGCCGGTGAAACGACCTTATTTTTTAGTCTTGTGTCACGTACACGGGTTACTAGCAAGAAATGTTTTTTTATTCTGTTTGAAAAGTTAAAAATAAGCTTACTTACTTAATGAGGAATTGCTTTTTTTATTTTTAAAAAGACTGCACTAAGGAAATAAGCCTTGTATTGCAGCGGACTTTACAAAAATATAATTGAAGGACGAAAATTACATCTAACCTCAGAACAACAATTTGTGAATCGTCCAAAGTGTTATACTATGTGCGATTCGAACTCACGACACTGGAACGGTAGGTCGATATCTTAACCACTACGTCAGCTGTGCAGTACTGAGATTTAGCATTTAATATAATTATAAAACTTGCTTTAGGAGTGAAAAATGATGTGGAATGTCTTCCGTAAATATCAAAATATAAGCGACAATTTGGTTGTCATACGTAGGCCCATGCTCGTCTCATTGATAAGACCATTGGAATGGAGTTCCAGTAGATTTATTTGTGTTCAAATCCCACGTAGAGCTATCATTTTTACATTGTAAAACAAATTAATATTGACTTTCATATTTGATACTTGAACATTTCATACTTGAAGATTTAAACAGATTATTTTTATTCTGTATAAGATGTTCAAAATAATATACAAATTACTTTTTTTTAAAACAAGCTTTTATTTAAATGCTCCAAAACGAAGAAAAAGTGCTTGTCAAAACTATTGAAACGAGTCCAAACTCGACGGTTTTATCTTGTTTAGTTTAGGAGGTCCTATAGCCACCTTCTGATGCCATCTTGAGAGCTTCATGGTACCATATTATTGCATTGTCAATGAAGTTACGTAAGTAAACCAGATTTGTCCCATACTAACATACTAACAGGGCAAGTTAAATAAAAGCTTTTAAAAACAGCCATCATGCATCGAATGCTATGTTATCGTATTTGATAATTAATTATTATTCAAGATCCTATTAAAGCATCGTTCAATGCTTGGACGCTTGCAATAAATTTAGAAATAACGTCAATTTTAATTACAAATTTCTGGCAGGAATATTTTTGTTCTGTTCAAATTTTATTTCTTCTTCCTTGCCTTGCTGGGTTGGTGATTAGAGTCGGTCCATGAGCAACAGTAAGAGTTACCATCAGGTGTTCTGTTTGATCATTTGCCACCAACAGATATAAAAAAATAAAAAATATAATAAAGAAAGAAATTATAAATTGAGATATTATTTTTAGTATTTTATCGTTGGGATAATTGTTGTATATAGATTTTGGAATAGATCATAGTTTAAAAAAACAAAAAACACGCTTACAAGTTACAAGTCAAGTAGTTTATTTTTATCTTATAAGTTTTGAACGCAACTACATTGAGATAGTCTTTGTTGCATTGTGTTAAGCTGACAGCCCGAGTCATAGAAGTTTTTAATTTCTCGCATGCGTAGTTCGCACACTAGCTCTGTCTCTTGTTCTTATGCAAAGGATACGATTAGAAATTACTAAATACTGGCAAATCTAATCAGGATATTCGGCTATTTTGATCGTATTATTGCATTGTCATGTGCCTTTGACGAGTGTGCAAAGTTTAAATATAATCTGTTCATTCAAAGTGGGGCAAAATGACGTTCAAAAATCCGTTACATACATAGATACATACATGCATACAGGTGAAACTAATAAAAGCGTGTTAAAATGAGTAAATTTTGAACGTATTCATTTCATTTCTGTAGGAATTTCATATCACCTATTCTCGAAGAACTTTCAAGATGCGTGTTCGCATCACTAAAAAAAACATTCGTCGAAATTTATAGCATACATAGAAAAGTCAGTAACTTTTGCTATCTTATAGTCTACCCCTTTATTCTCTAAGGGACAAGCAGAGATGTAACTCATTCATATTTACAGTACCCCTTAGGCCGCGTAAATATGATTGCAATGTCCAATTTTATACGCCCGGGTTATTGGGGTATAAGACAATACATGAATTTTTATATCGATTATGCAGGCATAATGGGATTTTTTATTGCCCAGTAGTAGACTAGTAAGCGGCCTTTCTAACGGTAAGTGGAAATTGCTGGTCACAGAATTTCCGTGTGGTGATGGTGTAAGAATACAAATTGCCACTCTGTCTTGCCCGTGGATGTCGTAAAAGACTACTAAGGTATATAATACGCATATAACATCTATGCCAGAGATGGAAAAGACGAAATAAAACCCTATATTAACTTGTCTGACCAGCATGGTATATAGTAAGGTCAATTTCCCTCCTATTATGCTCGACCCCAATAGTGGGACGTATATGGGCTGCGATGATGATGATGTTTATTACATCACTATATATATTTCATTCACCTCATCTGATCATCATACCTTCCCATTATAGAAGAGGCTTCAGATCGAGATTGGCACGTATAAGATATACGTGCCAATCTCGATCTGAAGTCTCTTCTATAATGGGAGGAAATTGACCTACTATACTGATCAGTCATGTTGGTACAGAATTTCTTCGAGAATTCCAACTCTTGCATAGATGTTTAGTTGTCTTTAAATACCCAGAAGAATAAGTAAGGCAGTGGTGAATTGTATTCTTAGTTCTTATACGGAATGAATACTCTCTTTAGGGACACGAACAAAGTATCGATACTTTTTGGTATCGAGTTCTTTTCTTTCGGTATCGATTCTTTTGTACTCAATACTTTGTATTCCTTACTTTTACTCACTGAGTACTTTTTCGTAGGTATCGCATCGAATAAATTCTAGAAATTTATTTTAAACTTTAATTTTTATTCCATTCACAGATGTTTAATTCCTAAAAAAAAGCTCATCCAGGAGGTGGGATACCCATATCCCACAAATGATGGTGCTTTATGCAAAACAAAACATGCTGGCAGGAAATTTATTATAAGTTATCATTTTATTCTAGAATTTACCTTAAAAAAAGCTCATCACAATCCCGCAATGATGATACTTTGAAGTATTTATACTTTTGTTCCGATATTTTTTTTGAGTACGATACTTTTCTCGATATTACTTATGAGTACAGTATCGATACTTTCTATTCGATTCCGTGTCCCTACTCTCAAAAATAGTTCAAAACTATGATAATTCAAATGTCATTATTATGAATAACATTTGCGGCAGAATGATGTCACAATAAATATGATCTGAGAACGTCTTAAGCATAATTAATGTTGCTTGTATACATTAATCCAACAAGAGCATATTTCATTTGGAAAGTTTCCAAAGGCCTCAGTGGGACAATATAGCTGTTAATATTATTAAGTTGTGTTGTTAATATCTTGTAGTTTTTCTGGAAAATTAAATTAACATTTTTTGAAGTGAAATTTCTTTGCGCGCATGATGGTAATTTTTTTACGGATGAATCGCAATTAGGTGACACGAAAATGTGGGACGTTTTGTCCAAAAAGAGGGAAAGGGCGATTGAGAGCGATTGATTGAAAGAGAGAGAGAATGGGTGAACATAGGACAAAGCACATAGCCATGGAGCGAGAGTAGCAAGCGAGTCAGAAAGATCGAGAGAGAGAGACAAATTTGAAATGAAACTTCTTTAGAATCGTTGTGATTTCAAATTCGATGAAACGAAAATGCGAGTCCATAGAGACACAAACACGTAAATTTATAGGATTCAGCCGGCGAACAAATGAGATAGAACACATTATACGTTCTCGGTCTCTCTTTGTGCGATGTTTCGTTGCGTCCTTACTATCGTCTACTAAGCATTGTCCATATGTATGCTCCTGTGTAGTAGGATAGTCAGTATATATTTTAATATATATAAATCTCCTGTCACGATGTTTGTCCGCGATGGACTCCTAAACTACTTAACCGATTTTAATCAAATTTGCACACCGTGTGCGGTTTGCTCCAACTTAAAACATAGGATAACTTAGATCTTTAATTATAGTCGCAATTTTATTTTATTACAAATTATTTGTCTATAATTAATTGACAGTCACAATTATCTGTTAACTCCAAAAGATTCTAACAGATGGCGATATCTGTTGATTGGATTTAAGTAATTTAAGTAATTTGTGTGTGCTCAATGAGATTCGAGAATGGTTTAGATTCACAATTGGACCCGGTAGTTTTCACGCTTTATTTGAACAGAACAACGTCTGTTGGGTCAGCTAGTATATATATATTTTGCTCCAGTTCCGAGCGCTCTACTTGTTTATCTTAGTATGTGTTTAATACATGTGTTTGCACCTGCGTATATAGAAAGCTTTAATATAAAGCAAGCGTGTTGATTGTTGATGCATTTTTATTTATTTATTATTTATTTTTCGTTTTATAATATTTTTTGTATTATTTATTTAATATTGACAAAAAACACATGGCACCAAAAAAGTTTCACTTCTGACATGCGTGCTTTGTACGCTCGCTCTTTTTTTTTAAATTTTTTTTTGTTACTTTTATGTTTAATGTTAAAAAAATTATATACATTTTTTCCTTGTATTTTTTTAACATTGACGCAAAACACATGGCACCAAAGAAGTTTCACTTCTGACCTGCGTACTTTGTTCGCACGCTTTTTTTATTTATATCAACATCATTATTATCACAGCTGATAGACATCGACGTCAAACTGATAACAGTCCTCTTTTTCCGTCGGGGGTTAAAAATATTTTTATTTACAACGTGTAATGCTCGTGTAAACATCAGAAATCACTAAGATAAAAAAAAGGAAGCCGTCGCTCAGGACGCCTGGCAGATGTGAAACTTCGAAATTATTTTCTATAAGTATATATGATTTATTCATATATACGTGTAGAAAATAGATTACGACAGGAACTAATATGTAAAGTATTGAATAAAATAATACGATTTCTACTATTATTTAAAATATTACAAAGAAATGATATTAGTTCACCGCTCAGTCGCTTACGACCTAACATAGCGTCGCTACGTCTCCCTCAGACATTTCTACGTAGTTCGAATCAAAAGGATCGGTTAAGAAAGTATGATCTAGCAAACAGAAATAACGACATCTATCGAGCTAAGACTAAATCTCAGCTACAAAATATATTTTATAAAGAAATCTCTAATCCTGTAATAATGATGATGATAATGAGACAAGCTATTTAAATTATTTTATCGTCATTGGTCCTTGTTAAATTAACAAATTTTAAATGAAATCTGACTGTTGAAAGTGGGTCAAGATCCAATTCCTAGGAGTCTGTAACACAAACAAATAAATATACATCTGAAACTAATAAAACACATATAAAAAGCGATTGTCCAGTTTTCGTACGTGAAAGTACTGTAAGTAGGTATGGTATACTTATGTTGGAAAGTTAGAGAATCATACATTATTTTATGGAACATACATTATTTTATAGAAGTATATATGCATAAAAGAACAGATTACAACAGGAACTAAAATAGCACATTAATAAAAATAATATTACGATTTTTTTTCCAAGAAAATGATGATTTTTATTCAATAAACATTTATTTGCATTATAGGTAACAATTTACTTTAAGCGCACTAGATGGCGTTGTACAAATTTTAAATCGCACTATGGTTTTGTTACAAAAATGTACACATATGTATCCGGATTTTCATTTATAGTTAATTAAAATGGTGACCCGAAGCGTAGCGTTAACGCCACGCGACAATCGGGATCACCCTCGCCTATAGATGTTTCACATCAAAATCTTTCTAAAAATTGTAAACATCGCGTTAGCCTACGTTTGTAGAAAAAACGAGGTTAATAATAATAATTGATTGAATTAGGCGATACATAGCGGCAATCCATTTTATTTTAATTTCAGAAATGGAAGGGAGACCCACCACTTTCCCATGGTAATCAATATACCGCACACCACGGGGGGGGGGGGGGGGGGGATAGGTTAATAATAGAAAAAAAGTATTACACTTGTATATGGTGTAACATTTGGACGGCGTGCGCGCGCAACGTAGAAAATGTTGACTAGGTAACTTCAGAGTGTCGGTTATTTGCGGGTGACTGGACCGGCGATTTAGTCCGTCACCCGCCGAGAGGCCGACCACGCGACGGCGACCGACGTTCCGGGACAGGCATGTCGAGAGGTGAGGGTATCCAAAAGGGTATTTCGTTGGGACGAATACTGACGACAAGTCACCCTGCTCCGGTGGTCGGCCCAACGACGAAGTCGACCTGGGTACGGGTGGGTTATGGGCCCGCACGCCATCCTTTCGTCGCCCCGAACGGAATGGACCGCGTGTACGTTTACCATAGCCCATCCATAAAAAAAAGAAAAACAAAAGGGTGTTCCGTCGGGCCGACCACTGAAGACAAGTTACTCTGCACCGGCGGTCGGCCCAACGACGAAAGCGACGTGCCACAGGTGGGTTACGAGGCCGCACGCTGCCCCTCTGTCGCCCCGGACGGAGCCGGGTGCTGAGTGCGCTGACCGCTGCCCACTCCAAAAAAAAGGGTGTCGGTTATGTGTGACGGTGCGCGCGCGTGCCGTAAAAATTTACTCTCATCATTTTTCCTTAACACACCAAAAGTATAGGTATAACTTCAAAAAGATTACGAGTATAATTTTTGGAATGTTCAGTTTTAAATCCAGATAATTTTATGCTTTCTACTTTATTTCTTTTTCTTTGGAAAAAAAGTATATCATCATCATCTTGCTCTTATCCCAATTACTTGGGGTCGACGCAATATGTCATCTATATTGACATATTGCAAAACGTTTCGGCAATGACTTTTATGACCGGCCGCCTGCCTGACGTCAACCCTCCTTGGGAATATAATCGTTGACCTAAATGGTACCAGATGGAGTTGGTCCGGGTCAATCTAGGGCTCTTAGTCGTCTTTTACGACACCCACGAGCAAAGCAAGGATTGGTAGTATTCGAAGCCGCTACCACACAGTGGAAAAAAAGTATGTCATGCTTCAAATTGGGTTAGCGGTTTTTATTAACTTTTTCTTGTACTATCATTATAATAACTATTAAAATAAAAAATATTGTTATATCTTTGAGTCGAGATAGCCAAATAACAATTGCTTCGTAGAAAAATAATATTCTACTGAAACTAGAACACCAATTCCAATACAACTGAGGTAAAAAGGTCTCAGAGGACAATGATAGGTATTAGGAAAATATGTTAGCTAAGAAAATATAGTTAATGAAAATTACTATTACATAGGACTGAGGCTTTAGTTTTACTGACATTATTCTATTGTGAAAAGGCTTACGTTTAACAGTGGACGTTGATAGGCTTTTCCGTATGGTGACGGAGTAAGAATACAATTCACCATTCCCTATCTTTCCCGTGGATATCGTAAACTAGGGATATAATATGCATATAACAATTGTGCAAGAGAAGCAAAACTCGAAATGAAACTCTATACCAACATATTTGACCAGCATGGTATAGTAGGTCAAATTCCCTCCCATTGTGGAGGCCCGAGCCCAACAGTGGGATGTATGTGGGCTGTGATGATGATATTGATGGGCTGTTGGATGGATGGATAAATGTGAGTCACTGTAAAATAATACTAAATAGCAAGACGACGGGTTTTTTTACATTGCTGTGAGTGACAAACGAGCAAATAGCACACCTGATGGTAACTGATACTGGCGCTTGTGGATATTGACCGTGAAGAAAACGGTTACTAAAATAAAAAAGATAAGCCGTCGCTCAGTATGTCTGGCAGATGTGAAACATCGAAGTTATTTTGTACAAATATATATGCACATAAGAACAGATTATGACAGCTTTACGCGACGCGTAGTTTTACGCCACGCGTAGTTTTACGCCACGCGTAGTTTTACACCACGCGTAGCTTTGAGCCACGCGTAGCTTCACGCCACGCGTAGCTTCACGCCACGCATAGTTTTACGCCACGCGTAGCTTCGCGCCACGCGTAGTTTTACGCCACGCATAACTTCGCGCCACGCGTAGCTTCACGCCACGCGTAGCTTCACGCCACGCGTAGTTTTACGCCACGCGTAGCTTTGCGCCACGCGTAGTTTTGCGCCACGCGTAGCTTTACGCCACGCGTAGCTTCGCGCCACGCGTAGCTTTGCGCCACGCGTAGCTTTGCGCCACGCGTAGCTTTGCGGCACGCGTAGCTTTACGAGACTTCAACGATCGGGTTTACCCTCGCCTATAGATATTTCACATCAAAAAAAATCTAATTCTGATGTAAGATAAAATCTAGGCATAAAGCTTGATTTCAAACTCTACTATCTAGCGTTAAGTAATAACTAAGAGAAAGTTATTTCATCGAAGTGGAAAGTTACGATAACATGATAACATTAGTGTTTTATATTAAAACGATTTCGACTCCGTTTTTCACTTTTTTCAATCACTATCAATCAATGATTACACTGAAATTAATCTCTATACTGAAATTAATCATTATATTAAAATTAATCAATATACTAAAGTGAATCACTATACTAAAATGAATCACTGTACTAAAATTAATCTCTATGCTAACGTAATTCACTATTCTTAAATTAATCACTTTACTTAAGTGAACCACTATACTAAAATTAATCTCGACACTAAAACTAATCATGTATAGTGATTATTTTTAGTTAAAATGAATCATTATACTAAAGTGAATCACTATACTAAAATGAATTAATATACTTAAATCAAATCTTAAACTATATAAGTTCTACTGTTGGGCTCAGGCCACCTCTATCATGGAAGGGAAATTGACCTACTATTTCATTTCAGACGTCTTGTAATAAGGTTTTATACAGAGTTTTTCTTATCCATGTCCTAAAGAAATGAATAAATGCCACATATATCTAACAAATTATAAATATGTTTTCCGTGTGGTGACGGAAAGAATACAATTCATCACTCCCTGTCTTGACCGTGGATGTCGTAAAAGACGACTAAGGGATATAATATGCATATGATATCCATATAATATCTAGCAAGAGAAGGAAAACTCGAAACAAAACCCTATATACTAATACGTATTTTGTTTTTTTTCGGGGGTGGGTTACGGTCGGCGCACTCCTCGCTTCACACACACGGGGTGACAGACGGGCGTAATCTAAACGTGACACATCGCCTTCGTCGTTGAACCGACCACCGGAGCAGGGTGACTTAACGTCAGTGGTCGGTTCGACGGAATATCCCTTGAGAAGTACCCTCTCCTCGACTGATGTCCCTCCCTCGTGGAGGACGTCGCTCTTTCCTCACCCAGTCGGCCTCTCGGCGGGTGACGGACTAATTCCCCGGTCCAATCACCTCGGCCTCGGCTAAGGCGGCATCAGGCGCAGGTATACTAATACGTCTGACCAGCGTAGGTCAATTTCCTTTCCATAGTCGAGGAGGCCCGAGCTTTACAGTGAGATGTGTATGGACCGAGCTGAAATAGTAAAGAAACGCCAAGTCATCCAAGACTTATGGAATCTGATGGACAAAGAATAAAAAAAAAACCTTATCGAATAACGTTCATGGTCATTCGATTACTACGCCAAAATCAAGGATAACGCCAATTAGAAACTTTTTTGTTAACTAAGCTTCTTATCTTGTTACGTCAGATGAAAAGTTTTAGGCAAACTTAAGGCGTTTCGTTCTCTTTGGCACGGTTGTTATATAAATACGTAATAATATTTAGGATTTTACCAATAATTTAGATGTTAAATTGTTGTGGAAAAACAAAATAGCAAAAAAGTTTACACATAAAATACAGTAATTTAGTTGTAGACAGCTTAACGTAAACATCAAAAAAGTTGATTTACATTTTAACTTTTACAAATAGGGAATTTCTAATTTTAGGCAGAAATATGACATCTCAAATAATAATTATGAAAAATATTTATGAAATGAGTGAAATAATTTAAATAATTTTATTTTTCGTTGGATTTTTTTTGTTGCTAATAGTGGCAGACGAATAAAGAGAACATACAGCTGCTCACGGAGCTTTGCTAGGTCTACCATGTAGTGAGATGCTTGTACATATCCTGTCTCATTTCATTCAGTACAATCTATTTTTGTGCCAAATTCCATGCAGATTGGTTCAATACTTCTGGCGTGATTGAGTGACAAAGGTCTAATAAAACTTTAAATTTATAAAATTTAATAGAGATATTTCTATTTATTTTTTATTTTTTTAAAAAGACAACACCCTGCACTAAGGAAATTAATCCTTGTATTGCGGGGGACTTTACAAACATATAATTAACGGACACAAATCACATCCAGACTCAGAACAACAACTTGTGGATCGCACAAAGTGTTATCCTGCGCGGGATTCGAACCTATCTATCTATCCCTAATATAAAAAAAATACCAAGTCGAACTTCTGTATGCTTGCGAAATGATGAAATTAATGACATGCTCGCGGAAGGATCTGAAACCTTAGAGCATGCTTGAATATTGTAATGAGTGTGAAAGCAGCGATGAAGGTATGCCAGAATCGTGGCTTGTATCATTTCGTAATTTCCTTCTATTCCTCTAGGAAACGGTGAGTGCATGTATTTATGCAGAAGAATATCTATTTTTCTAAATGTTGAATGAATAAAGATACCGCCCCTTTACTAACCCATGAGTATTGTAAAAAACGAGTGTAGGATGTGATTTGCAAGTAAAATCGATGCAAGAGAAGAAAATTCGGCATAAAACTCTATGCCAATACGATATAACCAGGGAAGTATAGTAGGTCAACTGTTCTACGATATAGGAGAAGGAGATGTACTAATTTTAATACCACACTCTGTACTAAGGGAATAATCCTTGTGCTGCCCGGCTCCGTCCGGGGTGACAGAGGGGCGGCGCGCGGCCCCATAGCCGACCCATATAGTACGTCACCCTCATCGTTGGGCCGACCCTCGGTGCAGAGTTCCTTGATTTCAGTGGTCGACCCGACGGAATACCCTGAGGGAGTACCCTCTCCCATTGGCGTCCCCTACCGGGGTGACGATCGCCGTCACGAGGCTGACCTCTCCGCTGGTGCCGCACTAAATCCCTGGTCCGGTCACCTGTAGCGTCCGCTAGGGCGGCATCAATAATCCTTCTGGTAGACTTAACATATAATTTAACAGACACAAATTACATCCAGACTCAGTACAAAAACATATGAATGCACAGAGATAGATTCTATTTCAGCGGATGACATTAATCCACAACTCAGGAGGGTCGGTATCTTAATCACTACGCCACCTGTTCAATATATTGTCTGAGATGAGGATATATTCAAGAAGGTGTAAAAAAACAACATATTTTGATAAAATTTAATGATTTCTGATGTTAACGTGATTATTACACATCTATACTAATATTATAAGGAGAGAAGATTTGTTTGTTTGTATTGAATAGGCACCGAAACTACTGGACCGATTTCAAAAATTTTTTCACCAATGGAAACCTAAGCTATAATATCAGAGAGTAACATAAGCTATATTTTTTTGTATTGAACTACGCGGGTAAGGTAACTGAAACTGAAGCGACGCGGGGTTGCTAATTGTAAATAAAACTAATTTACGGATTTTATCGCATTTGTATTTGATTTTTGAAATTTAAAATTTAGTATTATACCCTCCTGAGTTTTCTTGTCGGATCTTTTTCAGTGTGGCCGCGTTTCCATCCCATCCGGTGGTAGTATATTACATTTGTTAGGTTTAAATTATTAAATTGTCTTAATAATTACTAAAATTTAAAGTTTCATAATTGCTAACCATAAACAATATAATTTTTTCATATAGACTCATTTTCTTCTTGTACTAACAATAAAGGGGAATGCCCAAGTGACTAAGGAAAATAGTATCGGTATAAATATTACAGTGACAATACGAAAACCACTGTCTAAGATTCGTATTAGTACGTAGTTTAAGTAAAAATAAACATTATATGCGTAATTTGCCGGGTTTCTGAGAAATCGATGGATGAGCTTTGTAGTTAAAATGTATGAAACTTATTACTTATCTTTTAAGAACACGAAAATACACGTAAACCATAATTATACCATATTCACTACACTTCAGCACCTTAACTCTATCATATTCCATAAAATACCAGCAAAATTATTCAATATAATACTACAAATCACTAAAGAAATGAATATAATACGAGAGCATGATATTTCCATATTCGCGCCAATCTGTTTAGCTGCGAACAACAAACATGATAAGATTGACAAGTAAGGTTACAGTGTTACTAAAATAAAAAAAGTACATCAAGAATCGATAACGATTAATTATTTCGATTTTTCTTACCAATGTAAAAACACAAGTATTCACTCACAATAAGACAGAAGGCGAAATATTTTTGTAAGTTTTTCTGTTTATGATAATACGATCTCATATCTCACCTAGTTTTTAATGTTTCAAAGCTAATGTTTTGTTACATTGGCTAACTAAAAGCTATGATTAGTTTCGTGCAGTTGTTTATCAACTGTACGAAACCAAACTAAAATTATATTTTATAAACACATTATTTTTCGTTGAATAAAAATATTATTGTTGTTTTGAACTGTTAATAATTACAAATAATTACGTTTAATCGATATTTTATTATATTAGTAGAACATCGATTAATCATAATTATCTGGGTAATAATGTTGCTACAACAAAGCTATTCAACGGAAAACTACGATCCATAAAAAGACTATTGTTACACGTATATAAACCCGGCAAATGTGAGACTCCACAATACGTGATAAAATTATTTTAATAATAAACTAAGATTATCCATGTCATGAACTCGTGTCACAGTTTAAAATTAGATGCATCAAGCGATATTGAAATTGGGCATTCCCATTTGTACGAAAATGTGAGTCAAAATTTAATAACTAATTTCTGTGTCTGGTAGATAATTATAAATCTCTGTAATAACGATGATTTTTTTGGACGCCAGACATTTTAGTCCACCCGTGACCATGAACGCGGCAAAGTGTTCGAAGCGTTGGGCAATCAAAATCAAATACAAACGCGATAAAAGCCGTAATAGTTTTATTGATAAAATTTGTTTCGTCTCAGCCCACATAAGTCCCGTTATTTGACTTTTATTTTTTGGGGTGGGCTGCGGTCGGCGCGCTCCTCGCACCACTCCGTCCGGGGCGACAGAGGAGCGTAAGCACGCACAAACGCAACCCACCCGAACACCACGTCGCCTTCGTCGTTGGGCCGACCACTGGAGCAGGGTTACTTGTCATCAGTGGTCGGCCCGACGGAATACCCTCTACTTGGGGTACCCTCTCGTCGACCGACGTCCCGGGGGGACGTCGGTCGACGAGAGGGTCGGCCTCTCGGCGGGTGACGGACTACGTCACCCATGGCCTCGGCTAGGGCGGCATGACGCGCACCCGCTATTTGACTTGCACCTCGTCCAAAACGGGAGGCATATTAACCTACTATACCACGATTGCTAGACGTGTTTGCAACCCTATGGTTTTATGTCGAGGTTTCCTCTTCCTTCTTTCCTTTTTTCTTTCCTTCTCTAGTATAGGCATTATTTGTATAATATATCCCTTAGTCATTTTTACGACATCCACGGGCAAGATAAAGAGTTGTAAATTAGATTCTTACTCCATCATCCCGGTATACAAAAAAAAATTACTTGTCTATCCTCACTAATATTATAAATGCAAAAGTAAGTTTATTTTATTTATTACGCTTTCACGCTTAAACCACGGAACCGATTTCAAAAATTCTTTCACCAATAGAAAGCTATAATATCAGGCAGTAATATATATTTATATATTATCTATATTGCTATATTTTATCCCGGTATTCCCACAGGAACGGGAACTACGCGGGTAAGGCGACTAAAACCGAAGCGAAGCAAGGGCGGGTGGCTAGTTACAAATATTTCTTCTGATTTCGGCTTTATATCAATAAGTTAACTTTTGTCCTCTCACAAAGAAGGAAATATTCAGAATTTTCGGCTGATTATATCGCTTCTTTGGTGTATTTAATCTCTATATTGTGGCGTTGTTACAACGAGAAATATTTTCATAAGAATATTTCATCGACTAAATTATTTCTTTTTGATCTTGAATATCCTTTGATCATGGTATTACCAAACAAAATGTACTTGTCAAAATTACGGCTCACGGAATTAAATTTTGATATAATAAAATTCGAAATCATTTAGTAGTTTTTTTATAGATATATTATTTGTTTGGATATGTTGAAGGCTATATGACAGTTGAAGGCTGTAACGTTTCCAGGTCTTCTTCTATTCAGTCTTCACCCGTTTCTTTTTTCCAGGTCGCTTAAAAAAGCAAAAATAAATAAATCATTTAATTACTTCGTCTTAAGTTTTTTGTCCTATTAATTGGTAAGACCTTTCTCTGGCCAATAAAAAATATTCTAATACATTAACCAGATCAAACTAAGGCTTTATTTCAAGTTTTCTTTTATCTATTTACATCCATTAATATATTTATTACCGGGAATTTAAATTTGAATATTTTCAGTTCTCTTGCCTGTGGGTTTCGTAAAAAATGTCTCGGGGATATCATCATCATCTTGCTCCTATCCCAATTACTTGGGGTCGACGCAATATGTCATCTGTTTTGACATACTGCAAAAAGTTTCGGCAATGACTTTTATGACCGGCCTGACGTCAACCCTCCTTGGGAATGTAATCGTTTACCCAAATGGTAGACCCAGATGGAGTTGGTCCGGGTCAATC
Organism: Lymantria dispar; assembly: GCA_032191425.1. NCBI lineage: Eukaryota > Metazoa > Arthropoda > Insecta > Lepidoptera > Erebidae > Lymantria > Lymantria dispar. Next base: position 16,456,918 of record CM063465.1, on the reverse strand, counting down.
TAGGGCTCTTAGTCGTCTTTTACGACACCCACGAGCAAAGCAAGGGTTGGTAGTATTCGAAGCCGCTACCACACAGCACTGGGGCAAAATGCCTCAGGGATATAACATGCATATAACATCTATGCAATAGAAAGACAATTTGATAAAAAATATTATGCTAACACGTCCGACTAGCGTGGTATGATAGAACAGTTTCCCTTCCATAGTGGAGAAAGGCCGAGCCCAACAGTGGGAGATATTATTATGATGGCTATTATGATGATGATAATGATCCAAACAAATCTACACTAATATTATAAACTGAAAAAAAAATGTATTTCTGTGTGTATGTTTGTAATGAATAAACACAAAAACTACTGTGCCGATTTCAAAAAATCTTTCACCATTGAAAAGCTACATTCATCCTGAGTAACGATAAGTAATGGGCTATATTTTATCCCGGTATTCCCACGGGATAGGCCACTACGCGGATAAGGCGACTCAAACCGAAGCGAAGCGAGGGGTGGTTATTAGTTCGTAATAAAAATATTAATGTTTAATTCTTTTTATTGACAGATGCAAAGAAGACTGGACAGATGAACTCTATGGCTCCAAACTCCTGGGGCTAACAAGATGACGCCGGCTGGTCTTTTGGTCTTCTGTTCCGTACTAACAAGAACGTTATGCGTCATCGCTCCACAGATACCAGGTAATATTATAAATGCGAAAGTAAGTCTGTTTGTTTGTAATGCTTTCACGCTTAAACCACCGAACCGATTTCGAAAATTCTTTCACCAATGGAAAGCTATAATATCAGAGAGTAATATAGGCTATATTTTATCCCAGTATTTCCACGGAAACGGGAACTACACGGGTAAGGCAATTGAAACCGAAGCGTAGCGTAGGCGGGTTGTGGCGGGCGGTAGCTAGTCGTTAATATCTTTGAGTAGTCATTTACAATGAGTAAGAAAGGTTGTTTTCCGTGTGGTGACGGAGTAAGAATACAATTCACCACTTCCTATCTTGCCCGTGGATGTCGTAAAAGACGACTAAGGGATATAATATCACATAACGTATGTGTAAGAGAAGGAAAACTCGAAATGAAACCCTATACCAACATGTCTACGCGGTCGCCGCCTTCTGTGAGGCCGTAATCTCACAGAAGGAGGCGGCGGATCGTGTGCGAGTAGAGCTTCTATTCGGCGACACGTTCCGCCGCTGGCGACTCGGGCGGCGCAGGCGCGAATATCTGCGCCTAATGCCGCCCTAGCCGAGGCCGCGGGTGATCGGACCGGGGAATTGTCCGTCACCCGCAGAGAGGCTGACCGCGCGATGGCGACCGACGTCCCAGTACATCGAGAGGTGAGGTTACCCGAAAGGGTGTTCCGTCGGGCCTACCACTGATGACAAGTCACATCTGCTCCGGTGGTCGGCCCAACAACGAGGTGACGTGGGTACGGGTGGGTTATGGGCCCGCGCGCCGTCCTTACATCGCCCCGGACGGACAGGACCGCGCGTGCGCTTACCATAGCCCACCCATAAAAAAAAAAAATACCAACATGTCTGACCAGCATGGTATAGTAAGTCAAATTCCCTCCCATTACGGGGGAGGCCCGAGCCCAACAGTGGGATGTATATGGGCTGCGATGATGATGATGAAGAAAGGTTGTGGTGAATTGAAATTTCAGTCCATTGTCACACGAAAAAAGAGAAATATTCCTCACGGGAATCGAATTCACATCACTCGACATATATTTATTTTCATTAATACCAGTCACAATAAGGGTTTAGTCGAAAAGTATTTGCGTTACATATCCAATAAAATAGAAGTTGATAGCAATAAGACGTACGCATAGTGATTTTGTCAAATTCCTTTTGAGACTCGAAGGCAATAATGAAATAAGAAAAAAATTTGCACAGGAAAGCTTTCAAGAGGCCAAATCTTAACACGCATTGGAAACCAATTTTCTCTTTTACCTTATATCGTAACTGCTTACGTAATACAAAGAAAGATTCAAATGTTGCAAATGAAACAAGCGATACTAGTACCTTTATAATCTTATTTATATACTAGCAACCCGCCCTCGCTTCGCTTCGGTTCAGTCTTTCCTGCGTAGTTCTCGTTCGCGTGGGAATACTGGGATAAAATATAGCCTAGTTTACTCCCTGATATTATAGCTTTCCATTAGTGAAAGAATTTTGAAATCAGTCCAGCCGTTTTGAAGATTACCCAGACAGACAGACAGACAGACAAAAAAAATATTAAGTGTATTTTAGGCATATGTATAGTGCAAATAACCGTGTGAGTATGAAAAAAAGCCTATTATTTTGACATTACAAACAGACACTCCAATTTTATTTATTGGTATAGATTAAATATAAAAAATAACTTGTTTTTTTTGACAATAAGCAAGTCATTTGACATGATATATCATCATCGTCTCATCTCAGCTTATACACGTCCCACTGTTGGGCTTGGGCCTCCTCCACTATGGGAGGGAAATTGACCTTCTATACCACGCAAGTCCGACGCGTTGCTATAGGGCTTTGTTCCGAGTTTTCCTCCTCTTGCATAGATATTATACGCATTATATTCTTTTCTTATATCTTTAAACGAGCAATTCTTGTATATATATATATATATTCAGGATCTCGGAAACGGCTCCAACGATTTTGTTGAAACTTGGCATACTAGAGGATTCGGGCCCAAAAAATCGATCTAGCTAGGTTTTATGTATAGAAAATGTTGTTTTTGTCAGTGTTTTTGGCAGACAATATAATGACATTAAATTTTAAAAGAATATGAATTCAAATTTTGCCATCAATGTCATGAGTTACGATAGCTCAGTGGCGAAGTAGTCAGGTTTCATTTTATTTTTGACATCGGCGACAAACGGCGTCGGATCGAATCTCGGTGTTCTTATTATTCTCTTTTTGTAATTTTTTATATAAATTTCATTATTTATTTTTTTATTTTTTATTAATATATATCTAAATAAATGCTACAAAAATACTCCGAGTGAAGCTCGGTCAACCTGATATTGGTATTAAAGTTCAAATTGACTTTTAAGTATTATTACGAATCATTTGTTGAGTATAGAAAAGTGTGTTGAAATGGCAATGGGCAAGCCACATCGCGCGTCGAACCGACAACCGTTGGGGAAGAAAGGTTCTTGAGTGGAGACCACGAATCGGACGGCGCAGTGTAGGACGACCCCCCACTAGGTGGACTGACGACATTCTCAAAGTTGCAGGGAACCGTTGGATGCAAGTGGTGCAGGACCGTTCCGAGTGGCATACTCGTGGGGAGGCCTATGTCCAGCAGTGGACATCTGTAGGCTGATGGATGGATGGATGACAGAAAAGTGTCGTTTTTAGACCTTTTTAGGCAATTTTAGAATTTTTTCTCTGTGTCAGAATCATCCTCTTACGTCAAGGAATTTTCTAAAAAAAGAATTAGCGAAATCGGTTTAGCTGTTTTCGAGATTTGTGCTTAGCAATACATTCAGCGATTCTCTTTAGGATTCCGGACCCAAAGGGTAAAAACGGGACCCTATTACTAAGAATTCGCTGTCTGTCCGTCCGTCTGTCTGTCGCCAGGCTGTACCTTAAGAACCGCGGTAGCTAGACAGATGAAATTTTTACAAATTTTGTATTTCTGTTGCCGCTATAACAACAAATACTAAAAACAAAATAATGGCGCTCCTATACAACGAACGATATTTTTATAGATAATGGTACGGAACACTATGCGCGTGACTCCGACTCGCACTGTTTTTTTATTTATATTATATGTCGCAGCGTAACTACCTCTGACGTCATATCTTGATAGTTTTTAAGAATCAATCCATTACGGAAACGTCAAGTATTATACTTGGGTGTTTTTGATACAACGTTGGCAATGATTTTTGATGTTTGTCGTTTGACCGTTAACGTTTGAAATATTACCGAGCTTTCGTTGTTGAGAGCGGTCCGTTGAATACTCAGTTGAGAGCGAGACTTGAGGGCGAGCGGTCGTTGTTGCTGCCGTGTTGTATCAAATTCACCGCGTTTCCCTAACGTGTAAGTTAGCTGTCGGTATCTGTGTAATTAATGGTTATGATAGAAAAGTGTTAACGCTAATTGTTGAATACAGTTTAAAAGTAGCCATCCGAAGTATTATTTTATTCCCTCGCGATGTGTGACCGACCTGATAGTGATGCAGCACGGCGGCGCCCCCACCCCTTGATATATAGATACTTAAATGAATGAAAATTAATTATAAACAAAACATTTTTATTTTCTTGAAATATTTAGTATTGAAATGTAACCAAATCATGGCATTTACGTTATCATCGATTTACCTTAAATATGAAAATATGATGTTTCAAAGAACTTCAGAAGAATTTACTTCCGTTTATCACGATATTATAGTATTTTTCATTCGTTTTTAATGGAAATCGGTAGCGTTTAGCGTGTATTGGGTCAATATATTGGGTTAATACTTTATCCGCGTAGCAAGAAGTTTGTAGCTATATACCCATTATGAAGATCGATTTCTATTATTACAGGATTTAGTACAGCAACTATATAAGACTTATAATACGTGGTAGGACCACACTGTCGACAGTTATCTGTCTACAGCCGCGGGCCGGTCCGTCCGGGGCAGTACCACGCTCTCGTAGAAAATCAACGTCTGAGTAGTAGCAATTTCGGTGAGCGAGAGAGCCGGAAGCCCAACTTTCTGAGGGTGTTTGCGTGTAGAGGGTTTTTATGGTGCCTTTAGTATCACCGAGCCTCAATGCACGCATTCACACTCCCTTCACTTTCTTCGCGGTAGGCAGCGGCCTTGTAAAGGTCCATGAGCGGCAGCAACACTTATCATTAGGTGTACTGTTTGCTCGTTTGCCACTGCTTGCAATAAAAAAAAACTTAATATTGACATTGATGTTTGATATTAATTAAATATGACAGCGAAAAAGTAATTATGATTTGGCATGTAATAATTTTGCCCCGTGGTGATAGATTAAAAATATAATTCACCGTGGGTGTCGCAAAAGACGACTAAGGGATACGATATACATATAATATTTACACAAAAGATGCAATTCTCAAAATAAAACCTTATACATACACGTCTCTCCAACGTACTATAATAAGTGAGTTGCCTTCACATTATGGAGAAGCTTCGATGTCGCTGATGTGATAAATGTTTTTTTTTCAAATAAAAACTGTGCGCTTACGAATTTATACTATGTTAAAAACATATTAACAAACAGAAATATTGGATATCAATGGTTTCCCTTGAGCTGGAAAACGGCACTTGTCAGACCTATCCCTAAGAAATCGAATGTCTGCGAAATAGGTGACCTTCGCCCCATTAGCATACTGCCCTGCTTATCAAAGATCTTAGAGAAAGTAGTGGTTTCACAACTGAGAACATATATTGAAACACATGATATTCTGCCAGATCGGCAATCTGGTTTCAGGAAGGGTCGTAGTACTACCACCGCAGTTTTAGATGTCATGGATAATATGCTAACAGCTCTGGACGAGGGTAAGGGATCACTGCTTGTCTTATTGGACTTCTCCAGGGCATTTGATTCTATCAACATTCCGTTGTTGCTCTCGAAATTAAAGTATTATGGTTTTGACAGCAATTCTATTGATTGGTTCAATTAATATCTGAGTGGTCGTTCCCAGTTTGTTGAGGTGCATAATGCTGACGGCATATCTAATAGGTCAGCTGTATCTTCAATTAGTAGAGGGGTACCACAGGGATCAGTGATCGGCCATCTGTTGTTTATTTTATACAGTGCCGATATCGCCGAAGTGATAAAGCACTGCCAATTTCACATCTATGCTGACGATGTCCAAATATATCATAGCTTTAAGCCTATTAATACACATTTGGCAGTGACACGTATTAATGAGCATTTATGTAATAATTACAATTGGGCTCGTCGCAACTCATTGACACTGAACGCTAATAAAACTAAATATCAAATTGTCAACCATGATCCTATTTTGTGTGTTTACAATGAGCGTATAATACGTGTTAATGAATCGCGCAATTTGGGTGTAATTATGGATGACGAGCTTCGTTTCGAGAGGCACATTGCGGAGGTTGTGAGGAACTGTTTTTATCGTAAGATTTTATATAATATACGCAAATACATAACCAGAACTCTCCGTGAGACGCTAGTGGAGTCCTTAATTTTGTCCAAATTCAGTTATATGGATGTAGTCTATGGTCCTCGTTTATTGGAGAAAACTGAAAACCTCATACAAAGGGTACAAAATGCATGTGCAAGATTTTGTTATGATATTCCTCTAAGGAGCCATGTAAGTCCTTACCTGAACCAGTATAACAGCCTCAAAATGAAGGCGAGAATATATATGCACCTGACCACATTACTGTTCGGGATTATAAAGGGCAAGAAGCCAGATTATTTGTATTCCAAATTAGAATGGATGACCGAGAACAGTAAGTTTCCCAAGAGATTAATGTCTTTTCCCTTACATAATCGCTTTCATAGAACTACTGCTTTCCATGGCAGTTTTAAATATAGTGCTACTAAGTGCTGGAATAATTTGCCACCACCTATACGGAAATTGCCTGGTATTCACTCCTTTAAAACTAACCTTAAATGTCTGATGATAGCACAACAAAAGTCTAGTTCTTAGCCTATTTTGTAGCGGTTGTTTTATACAGATTGGGATAATCTTTCCGTACTTTTACTCCCTCTTGATAATGTGATGCTTAATTATTGTTATTTTATATTATTTTATTATATTTAAATTATCATATTAATTTTAATGCTATTTTAATCGTTTTGACTTCTTATAATAACATAATAATTATTCAATGACTATTCCTTTTATTTATTTATTTTTTTTAAGTACATAACTTGACTGTAACATACCAATGTTTACTGTGTTCATCTGATCATTTCAGACTTTTAAAATGCAGATTTCAAATAGTGTTGATTTGATTCAAATGCTGTTGTTATTGTTACTAATATGACTATTTACAATTTTGAAAAATCTATGAACCTATTTAATGTAGCTCCTCTGTACTTGCACTTCTTGTGACCTGTAACTTAAGACTAGTTAGGCTGCAGCTGAAAATCAGCGCTGCAAGTTTATGTAGCATAATTATGCTGAGCTGTTGCCTTTTGGACACTCATATTATGAATTTCATTTATGTATACTATGAATATTTCAATCATCAATATTTTTTCGTCTTCGTTTTTATAACACTTGTGTACCTATATTTCTATGTCAGGCATGTAACTATAGTGTCCAATAAATCTTATTTTCTTTCTTTCTTTCTTTCAATTACATCAAGTTTTAAAATTTTGCTTATGGAAACTATGAACAATTGTATGTAAATCGAATCTATACTAAACAGTTCCAGTATTCTGTGCAGTAGGAGTGAGATAATTGGTATCGTATAAGATACCTAGGAGATAATCAACATCTCAACCCATACACGTCCCACTGCTGGGCTCAGGCTTCCTTCCCTGTGGGAGGAACTTTAACTTACTATACAGGCAAGAGAGGGGTTGGCGAATTGTATTCTTATTCTATCACCAAACGGACAGACTGTTTAATTTAATAAACATTGATAAACTTAAAGTTTATTAATTTATATCTTACGATAAACTAAATGGATTAAATATTATGGAAAATAGGATTTAATTTGAAATTTCTTAAATCATTATCCTTATTAATATTATAAATGCGAAAGTAAGTTTGTTTGTTACGCTTTCACGCTTAAACTACTAAACCGATTTCAAAAATTCTTTTGCCAATGGAAAACTATAATGTTAAGGAGTAACACATTATCACACACATATATGGTATTCCCACGGGAACAGGAACTACGCGGGTAAGGCGGATGAAACCGAAGCGAAGTGAGGGTGGTTTGCCAGTAGGGTATATTTTATCCAGGTATTCCCACGGGAACGAGAACTACGTGAGTAAGGCGACTGAGACCGAAGCGAAGTAAGGGCGGGTTGCTAGTACATTTATAAATCATTCTCTTTAGACTAATATATCTCTTATATAGCGTAACATAATTCTACAATGAGTTATTTACACAAGAACTTTACGGCGAATAGTTTAAAATTAGTTCGAAATATTGCGTGTAATAGAATTCCATACATAATTACATTTATTTATTATTTCAACGAAAATAATAACGTTTTTCGGTACCTGTCTCATAAATTTCTTTAGTCTTTACTGTTCAGATTTATTACATTACATATTATTTATTACCTAGTTGCTAGTAATTTCATAGGTTATATGAAATTTTTGAGTAAAGAAATTTTAACTAAACATAATACTTAAAGTGTATTTATTTTCAAAAGAAAACAGTTTATCATAAAATTTGTTATATAATTTTAGATTTAGAGAGGGAATTTATTAATAAAGTGTCTAAACACGGGGTAGCGTGTCAAATTAAGTTCAAGTGGAGAGAACTGGTAAGTCATACCGTGTGTAAGTTTACAGACTCTTTCGCCCCATTTTAATTTTTTCATAACTCTAAGATTATTTAACATAAACACAAGTCAAATGTTGAGGTTCAGTTCATTGAAGAAATTATTTAATTTATGAAAATAATTCTACTATTGAACAATTCATATTTATAAATAGCATACATTTTCGTTGTAGCAGAAAGACAAAACAAATTGTGCTTTAAATTTACCAAGAATGTTTTACGTTTTTGTAATAAAAATAGTAGGGATTGTCTACAGAAATTGGCACCCATTTATATCTCAAGTTTGTTATCAGTGACATCTATAATCACACCATAATAATCATAATATTAAACCTGAAACCTATTTTCACATTCGTGTTTTTTCGATGATTGTTTTCAACACAAATCCCTTTAGAGGCAATTCTTTGAGTTGTCAATTCTAAGATCGAACCATTATTTTTTTTATTCTGTAATGTATTAGCAACCAGAGAGATGGTAATAATAATTATGCTGTAATGATTAAAATACCAACTTACTATGACAAATGTCGTGATTTCGATTTCTATGCAAGACAGTACTTTCTACAATCCACATATTATTGTTCTGAGTCTGGATTCAATTTATAGTTTTAAAGCGATCACGAGTTCACTACTAGAGCAGCCATTATTCTCTCAATCCCTTTGAAGGAAGGGCTCCACGCAGCTACTGCAAGTTATCGCAATAGTAGTATAGATTTGACAACTCTATATGTAAAAAGAGTAGGCGTAAATGGGACGCAGATGTATAACTAAAGTCTCATGAAAGTGACCGTTAATGTCGAAATGTTATCTGTTATGGATATTACTCAGCACTTTTATTTAGATAGAAAAGTGATTGATAATCCTAAGTAATTAATTCAAAGGAATTTATTTGGCTTTCAGTAATAAAATACATTCCTATTTTTTAGTCGTAGTTTCCTTGTCGTCGTAGCACATACACGTCCCAATGCTGGACTTGTGGGCCCTCCCCAATTCGAGAAAAAATTACCTACGTCAGTAATACATGTTGTTATAAGATATTATTTTGAATTTTCCTTCTCTTGTATAGATATCATATGTATATTAAATCCCTTAGTTGACTTTTACGACATCCATGAGTAAGATAGAGAGTGATGAAATGTATTCTTATTACGTCACTGCTCACAATGTTATCCGTGTGGTGGCGGCACAGCAGTTATGGGGTCACGCGCCGTCCTTGCGTTGCCCCGATTGAGTGGACGGAGTGCATGCTGATCATAGCCCGCCTAGAAAGAACAAGGGTACTTTACATTTAAAATTGACAGACACAATTTACACCAACGCACAGGCTGAGGACTGGTCACATGCCATTGAAAAAATTGCCTTTCTTATGCGGAAAGCTGATACACCCAACTGTGATACATGTGGAGTTGTTGAGGGTGTGTATCACTTACTTGTGGAATGTGTCCGCTTTCAGCAAGAGAGGTTAGTGCCTAAGTTGATGTATGATTTAAATTGGTTGAACGTCGTGTGGCATAATTTATTAATTTTTTTATTTATTTAAGACAACACCCTGCACTAAGGAAATAATCCTTGTATTGCGGGGGACTTTACAAACATATAATTAACGGACACAAATTACATCCAGACTCAGAACAACAATTTGTGGATCGCACAAATTGTTGTCCCGCGTGGGATTCGAACCCCGACACTGGCGCTGTAGGTCGCTATCTTAACCACTATGCCATTTGTGCAGTCAAATAATGATATTATATTGGCTGAGCCTACGTCTGACGCTGCTAAACAACTATTTAAGTCTACTGAGTCTAAGCCAACAGAGATGATAAATCCCTTATTTTTCCTTTTCATACTAGTTTTAAGCTGTTTGTAATTTTTTAACTATACTCTTTGTATAATACAATGGGACTGGCATGTTCTTTAATAAAAGTCCCCAAATTAAATAAGAATAAAATAAAAGATACACCAAAACGTAGGACAAAATTTTGTTGAAATTGATGAATCGAATCCACGGTATTTGACACGGTACATTGATACAGACACTGCCATCTGCATTCGAAAAATAGAACACACTTTAAACTACAAAATATTGATGCAATCTATTTAAGACTTTTTATTTTCAAACTCGAGAAATTAAAGTAAAAGAGTCTTTACTTAACAAACAATAATGGGAGCTTTCCTAATTCTCTTCAACGTGTTCCAGTATTGTGTAGGCAGGAAAAAGTCACCCTAATTACTAATTAACTGTATTTTTTAAGCTTTTGGCACTGTCTCTTTAGATTTTAAGCGTTTTCTCACAGAAAATTACTTTAAATTTGTCGTACTTTCTATGTTATTTAAAAAAATATGTGACGGTTTTTGTATTTAACATTTTTTAGTTAAAATAGTAAAAAAGGGGTAATTAGGTTTAACATTTTTTCGTCTGCGAATAGTATTTTTAATTTTTTGTTATTTATCTATGGTGATGGGTCCATCATCTGATTATCTTAGCTCAAGTACCTTCCATTGCTGGGCTAGAACCACCTCCAGAACATGACAGTAGGTAAGTTGACCTATTATACCACGCTGGTCGATATACCTACCGTTTTATATGGAGTTTTACTTTTCTTTTCTGGGATTACACATACCACCGAGGTCAAGGAAGCGGTAAGAGTGGTCAGTCTAAAGGTGTTAGGAAGTGCGGGTGATGGATTATACCCCAGTGCAATCACCCGCAGCCTTGGCTAATATGATGTCACATTATCGCATCATCATCGCAGCCCACATACGTCCCATTGTTGGGCTTGGGCCTCCTATGGGCCTATTACATTCCTTAGTCGTCTTTTACGACACCCAAAGGTAAGATAAAGGGGTGGTGAATTGTATTCTTATTTTGTCACCATGTGGAGAGATAGACTTTTTTCCATGTCTTAAATACTGTATTTATTTTCTATCAAAACTCTCAACTAAAATTCACGACGAGTTTCACGAAACGCAATTACGATTTTAACTGGATGACGTCTAGACGTTAAACGTCTAAGAAAATTTAAGAAATCTTTTTAAGATAACTTATAATAATTTTGTTTTTATTTTGTCAATCATAGAGTATTTTTTTTTAAATCTTCAACTATTTTTGTTAAGTTGTTTATAGGGTATTTTTTTAATCTTCAACTGTTTTCGTTATTGACATTTTCATTAATCCATTTCATATATTCATTTTCGGTGGTAAATGTTTTGTAAGCTTTTAATTTTGTATGTTATTATTTTTTTTTTATTATTTATTATTATTATATTATTATTATTATTGTATTTAAATACAATTACCATACCTTATATTATCCGCGGGTGGTTAATTAAGTTGAAATAAGGTTTCATTTCGATTTTTAACTTACTTATATGTTATATGCATATTTTATATCTAAGTCATCTTATACAACAATCTCGGTTAAGATAAGTTATTTTATGAATGAATGAAATACCTTACGGGGGGGGGTATTATTAGAAACCTATATTAACTTAATCGACCAGTGTGGATAGTAGATGTACTTTTTTAGGGTTCCGTATACAATGGGTAAAAACGGGACCCTATTACTAAGACTTCGCTGTCTGTCCGTCCGTCAGTCTGTCACCAGGCTGTATCTTAAGAACCGTGATCGTTAGACAGTTGAAATTTTTACTAATTATATTGGCAATATAACAACAAATACTAAAAACAAAATAAAATGAATATTTAAGGGGGCTCCCATACAACAAAGGCGATTTTTTTATCCTTTTTATAGACAATGTTACAGAACCCTTTGTGCGCGACTCTGACTTGCACTTAACAGTTTTTTATTGCAAACGTTTTTATCATCATCATCAAAACTAGGTGGTTATGAGCTTTCCGTGTAGTGACAGAATAGGAATACAATACATCAACTCCCTATCCACCTCGTTATATAATTTTTTGAAAAAATTCATAAGAATCAAAGTTGTAGGAAATTTAATGATCTACAATTTGATTCTATAATTTTTTTTTTGCTAAATTCGATAATAATCGAGATACAGACGAATTATACATTAACCTCATTTTTGCAATTATTTGCAGTTATATCCATAAATATTGATTGTACGATGAAAATTATGAGAACCAAAGTTGTAGAGAATCAAATTGCAACAACTTTGGTTCTTATAATTTTTGTAAAAAAATAATAAATAAAGGAGATATAGCTAAAAAAAGGTTTGACCTTCAAACCAATATGGCGGCTAACGCACCGGTCGGATTTGGTCTAGTTTTTGGTTTTAAGCTATTTATGACCCCCCCTAAACATTGGTGCAAAAAATTTCTGGCTATAATTAATTCCAGGTTATTTTTGAGCTACCCCGACTGGGCTATATCGCCTCACAGGGAATATGTACAATTGTACATATAAGTTATAAAGAAGTTTTATAATCAAACTAGCAACACGCCCTCGCTTCGCTTCGGTTTTAGTCGCCTTACCCGCGTAGTTCCGGTTCCCGTGGGAATACCGCGATAAAATATAGCCTATGTTATTCTCTGATATTATAGCTATTCATTGGTAAAAGAATTTATGAAATCGGTTTGGGGGTTTACGCGTGAAAGCGTAATAAATAAACTTACTTTCGCAATTATAATATTAGTAAGGATATTTCTTTTTTGTCAACAGATTTCAAAATCGGTGACAAAAAGATCATCAATGGCCCCTTCTGGTCCGAAGTTTTCACAGAGACTTATGAAGACCACGAAGAAGATATCTCAACTACTACTTCAGAGCCCTTACCTTTCTTTGAAGACGATGCTTCTACTAATAATGTAACTGCACAGCTTAGCAGTCGGGTTCATTTACATTGTAGAGTTCATGATTTGGGTGAAAAAACGGTAAGTGTTTAACTCGTTAATACTTAATAAAATATCTATAAACTAAAAATAATATTCCGTTTGTTGACGGAATAAGAATACAATTCACCACTTCTTATCTTGCCCGTGGATGTCGTAATAGACGACTAAGGGATATAATATGTACAAACCATCTGTAAAAGAGAAAGAAAACTCGAAATGAAACCCTATATCAACATGTCTGACCAGCATGGTATAGTACGACGTCCTCCCCGAGGGGGGGACGTCGGTCGATGAGGGGGTCCCCAAGTAGGGGGTATTCCGTCGGGCCGACCACTGATGACAAGTAACCCTGCTCCGGTGCTCGGCCCAACGACGAAGGCGACGTGGTGTTCGGGTGGGTTGCGGGTGTATGTGCTTACGCCCCTCTGTTGCCCCGGATGGAGTAGTGTGAGGAGTGCGCCGATCGCAGCCCACCCCCCCAAAAAAAAAAAAAGCATGGTATAGTAGGTCAAATTCTCTCCAATTGTGGATGAGGCCCTGAGCCTAACAGTGGGACGTATGTGGACTGCGATGATGATGATGAAACTAAAAATAATATTCCGTGTGATGACGGAATAAGAACAACCCCAACAGTGAGCCGTATATGAGCTGTGATGATGATGGTGATGATGATGAAAAATAATATCAGTAACATCTATATCTAGTGACGGAGTACCATTCATTCATCATTCATTTCAGCCTATCGCTGTACATTGCTGGGGGTAGGCCTCCCTCATATTACGCCACAGGGTACGGTCCTGTGCTGCTTGCGTCCAACGACGCCCAGTAACTTTCATCAGGTTATCAGTCCACCTAGTGGGGCGGTATCCTACACTGCGTCGTTCGATACGAAATTACCACTGAGAATCTTTCCTCTCTAGCGGTTGTCAGTTCGTCGACTGATGTGACCTGCCCATTTCCACTTCAAGGAGTAACATTGTAATCTACCAATCTAATTCTTGCCAATAGGTGTCGTAAAAGACGGCTTAGAGATAGAAAGTCATCTATGCAACAGTGTAAAAATACAAAATAAAACCCTATTATTATCTTTTATACCTATATAAATTTCTTGTGTACGTCACTGAACTTCTCCTAAACGGCTGGACCGATATTTATGAAATTATTCGTGTGTGTTCAAGGGGTTTCGAGAATGATTTAGATTCACAATTGGACCCGATAGGTGGCGCTTATTTATACAAAACAACGTCTGTTGGGTCAACTAGTAATATATAAAACCTTACCCCCCTTAAACCCTTTTGACTTGACCTGCTATATTTTCTATGGTATAATAGATCAATTTTCATTTTTTGTAGGGCAAACTCGACCCCAATAGTGCGACGTATTTAAATTGAGATGATAATGGTGATGAGAATTTATAAATTCAATTATCTTGATAATATTAAAAAAAGTTTCACTGTATGGCGTAGTGGTTAAGATACCTACAGCGCCAGTGTCGCGGGTTCGAGTCCCATGCGGTGCAACACTTTATGCGATCTACAAATTTATGTCAGTTAATTATATAATTGGTAAGGTCACCGCAATATAACCGTGGTCGGCCCAACGACAAGTGCGACGTGGGTACGGGTGGGTTATGGGCGCGCGCTGTCCTTTCGTCGCCCCGGACGGAATGGACCGCGTGTGCGCTTATATAGGCCACGCATAAAAAAAAGGGTGTAGTATTTATATAAAAAAAAAAGCGAAAGCTCTATAAACACTGAATAGATTTCAATAAAATTAAGCACAAAATTAGGTTATATTCTCGAATAACACGTAAGCCAATTTTATCCCGGATAATGTATAGTTCCGAAGCCGAACGAAAATAAATATAGTAACATAATTACTCTTTGAAGTACACTAATTAATAATGTTACGCGATAATCACTATTTATTATGCAAATTATAAATAACTAGCATTCTGCCTTCGGTTCGCATCGGTTTCTGTCGTCTTACCTGCGTAGTTCCACTTTCCGTGAGAATACCGGGATAAAATATAGCCGATACTTCTTGATATTATAGCTTACCATTGGTGAAAGAATTTTTAAAATTGGCACAGTAGTTTTTCAGTTTATTCATTACAAACAGGCACACAACAACACAAAAATACAAATTTTTCCTCTTTATAATATTACTAGCTGACCCAACCGATTTTGTTCTGATTAAATTTAAAAAAACAGCAGCGCCACCTACCGGGTCCAATTGTGAATCTAAACCATTCCCGAATTCCCTTGAACACACACAAAATATTTTATCAATATCGGTCCAGCGGCTTAGGAGAAGATCAGTGACATACACACAAGAAAATATATAAAAAAATATAGTGTAGATGAATGGTAAAATTAAAAAAAATCATCCCTTACAATTTTCTGGCATTTATTTTTACACTCGACCTTGAGTACAACAGGCATTACTACCCTTCCGCCCACAGCTGAACGTAGACCTTATACGAGAATACCACTTAAAAAGTTTCTGTGCTTCATGTAACCAACGGCTCTTTACAAGTTTCAAGTTTCCGTTAGTTCGATCGATGGGGCGCACCCCTAATATTATATACCAAATGCGACAGATTTTATTTTGTTATATCTTTAAAAGGCAATAATATCAATGCTTATGAAATATCAGATTTTTTAAATCATACAAGTCCCACTGTTGGGCTTGAACTCCTTCACAATGGAAGGAAAAATGATCTAATATACCACGCTAATCAGGCGGGTTGAGAAAGGTATTATTTCGAGATGCCTTCTCTTGTATAGATATTGTATTCATGTTATAATCCCTTAGTCATCTTTTACGACACCCACGGGCAAGAAAGGAGGTTGTGAATTGTATTCTTACCTTGTCACCATACCGAAGATTTTCAAATACAGTTAACTTTTAAATAAAACTAATATTAAATTGTCTTGCCAGATATCCTGGGTACACCGTCGAGGTGAGGAACTCCACCTACTCTCTTTCGGACGCCACACTTACTCTGCTGACTCCCGTTACTCTTTAGCCTTTGAACATCCAAACGACTGGCGATTACTGATTCAGTATGTTAGCGAAAGAGATGAAGGCTTTTATGAATGTCAAATCTCGACACATCCTCCATTAGTAAGAAGAGTACATCTTACTGTTGTTGGTAAGTTTTTAAATGATTTTAGAAGTACTTTTAAGCAAATTTTGACTTATTTACCCGAAAAATCCCAAAGGATCATTGGGAGAATGATGGAAAGACATAAAGAAAAGCGACAGAAGCCAATAGACACACAATGGACTAAATAGAGTTTATAGAAATTTAATTTAAAAATATAGGAATAGGAATAAGTAAGTTTATACGTTATTAATTATTAACTTAATTAGTATTTAATAAATTGTTATAATGATGTAAAACTTAAATGATAACAATGATCACTTATTAGACGTCAGACATCTTAGTCATTCCGTGTCCATGAACGCTGAATATTTGAAACGTCGGCAAATTAAAAATCATATAAAAACGTGTTAAAATACGTAAAAATATAAGATTCTTTAGCCATTAACAGAACGAGGGTTATTCACTACTATAAAAAAGACTAATAAGACGAACAGCAATTTGTACGCTTGAGAAATTTTAGAGTGCAAAGTTTACCAATATGCTTTGTATCAGCTTGGTCGACTAATACTATGTAATATCTTCTTGCCAAGTATAAAACACAAGCTGCGATATGAAATTGCTGGCATGCAAATTGTTGTCTCAAAGAATATGAATTTCTTATGCGATGCACGAACGCTGACAGCAGGTGCAATTGTATTTGTTCTAAATTATGCATTGCTTCGTTGCATTTTATCTATTCAGCTAATTTTTTTTTATGTATTTAATGTTATAAAAAAAGCATGAAAGAATCACCATCATCATCTCAGCTCATATACGTCCCACTGTTGGGCTCGGACCTCTTTGATTATGGGATGTTGTTTTAAAATGAAATTATTTTTTTGGATCGGGCAATCAAAAATCAAATACAAACGCGATAAAATCTGTAAAATAGTCTCATTTATTACTAGCAACCCGCCCTCGCTTCGCATCGGTTTCAGTCGCCTTACCCGCGTAGATCCCGTTCCCGTGGAAATACTGGGATAAAATATAACCTATGTTACTCCCTGATATTACCTATAGCTTTCCATTGGTGAAAGAATTTTTGAAATCGATTCGTTGGTTTAAGCATGAAAGCGTAACAAACAAACTTGCTTTCGCATAATTTTATAATACTAGCAACCCGCCCTCGCTTCGCTTCGGTGTCAGTCGCAATAGTTCCCGTTCCCGTGGGAATGTCTGGATAAAACATATCCTATGATACTCCCTGACATTATAGCTTTCCAATGGTGAAAGAATTTTTGAAATCGGTTCGGTGGTTTAACCGTGAAAGTGTAACAAACAAATAAACAAAATTACTTTCGCATTTATAATATTAGTAAGGATTAGTAAGGATACTAGCATAAAAATAAGAAATTAGAATTAACAAGATGGCGAATTTCAAAATGGCCGTCATATAGATAAGATTTTGCTTTATTAAGAGACATATAAAAGTTTGTTTTTAATTTTTCTTTCGAGAGTAAAAATGCTAGGTTAAAAACATTTTTGTTAAATATACCCCCAGGCTTTGCCCTCAATGATTACATGCAAAGTATAATATTAATTCAGCATCATAATCTCAGAAATGAGACTACTACTAAATTTTATGACCGTGTAGCTTTATGAGAGTTTTCTAGGCCGCAGGTAGATAGTAGGTATGCCAGAAGAAATGAGGCTTATTAATAGAAACAAGACATGTTTTCATTTTTGGGGTTCCGTATCCAAAGGGTAAAAATGGGACCCTATTATTAAGACTTCGCTGTCTGTCCGTCCGTCTGTCTGTCACCAGGCTGTATCTCAAGAACCCCGATAGCTAGACAGTTGAAATTTTTACAAATTATGTATTTCTATTGCCGCTATAACAACAAATACTAAAAACAAAATAAAATAAATATTTGAGTGACGTGACTCTCCTATACAACAAACGTGATTTTTTGCCCTTTTTTGCACAATATCGATAATGGCAACAGGTAGGCACTTGAAATATAGGAATGGCAATATATTTGTGTACCTACTGTTGTTTACCTAGTCATTAGTATGGAACCCTTCGTGCGTGATTCCGACTCGCACTTGGCCGATCTTTATACAGGGGATTTCATTAATAACGTCCTCGGTTGTAACAACTTTTAGCTTATAGCGACGTCGAACTTGGATCCCTAGAATTTTTTTTTTTATTTAAGACACCACCCTGCAGCACCCTAAGGAAATAATCCTTGTATTGCGGGGGACTTTACAAACATATAATTAACGGACACAAATTACATCCAGACTCAGAACAACAATTTGTGGATCGCACAAAGTGTTGTCTCGCGTGGGATTCGAACCCCCGACACTGGCGTTGTAGGTCGCTATCTTAACCACTACGCCATCTGTGCAGTCAAGCCAATTTAAGGCATACTTTGGTAGGAAATTCATGCGGTAATAGCGACTCCGGATATAACGCCCAATTCGGGTATACTGACTTGTTTTTATGAACTATTTGGGACAGATTCCTAGAAATTCCTTGCGGATATTGCGACTGAGTCGACAAAGGCACAAAGTCTCGTTCATAAGCTTTAACTATTAAGCTTTCTTATCCTTTGTTTATATTCGCAGATGGTCAAATGCTTTGGTTGTGTGTAGCGTTATTTAGCATGTGCGCGAAGTTAAAATTATGAATCAGTTACATGGCTATTTCCAGTGAGTGAACAGTGTTTCTTAAACTTGTGAAAATGGCTCCTAGACGTACATTTACTGTTAAAGAAAAACTGATTTCGGATATAGAGACCTCCGGATATAGCGATGACATTAAAGTGGAACCTCCGCCGTCGTTATAACCGAAATACACTGTATTTTAGGCCATAATAGGTTTTTTGTTCGCATCTCATTATCATTATTATTTCAGTTTAATATAATATATTCCACTTCTGGGCTTGAGCCTTCTCCATAATAGGAGGAAAATCGGCCGACTATATCATACTGGTCGAATGTTTTGGAATTAGTTTTTGTTTTCGAATTTTCCTTTTTTTGCTTAAATCATCATCGTCATCATTGCAGCCCACATACGTCCCACTATTGGTCTCCTCCACAATAGGAGGGCATTTGACCTACTATACCATGCTAGTCAAACATGTTGGTATAGGGTTTTATTTCAAGTTTTCCTTCTCTTGCACAGATGCTATGTGCATATTAAATCCCATAGTCGTCTTATACGACATCCATGGGCGAGATAGGGATTGGTGAATTGTAATCTTACTCCGTCACCACACGGAAAACATGCTTTGCTTACATGTTATTTGCATATTATACCCTCAATGGTCTCATACGACACCGGCAGACAGCAAAGGGTGCATTGTATTTTTGTGTCCTCAAAACATGATTATTGTTTATATATGTTACCGGAAAAGTAAGTGGATTACATCATTGTATACAATTCCTAGGAAATGTGTATAATGCCTAAAATCGCACGGAAATGTGTAAAATAAATTATATTTGACACATTTCCTAGAAAATCTATACATTTCCTAAATATCAATCGGAAATGTAAAACATTTGAGATATCAATGGATACGCGGGGATAGCGGAGCGAGGGGAGGGTATTGCTTCGTCTGATCAGGGATAGGTTAGGTTAGCTTTAATTAGTAAGATTATCTTTCTGATTAAAGCTAACCTAACCTAACCTATCCTTGATCAGAACGGGTTTTATTACATACAGCATTATTTTTATACATTTCCTAATACGATATTGGAATTATATACAATTCCTAGGAATTGTACACATTTCCTAGGAAATTTATGTATTAAATAGTTTTTGAAACAATATTTTATACATTTCCTAAATAGCAGCTTTGGAATTATATAAATTTTCTAGGATTTGAATACAATTCCTCGGTTTCATACATTTCCGGTAACATACATATGATTAAATCAGCTTCTGCCCGCGATTTCGCCCGACACAAAAGTAATTTTTGAATGAAACTTTATCGAAATCTATTCAACGGATTATTCAATTGATTAAAAATAGTAAAATTCGCTATTATTCCAAGGGAATTAATGGGATAGAAAGTATGTGTTAATCTAGCGAACGATCTATATATGGGCCAGTTTTCATACAAATTTGTTCAACAGTTTACGAGTGAAAGAGTAACACATTCAACTATTGTAAATGTCGCACGTCATCATTTCAGCTCATATACGTCCCACTGTTGGGCACGAGTTTCTTCCAAAATAGGAGGGCAATTGATCTACTATACTTCCCTGGTCAGATGGGTTCATATAAGATGTTGGAATAGTATAGAGTGTTATAAAGTGAACGCAGCGCATAACAATTTAAAAAATGTAATAATTTATGGGTAGTGGCAGCAGAGGATGCAAAAAACCCGATGTAAAATAAGGAATATATATATATTAATACGTGAAGCAAAAACTATGCACCCCTTTTTACGAAAATAACATGCATGCATATGAAATTTGGTACAATTGAAGTATAGAATGAGTAGAAGTGCATAAAATTGAAATTTCATATAATAATGGATTAGAAATACATTAAATTAATTAAAAAGGCATTACTCACACTACCATACCATCGCTACACGCACACACACACACACACGCACACACATACATACCGACGCTTAAACACTTTTGTTTACCGTTAAAATCTCTGGTCCAACTGAATGTCTAACAATTATAAATATCTGGTTGACCGAGCTTCGCTCGGAATTTTTTTGTTGTATTTTTGTCGAATTTATTTAGATATATTTTAATAAAAAATAAAAATTAAATAATGAAAAAAATATAAAAAAATACAAAAAGAGAATAATAATAACACCGAGATTCGATCCGACGCCGTTTGAATGCCAAAACAATACTAAAAGGAAACTGCACTACTTCCCAACTGAGCTATCGTAACGCATGACGTTGACGGCAAAATTTCAATTCATATTCTTTTAAAATTTAATGTCATTATATTGTTTTGCTAAAAACACTGACAAAACAACATTTTCTATAAATAAAACCTAGCTAGATCGATTTTTTGGCCTCGAAATCTCTAGTATGCCAAGTTTCATCAAAATCGTTGTTGCCATTTCCGAGATCCTGAATATATATATATATATATATATTGCTCGTTTAAAGATATAAGATTATGATGACAATGTCTAATAGACATTTGTACTTAAATACTGTAATTATACATAAATATAATTAAAAGAAAATTGTGTAGCAGAAAAATTAATTTAAATGGCCGAATTTCGACTACTAGTTTAATATTAATACATGATTAATACTAGGGTGTGACTATATAAGTGACCAGCGTTCACATGAGAATTCGTTAATTTGGGTGTCGTCTTCGCCAGGTGTTCTTGAGTCATCGTTCTCTGTAGCCACCCATGTTGAGTGTTGCAATTGACATTACTATTGAGGCAACGCGACTAACGATGTTCCTGACTATTTAGACTAGAATATCTGATGACATTCTATCCCCGACACCTGAACGCTTGGCCGTCTGGCCATGTCCTGTCATCATTCAGGGCGGTGGGAGGAGGAGCGCATAGCGGCGTCTGCTCCTCCCTGATTGTGGCTGGCGGAGCGAGTCAGCGGACGCAAGCGCCTCGCGTGCCCGCTCCGCGGCTTCCTTCCTTGTCATGACAGCCTCACAGAAGGAGGCCATCGACGACCAACAGCTGTCGCTGCCGAGCATCTTGGAGATGATGGTCGACAGGTCTGTTATTCCCAGTTCCGTTGACAGGACGTGGTGCTGAGGCCCCTAGGCGGGGCATACTTCCAGTGTGTGGCGCGCATCGTCGATTCTCGCGCCACACTCATGACATCCTGGGGCCTCTACTCTTCCAAGTTGGTATAAGGTTTTCTTTCGAGTTTCCCTTCTCTTACATAGATGTTATATGCATGTTATATCCCAAGTCGTCTTTTACGATATCCACGAGCAAGATAGGGAGTGGTGAATTGTATTCTTACTCCGTCATACTATTACTACTAATAACATAATTCATTTCAGCTCACGTCCCATTACTTAGCACGAGCCTCCTCCGTAATAGGAGGGATATTAACCTACTATACCACGCTGGTCAGACAGGTTGGTATAGGGTTTTATTTCGAGTTTTCCTTCTCTTACATAGATGTTATATGAATATTATATCCTTTAGTCATTTCAGCTCATATACGTCCCACTGTTGAGCTCGAGCCTCTTCCACAATAGGGGGGAAATTCACCTTAGTATAGCATGCTGGTCAGACAGGTTGGTATAGGGTTTTGTTTCGAGTTTTCCTTCTCTTGCATAATAGATTTATTATATATCCCTTAGTCGTCTTTTACGATATCCACGGGTAAGATAGGGAGTGGTGAATTGTATTCTTACTCCGTCACCATATAAAATACTAGTAACCCACCTTTGCTTGGCTTTGGTTTCAGTCGCTTTACCCGCTTAATTCCCATTCCCGTAGAAATATCGATATAAAATATAGCCTATGTTACTCCCTGATATAATAGCATTCCATGGGTGAAAGAATTTTTGAAATCGTGTGAAAATGAGTTTAAGCGTGAAAGTGTAACAAACAAACTTACTTTCGCATTTACACCCAGACTCGGAACAAAAGTTTATTGATGGCACAAAGATCCTGCTTGGGAATTGAACCTCGAATCTTACACACCTCATCTATGCAATGCAGTCAATGTTTAGATTATTATACCATCTGCTTCAATTTTTACTAACAATCATTATTATCTTGGTTCAAAACAAATGGATTCATTTAAATTACTAATTGAACCGTCAAAACCTTCTGTTGGTTCCAACAGAAGGTTTTTGTGTCCATTCGAAACCACAAATTACATTTCGTTTCTACTTTTTGGTTCATGTAAATAAGGATCAAGGTAAATATAACGCCGTAAAATGAAATGTCGTTGAAGGGAACTCGTAATTAAAATGCCCCGTTTCAGTAAATAATATTATTATATCTTATTTATATAAAGTGGTCGCGATAGCTACCTATAATTATTTCTAAAATATTTTTGTGAAAGAACATCTGAGTATGAAAGTTTCGTGGTTCTGTTAATGAAAAACTTTGTGAGAAAATTATTATGAGGTTATAATTATTTTTAAAATCTTTGTCCATGTATTAAGTGAAAAGTTATTTTGAAAGAAAGAACAAATTTACAGTTGATTTAAATACAAGAATAAAATAACTGATGAAGTTGTTGCTCATTACATAACGTCTCCATCTCAGCATATTGCAAGTTAAAAGAACCTGCACTGATCTTCCGTAAAGGAGCTTTAATGACGTCACGGATGCTAACTGTGCGAGTCAACATCATAAAAGTTTTTAAAACATATATAAAATCAAAAATATAAACACATGAAGAAAAAAGAAAACGTAACGTTTTGACGCACTGTACGTTCATATTTTCCACTGTTGGGCTCGAACCTCATCTACAATAGGAAAGAAAATAATCGGAAATATCACACTGGTCAAAGGAGTATTTTTTTTGGGGTGGGCTAAGTTCTGTGTACTCATCGCTCGGCTCCGTCTGGGGCAACAGAGGGACCGCGTACGGCCCCGTAACACACTTTATAGCACGTCGCCTTAGTCGTTGGGCCGACCACCGGTGCAGAATGCCCTGACTTCAGTGGTCGGCCCGACGGAATACTCCGAGGGAGTACCCTCTCCTATCGACGTCCCCTTTCCAGGACGTCGGTCACCATTGGGAGGTCAGCCACTCCGCGGTTGACGGACTAAATGTCCGGTCCGTTCACCTGCAGCCTCTACTAAGGCGGCATCAGGCAAATGGTCAAACGGATATAAAGTTATGTCTAAAAATATAAGGTTATTTCGAGCGAAACTTGAAATAACCTTATATTAACCCTTGTGGTGATGTAGGAATACAACACAGCATCGCCTCTATTACTAGTTGGTGTTATAAAAGATGACTAAGGGATATGACATGCAGAAACAGCATTGCAAGAGAACAAAAACTTGACACAAAATCCTACAGCTGGTCAGAGGACCAGCGTGGTATAATAGGTAAATTTCCCGTCTGTTGTGGAGGTGGCTTGAACTCAGCGGTAGAACATGCGTAAACTGTAATGATTATGACGAATACAAAAATTTCATAATTTTCACAACTTTTGTGTGGTCTTATAGTTGTCACAAAATAAGAGGCCCGTTTTGACATTTGGTCTTACCGATGTAATTAGTCGGGAGCATTTCCGCAGGCTCGCTCCACGGCTCGTCGGCGCGGCGTCCGCCCTATCGTGGCTTATGCCGAACGTGGGCGGACCGAGCGCTGCGTGCCGACGGCTGTACGCGGGAGTCATCCGGTCGATGGCCCTGTACGGCGCACCGGTGTGGGCGGGGTCCATGACCGCCCAACTTAGGGCCCTTCTGTGGCGACCACAGAGGGTCACGGCGGTCAGGGCCATCCGCGGATACCGCACGGTGGCGACGGAGGCAGCGTGCCTATTGGCCGGGACTCCCCCGTGGGACCTGGAGGCGGAGATGCTCGCCGGACTATATCGGCGGGTGACGGGGGTGCGAGCGGAGGGCGGTGTGGTCTCGTTAAGCGATCTCACCGCCTGGCGCGTCGACGCCCGCCGAGACGTCATCGCCCGTTGGGCATTCCGGCTGGAGAGGCCTCGGTTCGGGGTGCGAACCGTGGAGGCCTTCCGGCCGGTGCTGATGCAGTGGTTGGAGAGGCGGCACGGGGTGCTCTCCTTCCGACTGGTGCAGGTTTTGACGGGGCATGGGTGCTTCGCCAAATACCTGCACAAGGTCGTTAGGAGGGAGAGTACACCGTCCTGCCACCACTGCGATTGCGACGAGGACACGGCGCGCCATACGCTCGAGGCCTGCGGGGCTTGGGCAGTGCAGCGCTGTGAACTCGTTGCAATCATCGGTACGGACCTGACGCTGCCGGCTATCGCTAGGGCGATGGTCGACAGCGTGTGGAATTGGGACGCGGTCGCAGCCTTCTGCGAGACAGTGATCTCGCGGAAGGAGGCGGCGGATCGCCTGCGCGAGGAGCGCAGCCTCGATGAGGAGATCCGCCGCCGGCGACTGGGGCGGCGCAGGCGCAACTATCTGCGCCTCATGCCGCCCTAGTCGAGGCCGCGGGTGACGTGACCGGGGATTAGTCCGTCACCCGCCGAGAGGCCGAACGCGTGAGGAAAGATCGACGTCCTCCCCGAGGGGGGGACGTCGGTCAATGGGAGGGTACCCCAATAGGGGGTATTCCGTCGGGCCGACCACTGTGCTCCAGTGGTCGGCCCAACGTCGAAGGCGACGTGGTTTTTGGGTGGGTCGCGGGAGTTGCTTGCTTAAGCCCCTCTGTCGCCCCGGACGGAGTGGTGCGGAGGCGCTCCGACCGAGACCCACCCACAAAAAGTAAAAAAAAAAACCGATGTAATTAGTGATGAACCATACGACTTGGTGCTCGATACTCACGATAAATCGATTCAAGTTTGCATGAGTATATAATCGATTTGAATATAATACATATTCAACTACACACACTTTACAATTTGGTAAAATTGTATACTTTACACTTTACAACTTTACATTGGATTAAAGTTCTGATTTGAAAATTTTACTTAAACTGTAATATTGTAGGTATTTTGAAATGATACAATGTTACGAATGGTAATTTTTCTATCATTTAATATTTTTGTTACAATAACATTCACTCAATCACAAAAATATCGAGAAAAAGTGCATCTTCAGTCAATCATTTTCTTAAGATGATGAGCCAAAATTGTGAGTTGAGCTATCGTCACCCGTATATATATTATTTCATTTTCATATTGTCAATATTGACCCGGACCAACTCCATCTGGTACCATTTGGGTCAACGATTACATTCCCAAGGAGGGTTGACGTCAGGCAGGCGGCCGGTCATAAAAGTCATTGCCGAAACTTTTTGCAATATGTCAAAACAGATGACATATTGCGTCGACCCCAAGTAATGGGGATAAGAGCAAGATGATGATGATTGTCAATATTGACGTCTCGAATTTTCATTAAAAATCATTACGCAGCTGGTGAAATTCTGTAATTAGTTGGTCTAAATACTGGTATTAAAATAAATAACACCGGCCAAGTATGAGTCCAGCTTAAAAAATATATCTTGATCGATTTATTTTTCCTTAACCGATTATTAATAGTCTGTGGACAATATGAAAAATCATTATGCCACAGCACTTAACCCAGTGGGCGGTACCCATCAATGAAAAATGTAAATGTTTTGAAAGTAATTTACCTTCAAAACATTTCGATCGGTAAAAAAATAGAAAACTTCTTGGGCGTGAAGTGTCAAAACGGGCCTTTTTTTTGTAACAACTATAGGCACACGCTAAAGAGTTATTTCCCGCTTTACGAATTTTAAAAGTAAAACTAAATAGAGATGTGCATCATCTTTTGGTTGAGTGTTTGCGGAATAAAGATGAGAGACATAAGCTATAAAACTCCACGTAAATACGTATTTATAGACTTTCTGACTCAGTCACTTTCTCACGTTGCTAAAATGTTTAGTGAATGCTTAGAATAATAACGTATAGAAGGATAGTGTCAATACTTCGAACGTTCGAAACATGAATCTCAAAATACTAATGACGCGCAGACGATTACACACGTACACATGCACACCACTGTACAAATTATGAAATCAAATTTTGTTTTTAATAACATAAATCGTCGAAATATTTTTAAAAGTAATGTTAAAAACCTTTTTAAGTTTTTCAAATGTGTTATGACACCATTGGAATGCACAAACCGTCATAAATACCTATTTATTTTTTAAGAGTTGCGTACGTACGTACAGTACAATGACTTGTACATTACGGAACGGTTCCGGCGTAAGCTCCATTAGGCTCCAATTGCAATGCTTCACTTTTTGTGCGCGAACTCACCTTTTTTTTTTTTTTTTATGCAAACGGTGGCAAACGAGCAAACAGTACACCTGATGGTAAGTGTTGCTGCCGCTCATGGACCTTTACAAGGCCGTTGCCTACCGCGAAGGGAGTGTGAATGCGTGCATTGAGGCTCGGTGATACCAATGGCACCACCAAAACCCTCCACACGCAATCACCCTCAGAAAGTTGTTCACCTTCTATACATTATTATTCTAAGAGTGAATGTTTAAGATTTTGGATTTTACATTTAAACTATTATTTTCAAGCTTTTCTTCTCTTGCATAAATATTATATGTGCATTACATCCTCTGCTCTCCTTTTACAATCGTCTCGTCGTCTCAGCTCATACACATCCCACTGTTGGGCTCGAGCCTCCTCCCAATAGGACGCAAATTGACGTACTATACCATGCTGGTCAGACATGTTGGTATAGGGTTTTATTTACATTTTTTCCCCTGCACAGATATATATGCATATAAATCCCTTAGTCGTCTTTTACGACATCCACGGGCAAGATAGGGAGTAGTGAATTGTATTCTTACTCCGTCACCACACGGAAAATTATATTTAACGTTTTAGAGTACGTTATTAATTTATAAGACATGTAATGCGTTCCAAATACACCTTTTTGAATGTATTATTAACATTAATAAAGGCTGTTTAGGTTTCTATCCATAAATCAGCTTATCTTAAACGATAGATGACTGATTCCAAAATATTGGATAATAACATAGCTTGCTAGACGGGTTGGCAATTGAAGTTAGTGGAATTAGTTTTCTAGAAGAGTGATGCTGCCTACTCTTTTAATTCTATATTAGTCAATTTTGCCGATTCTCATAAAAAAGTATAACATTGTCGCTCGAGGTCGCGGATGACTGAATCGGTGATTAGTCCGTTATACGCAAATAGGCTGACCACGTGAGGGCGATGCCTTGCGAGGGTAGATGGAGAAGGACAGTACCCGACTAGCCACGGAGGTCAAGAAACTCGGTACCAGTAACTGGCCTAATGGAAAAAGGTTAGGAATATAGTGGGTTTTGGCTCCGCACGCTGCTTTTTCGTCACCCCGGATGGAACAGATGACCTGTTTGTGATAGAAAAGCCAAGGAATACCACAAAATTTTTTGCGGGTAGACATTGAGTCGCATTGGAAATCTCGCATTTTTCCGCCTGGTAGAGTCCATAAAGTATTTCCTTGCGTAAAAGATGAACCAAAAGTGGAAGTAAATAGAATGTCAATAGATGGTAGCACCAAGATTTAGCCTTTGTTTTAGTTTTCTCAAAAAGCTTCTGTCATTTCAATTTAAAAAGAGTGCAATGTAGATTTTTATTGAGATTAAAGTGAAGTACATTTCAAATTGTGGACTCAACAAGACTACATAGAAATATCCACTGGAGAATTTCAAGTACCCAATTTATTGAAAACTCGCCGCTTGGCTTTAATTCAAAATCTTTGGTTGATTTTTATTCGACAATTTCTTCATTCTAGATTCTGCTCGATTTATCTGCAGCAAGACCAACATCATATTTAATAGATTTTGTTTGATGGATTTATTAATAAATTATCCTTGCGATGTCGGAGTAAGAATACAATTCACCACCCTCTTTCATCCCCGTAAGAATCGAAAAGATGAGTAAGGGATTATAATATACATACAACATCTATGCAAGAGAAGGAAAACTCGTTTTTTTTTTTGGATGATTTAGTTGTTAGCCTCAGATGGCTATGATAACTATACCCGACTGTTGGGTGAGCGCTGAGGGCTTTCAACCCGTAAGGAAAACTCGAAATAAAACCCAAATGAAGCGGTTTAGTGAAACGTTTCATTTCATTCTTTATCACTGTAGCGATGGAGTAAGAACATAATTCACCAACTCTTTCTTATCCGTGGGTATTATACCCACGATAACTTAGATATATGATATATAGATGACATGCATATGTAAAAGAGAAAAGACTCGAAGTAAATAAAACCCTTATACCAACCCGTTGATGAGCGTTATTTTATTTGCTATGTTTCCCATTGTGGGTATTTCGACATAAAACCATATGGTTTTATTAACCCCCGAGGAAAAAAAGGGGTGTTATAAGTTTGACGTCGATATCTGTCTGTCTGTGTGTGTGTATGTGTGTGTGTGTGTATCTGTGGCATCGTAGCTCTTAAACGAATAGACCGTTTTCGATGCGGTTTTTTTTTTCATTTGAAAGCCAGTTTCCTTGCGGTGGTTCTTAGCTATATTTGGTTAACATCGGTCCAGCAGTGTAAGAGTAACAGCTCTTTTCCAAAATGATGTAATGGCGTATGATTACTCGATTGCGTGTACTTCACGCGTGCCAGTATAATCGTTAAATGACAATTAATTGATAATTCCTGGTGATGAGAACGTAATAATTTTTTAAATTATTTTAATTTGTGTTGGGGGGTTATTCAAAGTTTTCAATTTTATAGTTATGTATCGATGCTATTTGCAAAATATATCACTTTCATCTTTTATGGGTGAATTGTATTCTTATTTATATTTATTTTTATTGCTGTTGATAAAAAATGGGCATACAGGTTATCTTTATAAAGTTAAGGAAGTGCGAATACGTGCAATCACCAAAATCCACCACACATAAACACCCTCAGAAATTGGGCTTCTGGCTGTCTCGCTTACCGAATGAAGTGTGCTAACAGATTGCTACTACATAGATGTCGAATTTCTACGTGAGTCTGGTACTACACCAGACGGATCGGTTCGCAATTACAGAAAGACGACTGTCGAGAATATATTTATTACTCCGTCACCTGACAAAAGATGACACCTTTAACGCGTTTAAAATGTTTGTGCTCAACTGAACTAAAATAGTATTCGCTCAATGATAACAAAGCTCGAAAATAGGAGAATGAATTTATTGAAAATAATATAAAATGCTTCCAGGAGTCCAATGAACCTTTAATTGGTAAGTTGTAACTCTCGTTTGGAAAACTAGATCATTTATTAAATTCATTGAAAGGACACCTCATCGATCAGAGTGATAGCATCAATATCAATTAGAGACCATTTTAATAACTCAGATTTGTCACAAATTAATTTTGTGACAAATTTTATTTCACGAGAGCTATTAGAATGTCCTTCAGATATTTGATATAATAAAAAACTAGACAAGTTGTATCATAGACTCCGGGTCAGCAGTAATGGGTAGAGAATGAAATGGGTATAGAAAGTTATGGCGCAGCCCGTCGTCCTTCCATTACCCTGAATAAATTGGGTGTAGTGGATTCAGACCATTGCCTGCCATAAAACAAAAATTAGACAAGCGATGAAAATGAAACAGTTCTATTGCAGTTAAACATTTTAATTTTGTCGTTAGTCACTTTTATTTGTTATATATTGTAATTACTAATCATTTTATCATTATCATCAGAGCTTTGGGATCTACATTTGCGAAAGATGGTAAATGTGAAAATGATATTGAAAGAAGAGTGTGTAAGGAAAATATGGTGAATCGTGCTTTGCGCACCTTTTTGGACAGCCAGAACCTGTCTAATAAGGCTCGCCTGGCTATGCATAAGGGCGTCCTTGTACCAAACCTAACGTATGGAAGTGAGAGCTGGGTATGTCAGAAAAAGCACAAAAGTAGAATAAATACTGTGGAAATGCGAGCGCTAAGGAGCATGATAGGTGTGAAATTGAGTGATAGAATTAAGGACAGTGTGATCAGGGAACATTGTGGTACGTATGAAGATGTAGTGACAAAGATTAAGAAAGATATGATAAGTTGGTTTGCTCATGTAGAGAGGATGAATGAAATGAGTCCAACAAGAAGAATTTATAGGGTGAATGTGAACGGAAGTGTTGCGAGGGATGACCAAGGCAGATGTTCCACGAAACGGGGACGTTCTTAAGAATGCATGAAGAGATTAATGAATGTGGAAGAGGCGAAAGTGGTATGCCACAATCGTACCAAGTGGAGGTAAGTGCTCCTTGCCTACCCTTATGGGAAGGAGTCATGAATATATGTATGTATTACAGCTCATATCGTCCGTCCCTCTGCTGGGCGCCACCGTCCTCTATAATTTGAGAGTCTCTACAAGAGTCTTCTATATTTTGACAAGCTAATAGATGGTGGTAGAACCACACTATTGATAGTTGTCTACAGCCGCAGGCCGGTCTGTCCGAGGCTCTCGCAGAAAATCGACGTCTGAGTAGTAGCAATTTGTTACTGCGCTTCGTTCGGTGAGCGAGAGAGCCGGAAGCCCAACTTTCTGAGGGTGTTTGCGTGTGGTTTGTTTTGGTGATGCCTTTAGTTTCACCAAACCTTATTGAACGCATTCACACTCCCTTCACTTTCATCACGATAGACAGTGAAGCAAAGGTCTCTGAGCGGCTGCAGCACTTACCATCAGGTGTACTGTTTGCTCGTCTGCCACCGTTTGCAAAAAAAAAAAGAATATGTTGATGTGCTTATATAGGTTGATCTGCTAATAAACGTTTATGCGTTAATATCGCGAGTCCAATATTGGTACGTATATGAATTGAGATGACGAACCAATGAAAAATATTTTCTGCATCAATGTTATTATTTTTATCAACAAATACCGTGTTTTCTTTCTTGTACATAGAGTTACATTTCATTTATAAACATCCAATCTCGTAGTTGGTAAATATGTCAGCTTTTCAAATAGCGGTACACTTTCATGAATAGAAAATATGAAAAACAATGAATACTTTATAAGTGCACCTGTTATCAAGATGTGTTTACACAAATCTTGCATCATTGAAAAGGTTTCTGAAATGCTTGTTATATGCATACAGCATTTTAGGATTTTTTCTTCTACAAACAATAGAAGGAAAATTCAACTATTATACCACGCTGGTCAGACGTGTTGGTATGGGGTTTTATATCAAGTTTTCTTTCTCTTGGACAGATGTTATATGCATATTATATTAACTAGCAACCCGCCCTCGCTTCGCTTCGGTTATAGGTTATAGTCGTTTTACCCGCGTAGTTCCCGTTCCCGTGGGAATACCGAGATAAAATATAGCCTAGTTTACGCCCTGATATTATAGATTTCCATTGGTGAAAGAATTTTTCAAATCGGTCCAGCCGTTTTGAAGATTACCCGGAACAAACAGACAGACAGACAGAGAAAATTTTTTTAATAGCTATTTTAGGTATAGGTGTCGTGCAAATAACCGTGTGAGCATGAAAAAAGCCTATTATTTTGACATTACAAACAGACACTCCAATTTTATTTATTGGTATAGATTAGGCGTCTTTTATGATACCCATTGGCAAGATACGGGGTGGTGAATTGTATTCTTACTCCGTCACCACAATACAATATGTACATATTCTACACTACATATAAATATTATACAATATAAAGTTATTTATTACCAGCGACACGCCCTCGTTGCAATCTGCAATACTTTCTAAGATATGGCCTCGATTTCGAGTCCCGCACCTCCGATATATTTCATAGATTTTTTTAAGAGGAAAGATACACGGTTAATCCTTATATAGACAGTTGCATGGTAGTAAATATTTTTTTTTTTTTTGGGACTAATCCCACCACACATTCCCATCACTGTAACTCCTGTAAGCCAGGATCCACAATGGTCTCCGTATAAGACACTGAGGTTTGACCCTCAGGAAGTCCCGGGAATCGCTTTTAATTGTCTTGGGACCCGCAACAAATTTAATTAGAAAAGAAAACAGGAGGAGTTGGAAAGATTCCACTTCCCTCCTATGCAAAGCGGGAGACATGAAGCAAAGTTGGCTGATAAGCCAGTAAATAAGAGTTTGTACAACTACGTGAAACGCAGCGGTACAGCACCACGGATTGGACAAAGCTTAATGGACCTATTTGTGAGCTTTAGGTTTGATTACAGTAATAGGTATGGCAAAAGGTAGTAAATATTATAAAAATTGGTCCAGCCATTTTGAAGATTACTTCAAAAAAACAGACATAAGGATAGAAAGACAGAAAAAAAAGATTAAAACAGTTAAGGCATAAGTATCCTGGGAATAACCGTGTGAGCATGAAAGACCTGCTGTTTTGACATCACAAACAGACACTTTAATTTTATTTATTTCTATATATTTTTGTAGGTTATTTTTCAGTAAATAATATTAGGAATGAATACTTCAGTTTTCACAATGATATGTTATTAAATAATGCTTTCAAAGGATTTTAAAAAAAATATTTTACTGCCCATAAAATACTCACTGTAAGGCTAAAACCTTCTTTACAAAAAAAAGAATCTGTTTTATTTTCAGCACTACTATGCTCGGGCCTCCTTCTTTATGAGCGTGAATTTGACCACGCTGGTCTAACGTGTTGGTATAGGATTTTGTTTCGAATTCCCCTTTTCTTGTATAGATATTATCTTCATATGGCAAGAAAGGGGTTGGTGAATTGTATTCTTACTCCGTCACCACATAAATATCTTATGTTACTCACAAATAAATGAACTTTTTTTTTTTATTGCCAACGGTGGCAAACGAGCAAATAGTACACCTGATGATAAGTGATGCTGCCGCTCATGGACCCTTACAAGGCCGCTGCCCACCGCGAAGAAAGTGAAGGGAGTGCGAATGCGTGCATCGAGGCTCGGTGACACCAAGGGCACCACCAAAACCCTCCACACGCAAACACCCTCAGAAAGTTGGGGTCCCGGCTCTCTCTCGCTCACCGAACGAAGCGCAGTAACTAATTGCTAGTACTCAGACGTCGATTTTCTGCGAGAGTGTGGTACTACCCCGGACGGACCGGCCCGCGGCCGTAGACAGATAACTGTCGACAGTGTGATCCTACCACTCTTAAAAAAACCACTCCCCTTCTCCTCTTTACACTTTCATAAATATTAGTTATCACATGTTAAGGAAGGGAAAGGAAATGCTGAAATAATTGTGCGCGTATTTTATCAACAAATTAATGAAAACGTTATAATTCAGAATTTTAATAAGCATTGTAAAACAGAATTATTAGGTGGATTATGGCCATCAGTTACCAAGATAAACCGATTAAAAGATTATGTTGGAAATATTTGCATTGTAAGCTTTGTCGAAATTCTGGCAACTTTACAAGTTTGTAAGTTATATTGGAGCTACTTTTGTGCTCAAATAAAATCTCTAAGATGTTTGCAGATGGTTAAATAAACGAGTCTGTTTTCTTATTTTTAAAATGATAACTTCTTTAGACACATGGGGCACTTTTTTGGGTGAAATAAAATCATGGAACTCGCGTCATCATCACCGAACGTTTTCGAAACTCGCATCATTGTCACCGCATGCTTTCCATGAGCTATATGTTTACTGTGTACACAAATATACCTATGTGAGTTATTTTTGTGGATTACAAGTTGACAGGTATATATTATGCTCTTTTTTATTAGGTCTGGTGGACCAGTGTCACCGCAATTTTCCTCATAGTCTATGGTTACAATAATACCGCACTATGCTTAAAATACTAACTAATTACAGATAAATCTCAGCGCTGCAATTCATACATAAACTAGTTTTAACTTCTGTCGGTAACGTAAACTACACAAATATTTATTATGAAAATGGACACTATTTCGACGCTAGCGATATCGCATTGAGCGCAGTACATTGCTTAAATAATAAAAGATGAAATCAATATGTGGCAGACGATATATAATGTTTTTTCTGTTTGCGAATTATTATACAATTTATTTGTTATATCACTGAATTAATAAGTATCTGGCTTACCGATGAAAACAATTTATTTCTTATTACACCAGCACCACGTCTACGCGACGTCTTTTTTTCGTACCGCATAACAGCACAAGGCGACATAATTATATCTCTTTTTTGTCAGAGCTTCGTTCGATATGTGTTCAAGGGGATTCGAGGATGGTTTAGATTCACAATTGGACCCGGTAGGTGGCGCTATTTGGGCAGGATAATAACATAACTTGAGAATGACATTAGAGATTTCGTTCATCTTTTTTTTTTAAGTTTTCTAATATTTTAAAAAAGGCCTTTAAGGAAAAAAATTGGAAAGTTGCGCAGAAAATTAGAAAATTTAAGAAAACTTAACTTTTATACATACCTTTCTAATGTAACCTTTTTTCGTCTATATAAACTTATCTATCTCTATATATGCACATCTTCTGTTTGTGTGTTTTGAACTTCAACTAAACGGCTGAACCAATATTGATGATTTTTGTGGCCATGCCACTTTTGGCCATTAACTGGCGGCCATTTTGTCAGCTTCCAAGTGATTTATATTTACCTTGGTATGGCATTTCAATATGCATAGACTGACGCCTGAACAACGCTTCCAAATTGCGCAAATTTATTTTGAAATTCATGGTTCTGTTCGAAATACGTATCACGCACTACATCAATTTTACGGTCAACATTATCGTATATCAGAGCAATTAATTCGATTAACTATGGCACGTTTTCGCACCGCGTTTACTTTAAATCATAATACGTATCCACAGAGACATCATACAGTGCGTACAGAAGAAGTCATTGCTGCTGTAGAGCGTAGCGTAGAGGAACACCCGAATCAGTCCATCCGCCATCGTGCATAGGAATTGGATTTATGTCCATCCACTTTATGGAAGACTAGCAATCCGCTTCGTTCGCTTATAGGTTCGCTTCGCTTCGGTTATAGGTTATAGTCGTTTTACCCGCGTAGTTCCCGTTCCCGTGGGAATACCGGGATAAATATAGCCTAGTTTACGCCCTGATATTATAGCTTTCCATTGGTAAAAGAATTTTTGAAATCGGTCCAGCCGTTTTGAAGATTATCCGGAACAAACAGACAGACAGACAGACAGACAAACAGACAGACAGACAAACAGACAGACAGACAAAACAGACAGACAGACAAACAGACAGACAAAAATTTTTTAATTGCTATTTCAGGCATAGGTGTCGTGCAAATAACCGTGTGAGCATGAAAAAAGCCTATTATTTTGACATTACAAACAGACACTCCAATTTTATTTATTGGTATAGATTTTATGGAAAGATCTTGGTTTGCGTGCTTACAAAATCCAACTCGTGCAACAATTGAAGCAACACGATCACCTAGCAAGGCGTAGATTCGGTGAATCGGCCTAAAACAAGATTGTCGTTGATCTCGATTTTCATAAGCGAATTTTGTTTAGCGATGACGCTCACTTTTATTTAAATGGATACATCAATAAACAAAACTGCCGTATTTGGAGTGATGATAATCCAGAAGTGTATATTGAGACACTGTTACATACAGAAAAACTGACTGTTTGGTGTGCTTTATGGGCTGGTGGAATCATTAGACCGTACTTCTTTAAAGATGATGCTGGTCAGAACGTTACTGTGAATGGTGACCGCTATAGAGCTATGATTACTGACTTTTTCGTTCATCAATTGAACAAATGTGATGTGTAGGAGCTGTGGTTTCGACAAGAGGGCGCAACATGTCACACAGCTCGTGCCACAATTAATTTATTGAAGGAAACGTTTGGTATCCGCGTAGTCCCACGTTTCAGACCCGTGGATTGGCCTCCAAGATCGTGTGATTTAAGGCCGCTAGACCATTTCCTGTGGGGATACTTGATGTCGCTAGTCTACGCCGATAAGCCTAAACGATTGAACACTTTCAGGACAACACATGCCGCATTATTACCGATATACAGCCACAAATGTTGAAAAAAGTCATCGAAAATTGGCTCTCCAGATTAGACTACGTCGGAGCCAGCCATGGCGGTCATATGCCAGACGTCGTATTTAAATTATAATGCCAGAAGATTATCTTTAGAATAAAGTGGATTCCATATCAATTTAATAAATAATCTTTGTTTTATTCCATTTCAAAGTTCTATACCTCTATAAAAAACACCCTATATATAAGGATTACTATACAAGGATTACTCGTTTAAAGATATAAGATAATATCCTATCTTTTATGTATAAGTAAATAGTATTCGACGTCGAATAAAATTAGACAATCTAATTCAAATTAAGAACATAAAATGATTTTAAAACACATTTAATACCTGCAAAAAGACAAGTAAAATAATGAAGTTAATTATATCGCGACTAATTACGAATGTACGAGAATACGAATAGTTATACCCTTTTAATTAGTTTGTCTTTAGAATTAATTATAATAAAAAGGGATTTTTAGATGCCAATAGAGTAATAGTATAATTCACAACCCCCTATCGTCGTCTTTTACGATACCCACGGGCAAAGGGGGGTGGTGAATTGTATTCTTACTCCGTCACCACACAAAACAGTATTAATTATTAAAGGAGACTGAATTATTCTCAGAATTATTTGAGGGGTTAAAATAAGGTCTACATAAAATAGGAGTCTTAGTAACATATCAATGCACATCCGAAATTACAGGTATAATATGCATATAATGGTATACAAATTATCGCTCATACTGGGTACTACCCGGTCCGCCCCTACTATACTATACCACGCTAGACGGTATGGTATAGGGTTTTATTTCGAGATTTCTTCCTCTGGAATAGATATTATCTGGAAAGGATATTATCTGGAAAAGATATTATCTGGAAATTGTAATGCCTTTTTTTTTTGCGGCCGCCGCGCTCCTCGCACCACTCCGTCCGGGGCGACAGAGGGGCTTAAGCATGCACACCCACAACCCACCCACGATGCACGTCGCCTTCGGTGGTCGACCCGACGGAATAACCCTATTTGGGGTACCCTCCCATCGACCGACGTCCCCCCCTCGGGGAGGACGTCGGTCTTTCCTCACGCGGTCGGCCTCTCGGTGGGTGACGGACTAATCCCCGGTTACGTCACCCGCGGCCTCGGCTAGGGCGGCATGAGGCGCAGGTATTCGTGCCTACGCCGCCCCAGTCGCCGGCGGCGGATCGCTTCATCGAGGCTGCGCTCCTCGCGCAGGCGATTCGCCGCTTCCTTCCGCGAGACTATTGCTTCGCAGAAGGCTGCGACCGCGTCCCAGAAATTGTAATCCCATAATCGTCTTTTATGATGCCCACGAACAAGAAAGGGGGTGGGAATTGTATTCTTACTCCGTCACCATACGGAATAACAACCAAGTCGTGATAAAACTTGTACCAGCTGAAAACAGTGCTCTGTGGCGCTACTTTTTGTTAGCACCAACCAGAGAGTATCTATGGCCTAAATATCAAAACGAAGCCTCTCCAGCCATCCTACCCAAGAGGCGAGAACATCTCGGCGAGTGTAGTAGCTTCAAACGTCTCTCTAGGCGACACACTACTGTCTTCTGCTTTAGTCGCTGATAGCCGCCGGTAGAGTTCGTATCCTCCTGTCCAAATTCTACGGGCGAGTTCCAGCCTACGCTCATTGTCTCTTTGTGGTCGCCTTAATAAGACCCCTACACAGGTAATGCACCTCTATATAAGACCATTCGGCAAACAGCTATCGACAGGCAAAACTGGGTCCATCCACATTCGCTGTTAACCAGACTGGGGTTGACGTCGTGCGGTGGACGACGATGAACCAGTGAGCATTTTGACGAAAATTCTACCGTAACTACCATTACTCATCGAGGACTAGGCTCAAATATTACACTTAAAATAGTTTTACTCCTGGGCTTTGAAAAACAGTGAAAAGTGAAAGAGTAAAGCCTTCATCTCTAATACGCGGTACTTCAATCTGGACCAACTCTATGGTATCGAGAGTGACCGGGTTTATCAGCTCTTCCGGTGTCCTACCACTTATGTAACGAGCATGTTTTCAGCATAGCTAACTAAGTCCACCCCTTTGTTCCACCTAGTGAGATCCAGCCCATATCCTGCATGGTTGGTCCCAAAAATGACTTTGGTAGGATATATCATGCAACATCGGCCTGCGAATAAAGTCTCCAATGTGATTCATGTTAAGGATACTGCACCCCTCTGCTACCGGAAATAGTCTGCTACCGGAGCTGCCTCAGATATACAAATACTGTGTGTTAATGAAACGCCTCCCTAAAGCAGCTGAATAGCAGACTATTGAACATGTTGGTGATCCTTTACCGGTGGCCGCCTCTGCTATCACGGGATTCAGCCACAGTAAGGATGCGTTTTTCGAATGTCCCTTCCGAAAACTGAACGGGGCGTCCAATGGAATGAAGCTGACCTCGCTAAAATGCTGGGTGATGCGGACAGCAATGATTCTCTTCAGCAGCTTGGTCATATTATCCAGCAACATGATGAGCCTCTAGGATTTGGAACTCCTTGCTTTGTGATCGCCTTTGCCACAAATGCTTTCTACGCAGACGAAGTGACCGCCAAATATATTTATACTTATATTTACACTTTCGATTTGATGATGGAATGAGAATGCAATTCACTACCTCTTGTTTTACGCGCGGATGTTGTAAAAGTCGACTAAGCGATACTTAGATAACATCTGTATAAGAGAAGGAAAACTCGAAATAAAATTCTATACCAACCTTTTTCACTAGTACATCAATTTCCCTTCCATTGTGGACTGGAGAATACTTATGGCCATCATAGGCATGTTTAGTCTAAATGGCTATGGGGAGGTATCACTGCAGGTTATAGGGCCTCACTTCGCCTGTTTGTCCCCCGGCGGAGTCCAGTCACTCAAAAAATGGGTGTTCATTTAAATATAGAGCAGAATTAAATTTTATGCAGTAAAGCAGCCCAACAGAGTATTAATCCAGAAAATCTCTAATGATTAGCATATTAAGTTTAGTATAAACATAAAACCTTTCAGTCTCCCTCGAAAAATGTTACAAGGACAAAAATAATGGCTACTCCAAATATTATGAGTGAACATTAATTACGATCCAAGTTGATTCAGGTCTGGCCGGTAATTTTTTTTCCATATCAGTTAAATGCAGAGATATTCTTGAATATTTTAAAGTAAAGCCCTTGGATACACTAGAATGACTAAACAAAACAGCTTCGAGTCTGCGTGAAAAGGAGACGTGTAATTGAACGACGAGAATGGATTATCTTGAACAGGTCTCGTATCAATTCTGGTTTACTTTGAGAGATTGCATGTCCTTGTTCTACATAAGTTAAGTTTTATAATAGATATTTTTTGTAAATAGATATAAAATTTTTTATTTATTTTAGCTATTTTAAAGAGAAGCCTTGTTAAAGTGATAACGCTAATGATTATATATATGTACTAGCAACCCGCCCTCGCTTCGCTTCGGTTTCAGTCACATTACCCGTCGAGTTGCCTTAGAAGGTAAACATTGACAAATGCTGTTTATTCATGTTTACTGAAGAGTATTTTTACTAAAGAGTATTTTTCGTGTGGTGACGGAATAAGAATACAATTCACCACCCCCTCTCTTACCCGTAGCTGTCGTAGGAGACGACTAAAGGATTATAATATGCATACAACATCTATGCAAGAGAAGAAAAACTCGAAACTAAAACCTATGCCAACACGTTTGACCAGTGTGGTATAGTAGGTAAATTTCCCTCCCATAATGGAGGAGGCTCGAGCCCAACAGTAGGATGTATAAGGGTTGAAATGATGAAACAAATGATGAATGAAGATGCAAAATTTAAGAAAATCGATTAAGAATTTTTCTTCTTATAGAAACTTTGCTACTGCCGTTCACCCCTTGGGGGTTAAATTGAAAAAAATCCTTTCATAATGGGTCCCTCCGTCACAAAATAAAATTACGGTCAAAATTGTATGTTTCTAGCTTCAGTAGTTTCAGCTCGGCGTTGATGAGTTAGTTGACCAACTTCTTCATACCTATTTACACCCTTAGAGGATGAAAATGGATAAACGCTGAAACACGTGTTTAATTATTTTTATTAAAGAGTATTTGTGCTTAATTTGAAAACAGTAGCTAAAGATTTTTTTTTCTTTCCATACAAACTTTACCGTTGCGTTTCACCCCCTTAGGGGAGGAATTTCATAAAATCTTTTCATTGTGGGTGCCTAGGTCACAAAATGAAACTACGGTCAAATTTCATTTTTATAGCTTCAGTAGCTTCGGCTCACCCTGTTCCTTTATATGCACATTATCGTTAAGGCCCCCACAACACCCCTTGCAGGTGGATTTTCGTAAAATCCGTTCTTAGCTGACCTTTATTCGACGAAAGGA
Source organism: Lymantria dispar (assembly GCA_032191425.1). Classification (NCBI taxonomy): domain Eukaryota; kingdom Metazoa; phylum Arthropoda; class Insecta; order Lepidoptera; family Erebidae; genus Lymantria; species Lymantria dispar. The sequence goes on along the minus strand of CM063465.1, from coordinate 16,415,561 downwards.
ACATTTCTGCCCAATTTCAAGTCTGTACACCTTATGGTTCCAGAGATATGGTGATGAGTCAATATATCGTTCGCAAAACCAGCCTCTCCTATATATACATATATAGATGAGGACTAAGTATCATCATCATAATAGCTTATATAGTGCCACTGCTCAGCTCGAGTCTTCTCTACAATTGACCTTGTATTATCTAGTGACCTACTATATCATTTAGTCGTCTTTTATTCGCCGACCGCAACCCACAACAAAAAAAGAAAAGGCGTCTTTTATTACATCCAGGACCAAGACAAGGAGTTGTGAATTACGTTATTACCACGCCACCACGCGGAAACAACTGCGTATAGTCAATGCCAATAGCGGTCTTTAATACTTTGACTCCATAAAGTGGAAAAACCTCCTATTACAAATGTCTTGGGTTCGATATCCACTCAGAACAGTTGTTTGCATAATCCACAAATGATTGTTTAGAGTATTGGTGTATTTTGTATTCGCTTAAATATATTTTTGTAGCCTGATCTATGCCGGAGATTCTTCACTAGGGGCCGGCTACTAAAATTAGGCAGGAGCTGTTGTAACACAGCCTATTTATTCTTTATCCCTTATATGATGAGACGGCATCAAAAGCATGTATTCCTTAATGGGAAATTCATTCATCATCATCATCTTAGACAAGTCCTTCAAGAGGCTCAATCAAGGGCCTCCTCCATAATAGGAGGACGAAATGGAAATGTTATCTGCATATCATTCTCATCTTTTACGGCCCCCATTGGCAAGTTAAGGGATAGAGAATTATATTCATAACCCTTCACTATACAAGATGATATATAAATAACTAGCAACCCGCCCTCGCTTCGCTTCGGTTTCAGACGACTTACCAGCGTAGTTACCGTTCCCGTAGGAATATCGGGATAAAATATAACCTATGTTACACCCTGATATTATAGCTTTCCATTGGTGAAATAATTTTTGAAATCGATTTAGTGGTTTAAGCGTGAAAGCGTAACAAACAAACAAATAAATAAACAAACAAACAAACAAAGTTACTTTCGCATTTATAATATTAGTAAGGATTCATCAGTTACACTGTATGAGAATAACCTAACAAATTTTATAAAAAAACGTAATCACAGAATGAAAATCTGTAGTTTTCTTCATAAAAAATGTATCTACTTGTCTAACTCATTTTAATTTGACCGCTCTAATTTATATTCCAATATCTAAATCAGCTCGATTTCAGTATTCTCGTTTACATGAATTTATTCTTAGTATCAAATTTAAAAAAAGTATGCAAATTTTTGCTTAAGGACATCTGTGGATTGTAATTTGATATTATAAAATTGATTTAGACGATTTTTTTTTTGTCTGGTGGTGGCTATAAATACTACCAACCTTTATATTGCTTGTGGGTATAGTAAAAGAGGACTAAAGAGAAAGTAAACCGCCTTTAAACATTAATATTATTTTAGCATTATGGCTCCTGAGTTTTCTTGCCGGCACTCTGCCCAGTGTGGCCGCATTCCGATCAGGTGGTAGTATACAGTTTTTGTTAAGTTTTAAAATAATAAATTGTCATAATAATTACTACAAATTTAATGTTTAATAATTACTAACCATATAAATACAATTTTTTCATATAGAATCATTTTCTTCTTATAGGTTACTGGCAATAAATTTATACCAAAATGTGGGTTAAAGTTCAATAACTAATTTCTGTAGCCGGTCGATAATAGGAGGGTACTCCCCAGGGGGTATTCCATCGAGCCAACTACTGACGACAAGTCACCCCGCTCCGGTGGTCGGTCCAACGACGAAGGCGACGTGTCACGGGGTTACGAGTGTGCGTGCTTAAGCCCCTCTGTCGCCCCGGACGGAGTGGTGCGAGGAGCGCGCCAACCGTAATCCACCCCCGAAAAAAAAGCGGGTAGATAATTATAAACCTCTGTCATAACGATGACTTGTTGGACTTAATCGTGACCGTGACCATGAACCCTGCAGTGTTCGAAATCTCGAGCAATCAAAAATCACATAAAAACACGTTAATATCCGTAAACATCACAAATCATTAAGACGACTAAAATTTATACATCGACCTGGGTCAACTCTACTTGATGCCGTGTAGTCAACAAGTTAAGACATAAGTTTTATATCCGGTCCGTCCATCCAGGTTCCGAATCGGTCAGTTGGCAATAACTTTGCAATAAGTATGATGGAAAACGAGCACATATTGCATCGACCTCCAGTAATGGGAATAAGAGCATGATGATAATCATGATTTACAAGAAGTATTTGGTATTCTTTACGGCACGGAAATGTGGTCCCTAAATGTAGGCCTCATAACAAGGCTCAAAGTCGCTCCGCGTGCTATGGAGCGGGCTATGCTCGGGATTTCTCTGCGAGATAAAACCCGGTATACGGAAATCCGCAGAAGAACGGGTGTAACCAACATAGCACGAAGAATTAACACGCTGAAGTGTCAATGGGCAGGCCACATCGCTCGACGAACCGACAACCGCTGGGGAAGAAAGGTTCTCGAGTGACGATCACGTATCGGACGACGCAGTGTAGGACGCCCCCCCCCCCACTAGGTGGACCGATGACCTAGTGAAAGTTGCTGGGCGTTGTTGGATGCAGGCGGCACAGGACCGCACATTGTGGCGTAACATGAGGGAGGCCTAAGTCCAGCAGTGGACGGCAATAGGCTGAAATGATGATGATATTTGGTATTCTTCTTTTTCTTATTCCTCAAAACACATCAATAATAGACATTTGACATAATTGATAGCAGTCTTCTTGATTGTTTTTTCAGAGTGAATGAAACACGTTTCCACAAATATTCCACTTCTGTGGCTTCGCTCACATTAATGTAAATTTGGTTAATCAAATTTATTCCACTGGAGGTTGCAGTTACTCGTTCCGGATTACAATAAATCTCTGGACCAAATTTCATTCGATCAGCTGTTTTAAAGTTATTGAGTATTCAAATGATATTATTCAGAGTCCATATATCATTAAAACCAACAGTAAAGAAAAATTTTGTGTTGTCTTTAAATATATGTTCTGTGTAGTAAAGGAGTTAGAATACAATTCACCATCATCTTGCCCTTGTGTCAGGCGCGAATGTCTCCGCCTGATACCGCCCTAGCCGAGGCCGCGGGTGATCGGACCTGTACAGGGACGTCGAGAGATAAGGGTACCCGAAAGAGTATTCCATCGGGCCGACCACTGAGGACAGGGAACTCGCCACTGGTGGTCGGCCCAACGATGAAGGCCCGCCTTTCGTCGCCCCGGACGGAATGGACGGAGTGTGACCATAGCGCATCCATAAAAAAAAAACTTGCCCTTGTGTATCGTAAATGACGATTAAGGGATATAATATCCATAACTCGAAATAAAATCCTATACCAAACTGTCTGTCCAGCACGTTATAGGTCAATTTCTCTCCTATTGTGAAGCTTGAGCCCAGTAGCAGGACATATAGGAGCTGAGATGTGATGATGATTTAAATACAATAATAAATCTTCATCCATCATTTTACAATGTAATCATCATCATCATCGCAGCCCACATACGTCCCATTGTTGGGCTCGGGCCTCCTCCACAATAGGAGGGAATTTGCCCTACTATACAATGCTGGTCAGACATGTTGGTATAGGGTTTCATTACGAGTTTTCCTTTTCTTGCACAGATCTTATGTGCTTATTATATTGTGTCCCTTAGTCGTCTCTTACGACATCCACGGGCAAGATAGGGAGTGGTGAATCGTATTCTTACTCCATCACCACACGGCAATACAATGTAAAAAATACAATGTAATATCATCGTATTATGACAAAAAGCTATCAACTTATGAGGTTAGTAAGTAAGAAATTTATTTTGCCAGGATCACGGTACAAATTAGACGTAACAATTTTATTATAGAAACAATTACATGATTCGCCAGAAGCTGGCATGCAAATTATTTGTTTTTAGAATTGCGTACATAATACAGTTTAAAACATAATTTATAGATTATTAAATTAACATAGATATTATAATTTTAATTACAACGGTAGAGAACTATGATAACTATAGTTGAGAAAACAATCATATTTTAAATGTGAATTATGAATGTCAGTTTTAATAATTAATTAATAAAAATCTAATTAAAATTATAATAATGTCAAATACTAGATTGCTTTTAAAATAAGTATGTCATTCATCATTATTTATAAAATACTAGCGGACCCGGCGAACTTCGTACTGCCATAATATTTCTTGTAAATATATTTTCTAAATTCCCGAAAAAATAGTCTGTCTATAGCTGTCATTTGCGTTTGGTTATTACATGTCAGATGCGTTTTTGTTATACCACGTTTCATAGTGACTTATATTCTCTTTGATGTTTTATGTTACGTCACATGGGAACGCGATCGAACGGAATAAAAAGTATCCTATGTCCTTCACATGGATCTTAGCTACCTCCCCGCCAATTTTCAACGAAATCGGTACAGCCGTTCTTGAGTTATAAATAATGTAACTAACACGACTTTCTTTTATATATATATATATATATATATATATATATATATAGATTTGTTATTTGAAAAGTCATAGATATATTGTATAATAGCATTTTTCAATTAGTAATGATGTCAATTTTCTTTGAGGTTATAATGCTATTGTGAGCATTATGATTGTTCGTAGCTTCGAGCGGTTCTAACTAGGGATGGCGATTTGAGATCGATTAATTGAAGAATCCATTTTTCAGGTCCAAAAGATCGATTTTATAAATCGGTACGAAGCACTGAATCGATACTTTACCCTAGAGAATTGTCGTTCTTTCTTCGCACTTGATACTATTTAATGTATTATTTAGTCTTGTAATATAGTATATTACTATATTACAAGACTAATAACATTTTCACATTACCTAAAAAAAAAGCTCATCACATAATTACTCTCCAGATTTACTAAAAAAAAAACAAGGTCATCACAAGCACATCCAAAAGAAAAGATTGATAGATCGATTAATCGGGAACCCATTCTTCCGACCTCAATTTTATTCTGAATCGATTCTTTGGACGACAGTTCGAATCGATTCAAGAATCCATCTTTCTCAGAAAGATCGCCCATCCCTAGTTCTAACATCTCGTTTGTAAAATGTGCTTGCTTATATTATACATTACCACCGTGTAGTGACGGAGTAAAAATATAATTCACTACCCGTGGGTGCCGTAAAAGACGACGAAGGGATATAATATGCGGGTAACACCAATGTAAAAGAATGAAAACTTGATATGAAATCATATGCCAAAACGTTTGACCCGCGTGGTATAGTAGGTCAAATTCCCTCCCATAAAGGAGTCCCTTGCGCAACCGTGGGACGTATATGGACTCAGATGATGATATTATACGTTTGTGATACTAATGTATATTTAAAAGAGTAACTGTTTTATAGAAACGTAGTACTGAACAAATCTTGGTAATTTTTTATAATGTTACTAGAAACCCGCCCTCGCTTCGCTTCGATTTCAGTCGCTTTACCCGCGTAGTTTCCGTTCTCGTGGGAAAACCGGGATAAAATATAGCCTGTGTTACTCCCTGATATTATAGTTTTCCATTAGTGAAGGACTTTTTGAAATCGGTTCGGGGGTTTAAGTGTGAAAGCGTAACAAACAAATCAACAAACAAACTTACTTTAGCATTAATAATATTAATAAGGATTTGTTGATAAAATATATTAGGAAAATGCTATAGTCATGACAACAGCTGCCATAACAAACCATATGATGATGTCATTAAAACGTTACGTGAACCATTTGTGATATAAAGTTACATAAGTTACGCAATAAAACTTTAGCTAACTTAAACCAAAGTAACAAAACCTCCTGGAACATTAATAATTCAGTGTGATCGTATTTAAAACTTCCACGATCCAGTTTCGGTACAAGTTTTAGTTAGTAGAGCAATTCCAAATACAAGCAAATCTAACTTGGTTATTTTAACAATAGCAGCTACTATTATAGTTTGTATAAATGTATATCGAACAAGGTAGCCCTTGGATAAACTAAATTTACCGAGGCCGAGCTCATTTTGTCGCGAACCCGATCTAATATAGCGTTTATTGACGAATAGGAGTGCATCGTCAACAGTTTGTTTTTATATCCCTTTTGCTCATTTTTGTAAACTAAGAGGTAAAATTTATCGGACCAGGCTCAGACGTCAAGGGTTGGGTACTAGTGGCCGCCCCAATGGTGAAGGGGGTCGAATACAGTGGGTTATGACAGCGTGTGTGCCGACATGCCAGGGTGAATAAATATCCCTAGGCGAGGCCGCGGGTGACTAGATCGGGGATTTAGTGCATCATCCGCCGAGAGACTGACCGCGCGACGGTGACCAACGTCCCCGAGGGGGGGGCATTGAGAGGAGAGAGTACTCCACAGGGGTATTCCGTCAAGCCGACCACTGAAGACAAGTCACCCTGCACTGGTGGTCGGTCCAATGACGAAGGCGACGTGCCACGGGTGGGTTACGGAGCCGCGTGCCGCCCCTCTGTCGTCCCGGACGGAGCCGGGCGGGAGGTGCGCCGACCGTAGCCCATCCCAACAAAAAAAAGGGTGAATAAATATATTTAGTTGTAATTTGTATTTGTTATTTTTACATGTTTTGGGCGATATAAAGGTGAATTAATGTGACTATCAATAGGAGTTAGAAATGTCATTGAAAATCATTGAAGAATAAAAATGATGATATTACATTTCAACGAAATATAAATCTAAGCTATTCCGTGTGGTGACGGAGTAAGAATACAATTTATCACTCCCTTTCTTGCCCGTGGGTGTCGTGAAAGACTACTAAGGGATTAATATGTGCAGATAATATTTAGGCAAGAGAAGGGGAAGCGTATACGAGCTATGATGATGGCGATGATGAAATCTAAGATGATGAAATTAATATGTGTGGTGATAGTAAGAAAATATTGGTGGTTGGTGTAAAATGCTGCTTTCCCTTGTCTAAAGGATGCCTGTACCCCACAGCAGAACATATATAGACCCAGAAAGCAAAGTATTCACGTGTGTAAAACGGCGATGGAACAAAAACTAAGCCTACGATTAAATGAAGCTATTGTAGTTTTTTTTTTATCCGTGTGGTGACGGAGTAAGAATACAATTCACCACCCCCTATCTTACCCGTGGGTGATCGTATGAGACGACTAAGGGATATAAAACGCATATAACATCTATGCGAGAGAAGGAAAACTCGAAATAAAACTCTATACCAACACGTCTGACCAGCGTGGTATAGTAGGTCAATTAACCTTCCATTATGGATGAGGCCCGAGCCCAACAGTGGGACGTATATGGGCTGAGATGATGATGATGATTATAGTTTTACATAAAGACTGTTATTTAAAAGCGTAATTTTTATAAAATTTACTAAAAATAATTTTAGACTATATTAATTAAAAAGAGACTAAAAAACTGGAACATCACATTTTTATGAAAAACAAGAAAATTTTGCATACAGAATAGTGTGTACATATTTTTTTGTAATAGAGATATAACAAGTTCGAGTTGGTGTCGCGCACGTAGGGTTTCGTACCATTATGAATAAAAATCGCGTTTGTTGAATGGGAGTCCCCCTTAAATATTTATTTTATTTTGTTTTTAGTATTTGTTGTTATAGCAGCAACAGAAATACATAGTTTGTAAAAAAATCAACTGTCTAGCTATCGCGGTTCTTGAGATACAGCCTGGTGACAGACAGACGGACGGACAGACAGCGAAGTCTTAGTAATAGGGTCCCGTTTTTACCCTTTGGGTACAGAACTCTAAAAACGCGACTAACCAAAATATTTCATTACAGCTAAAGTATTCTTAAATTACAAATTAAATTGATTTCATAATTGAATTATTTTCGGATGAAATGTGTTCAACAATTCACGCGTTATTGAGTAACTATCATCCAAATATTTTCACAAACTTTCACATATTTAATGTTAGTAGTATAGGATTATAATATTAGTAGGATAATGCCCAAATCCTTGGAACTCGCCTATAATGAGAAACCAATTAACTAAATTTACTACGCTCGCCGAATACTTTGGCGTAGTTTACTTTAGATAAATTGGTTGGATTTGGATTACTGGACTGATGTCATCGGTTTTAGTTTTTCTAATCTTCTCGAGTGTTTTACTTACGGAGAAAAACATTTAGTAAAAATCCGGAAACGTCTGATTTAAAGTCTTCGAGCCTTTATTGTTTTTAATCGCGTTAGGTTTTTTAGTCCGATCGGTTTGGGCAAAATGACATTTTTATACAAAGTGTTTGCCATCTGCATCTAAACAGTATCGCCACAAACCAAAAGGATATATAGTTGACCCAACAGACGTTGTTCTGTCCAAATAAAGTAAAAGGAATTCTCCTTGAAAATGACAGCAGCGCCACCTACCGGGATATCTATATATATATATATATTCCTTTTGGTGACAGAATAAGAGTACAATTCACCACCCCCTATCTTACGCATGGGTGTCGTAAGGGAGTATGCAATAAAACATTTGTGTGTGAGAAGGAAAGTTTGAAATAAAACCCTATATCAACACGTTACGGTGTCAGGACCGTCGAGGCCCTCCGGCCGGTGCTGATGGAGTGGTTGGAGCGGACGCACGGGGTGCTTTCCTTCCGACTGGTGCAGGTGCTGACGGGGCACGGTTGCTTCGGGAAGTACCTGCACAAGATTGTCAGGAGGGAGAGCACACCGTCCTGCCACCACTGCAGTTGCGACGAGGACACGGCGCAGCACACGCTCGAGGAGTGTGCTGCATGGGAGGGGGATCGCTGTGAACTCGTCGCAATTATCGGTGCCGACCTGGCACTGCCGACCATCGCCAGGGAGATGCTCGTCACCATTAGGAACTGGGACGCGGTCGCCGCCTTCTGTGAGGCCGTAATCTCACGGAAGGAGGCGGCGGATCGCGTGCGAGTAGAGCTTCTATTCGGCGACACGTTCCGCCGCCAGCGACTCGGGCGGCGCAGGCGCGAGTATCTGCGCCTAATGCCGCCCTAGCCGAGGCCGTGGGTGATCGGACCGGGGAATTGTCCGTCACCCGCAGAGAGGCTGACCGCGCGACGGCGACCGACGTCCCAGGACGTCGAGAGGTGAGGTTACCCGAAAGGGTATTCCGTTGGGCCGACCACTGACGACAAGTCACATCTGCTCCGGTGGTCGGCCCAATAACGAGGTGACGTGGGTACGGGTGGGTTATGGGCCCGTGCGCTGTCCTTTCATCGCCCCGGACGGACTGGACCACGCGTGCGCTTACCATAGCCCACAGAAAAAAAAAAAAAAAATAATAAAAAAAAAAGAAATTAACACGTCGCGTGGTATAGTATTCTTTCTCAATGTGGAGGAGGCGAATTCAAAATTTCACCTTATTTTAGGGTACTGACTGCCCATATCGTCTGTCATACATATTTAAGACAGCCGAAGCAGATGACCTGCTCTCTAAGATATGGACTGAAGATATCTTGAATGTCACAAGGAACTATTGGATGCAAGTGGCACAGGGTAGTTCTGAATGGTATTTGTGTTTCTGTTTTATTTCTAACGTGGGGAGACCTATGTCCAACAGTGAACGTCCTATTTAATTTATTTTTTTTAGGGGTGGGCCATGGTTAGCGCACCCGCCGCCCGGCTCCATCCGGGGCGACGGAGGGGCTGCGCGCGGCCCCATGACACACCCGTAGCCGCCTTTATCGTTGGGCCGACCACCAGAGCAGGGTGACTTATCGTCAGTGGTCGATCTGACGGAATGCCTCGGTCGCGGGGTACCCTCTCCTCTAGACGTTCCCCTCGAAGACGTCGGACGCCGTCGCACGGTCAGCCTCTCTCCGGGTGACGGACTAAATCCCCGGTCCAGTCACCCACAGCCTCGGCTAGGGCGGCATTAGGCGCAGATAACAGTCAACGTCTAGGGTAATAGATAGATGAATGAAAGAAAATGGGTGGCAAATTGAACACTTAAATCGTCGCCACATGGAAAAATGTAGGAAAAATAATGTATACAATGTATATTGAATTCTTCTTTGCCAATATAAGAGGATCTTTTGCCGAAGTGAAATTGAAAGTACGTTTGCGTCGCCGTTATCTTTATGTTTATTACTATGCATATTGGGATTCGAAGAAGCGAAATCGAAAATATCCAATTATTCTTCGCTCAGTAGCTTCTCTTTTTAACGTGTCACTAGAAAGATCAAATATAAGTATAAGACCTCAATTCTTAGTTTGGGAATATTTTGTGTGAAATATATATACACATATATATATATATATATATATATACATATTTTTTCTCTATATTTGTTGGAGTGCTTTTAAAAGCTTTTATTTACCTTGCCCTGTTAGTATGTTAGTATGGGACAAATCTTGCGAGTTAAATTAGAACCACTTCCTGTAGTTAGATTAGATTGAAATTTGGTTTACTTACGTAACTTCGGTGACATTGCAATAATATGGTACCATGAAGCTGGTCTCAAGATGGTGTCGGAAGATGGCTATAGGAATTCCTAAATAAGATAAAATCGTCGAGTTTGGACTCGTTTGAATAGTCTTGATAAACATTCTTCTTCGTTTTAAAGCATTTCGATAAAAACTTGTTTTTAATTTTTTTAACTAATATTTTATTTCGCCTATGTTTTTTTTAAAGTCAATTATATAACGTTACCTGTCTGGGAATTTTTATGGACAGGTTATAGCTTGACTATTATCCTGAGTGGGGATAGAACTCACAATACTAGGTACGATAGATTATTATTTAAATTAGGAATTTTTGTAATATAAAGTTTAGGATACAAATATTAGAACGACACTGTACCGGATTCGGTAATGAAATTATTTCGAATTCTGCGACAGTTTTGAAGGCTTTAGTTACGGATTATATTGAAGATATACTTCTAATGCGACTTCTGACAAGGTTGCGTTAAACATTTAACGCTACCCTGGAAGGGGAATAGAAAGAGATAGAGCGAGAGTGAATGCGTGGTACTCGAACGCATGCGCATAGTATGCCTGTTACAGGCCAGCGCGAGCGTTAGCAACGAGTAGTGTCCAATATTTTAATTTGTCATTTTTTTTATTAAAAACTTTTATTGTATTAAATGCTTTTTTTTTATTATTAATGTTGTTTTTTTAATGTAGGAGAACACGAATTTATTTAAATTAATTTGATAACTAATTAAGCATTAAAATTCGTTAATAAACCCAGTTTTTTGACAACAATCTAACAAATATCATATCTATTCGTTTTATAAATCGCCTCCCAAAAATTCTGTACCATCTGTTTCGCCCAACTGTTAAAAAACTTAAGCGGCCTTGATTTACAGCATATTTCTTCCACATGAAGGTAAAATATATTCTACCGGGGATCTTATAACGACCCTTATCCTGGCAGAAAAGTGAAGTTAATAACACTTTCATCCTATTTATAAACATATCACATGTGCCGTTTTAAAGGTTAATATCGTGACGCGACACTCAAATGAACATTTATGATGCTTTTTCGATACGTCGAAGTACGTTTAATGTTACCATATTTTTTTTACGTGAAAATGAGACACTTGAGTAACTGTTCTGTATTTTTTTGTGTCTGAACGGGACATTTGCAGATATAACTAAAATGTGTTTTTTTTTATTGCAAGCAGTGGCAAACGAGCAAACAGTACACCTGATGGTAAGTGTTGCTGCCGCTCATGGACCTTTACAAGGCCGCTGCCTACCGCGAAGTAAGTGAAGGGAGTGTGAATGCGTGCATTGAGGCTCGGTGATACCAAAGGCACCACCAAAACTCTCCACACGTAAACACCCTCAGAAAGTTGGGCTTCCGGCTCTCTCGCTCACCGAACGAAGAGCAGTAACAAATTGCTACTACACAGACGTCGATTTTCTGCTCAGTGTGGTACTACCCCGGACGAACCTGCCCGCGGCTGTAGACAGATAACTGTCGACAGTGTGGTCCTACCACTAGGTAACTATGTGTTGGTTTATATCGTGTTTTCCTTCTCTTTTTAACCACTGACGGGAAAAGAGGGGTTATTAAGTTTGACGTCGATGTCTGTCTGTCTGTCTGTGTGTGTGTGTCTGTCTGTGGCATCGTAGCTCTCAAACAGATAGAGGGATTTCAATACGTTTTTTTTTATTTAAAAGCTAGTTTCCTAGCGGTGGTTCTTAGCTATGTTTGGTTAATATCGGTCCAGCAGTGTAAGAGTAACAGCTCTTTTCCAAAATGATGTAATGGCATATGATTACTAGAATAGGTATTTCACGAATGCCAGTACAGTCAATGACAATTATTTAATAATTCCTGTTGAAGAGAACGTGATACGTTTTTTTTATTTTTTTAGTTTGTGTCGGCGGTTAATCAAAATTTTCAATTTTATATTTATACTAGCAACCCGCCCTCGCTTCGCTCCGGTTTTAGTTAGTCGTTTTACCCGCGTAGTAGCCGTTCCCGTGGGAATACCGGGATAAAATATAGCCTAGTTTACGCCCTGATATTATAGCTTTTCATTGGTGAAAGAATTTTTGAAATCTGTCCAGCTGTGTTGAAGATTACCCGGAATAAACAGACAGACAGACAGACAAAAATTTTTTAATCTGTATTTTAGGCATAGGTGTCGTGCAAATAACCGTGTGAGCATGAAAAAAGCCTATTATTTTGACATTACAAACAGACACAATTTTATTTATTGGTATAGACTAGCAACGCGGCCTCGCTTCGCTTTGGTTTCTGTCGCCTTATCCCCGTAATTCCCCGTGGAAATACCGGGATAAAATATAGCCTAGTTTACTCCCTGATATTATAGCTTTCCATTGGTGAAAGAATTTTTTAAATCGGTCCAGCCGTTTTGAACAACAGACAAACAACAAAAAACAAACAGACAGACAGACAAAAAAAAATATAAAGTGATTTTTAGGCATATGTATAGTGCAAATAACCATGTGAGCATGAAAAAAGCCTATTATTTTGATATTACAAACAGACACTCCAATTATATTTATTGGTATAAATCTGCATATTATATCGTCATCTTTTATGATACCCACGGGCTAGAAAGTGGATGATTAATTCTATTTTTACCCCGTTATCACAGTAAATTAATTTACCTGCAATTGGAGGCCAGAGCCCAACAGTGGGCTGACATAATGTTAATGAACTAATAGTGCCCGAGGTTGGGACATTCAACTAAACAAGTATTCCTTTTCGTGTGGTCACGGAGTAAGAATACAATTCACCACCTCCTCTCTTGCCCGTGGGTGTCGCAAAAGACAAATAAGGGATATAATGTACATATAACGTCTATGCAAGAGAAGGAAAACTCGAAACAAAACCCTATACCAACATGTTTGACCAGCATGGTATAGTAAGGTAAATTTCCCTCCCTATTGTGGAGGAGGCTCGAGCCCAACAGTGGGACATATATGAATGAATGATGAATGAATATATATATTTATGTTTTAATATATTTATGTTTTAATATTCTGTATTTTATGCCCAAAAAATTAAAGTATGTAGATAGCATTAAATTATTAAATGGCCCTATCATAATTTTATTTAGCGGAAATATATATGAAGATAAAGCTTCTATTAAAACTAAAATAGATTGTAGTTACTTATAATTTAATATTGCCTTTCAACCATTACCTCTTATAGGCCTTTTTAAAATATTCTCTCAAGCTTCTCACGGGTAAATATTATAAAAAGCCGTCTTTTGTGCGTGCTCCTGGAATTGCTAAAAAACCTTTTTGATGAATGAAAACGACATAAATGTTACTACCTATTTATCGACGCGTATCTATACTTTGAAATATCATACATATTTGATTCGGTTGAAAGCGTATTCTTTGATTATTCAATAGTTGAAGAACAGCATGTGGTGATGGAGTAAGAATACTTATACCCATACCCTTTTCGCCTGTGATTGATTTGATATGTATATAAATAACATCTATGCAAGAGAAAAAATTCCAAATTAAAACCTATACCAACTCGTCTTATCAATGTAGGAGTTATGGAGGAGAGGAGGAAAACGAGAAGGTAACCTCAGAAGGGGTAATGGTCCACTACGAGAGTGGACACGGCAGTAGCCCTCTTCTGAAAAATTGATCTCATCGTATTGAACTCCCCTCACATGACGAACACAGAAGAAATAGCTCCCAGTCACGGCAGCTGCGCTACCCTACGGGCACATTTTGGTATTAAGTCCGGGAGCAAAAGAGAGGAGAGTGCGAAGAATCTCCGGCATCTATCCAGCTACCAAATAAAACGATACTCAGTCCTGGTAACACACAATACGAACACTCATGACTGATGAGAGGGTCATCGATCTGGAACAGGAATTGAGAAAAATCTGATAGGACATTGTAGGATAATTGTAGGATGAAATAGTAGTACGAAGAGGTGGCGAAGGTATGATAATCCTCCCGTCTGGGAACTTGCTCTGCTATCAGCAGGGTGAGCAACTATCCCAAGATGGTATAGGGTTTATCGTTCGTAGGTCTATCGTAGATAACGTGGAGAGGATCTAGAGTATGTCGACAAGGGTAGCATACCTTATACTCAAAATTACTAAGAGACGAAACCCGCTCGCCGTATCGCCCGACCGTTAACAAAAAACGCTTAGCGATCATGTCGGAGAGCATGTGGTGACATAAGTTTCTAAAGAAAGTGCTGCTGCCTTATTCTAAGGGGGAGGTTTTCAGACCATCACCGCATGGGTTATTCACCCATGTTATTACCCATTATAAAGCGATATAAAATATATCCAATTATAATTAGATTATTCGTAATTTTTAATACAGTGGAATCTCCATAATTAGAATGTCAACGATAGTACATACAATTTCGAGTTAACGAGTTTTAGATTCTATTATTTCGTGTAGTGACGGAGTAAGAATACAATTTACCACCCCTTCTCTTACCCGTGGATATGGTATAGGCATATAATGGATATCTTGCGCATATAAAGACTATGCAACAGAAGAAAAACTCGAAACTGTGTTCATCTGATCATTTCAGACTTTTAAAATGCAGATTTCAAATAGTGTTGGTTTGATTCAAATGCTGTTATTATTGTTACTAATATGACTATTTACAATTTTGAAAAATCTATGAACCTATTAAATGTAGCTCTTCTGTACTTGTACTTCTTGTGACCTGTAACTTAGACTAGTTAGGCTGCAGCTGAAAATCAGCGCTGCAAGTTTATGTAGCATATGCTGAGCTGTTGCCTTTTGGACACTCATATTATGAATTTCATTTATGTATACTATGAATATTTCAATCATCAATATTTTTTCGTCTTCGTTTTTATATCACTTGTGTACCTATATTTCTATGTCAGGCATGTAACTATAGTGTCCAATAAATCTTATTTTCTTTCTTTCTTTCAAATAAAGCTCTTTCCATCCCACCTAACCAGCGTGGTATAGTACGTCAATTTCACTCCCAAGATTCCACTCTATCTATATAATTCTTCTGTATATGTATATGTGGCTGAAATGGCTGGACCGATTTTGAGGAAACATTTTGAGTGTATTTATATAGGTTCATTAATGGTTTAAATTTACAATTGGTAGGTAGACGTAGGTATACGTAGCGCTGTAATCGATTTAAAGGATTTTGTTTTTAATTTACAACGAACAGCGATTTACGAAGAACTAATTCTTTAACTTAACAAAAAACAGCGTCAGGTTAGCTAGTATTATTATAAATATCTGGTTGACCGAGCTTCGCTCGGAATATTTTTGTTGTATTTTTGTCGAATTTATTTAGATATAGGTATATTAATAAAAAATAAAAATTAAGACTGCACAGATGGCGTAGTGGTTAATGCTAGTGACCTACAGCGCCAGTGTCGGGGGTTCGAATCCCACGCGGGACAACGCTTTGTGCGATCCACGAATTGTTGTTCTGAGTCTGGATGTGATTTGTGTCCGTTAATTATATGTGTATGTATTTCTCGCGGAAACGCAATGAGTTTCAAAAATTAAAAAAAAAAAAAAAAAAAAAAAAACTGTACGAATGGCGGCGATGTGGTTCGCGACACGTCACGTCTCGTTTCCGTCGGGGGCGAAAAGTGGCCCACAGAGAACCGCTTTGCTACGCTGAATATGTCAAAGATCGTAGCAGGTGGAGGGCAGTGGACTCTGCCTACCCCTATGGGAAAAAGGCGTGAATATATAAAAAAAAAAAAAAAAAAAAAATTAAAAATTAAATAATGAAAAAAATATAAAAAAATACAAAAAGAGAATAATAATAACACCGAGATTTGATCCGACGCCGTTTGAATGCCAAAACAATACTAATAGGAAACTGCACTACTTCCCAACTGAGCTATCGTAACTTATGACGTTGACGGCAAAATTTGAATTCATATTCTTTTAAAATTTAATGCCACTATATTGTTTTGCTAAAAACACTGACAAAACAATATTTTCTATAAATAAAACCTAGCTAGATCGATTTTTTGGCCTCGAAACCTCTAGTATGCCAAGTTTCATCAAAATCGTTAGTGCCGTTTCCGTGATCCTGAATATATATATATATATATATATATATATAAACAAGAATTGCAGGTTTAAAGATATAAGATATGTATTAAAGTTACTTCTACGTCTTTAGTTTCATTGAATATTGATATTGGACATACATATTCATGTTGCTTAATTGATAAGTTCTTGTTCGTACTACAGTTCGTAGTGTTTGACTACAATCTAGAACTTTCTCATAGAAGTTTGGAGATATCCATCATACGAACTAAGTTACGCTGACAGATTGCTTATAGGGTCAAACTGGATTGTAATTAAAAATATATGTAAGAAATATAATTTTATGTTGTTTTTTTATTTGCGTTAGTTATCGAAAAGATATAGAGTAAATATTTGAGAAGATATTGACATTTGATCATATGGGGTGGAAGTAATGTTTTGAGAAAAATTAAGTATGACTGGTGAAGGCTTTAGTGGTAAGAGAAGATAAAAAAAGAAGGATGGACTTCGTTAACCCTGAAATCGATAAAAAGTGTAGTGGAAGAGCGTGTGTGTAAAAAGATGATACACAGTCGATACCGAGATTTTTTTTGAAGTGAAAACTTCTTTAGCGGCGTTGCGCACTTATTTTTTTGGATAGATAATAAATATTAAACTCGCGTCAGGACACGTGACCTGATCGAGACTTCGTAAAACGGCGCAGGGCGCTAGCGTGAAATGCGTGTAGCGTGTGCGTGTAGAACGCCTGCTTTTTGCTTTCAAATCCAGAAACACCGAGTGCTAAATTTGAAATGTTGTTTAACTTAGTTAAAAATATTGCACTACACATTTTCTAATAAATATCAGCCACAACCTATTAATTTAGATTATTATTTTTGAATTGTTTTTGCTTTATAAAGAAGTGTTTAATATCAAGGATTAAATTTTGAATTGTTTAGTAACAGTTCTTTATAAGACAAAAATAATTAAAACCATAATCTAATAGCTCGACGACAAAATAACTTAGTTTTCACTTCTATCGGCAGTCCCTGAAGACTGCCCCGCATTTTTTTAAGACAACACTGCATTGAGAAAATAATCTTTGTATTGCGGGGGACTTGACATATAAATAATTAACTGACACAAATTACAAAGAGACTTAAAACAAAAATTTGTGGGTCGCTTAAAGTATTTTACTATATGGAATCGATCCTATGACCGATCTTAACCACTTCATTATTTCCGAATAAAATAGAAAATAATTAATAAATGTATATAAAGCACAATATTTATTGTCACATATTTTTTCGAACCCTTTTTATATTTAAAATATCAGCATTTTTCCATGTGTTGACGGAGTAAGAACATAATTCACCACGACTCTTGCACATGAGTATCATAAAAAACAACAAAGGAATTACAAAATCATGATATCAAAATTTTTAAGATTATTCAGTATTATCACAAGAAGCTATATAGTATTCAATAAAATATCGTAACACCAGACGCTTTTTTATCTCCACACTACTCTATTCGTTATTAAAAAATCAGATTACATAAATAATACCTATTCAATAAAATCCTATTCAACATGAGCTGTTAACTTTATTTTTATAATTTTTGATAATATAGTATCTTGTTGTCGCTATATGGCATTATGATTACTATCATGTATGTTTACGTGTGGTGACGGAGTAAGAATATAATTCAATAAAATCCTATTCAACATGAGCTGTTAACTTTCTTTTTATAATTTTTGATAATATAGTATCTTGTTGTCGCTATATGGCATTATGATTACTATCATGTATGTTTACGTGTGGTGACGGAGAAAGAATATAATTCAATAAAATCCTATTGAACATGAGCTATTAACTTTCTTTTTATAATTTTTGATAATGTAGTATCTTGTTGTCGCTATATGGCATTATGATTACTATCATGTATGTTTACGTGTGGTGACGGAGTAAGAATATAATTCAATAAAATCCTATTCAACATGAGCTGTTGACTTTCTTTTTATAATTTTTGATAATATAGTATCTTGTTGTCGCTATATGGCATTATGATTACTATCATGTATGTTTCCGTGTTGCGACGGAGTAAGAATATAATGTACAACCCCTGCTCTTACCTGTGGATGTCGTAAAAGGTGACTAAATTATAAAATCATTACAAGAGAAGAAGATATAAATAAAATTAATTTCTCTTCCGTTTTGGAGGAAGCTCGAGCACAGCAGTGAGGTTTGTATAAGTTGTGATGATGATGATGATGATTTGAAACAACTTACACGATTAGTTTGAATAATTGTTGTATGAATCAATGAAATCGGCTGACTCATTTTATCTATAGAGCGACGTAAACGAATAAACGAGGCGCATATACCATTACCCTCCTATTCATCGCGCAATCAGTTAAAAAGAAAAACTAATTCGTTAATATTCTTTTACAGTTCCAAAAGTAGAGATCGTGGATGAACGCGGACGTCCTCTACGAGATAAACTCTATAAGGAAGGCTCAATCATAGAACTTAGATGCGTGGTCAGCGAGGTACCTCAGCCAACGAGACAAGTGAATTGGAAACACGGCGCAAGGCTGCTAAATTACGATACTAAACGAGGTGGTGTGAGGTAAGTTTTATCATATTTTAATTTATATTTATAACTAGCAATAGTATATATGGATATACATAAATTTGGAAAAGGCAGCTAAGCTCAATATCACGAAACTTATGGTGGTCAACTGCGATGGACTGTAAGTTGATGATTTCATCGACTATAGATTTGAGATATAAATTAGGTGCCAATTTTTGTAGATTATCCTAAAATTTATTTATGCACGTTCTTATTAATATTATAAATGCGAAAGTAAGTTTGTTTGTTACGCTTTCACGCTTAAGCCACCGAACCGATTTCAAAAATTCTTTCACTAAAGAAAAGCTATAATATCAGGGAGTAACATGGGCTATATTTTATCCCGGTATTCCTACGGTAACGGGAGCTGCGCGGGTAAAGCGACTGAACCCGAAGCGAAGCGAGGGTTGCTAATAAACAATATTTTTAGTCTGTAATTAAATTTTTATTTTTGTTTTGTTTATAAATACGGATTTTTTGAATTATAATTATCAAATTATTTATAAACTAGCTTGCCTGCGGCTTCGCACGCGTAAAAATTTACTTGCATATTGTACTATTATCGCACTATGTGCTGTGTGGTAGTGGCTTCGAATACTACAAACCCTTGCTTTGCTCGTGGGTGTCGTAAAAGACGACTAAGAGCCCTAGATTGACCCGAACCAACTCCATCTGGTATCATTTGGGTCAACGATTACATTCCCAAAAAGGGTTGACGTCAGGCAGGCGGCCGGTCATAAAAGTCATTGCCGAAACTTTTTGCAATATGTCAAATCAGATGACATATTGCGTCGACCCCAAGTAATTGGGATAAGAGCAAGATGATGATGATGATTGTACTATTATCGCAAAGAATATTATCGGCATAAAAAGTGTTATATTTCTTAATTTAAGAAATACTCTATCTACGTGTCAATTTTCTTCCAAATCTGCTCAACAGTTTACGCGTGATTGCGTCTATTATTTGACATTCACAATTATCTGTTAACTCCAAACAATTTTAACAGATGGCGATATCTGTTGACTGGATTGAGTAAGTAATTAATAGATGGCGCTGCTATGTCAACCTACAAACATGTCATATAAGCTACAATTCAATAGCATAAATAGTTTACTAAAATGTAATATAACAAAACCTTAGCCACAGCAACGCTTGGCCGGGTCTGCTAATATTAATATATATCTAAATAAATTCGACAAAAATGGAACAAAAATATACCGAGCGAAGCTCGGTTAACCAGATATTTATACTTTATATACGCTACAATTAATGTAGCGTGTGAATTAATCACACAAATTCATCCGCTACAATTGAGGCCGAAATGGTCTGCTTTGCAGCAGTAGATATCTTTCCCTTCTTTTACACCATGATTTCTCATTTTTCACCCCCGACGAAAAAAGGGGTGTTATAAGTTTTACGTCGATGTCTGTCCGTGTGTGTGTGGCTGTCTGTGGCATCGTAGCTCTCAAACAGATGGATCGATTTTGATGCGGTTTTTTTTAATTCAAAGCCAGTTTCCTGGCGGTGGTTATTAGCTATTTTTGCTTAATTTCAATCCAATAGTGTAAAAGTATCAGCTGCAAAATGATGTAATGGCGTATGACTCTTCGATTAAGTGCTTTCAGCGTGCTAGTATAATCGTCAAATGACAATTAATTGATAATTCCTGTTAAAGGGAACGTAATACTTTTTTTTATTATTTAAGTTTGTTCCGGGGGTTGTTAAAAATTTTTAATTTTACTTATTATAAGCTACAAATTTTATACAATTAAAAAAAAATAGCTCATGTTAGACAGTCTGCACGTCACATCTGCGGTAATATACGATACGGACTTTGTAGCAACTCGAAAAAGATGCCGTCCATTCAGGCGTTTCTGCCGTATCTACTATTGCAACCAATCCTAAGGCTTACATATAGGCCTTCATAAAGTTGTAAGCCCGGTTTAAAAATTTTTTGTCTGTCTGTCTGTTTGTTTTGGGTATTCTTCAAAACGGTTAGACCGATTTTGTTCATATTTTAATATCTGATAAATATCTATATAAGGAGTAACTTAGGCTATATTTTATCCCGGTATTCCCACGGGAATGGAAACTACTCGGGTAACGCGATTGAAACCAATGCAAAACGAGAGCGGGTTGCTAGTATGAAATAAAAATAGTTTTATTTATTTCATCGTATTTTTTACTGTGTATTTACTATCCACGTTTCTGTTTAGTGCAGGGTTTTATTTCAAGTTTACCTGCTCTCGTAACTATGTTATTTTTTCATCTGTTAGTAATTTATTACGATAGATTACAAAAAAAAGAGACAGTGTGAAATGTTTTTTTTTAATCTTCAGCATGAAATGAAATCTAAAGTATAAAAAATAATTATATCTGATGTTTACGCGAGTATTATACATTCTAAATACATTTATTTTTAGGGTCTTTATCGCATGCATTTGATTTTTGATAGTCCGACGTTCCAAAAATTATTCAGCGTTCATACACTTTTCAGTATCCGCCCATGACCATGACAATACAAACGCGATAAAATCCGTAAAATGATTTTATTAATAAAAAAAAACTGGCTTAATTCATATGAAAATTTATCAATAACGGTAAATTTCAAGTGATAATGGATAACGATAAAAATTTGGGTGAGATGTGAAAAACGTAAAATAAAATCCTATATCAACATGTAGAATGAATGCGATTAGGTTTGAGGGCGATCCTTGTCTAGAAAAGATATGTATATATTCTAAACTAGATAAAGAAGGCTAAAAAAATTATACATAGAATTCTGTCTGTCACATAACGTGTCTTCATCATCATCATCATCATCATCATCTCAGCCCACATACGTCCCACTGTTGGGCTCAGGCCTCCTCCACAAAGGGCGGCCAATTGACCTACTATACCATGCTGGTCAGACATGTTGATATAGGGTGTCATTTCGAGTTTTCCTTCTCTTATACGATGTTATGTGCATATGATATCCCTTAATCGTCTTGTACGACATCCACGGGCAAGATAGGGAGTGGTGAATCGTATCCTTACTCCGTCCCCACCCGGTCGCGTGTCGCATAGCGTATCTTATATTATTATTATAATAAGTACTGATCTATTGTGCCAAGGGTTGTGGGTTCGATTCTTATGTAGCAGTTCTTTTTGGGAACCACAAATTATTGTTTTTAATCTGGGTATTATTTATTAGCAATCCGCTCTCGTTTCGCTCCGGTTTCAGTTGTCTTACCCGCGTAGTTCTCGTTCTCGTGAGAATATTTGCATAAAATATAACATATGTTACTTCCTGATATTATAGCTTTCCATTAGTGAAAGAATTTTTGAAATCGGTTCGGTGGTTTAAGCGTGAAAGCGTAACAAACAAACTTACTTTCGCATTTATGATGTTAGTAAGGATGTTTTTCGGCAATCGAGGGACTTTATAAACATATTATTATTTCCTTAAGACAACCTCTTTTACTAAGGAAATAATCTTATTCATCTTAAGACTTACATGTAGGCCCTGTCAAACTACCCCTACCCCATACCCGTGGTGCTTATCTTATATCTTTAAACGAGCAATTCTTGTATATATATATATATATATTCAGGATCTCGGAAACAGCTCCAATGATTTTGATGAAATTTGGCATACTTAGAGGTTTCAGGGTCAAAAAATCGATCTAGCTAGGTTTTATTTATGGAAAATGTTGCTTTGTCAGTGTTTTTAACTAATCAATCAATACAATGACATAAAATGTTATTGACATTCTCTGAATAGGAATTCGAATTTCGTCGTCGTTGTCAATAGTGTCAATAGCTCAGTTGGGATGTTGTCCAGTTTTCTTTTTGTTTTGTTTTGGCATTCAAGAAGAACTTAATCGAGTAATCATACGCCATTACATCATTTTGGAAAAGAGCTGACTCTTACACTACTTACAGTACCGGTATTAAGCAAATATAACTAAGAATCACCGCAAGGAAACAGTCTGTCAAAAAAAAAATCGTTTCAAAATCGGTCCATCCATTTGGGAGCTACGATGCAATAGACAGATATACACACACAGACAGACAGACATCGACGTCAAACTAGTAATACCCTTCTTTTTACGGTGTCATATATGGAAACCTTTGTGGATCCTGGATTACAGGAGTTATAATGATGGGAATGTGTGCAAGATAAAGATATAATTAACGAACATAAAGTACACCCAGATTCAGAACAACAATTTGTCGCACAAAGTTTTGCGTGGGCATCGAACCCAGAACACTGGCACGGTAGGTCGATCGGTATCTTAACCACTACGCCATCTGTACAGTCACACAATAATTATTAAAATTACAAAGATTTATTCATTAGCGCGGAGTGTTTGTTTTTAAAAAAATAGTTATTTGTAAGGTCGATTTATGGATAATAATTTTACGTGACGTCATAAGAAAACATTGATGAATAATTATATACATTTATTGAATTGAATGAAATTATTATCAATGAAATATTATTATTTTGTATAATACAAAGGACTAAATTTTTTTTAACACGTTTTTATTAGTTTCACCTGTATGTATGCTTATATTCAAACTCTTTGAGCTCGATTTTCTCCTATTTTGAGCGATTCGATTTTATTTAAACTTTGCACATCTGTCAGAGACCGATGTCAATGCAATAATCAGCTTTTTTTGGGTTGGTTTTAATGCCTCCTCATCGTTTGTTCTGCACTCTCGCATTCGCGCTCGCCTTAGGCGGAACGTGACAATAAGTCATGCTTTTTTGTACGTGCAGCCGTCGTCGATTTATAAGATGTTATGATAAATAAAGAGAAGTAAAATCGTATTAAAAATTATATAAATAGTCGGGTGCGTCTCGGGTCGTCGCTCAACAGATGTGATAACTGAAACTAATCTAAGTTGAACTATTTAATATTGAAATTGTTTAACTTGAGAAAAGCTTAGGTTATTACTTAAACTTTATGTATAAGATATGATAATATAATGAAAGGTTATTTATTAATAAAATCTTTTATTGATTATAAAATACTAGCAACTCGCTTCGCTTCGGTTTCAGTCGCTTAAACCCGCATAGTTCCCATTCCTGTGGGAATACCGGAATAAAATATAGCTTATGTTACTCCCTGATATTATAGCTTTCTATTGGTGAAAGAATTTTTGAAATCGGTTCGGTGGTTTAAGGGTGAAAGCGTTACAAACAAACAAACAAACAAACAAACAAACATCCTTACTTTCGCATTTATAATATTAGTATGGATATCTTATTCTTAGTTATAATTCTTGAATATGTACGTCCGTGTGGTGACGAAGTAAGAATACCATTCACCACCCCCCTCTTGCCTATGGGTGTCATAAAAGATGACTAAAGGATACAATATGCATATAATATGTATTCAAGAAAAGGAAAACTCGCAACAAAACCCTATATCAACACGTCTGACCCGCGTGGCATAGTCTGACCCGCGTGGCATAGTGAGTCAACTTCCCTCCCATATTGGAGGAGGCCTGAGCCCAACAGTGGGACGTGCATGGGCTAGATTATATTATTGCACATTAGAATTTCGTGTATATACATTATTAGTATAATTATTTAATCCTATAAAAGTAACAATTGACTTATGGAAGCTACGAAATTTTCACATTGTATATCATCTAAAGCGCCGTAACGCGTTACGTAACGAAGCGGTTTGATCTCCTATAAGAAGTGATCACTTCAAAAAAGATTTAAATATATTTTATACAATGGTTAATGTTGTTTACGTTATCAACTAAGAAGCTCACAGAGGAACTCATAGATAGGCGGGCGATAGATTTATGATATTTACTCCTAAAGAATTCTGTACCAGCAAGTTTGCCATAAAAATGGATACATAACAAAACAGCTATCGTACTGTACGATGTATTGATTGATTCCCTATGAGATAAATGGTTTCTCATTTAGAATCCTATCTCGCCTCGTAAAGCATAAAGCGTTTGGTCCCAGCTGCCTTCAACATTTGGCAGTCGATATACGATCTCATTTTTTTTGTTTTATCAACTCCTGGTGTACTAAAGGGGACTGGATTTATTGACTTTTGATAGCTTCTAGTATGTTACTGATGAAATTTTAGTAGATAAAAGGAGTTAAAATACTGGGGTTTAGCGTTTTATATATTTTCGTTTAATTGTATAACAATTAAACTAATTAGTTTAAACACGTCAAGATGGCGTTGTGCAAAATATTGCATCGTAATGTGTAAGCATAACAAAACTACATATTTAGTTTAATAATTTAAATGCTTATTGATTTCTAAACATAGTTCTATCTAGTTTTAATTTAGTTCGCTCAGTAATATTAATATTTTATTGGTACTCCTAATGCGGTTTCTTGGGGTTATAGACGAGTTAATAATGTTATTTCTGAGAGAAGATTGTTACCGTCCGGTTTTTTTTTTTTTTTTTTTTTTTTTTGTGTGTATTTAGCTGTTGGTCGCAGATGACCTTGACAGCTTAACGCGGGCAATGGGCGAGCTGAAGGCTCTCAACCCGGTAAGTAAGTTAAGCGAACATCGCCCGAGGGCTCCCCCTGTGGGGAACGGACCTCGGCTCGGGGCGTCGCTGAAAGCAAAGTGGGCGTGGCCACGTTTAGATTAATGATTTTTACGCGGCGCGGTTTTCGACCTCGTCGGCGAGGCCGATACCGCGCAGTTTTATGTGTTATCGCTGCGCGAGCTGTGTAGGCCCTTTCTTGGGCGATCGTGATTGCATCATCCCCTTCTTCAAGGAGATGACGGGGTCGTCGGACCGCGGATATTTTTGATGGAACGTAGTTTACCGCCCCAACCACTAGTGGATTGGGGTGAGTCGTGGCAGAGTCAAAATAGCGCTGGGAGCAACGCTTCATATACTGCCTGATGGTCGGCAATTCGAGGTCGATGTGTAAATCGACATTACGAACGAACCACGGTGCTCCCGTTGCCCGTCGCATGAATCTATTTTGTAGTGTTTGTAACCTGTGGATCCTGTTTGGCCTAACGTGCGCGAACACTACACTGGCATACGTCATGATCGGCCGTATGCAGGTAGTGTATAATCGGACTTTATTTTTAAGTGATAGTTTAGATTTTGCGTTTAATAGGCAGTGAAGGCGTCCCATCACGAAGGCGGCGCGCGCGCGGACCCGCTTCAAGTGGGACAGGAAGGTGAGTCGGCTATCAAGGGTCACACCTAAGTACTTGGCCTCTCTGCTCCATGAGACAGGTCGGCCGAAGAGAGTGAGAGGAGGGATGCTGTCCGGAGAGCACAGACGGGCAGTTCGTTTAGTGAACATGACCGCTTGGCTCTTCTCGGGATTAATTTCTATTCTCCATTTCCTATACCAATTGGCAAGGGCGGTAACCGCTTTTTGGAGTGTATTGACTACGGTTGTCGGGGACATACCTGCACAATAGAGTGCGGTATCGTCGGCGTAAAGCGCCGTGTGCACACGAGTGAACTTGGGTAAATCACTTGTATACAGTGTAAACAAAAATGGGGCGAGGACCGAGCCCTGTGGAACACCGGCCTTGAGAGGATGGGAGGTCGACAACGTCCCTTCCACCCTATAGCGAAAGCTGCGATGACTCAGATAGTCATGTATTATTAGAATTAAATATTCGGGGATTTTTAATAAATATAATTTGTAAATTAAGCCCTCATGCCAAACTTTATCGAAAGCTTTCGCTACATCTAGAAATAATACACCAGTGTACCGTCCCCTGATGAACTGACTACTGGTGTATTCTACTAGTCTAGTTACCGTCCGGTCCGATGGTATTCTATTTATATCAACCACCTTAACAATTAGGCTAGTATTGGTAGCTAATATATATAGCTATAATAAACAAAATTTGACTTTTATTCTATAGTCTTTTACACTTCGTTTATCAGTTAATTTTTACTTATTATACGTAAAACTATTTTTACGGATTATATTGCGTTTATATTTGATTTTTAAATGCTCGAGGTTTCGAATATTTTCCAGCGTTCTTGATCACGAGATTATTGTCCTCCCGACATGACTCTCGTCCAGGCGGGTTAGGCTTGCAAAACAGCCTCCAGTCGACGCCCCGGCGGTGTATAGATCATTCGCCAAATTATATAAATCATATTCACCTTGCTAGGATGTTAATACAGCCGAACCGGCCACCGAAGTCGACGAATCGATAACAGCGATCAGTTCAATAGCGATAGGGAGGGGGATAGGGTAGGTTATGGGGCTACGCTCCGACCTGCCATTGCCGTAAACGGACTGTGAAATTAGACGGGGTGTGTCCCGACCATAGCTTGCGGCGAAAAATTTCCAAGCGAATTTTTCATCATTTTCCTGCCCTTATTACCTGGGTTGATTTAATACGTACCTACTTCCCCAAGGCTTCTAAAGACGGCTGCGGCCTAAGCTGGACTCTTGCCTAATCTGAGAGGACCTGAGTCATCTTGCCGGCGACTTAATGAGGGAATCTTGCGATCCATGGCACTGTATGGAGCTTCTATCTGGGCAGATTCGCTCACTTCAACTTCGCTCATAATAAGGCTTACCGGCGAAAACCGCAAAGGGCCATAGCGGTGAGAGCAATCAGGGGCTAACGGACGGTGTCGTGGATGGCGGCTATATTGCTGGCTGGTGATCCGCCCTGGGAGCTACAGAAAGAGATATATGGATTCCGTGCCATGATACAAGGCCGAGGCGAACAAATCTCTCACGTAGTCTCTAAGAGGATGCAGGTGGCGGCCCATAGGGCTTTAACCCACCGAAGGAGTGAGGACTTTGACTCCCCTATAGCAGGCCGAGTGACGGTAACTGCGATTGGCTCCCATCTTCACCGGTGGTTAAACAGAAAGCATGGCAAGATAAGTTTTAGGTTGTTAATCCCTTAGTCTGACATGTTGGCATTAGGTTTTATATCAAGTTTTCCTTCTTCTACATCGATGTTACCTACATCAATTATATGTCTTTTACGACACTCACGAGCAAGAGAGGGGGCGATGAATTGTATTTTTACTCCGTCACCGCAAGAACATAAATACATGTCCATTAATAATTTAACAGAATGCAAGCAGTTAAACATCGACCTTTATACCCGTTTCTGTTTACTAACCAATTACAAACTTTCACTATTATACAAGGTTAGGTCGTAAACTAAAATATTATTACTTTGATTATTTACAGTGATGTCCAACGTGTTTAATCTGGCGGAAATTTATGGTGCTCCAAGTTGTTAATATTTGTTTTGTAAGCATTCATCTTTCTGATTTATAGGGGTAATATTTAATTATGACAAAGGTCATAGATTATTAGATGAATTTTGAAATTTTATCAATCATTGTAAATAAAACTACTTTTACGGATTATATCGCGTTTGTATTTGATTTATGATTGCCCGACGTTTCGAACACTTTGCAGCATTCATGGTCACGGGCGAACTAAGGTGTCTCACGTCCAACAAGTAATCGTTATTACAGACATTTATAATTATCTACCCGATACAGAAAATTAGTTATAAATTTATTAAATTTTGACCCACATTTTAGTACAAATTTATTGCCAGTGTAAGAAGAAAATTATTCTATATGAAAAAATTATATTGTTTATAGTTAGTATTTAGAGCGGACCACTGATGGCAAGGAACTCTGCACTGGTGGTTGGCCCAACAACAAAGGCGACGTGTTATAGTGTAGGGTGGGTTATGGGGCCGCGCGTCGCCCCTCTATAACCCCGGACGGAGACGGACGGTGGGTACCCTTACCGTAGCTCACCCAAAAAAAAGGGTTTTATTTCTAGTTTAACATCTCATGCATAAATGTTACATGCATACGACATCCCTAAGTAATATTATACGACACCCATGGGCAAGATAGGGGTTAGTGAATTGCATTATTACTCCGTCAACACAAGAAATAGGAACATTTTGACACATTAAAAAAACGTAGGTAATTGGATTTCATAATTTTGCTCGTCTTCAACTCATTCGGTAGCCTTGGAGTGAAATTACTCCCTTGTAAAAATCAAGACTTTCAAATTATGCAGATTGATGAACTTGATTAACTTTAAATTAAAGGTCTGGCATGTTTTCTTATTAATTGTTCGAGTTACGTCGATAAATTTCGAAGGCGAATGAATTAATAACAAATTTTGATTGTTCAAGGATCGTCCAATCTTCTCTTTAATTCCACTGATTAGGAAAATTTGGTTTGAGATTGCTGACGTTCGTGTCATCTGATTTAGTGATGGCTGGACGCCTTTCCAGATGCCTTTTGTATTATTGAAAAAGGACAAATTGGAACGTTGAGCGTTGATTAAGGGATTTTCTAGCATTTTGTTTCTTCAGATTTTTAGATTTGAGCATTTGGCGAATTGGAAGTTTCAATAGATTTTTCTAAGGCATTACACTCTTAATTCTCTTTTAATTATTTGCTTTGATGATATTTATTATCTATATCAGTTTATTTAAATTAACTTTTGTAAAGATGTTTTTAATTTGGTTGTCCGTTTTGTATTTGTGGCTAGGCTATAATACCGTCTTACGGCGGGCAGTAGGAGGGATGGCATGCAACTTTATAACCCCTAATTGTCACCCTTAGGGCAAGCCACCGGTACTGAATCCTTGTTTTAAATGGAAATTGATTTTCCCTATTTTGATGTTTCTAATACTTTCAGAATAATAATTTATTACAGAATGTCCTTCAGAGTATGTTAGAGGAAAGAAAGACTTAACTTGCGTCTGACGTCGAACGCTCTCTGGACCTGGCCTCGGAATGGGGTGGACGGAATTTAGTACAATTGAATCCAATACAAAAGAAGGAAAACTCGAAATAAAATCCTATGCTAATACGTCTGACCAGCGTGGTATAATAGGTCAAATTCCCCTCTCATAAAGAGACTTGAACCCATGGATGGCATATATATATGTGTTGAAACGATGTAGATCATGATAGTAAATTGTCTGTGTATTTGTTAATATTAAAATCCTTTGTATTCAAGCCTTGTAGGTTTGAATTTTACTAAATAAATTATGAGTAAAACAGTAGATTGTCAGTCCATTGTCTCTGTTATAGTAAGTATTACAGTAATTTTCCCCAGACGTTTACGACTTCCGACGTCATTAAGTCCAGCTGCCAACTTGCTGTTTTTTTTTCTACTTTCATTTTTGAACAATGCGGAACTTTCTCTAAGGCAATTAATTTAGTGTCTTTTTCGTAATGCTGACTAGGCATAGTTTGTTTATTTTTAATTAGTTGAGCATTTGGTAATATATCATCAACATCTCAATCCATAGACGTCCCAGTGTTGGGCTCCGACCTCCTCTACTATGGAAGAGAAAATGACCTATTAGACCACGCTGGTCAGACGTGTTGGTATAGGGTTTTGTCTCGAGTTTTCCTTTCTTGCATAGATATAATATCTATGTGCATATTATATTCTTTAGTCGTCTTTTACGACACCCGTGGGTGTTGTAAAAGACAAAGAGGCAAGAGAGGGAGGGTGAATTGTATTTTTACTCCGTCACCACACGGAAACGATAGTAATATACCTTCCCATATCTTCTCGTAGGTTATTCCATAGAATTGGAAACCTTCCTGCGCCTGATGCCACCCTAGTCGAGGCCGCGGGTGACTGGACCAGGGAATAGTTCCTTACCCACAGAGGGGCAGACTGCGTGAGGGCAACGCTCAGGGGTCGTTGGGCAGGGAGGGTACCCTAAGGAGTATCCCACCGTCGAGTATTCAGTACCAGTAATCGGCCCAATGGTAGGAGGGAATACGGTGGGTTATGGAGTCGCGCGTCGTTCTCTCATCACTCCGGACGAGATGGAAAAAGAAAAGCATTGGAAAACCGGTGATGTTTGTGGTCAAAGCCAACATAACTTATGGCATTGGAAAGTGAACCCTATTGTCGGACTCATAACTACGTTTAATGTCATCGTCTTTAAGGAGTGGGCTGTACTCAGGATTTCTCTACCTGATAAAATCTTGAATACTCCAGTAGTTTCCAAATGGTAATCAGGAATTTGACACCGTGAAACTCGCAAGACACCATTGTATGCAGGCAGCATAGGATCATTCTGAGTGGAATTCTCGAGGGATTATGTCCACCTATGGAGATCGACGTACTGATCGATAGAATTGATGCCATAACTCTGCTTATGTGGACTTTATTAACATGTTCTGTATATTTCTATTTATGTAAATTTGCTCGTTACAAAATTGTTCATTCATTCATTCAGTTATTAATATCTTTGTCTTTTTGTCTTGGCTCATATATGCCCCACTGTTGGGCTTGAGCCTCCTACACAATAGGAGGGAAATTGACCTGCTATACCACGCTGGTCCAACGAGTTGGCATAGGGTTTTATTTCGAGTTTTGCTTATCTTGCATAGATATTATATGCATATAGTATCTCTTAGTCATCTTTTACAACACCCACGAGTAAGAGAGTCATCTCTGCATTAATTTATTGTTATTTTAATTTGATTGAAAGATGTAGTGGCAACCCTAATAGAAAATATAAGCTCTTTGAAAACAGTCTGTTCACGAAAAGCTTCAAGTTGTTTTAGGCGGGGATAAGTATGTTACGCATATAAATATTAGGTATTGTTATATTCGTCCACTTCCTATATAAATATCAGCTTAAAATATTTACTTTGAATGGTTTTAATATATACAGTGACTTTTATATAAGTGTATTTGTCATGAAAAATAATCCTTTGCGTACCCAATGTTGAATGGCTGCAGGCAAGGGTCTTGTCTCATTATTTATATATATCATAAATTGGCAGAGAAATTATACACTCACCACCCCCTATCTTTTTTCCTTCCTTTTTGGCTTCTACTGCACTGTAGGAGTAATTTTGCTAATATGCAAGTAAAAGGCCTCGAAGAAGTCTTTAGAATTTGCTGAAAGCTTTCCTTTAGCAAATTAAATGCTCTAAATCTTGATGGTCGGTAATACTGCCTTTCGATGCTTCAAGATCTCGTTGGTCGGTATAGTCATAGGTGCAACTCTTGGGTTCATAGACACATTCTTTAACTAATGTTGAATTGAGAATGGTGAAGGATAAAAGAAGGATAAAAATATTAAAAATAGATATAATTATAAAGATAATCAGACGGTCATTAAAGAAATTTTATTATATTAGGAATGTAAAACAACTTTAACCACCCCCTATCGTATCCATGCATATCCTAAAAGATGATTAAGGAATCCATACTAATATTATAAATGCGAAAGTAAGGATGTTTGTTTGTTTGTAGTGCTTTCACGCTTAAACCACCGAACCGATTTCAAAAATTCTTTCACCAATGGAAAGCTATAATATCAGGGAGTAACATAGGCTATATTTTATCCCGGTATTCCCACAGGAATAGGAACTACGCCGCGGGTAAAGCGACTGAAACCGAAGCGAAGCGAGGGCGGGTTGCTAGTATAATATAACATCTACGCAAGAGAAGGAAAACTCGACACAAAAACGTATGCCATTCCGTCTGATCAGATTAGATCCGTCTGATAATCTATACTAATATTATAAAGAGGAAAGATTTGATTATTTGTATTGAATAGACTCCAAAACTAATGGACCGATTTCAAAAATATTCTTTCACCAATGGAAAGCTATAATATTAAGGAGTAATATAGGCTATATTTCATCTCGGTATTCCCACGGGAACGGGAACTACGCGGGTAAGACGACAGAAACTGAAGCGAAGCGAGGGCAGATTGCTAGTAAGTCAATATTCTTCCTATTGTAAAGGACGCTCGTACCCAGCGCTGGACCTATATGAGCTGACTTGATTATTATTGATAGGCTTTTTTGTATTTAAGATGTTTCTCGTGTGTTTTTCTGCATCAAAATTAATCTTTGATACAAAAATTTAAATATTTTACCTCTTTAATGACAAAACCGGCTAAGTGCGAGTCACAGTCGTGCATAAAGGGTTCCGTACCATTATCTATAAAAAGGGCAAAACAATCACGTTTGTTGTAGGGCAGCCCCCCTTAAATATTTATTTTATTATGTTTTTAGTATTTGTTGTTATAGCGACAAAATACATAATTTGTGAATATTGCAACTGTCTAGCTATTGCGGTTCTTGAGTTACAGCTTGGTGACAGACGGACGGACAGAGAGCGATGTCTTAGTAATAGGGTTTTTATCCTTTGGGTACGCAACCCTAAAAATTAATTAAATGTATTAAAATAATGAATTCTCCCAGAAAAAAACACCAAATCTGAATAGCAGTAATTTGCTACTGCCCTTCTCTCAGTGATTAAGATCGCTGGAAGCCCAATGGCCAGCTTATATAGGTCATGTGGTCTGCTTTTTAGAAATTCATGAGCGACAATTTATTTCAGCTCATATGTGTGGGACGTATTGGGCTCAAGCCTCCTCCACAAAAGTATGGTAATTGACCTACTACATCACGCTAGTCAGACGCATTGGTATATAGTTTTATTTTGAGTTTCCTTTCTCTTACCTTCATGTTAAATAGGTATCCCTTGTTTTTCACGACAACCTCGATTAAGAGAGAAGATGGTGAATTATATTCTTACTTTGACACCACACGGAAATCAGGTTTTTAACTAATAGAAAAAAATTATAAATCTTTAATTTAAAAAGAGCTAAGTATTTGCTTAATTGGTTTCCCCAAGCTAATAATAGAAATCACTTATTTAAAGGGGAGGTATCCCCCATGGAGTTTTAATTAAAATGTTAAGTCAAGCGGAATACGGAAACCATGATATAACGACGCAACTAAGGAAACTTGTGAAATACTTTCGCTGCGATGTTACGAAATCCCATCGAGGATGGTATTTGCATAAATATCTACCATAGAATTATGTGTATTTGACTACATAGCTGCCAGGGATAAAGCGGAATATGCTTTTGATATTTGCCGAGACAAAACTATGTAATTTTATGCATAAAGTAGCGGACCCAACAGCCTTTGTTTTGCTACAACGTTTATTGGTTTATTTTCAGAATATATACATCTTACTACTTGGCATACCTACTCGGCTTTATTTTTTTATAATAATAATCCTTGTGTTGAGGGGGTTGTTACAAATTACACCCAAACTTAGAACAACAATTTATATCTGTATTCGTACAAAGTACTCTATTTGAAATGTGGTTTATTGTGTTTTAAATGTGGTTCGTATAAAATACTGTTTTCCGTATGGTGACGCAGTAAGAATACTATTCACCAGTCTGTATCTAGTCCGTGGGAGTCGTAAAAGACGACTAAAAGAATAAATATACATATACCATCTATGCAAGAGAAGGCAAACTCGAAATAAAACCCTTTACCAACACGTCTAGCGACAAAGGACTGTCCTTCGTAGGAATCTAACATGGGATTTTTAATATTAAACGCACTGGAACTATCTTATGTTGGGTTCACACGGCATTGTCCTGCATGTTTTCCGTGTAGGTATTCGTTATTTTAACGTACAATTTTTATTTGACTGCACAGATGGCGTAGTGGTTAAGATAGCGACCTACAGCGCCAGTTTCGGGGGTTCGAATCCCACGCGGAACAACACTGTGCGATCCACAAATTGTTGTTCTGAGTCTGGATGTAATTTGTGTCCGTTAATTTATATGTTTGTAAAGTCCCCCGCAATACAAGGATTATTTCCTTAGTGCAGGGTGTTGTCTTATAAATAAAAAAAAAAAAAAAATCACCCTGGTGTTCATACAGTAGAGTTTCATTCGTGTAAAAACGAATCGCTGCAGTCTTCAATCGGAATATTTTTGTTGTATTTTTGTCGAATTTATTTAGATATATATTAATAAAAATTAAATAATGAAAAAATATAAAAAATTACAAAAAGAGAATAATAATAACACCGAGATTCGATCTGACGCTGTTTAAATGCCAAATTAATACAAAAACAGAACTGGACAACATCCCAACTGAGCTACCGTAACTCTTGACATTTACAACGAAATTTGAATTTAAAATCCTTTTAAATTTAATGTCATTGTACTGTTTTGCTAAAAACACCAACAAAGAAACATTTTCTATAAATAAAACCTAGCTAGATCGATTTTTTGGACCCGAAACCTCTAGTATGCCAAGTTTCATAAAAATCGTTGGTGCCGTTTCCGAGATCCTGAAAAAACCCAACCTTAATCACTACGCCATGTGTTGATACAACATTAGATAACTTATGCAATGATGTTACATTTTTGCAACAAAGTGCCTTATCTCAGGTACGGTACAATACAAACTTCGCGACCGGAGGCTAGGCGAAAAAGCGTGAAATTTATCCATCGCGACCATTTCTATAATGTAGACAGTTATCTATAGCGCGTATGCTATTGTCTGTGCCTAGTCATAGGTGCGCGAATATTGATTCAAGGTATTGATGAAGTTTATAATAAACTAGCTGACCGATAGACGTTGTTCCATTCAAATAAAATAAAAGGAATTCTTCTTGAAATGACAGAAACGCCACCTACCGGGTTCAATTGTGAATCTAAATCATTATTGAATCCCTTTGAACACACACAAAAAACATCGGCCCAGCCGATTAGGAGGAGTTCGGTGACATACATACGTACACAAGAATTAAGTATAAAAAGATTAGACGTGTTGAATGAGGTACAATAAAATGTTTCTTTTCACAACTGGAAAAATATATTAATTACAAAATTTTCTACCATTCTTTCAATTCATTAGTAAGTTGGAGACTATTGGGACTTATATGGGCCACCATTGAGACTTATGTAGACTGAAATGATGATGAAGTTTTGATTTTCTATCTGCATCTAAAAAAAAAAACGAAAAAATTTCAAGAATTTTATTACAGCTACTTATCACGTTTAATTATGACTACGTCTATTTCTATCCTTTTTGAAACTAAATTATCAAAGTAAACTTGAGATCAAGGAAAGAATTTGGGTATCGCGTTCTTAAGTAAGTAAAGTTGGAGATGAAATTTGGTACTTTGGCACATATATTCTCTAAGTATTCAATTTATTTATTAAGGAGTTCTGTTTAATCAATAATGTTTGTTTTGATAGAAATAACTGTGATTGTAATCTCTTTTTAACCCCCGACGGAAAAAGAGGGGTGTTATAAGTTTGACGTCGATGTCTGTCTGTCGGTCTCTGTGTGTGTGTGTATGTATGTCTGTGGCGTCGTAACTCTGAAACGGATAGACCGATTTTGATGCGGTTTCTTTTATTTGAAAGCAAGTATCCTGGCGGTGGTTCTTATCTATGTTTGATTAATATCGGTCCAGTAGTTAAAGAGTAGCAGGTTTTTCCCAAAAGATATAAGGACGTATGATTGCTCGATTAGGTGCTTCACGCGTTCCAGTGCAGTCGTTAAATGACGAATTAATGATGAATGAATGATGTCGAATGATGAATTAATAATTCCTAATGAAGAGAACGTGCTTTTTTATATTATTTAAGTTTATGTCGGGGGTAATTCGAAATTTTCAATTTTACTTATAATACGTAGTTTAATAATTATAGTAATATAATTGCTAATGCCCCTGTTGCTCGTATGGCCTACGTGTCTCTGGCGACCGTTTAGGAAGGCCCATTCAGTGAGTTGGCGAGTCACCATATGCCAAAGTTCAAGACGCATAAAGTATTGAAGGCAGACGACAGTTTTAAATCTATAGTTTTCAGTTAATCCAGTCTATCAAACCTCACAACCCCATAATCGGGTTTTAGATATCATAATTGCACAATAGTTTTACACCTACCGTTGGCAGTCCACGAGTGTTATGTGCAAACGTGGAGGGTCATCGGTAGATGTCCCATCCCATTTTAACATTAAATTTCTCCAAAGGCCTCTGCGTGTTGGATCCATATCCCCATGAATTTTCAAATTACCGGGTATCTTCTCCAGGGAAGATCTCATGAATCTAAAGGAGATACAAATAATAATACCTTCTAATTGGACTGCATAAATGGACCACTACGGTTATGAAACCGACCTACCGAGCTAAGGTGTACGAATCCCATGCAGAAAAACAGTTTGTGCGATCCACAAATTTTTGGTCTGACCGTACATCTAATTTGTGTTTGTTAATTATATATGTTCGTAGAGCGGTAAGTGATACTGCCGCTGATGGACCTTTGCTAGGTCGCTGCCTACTGTGAAGAAAGTTAAAGAAAGAAAGAAAGAAAAAAAGAAAGAATAGTTTATTGGTACATTCCGTTTACATAATTATACAAAATATAATAAAAGAACACAGAAGGTGTGTTTGAAATGTCAACCAGGAGTCCATTTCAGCATATGCCAGGTACAAAGTTCTGGTGCTGATTTTCAAATGAAATCTGTGAGTGATGTCAGGGATGCCCATAGGGACTCTAAAAAAAATCTTAAAAGAATATTACACTGTGCTAATTTAAATGAATCCAAATTACAATAAGAAAAAACATACCTAAGAACTTATAGTAGAATTTTATAAGGGAGTGTGAATGAGTGCAGTGAGGTTCTTTCCGTATGGTGACGGAGTAAGAATACAATTCACCACTGTCTCTCTTACCCGTGGGTCTTGTAAAAGACGACTAAGGGATATAATACGCATATGGCATCTATGCAAGAAAAGGAAAACTCAAAACAAAATCCAGCCTGTCTGACCAGCATGATATAGTAAGGTCAATTTCCCTCCTATTATGGAGGAAGCTCGAGCCCAGCAGTGGGACGTATTTGAGCGGTAATGACGAAAATGATGAATGCTAGAGGGCGCCCTCAAAAGTTGGCCTTCCACCTCCTTCGTTCACCGAATGAAGTCATCATTGGCCTGCGCCCATCCTACGCTAAGTGGGGTCGGCATAACATATTTTTACCTTCAATAGCCTCCTATCAGTCGTCATATTTTCACTCACTGCTTTCATACGCATATCCTCATTCACGCAGTTCATCCATCTCTTTTTGGGTTCCCACGCTTCTTACGTCCATCCACAATCATATAGACAAGCCTCTTTGTCGCATGCCTTCCATGTTTCCTCATCACATATCCATACCAAGACAATCTCGCGCTCCTAATGAAGATATTTACCACTGGTGCCACTTTTAAGCTTCCTCTAATCTACTCATTTCTTATTTTATCTAACCTTGTAACCCCACACATGCATCTTAGCATACATATCTCTGTAGCATGCACTCTTCGCTCATCCGTCCTTTTCAATGCTCAACACTCACGAATTGAAGTGCAGTAAGAAATGACTACTACTCAGACGTCGATTTTCTGCGAGAGTGTAGTACCCCAGATGGACCGACCCATGACTGTAGACAGAGGACTTTCAACAGTGTGGTCCTATCAGACAAGGCTGATGAAGGTGGTTATCAATTTTTAATATTAAGTTATGGATTTAAAAAATCTAGAACTTACCTGAGCACGAAATGTTTTCTCTATTACACCCAGAAAGTGTTTATTTTGTGAATTTCATATCTATAATCTATATACATATAATTACGTGAAGCAAAAACTTTGTACCCCTTTTTACGAAAATTACGTGGATGGACAAGTATGGAATTTGACGGATTAGAAATACATTAAATTCGTTAAAAAAGGCATTGCGCACACTACAACGCAATCGCTATACACACATATGTACATACGTTTCTGTGAGTGTGTTGCGTAGCAACGCTTATATTCTTTTGTTTACGGTTAAAATCTTTGGTCGAACTGAATGTCAAACAATTATAATTATGATGACAATGTCTAATAGAGATTTGTGCTTATATATTAGTTATTAGTGAAATACAGCTTGTTTATTTCAATTAATTGACAATTATACAATTTACAATTATACATAAATAAAATTAAAGAAAATTGTGTAGCAGAAAAATGTAAGTATTAAAATGAATTTTAGCCGAATTTCGACCACACGGCGACCACTAGTCTTAATTAATAGGAGTCGAATTTACTCGCATGAGCGTTATAAATATACGCGTGATGACAAAGTTTTAACTTATACCCTCAAAATAAAGTCCACAGCTCATCTAAAGTGGTTTTCATTTCAAATCATCATTTCAGTCTATATACCTCCCACTGTCGGGCTCGGGTCCTCTATTATGGGAGAAAGATTGAGCTTACTATATCATGCTGGTTAGATAGGTTGGTACAGGGTTATGTATCGAGTTTTTCTTCTCTTGCATAGGTATTATTGCACATTATATCCCTGAGTCGTCTTTTACGACATCCACGGACAGGATAGGGAGTGATGAATTGTATTCTTATTCCGTAACCACACGGACGTTATCATTCAAATATTGATTTATTAATAAGTAGGGATTTTTAGTAGCTACTCGTATTTTTGGTAGGATGCGATAGGAGGGCGCATGCCATCAGTTCCGTGCAAAGCCATAAAAGGGCGGCGCGTGATCCTATAACCCACCGTTTCCTTCTCTCCCTTTCACCGTGGGGCGGACCATTCGTACCGAATACTTGACGTAGGTGGCCGACCCAGGTGTTAGTACTCATAGAATGGTTTCATAACATTTTTACACGCAAACAAATGTTCAATTTGATTATTTTGTTTTTATCTAATATTTTACATTATATTTACCATTCTTGTTTACAAAATAAATGATGTTTATGCCTTGTTCACTTCATGATAACAGTTTGTAGGGATCTGGAGATAAAGTTTATTTTTTCCTTCAAATAAATATTTTCTTATGCTTATTGCTATTATAACTTTGAATATTTGTCAAATAAATCGTATGCTCACTGGTTTCGTTATTCTTTAACTATAATAACATTTCCACTGAATTCACGACGTTTATTTGAAATCTCTTTTTGATGTGAAACATCTATAGGCGAGGGTGAACCCGATCGTCGCGTGGCGTCTAATGCCACGCTTCGCGGTCCCATCTAATTTTATTGATAAATAAAATAATGCGGATACATATATCTACAATTTTGTAACGAAACCATGGCACGATTTAACATTTTGTACAACACCATCTATTGAGCTTAAAATAAATTGTTACCTTTAATGTATACTAATGAAAATAAATGTTAATTGAATAAAAAACATCATTTTCTGGCAAAAAATCGTAATTATATTTTTATTAATACTTTATGCTAAATTAGTTCCTGTCGTAATCTGTTCTTTTATGCATATATACTTGTACATAATAATTTCGATGTTTCACATCTGCCAGACGTCCTGAGCGACGGCTCACTTTTTTATTTTGGTATTAGTGAAAACACACCATTTTCCTTGCGGTTGAAAATACCTTACACTTCAGATATCAAATAGTACGTCTATTTCAATAAGAAGTGGTGACGGTACACTCTTTTGTTATTTTATACGTCTGGGTGGGATTAAGCCGGCTCATAGCCGAACAAAGAAAATATAAAAGTAATTGAATCTATAGCATTTTGCGGCTTATCGAAAAGTCGATGCTTTGAAGAAGTGTACATTGTACAAGGCTAAATCTTGACTTTCTTATTTTTTACACGACGCCACTCCTTAAGTTACCTTGGAAGTCATAAAAACTGACAAAGAAATCACCAGAAGAATGGGCAACGGCTTTCACTTGAGACTTTTTTTAAGTTCGAAAAATTAGAAGGTTTACTGTGAAAGCTTGTCTTCAAAAAAAGTGAAAGATACGGTTATATAAAACGTGCCTTACAAAGCTAGAAATTAACTTTCTATATCAAGTTGGTCAAATGGGAAAGAGTTTTATTTCGAGTTAATTCTTTTTGGTTTTCATTTATTCATTTATTTTCGTGATTATCTACCCAAGTCCATTAATCATCTCTTTTTTTTTTGAGGGGTTGTTTACGGTCGGCGCACTCCTCGCTCCACTCCGTCCGGGGCGACAGAGGCGCGTAAGCACGCACACCCGTAACCCACCCGTGAAAAATTATTGGGGTTTGACTCAATATGTATTCTTTTATCGTATACTAGCCGACCCAGCGAACTTCGTACCGCCATATTTTTTTCCGTAAATATATTTTTTAATTTCCGAAAATATAGTCTCTAATAGAAGAACCATTACGGCTTTGTCAGGAAAGATTCGATAGTCTTCGTCGCGGCATTGTTAATGATGATCCAAAAAGAATACAAATCGCTGATTATTTCTGACAAAATTATAATTATCAAATTTTCAACCATACTTAATCATAGACAAAATTACGTGCAACTGTCATTTGCGTTTTGTTATTACTTATCAAATGCGTTTTTGTCTTACCACGTTTCATAGTGACTTGTATTCTCTTTGACGTTTTATGTCACGTCCCACGGAAACGCGACAGAACGGAATAAAAAGTATCCTATGTCCGTCTCCTGGATATAAGCTACCTCCCCACCAATTTTCAGCCAAATATGTACAGCCGTTCTTGAGTTATAAATAGTGTAACTAACACGACTTTCTTTTATATATATATAGATATTAAAAAAAATTGGCAATAGTTGTTAGAACCGACTCGAACTCCTCTTGACAACAATTTCAAGAGGAGTTTGACGTCAGACAGGCGATTGATAATAACCAAATTGTTGACAACATCTGATGGAGTTGGCCCAAATCGATTCGAAGGTGTTACTTATCTTTTACTAAAGGTTTCGGAGGTAAAATATCGATCTAGCTAGGTTTTATTTATAGAATACTAGCAACCCATCCTCGCTTCGCTTCGGTTTCAGTCGCTTTACTCGAGTAGTTCCCGTTCCCATGGGAAGGTCAGAATAAAATATAACCTATGTTACTCCCTGATACTTCCATTGGTAAAATAATTTTTGAAATCCGTTCCGTGGTTTAAGCGTGAAAGCGTAACAAACAAACTTACTTTCGCATTTATAATATTAGTAAGGATAACACTCACAGACACACCGCACATAACAAATATTTGGATTTCTTATATATTTATTTGTCCACAGTGTGAAAACTGAAGCCACATATAATGGCGCCCTCTCCAGACTCTACATAGCGAATGCGAATAGAAATGACTCCGGGAATTATACGTGCTCGTTAGCTGACGTTGCGCAAGCCGCTGTCTCCGTGCACGTGTTGCGAGGTAATAATTTCTTTCTTCTACTTCTTATGTTTAAAGAGTTTTCTTGCTCCTACTGAACCAATAAATGTGCATATATTGCATCATGTGTTCATATAGGGTGACAAACCGGGACAACCGGGTAAAGACCCGGGAAAAAT
Source organism: Lymantria dispar (assembly GCA_032191425.1). Taxonomy (NCBI): domain Eukaryota; kingdom Metazoa; phylum Arthropoda; class Insecta; order Lepidoptera; family Erebidae; genus Lymantria; species Lymantria dispar. Next base: position 16,373,278 of record CM063465.1, on the reverse strand, counting down.
GGTCCCGTTTGGTACCACTAGTCTATAATGGGCATAAATTTCGTGAAATATAGTTATTTGTTTCTTATAATATGAATGAAATATAGCAGATCGCTGTATCTCAAGGACGCATAAAAAAATTTGAAAAAATTGAAGGAATCTTATCGAATCGGTTTTATATATTGCTACGATTTTTCTTTTAATGTTTTTGTTTATAATTTGGCGCATTTTTCTTCTATGTGCATTAACTCAAAGTCTAATACTTTCACGTAGCGTCTATACAGTTTTTTAAAAGGAATGACCGTGTCGATTCGTTTCGAGGAATAAAAGTCTATATGGTAACGGAGTAAGAATGTTATATGCATATGATACCTCTTAGTCGTATTTTACTACATCCCCAGGTAACACAAGGAGTAGTAAGTTGTATTTTTACTCTGTCACCAGGATCTTATATCTTTAAACGAGCAATTCTTGTATATATATATATATATATTCAGGATCTCGGAAACGGCTCCAACGATTTTGTTGAAACTTGGCATACTAGAGGTTTCGGGACCAAAAAATCGATCTAGCTAGGTTTTATTTATAGAAAATGTTGTTTTGTCCGTGTTTTTAGTAAAACAATATAATGACATTAAATTTTAAAAGAATATGAATTCAAATTTTGCCATCAATGTCATGAGTTATGATAGCTCAGTGGCGAAGTATTCAGGTTTCATTTTATTTTTGACATCGGCGACAAACGGCGTTGGATCGAATCTCAGTGTTATTATTATTCTTTTTGTAATTTTTTATATAATTATCATTATTTATTTTTTTATTTTTTATTAATATATATCTGAATAAATGCTATAAAAATACTCCGAGCGAAGCTCGGTCAACCTGATATTAATACATATAATGGGATAACAATAGACATATAATTGAAATGAAGAATGAAACAATAATTATGAATGGAATTGAATTTGAATTTGAACAAAAAACTGTCCAGCACTTTCAGCAGAATATCGTTATATAGATTATGTTGAATGTTTAGACTATGTTGTATCTCGTCTGCGTGGTGACAGAGTAAAAATACAATTCACTTCTCCCTATCTTACCCGTGGATGTCGTAAAAGACGACTAAGGGATATAATATGCACATAAGATCTGTGTAAGAGAAGAAAAACTTGAAATGTAACCCTATACCAATATGTCTTCACTGCTGTGCCCGGCCCCTCCGCTGCACCTGAAGAAGGTTGGCAGACAGCCGAGCGCAGCCGAAAAAGTCGCGGCCAGAAGAGGAGAGCGGAGGCCAAAAGTGCCGCCAAAGCCTCCGCTCCCAAAGCAGGAGCCGCAAATAAGAGGTCGCGCAGGAGGCTCCGGCCGCCAAAGTCAGCCGCGGTGGTGATCACCGTGCTACCTGAGGCGGCCGAAAACAGCCTCAGCTATGAGGCCGTCTTACGTCGCGCCCGGCGGGAGCTTGACGTCTCCGATTTAGGAGGCGTCGAAGCCAGGACCCGCAAGGCCCGGACAGGGGCACGGATTCTAGAGTTCCCTGGGGCCGAGGGCGCCAAGACGGCCATGGCGGCTAAGTTGAGGGGTGTTTTCGCAGAGGAGGGTGGCGTCAAAATCGCCAGACCCGTAAAGTGGGCAGAACTACGCGTCGTGGGTCTGGACGACTCCGTGACGGTGGATGACATCCGGGAGGCCATCGTCTCGAAAACCGGGTGTCCCGTGGACACCGTCCGAATTGGCGCCATCCGCCCTGGTCCGGGCAGCGTCGGTGCTGCCTGGGTGCAGTGCCCGGTGGAATCGGCCAAGCAATTGGCCGACTCAGGCAGGCTCCTCGTGGGCTGGAGCTCGGCGCGGCTGACCGTGCTGGAGTCCCGGCCTGCGAGGTGCTACAAGTGCATGGCGGTCGGACACACTCGGCCGACATGCACCAATTGCTTTGACTGCAGCGATCTCTGCTTCCGCTGCGGTCAACCCGGGCACAAGGCGGCATCCTGCGCCGCCACTCCCCACTACCCCGCGTGTGCGGCGGGCAATAGGCCCGCCAAGCACCGCATGGGGGGCAGGGAGTGCAGACCCCCGGCTTCGGCTCCAAAGGGGCGGAGCGGCCCGACGACCCCGGCCGCTCCCGCCCCTAGCGCGACCCGATCGCTCGCCAGCGTGGAGGAGGTGATGGATACGGCCCAGTAATGGCGACCGAATCCTACCACCTCCTGCAGGCCAACCTCAACCACGCCGCCGAGGCACAGGACGTTTTCCTGCAAGCCATGGCGGAGTGGTTGATCGGTGCAGCCGTAGCCGCGGAGCCGTACGTGGTGCCTGACCGGCCCAATTGGCTGGGCAGCAGTGACGGCTCTGTGGCAATCGTCGCCTCCACGTCGTGGCATTCCCCGCCTTTGTTGCTCAAGGACAGGGGCGACGGGTATGTCGCGGCGGAATGGGGAGAGGTTACGCTATTTGGTGTTTACTTCTCCCCTAACAGGAGCGCGACGGATTTCGGGCCACCATCCTGGGGGCCTCGATACGGCGACTGGCACCGCGCCAAATCTTCGTTCTGGGGGACTACAACGCCAAGTCCACGGCGTGGGGGTCCCCCAGGACAAATGACCGTGGGCGGGCGGTCAAAGAGTGGGCGGTGGCACTGGGCCTCTGTTTGCTGAACAGGGGCTCGGTGCAAACGTGCGTGCGGCAGCAGGGCGGGTCGATAGTGGACTTGTCGTTTGCTAGCCCTAATGTCGCAGCACGTGTGAGGAGCTGGTGCGTCCAGGAGGAGGTTGAGACCCTATCCGACCATCGATACATCCGGATAGAGGTCTCCCGGACCCTCCTGCAGCCCAGCAGGGGTCACACGGCGGACTGAACTTCCGCGTTTCCGCGGTGGGCTGTGGGTCGATTGGATCGGGACTTATTGGCGGAGGCAGCCATCGTTCAGTCGTGTCCTCACCGCCCCAGGCGGACGGGGTGGATGCCGAGGCTGGCCGCATCCGCTGTGCATTAACGCAGATCTGCGATGCGGCCATGCCTCGTGTGCGGCGTCTGCCCCCGAAGAGTGCGGCCCCTGGTGGTCCCGAGAATTGGCGGACCTTCGGGCCGCGTGCATACGTGCCCGGAGGGCCTACACCCGCAGCCGAGCGCGTCACCGCGACGCTGAGCGGGAGGGCCAGCTGTACGAGGCTTACCGCAGTGCGCGGTCTGCCTTCAGGCTGGCCGTCCGTACCGCCAAGGACGTTAGTCGGCGGGAGATGCTGGACAGTCTCGAGCGTGACCCCTGGGGTCGCCCCTACCTCGCGGCGCTGAACAAGCTCCGCGGGCGGGGCCCCCCCCTCACCGAGACTCTCCAGCCCAGCCTCCTCACCAGAGTTGTCGAGGACCTCTTTCCACGGCGGGCGGAGCACACGCCCCCGGTCATGGCTTCGCCGGACAGCAACCGGGAGGCCGAAGATGAAAGTGCTCCGCCCATCACGGAGCCGGAAATGGGAGCGGCGGTGGCGCGTATGCGAGTCAAATCCACCGCCCCCGGGCCCGACGGTATTCCGAACCGTGTGCTGGCCCTGGTCCTCGAGCACCTGGGACCACGCCTCAGGGGACTGTTCGACGCTTGTTTGACGTCCGGGCAGTTCCCTGGGTGCTGGAAAGAGGCGAGGCTGGTTCTCTTGCCGAAGCCGGGACGGTCTCCCGAGTCGGCCTCGGCCTACAGGCCCATCGTGCTGCTCGATGATGCGGGTAAGCTGCTAGAGAGGGTGTTGGCTGCCCGCATCGAGCGGCACCTCGTCGGGGTCGGGCCCGATCTGTCGGACGCCCAGTTTGGTTTTCGGAGAGGGCGTTCGACGATCGCGGCCCTGCTGCGCCTGAAGGCCGTGGTAGCGGAGGCCGTCACCGGCGGAGGAGTCCTGTTGGCGGTGTCCCTGGACATCGCCAACGCCTTCAATAGTCTGCCATTTAGCTGCATCAGGGAGGGACTGAAGTATCACGGGGTGCCCGTGTACCTCAGTCGGCTGGTGGCAGACTACTTGGAGGGGCGCAGCGTCCTCTACGTTAACCGAGTAGGGGACGTTGTGCGAACGCCCATGACGTGCGGTGTCCCACAGGGGTCGGTTCTGGGTCCGACCCTGTGGAACATCGGCTACGACTGGGCGTTGAGAGGAAGTCTCCCACCCGGGCTGGGCGTAATTTGCTACGCCGACGATACACTCGTCACAGCCCGGGGTGGGACACTAGAGGAGGCGGCACGCCTGGCAACTCTCGGCACCGAGGAGATTGTCAGGCGGATCGAAGCGCTGGGGTTGAGTGTAGCCCTGGAAAAGACGGAGGCCCTTTTGTTCCATGGCCTCCGTACCGCCGGGCCTCCCGCCGGCGCTTCGGTCACCGTGAAGTCGGTCACCATCAGCATCCAGGCCCACATGAAGTACTTGGGCCTGGTGCTCGACGGGCATTTTTGGTTCCGGGAGCATCTCCATCGACTTGTCCCCCGGCTCGTCGGCGCGGCGTCCGCCCTTTCGCGGCTGATGCCGAATGTGGGTGGACCCAGTGCTACGTACCGACAGCTGTACACGGGGGTGATCCGGTCGATGGCCCTGTATGGCGCATCGGTGTGGGCGGGGTCCCTGACCGTCCGTCTTAGGGCCCTCCTGTGGCGACCACAGAGGGTCATGGCGATCAGGGCCATACGGAGTTACCGCACCGTGGCGACGGAGGCAGCGTGCCTCCTGGCCGGAACTCCCCCGTGGGACCTGGAGGCGGAGATGCTCGCCGACATTTATCGGCGGGTGTCAGAGACGCGCGCCCGCGGCGGTATGGTCTCCTTGCAGGAGATCACCACCTGGCGGGTCGACGCCCGCCGAGGAGTCATTGCCCGTTGGGCAGTCCGGCTGGAGAGTCCTCGGTACGGTGTCAGGACCGTCGAGACCTTCCGGCCGGTGCTGATGGAGTGGTTGGAGCGGACGCACGGGGTGCTTTCCTTCCGGCTTGTGCAGGTGCTGACGGGGCACGGGTGTTTTGGGAAGTACCTGCACAAGATTGTCAGGAGGGAGAGCACACCGTCCTGCCACTACTGCAGTTGCGACGAGGACACGGCGCAGCACACGCTCGAGGAGTGTACTGCGTGGGAAAGGGAGCGCCGTGAACTCGTCGCGATTATCGGTGCCGACCTGGCGCTGCCGACCATCGCCAGGGAGATGCTCGACAGCGTCAGGAACTGGGACGCGGTCGCCGCCTTCTGTGAGGCCGTAATCTCACGGAAGGAGGCGGCGGATCGTGTGCGAGTAGAGCTCCTATTCGGCGACACGTTCCGCCGCCGGCGACTGGGGCGGCGCAGGCGCGAGTATCTGCGCCTAATGCCGCCCTAGCCGAGGCCGCGGGTGATCGGACCGGGGAATTGTCCATCACCCGCAGAGAGGCTGACCGCGCGATGGCGACCGACGTCCCAGTACGTCGAGACGTGAGGTTACCCGAAAGGGTATTCCGTCGGGCCGACCACTGATGACAAGTCACATCTGCTCCGGTGGTCGGCCCAACAAATAACGAGGTGACATGGGTACGGGTGGGTTATGGGCCCGCGCGCCGTCCTTTCATCACCCCGGACGGACAGGACCGCGCGTGCGCTTACCATAGCCGACCCAAAAAAAAAAAAAAAAAAAACCAATATGTCTGACCAGTATGGTATAGTAAATCAATTTCCCCCCCATTGTGGAGGAGGCCCGAGCCCAACAGTGGGATACATGTGGGATGCGATGATGATGATGATGATGATATTTTTAGACTATGCGTTATGTATTAGGTTTGGTATATTGATTTTCTCTACATATTGATAGAAGAAAAATAATATTGCAAAACTGCAAAAAAATACTTGATCCTTAATTTTTTAACTAGCATATCTTTTATAAGAGAAAGAAAACCCCAAATAAAACCTTTTACCAACTTGTTTGACCAGCATGGTATAGTAAGATCAATTTCCCTCCTAATGTGGAGAAGGCTCGAGCCCAACAGTGGGACGTATATAAGCTGAAGTGTTGAATGTGTGATGTGATTTCTTTTATTCCTTTTTATCCCGAAAACGGCTCCAACGATTTCCATGAAATTTAATAGTAGTATAGGCGGTTTCAGGAGCTATAAATTGATCTAGCTAGGCTTCGTTTATAGATAATCAAGTTTTTTTTAGCTTTCAGGAAATGTAAAAAAAAAAATTGGAAAGTAAATTTTATTATTATTTACATTGCATATTTGGATAAAGAGAAGCTATTTTACCTTAGTTAAGTAACTGAGCTGTTCCTTGATCCGGAAAATCCCAATTCAGTCCTCGGTGTTCCCACTCTCTTTTTTATGACGAAACATTTCATCAATAAAGAGAAGCTATTATCTATACATATAATAAAACTGTAGAGGTCGAAATTCTGTACATTGAAAAAATCACTAAAAACCGAGTCAAGGGGGTATTAGAAGTGAAATAGAACACATCCAGCTTGTTATCTAAATATAATATTAAAAAAAAAAAAACAATATACTAAAAGAATATAGAATTATTCGAACATCCAGGTAAAAGAAAGTGTACAATATATTTTTAAAACTCGGAAAGCCCCATATGTTGTAGTAGTCTTTTATCCCCTTTCCTTGAAGAAGGCTCACATTTTTATTTAAAAGCAGTGCTTTTACAGGTATAAGCTATAACCAAATGAGAGTATTCCAGAATATTCTTAAACATTCCAGAACATTTTGATATAATCACAGCTCATTTACTCCTCACTACTGGGCTTTTTTTTTTTGGGGTGGGCTGCGGTCGTCGCGCTCCTCGCATCACTCCATCCGGGGCGACAGAGGGGCGTAAGCACGCACACCTGCAACCCACCCGAACACCACGTCACCGTCGTCGTTGGACCGACCACCGGAGCAGGGTTACTTGTCATCAATGGTCGGCCCAACGGAATACCCCCTACTTGGGTTACCATCCCATCGACCGACGTCCCCCCCTCGGCGAGGATGTTGGTCTTTCCTCACGCGGTCGGCCTCTCGGCGGGTGACGGACTAACTCTCCGGTCACGTCACCCGCGGCCTTGGCTAGGGCGGAATCGCGCCTGCGCCGCCCCAGTCGCTGGCGGCGGGTCGTTTTGTCGAGGCTGAGCTCCTCGCGCGCGCGACCCGCGGCCTCCTGCTGCGAGATCACTGCCTCGCAGAAGGCTACGACCGCGTCCCAGTTCCTGATGCGGCCGAGCATCGCCCTAGTGATGGTTGGCAGCGTCAGGTCGGCACTGGTGATTGCGACGAGTTCACGACGCTGCACTGCTCAGGCGGCACAAACCTCGAGCGTATGCTGCGCCGTGTCCTTGTCGCAATCGCAGTGGTGGCAGGACGGTGTGCTCTCCCTCCTAGCGACCGTGTACAGGTACTTGCCGAAGCATCCATGCCCCGTCAAGACCTGCACCAGACAGAAGAAAAGCACCCCAGCCGCCGTCCCCACTACTGGGCTAGAGCCTTCTTCATATTGGGAGGCAAATTGACCTACCATATCACACTCGTCAGGCGGGTTGGTATAAACTTTTATTTCAAGCTTCCCTTCTCTTGCACAGTTGTTATATGCACTGAATACCCCTTAGTCGCCTTTTACGACACCCACGGGCAAGATAGGGGCTGAATTCTTACCCCGTCAATACATGGAAACATTAGTAATAACATTATCATTTTGTTATATCTTTAATAAAATGTGGTGAAATCTAATTTTATATAGGTATATTATATAGTATGGAATGTTATACAAAATCTTAGATCATTGTGGAACATTCTAGAACACCATCAAATGTGTGAAAAATTTGGAAGTTTATAAACCTCAAAAGTGCTTTAATGTTTTAAAATTTATCATTTAATACCATTTCATTTTTAGTGTGGTAAAGGAGTATAAATACCATTCACCACCCCTTCTCTTGCCCGTGGGTGTAATAAAAGGACTAAATAAACATAAGTATATGCATAACATTTATGAAAGAGAAGGAAAACTTTATATACTAACTGCCCAGCGCATATAGTAGGTAATTTCTCTCCTATTGTGGAGGAGGCTCCAGCCCAATAGCGGGACGCGAATGAGTCAAAATGATGAATAATTAATTGTAAATACTACACAATCTTATATCAACTCCTAAGCGAGGCGTACTTTCATAATTTCAGCTCATATACGTCCCACTGTTGAGCTCAAGCCTCCTCCACAGTAGGAGGGAAATTGACGTCACTATACCATACTGGTCAGACAGGTTGGCATAGGGTTTCCAGTTTTTCTTCTCTTGTATAGATTTTATATGCGAAAAGACGACTAAGGGTATATCCCTTTTACAACATCCATGGGCAGGATAGGGTGTGGTGATTTGTATTCTTACTCCGTAACCACACTGAAAAGGCGTACTTTAGTTAGTTATAAATGAAAATGATTAATAATTAAAATGTTTTGTTAACAGGAGAAAATCCGCTGGCGATGCAACGAGGCGGCGCGGCGGGATGTTCCGAATCATTGCTGCTCATATTAGCCGTAACCATCAGCTGACATATAGTTAGCGCGCTTTGTACGCGCTATATATCGTAATACTAGTTACAATTAATTGTTCGTAAACGCTAGAATAATATTATCTTCAGTCAAATATTGCCCATAGATTTATTTTATATTTATACAAATTAATTCGTTTTTCTTTCTTTTTTATTATCGTCATTTCAGCTTATATACGTCCCACTGTTAGGCTCAAACCTCCTCTAATATAGGAAAGAAATTGATCTTATTTTACCATAATATGTCAAACAGTTTGTTATAGGGTTTTATTTTGAGTTTTCCTCCTCTTGCATAGATGTTATATGCTCGACAATGTCACTTTCCATTGGTGAAAGAATTTTTAAAATCGTATTAGTGGTTCAAGTGTTTAGAGCGTTGATACTACGCTAGAATAAAGGCGTTAGAGCGTAACAAACAATCACAGAAACTAATACTTGCATTTTTAGCATTAGCTAAGCATTTTTCTTTGATAAAATAATTTTCTTATTCATAAGTATTTAATTTAAATAAGTTTTGTTTTAAATATTTCTTCTTTTAAAGGTACGCAAATTACTTCTTCTGAAAATATTTTATTTAAGTTTATTAGCCTTCCTAAGACTTCACAAGTTTCTTTAAAATAATATTTATTTCCAATGTCACATACTTTTCTAAATTGAAAAATACCTTCTATCGAAATTTGTTAACCGTTCACTTTGGCAAGCCAAAGTGAACAGACAATAAAATATTTACCTAAATTCCCCACGAAATGTTCTCTTTAATGTGTTTTCCTTTTTTAAAATTCTAGGATGGCTTAGCGCCACCCTTTCCTAAGAATGTCTTTGTTCTTACCACCTTGCTCTAAGTATTAAGTACGAATGTAAAAATTCCAGGATCGGTTTATATTTTATTTCCCTATATGCCAACAGTATATTGCCGAGTATAAATATAGACGTAAAGAATGAAATCAAGTTCAATGTTATGATAATTATAGTTTGATTGATTTCTTGGCGCACAAAAGAATTAAAATTTTAATGGGTGCCAAGTTCTGTAGACAACTTGTGATTTTTTTTTAAATAAAACTACGGATTTTATCGCGTTTGTATTTGATTTTTGATTGCTCGATGTTTCGAACACTTTGCAGCGTTCATGGTCACGGGCGGACTAAGATGTCTCACGTCCTACAAGTCATCGTTATTGCAGGGAAACGTACGTCAAATACCCTTCCATTGTAGGTCCCTCCCTACGTAGGTCAAATTTCCTCCCATTGTGGAGAATGCCCGAGCCCAACAGTGGGACGTATGTGGGCTGCAATAATGATAATGATATGGAGGAGCCTCGAGCACAGGATTAGGACTTGTCTGAGGTGTAGCATGATATGGTACAGTATTCTTAGATGTATCGGACGACGCAGTGTAGGACGCCACCCTACCAGGTGGACCGACGACCTGGTGAAAGTTGCTGGGCGTCGTTGGATGCAGGCGGCACAGGACCGCACTTTGTGGCGTAACATGAGGGAGGCCTTCGTCCAGCAGTGGATGGCGATAGGCTGAAATGATGATGATGATTCTTAGACGGATACCAAGACGAAGTTACGTATTGCTGCTTCGCTCCGTAGTCATTTTCTTGTTTGCTGTTCGATCTATCAACAGCTGATTCAACAACAGCTATTTTATACAAATTTAAAAGCATAATAAAAACAGAATTGCCTGAAATCGATTGCAGTGCTACCTATAGATTATTCTTATAGATTATGATTTCTGATGTTTACGCGAGTATTATCGCATTCGTATTTGATTTTTGACTTTCTGAAATTTCGAACATGTAAGCGTTCATAGACATGGGTGGACTAAAAAGTCTTACGTTTAACAATTCATTCATTGTTATGGACAAAAAAATACAAACCCGATAAGAGCCGTGTGGTGACGGAGTAAGAACACAAGTCACCTCTCCCTATCTTGCCCGTAGATGTCGTACAAGACGACTAAGGGATATAATATGCACATAAGATCTGTGCAAGAGAAGGAAAACTCGAAATGAAACCCTATACCAACATGTCTGACCAGTATGGTATAGTAGGTCAAATTCCCTCCCATTATGGAGGAGGCCCGAGCCCAACAGTGGGACGTATGTGGGCTGCGATGATGATGATGAAGAGCCGTAAAAATAGTGTTGTTTATAATGTCCTAATATATTTGGTGTAAAACCATGTTTGCATTTCTTTTCTAATGAAGCCCTTTCGGGAAACATTTATATCAAAGTATATAACCGTCATAGAAACATATAAACATTTAGACATAGGTACATACTAAACAATGACTTATGGTAATTAGCTCAGCGTTACACCTTTAGACTTCATAGCCTTGCACACAATTTCACAACTCATTTAACTTTCCATTCTCCCCGCATGCCTCTTACCTAAGAACAAAGACACGAAAATTGCTCCTCATACCTATTATTTTAACGAGGTATTCAAAGAACACCTGACGATTTTGGTTATTACAATTCTTAAAGAAGAATTTTAGATTAACAAACCATGTCAATGTAATGTCGACATAGTTTTATAGACATTTAATATATCGGATTTTTTTAAGGAAACTTGTTAAAATCGACAGAGCAAATAATGAAACTAAAATAGTTGGCTAATGGAAAATAATAAAACCAAATTGGTAATCCATTTTTGCACTCTTTTTTTAAAAGACATATCAACTGCTCTCGCCAACTCGCTTGGAGATTATATCAATATGTGCTTTGGGAAGGCTTATGTAAAAGGAACATCATCTTGGCTCATATACGTCCCAATGCTGGGCTCGAGCCTCCTCCACAATAGGAGGGAAATTGACTTTACTATACCATGCGGGTCAGACAGGTTAGTATTTTTTTTTTTTTTTATGGGTGGGCTATGGTAAGCGCACGCGCGGTCCTGTCCGTCCGGGGCGATGACAGGACGGCACGCGGGCCCATAACCCACCCGTACCCACGTCACCTCGTTATTGGGCCGACCACCGGAGCAGATGTGACTTGTAATCAGTGGTCGGCCCGACGGAATACCCTTTCGGGCAACCTCTCACCTCTCGACGTACTGGGACGTCGGTCACCATCGCGCGGTCAGCCTCTCAGCGGGTGACGGACAATTCCCCGGTCCGATCACCCGCGGCCTCGGCTAGGGCGGCATTAGGCGCAGATACTCGCGCCTGCGCCGCCCGATTCGCTGGCGGTGGAACGTGTCGCCGAATAGGAGCTCTACTCGCACACGATCCGCCGCCTCCTTCCGTGAGATTATGGCCTCACAGAAGGCGGCGACCGCGTCCCAGTTCCTGATGCTGACGAGCATCTCCCTGGCGATGGTCGGCAGCGCCAGGTCGGCACCGATAATTGCGACGAGTTCACGGCGATCCCCCTCCCATGCAGCACACTCCTCGAGCGTGTACTGCGCCGTGTCCTCGTCGCAACTGCAGTGGTGGCAGGACGGTGTGCTCTCCCTCCTGACAATCTTGTGCAGGTACTTCCCGAAGCAACCGTGCCCCGTCAGCACCTTTACCAGTCGGAAGGAAAGCACCCCGTGCGTCCGCTCCAACCACTCCATCAGCACCGGCCGGAGGGCCTCGACGGTCCTAACGCCGTACCGAGGGCTCTCCAGCCGGACTGCCCAACGGGCAATGACTTCTCGGCGGGCGTCGACCCGCCAGGTGGTGATCGCTTTGATGGAGACCATGCCGCCGCGGGCAGACAGGTTAGTATAGGGTTTTGTTTCGAATTTTCCTTCTCTTGCTTAGATGTTATACGCTTACTATATCCCTTAGTAGTCTTGTACGATATCCATGGGTCAGGTGGGGAATGGTGAATTGTAATCGTATTACTTCATCATACGGAAGGAACTTATGAATATTATCCCATTGGATTAAAGCGGAAATGTATAACCTAGCACTTCCAACTATAGGATGTATCACAGTAACATATATTTTGATGTACTACGTCTATGATAAGCGTCAACAAAAATTGCGAAAAATTAAAAAATATAATTTAACTAGTATATCTGTCATCCTATCTCTTATAGGTCCCACTGTTGGGCTCGAACCTTTACCATAATAAAAGGAAAATTGACTTACTTATACCACGTTAGTCAGACGGGTTGATAAAGGGTTTTAATTTGGATTGTTTTCGATAATTTAACTAATATAAACCTGTTGAGTAAGAGATTCTATTATAATTCATTCTACAGGCAAGATATGGGGGGAATTGTATTCGTACTCCGTCACTAAACACAAAATACAGTGTCTGTATTTATGTTCTATTATTCCCTCATAGCTCCTTAAATACTCATCGTAATTTGACGAAACGGGTGGCATTAACTTTTTGATCGTTTGCTAGTTATAGCCATTACATCATTGTAAATTTAATATAGCGAGCTTATGACAACATAAAATCTTATAACAATTAATAAAAAAATATTTTGAAGGGTACAATGTTGGATATCAATTGAAAGTATTTATTGCAAGTCAATGTCTGTAATAACGATGGCTTGTTGGACGTGAGACACCTTAGTCCGCCCGTGACCATGAATGCTGCAAAGTGTTCGAAACGTCGGGCAATCATAAATCAAATACAACGCGATATAATCCGTAAAAGTAATTTTATTTACAATGTGTAGTGCTCGCGTAAACATCAGATATCATTATGAAAGTATTTAATTAGCAAATTTTGAATTTCTATAAGTTACTTCATACTACTTATTATGTATTTTTCTAAAACATATACGATCATTTTTATAAGACAAGAATTACTATTATGATTGTATTTTTACAAAACAAATGCGATTATTTTAATAGGAGAAGAGGAAGAAAGTAATAAAGGATTTTTATTTCACTTGGCATGTCCATGTAGCGACGGAGTAAGAATACCGTTCACCGCTTCAGTGTGGGTGTCGTAAAAGACGACTAAGGGATATATTTAAATAAGATCATTGCAAGAGAAGGAAAACTCAACATAAAACCCTATGCCAACTTGTCTGAGATGTTCAATTTCCCTTCCATTGTGGAGGAGGCCTTAGTTCAAGAGTGGGACTTATATGGGCTGAGACAAAGATCATCATTATTTCAGCCATATGATTTAGTTTACCACTGATGTCAAGTAACCCTGCTCCGGTGGTCGGCCCAACGACGAAGGCGACGTGCAGGTGGGTGGGTTGCGGGAGTTGCGTGCTTACGCCCCTCTGTCGCCCCGGACGGAGTGGTGCGAGGAGGGCGCCGACCGCAACCCACCCCTAAAAAAAAAGCCATATGATTTAGTTTGCAGATCAGTTTTATTAAAAAAGTTAAGAGTTTTAATAATCTTGAAGAACGTCTCCTGTGAAGATCCACAATGCGAGGGGCAATTTGGTTTTCATACGTAACATCCACGCTTGTCTAATTCGTAAAACGATTGAAATGGATTTTCAATAACGTTCAAGATTACGTGTGTTAATATTTTTTCTCTCTCAAAACAAGTTTTTACAAATACCCTAGCATTTTAACACATTTCAGTAATGATTTCTGATGTTTAATACTCGTGTATTATACATTTTAAATAAAACTACTTTACAGATTTTATCGCGTTTGTATTTGATTATTGATTACCCGACGTTTCGAACACTTTACAGCGTTCATGGTCACGGGTGGACTAAGATATCTCACGTCCAACAAGTCATCGTTACTGCAGAAAATTTATAATTATCTACCCGATACAGAAATTACTTATTAAATATTGACCCAGTGTGGCCGTGTTCCGATCCGGTGGTAGTATACTAGATTATTAGTTAGTTTTTTAAATATAATTACTATTAATTTTAATGTTTAATAATTACTAACCATAAACAATATATTTTTTTCATATAGAATCATTTTCTTCTTACACTGGCAATAAATTTTGTATCAAAATGTGGGTCAATATTTAATAACCAATTTCTGTATCGGGTAGATAATTATAAATTTTCTGCAGTAACGATGACTTGTTGGACGTGAGACATCTTAGTCCACCCGTGACCATGAATGCTGTAAAGTGTTCGAAACGTCGGGTAATCAAAAATCAAATACAAACATTTCAGTAAGTTATCCCACCTAATGGGGTGACGGAGTAAGAATACAATTCACCACTTCTTATCTTACGACGACTATGGGATATAATATGCACATAACATCTGTGCAAAAAAAGAAAAACTCGTAATAAAACCCTTTATGCAAGCATGCATGACCAGCATGGTATAGTAGGCCAAATTCCCTCCCATTGTGGAAGAGGCCCGAGCCCAACGTATGTGAATTGCGATAATGATGATGATCCCATTTAATGATTTCTGAGGTTTACGCGAGTATTACACATCTATACCAATACATAAAATTGGAGTGTCTGTTTGTAATGTCAAAATAATAGACTTTTTTCATGCTCACATGGTTATTTGCACGACACTTATGCCTAAAATAGCGATTAAAAAATTTTTGTCTGTCTGTCTGTTTGTTCCGGGTAATCTTCAAAACGGCTGGACCGATTTCAAAAATTCTTTCACCAATGGAAAGCTATAATATCAGGGCGTAAACTAGGCTATATTTTATCCTGGTATTCCCACGGTAATGGGAACTATGCGGGTAAAACGACTATAACCGAAGCGAAGCGAGGGCGGGTTGCTAGCTGTAAATAAAATTATTTTACGAATTTTATGGTGTTTATATTTCATATTTGATTGGCTGACGTTTCGAACACAGACATCGTCCGTCCATAATTACGAATTCTGTAAAGTGTTTGAAACGTCCGGAAATAAAAAAATAAATATGATAAAATCCGTAAAATATTTTTATTTACAATTTATCCATCTTTTTTATTTATCACTAGCAACCCGCCCCCGCTTCGCTTCGGTTATAGGTTATAGGTTATAGTCGTTTTACTCGCGTAGTTCCCGTTCCCGTGGGAATACCGGTATAAAATATAGCCTAGTTTACGCCCTGATATTATAGCTTTCCATTGGTGAAAGAATTTTTGAAATCGGTCCAGCCGTTTTGAAGATTACCCGGAACAAACAGACAGACAGACAAAAATTTTTTAATTGCTATTTTAGGCATAGGTGTCGTGCAAATAACCGCGTGAGCATAAAAAAAGCCTATTATTTTGACATTACAAACAGACACTCCAATTTTATTTATTGGTATAGATTGATATTCTAATAGTCTTATAATAATGTCTTGGAATCATCATCATCATCATCTCAGCCCATACACGTCCCACTGTTGGGCTCGGGCCTCCTCCATTATAGGAGGGAAATTGACCTACTTTACCACGCTGGTCAGACGTGTTGGTATAGGGTTTTTTCGAGTTTTCCTTTTCTTGCATAGATATTATACGCATATTACATCGTTTAGTCTTTTACGACACCCACGGGTAAAAGAGGGGGTGGTGAATTGTTTTCTTCCTCCGTCACCACACGGAAATGTCTTGGAATGATCAGGTCAAATGTTTAGTGGAAGAATACTATAATTATTTTTCTAATATGCTATAGAATTAAAACAATAGACAACAACAACGGCCTTTGATGAGATATAAAAAAAGTATTCAAAGTCAGTCGTCTCGTGTTCAAGATTTATACACTTTGTGAAGGAAACTGGTTTGAGAGGAATCTTTATGGCACTTTTATGGCCCATAACTCGCACGCACCCATGCATCGCGTCAAGCCTCCGGGTACACTTAGAAAGTTTTGTGAGACAATAAACCAAGATACTTGTGGTCAAGTATGTCAGTACAGAATTTACAAATAATTGTAACTTCCTCATAAAAGCAGTCCGTAATTTATATAAAGAGATTCCCTTATTATATTTTCAAAATAGTATACAAACTATGGTGGATTATCATTGCTGGGTTTCATCATTACCATCAGCAACTCCAATTACTTAAGCTCCACTTTTCAGCTGGAGCCTTCTCCATTATGGAAGGGGAAATTAACCTACTATACCACGCGAGTAAAACGCGTTGGCATAGGGTTTTGCTTCGAGTTTTTCCTTCTTTTGTATAGGAAATCTATGCAAGAGAATGTGCATATCCTTTAGTCAGTTTTTACAACATCTACGAGCCTCGTAGTACTGTTGTTATAAAGTTCAAGAGTTGGTTTGTTCTTTTGTTGTTCAAACTATTATGTAAAATAGTCTATTTATCGCAAGGTTTTAGAATATAACATATAACGCTGCGATAAAGTGCTTCTCAATGTCTGCCCGATGGAGTTGTAATACCCGATTAAACAATTAACAGGAGAATGGAAATCAGCATTCTTCTGGGAATATAATAATAATGCGATCAACGTTTGCCACGTTGGCAAGCGAGCAAACAGCACACATTATGGTAAGTGATATTTTTCGTCAAGGACCTTTGTTAGGCCGCTGCCTATCGTGAAGAAAGTGAAAGGAGTGTGAATTCGTACAATGAGATTCAGTAATATTAAAGGCATCATCATTAATCACCACACGTAAACACGCTCAGAAAGTTGAGCTTCCTGTGAACAAGTTCTCTCAGTCACAGAAAGAAATACAACTCAAACGTCGATTTAGTATGATACAACACCGGACAGACTGGCTCGCAGCTATAGATTGACGACTGTCAACGGTGTAATCCTACCACTTTAAAATAATAACTCATAGAAGGTGCGTACCTTCGTACGTACGTGCTACGCACAAAAAATGAAGCATTTAATTTGAAGCCAGATGGCTCCCTACGCCGGACTATTCCGTAGTGTACAAGGTTACTGTGTACGCAAGGCAACTCTATTATATAGTGGTGTGCTTGTGTATGTGTGTAATCGCTTGCACGCATGTAGTATTTTTGACTTCACGTTTGTGATCACTTAAATATTGACACTATCCTTCTATACGTTATTATTCTAAGCCACATAATATTAGTACGGAATTCCTGTAGATGTGGGATCAAATCCCAAGAGTGGTAATAAATTTTCGCTCGCAAAACATGGTTCCACAAATACCGTATTAAATGTAATTTAAATAATTCAATCGGTTATCACCTGTAAAGCGTGACGATAATAATATTATCGTACCTTTGGGTAGGCTTTTATGCAAGAGTCGACGTCGATGAACTGATTAATGAATAGAAAGCTTAATTTACTAAGTGATTACCTAATATAAATTATCATTCACTGCAAAATTTATAGGAAATTTAATTATCTATTATTGGCAGACACTGACAATAAATAGATAATCAAATTTCCTATGAATTTCGGTTTCGAATTTCACACAGGACAACAATTAATCCGAGGGGGGGGACGTTGGTCGATGGGAGGGTACTCCGCAAGGAGTATTCCGTCGGGCCGACCATTGACGACAAGGCACCCTGCTCCAGTGGTCGGTCCAACGACGAAGGCGACGTGTCACGGGTGGGTTATGGGTGTGCGTGCTTAGGCCCCTCTGTCGCTCGGGACGGAGTGGTGCGAGGAGTGCGCCGACCGTAACCCAACCCCAAAAAAAAGGACAACAATTAATGCGATCCACAAATATTTTTTCTGAGTGTGAATGTAATTTGTGTCCGTTAATTATATTTGTGTAAATTGCCTCGCAATACAAGGATTATTTCCTTAGAGCCCGATGTTATTTTAAAAAAGAAACTTCCGCTCGAATTTTTAAAAGGACAAATTACTTTTAATGGACGCATAAGGATTCTCTTTTATATGAAAATGTCCAATTTCAGTTAACGGTATTTTACAAATATATTCTTCGTAGTTATGATAATGTTGTATCATTTATCCCAAAATTTTAATATTTATTTAAGCGGATTTTGTGTGAAAGTTTACGTCAATATTATTTTAGTTTTTTTAAACATAGTTTGAAAATCACCTATTTTATGATTAACATTTTTTTTAAATAATTAGTGATCAAGATTAGATATCTTACATCTTTCCTTGTGATGACAGAGTAAGAATACAATTCATCATCATCATCATCATTTTAGCTCATATATGTCCCACTGCTGGGCTCGAGCCTCCTCCACAATAGGAGGGAAATTGTCCTTACTATACCATGCTGGTTAAATAGGTTGGTATAGGGTTTAATTTCAAGTTTTCTCGCTCTTGCATAGATGTTATATGCGTATAATATCTCTTAGTCGTCTTTTAGTCGATATCCACGGGCAATATAGGGAATAGTGAATTGTATTCTTACTCCGTCACCACACAGAATACAATTTACTAGTCTCTATTTTACATGTGGGCTTCATAACAGATCATTAAGGGATATACAGATCTTTAAGAGAAGCAAAAAGGAAAAAAAATCCGGCTAAGTGCGAGTCGAAGTCGCGCACGTAGGGTTCCGTACCATTATATATAAAAATCGCGTTTTTGTATGAGAGACTTCCTTAATTATTTATTTTATTATGTTTTTAGTTTTTGTTGTTATAGCGGCAACAGAAATACATAATTTGTAAAAAATTCAACTATCTAGCTATCGCGGTTCTTGAGGTACGAAGTCTTAGTAATAGGGTCCCGTTTTTACCCTTTGCGTACGGAACCCTAAAAAGTAGGACATTTTCAATCCTATTTTGGAGAAGGCCCGGTGATGAGACGTATATGAGCTGAGCTGAATTTTATATATCCTTATAAATTTTATGTTGTGGAGCCGTTTTATATAAAATTTAGTTAGTTCTTGAACTTTTTTCATTTTCTAATAAAAATGTATGGCTAAGTCATTAAGGATACGTCTACGGGCAATTTTGACTGTGCAATATCTCAAAGTATTGTAAGATCCTATATGTTATTTTAGACTGTATTCCTTAGCATTTTAAGTTCTTTGTTGACTGTCTGAATAATCTCTTTAAGATGATAAAAAAAAAATAACTGAGAACTTTAAGTATTAAAGTTTGAGTTTTAAAATATTTAATTTAATATAATTTATGATTAGACAGTTACTTGCAGTTGTTACAACAATTTATTTGCTACACTTTGACTTTCTAACTTGAAGTTTGTGTTTAGTGTCACATATTAAAAAAAAAGAATATCAATTGAACCTTGGAAGATAATTTGCTTGAGACTGAAACATATATTTTAAAGAAATAAAGGTAAAATGATTTATGTCAATCGTCATACTCAGTATGAATAGTTAAATTTTGTTTCGATCTAAAAATGAAAACACATTTATTACACGTCACATCATGATTAAAATACTTTAAAAGTAGACGGCATAACTAATATTCCGCTAGTGTTTCATACAATTAAATCAATGTTTTGCATTATTCATACATTATTTTATTTATATATTCCTTTAGTAAGCTCAGACAATGTGAACAGTACATTAAATAACAGGGTCTCATGTTTCGTCCTCATCTCACATTAGAATTCTGTATGTTCTGTGTTCTAACGACAACAAATTATATGCACAAACGGCTAGCTTTCATCCAGGTGGACTGCAGTAAGCTGTTTAAACCATTATGACATCAAAACTGGGTATAATACAGTGAGCTTAAATCGTTAAAATATAGTATCACCTGAAAATTCTGTGTCTACTGTTTATTTATGAAATTACACAACCATCTAGTTATCTGTTTACTGTTGGAATATGTCTCCTCATGAGAATAGAACATAGAATGGTTCTGTGCTGCCTGTATTTATTAGCTGTGTATATTTGTGTCAATATGTATCTAATGATTCGTGCAATAGATAATATAATTTTGCATAAAATAGACACTCTTTTTACACATTACACATTTTGCGCATAAGAGCATATTGAAAGTGTTTAAAATTTAGATTAAAGTAGTGTCATATATTATAGACACCACGTGTATTGACGTGTCTATATTTAAAAAGTTTGTTCCACATTCAAGTACTTCATTTCTCGCATTTATAAAACAAAAACTTGTCGCCTTGACCATGAACGCTGAAAAGTGTTTGAAGCATTGGAAAGTAAATAATCAAATACAAACGCGATAAACTTCGTAAAAATATATTATAAAATATATTTAAAAATATAAAAAATATAAGCACAAATGATTTTAACTAAAAATATTTTCCAAAAATTCAAGTCTCTGTATTTGAAACATATGTAATTCTAGAAATTTATTACATAAAATAGATTTCTCTATCCCCTAGTGACTTTTGAAAAGAAATTCACTTCTATTTAGGGTTCACAAACAATTTATAGCCAGTATTTTATAGTCTGGTGCTTTAACCTTCAAAAGGTCATCCCGTTTAATTAAGCAATTACAGAGGTGCAAACCAACTATATATTTCCATTTACACGCAGTCCTATGTAAAAGCTATTTATGTCTACCTAAAGCAGATCTAAACTTTCAATTGAAATGGATAGAATTATATTAATTTGCGAGCTGTTTATTTCCACCATGTTTATGCACTACTGCCGTTTGTTATTTAAGAGAAAGTATTACCATTTGTAAAATCTCCTAATTGAGTTTGAAATAAATAATATACAACAACAAAATTCTATTAAAATATCTAACCGCTAGTAATATTAACTTATAAAGGCAAAAATTTTATTTTTATTAAAAAAATTATAGTAATTAAAAAAAAAACTTGTAGAGTAGAACCTTATAAAATATCAGACATTAAAATAATATTCATTTCTATGTACGAAAACCAAGTTAAAAGTTTTGAACGAAAAGTTACGGACAAACCTCAAAATGTTCTGAAGGACACAGTTTTTATTCCATTTTTACAAGAAAAAATTACACTGCCAGCTAATATCTGGGCCGCTTTAATGTGAAAAATGTGTCATATTTTGTAAAATATTAAATATTCATTGATTTTAATATGAAATCCAAATAAATTCGGATTTAATTCATAGTGCGTATTGTAATTTCAAAAGTTTCAAAACTTTGGTACAAAAGTCAATTTTAATTTAATTTTCTTTTTTGCTTAACTGAAATCAGTAGACTACTAGTTACTTTTGTATTGTTTCCAATCGTAAGGGTTGACATAATCTTAAATGTTAATCTTAGTTACTTGGCTTATTAAATGGCACTTATTGATTGTTAATTAATTGTGAAAAAAGTCCTACCTATTCGAATATAATCGAGCAACAGTCCTTTGTAAAACATTCGCATGAAAAAAAATGGGAACGGTCTTGTGCGTTCTGCTTTTATTTGTTATAATTTTATATCTCATAATTTTCTCGCAGAAGTAAATAAAAAATAATTATAGGCACTTTCCTTATTGATCTTGTTGCGTTGTTAATTAAAATTACATTGTAGATATATAACAATATGGCGAAATAACAACATCCATTTCTATTCGTAACATTTTTATTGCCGATAAACACACCTTTTATTGTTTTAACTCGCAATATAAATGGCGTGATGTAAGCTAATGTGTTTTCACTTTTATCGAAATATTTATATTTACAAACCAAATTAAGTTTTACTATAATAGCTAAGCTGGAATTATTTTTTATTGGTAATAACACTGGGGAATTTGGACTTTGTCATTATAATTATATAAAGTCTTAATATTTTTCTTTAAACATATCGTTGACGATGTTTCAGTAAAAAAAAAATGGTTTATTGAATTTTGAGTCTTTATGATTATCATCCCCCTCTTATTCCATTTACTTAAGGTCTATACAATATCTTCTCTGCTCTTATCATGCATATTGCAAGAGTTATTACCAATAGTCCTTGGAAATGTAATAAACCAAACGCCATCAGATGGATTTTTTTTATTGCAAACGGTGGCAAACGAGCAAACAGTACACCTGATAGTGTTGCTGCCGCTCATAGATCTTTGCAAGGCTTTTGCCTACCGCAAAGAAAGTTAAGGGACTTGGGCTTCCGGCTCTCTCGCTCACCAAACGAAGCGCAGTAACAAATTGCTACTACTCGGACGTCGATTTTCTGCGAGAGTGTGGTATTACCCCGGAAGGACTGGCCGCGGCTGTAGACAGATGTGACAGTGTGATAGAACAGTGTGGTCCTATCGCTATTAGGGATTTGGCGTCGGTATAAAGCTTTTAGTCATCTTTTACAGTCACAAGCAATATATTGGTTAATATTTCTAGCCGCTAGCACTCAGTAACATATAAAAGTGAATTTTTTTTATCAACCGACCTAAGAAATCAATCAAAAAATAAGTCTACGTAGAAACGACATTGAACCTTCTATACGCCTTTTATTTATGTACTAGCAATCCGCCCTCGCTTCGCTTCGGTTATAGGTTATAGTCGTTTTACCCGCGTAGTTCCCGTTCCCGTGGGAATACCGGGATAAAATATAGCCTAGTTTACGCCCTGATATTATAGCTTTCCATTGGTGAAAGAATTTTTGAAATCAGTCCAGCCGTTTTGAAGATTACCCGGAACAAACAGACAGACAGACAGACAAAAATTTTTTAATTGCTATTTTAGGCATAGGTGTCGTGCAAATAACCGTGTGAGCATGAAAAAAGCCTATTATTTTGACATTACAAACAGACACTCCAATTTTATTTATTGGTATAGATATAGATATAGATAATATTTTGTTAGAATTAAGGTCAAATATTGAATATAACTAAATGGAGAAAATTTGGGACATTCACTGATATTTTATAGAAATAATTGCCCGAAGATAAAATGTATTATGTATCGATAATAACGTGACCAGAATTGAACTGAAATTTTATCGTGATTCAAAACTTTTACTATTTTGTAATTTACTGAAACATCGAACACTTAACAATTATTATACAATTTAGTATACAAAGGTGGAAAACAGTATATTGGCAAAGTTTTGCTATATATTTAAATTGCTAATAGCCATTATTTTTTTTTATTATCTATCTAATACGGCCTAGAACATGACTTTTCAGTTTTTTTGAGGATTAATTGCTAAAATTTTACAGTATTTGGGATCTCCATCCTAAATTCTGAACTAAAAAATAGATTTTGATAATATTCGCATACTAAAACTTGCTGTCAAATTATAAGTATATGTAATTAGCTGCCAATTACATTTCAAACTAAATAACAGAATTGCTCAGTCTAAACCCTCTAAAATTAGATATGAAATTAATTTAATATGAAATTAAGTTGTTATATGAATTTTCTTGCAGGTATTCGAAATGAATAAATTGTATAAATTACTGTAATAATAGATTTTCTTTTCAAAATAAAAGCATTCGACAGGTTTTCGATATTATTACTCCACTCAAAACAGAATGATCAATTCAATTGTAACAAGCTAATACTGTATAAGCCTTTCCTTTAAGCACCTTTGACATTGAAAATGGTTGAAAATATGGTTGAATTTATTAGGGTATGTAACACTTTTACTGTATCCTAATTCATAATTGCTTATCGCACAGTTTTATTATGTCAAAGTTTATTTTAATTTCAATTCTCGTTCCCTTGATATAATTACGATATTAAAATGTAAATAGGTATTTACAATGTAAATAGATAAACGAATTGTAGTTAGTTAATATTGAAACTCTTTGGGAGATAGCGATGTTTAATATTGTTTACCAAATTGGCAATAATTTGATTTTGTTATTGGATAAAAATAGAAAGATATATTCGAGTTGTATTTAAATACATATTTGAACCAATATAATATTTTATTTGAACAGTTATTCCAGAATATTTTTAATATAAAACTTCTCGTAATTTATTTGTGCGCAATATACATATATTGTTATGTAATGATTTCTGATATTTACGCGAGTATTACACATTAGAAATAAAACTATTTTTACGGATTTTATGGCGTTTTTCAGCTTTCTTGGTCACGAGCGGACAGATCGGCTATAAACATTGAAGTTTTCGAAACGTCGGGTAATGAAAAATCAAATACAAACGCGATAAATTCGGAAAATAATTTTATTTCTAATCTATATTATCATGTATTAATTTTATGATTTTAGTAATTTATATTTGTAATTACGTTATTATAAGAATGTAAATCTTGTAATTACGATAATTGCAAATATAAATTATTCCGAGATCAAGGATACTGTAAATTATTATAAAACAAATTTTATATTTCAAAATGAAATATAATTGTTGACATGAATAATGCCAGCTGCATGCAGAAAAAATGTCGCGTTCCGGCTGAGCCGAGTGTGCAAGCGAGAACGCGGAATAAGCGATAGAGAGGCATGTTCGGTGTAAGCGGTCGGCTTGTGACATTGTTACTTCTAATTAATCTGTATATAAAAGATAGACGCGCTGGAGATGCGGTGCTGAAGAAAAATGCTTGGAGTATCATGGACCGAATTTCAAACCAACGTTTCGATATTTCAAGAACTCGGCATCAAGCAGCGTCTATTTTCTATAGTACAGTCTTGCATACTATCTTTTTTCGGACATGTTTCCAGACGGGATGGCCAGTCCATAGAACGCCTCATTATTCAGGACAAGGTTCATTATTCAGGACAAGGCTCATTATTCATTAAAGGCACTAGGCCACGTGGGAGGGCACCCAAGCGATGGACCGACCAGATTAGATCTGCTGTGGGTGGTCCTTTAAATGAGTATACTAGGATGTCCTCAAACAGAGAAACATGGCGAAATATCGTGAAGCAAATAACATCTGCCTCATCCCATGTCACATGATGATCACGACCGTTCTGCCAAGAACGAACCGACAAAGAAGAATCTGTATAAATTAAGTAACAAAATGTTTCAATTAACGAGTGCAGATATATATTAATTTATCGAATAAATTGTAATTTTCAAATAACTCCTTGTTTGTGTTATACAAAATAATAATAATTCAGTGATAATAATTCAATTTATAAAAGTGTGCAATTTTCAATAAATGTTTTCTTATGACATTACCACGGAAAATTATCGTCCGTATAGTTTACAGAATATTATTTTATTTTAAAGTGAAACTTTTATTACATCGCCTCAAACTTTTTCGTCCATCTATTGCATGTCGCGTGACAGTCGGCCACGGAGTAAGGGCAAAGTGAAAGGCGCTCGACAGAGCATCCGAGGCCAAAATGGCGACGTTCGCATTAGCTAACCGTGTAGTGTTTAGACTATTACTCGTTTGTGCCAGTGCTCCACGCTATTTGTTTGTTTTTATCAGTGTTTAAAGTGAATGTTGCTATTTTTATGTAGGTAATGCGAAAAATTTTCGCTTTTACCGTGGTTTCATATCTCCAGACAATCAAATTTTTTAAATTTTTAATTCACCTTATTTTTCACTTATTATGGTATAATAATAATATAATTACTTTTACAAGGTTCTGTTTTTCATCCATAATTATACTTGACGAAAATACAACGTAATTTACATTTTTTTACAATTTCGACAACCGTAATTATGCTTGTTGAAAAAAAGAGGCTATTTTTTATAAAGATTGTACTAATAATAATGTTCATGCTTCAATAATATTACAACGTCATGTTTAATGACTAGAATCAAGCGAGCAGTAAACTTCTTTGATTTTATTGTATACTAGCAACCCGCCCTCGCTTCGCTTCGGTATCAGTCGTCTTACCCGCTTCCTGTTCCCATGGGAATACTAGGATAAATATAGCCTGTGTTACTTCCTGCTATTAGAGCTTTCCATTGGTGAAATAATTTTTAAAATCGGTTCAGTGGTTTAAGTGTGAAAGCGTAACAAACAAACTTACTTTCGTATTTATAATATTAGTAAGGACTAGCGAGCCGTCCTCGCTTTGCTTCTATTTTAGTAGGTTTGCCCCGGAATTTTAAATACTCGGTATGTTCTAAAATATTACCATACGCGACTGCAGTCCATGGTTTTTTCTGAGAAGACAAAGAGCCTATGTTACTCATTATATACGCTCCTTATATACTACTACTACCTGATAGTAAAATGTTATCAAAATCGGTTCGGCCATATTGAAGATTACCTACTTACCATATAGACAAAAAATGTTTAAACTAGTTTTTAAGCATAGATATCGTGCAAACAACCCTGTGAGTATCAAAAATACCTACTATTTTGGCATTACAAACAGACTATTCAATTGTATTTATTTGTATAGATAATTATTTCAACTGTCATTGAAGGAGTCTAAAGGTTTATTTCCGGGCGTCGCGGCTGATCGAGGTCGCGCGCGATCAATCGCTTGCGGCCGATGCGACAATAGTCAAAGTAAGAAAATGGATGGCGCCGTTTCCGAGGTAAGCGACAGCCGCGCGCGGCCAATGACAGAAACGGCGGACGCGCGCGATCGATCGCTTACGACTGTCGCGTCGGTCGCGATGCACGGAAATAAATCTTTAATCTTATATTCTTAATATTCTGAATCTTTAATTGCAGCATTCGTGATCTCGGAAGACATTAAACGTGTTGCTTCAAACTATGATCGTAGTTCTATTTGATTTTTATTCATCACAATCATAATTTATTGAATTTTAACTAATTTTTTGTATAACTAATTGAAAAAAGTTCTAAATAATCAAGGTCTTAGAATAATAACGTATAGAAGGTGTCAATACTTCGAAGGTTCGAAATTTGAATCTAAAACACTAATGGCGCGCAGACGATTACACACGTACACACGCACCCCACTATACAAATTATGAAATCAAATTTTGTTTTTATTAACATAAATCGTCGAAATACTTTTAAAAGTGACGTTAAAAACCTTTTTAAGTTTTACAAATGTGTTATGACACCATTTGAATGCACAAACCGTCATAATTACCTATTTATTTTTTAAGAGTAGCATACGTACGTGCATTACGGAACGGTTCCGGCGTAAGCTCCATTAGGCTCCAATTGAAATGCTTCACTTTTTCTGTGCGAACTTACCTTCTATATGTTATTATTCTAAGAATCAAGGTATTGATTTCTACAATTTATTATTAATTACGTATGATAATGGTGTGGCTATATTATGAAACAAAATGTCTCCCAGTGTATAATATTAAAACCAATATATGAAATAATTGTATCACTAATTTAAACGATATTGTCTGTGTTCAAATGTGATTTTTAGGGTTGTCGCACTGTTTATTATTCAATATAATCTACTAGTTTAAGGTCTGCATTAATATTTATAAAACGTTAAGCAAAAATTTACAATAGAATTCAGTAAAATTTTATTAAATTTCACAAATTTTTGGTGCAAGACTTCTAGGCTTGGAATTATTTGAACTTTTATCTTCAAAGAGGGTAATTTTGAAATTATATAAGATCTAGAATATCACGAAGTATTCTCAGATATAAATCCTTCGAAAGGTTTATAATGTTCTGAAAATGCTGTAAGATTTGTAAGGTCTAATAAAACTTACGACAATTTATACTGATAATTTGAATTCCTTATCAGAGCGACAACTTGTCCAATAGTTTTACTGAATAAGTATTATTAAATTAAATATCTATTCTAGAACATTCTTTGTTTGATTATATAAAACGAAATTATTATCATTTTAACTCTACATTGTATAGAGTGATGCATTGCTGTATAATTCAGATGTGACTACTTTTTTTTTAGCCGACTACCGGCTGGAGGGTTATGATTTTGACAGGCTATGTATGTATGTTTGTATGTTCATCTGTTCCCTCATAGCTTCTCAACTACTGATTAAAACCAGATAAATGAGACACCATTAGAAGCGTCTTGTCTCCTGGTTAAGGGGTTATATGATGTGTCACTACGTCTAATATGGCGCCCTCTAACGGTCATAAGGTGCGATGGTAAAAAATAAATTTGATATAAATGTCTCGTATTTAGTATCATTAGAGGACTGTTACTTGTACTTTTAATATATTATTAGCATTTACTCATGACTTTATCCGAATTTATCCGATAACTCGTTTTTTGTTGTAGTTGGGTTTTAGTTTTTACTTTTATATTGTTGTGTGTATTTTTCATTGACTTAAACAACCCTCTACATTTTTTTGAATTACATAATACATTATCATCATCATCTCAGCCTTTATATGTTCTAATGTCGGGCTCAAGTCTGCTCCATAATGGGAGGGGAATTAACGTACTATTTGCCGCTGGTCAGACTTGTTAGAATAGGGTTTTGTTTCGAATTTTCCTTTTCTTGGACAGATGTTATATGATTATTATAACCGTTAATCGTCTTTCATGACATCCACGGACAAGATATGGAGTGGTGAATTGTATTTTTACTCTGTCATCACACGGAGACAACATACTAAAAAATATTTAGAATATTTATCATTCAATCATCATCATCATCATCACAGCTCCAACATAACCCCCTGCTGAACTCAAGCCTCCTCCACAATTTAAGGGAAAACGGTAAGAGAAGGAGATTAAATTATATTCTTACTCCGCATGGAAATAAAAACAATTAACGCACATAAATTATATCGAGGCTTAGAATATTAATTGAAGTTCTTATAAAGAACTAGCAGCGCCCTACGGTTTTATCTGCATAGTTCCCCTTGCCGTAGGAATTTCGAGATAAATTGTAACCTATGTGTTATTCTGATATATAAACTATATTATTGTGAAGTTTCATCAAAATCCATTCAGTAGTTTTTGTGTGAAATAGCAACAAACATCTTCACATCTTCGCGTCTTCGAGTCTTCGCATCTTAACATCTTCAGATCTTCATATACTCACAAACATTCGCATTTATAGTATTAGTAGCATTGTATCATATTTACGTCTCGAAAGGTTGATTCTTATACGTCCCCGTTCTCTGCAGAGTAAAATTATAAAATGGATATTTACTTTATTCACAAAATCCACTTATAAAATATGCATAGCCATAAATAGCCAATTTTATATGTGCAAGAGATTATCCACCTTGTTTTGTTTGAACGGTTAAATTTGTTATTAAATTTGTGTATATTTTGCGGTTATAAAACCTATGAATAATGTGGTAAATTGTGCATGAATTGTTTTCAAAATAATGTGGACTTTTAGTTTGATACGAGGATCGATTATGTTATGTTTATGCGGTTTAATAATATGGTATTCCATTAATTTACATTACCATATTTATTTGTGGTATTATTTCAGTTATTACTTTATACAATGAAACTATATATTACAGTTTTCTATCGGATATAGTTTTAATTTTCATCATATCTGCTTATTTAGATCTCTGTGCTGGAGTCAAGCCTGAGCTTATACGACTCCCACGGAAAGTAAAACGGTATGACGCATTGCATTCTTAACTTGCCAACATACTGGGATATTTATACATTTATTTCCTTTAAAAATAATAAAATCTTTGTTTAATTTTATATACATAAACTTTTTTACTTCTAGAAGACAGCAAGAATTAGAAGCATTAGCCTTCTAATTCTTGTTGTGTTGATGATATTGTAAATACAATGAAGAGATTTTCGTGCCTTTATCCTTCCATTATTTGGGCTATTTTCATCTAACATTGTGGTCTACAATTTCTTAAGGAGGGTTGACATCAGGCAGTCGGCCGATCATAAGGTTATTGCCAAAAATGTACAATATGTACGATGGAAGAAAAGTACATATTGCGACGACCCCAACAAATGGGATAATAGCAAGATGACGATGATGATGATGATGATTTACTTCTTCTAAAAACGGAATTTCAGTGTTATGATACAGAATAAATACTTTTCGACACCCTATATCTTGCCCGTAGGCATCTAACAAGATGACTAAGGGATATAATATGCAAACAAGTTCACTGCAAGAGAACGAAAATATACATAGATTCACGCCTCTTTCCCATAGGGGTAGGCAGAGACCACTTCCCTCCAGCTGCTACGGTCTTGACATACCACTTTCGCCTCCTCCACATTCATTAATCTCCTCATGCATGTTCTTCGGTTTAGGGTACTTTTAACTTGAACTTTGCCTGAACGTCCCCTATTTGATCGTGAAACGTCCGTCTTGGTCTTCCTCTTC
The DNA here is from genome assembly GCA_032191425.1 of Lymantria dispar. NCBI lineage: Eukaryota > Metazoa > Arthropoda > Insecta > Lepidoptera > Erebidae > Lymantria > Lymantria dispar. The sequence continues at coordinate 16,343,004 of CM063465.1, read as the reverse complement.
CAACACTTCGGTTCACATTCGCCCTATAAATTCTCTTTGTAAGTTTCCTTTCATTCATTATCTCTACAACACGATATAAAACCATATACCAACACGTTTGACCAGCGTATACCACACAGATCAATTTCCCTCACATAGTGAAGGTGGATCGAGCCTAATAGTAGGATATGCATATAATACCTGGTTGACCGAGCTTTGCTCGCTATATTTTTGTTGCATTTTGCCGATTTTATTTAGATATAAATTAATATAAATTAAATAATGAAAAAAATATCAAAAATTACAAAAACAGTATAATAATAACACCGAGATTCGATCCCACGCTGTTTGAATGCCAAAACAAAACAAAAAGAAAACTGGTCCCAACTGAGCTATTGTCACTCTTGACAATGACGACGAAATTCGTATTCCTATTCAAAGAATGTCAATAACATTTTATGTCATTGTATTGATTAGCTAAAAACACCGACAAAACAATATTTTCTATAAATAAAACTTAGCCAAATCGATTTTTTGGCCCCGAAACCTCGTTACGAATACTCTACAGCGTTTATCGTCACAGGCGCACAGTCCGCCCGCTAAACGCTGTAAACTGTAAAAGTGCGACAAAAATAATTATTTACTTAGCCATAACAATAATATATTGGAAGTAAGTTTTTATTTACAACTAGCACCTCGCTCTCGCTTCGCTTCGGTTTCAGTCGCCTTACCGCATACTTCTCGTTACTGTCAGAACATCGCGACGAAATATAGCCTAAGGAGTACCTTATATAGATAGCTACCTGGTAGTAAAATATTATCAAAATGGTCCAGCCGTTTTGTACATTACCTCAAATATACAGACAGATAAAAAAAAATTAAACTGTATTTCATGCATAGGTGCCGTGTGAGCATGAAAAAAGCCCAATATTTTGACTGTAGTGTCAAAATACTGGGCTCATTTCACAGACACACGCACAGACAGACACTTTAATTTTATTTATTTGTATATATCTATACCAATAAATAAAATTGGAGTGTCTGTTTGTAATGTCAAAATAATAGGCTTTTTTCATGCTCACACGGTTATTTGCACGATACCTATGCCTAAAATACAGATTAAAATATTTTTGTCTGTCTGTCTGTCTGCTTGTTCCGGGTAATCTTCAAAACGGCTGGACCAATTTCGAAAATTCTTTCACCAATGGAAAGCTATAATAATATCATGGCGTAAATTAAGCTATAGCTTAATTTACGCCATGATATTATTATAGCTTTATAGGATAAAATTATAGATATTATAGGATAAAATATATTTTATCCCGGTATTCCTACGGGCACGGGAACTACTACGCGGGTAAAACGACTAAAACCGAAGCGAAGCGAGGGCTTGTTGCTAGTTGGAAATAATTTGATTGATAATAACATAACCTAAGGATTAAATTGTGTGAAGTTTAATTTTTATTTGTTTTTTAAATCAATTATATAGAGTTATGAAGTTATGTGTTTCAAAACTAAGATAGTTCGCTCAATTTTTTTAACGTAGTTGATAAGCAAACGCATCACTCTACATAAGTCTTAAATGTATTAATACTGAATAATTATTCTAAGGATGTAAGGAAACGATGTTATTTATAATATGGGAATGAATAAATGTTTAAATTAAAGATTGTTTTATTTTTTTTATATTCCACTTTGGTGTTTCTTTTAGTGCAAAATGCATGACCACTGAAGTCAAGGAACTATGCACCGGTGGTCGGCCCAACGACGAAGACTACGTGCTATATGGGTGGGTTACGGGTGTGGTTGCTTACGCCCCTCTGTCGCCCCGGACGGAGTCGGGCGAGGAGTGCGCCGACCGTAACCCACCCCTGCCTCCTGGCCGGAACCCCCCCGTGGGACCTGGAGGCGGAGATGCTCGCCGACATTTATCGGCGGGTGTCGGAGACGCGCGCCCGCGGCGGTATGTTCTCCATCAAAGAGATCACCGCCTGGCGGGGCGACGCCCGCCGGGAAGTCATTGCCCGTTGGGCAGTCCGGCTGGAGAGTCCTCGGTACGGTGTCAGGACCGTCGAGGCCTTCCGGCCGGTGCTGATGGAGTGGTTGGAGCGGACGCACGGGGTGCTTTCCTTCCGACTGGTGCAGGTGCTTATGGGGCACGGTTGCTTCGCGAAGTACCTGCACAAGATTGTCAGGAGGGAGAGCACGCAATTGCGACGAGGACACGGCGCAGCACACGCTCGAGGTGTGTGCTGCGTGGGAGGGGGAGCGCCGTGAACTCGTCGCGATTATCGGTGCCAACCTGACGCTGCCGACCATCGCCAGGGAGATGCTCGACAGCGTCAGGAACTGGGACGCGGTCGCCGCCTTCTGTGAGGCCATAGTCTCACGGAAGGAGGCGGCGGATCGTGTGCGAGTAGAGCTCCTATTCGGCGACACGTTCCGCCGCCGGCGACTCGGGCTGCGCAGGCGCGAGTATCTGCGCTTAATGCCGCCCTAGCCGAGGCCGCGGGTGATCGGACCGGGGAATTGTCCAAACCCGCAGACAGGCTGACCGCGCCACGGCGACCGACGTCCCAGGACGTCGAGAGGTGACGTTACCCGAAAGGGTATTCCGTCGGGCCGGCCACTGACGACAAGTCACATCTGCTCCGGTGGTCGGCCCAACAACGAGGTGACGTGGGTATGGGTGGGTTATGGTCCCGCGCGCCCTCATTTCATCGCCCCGGACGAAATGGACCGCGCGTGTGCTTACCATAGCTCACACATAAAAAAAAATCCTAACATATGTATCGAAGTTAGTACTTCAAAAAATATTGCGAGTGAAATATGATTAGCACACTCGGTATTTGAACCCATATCTATTGAAAATTCGTTTCAACAGTCATATCAATTAGCCACGTGTAGTAATTAAATATCTGTGTGGAATAAGAATACAATTCACCACCCCCTATCTTACCCACGGGTGTCCTAAAAGGCGACTAAGGGACATAAAATGCATATAACATCTATGCAAGAGAAGGAAAGCTCGTAACAGAACCCTATGCCAACACGTCCAAATAGTGGGTCAATTCACTTCTAAGGGTAGAGTGGCCGTAGAACGCATATAAGCTGAGATTATGATGACGAGATAATGATAATAAGATGTGAAGACATTTTACACCATTTTTTTTTCTGCAGTAATATCTTCTGCTTACGTAACTAAATAATTTTTTACGACATCTAGACAAAAAAATATTCCTTACCTTGAATTTTATTCCTTTCCTCATTATTATCCTATTCTTATCCCAACCACTTGGGATCGACGTATTCTTCTTCCACCGTAGGTAACACAAAAAGTTTTGGTAATAGTTTTATGACCGGCCGCCTGTCTGATGTCAAGTATTCTTACTAAATTCGAAAGTAAGTGTGTTTATTTGTTACGCTTTCACGCTTAAACCACCAAACCGATTTCAAAAATTCTTTCACCAATGGAAAGCTATAATATCAGGTAAAAACATAGACTACATTTTATCCCGATATTCCCACGGGAACGGAAACTACGCGGGTAAGGCGATTGAAACCGAAGCGAAGCGAGGGCTGGTTGCTAGTAATATGTTTTGGTAGTATTCCTAGCCACTACTACACATTGAATTTATACCCTTACATGGATATTTCATCATTACCATCACAGCTTATATACGTTCCACTGTTGGGCTTGAGCCTCCTCCAGAATAGGAGGGAAATGACCTACGGTGGTTAGACGTGTTGGTATAGGGTTTTATTCGAGTTTTCCTTCTCTTGCATAGATGTTATATGCATATTATATCCTTTAGTCACCCTTTACGCCACTCACAGGCAAGAAAGTGATGACAAGTGGACGTGGATATTAATTCCATACTTTTATTGCCTGCATCCTATCATCCGTGTGGTGACGACGTAAGAATAGGTACTATTCACCACACTCTCTCTTGCCCGTGGGTGTCGTAAGAGACGAATAAGGGATTTAATATGCATATAACATCTATGTAAGAGAAGGAAAATTCGAAATAAAACCCTATACCAACACGTTTGACCCGCGTGGTATAGTAGGTCAATTTCCCTCCTCTTGTGGAGGAGGCTCGAGCCTAACATTGGGACGTATATGAGATGAAATGATGATGATGAATGATTGCCTGCAATGGCAGATGGCTAAACATTCCACATAAAGCCAAGTTTTTGGCCTATATGGAATGTAATTATAAAAATACAGTAAATTTTGGTCCATTTCTGGTTTTCCATTGAATATAATTGCACGGAGATAAAATTTATTCAATATCGATAGTAGCGAACAGAATTTTAATCAAGGTGGAATGAATAAATTTTGTAATTTTACGATTCTAACGTTTTTTTTTTTCGATAATTATCGAATACTTTGTACGTGAATTGATTAACAATATTTCAAAGTGTTTTGTTTATAAAATTATTTGAATTGAGTTTCAACGTTTTATAAAAAAAGAGTGTTTGGCACTTATTTCATTATGATATCCAATATAATGAATTCTGATGTTTACGCGAGTATTAGGTACATATTGTAAATAAAATTACGAATTTTATCGCGTTTGTATTTGATTTTTGTTTGTCCGACATTTCGAACATTTTACAGCATTCATGGTCACGGGCGGATTAAGATGTCTGACGTAAGAGAAAAAATGATTCTATTTAAAAAAAACATATATTCTTTATGATTAGTAATTATTAAACATTAAATTTGTAGTAATAATTATGACAATTTGTTAATTTAATCCTAACAAATCTAATATATTATACTTACACCTAGAATCTAATAGGAGAAATATTGACCTATTTTTTTTTTTGGTGTGGGTTGCGGTCGGCGCGCTCCTCGTACCACTCCGTCTGGGGCGACAGAGGAGCGTAAGCACGCACACCCGCAACCCACCCACGATGCACGTCGCCTTCGTCGTTACGCCGACGGCACGTCGACCACCGGAGCAGGGTTACTTGTCATCAGTGGTCAAATATTGACCTATTACACTATGCTAATCAAATGAGTTGGTACAGGCTATATTTTGAGTTTTCCTTCTCTAGCCTAGATGTTATATCAATATTTAATCCCTTAATCGTTTCTTATGACACACATGAGCAAGGTTGTGAATTGTAAAAGGTCATGAATTACTCTTCTTACTTCGCTACCACACGAAAATACTATTTATAATTTCCATATTCTAGCTAGTTTTATTAATACACTGTATAGTATGTATCACGGAGCATATACAAAGTATGTATAGATACTTGAGAAAAGTTGTTGCTTATGACGTAAGAGTAGAGAGTAGTAGAGTGTAGACTTGAAAGTAGAATAAGTGAAAATTTCTTGTGTGGTAACTCTTCAGTTCGTGTAGGAGACGTAATAACTGATTAAGTGGGCACCAGAGTAATGAGCGTTATAGTGAAAAATTCATAGCTCCGACGAGATTGTCAACCCGCCTGCGTGGCAAATCGTGGCGATTATGTCGTTTCTCCCTTCGCGGGGAGACCTACGTATTACATTAGACTTCAATAGGCTGTTGGACATATCTTGTCAATTATGAAGGTCAGACGAGGCTGCCTGAATTATACTAAGCCATTTTTTTTTTGGGGTGGGTTACGGTCGCGGCTCTCCTCGCTCCATTCCGTCCGGGGCGACAAAGGGGCGTAAGCACGCGCACCCGTAACTCACTCGTATAGCACGTCGCCTTCGTCGTTGGGTCGACCACCGGTGCAGAGTTCCTTGACTTCAGCGGTCGACTGGACGGAATACCCCCTACTGGGACGTCGATCGCCGTCGCGAGGCTAACCTCTCTGCGGATGTCCGGACTAATTCCCCGGTCCGGTATACTAGGCCATAGAACAATATTCTGAATCCAAACACAATTTTTATTAACATAAAAAACACTGTGTGGTTGCCTTATCAATTCTATACTTATCAACTTTTTTAATATTACTCATATAATCTTCTCTAATATTACTAAGTTTATTATATGTTAATTTTATTGTGCGGCTACAATTATTACCAACCCCTAACATTACTCGTGGTGTCGTTAAAGACGATTAAAGCCATACATTGTTAAGGATACGTTCACACTGTACTGTACTATATTTTATGTATGGTGCGCGATATTGTTGTGCTATGAGCTATATACTATATGCTATTATATTATAGCGTAGTCTGAAACCCGCTTAAGAATATTATATCAACTTGGCCGGACTCCATCTGATGCCGTCTTATCAAAGTTTACGTTCTCAAAGATGGTTAATGTCAGAGATGCGGCAGTTTATAAAATTGTTGTCAAAACTGTACTACAGTACAGTACACGATGAAAAACAACTACATATTGCGTCGACCCCAAGTGATTGGATGAAGAGTAGAATGATAATTGTATTTTGAACAGAAAAAAACAAATTCAAAACGAAAAGGTTCTAAGAAATAAAAGGTAAATAATTATTGTTTATACTGTAAATAAATAGAATTGAATTGTAAGGACGCTTGATAGATATCGATGTCTAAAATTGTTTTTACCACTGCCAATATTTTAAATTAACCAAGAAATATTTAGGAAAAACACAACGGGATTGTTATCGTGAGATCTTGGAAACAACTGAAGCCATATTTTTTAGCTATTAAGCAGAAATAAAGGAATAAGACTTGACAGACTTTTTAATAAAAAGTAGATAATATTTTATGGGTTCGTTATTTCAATTAAAACTTAAGTTATATCAAGTAGTAAACACGATTTAAAACAACTAAATTAAAACTGTTCGTCGTGCAATTTCTAGGAGTTCTCCTTTCTAAAATATTATTGGGCTAGTAGTAGTTGTAGTTACCGACGTCCTCCCCGAGGGGGGGACGTCGGTCGATGGGAGGGTACCCCAAGTAGGGAGTATTTCGTCGGGCTGACCACTGATGACAAGTAACCCTGCTCCAGTAGTCGGCTCAACGACGAAGGCAACGTGGTGTTCGGGTGGGTTGCGGGAGTTGCGTGCTTAAGCCCCTCTGTCGCCCCGGACGGAGTGGTGCGGAGGCGCGCCGACCGCAGCCCACCCAACTAAAAAAAAAAAAAAGTAGTAGTAAAAGTAGTATTTATAAATAGCGTATCAAAATTAATCAGAAACCTTTAATATTAACCATATGGTAATGGGATAAGAATACGAAGGGTCACCACCCTTTACCACACCGCGGAAGGAGTAAAAAACACGCGATGAAAACGTGGCGATTCTATGCCAATTATCCCCCTTTAGGAGGTTGTGTGTAACAGTATACGATAGATAGATGTATAGAAAATATTTAGATAATACAATAAAGCTTCAATGTTGAATATATACTGAATATAAGAAATTAAGTTAGAGAAAAAAATATATGTTTTATATAGGAAATTGGATAGGTAATTTTATGGAAAACATAAAGGCAACATAATATTTACTCTGCCATTCTTATTGGAACAGGGTAACCATACTTTATAAATTTTATGGTTTTAAATAATATGTTTTAATAATCAAAACTTTGGAATAGTAAAACATTATTATACTCTATATTATTCGTCGTAATATTAGGAATGGAGTTATAGCCCAACACTAGTTTGGGCTATATTTTTTTTATTTCACTGAGTGATTATGAATGATGATATTCTAGGATTTGCAGGACTATTTGACGCGATAAATTGATCTATCTAGGTTTTCATTTCAAAATCTTGTTTCGATCAAAATCATCGATACATCGATGTTAACTATTGTAAAACATCGATTTATCGATGTTCACTATTGTAAAACATCGATGCATCGATGTTATACGATGTTTATACGATGTTTTGACATAGATGTTTTGCCTGCAAAATGTAAAAATATATGTTATGATTAGCAAAGCCTGCGAAACAGTTTAGCTACTCTGTTTATAAATAACTAAAAAAAAGCTCACCACATCAAATATTGCTGCTTTATGTAAAAAAACAATATAAATTATAAGTTATTACTCTTAGAATTTAACTAAAAAACAGCTCACAATCGAAAAAAAATCGCACTCCCGCAAGGCAAGTAAAAGAACATCGATATTTCGATACATTGATGTTTTTAGGGTGATGTTTTTTTGTACATCGACATTTATTCTGAAACATCGATGTATCGATACATCGATGTTCTTGGTTTCGATATTTGCATCCCTATCATTCCGGAGCCTGCACATATGTGGAAGAAATGTCAATTTTCTGCTAAAGTGTGGTACTACCCCGAACGAACCGGCCCGCATCTGTAGACAAACGAATGTGGACAGTGTCATCCTACAACATAAAATATTTTATTCTACAATCGTACGAAATATAATAAATTTTTGTGCAATATAAAAGGAAATATTTCGTATGGTGACGGAGTAAGAATAAAATTCACCACCCTCTTACCCGAGGGTGTTGTAAAAAACGACTAAGGTATTAAATATGCATATAACATCTATGAAAGAGAAGGAAAACTCGAAATAAAACCCTATACTTACTAACACGTCTGGCCATTGTGGTATAGCAGGTTAAATTCCTTCGTATTGAGGAGAAGGCTCGTGTTCAACAGTGGGATGTGTATGAGCTGAAATGATGATGATGATGAATCCGTGATCATCATAACTCAGCTCATATATGATCATGGTCCCTCACCATAATTTGAAACAAATTAACCTACTATACAGTGGTATAGTAGGTATATTTGCCTCAAATTATCTGACGGGTGGCTATAGACCTTTATTTTGAGTTTTCCTTCTCTTGCAGAGATGTTATCTGGTTACGTCCCTTAGTCATCTTTAATGATCAAAGGATAAGAAAAGGATGGTAACCATTTTATTATATCGCGACTTAATCCTTCATAGTTGGTATAACATATGTATTTATTTAATAAAAAAATTGTCCTGAACTAGAGCAAAATTATTGGACACTCTACCTTACACAATGTTATTCGCGTATTCAATCTCGATTACATTAGCCTTTTTGCGTCTATAGATATTATTATCTAGTTTATGTTTTTGTATACCCTCACCAATCTTGGCTTTTATTGTCTGCATGGCTGATTGATGGAAAGGAAATGTATAATGATAATTTTATTTTCACCATAAATTTTGTATTCTTGTAAAAATAGACAAAAAGTTAATAATTAACGGACAAATCTATATGATTTCTATTTCGACTTTTTCTTCTCTTGAACAGATGTTATTTGCATATTATAATCACTAAGCCATATTTTACGACACCTACGTGGGGCGATTTGGGGCGGAGAATATGATTATTTTTTTTTTTTTGCGCTTTGGTAAATACTTTTACGCATACCCATTGCTAGTGACGGCAAGGGGGTATGTAGGAGTCGCTAACGTGGTATGGTTTACTAATTAAGAATACCTACTAAAAACCACAGCGGCCCCGCGTCTTCGCCTTTTGTGGGACGCCAGAGGTTCGCCTTTTGGGCATACGACTCTAACGTCCCGGCAGTTAGTTTAATGCTTACGTCTTGGGTCAATCATGTCTGGGAGAAGAGGAGCGCATAACGTCTCTTCCTCCTCCCCAGACGTTGCCTCCGCGGTGGGTCAGCATGGGCATCCGCCTCACGTGCCCGACCTGCTGCCTACTTTTGCGCTATAACGTCTTCGTAAAAGGAGGCTAAGGGGCGGGGAATAATACTCTTACTCCGTCACCACATGAAATATTTTACTTCGATGATTTTTACTTATAAGAATTCAGGTCAATTTTTACTTCAACAATTTTATAAATCATCTAAATAATACTCCCAAGGAATATTAACAAACCTTGCATCGCTCGTGTGTGTCGTCTTAAATTAACTTTATTTGACGTCGAATTGTTCAAAATTACATTCCCAAGGAAAGTTGACGTCAAGAAGGCGGCCGGTCATAAAACAATTGTTAAAACTTTTACAATCTATACAATAAAATAAGAGTACATTATTGAGTCGACCTTAAGTAATTGAGATAAGACTACGAGATGACTATACTGATATTACTTATAATAAGCTTTATCGTCATCATCGTCATCGCAGCCCATGCACATCCTACTGTTGGGCTCGGGCCTCCTCCATTAGGGGAAAAAAATTGACCTACTATATATACTACGCAGGTTAGAAGTGTTTTGTTTCGAGTTTTTCTTCTCTCGCATAGATATTATATGTATATTATATCTCATGTAAAACACTAAGATAATGCCGTATATTATATATTATCCGTTATACGTATACCTCCACAATTACATTTTTATAAATACACACTTAGTAACATAACCTTAATAAGCACTTATAATATCAAACTGTTATAGATACTTCTTCCTTGCTTCTGTTGACTCTTCCATGTGTGACCACCGAATGCCCTCAACTTTTTTTTTTTTAATGTGTGACTTACAATTAGTTGTTAGCCCTAGATAGCTGTGACAACTTTACCCGGACCGGTGGGTGAGCGCTGAGGGCTCTCAACCCGTGGGACCTGCCCTCAACTCATTTGTGACCGTCTATTTATAACCGTTGTTCGCTAGTAAACCACTCGAGCGTGACGATACGCAGCTATCAATGTTGTCAGAGCATACTTTGTGTTGCCACCTTTCTATTGGCGATAACACTCATACAAACTTATTGTTCACTTATAATGAGATACAATACTACCGCTAACCGTAATACCTATTATTAGTATTGTATCTCATTACAAGTGAACTATAAGTTTGTATGAGAAATAAGGCTCCTTAAAAACATATTATATCTCTTAGTGGTCTTTTACGACACCCACGGGCAAGAGAGGGTGTGGTGAATTGTATTCTTACTCCGTCACCACAGAGAAAATAAGCTTAATATTGTATTAAACATTTGTGGTTTTGTAAAATGGCTGCTTGTAATACATAAATCTTTTGTATTCTTAAGTATATAGACAGTATTTGGCCGAACTATATATAATTTTTCCAGGAAGTAAAATAATAATAACAAACTTAATATAAAGGTTTTCTTGTATATAGGGATTAAGGGTTGACGCCCCAAGGACAATTACGAGAAGAAAAAAGGATAATGTATACTTAGGTTACGTTACATAAACAAAAATACACTTTAATGTGTTAGTACATCATAAAAGCAACACAATAATTATATTATAAAATTAAATATATCTAAATAATATTATAAATGTGAAAGTAAGTTTGTTTGTTTCTTTGTTACGTTTTCACGCTTAAACCATTGAACCGATTTCAGTAGTTGCTAGTCTTATATATATCCTTACTAATATTATAAATGCGAAAGTTTGTTTGTTATGCTTTCACGCTTAAACTACTGAACCGATTTCAATAATTCTTACACCAATTGAAAGCTATAATATCAGTGGGTAACATAGGCTATATTTTATTCCGGTATTCCCACGGCAGCGGTAACTAAGCGGATAAGACGACTATAACCGAAGCGAAGCGATGGCGGGTTGCTACTTGTAGTACAAACTCGTAAATAAATATAACGCGTGAACGGATAGGAAAATTCTCTTTTTTATGTTTATTAATTCAGAAGACGATAATTGAGAAAAAAAAGTTGATTACGAAATTTAATAAAACTTAATTACAATATATATAAAAATGAATCTGTATTGGCCTTGGTGAAAGGGTGAAAGGATGGGATAGCTTTGCTAATTTTCTTTTTGTTCCGTTTATTATTGTCTGGAGATTTTTATAAAAGAAAAATATAAGAAAATTGAGTGGAGTGAATAAATTAGATTTCCTGTGTGATCCATCGTCTTACTCCGGAAGATAGCGACTGTAGATTTCCTGTGTGATCCATCGTCTTACTCCGGAAGATAGCGACTCAGTTACTGACGCTGTCGACTATGGCCTTAGCGACGGTCGGCAGCAATGCTTGCAATGATTTCACGGCACTGCGTTACCCAGAACACATAGACTTCAAACGTATGTTGCGCCGTTTCTTAGCTGAAACCACAATGGTGATTTAGGGTCGTACACTTTTTGCGCGGAATACAGTCATTTACCGAGACAATCGTGCTACAACAAAATTTGTTTGATGACAAAGAAAGAATACAATTCATCACCCCCTCTTTTATTCCTAAGTTTCGTAAAAGACAACTAAGGGATATGATAAGTAGAAAAGGTCGACGCAATAAAAGTGAAATTTTATATGCAACCTTATACTAACAAGTCTCACTAGCGTTATTTTTTTTTTGCGCTGCGGAAAATGCATTTACGCATACCCATTACTAGTGACAGCAACGGGGTATGTAGGACTAGCTGACGTGGTATGGTTTACTACGTCAGAATACTTACTAAAAACCACAGCTGCCATGCGTCTTCGCGTTTTGTGGGACACCAGAGGTTCGCCTTTTGGGCTTACGACTCTAACGTCCCGGCGGTTAGCTTAATGCTTACGTCTTGGGTCAATCATGTCTGGGAGAAGAGAAGCGCGTAACGTCTCTTCCGCAACGTCTGGGGAGGACCTCAGACGTTGCCTCCGCGGTGGGTCAGCATGGGCATCCGCCTCCCGTGCCCGACCTGCTGCCTCCATTTGCACTATAACATCTTCGCAAAAGGAGGTCAAGGCCATCCAGCAACTGTCGCTCACTAGCGTGGTACAGTAGGCCAATTTACTTTATTATAAAGGAGATCCAAAACTGACAGTGGGACGTGTATTTCACAGACAAACGAGTTATGATATTCTAGCATTTTCAAATTTAGTATGAGTTTATTTATTTATTACTCCGAGGAATTGTTTGACTTGTTACCACCGTCACCGTTTTATCAACGTACCACTAGATACCGCAGCAGGGTTCATCCATTTCACCTGGAAACGTTATAGTCTTCAACTGTACGTTTCCAGCGATCATTTCTTCCACGTATGTGCAGGCTTTGGAATAAACTACCTGCTGCTGTGTTTCGCGGACGCTATGACATGTCCTTCTTTAAACGAGGTTAAAGAAGAGTATTTCCTTCACGGTAGGCAACGGCCTGGCTGTGCCCCTGGTATTGCAAAGGTCCATGTGCAGCAGCGTCACTTACCATCAGGTGTGCTGCCTGCTCATTTGCAACCATCGGCAATAAAAAAAAAATTAAAAAATGGTAATTTAAAATTTTACAAGTATATAAACCATCCAAAACCTTTTAGTAATCAGCGAGAACATTTTACACGATTTAATGGTAGTGATAACAACCAAGATCAACTTTTTACGTGCCCTCCGTGCCCAATTCAAAAGCGGCTATAAAAAATCCCATAAAACGTCAGCACGTGTATGTTCCCTTAATCTTGCTAATCGTTTATGGACTAGGAAATAAAATAGGCATCTCATTTTATATTTTTATTATGCTTGGTTTGTTTACGCTACGAATAAGCTTACCGTTAACGAAAAGAAATAAAATAAATATTCGAGTGCATTTTGTGATTATAAATAATAGCGACCTTCTACGGACTGTTCTAAGTTCAATCCCTACTCAAAGTCGCAAATGACGATTATGAATCAATGTATGGCTTGCGTTCTAATTTCTGATGTTTACTCGAGTATTACAAATTGTAAATCAAACTACTTTACGTATTTTATTGTATTTATATCACGAGCGTACCATGAATTGTCCGTACCCGTAATGAAAATTCAAATAAAAAAAAAAATCGGTTAAGTAGTTATTTGCATTCGTAAAGGGTAAGTAAATAAGTTTTTGAAAGAGTGATCTTGATACAAATATACATTGCTTTGTATGGGATATTCTTCTCTCTAAGAATCTGTATACGATTTTTATAAAATATTAGCAACCCGCCCTCGCTTCGCTTCGGTTTCAGTCGCCTTACCCGCGGCGTAGTTCCCGTTCCCGTGGGCATACCGGGATAAAATATAGCCTATGTTACTCCCTGATATTATAGCTTTCCATTGGTGAAAGAATTTTTGAAATCGGTTCGGTGGTTTAAGCGTGAAAGCGTAACAAACAAACAAACATCCTTACTTTCGCATTTATAATATTAGTAAGGATAGATCTTAACTGCCACAACTATCTAATATAATGTTTAAAATCTCATCCGGGACAAGATTTTATTAGATTTCTACGAATTTCATTGGTAATTGCTATTGATATTGAAAAGTAGGAAACTGTCTACGGTAGCTGCAACTAAAATGAATGCGTGAATGTATATTTGGCCGTCGAAAATAAAATAATAACTGCCATTATTCTAGTTTTATGTAATTTTTAGGATCTGTGAGTGGTAAAAAATTTCATTTTTCGTAATTTACATACGAAGTTCTCAATTTTACAATAGTTTTCAAGGACTTACCACATAGCTTAAATTATAAATGTTAATATTATTAAAATGTATTCATACTTATTAGTTTAACAAACAGTAATAGAATTATATTTCATTGGGCAATCAAAATCGTTAAAGAAAAAAGAAAAGAAATTTAACGAGAATAATACCATGTTAAAATATTATCGTCATCACTTGCACCTTAAGCCCTTAAAACAGCACTAAGTAAAGAGTGCAAATATTTGATTCTGGTCAGACTGTTCGATGATTAAAAAGATAATCGACATTATGGAACATTACTTATTTCATCATCATCATCATCATCTCAGCCCATATATGTCCCACTATTGGGCTCGGGCCTCCTCCATAATGGAAGGGTACTTGACCTACTATACCACGCTGGTCAGACGTGTTGGTATAGGGTTTTATTTCAAGTTTTCCTTCTCTCGCATAGATAGATGATTAATGCGTTTTATATCCCTTAGTCGTCTCGTACGATCACCCACGGGTAAGATAGGGGGTGGTGAATTGTATTCTTACTCCGTAACCACACGGATAACTTTTTTATTTCGAACATACTAAAATATTTTTATTTTTTCTTACAATCATCAGTATACATCTAGTTTTAAATAAAAATCGATAAAAAATATATTTTTCCTGAAAAGTTACTTTTTTTTTGTAATTATAATTTCATTCTCCAGGGTCAGCAACTTATTGTATTATAGCAATTAATTGCATGCCTCTTCAAAAATAATATCCTAAAACTATAAAAAATCCTACCCTAAAATTGAGATATCTATATTTTTTTGGTATTAACGGAGTAAGAAGTTAATATATTAACATACTTTCTTAGTTATTGCGGTATATAAGAAATATTTTTAAAACACACTGCACTAATTCTAAGGAAGTCATCATCATCATCATTTTATTCTTACTCCGTCACCTGAAAACAAACATATAGTTAACACACAAATTACATTCTCAGACTGTGTACAAAAATATATCGATCATACTAAGTACTTTGCTAAGCCGCTGCCTACCATGAAATGAGTCTGAATGCATGCAACGAGGCTCGGTGATGCGAAGGGCATCATTAAAACCGACCACACGTAGACGTCCTAAACAAGTTGGATTTTCTGCTAGAGTGTGGTACTACCCCGGACGAACCGGCCCGCGGCTGTAGATAGAAGACTATCAACAGTGTGGTCCTACCACTATTCTACCTATTAAAATAATTGACCGTCACTGGAAACTTTTAATTGAGAGAGCATATCCATTTCCGTCGATTTTGTACCAATTTTGGTACTTAATTTGACTTTATTTCCGGTCCAGTGGCGCCATTAGGCAGTTTTGCGCACCATTTAGTTTTCTTAAAATGTCACTAGCAAAATATCTTCATTAGCGTTTCTTTTTCCGTCGAAGCAACTTGTACTTTCGTGTATTATATTGAAGTAATCAGTAAATACCAATAAGTAAATACTTATTGAGATACGTAACTGATTACGACCAAAAATCTCTAGAAGTTCATGCAAATTTGTGTTACAATACACGTAAGTACTTCTCCTTTTTAAATCATTTAACGGTTTTTGCTGTTCGAAAAATTTTAATTTGTTTATATAGTAAGTATTTTTGTAACGAACTTTTGATTTAGTTTGTACCTGCGGACATACGTTCGCTTTATTGAATGGCCGCTGGCTAATCACAGCGGGTAATTAACCTTTTTCTTTTAGGATTTTTCTTTTAGGAATTATTCTTAGTTATGGAAAATCGTTATTTTGCCGCGGATACTAAGATGTGGCTGGACTTAGTGGTGTTATTCGCTATTAGTAATAACTCGTTGTTGAGCAATAGTAGCTCAAGTTCTTCATATAAATACTCCCGCCGTAGTCGTCACTCACGGCATAAGATATAAAGCATATGATGGGAAAAGCTATTTGAAGAAATGGGTGAGTTGCATAAACAATTTAAATTTGATAACCGTAAAGTCCATGGTAATAGTGGCAGTTACACTTACCATTGCTTTTGCGCATGACCATCATGTGGTGATCGATAAATCTGCCACAATATGTCGTGTTCTCATAAATGTCGTGTACTCATAATGTTCACCACTAATATTAGAACATTAGTAGTGAGCTTTGAGTAGCATGTACCTGACTCGCAGCACATCGCTTTTAATATTGAAACCAAATTGATTGTTTTCAAATCCGATGGCCACTTAAAATTACTTATGGATATCCAGCGCGTAGACAGCACATCCTGATAAGGGGTTAGATATACAGATGCTCAGGAATCTTACAACCACACTGTAGGTTTTATAAACCTCTAAAGTGTGGTGGCGTGTGGTGTGTGGTTCATGTCGCAGCGGTGTCGCGCACCATACATAAAATATCGTACAGTATAAAATATAGTACAGTAGTGTGAACGTGTCCTTAACAATGTATGGTGCGCGATATTGTTGTACTGTGGGCTATATACTATATGCTGTTGTATTGTCGCACGGTCCGAAACACGCTTAAACAAACTAAGAGGTGAAAACAAATGACACTTTATATGGCTTGGCATATACAAAAGACCTATTCAGACTGTATTCTGGAGCATAAATATGCATTACAGGACAGTGCTCATAATTTACTCTTTTGGCTTAACAATACCTCTAATATATAAGCCAAACACGAGAAGATACCACCATCGGTATATATTTAACCATATTTTATCCAGTCCATCATATGGACCTCTATTGTGAACCAATCATGTGTATGTGATCACATAGCTGCAATGATCCACTCTCGCGGGGTGGTTACTAATATACAGCCTGTGAAGGCCAAGGTTCAATGTTAAACAAATAACACGACCACTACTCTAATGACAGAGAATTTCATCATAACCGGATCTCATGGTTTGACAATGCCAATGTGTGAGGATATTCAAATACTCGAAGAGACTCCAGAGCAAACCAAAAGAAATACAAACAAAAATCTAGATTACCATTGATCGTGATTATTGAACTGTTTGGTGGGCCTTCTTAACTTTGCACGAAGCCAATATTTTCAGTAAAGAGGTTTTGTACGGCAGCATTGCCAAAAGCTGCTGATATCATTGCACAGCTTACAATTTAAACAGCCGTCTCTCGCGGGGACAAGGCATTCGTAAACAAGCAGTTCCATCGCGTGGAACTCTACATACCGTACGTGAACCCATTACGTGCATGTGCTCACATAGCCTAGTACACCACCCTCGCGGGGTGTATACCAATAGGCACTGTGAAGGCCAAGGTCCGATGTCAAACAAACTACACGACCACTACTCTGATGAAAGAGGATTTCATCATAAGCCTCCCGGCCTGACCCGACGCTGTTCAAGGACGTTCAAATTCTCGAAAAGGCCCCAGAGAAAACTAAAAGAAATACGTAAAATGACTTTGCACCTTCATTACCGTGCCCAATGAAAGGGAGTGGGGGCACCAAGAATGGTATTGGAATTAAGTCGGCGGTATCATATACCATTTGTTTAAACACAGATTCGTAATGGCTAAGTTACCGACCTACCGTATCAGTGTCGCGGGTTCGAATCCCACTCAGGGTAATACTTTGTGCGACTCGCACTTGAAGAGATTATTTCTTTGGTGCAGGGTGGTATCTTTAAGGTATTGTGCATAATCTTGTCTCATCAGAGATGACAAATATTGTACTCAAGTGAAGGAACAGGGCGTACCAAAAATAGCACCTCCGCCCTAATTACTGGTGCCAAAGTTCGATAGATCAGCTCTACCAATTTTAAATCTAAAAGCGCTATACACAATTTGTGCAGGTGGCTCCATTCCACCTGATAAATAATCTCGGGTGTACTTCCACCTGTCAATTGCACATTCACATAAGACGTGCCGACGTCTTTTATGCAATCACGAATTACTCGAAATGACATCGTCTCTCGTGGGAACGAGTTCATAAAGAAACACGAGTAAACTATCGGCAGTCACAAATGATCGCAGAATACGCCACCGATTTATTGGCGAACGGATAACTGTCATTACCCAACTCATCTCGCATTATCCTCTCCTGGTCATCTTTTGACGACCGATGTCGCAAATTTGGTTTAGGGAGCACAACTAAGAGATAATAATGTCGGGACCCTGTTCTCATTTAAAGTCAAGCTCACTTTTACTTGGGAACAACTTGGTACTATAGCAAGACAGCTATCGGATATCTTCCCAAAAAAGGGCATTCTCAAAATCGTAACCCCTAATGGATTTCCATTCATTAAATACATTTCAATATACATATCTCCCAGGTATATAGAACAACAGACTGAGCGCCTTATCTGTTTTTGCCAGCTTCCAGAACGGCATCACCGGCCAGATTATGTAGAGATAGTATATATTTTAAAAGTGGGGAACGCCTATATTGACGTATTTGCGTCAACAACAGCCCACGTTAGTACGCAATAGTCTCAGGATTTGTAGGACTGGGAAGCCCTATTTTACGACGCATTTTAGTGTTCTGTGGAACTATCTACTAGCTTGGGCGTACCTCACCTGTTTCTGATCCCCAAATCTTATTCAGGTGCCAAGAATATTCCTATAGTAGTGGATGGATAAAGGTATTTGGTGAGGTGGTCTTAAGTCTCTAGAGCCCTAGATAACTCTTTGATTGTAAGAAATTTACAGACATCAAAACGATACAGCAAATGGGGTTCCCACCTCCACAAATCAAGAAAATTCACTCATAATGTCGAAATGTGGGTATGGTAGTTTAAAGACTTTAATACGAGTGAAATCATTATTTAAATGTTCTTGGTGTAAGTTTACGATAAGCACTTGTAAGGCAGCATAGAAATTTTCTGCGATAACGAGAACTTGTTGGGCGTGAAACACCTTAGTCCGCCCTTAACCATGCACGCTGCAAAGTGTTTGAAACGTCGGGCAATCAAAAATCAAATACACATGCGATAAAATCCGTATTTTTATTTAAAATGTGTAATACTCACGTAAACATCGGAAATCATTACAGCATAGAAACTTCAAGTTACGTTGGTTAATAATACCAGTAGTCTAGTACCAATAGTCGTTTTAGAAAATCGCACAGGTTCACAATTCACTCACGTTCTATGTAATTTATATTAATTTATAATTGTCTTACAATACAATTATGTTGCATAAATTGATTGTTTCCTCATTATGTAGTGCTAATACTTCAAGTTGCTGAAGTTCACACGTTCTTTAAATTATAAAATGTAGATTGCCTTTTTAAAATGTTTCACAAGAAATAATGGAATGTTAGTAAGCTGCTGTTTTTTATTGCTAAATTTTTCATAGATACACCAATACTATTACTATGTTTAGATAGACGCATACACGATCTGACCCTTCTTAGGTCAGTTCCTAACTGATGTATAAAGTCAAACAACAGTATAGTATTTGTATGCAATTTAATTCAAAAAAGATTGCAAACTTTATCATAATCCTAATAATCGTAACCTATATCCCTTGTACTGGATAAATCGCATTCTACTATCTTTAGTAAAAGACGTATTGCTGAGGCCTTTTCAGTTTATCACAATCAGCGATTCAGCTAGAGCAGCTTCACGTGTGATAATATATCAGGATTGATAAAAAACTTTATTCAAACAAGTTGGAATTACAACTGCTGCTGGTAGGACAGCAGATAGCTGCTGCAGACCTTAGTATGCAGTTGCTAGTAAAGTTGGCTAGATTAACTACCCATTAGACAATATTCTAACCCTAGAGGCAATTAGCAATCTGCGAAAACATTCGACAACATCTGAGAGGTAAAATATTAGTCTGATAAATCTGTTACACAGGTGCTTATTCCAATAGATTAGAGATTGGTTTGATTCCTATTCATTAAATGCTAACGCGCAGTGCAAATTGATATATCCTTTAAATAAAATTAATATTAAAGTACTTTAAATTCTTATTTGGTCTCTTTAGGGACTTATCCATTCTTAGTGACGCCACCAGGCGATAACAAACAGGTCTCAATTAAAAGTTTCCAGTGACGGTCAATTATTTTAATAGAAGCGTTTTACCTGAAATAAAACGTATATTAAAATACTTACCTCACTGGAAACTTTGCTTAAATTTCTGCCTGATGTAATTGAGCTAATGAAGATATTTTGCTAGCGACATTTTAAGAAAACTAAATGGTGCGCAAAACTGCCTAATGGCGCCACTGGACCGGAAATAAAGTCAAATTAAGTACCAAAATTGGTACAAAATCGACGGAAACGGATATGCTCTCTCAATTAAAAGTTTCCAGTGAGGTAAGTATTTTAATATACGTTTTATTTCAGGTAAAACGCTTCTATTTTAACTACTACGCCATATGTGCAAATAAAGGTGTTTAGTTTTATTTTTATTAAAGTTTCCCCTAAATTAAAAGCTAATAGATAAACTGACTGGAAACTCTTTTCTCCAACAAAACGATGTAATATCAAATAAATTAGGTTTTAGAATAAGCGTGTAATTTTTACTAAGTTACCTCGTGGGCTTTTTTTTAAGTTACATACCTCGTACTATTATTACTCTAAAATACCAATTTAATATCATCTAAAATAAAAAAAGCCCACGAGGACACTGTCAATTTTAACATTTTCACTAAAGTAATTCAATAAACTACTCGATCGAAAGGTGACCACTACTGAGAAGCGCCGGCAACAAATTCAGCAACTGTATCTATTATTTTGTTTACAAACTTCTTAGGAATGAATTTCGAATCATAGTGTAATATAATTCGCAAATTAAATACAAAATATTATGGCTGAAGTAGATACCACAAGCGGCACTCAATAACGAGTTAACTGCTAGAGCAGCCAATAGCCCCCTCAACCACATTGGAAGTAAGGGAGAGACCCGCTCCATTCTGAAAAGTTAATCTTCGAAACGTTAATTGTAATCGGGGTAAAATGCAGAACAATATCTAATAATTTTCCTCGCGGTAACTGAATGGGAAAACAATGGAAAGTCAAAACAATACAGAGCTTCCGGTGCAGGCTGTACAGTAGCTATTTTCTTAAATAAGAAACGGCTAAGTGCGAGACGGACTCGTTTATATTAAGTTCCATACTATCATAATTATCTCAGCTGATATACGACCTATATTAGGCTCCTTTAAGATAGAAGAAATTGGCCTACTATAATACGCTGGTCAGACGGATTCGTATAGGATTTTATTTGGCGTTTACCTTCTCTTGCATAGATGTTACCTACTATATTCCTTAACCCTTATAGGACACCCACGGTTAAGATGATTGGGGGGTGGTAAATTGTATGTTTATACCATCACCATACGAAAAGTCCAAACCATCATGCAGGATTTATTTCTATGTTATTTGGTTCTATATATCCATTTAGTCTTTCAATGACCGCTGTTGGACATAAGGTATAATCAATAATTGGTATCATGGAAATTGACTTAAGGTGAACGCACATTTATCCGAACCAAACGAGTCGAACGAAACGAATTTTAGAATTCTGTATAGAAACCGTCTTCCGAATTAGGACGATTCGACGCGGGGAAGTGTGCGAGGTTTCATGAGATTTCATATACAGAATTCTAAAATTCGTTTCGTTCGACACGTTCGGCACGGATAAGTGTTTTTTTTTTTTTTTTTTTTTTTGCGCTGTGGAAAATGCATTTACGCATACCCATTGCTAGTGACGGCAAGGGGTATGTAGGACTCGCTGACGTGGTATGATTAACTACGTCAGAATACCTACTAAAAACCACAGCGGCCCCACGTCTTCGCCATTTGTGGGACGCCAGAGGTTCGCCTTTTGGGCATACGACTCTAACGTCCCGGCGGTTAACTTAATGCTTACGTCTTGGGTCAATCATGCCTGGGAGAAAAGAAGCGCGTATCGTCTCTTCCTCCTCCCCAGACGTTGCCTCCGCGAAGGGTCAGCATGGGCACCCACCTCACGAGCCCTACCTGCAGCCTCCTTTTGCGCTATAACATCTTCGCAAAAGGTAGCCAAAGCTATCCAGGAACTGTCGCTGTCAAGGATCTTATCTATAACAGCTGGCAGCGACAGATCTCCGCCAATCGCAGTCACCAGGGCAAGCCTCTGAGCTCCCCAGGCTGGGCACTCTTCCAAGGTGTGGCTCGCTGTGTCTACGGGCGCGCCACACTCGTAACATCTAGGGGTTTCTTCGCATCTTGCAACTTGATGCAGGTACTTACCAAAGCACCCATGGCTCGGATAAGTGTGCGTTCACCTTTAATATACCACGTTACCCATCCCATATAATCCCTTAGTCGGCTTTTACAACATCCACGGGCAAGATAAGGTGTTGAATTGGATTCTGCACGGAAAGCCACCAAATGGAAATCCACTCAATCAAAATCTTTGCAGTTACACAAAATACGTTATCTCACGAAAATAATAAAAATTAAACTACTTTAAAAGAGTTAAAATTTAATGTTTGAATTTTTATATTAACACGTCTCAGCGTAGTCTAAGTGTGCTTTTACTGAAACTTGAGCCTAAGGTGTATGTTTTTTTGTAACGAAACTTGGGCGTTCTACTTAGCTAAGGGTTCCTGCATGAGCGACGTAATTTCTGTCACGGAATAATTTTTTATCCTTATATACTGGACTTATTAGAGACTGTGTGTGGTCGTAATTGTTATAGGTTTATTGTTTTTATTTTTATGTAAAATATATACAAAAATATAACAGGGTATTTACGAATAAGATTTTTCCGTGTGTTGACGTGGTAAGAATACAATTCACCAATTCTTGTTCGTGGTTACCGTAAAAGATGACTAAGGGATCTGATATGAAGATCTATGTAAGAGAAGGAAAACTTGATATAAAACCCAGCGTGGCATAGCAGGTCAATTATTATCCTATTCTTCAGGGATTTAAGTGAGCTGAGATAATGATCATGGTGACTAGCTTTTAATTTTTTTTTTGGGGTTCGTTGCGGTCGGCGCACTCCCCGCACCACTACGTCCGTGGCGACGGAGGGGCGTAAGCACGCACACCCGAAACCCACCCGAATACCACGTCGCTTTCGTCGTTGGACCGACCACCGGAGCAGGGTTACTTGTTGTCAGTGGTCGGCCCGACGGAACACCTCCTGAGGAGTACCCTCCCATTTTTTTTCGACGGAATTTTCCCCGGTCACGTCACCCGCGGCCTCGGCTAGGGCGGCCTAAGCCACATGATGAATAGCTAGATATTTTTTTAAATATAAGATACCTATATAATAGGAGAGAAATTGACCTACTGTACCACGCGTGTTACTATGGGGACTTATTTCAAGCTTTCCTTCTTTTGCATAGATGTTATAAGCAAATTTAATCCCTTAGTCATGTTTTACGACATCCACGGGCAAAATAGGGGTAGTGAATGGTATTCTTACTCCGTCACCACACAAGATATATACCACACAAAATTTACGCTCAGTAAATATTGAAAATGCCTGCCAATGTGTAAATGTATTTTAAATCAAATAAAATCATTTAATATGCATGCATAGGGCACTTACATATTGTCAAATTTATAAATCTTTTGAATACAATACAATATCTACCATCGGATCGGAACGCAGCCACAAGCCGAGAAGATCCGGCAAGAAACTCAGCGGGCTGTCATTTTCTTTCCATCTTTTGAATAAAATTACACGTATACAACATATAGTGTTAGATATATTTTTTTTAATTTAGTTCAAATAAATAAGAAAAGAAAATATGAAAATATGGTTGGACCAGAGATAAGCAGCACCCGATCACGAGTTAACTACTAGAGCAGCCATCACTCAACTCAACCACATTCAACCTCAAACACATTATTCTAAATAAAAAAAAAACATCAACTTCTTTCAAAATCACCGCTCCAAGTAAAGCAAGTGGTAGACGAATAAATATTTACGACCTATCGTACAGCCTCAACAACGCCGACATTTCAAATGACGTATTCGTTTAAGGAGTTTTATTTGCGCGAGAAATATGAGCATCGAGTAATACGTATGTGTGACGTAAGTTATTGTTATAGAAGAATTTCTTATTATGTTATTCCGTTTGAATGGAAATATTTAAATATTCATTTAAATAAGATTATTTTAATTCATTACCGTGTGGTGACGAAGTAGGAATACAAATCACCACTCCCTATCTTGCCTTTGGATGTCGTAAAGACGAATAAGGGATATAATACGCACATAAAATCTATGCAAGAGAAAGAAAACTATATAATAAAACCCTTATCTACCAACTACGCTATCCCTATACCAATTATTTACAGTTGGTATACAATTGTACCATCTATATTTTATTTTATTACCAACGGTGGCAAACGAACAAACAGTACACCTTATAGTAAATGTTGCTGCCGCTCATGGACCTTTGCAAGACAGCTGCCTACCGCGAAGAAAGTGAAGGGAGTGTGATAGCGTAAAAGGTTCTAAAAGCATCACTAAAACTCACTACACGCAAACACCTTCAGAAAGTTGGACTACCGGCTCTGACGCTCACCGAACGAAGCGCAGTAACAAATTGCTACTATTCAGACGTTGATTTTCTGCGAGGGTGTGGTACCACCTCGAATGGACCGACCCGCAGCTATAGACAGACAACTATCAACAACGTGGTCCTACCACTATACTAAAAGAATAACAGAAAATGCTGAAGATCGCCGCTCATCAGCCATCAAAATTGAGATTTAATAAACTTATAGAGTATTTCTGTTATACAGTAATTTCATGCGTGAGGAAAGACCGACGTCCTCCCCGAGGGGGGGACGTCAGTTGATGGGAGGGTACCCCAATAGGGAGTATTCCGTCGGGCCGACCACTGATGTCAAGTAATCCTGCTCCGGTGGTCGGCCCAACGACGAAGGCAACGTGGTTTTCGGGTGGGTTGCGGGAGGTGCGTGCTTAAGCCCCTCTGTCGCCCCGGACGGAGTGGTGCGGAGGCGCGCCGACCGCAGCCCACCCACAAAAAAAAAAAAATACAGTAATTTCATAGCGATATAATATAACAAAGTCTTAAAGGCATTGTTTGGTAATTTTAATAGAACTGTATCAAATCATTCAGAGAAATAATTTATGTAGATTTACTGTTAACAAACTTAATGAAACTTGAGATACAATATTTGATGTGACTAGATAAAATAATGAATATTTTAAGACATCGTATTTTATTATATTGAAATAGGACTAGGAGAGTCAATGTTATTTTTTAATTATTAATAATGTTATTGAGTTATTATGTAGCCGAATATGTATTTGTGTAAATTCAAAATATCATCTTCACATTTTCAGCTCATATAGGTCTTACTTCTGTGTTGAAACCTTTTCAAAATAGGTGGCAAATAGAGATTGCAACCCGGTATGGTTCACAACCCGGCCGGGCCCGGCCGTGTTGTATTAGCGATGAAACCTTTAAAGTATTTTATAAAAATTTTCTATATATGAATGGAAAAGACAGTGATTCAATGTTAATATTTATTTCAAACTGGCTTATAAACAGTTATTACAATAATCAATCTCGCTCAAGTCTCAAAATCACACTTAATACATAATTGATTACTTTTACTTATGGACGGAAAAGTAACATTAGTATTAGTAATTATTCATTTTTATAAGTTTAAATAAGCAGGTATTTCTCTTTACTCCTTATAGTGGCTATTTGACAACATAGTATTAAAATAAAAAACTAATAACGCAGCTAAAAGTACTAAACGTGTCATAACAGATTAGATAGATAGATAAACTTTGGTAGCTTTGGTATAAACAAAACAATTTCTTATCTGCTTAAAGTACATACGATATTATGTTTTTTCTTAAACTTTGGTTATTAAGACTAGTAAGTGTTACTATTAGATACTAATTGAGCATATAGCGAAATCTTATAGGCTAGGCTGTATTGTAACTGTAAACAACCAAACTTGTATAGGCTTAACTTTTTTTTTTTATTGCAAACGGTGGCAAACGATTAAACAGTACACCTGATGGTAAGTGTTGCTGCCGCTCATGGACCTTTACAAGGCCGTTGTCTACCGCGAAGAAAGCGAAGGGAGTGTGAATGCGTGCATTGAGGCTCGGTGATACCAAGGGCACCACCAAAACCCTCCACACGCAATCACCCTCAGAAAGTTGGGCTGCCCGGTCTCTCGCTCACCGAACGAAGCGCAGTAACAAATTGCTACTACTCGGACGTCGATTTTCTGCGAGAGCATGGTACTGCCCCGGACGGACCAGCCCGCGGCTGTAGACAGATAACTGTCGACAGTGTGGTCCTACCACTCCTAACTAACAAAATGTAACGTAAAATTGGTTACTTTACGTAGACTTTACTTTACCGGTTTGCAGTCTCTAGTGGAAAATCAATCTATCAAAATCCGCATTCAATTAATTGAATTAGGCGATACATTTTTTTTGTGAACTATGGTCGGCGTACATGCCGCCCATACCATCCGGAGCGACGAAAAGGTGGTGTGTGGCTCCATAACCCACCGTAATACCTCTTCTACGCCATTAGGCTGACCACCGATGCCGAGTTCCTTGTCCTCAGCCGTCCAGGGTGACGCGCGGCTCCATATCCCATTGTATTTTCCCCCCTTCGCAATTGGGCCGCCCGCTGGTACCGTGTTTCTTGACTGCCGTAGTCAACTCAGCGGAATACTATTTACAGGTACCGTCCCTATCCAACGTCTCCTCTCGTACCTAGCAACTTCATGACAAAAATTTACTCTCATAATTTTTATTATAGCCTGCCTATAAAAATGTTTAAAAAAAATATCGTCACAACTAATGTCTCTAATATTTAAAATATGATATATTTAATCTGTGAAGATAAAATGAACCAATGAATATAATTCTCTAAGATATATATTTTTACTTTTATTAGGTTAGTCAGCTCAGACTTTCGCATTTATAATAACGAGAAAGACGGATATAAATATCAGCAGTTTTATTCAGCGCGATTTACATATGCCATTTGTTTTTACTTTTGCTAAATCTTCTATACTAAAAATATTTTTGATATAAGTACGACAGAATAGTAAATTATTGGAATCCGAGACGCAAAGGTCTGTAAAGAAGTGATTGTAAGCTACTTAGCCAGAAACTTTAGCACGCTGAATGGGTGAAAGGCAAATAGAAATATTTCCGTTTAATTCATCAACATCATTAAAGCTCATATACGTTCCACTGTTGGACTCCAGCCTCCACTACATTAGGAGGAAAATTGATCTAGTATTGCTATAACGTGGTGGAGGCTTGTCAGGCGGTAAGCGCACACGCGGTCCATTCCGTCCGGGGCGACGAAAGGACGGCGTGAGGGCTCATAACCCACCCGTACTCACGTCGCCTTCGTCGTTGGACCGACCACCAGTGCCGAGTTCCTTGTCCTCAGTGGTCGGCACGACGGAATACCCTTTCGGGTACCCTCACCTCTCGACGTCCTTGTCCCGGGATGTCGGTCACCGTCGCGCGGTCAGCCTCTCTGCGGGTGACGGACTAAAATAGGCGGGTTGGTATAGGGTTTCATTTTGAATTTTCCTTCTCTTGCACGGTTATTATATGCAGAAGATATGCCTTAGTCGTTTTGATGACACCCACGGGCAAAAGAGAGGTGGTGCATTGTACTCTTACTCCGTCACCACACGAAATCCTGTATGATTATGTCCAAATAATACATTGTCCCACCATTTCATTTTCTTTTGAGATTTTTAAAAGAATAGAGATTTTTAAAAGACTCCCAAGAGGCTTATAATATCAATCCAGTTTTCAATGGATATATCCTCAGTAGGTATATATCTAATAATAGAACTCGATGGGTTAATGGATGGATAACATATAACTTACTACATGTATTGATCTATGTTGTGACAGAGTAAAATAGAATTTAATTCGCCAAAGGATCTTATTATCTTAAATTCTAAGCCTTCTTATGCACATGATGGCTTATATCATCATCATCATCTTGCTCTTATCCCAATTACTTGGGGTCGACGCAATGGTCATCTGTTTTGACATATTGCAAAAAGTTTCGGCAATGACTTTTATGACCGGCCGCCTTCCTCACGTCAACCCTTCTTGGGAATGTAATCGTTGACCCAAATGGTACCAGATGGAATTGGTCCGGGTCAATCTAGGGCTCTTAGTCGTCTTTTACGACACCCACGAGCAAAGCAAGGGTTGGTAGTATTCGAAGCCGCTACCACACAGCACACATGATGGCTTATATGTGGTTAATTTTTAGGGTTCCGTACTCAAAGGGTAAAAACGGGACCCTATTACTAAGAATTCGCTGCCTATCCGTCCGTCTGTCTGTCACCAGGCTGTATCTCAAGAACCGTGATAGCTAACAGTTGATTTTTTTACGAATTATGTATTTCTGTTCCCTCTATAATAACAAATACTAAAAACAAAATAAAATAAATATTTAAGGGGAGCTCCCATATAAAAAACGCCATTTTTTGCCTATTTTTATCGATATTAGTAAATGATAACAGGTGAAGGTTATAGACAATTTGTGTACTTAATGTTGTTTACCTAGTCAATGGCTAACCCTTCATGCGCGAGTCCAACTCGCACTTGGCCGATATATATTCGATTTCCCAGTGGAGATGAAACAAGAATACTATGGGTGTCGTAAAAAAGGGGCTGTTCAAACACCGATCTAAATTGCATCCATAATAATGTTCAAGCGCCGATCTAAATTGCTTCCATACATAAGTTTATGTTTTGCACTACTTATTCATAAGGCGTCTTCGAGTGTAGGGTAGACGTAATTTTTAATATAAAATTTATAATTACTCTCTTTTCTCATCGCTGCTACATGTAACTAGTGCTCTCCATTTAATATACGAAATAATCAAAAATGTGAGAATTTCACTAAAGAAATACCTTACTTGTGCCTAAATAAGTAATTTTGACGACCGTGATAGCACGATTTCAAGAATTTACAGTTTGAAAATACGACAAGAATTGCGTCATACAATTTAACCATACAAAAGGTTACTGAAGTACTGAAATTGGAGGATATTTGCTATTGAAGATAAGGATAGCATTTCTAGCCAGCGAATCAGCCAAAGACTGCACCGGAACATCGATATTCTTCAATCTCAGTTGCAAGTTAAGTGCCATCCATTCTCTCCACTATATTACCACAATTATACCATATTTCCAAATTCTACACCTATTTAACCATTCTTAAATACGCCTATTATAGTAACTAAATCTCTATTTGGGCCATTTTTCTCAGTTTTATAGACTTTTTTGTGCCGAATAAGATAAAATTCAACGATTACCCACACGGACCTAATATATAATCTATTCGATTTACACATTTTCTAAAGTTTAAAGCATTTCATGCTTATTCATTTCCTTCTAGGTAGACAATCTACATCTGTATCTCATTTCTTTTTGTAGATAGATCTACTTATTTGCCTTTCCGGTACCTTCTAATACTTGAATACCAACAAAGGATTTTCTTAGAGCACACTCTCTGAAAAATGAGACATCTCTCCTTTCCGCTTGAGTCAATTCTACCTAAACTAAGCGGGGAGATGTGGAAATAAAGAAATTTGATTGGTTTTTCGAAACGCATCTCCTCTAGTCTCCTCTCCGCTTTGATGGTAATCGAGCCTAATGATGGCGTTCTTTCTTTCAGATAAATTTGAGGCAATTTAGTTTGCTTAATACTTTGGGAGATTTTGGTACAATTTCATGAGACACGTCCTACTCTTGCTTTTTCATTAAGTTGATTGACCATTTTACAAGTTACCTTTGAACATAATTATATCTAGGTATCTGTCTACACCTATTATGCCAATCGTCATTCAACCTATCGCCGTCCATTGCAGAACATAGACCCCCTCATGCTTCACTACAAAGTGCGGTACTGTGGCACCTGCATCCAAAGACGCTCAAGGGTAACACAGTTGCCATGACTAGGGCTCATTTTTCTTCGCCATATGAGGAATAATGCCGTAATCGCCACGTTTGGTAGGCGGATTGATTTCGCAGTGAGATATCATACATTTCCCCGGCAAGAGCTGCTGCCCACTCTCATGTTGATTTTTTTTTTAAACGACAACGCCTTGCTCTAAGGGAATAATAATCCTTATATTGTGGGGGACTTATATAATTCACCATCGCAGCTCTCATACATCCCACTGTTGGGCTCTGGCTTCCTCCACAATGGGAGGGAATTTAACCCACTATACTATGCTGGTCAGACATGTTGATATAGGGTTTAATTTTGAGTTTTTCTTCTCTTGCACATATGGTATGTGCACATTATATCCCATAGTTGTCTTATACGATATCCATGGGCAAGATAGAGAGTGGTGAATTGTATTCTTACTTCGTCACCATACGGAAAGAATATGTAGTTAACCGACACAAATGACATTCAGACTCAGAACAACAATTTGTGGATCGTACAAGGTGTTGTCTTGCATGGGATTCGAACCCGCGACACTAGCGCGGTACGTTGGCATCTTAACCACTTCGTCATTTGTGCAGTCTTTAACTGGCTGTTACGATTCTCATAGAGAAGCAATGATGGCGACAAATGTATTCTTATTATTTACAAAGTTACATTTCATTAACTGCAAATGTAACTTTGTAATCCAATATATTTATTTATTTATACGAGTTTACAAAATTATTTATGCAGTTAGTGTATCTCGGAAACTGGATGAAAATTATAATGTTTCATAATTTTTCCTTCATTTATATACTAAACACTAATTGCATTCTAAATTTGAAGCTTCTATATCTGCTAGAAGTACCACTTTAATATTGATGATCGGTCAGTCAGTCAGTGAGTGACAAAATTACGAAATTTTGCCTAGTTATAACTCTTAAACTATTGTTTCAAATTTAATGAAATTTGAAATACACAATGTGTATACAAGGCCTGCTAGATTACTAAAAACTCAGGTTTCTAGTTTTATAAACAACGAAGTTATAGGGGGTCGAAAATGGCCTGAATGGCTTCGAGAAAAGTATGTTACGGCAGTTTTGCGTTTTGCCAGACTTTTTTTTTGCTCGACTTGGCGGGGGCACTGCCGTGCCCCCAGATAAACAAGAATCAAAATAATTATTTCACGATATTTAAGTCGATTTGCCGAACGTTTTCAGGAGGCACCCCGGGTATCATTGCACCGGAACATCGATATTCTTCAACCTTAGTAGCAAGTTAAGTACCATCCATTCTTTCCACTATATTATCAATTATACCATATTTCCAAATTTCACACCTATTTATCCACTCTTAAATACGCCTATTATAGTAACTGAACTCTATTTGTGCTATTTTTCTTAGTGTTATAGATTTTTTCGTGACGAATAAATTAAAATTCAACGATTACCTACGCGTACCTAATATATAATTTATTAGATTTACCTATTTTCTAAAGTTTAAAGCATTTTATGCTAATTAATTTCCTTCTAGGTAGACAATCTACAATAAACAAAAATCAAATTAATTATTTCATGATATTTAAGTCGATTTGCCGAACGTTTTCAGGAGGCACTCCGAGTATCATTTTCATTGAATGGTGACTGCCCAGCGGATAAACCAGCGTTGCTTGCAGCTGAGACCAGCTTCTTAGAAGATTCCGCTAAGAAGTTTAAGGTGAGAATTACATATTTTTATTCCCTTTCTTACTTATTTTAACTTTGTTGAATTTTGTTAGTATCTATACATAACTTAAAGATATTTTAAAGTTTCATAGATCCTTACCTAAAATTATATATTATTAGTGATGGCTAATGATAGTGAGAAATCAGTTTATCATCCCTACGCGAATTACTAGCAAAATGCACCTCCATTACAGGCCAAATCACTAAAAATTTAAGGATTATTTAGATAAAATATGTAAGGTATCTGAACTTTCTTATATAGAACTTGCCGAATTAGATTTAAAATTAAATAAATTTCAAGGATTATCGACAAGGTTTGACGATATTCAGACAGAGATTGAGGTACTAAACGCTTCAAACATGGAATGAGAACTTGATGAACGAGAACGCATTGAACAATTAATTGTACAGTATAGAGCTGTAGCTAAGACTGAATTGCAAAACTACAGTTATGAGGATGGTGTTAAGCGTCGTCAGTCTATAAAAATAAATGCGGACTCTGATCATCAAAGTATTGGATTTCGACTACCTAAAATTCAAATTTCAAAATTCGATGGTTCACATTTCCGTTGGTTAGAGTTTAGAGGTACTTACGTCAGCTTGGTTCACAAAAATGAGCACATTCAAGATATACATAAGTTTCATTATTTGCTTTCATACTTAGAAGGAGCTGCTACGCGTGTAATATCTAATCTTGAAGTATCTTCAGCTAACTATAAAGAAGCTTGACATCTAATTAGCAAACGGTATGCTAATAAAAGAATTCTGATCAGTCATCATTTAGATTCTTTAATTAATACAATTTATCGGCTTATTAGCTTATGGGTGTCATAAAAAACGACTATTGGATAAAATACAATTAACATCTATATAAGAGAAATAAGTCTTGAAAAGAAATCCTACACAAGCGTTTATTTGTAGTAGTGAATTGGTTTAAAAGAGTTTATAAGAGTATAAATAAATTTACTTACTCCTGGAGGAGGTTCAAGACCAATAGAATATATATGAATTGGAAATAATATTATTTTTACAAACAGACACTTTACAGCGTTCATGGTCACGGGTGGACCAGAACGCTGTAAAATGTTCAAAACATCAGGCAATCAAAAATAAAATCATCCGTAGAAATTGTTTTTATAATGTGTAATACTCGCGTTAACATCAGAAATCATTATCAATCATTATCATAATAAATGTTTTTCTACATATATTATAGTTATGTAGTTACATTATAATCAATGAATTCATAATAATCATACAAAGACTTTTTTGACTAATTTAAGTACAATTTAATTTTCCATATAATACGGTCTCTTTATAAATATTGCTTACATTTTATCAAAAAGTCTTTCAAGTCTTAGGAGTCTTCGTTATTTTTTGCCTAATAGCCAAAAAGTATCGCTTCAATTGATTCCAAGAACTCCCGATAACAATTCCCGTTCTGTTTTTCTTAAACATTTCTTGATCAATTCAAAATATTGTCAGTGGTAAAAACAATTTCTAACACCGATATCTACCAAGAGTCCTTACAATTCATTTTATTTATCTGTTTACATTTAAAACAAATATTTATTTATTTTCGTATAACCCTTTTTAAAGTTTTTCTGTGTGCAAAATAACAACACACAATTAGTGTTGCCCAAAAAAGTCTTGGTCTTGCGGTCTTGGTCTTGCGAGAAATGTGAGACCGAGACCAAGACCAAGACCGCTTAATTTTTGCAAGACCAAGACCAAGACTGGCCCTGCTAGACTTGAGCAAGACCAAGACTGAGCCTGCAAGAGTCTCGCGGTCTTGCATTTAATTCAAATCACCATTTTAGCTTATATACGGCCAACTGTTGAGTGCGTGTCTTCTACATAATAGGAGCGAAATCAGCCGTGGCCGGAGGGGAATCGCCACGGTGATAGGCCGTGTTTGTACAGGGTTTTATGTCAAGTTTTCCTTCTCTTGCACCGATGTTATATATTATAGCCCTTAGTCGTCTTCTACGATACTCACGGGTAAAGTAGGGGGTGATGAATTGTATTCTTACTCCGCCACTACACGCCAAGTCAAATCATTCTTGAGATATCCATCTATTGGATAATTGATTCCCAATGTCGGTGTTGGCTTTTCAGAATTACTCTTCGGAAAGGCTTAAGGACAAAAATACCGTAATTGTCACCCTGTGAGTTAGTCTTGATAAGTTTCACACGAGAGTGCTCTTGCCCATTATACATATTTATATATCCGTTTATTCATTAGCTCAACGACGTTCACTGTTGGACATAGAAATATACCCATGAAAAAAAAATTGAAATAAAAATATCGCTTCGTTAATGAATTGAGAGACATGTAAAATTTTCAATGTTTTCATCGTTTTTCCGTCTAAATCTGATTGAAATGTACAAAGTCAATGATAGGTACTTAATCTGCAACATATTCGTATTTTGATAAATGTTCATTAGACATTGAATAAATCAATGATTTCGTTCGCATAAGCAAGACAAACTTCGCTTTAACATAAATCAGCCGATCGTCCGTCGACCGTTGACGAGTCGCCTTTGTACCTACGTAACCATTGAAAGGTTCGCGCAAATTTAATACTTATTTATACTGTCGAAGCTTTACATGCCTACATATATCCTGTCTGTACATGCCTACATAATGCGTAAAATTTAAGACATAAACTCTTAGACACACATTTTTGTAATCCCTATAACTTTTATGTTATATTGTTTTTGTGTAATATACATTCTAATTATGATCTATGACTGTTGAACTACAACATACTCGAACAGTTGCCCCATAACCTGTAACACCCTGTGTATATAATATATGTGCAAGAGAAGTGAAACTAGAAATAAAACCCTATATCAACATTTCTGACCAGTGTGGTATAGTAGATCAATTTTCCTCTTACTGGAAGAAAGCTTAAGCCCAGCAGTGGTACTTTTATGAGCTATAACGATGACGACGAATATCATACATTTGGTGACCCTCTTCATAGGTATATTACCTATTAAAAATAAAAACTATTATTAATAAAAACTATTATTAATAGTGAACTATAGGCTAGCAGATGGATATATAGGATAGGATGATATTTGATTAATTTAGTTGGATTTTTCATTGCCATGATAAATAACTGTTATGTTATTCCAACTGCAAGACTTGCAAGACTTTGCGAGACTCTTGCTGCAATACCAAGACCAAGACATGAGTGTGCAATACCAAGACCAAGACGAGACCAGGTGTGCTGTTGCAAGATCAAGACCAAGACTGGTCCAAGTCTCGTCTTGGTCTTGCATTTGGGCAACACTACACACAATTACCATTATTTTTATTCATATTATTTTATATACGTTGCACTGCTGGGCTTAAAACTCTTCCCAAACGAAATAACAACAGCGTCACAAAGTATGATTATTTAAAAAAGGAAAATTATAATCTTTATACATAAATTTCTTGTGTTTTTTTTTTTTATGGGTGGGCTATGGTAAGCGCACGCGCGGTCCAGTCCGTCCGGGGCGATGAAAGGACGGCGCGCGGGCCCATAACCCACCCGTACCCACGTCACCTCGTTGTTGGGCCGACCACCGGAGCAGATGTGACTTATCGTCAGTGGTCGGCCCGACGGAATACCCTTTCAGGTACCCTCACCTCTCGACATCCTGGGACGTCGGTCGCCATCGCGCGGTTAGCCACACTGCGGGTGACGGACAATTCCCCGGTCCGATCACCCGCGGCCTCGGCTAGGGCGGCATTAGGCGCAGATACTCGCGCCTGCGCCGCCCGAGTCGCCGGCGGCGGAACGCGTCGCCGAATAGGATCTCCACTCGCACACGATCCGCCGCCTCCTTCCGTGAGATAACGGCCTCACAGAAGGCGGCGACCGCGTCCCAGTTCCTGACGCTGACGAGCATCTCCCTGGCGATGGTCGGCAGCGCCAGGTCGGCACCGATAATCGCGACGAGTTCACGGCGCTCCCCCTCCCACGCAGCACACTCCTCGAGCGTGTGCTGCGCCGTGTCCTCGTCGCAACTGCAGTGGTGGCAGGACGGTGTGCTCTCCCTCCTGACAATCTTGTGCAGGTACTTTGCGAAGCATCCGTGCCCCGTCAGCACCTGCACCAGTCGGAAGGAAAGCACCCCGTGCGTCCGCTCCAACCACTCCATCAGCACCGGCCGGAAGGCCTCGACGGTCCTGACACCGTACCGAGGACTCTCCAGCCGGACTGCCCAACGGGCAATGACTCCACGGCGTGCGTCGACCCGCCAGGCGGTGATCTCCTGCAGGGAGACCATACCACCGCGGGCGCGCGTCTCCGACACCCGCCGATAAATGTCGGCGAGCATCTCCGCCTCCAGGTCCCACGGGGGAGTTCCGGCCAAGAGGCACGCTGCCTCCGTCGACATGGTGCGGTAACCGCGTATGGCCCTGACCGCCATTACCCTCTGTGGTCGCCTCAAGAGGGCCCTCAGCCGGACGGTCAGGGACCCCGCAAACACCGGTGCGCCGTACAGAGCCATCGACCGGATCACCCCCGCGTACAGCTGTCGGCACGTAGCGCTGGGTCCGCCCACATTCGGCATCAGCCGCGAAAGGGCGGACGCCGCGCCGACAAGCCGGGGAACAAGTCGGCGGAGATGCTCCCGGAACCAAAAATGCCCGTCGAGCACCAGGCCCAAGTACTTCATGTGAGCCTGGATGCTGATGGTGACCGACTTCACGGTGATCGAAGCGCCGGCGGGAGGCCCGGCGGTACGGAGGCCATGGAACAAAAGGGCCTCCGTCTTTTCCAGGGCTACCCTCAACCCCAGCGCTTCGATCCGCCTGACAATCTCCTCGGTGCCGAGAGTTGCCAGGCGTGCCGCCTCCTCTAGCGTCCCACCCCGGGCTGTGACGAGTGTATCGTCGGCGTAGCAAATTACACCCAGCCCGGGTGGGAGGCTTCCTCTCAACGCCCAGTCGTAGCCGATGTTCCACAGGGTCGGACCCAGAACCGACCCCTGTGGGACACCACACGTCATGGGCGTTCGCACAACGTCCCCTACTCGGTCAACGTAGAGAACGCTGCGCCCCTCCAAGTAGTCTGCCACCAGCCGCCTGAGGTACACGGGCACCCCGTGATACCTCAGCCCCTCCCTGATGCAGCTGAATGGCAGACTGTTGAAGGCGTTGGCGATGTCCAGGGACACCGCCAACAGGACTCCTCCGCCGGTGACGGCCTCCGCTACCACGGCCTTCAGGCGCAGCAGGGCCGCGATCGTCGAACGCCCCCTCCGAAAACCAAACTGGGCGTCCGACAAATCGGGCCCGTCCCCGACGAGGTGCCGCTCGATGCGGGCAGCCAACACCCTCTCCAGCAGCTTGCCCGCATCATCGAGCAGCACGATGGGCCTGTAGGCCGAGGCTGACTCGGGAGACCGTCCCGGCTTCGGCAGGAGAACCAGCCTCCCCTCTTTCCAGCACCCAGGGAACTGTCCGGACGACAAACAAGCGTCGAACAGTCCCCTGAGGCGTGGTCCCAGGTGTTCAAGGACGAGGGCCAGCACACGGTTCGGAATACCGTCGGGCCCGGGGGCGGTGGATTTGACTCGCATACGCGCCACCGCCGCCCCCATTTCCGGCTCCGTGATGGGCGGAGCACTTTCATCGTCGGCCTCCCGGTCGCTGTCCGGCGAAGCCATGATCGGGGGCGTGTGCTCCACCTGCCGTGGAAAGAGGTCCTCGACAACTCTGGTGAGGAGGCTGGGCTGGAGAGTCTCGGTGAGGGGGGGGCCCCGCCCGCGGAGCTTGTTCAGCGCCGCGAGGTAGGGGCGACCCCAGGGGTCACGCTCGAGACTGTCCAGCATCTCCCGCCGACTAACGTCCTTGGCGGTACGGACGGCCAGCCTGAAGGCAGACCGCGCACTGCGGTAAGCCTCGTACAGCTGGCCCTCCCGCTCAGCGTCACGATGACGCGCTCGGCTGCGGGTGTAAGACCTTCGGGCACGTATGCACGCGGCCCGAAGGTCCGCCAATTCTCGGGACCACCAGGGGACCGCACTCTTCGGGGGCAGGCGCCGCACACGGGGCATGGCCGCATCGCAGATCTGCGTTAATGCACAGCGGATGCGGCCAGCCTCGGCATCCACCCCGTCCGCCTGGGGCGGTGAGGACAGCCATGACTGAACGATGGCTGCCTCCGCCAACAGGTCCCGATCCAATCGACCCACAGCCCACCGCGGAAACGCGGGAGCTCCGTCCGCCGTGTGACTCCTGCTGGGCTGCAGGAGGGTCCGGGAGACCTCTATCCGGATGTATCGGTGGTCGGATAGGGTCTCAACCTCCTCCTGGACGCACCAGCTCCTCACACGTGCTGCGACATTAGGGCTAGCGAACGACAAGTCCACTATCGACCCGCCCTGCTGCCGCACGCACGTTTGCACCGAGCCCCTGTTCAGCAAACAGAGGCCCAGTGCCGCCGCCCACTCTTCGACCGCCCGCCCGCGGGCATTCGTCCTGGGGGACCCCCACGCCGTGGACTTGGCGTTGTAGTCCCCCAGAACGAAGACTTGGCGCGGTGCTAGTCGCCGTATCGAGGCCCCCAGGATGGTGAGGAAGGCCCCGAAATCCGTCGCGCTCCTGTTAGGGGAGAAGTAAACACCAAATAGCGTAACCTCTCCCCATTCCGCCGCGACATACCCATCGCCCCTGTTCTTGAGCAACAAAGGCGGGGAATGCCACGACGTGGAGACGACGATTGCCACAGAGCCGTCACTGCTGCCCAGCCAATTGGGCCGGTCAGGCACCACGTACGGCTCCGCGGCTACGGCTGCACCGATCAACCACTCCGCCATGGCTTGCAGGAAAACGTCCTGTGCCTCGGCGGCGTGGTTGAGGTTGGCCTGCAGGAGGTGGTAGGATTCGGTCGCCATTAGTGGGCCGTATCCATCACCTCCTCCACGCTGGCGGGCGTTCGGGTCGCGCTAAGGACCGGAGCGGCCGGGGTCGTCGGGCCGCTCCGCCCCTTTGGGGCCGAAGCCGGGGGTCTGCAATCCTTGCCCCCCATGCGGTGTATCGCGGGCCTATTGC
Organism: Lymantria dispar; assembly: GCA_032191425.1. Lineage (NCBI taxonomy): Eukaryota > Metazoa > Arthropoda > Insecta > Lepidoptera > Erebidae > Lymantria > Lymantria dispar. Next base: position 16,304,098 of record CM063465.1, on the reverse strand, counting down.
CAGCCGCACATGCGGGGCAGTGGGGGGTGGCGGCGCAGGATGCCGCCTTATGCCCGGGTTGACCGCAGCGGAAACAAAGGTCGCTGCAGTCAAAGCAGTTAGTGCATGTCGGCCGAGTGTGTCCGACCGCCATGCACTTGTAGCACCTCGCAGGCCGGGACTCCAGCACGGTCACCCGCGCCGAGCTCCAGCCCACGAGGAGCCTGCCTGAGTCGGCCAGTTTCTTGGCCGACTCCACCGGGCACCGCAGCCAGGCGGCACCGACACCGCCCGGACCAGGGCGGATGGCGCCAATTCGGACGGTGTCCGAGGCACATCCGGTTCTAGCCACGATAGCCTCCCGGACGTCCTCCACCGTCACGGAATCGTCCAGACCCGTAATGCGCATTTCGGCGCACTTTACGGGCCTGGCGATTCGGACGCCACCCTCCTCCTCGAACAGACCCCGCAACTTCGTGGCCAAACTGTCGGCCGCCTTGGCGCCCTCGGCCCCAGAGAACTCCAGGATCCGAGCCCCTGTCTGGGCCTTGCGGGTCCTAGCTTCGACGCCTCCAATGTCAGAGACGTCTAACTCCCGCCGGGCGCGACTCAGGACGGCCTCGTAGCTTAGGCCCCTCTCAGCCGCCTCAGGCAGCACAGTAATAACAACTGCGGCTGATTTTGGCGGCCGGAGCCCCTTGCGCGACCTCTTGCCTCTCTTCTTTTTTCCGGCTCCCGCCTGGGGAGCAGCAGCTTCCGCGGCGTTTTTGGCTGCCGCCCTCCTTTTCTGACCGCGAGCCTTCCTGCTCCGCTCAGCCACCTGCCAACCCTGTTCCAGCATGGCAGCAGCGCTGAGCGCAGCGGGCGCGGTCACGGGCCCGCTAGCCGGTGCTTGCGGTATCGTTGCGGGCACCGACTGCGGTATGGCGGGAGCTGGCGCCACCCTCGCCTTTTTTGTTGTGGCGGGACCCTTAGGCCCAGCCACGGCCGCCGCAAAGCTGGCCACGCGGCCACCCTGGCATGGTAACGGGGTGGGACTCGATGCTACCGTCGCCCGCGCTGCCCTCGCCCTGTCCGCAGCGAGTGGCGGCCGGAGAGGTGCCTCAGGAGGGAGTCTCGCCTCCACGGCCTCAATGCGCGCCTCGACCATCCGACCAACTCTGGTGAAAATGGCGCGCATCGCCTCATCCGACACGCCGTCTACTACGGGAAGTGGCACCTCTGCAGCCGGGACAGGGGTACGTCCCGTGGCGCGAGTCGACGGAGCAGGGGGGGTGGCAGCGACAGCCCTCGTCGCCGGCGTCGGTGGCAGGGTTGGCTTCGGTGGCCCTGCATTCGGCGCGGCGGGCGTCAGCCGCGCGACTTGGGCCCGTAGGCCAGCCATTTCTTTGGCCAACCTGCGGTTCTCCTTTTTCACCGCCGCCAGCTCCGTCTCCAGCTTCTTATTGTGCTCCTGCAGACCTGATACCTCGCCACTGAGGCGGGCATTTTCAGCCTGCAGGGCCGCCACTCCTGTGGTTGGAGGATCCCCCACTATCCTTGCAGCCTGGCTTACCGGAGATGGAGCCCCAGTCCTCGCCGCCACCGCAGCCCCACGCCCTCTGCGACCCCTGTGTGAGGTTGCCACTTTGGGAGGAGGCATGATGTCTCCACTCCCTTCCGAGTCAGATGCAGTGCTGCCACCCTTGTGCAGGGGGCGCTTCCGCACCTGTGGGGGGGGGGCCTCCTCCCTCACTGTCAGGGCCGCCGCCAGGGATGACGCCGCAGATCACGACGCAGGCCCCCCGGCGGCCTGAGCGGCTGGACTCTCCGTCACATCAGAAGGCCCTGCGGCACTGCCGCCCTCGTCCATTGACTGCTCTGCAGTCCCATCGGTCTCCGCCGTCGCGTTGCTGTCAGCTTCAGATACGCTACCATCGCTGGGCGGAACATCGGCAGCCCCCCGTGCCCTCTGCTCCGCCCGTCGCAGTTTCGCAGCGCGTCGCCTGGCGCGCTCCGTTGCGGGGGTGGGTTTCCCCCCCCTCTTCTTCTTTCGAGCCTCAATTTTCGCTGGGCCCTCGGCTGATTTGGATGCCTCCAGTGCGGAACTGCAGTCCGACGAAGCATCTCTCCCGTCTGTGCCAGAGTTGCAGTAGCCTGGCAAGGCTTTAGCGTGGGAACTAGGCTCCCCGTTAGTGGTGGTTTTGGGCATCTCACCCCTCCTATCTGCATCTTTATTGTACAAGAAATCCATAAGGTTCCCACGAGTATGGGAGAAATAACGGTCCACCCGGGCAGAGATCCCGATACCCGGGTAAGCGTACATTTGTATCCCAACACAGGGGGTCCGCAGGTACCCTGGCTGGGGGCGCGCTAACGACTGAACAACCCATCAGCCATGCATCCTCTCGCCGCGCGCCAGAACTTAGGATTCTGGGTGATTGTTTTATAGAGGTTTTCTTCCTCGCGGTCCAGGCGGTTAAGCCAAGACCCTCGCTCCTGAATCTAGGCCTCAAGACAAATGTCCCGAAGCAAGAATCAGGTCTACGATTTGTCGCGGTTGGCAAATGCCTGCCCAGTCCTCAAATGAATGAGTGACTGGACCCGTCGAATTTTCGCATCCAATACCCTCTACAAGTAGAGGGCATGGAGCGAATTTGGGGCATCCCACAAACTGGGCCCCCCCTCGGGCCAGATATTTGCCACGAGCGACAATTCCAGAGAGCAGTCCAAGAAATTGTCGCTCGTGCCCAGGGTACACCACGCGGAGGTTTCTGGCGTAGTACCCCAAATTTCTTGTGTACGTGTGTATGTCAATGAACTTCTCGTAAATGGCTAAATTTTGGAAATGTTCAAGGATATTCGAGAATGGTTTAGTTTCACAATTGGGCCCGGTTGGTAGCGCTTATTTGAACAGAACAACGTATGTTGGGTCAGCTAGTCTTAATATAATCTATACCAATAAATAAAATTGGAGTGTCTGTTTGTAATGTCAAAATAATAGGCTTTTTTCATGCTCACACGGTTATTTGCATGACACCTATGCCTAAAATAGCGATTAAAAATTTTTTGTCTGTCTGTCTGTTTGTTCCGGGTAATCTTCAAAACGGCTGGACCGATTTCAAAAATTCTTTCACCAATGGAAAGCTATAATATCAGGGCGTAAATTAGGCTAAACTTTATCCCGATATTCCCACGGGAACGGGCAGCCGCTTGTAGCGGCTTTGAATACTACCAACCCTTGCTTTGCTCGTGGGTGTCGTAAAAGACAACTAAGAGCCCTAGATTGACCCGGACCAACTTCATCTGGTACCATTTGGGTCAACGATTACATTCCCAAGGAGGGTTGACGTCAGGCAGGTGGCCAGTCATAAAAGTCATTGCCGAAACTTTTTGCTATATGTCAAAACAGATGACGTATTGCGTCGACCCTAAGTAATTGGGATAAGAGCAAGATGATGATGATTCCCACGGGAACGGGAACTACGCAGGTAAAACGACTATAACCTATAACCGAAGCGAAGCGAGGGCGGGTTGCTAGTTCATAATATAAAAGAAAAGTTCTAATCTTTACAGTAATTATCTCTTGGGCTGCATCTAACAAAGTAGCATACTCGCACTACTATGCAACTACACCCAATTAAAATAATATTTTTATACTATGTCTGAATGAGGGTATTCTGTGATATTTTATTATGATGATTTGTAACATAGTGAAGTAACTTTTCTATAGATCAAAATTTTTGTATATAAAAAATAATTTTAGAACATTTATGTACTTTTACTATTTTAATTTACAATTTTACTTTACTTTTAAAATTATGTTCTGTGGCATGTCTGATCCACAACGAACGTATATTTTGTAATGTTGTGTAATTTTTTTTCTTCTATATCTCATGTACGTGAACTTTAAATATGTTCTTATGAGAATAAAGTTTCTTTAAACCCAAAACTCCTCCAAGAAAGGAAGCGATGACTGTGGGTTGACTGGCTCGGGACTTATTGGCGGAGGCAGTCGTTGTTTATTCGTGGCCCTCGGGGTGGACGTCGAGGTTGGATGGTAAAAAGCAAACTTCATATCTACCATTTGGAATCTTCTCAACCCAAGTCATACTGTTGAACTTATGCCTCCTCCACAATAAAAGGGAAATTAACCTACTATACCACGATGTGGTGACTTGTCAATGTGGTGACTTTCCGTGTGGTGACGGATTAAGAATACAATTCACCACTCTCTATCTTGCTCGTGGATGACGTAAAAGACGAATAAGGGATATATTATGCATATAACTTCTACGTAAGAGAAGAAAAACTCGAAATAAAACCCTAAGATATTTCAAAAGCATTGCAAACAAATAATAATTGACAGACAAAAAAATAACAATTAATAACACTACTGTTCGAATACCAACGGATTGCGCATTCACTCCTAATGTGCATTACATATAATATTGTGGCATCTACCCACATACCTAATATACAGATTTAATGTTCTATACAATTTTTATTATATTTATTCATTCATATTTCATGTTGTGCATATATTTTAAATGTATCTACTTTAATTATCCTTCATAAATAATAGTTTACATATATGTATATCTTATATTTAATAAAATTATATAAACTATTTCTACACCTGAGCCTTTGTGTATAACACTTAACACTTTATTTGGCATAAGTGACTTCACTGACGCGGATCTATCAGAATATCAGCGCTAGCGTAACCACATTGCCTCAGCAATAGCTGAGACAGATACCACATTTTGGCCTCACGCATGTGCACAGTTATATATAAAAATTCATTGCTTGCAAAATGTGAGGTTGCAAAATAAAAATATTTTCTTTCTTTCTTTCTATAACAACTTGTCTGACCAGCATGGTATAGTAAGTTGGATTTCCCTCCTATTGTGGAGGAGGCCCGAGCCCAATAGTGGGACGTATATGGGTTGCAATGATGATGATGATACCACAAAGGTCAGATGTATTGTTACACGATATCATTTCGAATTTTCCTTCTCTTGTTATTTCCGTATCATATTCTCTAATCATCTTTTTTTTTTTTTTATTGCAAGCAGTGGCAAACGAGCAAATAGTACACCTGATGATAAGTATTGCTACCGCTCATGGACCTTTACAAGGCCGCTGCCCACCGCGAAGGGAATGAAGGGAGTGTGAATGCGTGCATTGAGGCTCGGTGATACCAAAGGCATCACCAACACCCTCCACACGCGAACACCCTCAGAAAGTTGGGTGTCCGGCTCTCTCTCTCTCACCGAACGAAGCGCAGTAACATAATGCTACTATTCAGACGTCGATTTTCTACGAGAGCGTGGTACCACCCTGGACGGACCGGCCCGCGGCTGTAGACAGATCTGATCTGACAGAACTGTCGACAGTGTGGTCCTACCACTACTACTCTTTTACGAGACCCTCAGGCAAAATGTGAGGTGGTGAATTGTGAATTATGCTCTTACTACGTCATACATAGACTCACGCCTCTTTTCCATTGGGGTAAGTAGAAATTACCTCTCTCCACTTGTTACGATCTTGACATACCACTTTCGCCTCTACCACATTCATTAATCTCCTTCGGCATGTTCTTCCTTTTAGGGTATTCCTAATCTGGCCTTTCTTAAGAATATCACCCGATTAGATCACGGAACGTCGACCCTTCCAACACTTCTGTTCATATTCGCTCTATAATTTCTATTTGTTAGTTCACATCACATCCACAAAGAAAACTTACATATACTAATTGTTAAAGTGACATTCGTTAGATTGTATCCCACTCGATGTGATCACAACATGCGTAAGGCAGTAGCGTTACTACCAAAAAAGAACTATTAAATTACAAAAAAAGAAAACTAATGATTTATAAAAAGAGAAATACAATTAAGTAGTAAAAAATGATTTCAATATTTTTTTAAAGGAAGCGATAGAACTACTAAGAAATATATCAATAGCGTTTCTAATAAAATTTGATGAAGAGCTCATGCGATAGATAGGGGAGTGTTGGCCAACATTCGTTCTGAATCTGTTTAAGTGTTTTACGATTGCACAGATGACTGCCAGCTCTCGGTACGACTAAATTCACACGTTCAAAAATGTCAGGTGAATCTATTAAGCTATGAATTAATGAAATAACCTTTTAATTAATTCTTTCTACATATCCGCGTCTTTGTATTTCTAGTCACAAAAAATATCTACTTTAAATAACCTCATCATCATTACTCTGCTTATATCCCTATTACTTGGGGTCGATCGGCCGTCTAACTGACGTCAAACCTCTTTCGGAGTGTAAGTTGATTAAATGACGTCAGATGGAACCATTCTTCTACTCCTCTCTTACGACACTCACTCTAGTAAAGTAAGTGTTGATAGTATTCGTAGCCGCTACCGCACAGCACTTGGTAAAAATTATTAAGAAAAATTATTTCAATTTATCGTATACTCGCTTCGCTTCAGTTTTAGTTGCCTACCCCGCGTTGTTCGCTTTTCCTTGGGAATACCGGGATGAAATGTAGCCTAAGTTACTTCTTATACAGACAGCTATCTGGCATAAAATATTGTCAAAATCGATCCAGTTTTGAATAAATATATTAAAAATGTTTAAACTAATCTTTAAGCAGAAGTATCATGCAAATAACCGCGTGAGCTTGAAAAGGGCCCACTATTTTGACATTACAGACACTTAGATTTTATTTATTTGTATAGACAAAACAACAACATCACAAGTAAAAGTCTAATACATAACTTTCAGTCACAAAGAATTATATCCTATACACCGTTATTGTAACGTGATTTATGGCGCGTCCACGTATTAAGTATGTGACGGGAAGTCCCCGTGGAAATTATAAAATTTAGCTCAGAAACAGGCAAAATTAACTACGCACCTACTCTTTCAAATGTAAAACTACCGCATCTTATTTATAAGGGTTAAATATTAGGTTTATTATGTATTATTTGTATTTTTTTGTTGCTGTTGGCAGTAAATGAGCAAGAGAGCAGAACAAACTTTACCAAATAAGGGGTAACCTCTGAAAGTACTCCTTCAAATTTTTTAAACCACATCAGACCTGATTATTACAGGCTATTTTTATTTAAATAAAGACACGTTTTCAATAGTGAAGCACAATAAATATAATTGAAAAACCGGCTAAGTACGAGTCGGAGTCGCGCACGAAGGGTTCCGTACCATCTATACCAATAAATAAAATTGGAGTGTCTGTTTGTAATGTCAAAATAATAGGCTTTGTTCATGCTCACACGGTTATTTGCACGACACCTATGCCTAAAATAGCAATTAAAAATTTTTGTCTGTCTGTCTGTCTGTTTGTTCCGGGTAACCTTCAAAACGGCTGGACCAATTTCAAAAATTCTTTCACCAATGGAAAGCTATAATATCAGGGCTTAAACAAGGCTATATTTTATCCCGGTATTCCCACGGAAACGGGAACTACGCGGGTAAAACGACTATAACCTATAACCGAAGCGAAGCGAGGGCGGATTGCTAGTTATCTATAAAAATGGCGTTTTTATGTGGGAGCCCCCTTTAAATACTTATTATATTTTAATTCTATTATTTATTATTAAAGTAAAAATACAACTAAGTATTTTGTGAATATTTCAAGTGCTTAACTGTTGCCATTACCAAAATTGAGCAGATTCGAGAGGGCAAAGAATTCGCGTTTATTGTTCGCCATAAATATTTATTTTATTTTGTTTTTAGTGTTTGTTGTTATAGCGGCAAGAGAAATACATAATACGTAAAAATTTCAACTGTCTAGCTGTCGCGGTTCTTGAGATACAGCCTAGTGACAGATAGACAGATGGATAGACAGCGAAGTCTTAGTAATAGGGTTCCATTTTCACCCTTTGCGTACGGAACCCTAAAAAAGTATCCGTCTGGTTGATATAACGGTGTACACTGCTTAAACGGTTTATCATAAAGAAACAAAATGTACTACAAAAATTTTAGCTTTTTTCCGACGTCCCCCCCTCGGGGAGGACGTCGGTCTTTCCTCACGCGGTCGGCCTCTCGGCGGGTGACGGACTAATTCCCCGGTCACGTCACCCGCGGCCTCGGCTAGGGCGTCATGAAAATTTTAGCTTCACAAATAAGTCCTCAGGAACATGCACCTAACTTTAATATTCAACCACAAAAATGTTTTCGACGTTAAAAATAAAAAAAACGAGATGAAACATGGCTGCAGTTTGCATATATTCTATAGGAATTCATTTAAAAATAAATAATTTAATCCAAATGGTATTTCGGTGCGGTGATAGAGTAAGAATACAATTCATTACCCACTATCTTGTCCGTGAATGTCGTAAAAGACGATTCATCATCATCATTTCAGCTCATATACGTCCCACTGTTGGGCTCGAGCCTTCTCCACAACAGGAGGGCAATCGACCTTACAATACCATGTTGGTCAGACAGGTTGGCATAGGGTTTAATTTCGAGTTTTCCTTCTCGTGCATAAATGTTATATACGTATTATATACCTTAGTCGTCTTTTACGACATCCACGGGCGAGATAGGGAGTGGTGACTTGTATTCTTATTCCGTCACCACACGGAAAAAAGATTAAGGGATGTAATATGCAGACAACATCAATGCAAGAAAAGAAAAACTCGAAATGAAACCCTATACAACATGTCTAACGAACGTGGTATAGTAGGTCAAATTCCCTCTCACGGAGGAGGTCCGAGCCGTGGGACAAACAGCGGGAGAACAGTGGGACATATGTTGACTGAGATGATAAATCTATCATCATTTCATCATTTCAGCCTATTGCCGTCCACTGCAGGACGTAGGCCTCCCTCATGTTGCGCCACAATGTGCGGTCCTGTGCCGCCTGCATCCAACGACACCCATCAACTTTCACTAGGTCATCGGTCCACCTAGTGGGGGGGCGTCCTACACTGCGTCGTCCGATACGTGGTCGCCACTCGAGAACCTTTCTTCCCCACCGGTTGTCGGTTCGTCAAGCGATGTGGCCTACCCATTGCCACTTCAGCGTGCTAATTCTTCGTGCCCTGTCGGTTACACCCGTTCTTCTGCGGATTTCCGTATTCTAGATTCTATCTCGCAGAGAAATCCCGAGCATAGCCCGCACCATAGCACGCTGAGCGACTTTGAGCCTTGATATGAGGCCTACATTTAGGGACCACGTTTCCGTGCCGTAAGTCATCACTGGTAACACACACTGGTCGTAGACCTGTGTTTTCAGACACTAAGGTATGTTGAACGAAAAGATCCTCTTAAGTTTCCCGAACGCTGCCCAACCGAGTTGGATTCATCGGTTGATCTTTTTCTCGAAGTTGGATCTACCTAACTGGACTGTTTGTCCTAGGTAAACATAATGATCGACAACTTCGAGAATCGTATTGTCAACTAGGACCGGTACAGATAAATCTATCATCATTCCTTATTTTCCTCTGGGTGTCGTAAAAACCGTTTGAGATCACCAGGAGAATGAGAACAACGGTTGCCTGAGAAATTGCTAACACTATTTTCTATTTTTAACCCCCGACGCAAAAAGGGAGTTGTTATTCATGGCGATGTCTGTCGGTCTGTATATGTGTGTCTGTCTGTCTGGCTTCGTAGCTCTCAAACTGATGGACAGATTTCGATTCTCTTTTTCATTTGAAAGCTAGTTTCCTTGCGGTGGTTCTTAGCTATGTTTGGTTAATATCGGTTCTGCAGTGTAAGTGTATAAGCTCTTTTCCAAAACAATGTATGATTACCTGATTAAGTGCTTCTCGCGTGCCAGTATAAAGTTTCAATGATAATTAATTGATAATTCCTGTTGAAGAGAACGTCACATTTTTTTTATTAATTTAGTTAGTGTCGAGGGTTATGCAAAATTATCAATTTTACTTTACTCATATAACAATTTTACTTAACTTTACTTATACTTTACTTAATTTTACTTACTTACTTAACAAATGTCTTTTAAATGAATATATGTCAATAAAATTGTGGTTTTCATAAATTCTATATGACATTTAACTAAAAACTGATTCTGTAATCAGAGATGATGATCATCTCAACTCATTATGGAGTCCCAATATTGGACTCGAAAATCCTCAACAATCGGAAGGAAATTGAAATACGTATACCACGCTGATAAGACAGGTCGGTATAGGGTTTTATTTCAAGTGTATCTTCTTTCGCATGGATGTTATGTGTAAAGCATGTCTAAGAAAACAGTTATTTTTTTGGGGTGGGCTACGGACAGCGCATCTGTCGCCCGGCTCTGTCCGGGGCGACAGTGCGCCAGCGCGCAGCACCGTAATTCACCCGCGACACGTTGCCTTCGTCGTTGGGCCGACCACCGCTGCACCTGTGCAGGGTGACTTGTTGTCAGTGGTCGACCCGACAATAAAACAATCTTAAAATAGATTCCTAATTTTTAAGGATTTTATAGCATTTAATAGATAATTACTACTAAGTACAAATTTAAAAGTTATGTATAATATTTTGTCATCTCATCATCATTATCTCAGCCCATATACGTTCCACTTTAGGCTTTGGCCACCTCCAATATGGTAGGGCAATTGATCTGCTATACCGTGCTAGTCAGACGTATTGGTATAGGGTAGGTATGCACAGACTTATTAAGAATAGGGGCCACTCGGGCAAATCATGAACTGATGGCGGGCTGCCAGAAGTATAGGTAATTAAAGACAATAAAGAATTGATAATCTGGAATAGAATTCAATATATTTCGAATGTACGAGAGTATTATTTTTTGCTGTCGGCGGGCCACCAGTATTCGACCGGCGGGCCTCATGCGACCCGCGGGTCGCGGTCTGTGCATCCATGGTATAGGGTTTTGTTTCGAGATTTACTTCTTTTGATAGATGTTATATGTATATTATGTCCCTAAGTCATGGTTCACGAGACCCACGGGCAAGAAAGGGGGTGGAGTGGAGTATAATATCTAAATATCCTTATTTAAATCAAAGTCTAAAATGAAACCAAGAATTTGCGTTTGCCACTTTTTCGTTTCTTAACACCTTCAGCTCACGATATTCAATTTATTAAATTGTGTTATCGTGTTTCATTCACATTACGATAAGCTACCTTTTCCCGAAAATTCTTATAAAAAAGATATCTCCTTACCTAATAACGCCATCAAAACATCATCCAAGTAAACCTTTTAAGGGAAACTTAAACCAATTGAAAAAAGGATGACTTCGTCTTCGCCGAACTGAATGTAAATTCAATTTTGAAGTTGGGAGAGCTTCTAACTAAAGTATGTTGAGATGTGATTGGATTTATATAAAGGTGAGAGGATTTGTAAATTTTATTTAAGATGTTTTCCGATATGTATGTTATCTTTATATTAATACGTGAAGCAAAAACTTTGTACCCCTTTTTACGAAAATTACGTGGATGGACAAGTATGAAACTTTGCACAGTTGATATATACATACAATGAAATGTGCATAAAACTGAAATTTCATACAACAATGGATTAGAAATACATCAAGTTCATTAAAAAAGGCATTACGCACACTATCATGCAATCGCACACACGTTTGTTTACGGTTAAAATCTCTGATAGAAATTAATGTCAAACAATCATAATTGTGATGACAATGTCTAATAGACATTTGTACTTATATATTAGTTATTATAGTTATTACGGTATAAGGGGCTATAGAATTATTAAATAAAGTGTTCTATCTTTTATTAGTTATTTATTTCTTTAGCACATCTTAAAAATACTACTGTACACCGGCGCCATTAAAAAAACAAGAGACAAGGGAACATAGAGAGCTTATTTGAATGACCAATAATGTTGACATTGACAAGTGACATTTTACTATTCTACGTTCCACAGTCTATGCTAACATTCATTGCTTTCCAACACCCTTCCTCAATGAATGCTATGTACCTACTCTGTAACTAAAATTTAATTAACTTTGAACACAACTTTACTTTATAACTTCAAACATAAATTTTAACAAAGAACAGATTTGTTTCTACTTAACTAGCATTTATTTATAATTAGTACAACATTAGTAACTGTTTATAGGTACTCCGCTACCTTTGCAAATTAAAATTATAGTTTTACAAAATAAAACTAAGTAGACTTTACCACCTTATACAAAAAAAAAAAACATATCTTCTCCATACAACATGAAGACAACTTTTAAGCACATATCTTATTTTATAAGAACTTTGTAACTTACTGATTCATTTCTTTAAATTTAAACCATGACATAGATTTTCCAATAAAGTTTTGTTTAAACTTTTTGTACATAAATCTGCTAGTTGTTCTTTGGTACTTACATATTTCAACATTACAATTTTCATCTTAACTTTTTCTCTTACAAAATGATATTTTAAATCAATGTGTTTCAGTCTTTTATGGTATTTTGGATTCTTTGCAACATGAATAGCTGATTGGTTATCAATGTTCATTACAAAGCTTTGAAATTTAATCCCAATTTCTAACAACAAATTTCTGATCCAACAACCTTCTGCTACTGCTTTTCCTAACGCTACATACTCAGATTCTGTTGAGGATAAAGCTACACATTGCTGTTTCGAACTGTACCATGAAACTGTACATCCATAAACCTTCATTATACATCCCGAGGTTGATTTCCTATCATCTTTTTCACCTCCCCAACTTGCATCTGTAAAGCCTAAAAAAGGTTCATCTGTATTCTTTTTATATATTAGTTTGTAATTTAGAGTGCCTTTAATATATCTTAATACTCGTTTCAATGCTTTCCATAAATTGATAGTTGCAAAACCTTGATAACGGCTCAAATAACTTATTACATAACACAAGTCTGGTCTGGTTCCTAACATGGCATACATTAGACTTCCTATCAATGCCCTACATTGTGTAACAAGCTTTTTATCTGGTGTTGCTTCTTTTTCTATTTCTAAACCTTGTTCCATTGGTGTGGATATAGGATTGCAATTATCCATTTTATACCTTCTTAATATGTCTTGTAGATATTCTTTTTGCTCTAGTTCTATACAATCTTTTCTTCTATTTATGTTGATCCCCAAGTACTTATTCTCTGAGCTTCTTAAATCTGTCATTTGAAATCTTCTTTGTAATGATTTCTGTAGTTCTTGAATGTGATTTCTATTCTCTCCCATAATCAAAAGATCATCAACATATAATATCACATAAAACTTTTCATTTCTTTTGTAATATAGACAGTAGTCTGCTTCGCTTCTTATAAACCCTTCCTGCATCATAAAGCTGTTGAATTTTTCATTCCAATTCTTTGGAGATTTCTTTAATCCATATAATGATTTTTTTAGTTTTAATACTTTGCCCTCACATCTTGTTATCCTTTCTGGTATTTTCAAATACACTTCTTCTTCTATATCACTGTAAAGGAATGCACTCTTTACATCCATCTGGGTTATATCTAAGTCATACTTGTTGGCTATGGATAATAGAATTCTTAAGGTGGGTAGCTTTGCCACTGGAGCGTAAATCTCAGAGTGATCAAAACTATCTTTCTGTTGAAAACCTCTTGCTACGAGTCTGGCTTTGTGTATTTCTTTATCTTTATCTCCTTTCTTAATCTTAAAAACCCATTTTGCATCTATTACTTTCTTTCCTTCTGGTAACTTTGTCACTATCCATGTATTATTTTTTTTTAAAGAATTCAACTCTTTTTCTATTGCCTCTGTCCATTTTTGTGAGTCTTTGCTTTTCATAGCTAATTCGTAAGTCAACTGTTCTTCATTTATCGCTGCATATAAATAATAATCATCAAATCTTTTAGGTTTATTTACTACTCTTGTCCGTGTTTTCTTCTGTCCGCTATCTTCTGTATCTTCATCAGTCTCTTCATCTTCTTCCGGTTCGTATGCACTTGTTTCAAAGAATGTTTCCTCTTGATCTTCTTCTACTCTCTGTTCTACATCTTCTAACTGTCTTCTGTCTTCTATTCTATCTATCTGTTCTTCTTCTCTTTCTGTCCGTTCTTCTTCTCTATCTGTCTCTGTGTCCTCTATCTGTATATATTCTGAATTTCCTCTTTGTTGATGCTGTATTTCTTTACTTTCAGGCTCTTCTTTTATAAATGTTACATCTCTATATGTTTTCACTATTCTTGTATTTGGTGCCCAAACTCTGTATCCTTTGCTGTCAATACCATATCCTACAAATATACCTCTCTTGCTCTTTGGATCCCACTTTCGCCTTGATTCTTCTGGAATATGTATAGATACTTCAGTTCCAAACGTCTTCAGCTCATGCATATTATAATCTCGTTTATGTATCAGCTCGAATGATGTTTTATCCTGTGTTCTCGAATTTCCAGTTCTATTTATTGTGTATACTGCTGTACTTACCGCCTCAGCCCATAGACTCTTCTGTAATTTCTTTGCCTGTAACATTGTTCTAGCAGCTTCTACTATTGTTCGCATTTCCCGTTCTACTCTTCCATTTTGTTCCGGAGTGTATGGCACTGTTTTTTGATGAATGATCCTCTCTCTGTTAAAGTATGACTCTAATTCCTTGTTTATAAATTCTGTTCTATTGTCTGACCTAAAGCGTTTTATTTTAAATCCTGTCTCTGTGTGAAACCTCAGTACAAAGTTTTTGACTATACTACTGACTTCACTCTTATTTTTCAGAAAGTATACATACCTGTAGCTGCTGTAGTCATCTTTCATTAATAAAAAATATCTTGAACCTCCTAATGATTCACTCTCCATTGGACCGCAGAGATCCATGTGTACTAGTTCTCCAGGCAATGCTGATGTATTTGAACTTTTTTGAAACGGTAACCTGTGCTGCTTTCCCTCTAAACATGGTAAACATTGATAATCAGTCTGTTCCTCAAATTTAATATTATTCCTCTTTAAAATTTTTGTAACCTGTTTATAATTTTGGTGAGCTAATCTCTCATGCCACTCTGTCAATGAAGCTACTGATGTTACTGCTATTGTTTTACTATCATATTTGAAATTCATTACAAAAAGATTTTCATCTCTTTTTGCAATGCAAATCACTTTGGCATTTTCTAAAAATTCACAAACATCCTTTTTAAATGACATGACATAACCTCTATCTACAGCACATCTAGCCGAGAACAAATTAGCTTTCAAGTCTGGTACATGTAACACTTTCTTTAAAATTGAGGGATAATTGTTGTTACCGACCAATGCACCAACTTTAATATCACCTACCCCTGACACTGTGAGCTTACTGCCATCTCCAATAATTATGAATTTACTGCTTACCTCTGTGTAGTTGTGAAACAACATCCTATCCTTACACATATGGTCGCTTGCACCTGTATCTAAAATCCAGGTATTTTGTTGTTCATTTGCTAGTGTTATGTACGCCCTGTCAACATTTTCATTCTTACTTTTATTTCTACTGTAACAGTCTTTATATAAATGTCCTGGTTTACCACAATAGTTGCACTTTCTTAATCTACAGTCACGCTTGAAATGTCCAATTTTTCCACATGAATAACACTTTGCTTGTTCCTTCTTCTTTTCTGTAGTATGCCGCTGTTGACCCTTCTTTGCTGCTGTAAGCGCTGTTGACGTCTCTCTCCTATCTGAATCTATGCCTTGAATGCGCTCTTCTTCTACTAACAGTCGTGCAGTTAAATGTTCCAGTGTCTGTTCGGTGTCCGGGACGGATTCCCAGGCCGACACAAAATATCTGTAATCTTCGGGGAGGCTCATTACTACTTTAGTTATTACCATCTTTTCTGATATTTTTTCACCGAATCCTTCTAATTTATGTACTATATCTTCAATTTTCGCAATAAACTTTGCCATTGGCGATTCAAATTTTTGATTGTAGAATTGCTGTTGTACTAAGTGGATGCCAACCTTAGACTTGGATTCATATATTGTTTGCAGCTTCTCCCACATTTTTTTTGCGCTGTTGCAAGTCACTAAGAAGGTTAAAACGTTTTCGTCAACATGGGTCACAATAACCTCCTGCGCCTTCGTGTCTTTTTCTTCACACTTCGCATCTTGTTTTTGATCAGTTATTACGTCATATAATCCCTTTGCTCTCAATATTATGTATATTTGAAACTTCCATGCCGCCCAATTGTCACCTTTCAATATAATCGCGCGATCCATTTTTTTTTTGCAAAATGACGCCACGCTTCCACGACAACGCCGGAACTTTATTTTGCGATGTGTTTGTTCTATTCTTTCTCTATCTGTTGATGTCTGGGCCCATAACCTATTACGGTATAAGGGGCTATAGAATTATTAAATAAAGTGTTCTATCTTCTATTAGTTATTTATTTCTTTAGCACATCTTAAAAATACTACTGTACACCGGCGCCATTAAAAAAACAAGAGACAAGGGAACATAGAGAGCTTATTTGAATGACCAATAATGTTGACACTGACAAGTGACATTTTACTATTCTACGTTCCACAGTCTATGCTAACATTCATTGCTTTCCAACAATAGTCCATAAAATATAGCTTGATCTCTGTGACAGATGTCAACGTAACCAACGAAGTAAGTTTGAACCAGCGACATCTTTCCAATTTCATTTTGCATCAAATATATTTTCATTCTTTTCGTGCCAGTTTTATTGCAACTGAATTGCAATATATTATTAATATAAAAATATTAGTATTCATGCCTAAAATGTACCTCGTAAGTACTGAAATACCTAGTAAACATTTTATACATAAATGACGCACGTATAAGGTCATACTGGACTGAAAATAAAAAAGAGATGGGACAGTCAATATATGTAAATCTATAACCGATCGTTATTAAATTATTCATAAAAGAAATAATCCAAATATAGTACCCATATAAAACTTTCAATATATTTTTTACAATTAAAACAGACAGTTACATTATAAAATATATAAATTGAATTAATTAAACATTAAAAAACTACTTTTTGTCTCAGAATAAATGATAATATCATGTACGTATTATTGTCAATAAACTAGACATATTTATTTATAAAACAGTCGTAATTAATCTATTGATCTAACGACTGTCCCTATTTTGGCAAAAAAATGATAAATGTTCTAGCAGGAACGCTCTAGTGATGACAATAATAGTGACCTAGACTTTGATTGTACTCCTTTTGAATAATTAAAACAGTCATAAAACAGTTTGTTTGAAATAAACTCGAAAAGATTTTCATTGATTGTATTTTAGTTATAATAGAAAATCACAATTATAAAAATAAAGATAAAAAAACTCGATAAAAAACTACGGACTTTATCGTAAGCGTGACAGCACTAGGGACAACTGTCACAGAGATCATCCTATATTTTATGGACTATAGTGAAGTACGGCTTGCTTAACATACAATTATACATAAATAAAATTATAATAAAATTGATTAGCAGAAAAATTAATTTAAATGAATTATGACCAAATTTCGACCACTCGGCGATCACTAGTCCTTAGATATATGTTTAAAGAGCTTTGTTTCTCATACAAACTTACAGTTCATTTCTAATGAGATACAAAACTAAGATTAGGTACAATATTATAATCCTTTTTATTCCACCTCCGGATCATTATGTAACTTATATGTTTTTTATATATTCCTTTAATCTCTTCTTGTACATTTACATATCATCATACTCTTTGATCTTGTTAGGCAATTGGTTGTACAGCTGTGCTCCCTCGAACAAAATTTTCCACACACCATAATTAGTTCGCGGGTGAATTATTTGCAATTTATTTTTATTTCTAAAGTTATAATTAGCTGTTTTCTAGTTGTATATTGGTTTGAATAGAACAAGTAATTTTTTTTAACAAAGATGCAAGTGTAGTAGATGTATAGAAATATAACGTCTTACGTAATAAATGTGTGCAATAATGTAGTTTGCTACGAGAATCGCGACATTATAATAGTTCAAATGAAATAGCGGGCACATCATGGTCAATTTTCCATGTGGTGACGGAGTAAGAATACAATTCGCCACTTGTAGGTGTCGTAAAAGACGACTAAGGGATATATTACGCATATGATCTCTATGTAAGAGAAGGAAAACTCGAAACTAAACCCTATTCCAACCAGTATGGAGGCGGCTCGAGCTCAGTAGTGGGATGTATATGAGCTGAAATGATGATGATGCCTGTGTGTCTGTGGCAACCGTTTGGGGGGCCCATTCAGTGATTTGGTGAGTCACCGTCTGCCAAAATTCAAGACGATAAAGGTATTGAAGGCAGACGACAGTTTTTCAATCAATAGTTTTTAGTTTAGCCAGTCCATCAAACCTCCAACCCCATAAACAGTTATTAGATACCATCATCACACAATAGTTTTACACCTACCGTTGGCAGTCCACGTGTGTTATGTGCAGACGCCATCCCATTTTTGCATTAAATTTCTCCAAAGGCCTCTGCGTGTTGGATCTATATCCCCATGTAAGCCTTTTGAAGGACCGGGATCTTGCCTTGGGAGATAGCCGTGAATCAGAGATGCATGAGTATCTTATATATTTAAACGAATAATTCTTGTATATATATATATATATATGTATATATATTCTGGATCTCGGAAACGGCTCCAACGATTTTGTTGAAACTTGGCATACTAGAGGTTTCGGGTCCAAAAAATCGATCTAGCTAGGTTTTATTTATAGAAAATGTTGTTTTGTCCGTGTTTTTAGCAAAACAATACAACGACATTAAATTTTAAAAGAATATGATTTCAAATTTCGTTGTCAACGTCCGCGTCATGAGTTACGATAGCTCAGTTGGGTAGTTGACCGGTTCTAATTTTGGTTTTTTTGGCATTCAAACAGCGTCGGTTCGAATCTCGGTGTTATTATTATTCTCTTTTTGTAATTTTTTATATATTTTTCATTATTTATTTTTTATTAATATATATCTAAATAAATTCCACAAAAATATTCCGAGCGAAGTTCGGTCAACCAGATATTAATAATAATACGTCTTTCTAACGGCGAGTACTTGCACAGACACAATCAAGTAGCCAGGATCATTCACTAGCAACTTGCTTTGCTACACAAACTTGTGAACGTAGAGGTGCCATACTACAGGTGTGCCAGAGCCAGTTCTCGAAAATGGTCATGTCACATTGTACTGGGACCGATCTATCGTCACTGATGGGAGTGTTGTACCCAACAAGCCTGATATCGTGGTAATAGATCGGCTAAAGCGCCATGCAATAATTATCGATGTCACAGTCTCCCATGACGGGAATCTCGTGAAGGCTGAGAAGGATAAATAAATCAAATATCAAGACCTAGCTCACGAGATTGTCGACATGTGGGATGTGGCCACGGCAATCATTGTACCGATAGTCGTTTCGACCAACGGTCTATTAGCCAAGAGTCTCGACCAACACCTTAAGAGGTTCGCGTTGAGTGGTTGGATTATGGGTCTGATACAGAAGGCAGTATTGCTGGATACGGCACGCATCGTGAGGAAGTTCCTGTCTTTGGAGCTCTAACCACCGACAGCTTGGTCCTTCAATTCATTGCTGGTGGGTCATTACACTTTTTATATTTTTAAATATTGTATTTTTATATTATATTTAAAAATGTATTTAATAAGTATAAGTTTAAATAAAGATAATAATAATAATGATTTATTTCGGACCATGTATCCATAGCAATTAATAATAATACTAACAATACTCAAAAATAAGTCAATAAAAAGCAATAATAACACTAATAAATAATAATAACAATCATCACAAAAATAAAATAATAATAATAATCACAAAAACAAAATAATAAAGATAATTACAAAAAAATATATACTAAATTACAATAATTACAATAGAGATCATTCAATTACTATAACTGCATACTATCTACAGCATTCTATTTGTGGTTCTCTCTGTGATGCACAGATATCCAGTGCCGATAGAAATTATTGTTAGGACAATCGGCAATATCACATTATTTGACACACATTATTTCACAGAATGATTGGATACGGAGACGGAGAATAGCGAAAAAATCTGGCACCCTAGCTGCGGCGAATATACTCGACGCACTGCAGTATCGTGGCTTCCTCATTAGAATACGAAAAGCATTATTATATTGTATTCTAAGTGCGCTATACGACTTTCTTTTATAAGATGACCATAGTTGACACGTATAGAAGTTTTGACAGTACGCGGTGAATAGTGTCAGTTTAGTCTGGTCATTACACTTAACGACGCGCGAGCATGTTACAGCTGACGGAAAGTGCACGACGCTCACGCTCCATATCCTCATCATCCATCAGATTGTCCGTGAGTACATGCCCCAGGTACCTAAAGCTAATGACAACCCGCACTGGTGACTCATACGTCATAACAGCGGGCACCCTCTCCGGTCCGCCCTTCCATTTAAATATTACAATTTCAGTTGTTTTAAAATTGTATCTAAGACCATGAGACTCGGCATAATTAATACAGATATTAACAAGTCGTCTTAATCTATTGATTGATGGACTGAGAATGACCATGTCATCAGCGTAATTTATACTATTTACACAGACATCATCTATGTGACATAATCAACACAAACGCAGTCCATTCCGCCCAGGGCGAAGCTGGGCGGGATGTGACCCCATAACCCACCATATTTACACCCGTTCGCCATTGGGCCGACAATTGGTACCGAGTTTCTTGACTTTCGTGGCCAGCCCGATTGTGAGACTTTGCGAACATAGAAATAACGGCCAATTACACCCAAACGCAGAAGAGCACTTTGTGGGTTTCTCTAAATATTGTCTTGCACGGGAATCGAACCCGTGACGCTTCGCACGGCAGGTCGGTATCTTAGTCACTCCGCTATATGCAACCGAATTCTATTTATTTAAAATGTATTTGTAGATCGTACAAAGGTATGTCCCATAAGAAAATTAAACTCAAACAGTTTATTATATTATTTAGCAAATGTAGAATGATTTTATCCGCTTGAGAATGTATTAAAATATTTCTTATTTCGGCTCATAAACGTCCTAGGTACGAGGCTCGCGCCTACTTGATAAACGAAGAGAAATTGACCTACTATCACCAATCAAACCACCACAACAGTCGAACGTGTTGGTATAGGGTTTTATTTAATGCTAGCAACCCACCCTCGCTTTGCTTCAGTTTCAGTCGCCTTACTTCCCGTTCCCGTGGGAATACCGGCATAAAATATAACCTATGTTACCCCCTGATATTATAGCTGTCCATTGGTGAGAGAATTTTTGAAATCGGTAGGTGGAAGCGTAACAAACAATCAAATTTTATTTCGCATTTATCTATACCAATAAATAAAATTGGAGTCTGTTTGTAATGTCAAAATATTAGGCTTTTTTCATGCTCATACCAAACGCTTTTTTGTCACGCTCTACCCTCCGCCATTGACAGACGGGATACGAGATAGGACTAGCCGGCTAGCTGTGCAACCGGAACACTCACTAAAACGACAGCGGTCCCTTCTGCGCTTTTTTAAGGTGCCGAAGAGATCGCCTATTGCCATTCTAGCCCCGACACCCCAATACAAGACCGACTGGCCACGCCCTGTAGTCATACAGTATAGGCCTACCCCTACTATAATGTAGGGCTTCCAATCCCGCAGCCTGAATTCAATCTCGGTACTGGCGGGATTACGAATTCTCAATCCCGCGGGATCTTGGTATTTGCAGGATCCCACATATCGAAAATATTCACATTTATTTAAGGCAAATAAAACAATGAATTAATCAACTCCACATTTATTTACGTACATATTACTATTACTATGAGATCAATCAAATTACGCCGTTTATTTGTAACAAAAAAGAATGAATTGATCAACTAACTACACATTTATTAAAGTATTACTATTAATATGAGATCAATGAAATTACTCCATTTATTTATCACAAAAACCCTATGAATTATCAACTAACTCCATATTTATTTAAGTAGGTATTGCTACTAGTATGAGATTAATCAAATTACACCGTTTTTTTCTTCACCACAAACAGTAACAAATACTGAATAAAAACAAATCAAAACAAAACAAATCTTCAAAAATACACAAAAAAAAATTCAAAATCAACAAAAAAAATTAACCACACTTAAAAACTGTAAATTTATATAGGATATGTTACTGTTTGAGTTTGAGAGTTTATTAATTTGAGGTTGTATGCACGCTTTTTTCAGTCCCGCAAATCCCGTGGATCCCGCACCCGTAATCCCTCATGATGCGGGATTGGAAAATGGCGCGGGATCCCGCAATACTGAGATCTCGGTATTGCGGGATTGGAAGCCCTACTATAATGTCATTAAAAAAAAAAAAAAAACTTTTGCTCCGGTGGTCGGCCCAACGACGAAGGCGACGTTGTTTTCGGGTGGGTTGTGGGAGTTGGGTGGTTAAGCCTCTCTGTCACCCCGGACGGAGTGGTGCGGAGGCGCGCCGACCGCAGCCCGCCCACAAAAAAAAAAATAATGTCATAAAAATACTTGTGTTTCAATCGGAATACAACCATTTTTTTTTTTGGGGTGGGCTGCGGTCGGCGCGCTCCACGCATCACTTTGTCTGGGGCGACAGAGAGGCTTAAGCACGCAACACCCGCAACCCACCCGAACACCACGTCGCCTCCGTCGTTGGACCGACCACCGGAGCAGGGTGACTTGTCATCAGTGGTCGGCCCGACGGAATACCCCCTACTTGGGGTACCCTCCCATCGACCGACGTCCCCCTCTCGGGGAGGACGTGGGTCTTTCCTCACGCGGTCGGCCTCTCGGCGGGTGGCTGATTAACTCCCCGGTCACGTCACCCGCGGCCTCGGCTAGGGGGAATACAACCATAAAGGTTCATTTCCGTGCATCGCGGCCGCGCGCGATCGATCGCTTATGACTGTCGCGCGCGACCGATACGACAATAATCAAAGTATGAAAATGTAGGGTGCTGTTTCTGTAGCTGGCCGCGCGCGGCTGTCGCGTACCTAAGAAACGGCGCCATACATGTTCATACTTTGACTATTGTCGCATCGGCCGCGCGCGATAGATAACCTTAAACAAGAACGCATTTTTAATAATCTGTGCTACTCGAGCGCTCTCTATTGTCTATGTCTTTTTCTATGTTACACTAATTTTTTCTCTCTTTCTCTCAAATAACGTCATCATCATCATTTCAGCTCATAGCTCACAGCATCATTTGGGCTCGAGCCTCCTCCACAATAGGAGGAAAATTAACCTACTATACCACGCTGGTCAGACATATTGGTATAGGGTTTTGTTTCGTGTTTTCCTTCTCTTTCATAGATATTATACGCATATTATACTCCTTAGTCGTCTTTTACGACACCCACGGGCAAAAGAGGGGGTGGTGAATTGTATTCTTACTTCGTCACCTCTCAAATATACGCTACATTATTACATTATTGTATTAATCAACAATAAATCCAGTATATTTCACAATAAATTAATTTATTTCCTCATTTTATGAAAATATTGTCATTGGCCATACTAAGCGTGATCTCTCAGCCCAATTTTTACAATGCCCACGAGAAATAAAGGGTGGTTTTCAACTCGTCACAAAACAATTTTAATGAAATAAAATGGTAACTGGAAAAAGAAATGATTTTACAATTCTGAAATAAATAAGTACTATTTTTTTTTATTATAGTTCAGTAAGTAGGTTTTCCATGTGATAACGGAGTATACCAATTGAAAATCAAATACATTTATTTACATTAAATAGAGTATATGGTAAATACATATAAATATATTGCTCAGTCCGTTTAGTCGTTGTTTGACATGTGAAACATAGACTAGAAAATATTAATTTATTAATATATCCTTACTAATATTATAAATGCGAAAGTAAGATTGTTTGTTTGTTTGTTTGCTACGCTTTCACGCTTAAACTATCGAATCGATTTTAAAAATTCTTTCACTAATGGAAAGCTATAATAACAGGGAGTAACATAGGCTATATTTTATCCCGGTATTCCCACGGGAACGGGCACGACGCGGATGAGGTGACTGAAACCGAAGCGAAGCGAGGGCGGGTTGCTAGTTATACATAAAAATCATAAATCAAATTCAGCATGAAATACATTTGTTATTAAAAATTCATCACAGCGCAGCGGCGTCTGCGAGGCCCAGCAGTGCATGCCGGGGCCTCGCAGACGCCGCTGCGCACTCACCCTGATGATGAGCATAGGATATGCTCGAACCCCGGGTCGACGTAATCGATCTCAGCACGTGAGTGTTTTTGCCGTTATAGACATTATAAAAATTCATCGATTGAATAATAGGCTATAATTCTTAGGATCTTCTCGAGAGTTTTGTTAACCCTTAAAATTATTTTGTACTAGCAATCCGTCCTCGCTTCACTTCGATTTTAGTCACCTTAATACCGGGATAAAATATAGCCTATGTTACTCCCTGATATTACAGCTGCCCATTGGTGAAAGAATTTTTCAAATCGGTTCGGTGGTTTAAGCGTGAAAGCGTAACAAACAAACAAACTTACTTTCGCATTTATAATATAAAGTAAGGATTCGTATAACCAAAGAGTAAGCAAACACTGCTAAGTAAAACAACTTTCTAATATTCATCGTTATCAGCCGACTCTGATCTAATTTCATCATTTCATTGCAACTCACATACGTCCCACTGTTGGGCTCTAGCCTCCTCCACAATGGGATGGAAATTGACCTGACTATGCTATTCAGACAGAGTTTTCCTTCTCTTGCCTATGCAACATGTTATACGTGTTTTATATCCCTTAGCCGTCTTTTAGGACATCGACAGGCAAGATAGGGAGTGGTGATTTGTATCCTTATTCCGTCACCACACGGAAATCCTGATCCAATTTGGTGTCGATTTAAAATGTGTTCTTCTTTCAAAGAAGATATCGTAAAAGTTATTGGAAATAATTTCATGACCTTCCTTTTTGACGTCAACCCTCCCTGTTGACTAGACGGCATCAAATAATTCCTACAGTCGATGTCGAATTCCTACATTCTTAATCGTCTTTTACGACAACCTCGAGTCGTGAAACGGTTGGTAGTATTCGATACCTCTAACATACATAAAAAAAATACCTTGCAACAGTTGTAGATTAGCAAAAAAAAAAACGTTTAAACCTCTAAATAAAGATAGTCGCACATAATACGTACAATATCTGGTTGACCGAGTTTCGCTCGGTATATTTTTATCGAATTTATTTAGATATATATTACTAAAAAATAAAAAATAAATAATGAAAAATATATAAAAAATTACAAGAAGAGAATAATAATAACACCGAGATTCGAACCGACGCTGTTTGATTGAAAAAATACCAAAATTAAAACCTGTCACCTTCCCATCTGAGCTATCGTAACTCATGACATTGTCAACGAAATTTGAATTCATATTCTTTTAAGATTTAATGTCATTGTTTATTTTGCTAAAAACACGGACAAAACAACATTTTCTATAAATAAAACCTAGCTAGATCGATTTTTTGGACCCGAAACCTCTAGTATGCCAAGTTTCATCAAAATCGTTGGTGCCGTTTCAGAGATCCTGAATATATATATATATATATATATATATATATATATATATATATATATATATATATATATATATATATATATATATATAAAAGACGCCACAACACTTCAGCGATTTATATATATATATATATATATATATATACAAGAATTGCTCGTTTAAAGATATAAGATAATATTGTTTTGTTTTTGTCATTAGAAATGCTGAATTCAAAGTATAGAGATAGAAAAGAGTTCAACAAAATCCTGAACATCTTGTGTATATCCTTACTAATATTATAAATGCGAAATTTTGTTTGTTACGCTTTCACGCATAAGCGACCGCACCGATTTAAATAAAATTCTTTCATCAATGGAAAGCTGTAATATCAGGAAGTAATATAGGCTAGATTTTATCCTAGTATTCCCACGGGAACCGTAGCTACGCGGGTAGGGCGACTGAAACCAAAGCGAAGCGAGGGTGGGTTGCTAGTCCTTATATATATAAATATTTTGTTCGTGTGTTTGTGATTAAACTCCTTCTAAACGGCTGGACCGATGCTGATGAAATTTTTTGTGTGTGTTCAAGAGGATTTAGAATGGTTTAGATTCACACTTAGATGTTGATATGAATACTTCTTAGAGCTATTGATTTAAATTAAATTTTATTATATTATGATACATATTTGAAAAGTCAATCCGATTTCATCTATAAAGGTTGAATTCACACAAACAGCTTGATGCTATGAAAATACTCTTTAAAATTGGAGTATTTCAAAAGTCACTGTCAAATATTTAGAAGCTTTATAAGTCACTTCTAGGACACGGCCTCATAGGGACGTAGTTCTAAATATAATGGGATTAAATTTTCCTCCCCACTGAGAATTCCTACAAGAGTGTTGTATTTTGTAAGTATTCAAAAATATTAACATAATAAAGTATATGTTACAATCAAATGCACAGATGGCGTAGTGGTTAAGATAGCGACTTACAACGCCAGTTCGGGTTCGAATCCCACGCGGGACAACACTTTGTGTGATCCACAACTTGTTGTTCTGAGTCTGGATGTAATTTGTGTCCGTTAATTATATGTTTGTAAAGTTCCCAGCAATACAAGGATTATTTCCTTAGTGCATGGTGTTGTCTTAAAATTATTATACAAAATAATTATTATACAAATTATACAAATTTATAGAAAACCAATTAAAGTCCTATTAAACCCATTATCGACTTCTACGGAGGCAAAATCACGGGCAAAAGCTAGTTCTATATATATATCCATCGAGGAATAGTTAATTAGTTACAAACAAGGCATATTAAGTTTGGACTTGGACAACTTAACGTAAAACTATGCTAACTTTAAAGTTACGCACAAGAACTGCCTAATTAAACTTAACTTATGTATATAAGTTCACTTACATTTACTTAAGTAAACACACCAACTCTTTTAGCTTAGTTGTACTTTAGTCTGCAAGTTTTGTCATGAAAGGCCTACTTAGAAAAGTTTCAGGTCCATACGACTACGGTTTTTGGTTATGCGTAGTACGTTTGTGACCTTCCAAGATTTGAGGACTATTTTAATATGAAGGCGAGCTAGATACTAAAACCAAAACTTCCTCTCAACGAACAAGTCTTAGGAAAAGTTTCTTATATGCAGTTTACTTTATTCAGATTCAAGAGCCTTATTGTCATCTAAAGGATAAAAAAAACCCTTATTTCTATGTTCTTTGAAAAATGATAAAATGAAAAAAATTTTGCCGCGAAAACTTTCATAGGCAAGTTTGGTTGGGGAGTAACCAATGAAGTCATATTTTAAAGTTTAATAAGTAATTCTTCTTCTTTTCAGCCATCTATCTATATCCAAGATTTGAACTTGGGCCTCCTCAATGAGAGGAATGAGAGCGATATTGACCTGCTATTCACACTGCACGGTCAGACATGTTGGCTTAGGATTCAATTTTCTTTCCATTGGACCAGACCATAATTATATGGCCAATCCCAAAAAAAGGCTTAGTTTGCCTTCTCTTACACGAGTTTTGTATGCATATTGTGGTCCCTTCGTCGTCTTTCGAGAAATCCACTGGTAAAAAATCTGATGGAGGAAGAGAATATTCTTACCCTTTCAGTAGGTACATTGGAAGTCCTTTCACGATTCTATATAAAAATAACAACTGCTTTTTTCACATGAAATTTTAAGTTTTCACTTCTGCTGGCTGTCCTTATGACTGCTTTGTGGTTTTTTTTCACTGTACAGATAGCGCAGTTAGTATAAATACGGAACTCTACTGCACAATGTCATGGGTTCATTCGACATACAAGAAATTTCTGAGTTTGGGTGTAATTTGTATCAGTTATTTTATATGTTGGTTAAGTACCTGGTGATTCAACGATTTACTTAGTGCCAAGTGTTGTTTTTAAAAAAAATCAAAATATTTCAACACTATAATTTATATACATACCATAAATTATTAAGATATTTTCAAGAATATTTATTTTTACGCTAAATATTAGGTGTATCATCATCTCAGCTAACATACGTCCCACAGCTGGGCTTGAGCCTACTCCAAGATAGGAGGAAAATTGACCTAAAAGAATGCTGCAAACAGCACGCTGGTCAGACGGGTACGTTTCCTTCTGAGTTTTCTTTCTCATGCATCGACGTTGTTTACATACTAAATTGTTTAGTCTATTTTTACTACAGCCATGGGCAATAAAGGGAAAAATGATTTATATTCATACTCCGCCACTATATGGAAAGGTGCATATTTTAAAATATTTTAAAAGCTTTTATTTAACTTGCCGTTAGTATGTTAGTATAGGACAATTTTTTTTTTTTTATTGCAAACGGTGGCAAACGAGGAAACAGTACATCTGATGGTAAGTGTTGCTGCCGCTCATGGATCTTTACAAGGCCGCTGTCTACCGCGAAGAAAGTGAAGGGAGTGTGAATGCGTGCATTGAGGATCGGCGATACCAAGGGCACCACCAAAACCCTCCAGACTCAAACACCCTCAGAAAGTTGGGCTTCTGAATCTCTCGCTCACCGAACGAAGCGCAGTAACAAATCGCTACTACTCAGACGTCGATTTTCTGCGAGAGTGTGGTACTGCCCCGGACGGACCGGCTCGCGGCTGTAGACAGATAACTGTCGACAGTGTGGTCCTACCACTCTTGCGAGTTAAATTAGAACCACTTTCTGTCGTTACATTAGGTTGAAATTTGGTTTACTTACGTAACTTCGGTGACAATGCAATAATATGGTACTATGAAGCTGGTCTCAAGATGACGTCGGAAGTTGGCCATAGGAACTCCTGAACTAAACAAGATAAAACTGTTGAGTTTGGACTCGGTTGAATAGTCTTGATAAGCACTTTTTCTCTGTTTTAGAGCATTTAAATAAAAGCTTCTTTTTAAAAATGTTTTTAATTAATATTTTATTTATGTTACCATTAAAATCATATTTTCGCTACAAAACAAAATAGGCTTAGACTGAGCTTTAAAATTCATTATATTTTTGGTATTCGTTTTATTGTTTTAATCGTTATCTTGTTTGTATTAATAAAAACTAGCTAAGTGCGAGTTGCAGTCACACACGAAGGGTTCCGTACCATTATCCATAAAATCGCGTTTTTTGTATGGGAGCCCCCCTTAAATATTTATTTTATTTTGTTTTTAGTATTTGTTGTTATAACGGCAACAGAAATACATAATTTGTAGAAATTTCAATAGTTCAGCTATCGCGGTTCTTGAGATACAGCCTGGTGACAGACAAACGGATGGACAGACGGACGGACAGACAGCGAAGTCTTAGTAATAGGGTCACGCTTTTCCCCTTTGCGTAAGGAATCCTAAAAATTTAGCACCTTACTTTCGTTACATTCTATTTATGTGAACAGCATCGATTGCGTGTACTTTTTAACCCCCGACGAAAAACCTTCGCCTTATCGTTGGGCCGACCACCGGTGCAGAGTTGCTTGTATTCAGTGGTCGGCCCGACGGAATACCCCGGTCGCGGACTACCTTTTCTTCACGACGTCTCCACTCGGGGACGTCGATATTATGTCATTAGTTGCCAAGACAACGGTGACTGTACAGGGCGCTTGTTCTGCGATGTACAAAGTTATTAATTGGCATTATCGATCATGGTAAGGAGGCCTTATTTATTATGACAATAGACATAGGCTAATGGATAGATTTATATTCCATTTCATCAAAGCTCGCGTACGTTCCACTACTAGGCTCGGGCTTCCTTCGCAATAGGAAGGAAATTGACCTGCTATATCCCGCTGGACAGACATGTTGGTATAAGATTTCATTTCGAGTTCTTTATCTCTTGCATAGATGTTATATGCATCATTAAAGTGGTAGGACAACACTGTTGACAGTCTTCTGTCTACAGCTACGGGCCGGTTCGTCCGGTGTAGTACAACTCTCGCAGAAAACCGACCTTTGAGCAGCATCAATTTGTTACTGCACTTAGTTCTGTGAGGGAGAGAGCTGAAAACCCAACTTTATGAGAATGTTTGCATGTGGTGGGTTTAGCATAGCCTTGAGTAACATCGGCCATTGTACGCATTCACAATTCCTTCTCTTTCTTCACGGTATGTATCGGCCTAGTCCATGAGTGGTAGTAAAACTGCTATGGTATGCTGTTTGCTCGTTTGTAGCCAACAGCAATAAAGAAAATGTTTATGTACTTACGTAGGCAGGTAAAAATATAAAAATATTTTTTTAAACTTTAGGCTCACGTTATTTTACTTTTGTAGAAAAAATGATACTAACAATAGAAAAAAGGGTAATACATACATTTTTTTTTTTTTTTTTATATTATATTATATAGTTGATGTATGTGACGCTGTGGGTGCATCGTAAAAATTTACAGTCATATTTTTTTCCTAACGTGCCAAAAGTATAACTTCGAAAAAAATTATATCCCTTAATTGTCCTTTCTAATGAATTGTATTTTTAATTACTAAAAGCTTTTATTTCACTTGCTCTGTTGGTATGTTAGTATGAGACAAATCTTGCGAGTTAAATTAAAACTACTCCCTGTCGTTTAATTAGATTGAAATTTGGTTTAATTTCATAACTTCGGTGATAATATAATGCAATAATATGGTGTATATGCATGTAGCTGGTCTCAAGATAACAAGATAAAACTATCGAGTTTGGACTCGTTTGAATAGTCTTGACAAGCACTTTTTCTCTGTTTTAAAGCATTTAAATAAAAGTCTGCTTTTAATTTTTTTTAATTAATATTTTATAACTCCTTCAAAATACGGAGAACCAATATTCCATTTACGTATATTATCTTTGATATTTTTTATATTATCAATATTATTGTATTTTGACTCCGATAAAATACGAAGTACTTACATTCTATTTACTTATATTATCTTTGGTATTTTTTTATCACATTGAATTCTCAGAAAAATATTTGAGATAAGAGCAAAAAAATTAAAAAATATCAAATATTCTTACAAACTTTTCCGTCACTGGCTTCCATCCTTCAAATTTCTTTTCATTCATATTTTATTTAGCCTGCTCATTGTTACAGCTATAAAACACTTAAATTGTCTTGGCTTAAAATTTATTCCATTATATTCATGACTTCGCTAGGAAGGTCTGAACAACCGTTTCCATATTTATAAGGGTGTTGAAACATAAACAATAATTTCGCCAGCTATAAAGTGGATAAACAAAGGGTTAGATAAGGGCTGATGTACGAATTTTTTTTATAGACTATCCTATACCAAGGCATATATCCTTGTGTCACGGGGGACTATACAAGTTTACAAATCTATACTTTATACAATCTATACATCTACACAAATAAATAAAATTGAAGTGTCTGTTTGTAATGTCAAAATAGGCTTTTTTATGCTCATGTGGTTATTTGCCTCAGCATGTGCCTAAAAAAGTAATTTTTTTTGTCTGTCTGTTTTAAGTAATCCTGAAACGGTTGGACCGATTATGAAATTATTTTACCATCAAGTAGCTGTCTATAGGAGTAACATAGGCTATATTTTATCCCGGTTTGCCCACGGGAACTACGCCAGTAAGGCGACTGAGACCGAAGCAAAGCGAAAGCGGGTTGCTAGTAACGAATACAAATAACACTCAAACTAATCATCAATTCATATATGAATATGGGCTGAGATGATCTCAGCCTATATTCATATATGCTGTCATATATGTGCTGAGATGATGGGCTCAGACTGCCATTGAAATTGACTACTATACAAATAGGAGTCTGATCAGACGTTGATCAGACGTATTATTAGGATAGGATGTTATAAGCATATTGTATCCCTACTTTATTTTTGTGTGACTTAGTTGTTAGCGTCAGATGACTGTAACAACTTTACCCGGACTGTTGGGTGAGCGTTGAGGGCTCTTAACCCGTTTAAAGTTAAGCGACCGATCCCGAGGGCACCCCCTGTGGGGTACGGACCACGGCTCGGGGGGTCACTGGCAAAGTGGGCATTTCCACGTTTATCATTTTAACGCGACACGATTTCTGTCCTCGGCTGTGTACGCCTCTGTCTGAGCGAGTGTGATGTTATCGTCGGGTTCATCGAGGATTAGCCGCAGTTGTTACATCGCGGCGATTTTAGAGGGAATGTAAGAAGAAGCCCTTACCACCAGTGGGTTAGGGTGAGTGACGGTAGAGTCGAAGTAGCGGCGGGAGCACTGCTTCATGTATTGCCTGATGGTTGGCAAGCTTAGATCTATGTGAAGATTCACGTTGCGCATGAATCACGGTGCTGCCGTCACTCAGCGCATGAACCTATTCTGTAATGTTTGTAGCCTAAAGGGCTTCGCTTGAGTGAACACTACACTGGCATACGTCATGATTGGACATATAGGTACAAGCGGTGTATAATCTAATTTTATTACGGAGAGATAGCTTGGACTTGACGTGTATCAAGCGTTGCAACCATCCTGACACTAAGGCTGCGCGCGCGTGGACTTCCCTTATGTGAGGTCCGAAGGTCAATCATCTGTCCAAGATCACACCCAGATATTTGACTTCCCTTGTCCAGGGGATAGGTTGGTCGAACATCTTTATCTGTGGGAAATATCCCTACAAGAACCTGCTCTATAACCCTATTGTCGAGTCATGCAACTCAATACGACTGGACCACGGCGGGGACCGTGATGAGGGGGCGCCAATAGCTGTTCGCCGTGCGTCGCGTCGACCGATTACATTGAGCGTATATGAGTACGTTGTAACGCGCGCGCAAATTACATATTTACCTTTCTTATAAATTTTTAAACACTTGCCGTAGTTGCGACAAATATTGTTAACTTTTACCTAATAATTACTTTTAAATTATATTTATATACAGTCCACGACTTTTATTCGGCCTACCAATCAAGGAATCGCCCCAATAATTACAAATAGTCTTTATACGACACCCACGGGTAAGGGACATGCTTGTGATAAGGACAATTATTTCTGAGATTCAGATACTATATATACTAATACTAAGGTTCGTAAGCCGCAATTACCATTTACCATTAGAAGCTTTGTTTATTTACCATCATAAGCATAAAAAATATAAACGGACGAGATACAATCATAGTCAAATTAGGTAAGTAGGTCAAACAAAAAGGTAGAAAACATGATACTATCTACAGGTATTTATAAAATTATTTAACTTTTTCGGCGATAGCCGTTTAACAAAATGAGGCTTGGGATTGTACTCAGTAACAATAGGCTGGTTATTACTCCGAGATTTAAAAAGTTAAATAGGCGGTATGTGTGTCTTTTACAACTTTTTTTAAGGTAAAAGTAAGATAATTTTAGGAATTATACGTTTATATGCAGGGTGTATCAGGTTATGGGGCAACTGTTCGAGTATGTTGTAGTTTAACTGTCATAGATCGTAATTAGAATGTACATTATACAAAAAATGATATAATATAAAAGTTATAGTGATTTCAACAAAATGTGTCTAAGAGTCTATGCCTTAAATGTTACGTATTATGTAGGCAAGTACAGACAGAATACATGTAGGCATGTAAAGCTTCGACAGTATAATTTCATTCATTCATACGTAGAATTGCGCAAACGTTTCAATGACAGTGTAGATGTTGAATGGAGATATTTGAAATTATAAAGTGTACCACTATTTATTTACCCGTAAGAGTTCTAGAAACGAGCTGACGGATCACAAGAAGAATGATCAGCAACGAACCCCTGATAAATCGGTGCTTTTGTATGTTGATGGAGTAAAAATACAATTCACCATGTCTTATCTTGCCCATGGATGTTATAAAAGATGACCTAGGAATATAATATGCCTTCAATATGCTCTCCGTATGGTGACGGATTAAGAATACAATTTACCCAAACCTTGCCAGTGGGTGTCGTAAAAGACGACTAAGGGATGTAATACGCATATAACATCTATGCAAGAGAAGGCAAACTCGAAATTAAACTCTATACCAACAAGTCTGAACATTTTTTTTTATTGCCGATGGTGGCAAACGAGCAGGCAGCACACCTGATGGTAAGTGACACTGCCGCACATGGACCTTTGCAATACCAGGGGTTTAAAGAAGGACATGTCATAGCGCTCGGGAAATACAGCAGCAGGCAGTTCATTCCAGACCAGCCATACCAGCTCGGTATAGTAGGTCAATTTCCCTCCTATTATGGAGGAGGCTCCAGCCCAACAGTGGGACGTATATGAGCTGTGATGATGATGATGATAATGATAAAACGCAAACGAAGGAAAACACGGAGTGCACCCCTATACTACTTGGGTTTAAGCTGCTCCGCCTCCCCTCATCTAAATCTCTGATATCTTCTAAGATATTTATTTGACTGATATGCAGCAGGGCAGTTTTGATGTCTATTAAATACACTACGTAACTAATGGGGATTGGAAGGCCATTGGATAAAGATTTACAATTAAATGTTACATTTTATAAAATAGCTCTATCAATCATATAAAATACTAGGAACCCGCCCTCGCATCACTTCGGTTTCAGTCGCCTTATCTGCGCAATTCCCGTTCCTGTTGGAATACCGTGATAAAATATAGCCAAGTTACTTCTTATATAGATAGCTATGTGTACGTAAGAGAAGGCAAACATGAAATAGAACCCTGTATCAACATGTCTGATCAGCATGTCATAGTAGGTCAATTTCCCTCCTATTCTGGAGAAGACTTGAGCCCAACAGTGGGTCGTATTTGAGGGTAAATGATGAATGTTGACTAACTTTCTCCTTTAATGATACTGTAACGAAAAACGCATTTAGATTTGTTGCGAAGCTTAAGTACTAGACCTGGTGAGAACCTATACTGATTTTTGTAACTACCACGACCAACTATGGGATGGTGACACTTGTTTCTTATCCTTTTACCACACGAGGAATGAAGGCGGAATATATACCAGCTGTTCGTATGGCAACTCTCATTTTAACCGACTTCAAACAGAAGGAGGTTTTAACGGGTTTCTCAATTCGACCGTATATATGTTTTATTATGTTTGTTCGCGGATAACTTCGTCGTTTATGAACCGATGATGTTTTTTTGTTGGAAAGGGTATACTCCCCAAATAGGCCCGTAATTTTTTTATCGAAATCGGACAAAAGGTTTTCGGAAAATCAACAAAAGTCTAAAAATATATCTACATTGTCTACGTTATTGAAGACGGTTTCTTTTTTTGCAAAAAATTATTATTATTATATATTGTACAAGAGGTGTTTCCGTATTGTTCTATGTAATGGGTATATTTGTATTTAATATTAATTAATGCAATCCACAGATCTTTGAACTTTCGGGTATTAGTTTTCTTATATAATACCTGCGCACGGTTGTTAAGGGTCTCCCCTTGCTGCCCCCACACCGTGCTGCCACCATTGCGATTGCGACGAGGACACGGCGCAGTAAAAGATGCAAGTAAAAATGTTATACACTTAAACATATACTTTATAATGAAGCAGTAAAAATATTAGTATAAAATATATATATATATATATATATATATATATAATTAACAATATTAAAACATCACTGAGTAGATATACAGTAAAGCACTTGATTTGAGTACAAGCGTTTAGATTCATTCGCATTCATTGAACTTGAACAAGAATGCAATGTTCTAGGAAACAGTTTGAAATAGACAACACAACAAAGCCAACACAAAATTGGCATTGTGCCGAAAATCAAACCAGAATACGTTTCAAACTGCACTCTGTGTAATTTCCTTGTTTGTGTTCTACTGTTTCAATGATCGCGATGAGTTCATTAAATGACAATGTTGATGCTAGTTAGTTTCATTGTCGCATCAACACATATTTGTTCCATTTCTGGGATTGGGCCTTCATAATAGCGGAGCAATTGACCTATAATATCATGGTGGCTAGATGAGTTGGAATAGGTTTTTATTTTGGATCTCCCTTCTCTTATAGAAGTCTTCTAGTAGACCTTTGGGAAGAATGAGGGCAGAATCCTTTGTAAATTTACCAACATCTACTTACATTACAATTATATTAATAAATTTTATTCAGTAGTAATTAGCAACTGACTGTGAATACAGTATGTCTTCTCTTCCTTCGGATCCTGTGAGGGGGGATCAAGAGTTGTAAATAAACAAGTACATATAGTGCGCTAGTTATTCATTAAAAAGAGAAGGCAATACAAACAATGAGACGTCGTGGTTTCATTATCTATACTAATCTGCGTTTCACCTATATAAATATCGCTGTGCGAGAAAGGATAGAATATGCCTATCTAATATCTTTAAAATCTTGTAACTTAATTATGTAGGTTTTTTAATTTTTGTTTCACATTTTTTTTAATGGGATATATTAGTAATGGTTTATTTTTTGATAGTCAGACCCAATTCGATGCCACAATTGTATCATCATACCCAATTGTCTAAGCCATGCCAGTTTATTAGTAAAGAGGTTGGAACTTATCTTAAATAACAGCAAGTCTTATTTTCTAATCTTTTTTCTCTTGACTACTCGTTGACCACCTGCGCGATTGAAATATCCACTAAAAATACAACAGTTTCTGCCGCATTTTTACAGGGAGCATAAGAGACCGTCTGATGACATTCAATTCTCGGCACCTCAACGCTTGGTCGTTTGGCCACGTCCTATCATGATTCAGGGCGGTAGAAGACCCTCCCGCTTCTCTGGTCCCTTTTCTTGTCGAGACAGTCTCACAAAATGAGGACGTCAACGACCAGCATCTGTCGCTTCTGAGCATGGGAGAAAATTCTAGTGTGTAGTTGATCCGTTGATGAACGGACATAACTGACATAGCGCGAAGAATCAGCATGATGAAGTGGCAATGAGGCCTACCTATTGATCGTTTCCCGATTCAATAACAGCAGGGGATGAAAGGTTCTCGAGTGGCGACCATATATCGGGACTATGCTGTGTAGGAAATCAGGTGGACTGATGACCTGGTGAAAGTTGCTGGGTGGCGTTGGATGCAGGTGACACAGAAACGCACTTTGTTGCGAAATATCAGGCAGGCCTAGGTCCAGCAGTGGACGGCAAAATGCCGAAAAATGCTTGATCTGATAATTTAATAAAGGTTTCTTACACAGGGTGTATCAGGTTATGGGGCAACTGGTCAAACGGGAGTTAGGCAATGGTGGTAGGACCCCATATAAAAAAATTTGAAGGAAAAATAACGATTCGTTAATGAATTAGAGACATGTAAAGTTTTCAATTTTATCATCGCTTTTTCGTGTAAACGATCCGGAGCCGTTTCCGAGATCCTGAAAATATATATATTTACAAGAATTGCTCGTTTAAAGATATAAGATATTTTGTACGCCAATATTAAATAGAAAAGTAATTTTTTCACTATATATATTGATATCTCCATTATCTATAAAGGCCGTACCACACACAACACTTATAAATTGCGATTGGTGATATAAGCATCAATTTTCTCTTTAATGCGCTCAGTTCGTATATGACAATGATAACGCGCGCCCCCATACCGTATTACATCTTACCGCCAATCGAGTAGATTACTGTTACCATTTTTATTGACTTCAATAATCCACTGGGCCCTATCCGAGGCTGCGTGTGACTGGATTGGGGAATAGTCCGTCACCCGCAGAGAGATTGACGGCGTGAGGGCGACGTCCTGGGGCGCGTCGGGAAGGAATGGTACCCGAAAGGTTATCCCGCCGGGCTGGCCATGGACGTCAAGGATTCAGTACCAGTGGTCGGCCCAATAGCGAAGGGGACAGAATACCGTGGATTATGGGGTCGTGAGCCGCCCCTCTCGTCACCCCGGATGGGAGGAACCATGTGCGGCCGCATCATAGCATGCCAAAGAAAGAACCCGCTGAGCCAATGACCTGAAACTAAGCGTTGAAGTTTTGTCCTCACGTGGTGGACTTAACGCTCAGGTGACTATGTGTAGCGCTTTTGAAAAGAGATTCAATCATTGTACCTGTTATTTATACATATATCGCAATTTATTAAAAAACTAACTGTATTAGTTATTTAATTATTATTAAAAGTAAGTTTATAAAAAAGTCAGTCAACGAATTCTACGCGACTGGACAGCATTCGAGAAATTTAAGAGGATCTTCTCATACAATCGTACCTTAGTGTCTGAAAGCATAAGTATATGTATAGTGTATTACCGGTACTGATTTATGGCACGGAAACATGGTTCCTAAATGTAGGCCTCATCATGAAGCTCAAAGTCGCTCAGCGTGTTATGGAACTGGCTATACTCGGGATTTCTCTGCGAGAAGCCGAACCACTGAAATCCGTAGAAAAATGGATATGACCGATATATCACGAAGATTTAGCACGCCGAAGTGATAATGACTGGCCACATCGCTTAAAGAACCGACAATCAACAATGTATTGACACTACAACCGGATACACACGTGTGTACTCACACACGCACAAGTACACATATGCCCAAGAATATGCAAATTGCACTAACAGCTTATAAGCTGTAGACTGTCCGACAAAATCCAAAAATAAGAAGCTTCGTTAATCGTCTATATTGAAAGTACCGTATGTGTTATGAGCCCAACTGGATCCCTTTACGTGAGAATCCTCATTTTATATTTATAGATGTACAGCTGAGAGGTTTGATACCTTTATACCGTTTAGTGGTCAATTTTAGAGGCTCGTTTATGAAGTAGTGTATACCCTTTCAAAGCATCGGTGGTTTGATTTTGTTAGTAAAACGTAATGTGATATTTATGAACCTATATACAAATATATCAATAAATTCTGAAAAATAAGATGTTCTTTTTTTTGAGGATAAGCTGTGGTATGGTCCTACCACGTCTGATCAGTCCGGGGCGACGGATGGGAAGGCGCGCGACTCCACAAACTGCCGTACACAGTACCTATCATACGCCTTGCAGGCGCGCTGGCGGATTACACATTCAGATCTTTTTGGAATCGACGCTCCGGAAATTTTGGCCGTCAGGGCGTCGCATTCACGTGGTGACCTCTCCTTGGTACGATCACCCACTACCTCGATTAGGGTGGCATCAACTTAGCCACCCAATGGACCGGTGGTAAAGTGTATCCCCGTAAAGGAGTTCCTTTCGGGCCGTTCTGGGCTCGTGAGGCAACTGTCTCGCAGAAAGTTCCAACCATGTTCCAATGCTTGGTACTGTTAAGCATCATCCTAGCGAAGCACTTCCGCGTACAGCCGTCGGCATTTAGCTCTGAGTCCGCCCAATTTCATCATCATAAGTCTAATCCTACGGTCTATATGTATTTAGATCTTTGATACTTAACACAAGTAAAATGGGGAACAGATTTGGATGAAATTTGGTACATAAATAGACGAAGGTCAATGCAATGTCCTAGATTAGTGTATATGATACTTATTATCTCAGCACTGTGTTGGCATAATAATTCAAGAATTTTTTTAATCAGTGACGCAAAATCCGTTCCACGGATTTAGGCAGCAGGACAGAACCTAGTTTACGCAAATAAAATTAAAGTGTATTTCTAATGTCAAAATAATACGTTCTTTCCATGCTCACTTGATTATTTACACGATACCTATGCATAAAAACCAGTTTAAATATTTTTGTTAGTCTGTCTATCTGTTATTACTGTTGGTGGTAAACGAGCAAATAGTACACCTGATGGTAAGTGATTCTACCCTTTATGGACCTTTGCTGGGCCGCTGCTTATTATGAATAAAATGTAGGGAGTGTGAACGTGGGGTGATAATAAGGGAATCACCTAAACCCACCACACGCAAACACCCTCAGAAAGTTGGGCTGCCGGCTCTCTGGCTCGTCGAGTGAAGTGCAGTAACAATTTGCCACTATTCAGACGACGATTTTCTGTAAGAGTGGAGAATGGATTGGTTCTGCCCAGGATTGGCCGGCCTGCGGCTGTAGACAGACAACTGTCGACAGTGTGTTCCTACCACAAAAAAATGGCTAGACCGTTTTTGATAGTATTGTACTACTAGGTAGCTGTGTATATAAGGAGTATCTTAGACTATATTTTCTCCAGGTATTGCCACGGATACGAGAAGTACGTGGGTGAAACCGTGGGAATTTACTAATTTACAATAAAGTTGCTATTAATGAAGAACTTCTCCTATATAAATAAATTATGATTATTTATCACCCATTAAAATAGTTCGTTGCTTTTAAAAGCTACTCATAGACATTAACAGTACTAAATAAGAAATATTTATATCACCATTCCTTGTACTGCTAAAACGCAAAACAAAAACTTTGCTAATAAATTGTTAATTTTTTATGATATGTTATTTAAAAGTTAGACTTAACGATGTATCTATTTTTACATAGTTCAAAACATTCGCCGTTAATATTGAAAGTTTTTAATAATATAATCCAATATAAAAATGCGTCACTGAGGTTCTTATTAAGAAGTAATAAGCGAGGTTATAGAATTGCCTCTGTGTAACAAGGAATTCTTTAAAGAGTAATTTGTCGCTGTGAAGACTTCACGTAGAGCTCTGTAGGTATTTATGGGTTCAATATATTTTAATATATATAAATTACATGTCACGTTGTTTGTCCGCGATGGACTCCTAAACTACTTAACCGATTTTAATCTTTGCACACCGTCTGCAGTTTGATCCAACTTGAAAGATAGGATAGCTTACATCTTAATTTACAGTCGCAATATTATTTTATTGCAAATTATTTGTATTACCTATATATACCTATTATTTGACATTCACAATTATCTGTTAACTCCAAACGATTTTAACAGATGGCGATATCTGTTGACTGGATTGAGTAATTATTTAATAGATGGCGCTGCTATGTCATACCTACAAACATGTCATATACGATTTTAACTTGCTTTTTTACATAGATGCCATTTGAAAAAAAATATGACGACCTCCATGACGGATGTTCTCCTACAGTTCCACTTAAATAGTTTAATAAAATGTAATATAACAAAAATATTAGCCACAGCAACGCATGGCCGGGTCTGCTAGTAGTATATAAATATATGCTTGTAGTCTGCAAAGGCAAAATAGGGTAAAAAACAAAAGATTCGAAGAATAAATTATAGTACATTCGTTCAACTTTAGGGGATAGAAGTTTGAATCCAAAAAAGAAGTTGGACAACAAAGTTGTTACTTTTGTAAATCTATCAACACTATTATCCTATGCATCGACATATAAATTTCCTTTGTTCGAGATAGACACACCCAAGAATATAATAGTCATAGTCTCCATGTTTGCAGGCGACTTGGCGATCGTTGCCAAGGTTAAGCTAGTTTAGGTCATTTGGTGTTATTAATTTCCCAGCAGAGTGCCGCTATCCAACTTTCTGGCATTCTTTCAGCTAACTTTAAAAGATAAATGTGAGATTTAAGCATTTTGATAAATTGAACTTTTTAATCTTCAATTATATTTAGTCGTCAACCTCCATTATATCAATGTATACAGAGTGGACGTGGGTATACTTTCTTCCATCATTAGTTTGCCCTCATCCCACGCTAAGTGGAAGCTAAATGGAAGGTAACGATAGATTGTGCTGACGGTCAGCACAATCTATCCTT
Organism: Lymantria dispar; assembly: GCA_032191425.1. Lineage (NCBI taxonomy): Eukaryota > Metazoa > Arthropoda > Insecta > Lepidoptera > Erebidae > Lymantria > Lymantria dispar. Next base: position 16,262,651 of record CM063465.1, on the reverse strand, counting down.
ATCTTGCATAGACTACTGTCAGTCGTCATATCTGCACTCATTGCCTCCGTACGCATGTCCTCGTTCACATAAGCCATCTATCTTTTTGGATTGATTCTTACGTCTAACTACAATTATATCGATAACACTCCTTCACATGCCTTTCCTCATCTCTTTTTAAAATAGATCCATACAAAGACAATTTCGCGGTCCTAATCTTCTCTATCACTGGCACCACTTTCAGGCTTCTCTTAATATATGCATTTCTTCTATAATCTTGTTATCCTACACATCCATCTTAACATACGCAACTCAGTATAATGCACTCGTCTTTTAGTCAATGGCCAATATTCAGTTCCATAATTTTTTTCTCAAACAGTTTTTTTTTTTTTTTTTTATTGCAAACGGTGGCAAACGAGCAAACAGTACACCTGATGGTAAGTGTTGCTGCCGCTCATGGACCTCTGCAAGGCCGCTGCCTACCGCGAAGAAATTTGAAGGGAGTGTGTATGCGTGCATTGAGGCTCGGCGATACCAAGAGCACCACCAAAACCCTCCACACGCAAACACCCTCAGAAAATTGGGCTTCCGGCTCTCTCGCTCACCGAATGAAGCGCAGTAACAAATCGCTACTACTCAGACGTCGATTTTCTGCGAGAGTGTGGTACTGCTCCGGACGGACCAGCCCGCGGCTGTAGACAGATAACTGTCGACAGTGTGGTCCTACCACTCCAATAAAAATATTTAGGATGTTCTGCTTCTCTTTTGGACTATGAAGCTTCTTGTTAATTTAATATCTTACTTAAAGGCGTCTTATAAATTTAGTCGTTAATTATAACAGTTGTTACTTATCCTAGGTGGTAAGGGTAGATCTTTTCGGGATTTTCGACAACCATAAAAAAAAAAATATCCAACTGAATCTCTTGCTGGTTCTTCTCAGTGGAATTCATTCTATCTTAATAGATAGTAATACCAACGTATTGCTATCTGTTTATTGGATTAATTTAAGATTTACATCAATAATAGTAAAGTGCTTCTGCAAGATTTATACGTAGTATAGATTTATACGTTGAATTTGAAGCAAGCAATATTTGAGTTGATACTTATATACCTATACGTATTTTCAGCTGGTGTTAATTATTACGCACTGTCATGGATTTCAAGTGTTTGTTTCAAGGCGTCTGTTTTAACGTGTTTAGTTTCGAGAACTATGCGTTGTTGATAGACAATTATTTAGAGAGAAAGTTATTTTGTTATATATGATGGCTTAGTTAGAGTTAACCACTAAAGCTAGTGGTTAATTCGTGATCTGGTGCCACTTGCGGGATCTGGTCCAGCCATAATCTTCTCATTATATTTGTAATTATTATTATATTTGTGAATTGTATTCTATAATATTTTGAAAGCCATCACACTGGAGCTATTTATTAATAAGCATGTTCTTATATGTAATTTTATTTAAGTGAAATTAGGAAATAAATAAAAAATAGACAATAATAATAATAATAATAACCTCCAACCCCATAAACAGTTATTAGATACCATCATCACACAATAGTTTTACACCTACCGTTGGCAGTCCGCGTGTGTTATGTGCAGACGTGGAGTGTCATCGGTAGATGTCTCATCCCATTTTTACATTAAATTTCTCCAAAGGCCTCTGCGTGTTGGATCCATATCCCCATGTAAGCCTTTCAAAGGACCGGGTATCTTCCCTTGGGGATAGCCGTGAATCGGAGATAATAATAATATCTTTATTAATCTCTATGAGTTTCTTGCTGGATCTTTTCAGTGCGGTTGCGTTCCAAATCGGTGTTAATTTTAAGAAAAATGTGAAAAAAATAAAACGACAATATTCAAGGTCCCCCCGCGGGGTTTATACATAATAGATTATTTGAATATGAACAGATTCATGGTCATCATCTTGGCTTGTATACGTTCCACTGCTAGGCTTGAGCCTTCTCCACAATAGGAGGGAAATTGACTTTACTATGCCATGCTGGTCAGACAGGTTAGTATGAGGTTTTGCTTCGAGTTTACCTTTTCTTGCATAGATGTTATATGCTTATTATATTCCTTAGTCATCTATTACGACATCCACGGGCAAGATCGGGAGAGGTGAATAGGAATGCAAACGATACATCGATGTTTAAAACATTGATGTTTCAATAAAAAAACATCGATGTTTGCCACCGATGTTCACTATTGTAAAACATCGATGTTATTTTATACGATGTTTTGACATCGATCTTTTGCTTGCATTATTTAAAATGTACGTTTCATGTAAAAAATATGCTTGATTTAGCTAAACAAAGCTCATCACACAGATTTCTAAAAAATATCGATGTTTTCAGGGCGATGTTTTCTGTATCAATGTTTGATATCAAACAGCGATGTATCGATTTATCGATATCTGCATCCCTAGTGGCGAATTGTATTCTTATTAGGTCACTACATCGACATGAACAGATTGGTGATTTAAAAATTTAAAGCAGAGTTGGACATATATAGCATACGTATAAACAATTGTATGATCTATAACTTTTACACGACCTGTTTTATGATAACACTTAAAAGAAATTCAGAAAACCAATATATTTCGACCTTTGACCTTGAATATATTTTTATGGCAGACGTAGGGCGGTGACCTTTGGCTTTTATTCATAAAAATATATTCCAGCTCCGAACGAAATATTATAAGCTTATCACTGCTTTTGATCTCCATTGATAAGAATAATATGATATAATTTGAAGCACTGCGGGCCTAAAAAAATTCTATTAAGTATCCTGAACGAACAATATGGCGTGGGAATAAAAATTATCTATTTCTATATATTGTTGGTGTCATAATCTCCACTTGTGTTTTCGCGACTATGAAACAGAAACTATACACAAAAGAATTACACATTCTTATTAATATTATAAATGCGAAATTAAGTTTGTTTATTACGCTTTCACGCTTAAACCACCTAACTGATTTCAAAAATTCTTCAATAATGGAAAGCTATAATATCAGGGAGTAACATAGGTTATATTTTATCCTGGTATTCTCACGGGAACGAGAACTACGCGGGTAAGGCGAATGAAACCGAAGCGAGCGAAGCGAGCGAGTTGCTAGTTTTAAATACTACGAGTGATAGGACCACACTGTCGACAGTTATCTGTCTACAGCCGTGGGCCGGTCCGTCCGGGGCAGTACCATGCTCTCGCAGAAAATCGACGTCTGAGTAGTAGCAATTTGTTACTGCGCTTCGTTCGGTGAGCGAGAGAGCCGGAAGCCCAACTTTCTGAGGGTGATTGCGTGTGGAGGGTTTTGGTGGTGCCCTTGGTATCACCGAGCCTCAATGCACGCATTCACACTCCCTTCACTTTCTTCGCGGTAGGCAACGGCCTTATAAAGGTCCATGAGCGGCAGCAACACTTACCATTAGGTGTACTGTTTGCTCGTTTGCCACCGTTTGCAATAAAAAAAAAAATAATAAAATAAAACTATTGTCATGCTACAAACGCATAAACGCTGCAAAGTGTTAGAAACGTCGAGCAATCAAATACAAACGCGATAAAAATCGTAAATAAGTTATATTTAAAACTAGCAACCCGCCCTCGCTTCGATTCGGTTTTATTGGCCTTACCCGCGTGGTTTCCAATCCCGTGGGAATACTGGGATGAAATATAGCCTATATTAATCCCTGATATTGTAGCTTTCCCTTGGTGAAATAGTTTTTGAAATCAGTCTAGCCGTTTTGAAGATTACCCGACACAGAGAGACAAAAAAATATAAAGTGATTTTTTTTTAGGCTTAAGTATAGTTCGGGCCAACCACTGATGACAAGTCACATCTGCTCCGGTGGTCGGCCCAACAACGAGGTGACGTGGGTACGGGTGGGTTATGGGCCCGCGCGCCGTCCTTTCATCACGCCGGACGGACTGGACAGCGCGTGCACTTTATGGTAAGTGCCCACCCATAAATAATAAAAAAAGGCATATGTATAGTACGGGCCGACCACTGACGACAAGTCACCCTGCTCCTGTGGTCGGCCAAGCGACGAAGGTGACGTGGGTACGGGCGGGTTTTGGGCCCGCGCGCCGTCCTTTCGTCGCCCCGGACGGAATGGGCCGCGTGCGCCCTTTTCATAACCCACCCATAAAAAAAGGCATATGTATGCAAATAACCGTGTGAGCATAAAAAAGGCTATTATTTTGACATTACAACAGACAAACACTCACAATTTTATTTATTGGTATAGATATGCACGTAAGTTATAGACGGCAAAAATAATACAATAATATCTCTATTGTCTGTAATAATCTCTCATTCTAATTTATGCTACTGATCCTTGAAGGAGGTCATCATAATCATTATGAGGCGGCGGATCGCCTGCGCGAGGAGCGCAGCCTCGATGAGGAGATCCGCCGCCGGCGACCTGGGCGGCGTAGGCGCAACTATCTGCGCCTCATGCCGCCCTAGCCGAGGCCGCGGGTGACGTGACCGGGGATTAGTCCGTCACCCGCCGAGAGGCCGACTGCGTGAGGAAAGACCGACGTCCTCCCCGAGGGGGGGGGACGTCGGTCGATGGGAGGGTACTCCAATTAGGGGTATTCCGTCGGGCCGACCACTGACGACAAGTTAACGCTGCTCCAGTGGTCGGCCCAACGACGAAGGCGACGTGGTTTTTGGGTGGGTCGCGGGAGTTGCGTGCTTAAGCTCCTCTGTCGCCCCGGACGGAGTGGTGCGGAGGCGCGCCTACCGCGACCCACCCACAAAAAAAAAATCATAATCATTATCATCATCATCACAGCTCATATATGTCCCACTGCTGGGTTCTAGCCTCCTCCACAATAGGAGGGATATTTATCTATTTTAACCACGCTCGTCAGACAGGTTGGTATAGAGTTATATCTATTTTAAAATGTCTTTGTCTTGCATAAATGTTATCTGCGTATTATAATCCCTTGCTCGTCTTATACGATACCCACAGGCAAGAAAGGGGGTGATGTATTGTATTCTTACTCCATCAACACACAAAATTATGTTAATTAATTAGTTATAGACACGTGTCCGCTATATCAAAACGTAACCGAAAACGGTTACATGGCTCTAACGTATCGTATCGGTATTTATATAACTAATCATGGCTATCAGTTATCTAGCTACAAACAACTGACAACGACGCGACGTTGTCAACTAACAATAGCACAACAATTATTGTTTAGGTGCCGTAATTCTTGTTTCGCTACGTTGATAACCGAATGATCGCCAATAAGCCTAATAACGAAAATAATTATGCTATCTCTCTCTTTCTATGTGATTCCTGACGTGCAAAACAGAGAGGGGGTGGCTATTGGCCTGCAGCTTAATAATAAGCAACATTTCACGAATATTGATAAAAGCGAGAGACGCTCTTACTTATATTAGCGTAAGACTTTACTCTCATATACTTTGGTAATATAAACAATTTAATTCGATGTTTACAAAATTTCGTCACTAAATTCATTTAATTAAATATTTGCCACATTTCATAATGAATCAACATATCAATCCAGATAAGTCCAATTAGTAAGCTCAGGTCTCTTCCATAATAAGAGGGAAATTGACCTACTATACCGCACTGGTCAGATGTGTTAGTATTTATTTCGAGTTTGCCTTCTTTTGCTTAGTTATTTTTTTGCATATTACATCCCTTTGTTGTGTGGTGCCGGCTTGAGAATAGTACCACCCCCTCTCTTCCTGTGGGTATCGTCAAGGCGACTAAGGGATTTTTACCACAGAACGGGCAGCAGCGTTATTCTGTGTACTCCAACTTACTGTGGTCACCAATCCGTCTGGCAAGCGTGGTGATTATGCCAAGTCCCCCCAAGACCTGTAATAGGTTCACTTCGGGAGACCCGTACCCAGCAATGGGACACTTTATGGGTTGATATGATGATTTCTTTGTGGTGACGGAGTAAGAATACACTTCATCACTCCCTATCTTGCCTGTAAGAGATATAATATGCACATAACATCTGTGCAAGAGAAGGAAAATTCGAAATGAAACCCTATACCAACATGTCTGACCAGCATGGTATAGTAGGTCAAATTTCCTCCCATTTTGGAGGAGGCCCGAGCCCAACAATGGGACGTATGTGGGCTGCAATGATGATGAAGATGAATGATGATGATGATGCTGACAATATCCCTTAATTGTCTTTTATGACACTTATGGGCACGAGAGACGATGGTGAATTGTATTCATGTTCCATCTCCAAACGGACGATGATTAATTCATTAGTTTTATTAAATTTTATCAATAGGTTTGACATTGATATGTAGTATAAAATGTCGATATTAAATTCAAGATTAATGAGCAGTAGTTTATTGTGCTATAGGGCCAAGATAAATGATGTTTTGTTGACCTCCTTCCGTTGTCAACTAACTTCCTCGTACAAATTTCAAGTGTATAATGAATAATGGACCTTGTCAAATTTTTGTTAATATAATAAAATAATATCTGGTTGGCCGAACTTTGCTCGGTACATTTCGATTATTTTATTTTTGGCGAACTTATTTAGATATTTATTAATAAAAAATAAAAAAGATAAAATAATGAAAAAAATATCAAAAATTACAAAAACAGAATAACAATAACATCGAGATTCGATCTCACGCTGTTTGAATGCGACTGGACCAACTTCCCAACTTAGCTATTGTCACTCTTGACGGCGACGGCTAAATTTAAATTCCTATTCTATTGACATTTTATGTAATGGCATAAAATGTCAATGTCAATCAATACAATGGTATTGATTAGCTAAAAACACCGACGAATCAACATTTTCTGTAAATAAAACCTAGCTAGATCGATTTTTTGGCCCCGAGACCTCTAGTATGCTAAAATTCACGAAAACTGTTGGCGCCGTTTATAAGATTCTGAATATATATATATATATACAAAATAATATATATATATACAAGCATTGCTCGTTTAAAGATATAAGATTACGTATTTTTTGAGGTTTTAAATTCGTCAGTTCAGTGATATAAACAAGTAGCATAGGGTTTATGATATTGAGACATCGCGCCAGTGATTTCGATTTCCACGTAGGACATCACCTTGAGTGGTCCACAAATCATTATTCTCTTCTTCTCTTGTGTGGCACGCTAATCGACGATGCGCGCCACACACTGGAAGTCTGCCCCGCCTGGGGGCCTCAGCGCCACGTCCTGTCAACGGAACTGGGAATAACAGACCTGTCGTTGCCGACAATCATCTCCAAGATGCTCGGCAGTGACAGCTGTTGATCGTGGATGGTCTCCTTCTGTGAGGCTGTCATGACAAGGAAGGAAGGTCCGCGGAGCCAGCACGCGAGGCGCTTGCGTCCGCTGACTCCCTCCGCTGGCGACGACCAGGGAGTAGGAGACGCCGCTATGCGCTCCTCCTCCCACCGCCCTGAATAATGACAGGAGATGGCCAGACGGCCAAGCGTTCGGGTGTCGGGGATAAAATGTCACCAGATCATCTCTCCGGTACCCTGTAAAAGCGCGGCAGGGGCCGCTGTGGTTTTAGTGGGTATTTCGGTCACTTCTATAGCCGGCGAGTCCCACACACACTACCCTGTCTGTAACCGGCGGGGGATAGTGCGTAAATTCATTTCTACAGCGTGAAAAAAAAAGGACAGTTTTCGCCTTCATCGGAGCACGTTCGCCGGGCGCAGTCCACTGTTCTGACTGTTCCTTGGTCTCTGGTGTATACCAGTGAATCCACGTTTCGTCGACGGTCACAAGACGACCTGGAAACTCTTTCGGATTGCGCTTAAACAGTATCAAACACTGCTCTGAAGTGGTCTGACGGATGCGCTTGTTATCCGGAATGTGCGAGCGCGGCAGCCATCGAACTAAAAGCTTTCTCATGCCCAATAGGCGATGGGTATAGGATATACCCACACGATATTTAGAGATGTCTACTGTCTTAGCTATCTCGCGTACCTTCAATCGGCTGTCTGTCAATACGAGATCATGGACTTTTGTCACGTTATTCTCTGTGGTACCCGTTTTTGGAGCACCTGGGTGTGGCTCATCAAAAACTGAAGTGCGACCACGTTAAAACTCGTTAAACCAATTTTTGACGGTCGCTATTGTAGGAGAGGAGTCACTGTACACAGCATCCAAGCACTCTTTGATATCGCTGCGCGATTTCCTTTCCACAAATAAGAATCGAATCACCGACCGATATTGCTCTTTTTCAATTTTTGCAAAAGTCGCGTACACGCCGGCTTTCATACACAATCAAAACAAAACTACAAATCCAAGATAGCTGAAATTTTGACAGTAGCCGTCACGAGAATGTACTATACGATAGTAATTTTTCTTACGACAGTAGCGCCATCAGGCGGTGAGGCTATGTACTTATCGGAGTGCTGTCGTATTTTGAAGACTTGAAAATTTAATTCGAATTCAAGATTCTGTTAAGAGCAGTACTCTCACACCTTCTTAGGTGGAACTAAACATTTTCTGGCAATATGTGGATGTTTTGATATTGCTTCTTCGGGAATAAACGGTGAATCTATGGCATAGCTAGTCTCAGTATAAAACTTTAAATTTCCTGTATAGAATTTCTCCAATAATCCTTAAAAATCTAGAAAATCTACGTAAAGATTAAACAGTATATAAAAGAAAAATGATCTACGATTGAAAGCCTGAACCTCCTAGCCGTATTATAATATTTATCCTACTGGACGAATGATACAAGTTTCCTATAATATAATTCAGGTTTGAGCCAAAACAACAAGCCAGTCATTTTCTGCAATTGTAATCGATATTCCAAATTCTCGAAATTCTTAATAAGCCTGGCATGTAGATTTCGTTCTTTTGTGATTAATGATAATGATTTAGTCCTCTATTATACGAGGCTATAAATTACGGTGACATAATGTAAATCTGAAATACTTATTTGACTTAAGTCTACTTCAATTTTGCGCCAGGCGTTGAGAGCTTATTTCTTCATAACGAATAATATATGTTGTCGGTGTTCTCTAATACAGATAGGTTGTCTATATTAGCAAGGTAATTCAATAAAGTAATAATGTTCATATTGGAGTATTTTTATAATGTTGTCGTATTCAAATTAATACGACAACATTAGGTATTTAGCAGATTTTTTTTCTGGGTTGGGCTATGGTCAGCGCACCCGCCGCGGTGCTGCCCGACCCCGTCCAGGGCGACAGAGGGGCGGCACGCAGCCTCATAACCTACCGCAGACCGTCGCCTTCGTCGTTGGGCCGGCTACCGGTATCGAGTTCCTTGTCCTCCATGTTCGACCCGACGGAATACCCTGCGAGGTATACTTTGAACGTCCAGTGCGTCGATCGCCGGCGCGCGGCCTCTGCGCCGCCATCCATTTAGCGGATAAACATATTTGGCTTCAAAAAAGCTCTTTTCACCATCATTATCACAGCTCATACACGTCCTACTGCTGAATTCAAGCCACCTCTATAATATGAAGGAAATTGATCTATTATATCGCTCTAGTCAAACGGGTTGGTATAGGATTTTATTTCGATTTCACCTTCTCTTGCATATATTATCTAATGATTTCTGATATTTATACAAGTATTACACGTTGTATATAAAACTATTTTTTCGGTTTTTATTGCGTTTGTATTTGATTTTTAATTGCCTGATACTTCAAACACTTTACAGCGTTCATGGTCACGGATGGACCAAGATGTTTTACGTCCAACAAGTCATCTTTATTATAGAGTAGCGATATTACAGACTAATTCTAGATAAAAATGCGTAGACGGAAGATATTATCTGTATATTCCTTAAGTCGTCTTTTACGATACGCGTCAGTGCGTAACAAAGGGGGTAATTAATTGTATTCTTACTTAGTCACCAAACGGAACGACTCTCTCTTTTAGATATATTTTAAGACTAGCAACCCGCCCTCGCTTCGCTTCGGTTATAGGTTATAGTCGTTTTACCCGCGTAGTTCCCGTTCCCGTGGGAATACCGGTATAAAATATAGCCTAGTTTACGCCCTGATATTATAGCTTTCCATTGGTGAAAGAATTTTTGAAATCGGTCCAGCCGTTTTGAAGATTACCCGGAACAAACAGACAGACAGACAGACAAAAATTTTTTAATTGCTATTTTAGTCATAGGTGTCGTGCAAATAACCGTGTGAGCATGAAAAAAGCCTATTATTTTGACATTACAAACAGACACTCCAATGTTATTTATTGGTATAGATACCTAAAATAATAGTGTTTTTTTAATATTAACTCAAACTAAGAAATCTGGATTACTACTGGATACTTCTAGAAATATTTCTTCTACTTCTCCTTAAAATAATGAATACTATATGTAACTATCCCTTTCACTCTTGTGAGAGTCGTTAAAACTCGCTGAGGGATTACCAGGAAGAAGGATTGTAATATTTGAATTTTTTTAAATGTTAGTTTCTGACTTAAGTAAAGCCAATATACTGGGTGAGCGTATAAGTACTAACATATTAAAAATAAGTGAAGTTTTTGCAAGTAAAGGAATTATGAACCCACATATAGACACTTGTTTTTTTGTGGTATTTTTTTTGGGGTTGGGTTACAGTCAGCGCACTCCTCGCACCACTCCGTCCGGGGCGACAGAGGGACGTAAGCACGCACACCCATAACCCACCCGTGACACGTCGCCTTCGTCGTTGGGTCGACCACCGGAACAGGGTGACTTGATGTCAGTGGTCGGCCCGGGTACCCTCCCATCGACCGACGTCCCCCCCTCGAGGAGGACGTCAGTCTTTTCTCACGCGGTCGGCCTCTTGGCGGGAGACGGACTAATTCCCTGGTCGCGTCACCCGCGGCCTCAGCTAGGGCGTCATGAGGCGCAGGTAGACAACTTTTTTTGTGGTATGCTGTAGCGTGGATACAGCTCATCCATTCCGTTCGGAGCAACGAAAGGGTCATTGAAATCCGTAGAAACCTATAATAGCCATTAAAGTACAGGTACCGGTGCCGCTGGTACCCTGAATAGGCTGAAAGGGAAAACTGTCAGTTGTGGAGTTCTATGCTGTACGTCCGTCATACGGAATGACTGGGCTGAGCAGGGTTGTAACGTAGCAAATAAAAAAAAAATCACACGTGGTAGAAGTGACTTGTACAAGCTTTGTACTATACACGAGCACAAACACGTATTAATACACGTATAAGACTAAAGTCCAAGCAAGCAAAGCATTATCAGCCTGTGAGAAAGTCTATGATCTATCATCATTTCGGCTCATATACGTCCCACTGTTGGGCTCCAGCCTCCTCTAAATTCGAGGGAAATTGACCTACTATACCATGCTGGTCAGACGAGTTGGTATAGAGTTATAATTCGAGGTTTCCTTCTCTTGCACAGATTTTATATGCAAATTTACTTCCTTAGACGTCTCTTACGAAACCCACGGGCAAGAAAGGGGACGGTGAATTGTATTCTTAATCAGTCACCACATGGAAAATTTATATTCTACTATACTATTTCCATTTCTTTATTTTCTCGATGACAGCTCATGTGGAAACTTGAACGAGCGTCTTTTTTACATTATGTATACATTATTTTAAAAAAATATGATGCTTACGCGCGTACAAGGTCATAGCAGAGTCGGAGAAACTGATAGGGATGGAGCTATCGATAAACGTAACACGATAAGAGACCCGATATTTTTTTACAAAGTGTAAGAAACTAAACTATTGCCGGACTAATAACTAATATTACATTTCATTACAAAATGTAATTATATTATGTTAATTGTTCATTTATTTATTTTAATCAAAATCTGATGAATCGCCACTATCACTCGATGAGCTCTCCTCAACATTTATTATAAGTTCCTGTATTTCTATATTATCTAATACCACATGAATTTCCCAATCCGACGCTATAATGTTTTGGGTTCTTCTCACAATTTTTTCCAGTGTTCGGCGGTTACTTCCGCACATGCATTTTTTAATAAATCTAACATCTTGTTTGCCGTAAAAGGGGGATGGGTATTGTTTAGAGTGGCGTGTCTTTTGATTTGTGCCCATATTAGTTCTATAGCATTGTACTGGCAATGATACGGCGGAAGTCGAAGAACCCAATGACCACATTCGGCAGCTATTTCGTCGGTGATATATCTTTTAGGGAGGCTTTTTTTAGATTTTAAAATATTCACTAATTGTACTTTTAATAAAGTATCATCCACATTTTCGCCATGACGTTTGAGCCAGTCAATTATCTCTTGTTTTTTATTGGCCTGCGTCGGCATTTTATCAATTTGTCTAGAGTGATATGTAGCGTTGTCCATAATAATTATCGACGGTTCTTCCAGAGATTGCACCATTTCTTTGAACCATCCTTCGTAAATCTCCGCGTTCATTTCTTCGTGGTAGTCCACTGTTTTCTTGGATTTAAAGGCCAGTAAAGCATCTGACACGAATCCTTTCGTAGACCCTGCATGACATATGATAAGGCGTTCACCTTTTCCCATTGGCACTGAACTAGTGGAAGCGGCGGTGTCGTCAGTCCAGTTCTTCGATACTGTGTGGTTTGCATTTAACCAAGTCTCGTCAGTGAAAATAACATTTGACCAATCTGATATCTTTTTGACTTCGCTCAAAAATTCGCAGCGAGTCATAGCAACGTCGTGACGCTCCATCAATATTTTACGTTTGTCCGATTTTTTATAAGAAAATCCAATTTCTTTCAAAACTAAGCTTAATGAAGATTTTTGGCCATGGAACAAACCACGTTCACGTAAAGAAACAACAAGTTTTTGATGTGAAACATCTATAGGTGAGGGTGACCGCGATCGTCGCGTGGCGTTTAATGCCACGCTTCGCGGTCCGCTCTTAATTACCTACAAAATAAATATCTGGACACATATCTACATTTTTGTTACAAAACCATGGTGCGATTTAACATTTTGTACAACGCCATCTAGTGAACTCAAAGTAAATTGTTACCTATAATGTATTCTAATGAAAGTAAATGTTTATTGAATAAAAAACATCATTTTCTGGAAAAGAATCGTAACTTTATTTTTCTTAATACTTTATGCTATATTAATACCTGTCGTAATATGTTCTTTTATGCGTATGTACTTGTTCTATAAAATAATGTACCTATAATTTTCTAACTTCCTAACATAAGTATACCATACCTACCTTATTTTCACGTACGAAAACTGGACAACCGCTTTTCATAGGCTTTGTATTAGTTTCAGCTGTATATTTATATGTTACCGACTCCTAGGAATTGTATTTTGACCCACTTTAAAGAGTTAGATTTCATTTAAAATTTGTAGACTTAACGAGGTACCCAATGACGATAAAATAATTTAGATAGCTTGTCTTATTATCATCATAGGATTAGAGATTTCTTTATAAAATATATTTTGTAGTTGACATTTAGACTAGGCTCGATAGATGTCGCTAATTCGATCTTCTAATTTCTACATGGCACTTTTTCATGTATTTGACCCATTTAAACTCAATTTTTACCCAATCGGTTAGATTTCATTCAAACGCTATAGACTTATCAAGTAGACATGCACGAAACAGTGCTTCGCGAAGTAATGTGATATGGCATTATATTCCTGCCGAGTAATTTTACGTTTTACCATCACTTCAAACATCGCACTTATAGTTCTTTATAGTTCCTCCCAGACTTGGTAAAAAAAAGCTCATCCCAAACAATCCCGCGATCGCGATCTGATAGGCTCTATGACAAGTACTCGATTCTTCGAAAACGATTCAATCTCAGTAAAGATCGTTACTTTTCAATTGATACCGATTATTGTTCATGCGATACTAGTACTCATTATAGAATGTTACTTTCTCTCAAACTTACCAAAAAAAACGCTCATCACAAACAATCCCGTCAAGAACGTATCCGATAGGCTCTCTAAAAAGTATTCGATGCTTCGAAAATGATTCAATATCAGTAAGTATCGATACTTTTCAATTGATACTTATTACTGTTCCTTCGATACTAGTACTCATTATAGAATATTACTTTCTCTCAAACTTACCAAAGAAAAAAAGCTCATCACAAACAATCCCGGCAAGACATTATCCGATAGGCTCTATGAAAAGTACTCAATGCTTTCAAAACGATTCGATTGTTAAGTATCGATACTTTTCAATTGATACTGATTATTGTCCTTCGATACTAGTACTTAGTGGCTCGATAGATGTCGCTATTTTTATTTCCTAGATCACACTTTCTTAGCCGATCCCTTTGAACTACGTACAAGTGTGTGAGGGAAAAAGAGCGATGCGGCTCTGCGGCGGATTAATTTTATTGCTGTGTAATATTTCGAATAATAATCGAAATCGTATTATTTTAGTCTATCCGGTAGTAATGTTAGGTAAAATGTAAAAAAGTGACCATATGTAAGTGCCCCCGCGGGGTTTATGCATAATAAAGTATTTGAATTTGAATTTGAATACTTCTTGCCATATTAGTTCTGTCGTAATCTATTCTTTTATGCATATAAACTTGTACAAATAATTTCGATGTTTCACATCTGCCAGGCGTCCTGAGCGACGGCTCACTTTTTTTAAGTGTTGGAATTTTTTTGCGCAAGTAATAGTCATATATATGACGACGAATAGCGTCAGCGTCGAAGTTGTCAACCGATGTCACACGACGTGGTTGGCGTTTCTTCTTCGGCGTACGAAGCTTATTTGCTTGCATGCTGCTTGTATCGTAAGCTTCGGTAGTAATTTTTGAAACAGTAGGTCCACTAATTCCTAATGCGGCCGCAACACGCTCTCGCACTTGCGACAGTGGTAATAGCGGGCCACCATTTTGATATTCTGCTTCAAAGTAATTACGAATCTTGATCACCAGTTCTCTCGCCTGACTTTTCAGAACAGATCCTTTAGGCATTTTGATATTTGACAGCTGGGCAGCAATCAATACGGAGGAACACAAAATACACAACGTAACGTATGGATAATGTGAAAAAACTCGGCGAACAGAAATGTTATGACCATATAGCACGACCGTCTTGTTGCGAGTGACAGATTAAAACAAATACAAAATGGCGGTGGGTCATTGAGTGTTCCCAGCTTGAAAAAAAAAATTTGAATGTTTTTGTTGAATTTGTCTTTGTTCAAAACATATATGCGATCGATATCATTACTTATTTGGTCACAACACTACAACTATCAAATTAGAACTGTCATCGAGAAAATAAAGAAATGGAAATAGTATAGTGGTGGCCGTGTGGTCGAAATTCGGTCATAATTCATTTTAATTAATTTTTCTGCTACACAATTTTCTTTAATTTTATTTATGTATAATTGTAAATTGAGCAAGCTGTATTTTGCTAATAACTAATATATAAGCACAAATCTCTATTAGACATTGTCATCATAATTATGATTGTTTGACATTCAGTTCGACCAGAAATTTTAACCGTAAACAAAAGTGTATAAGCGTTGCTACGCAACACACTCATACACACGTGTGTGAATGTGTGTAGCGATTGCGTTGTAGTGTACGTATGCCTTTTTTAATGAATTTAATGCATTTCTAATCCATTATTATATAAAATTTTTCAGTTTTATGCACTTCTCCTCATTATATACTTCAACTGTGCCAAATTTCATACTTGTCCATCCACGTAATTTTCGTAAAAAGTGGTACAAAGTTTTTGCTTCACGTATTTATATTTAGATATATGTATGTTCTATAAAGTATGTGAATTAAATATTTATTTAGTGTAAAAGTCGAACCTACGAGCTTCTATAAGTGATGTTAGTATTTAAATTACAAAGCTATCTTTTCAATCGTATCTTTAGCGTTCGTAGCTTATGAATAAAACTCTTTAAAGCAAGGCAAAACGAAGTTAATCCCGTACCAGAATATTTAAAGTACTTACCTCAATTTTGGGACAAAAGAGTTGGGGTTCTTTAGCAAGTTTGGGTTTATTCTGTATTTTGTTGTTACTCTTTTAACATTCAGCATTTCAATATTGTGCTAATTTTATTATAATTAAGGATAAAGATTTTAAATATATATAAATAATATAAAGTTTCTACTGTACTTAAATTAAATACCCGTTGGTTTTTTAATTATACCTGTCTTCTAATTATTCAGACTAATTTCCAAGAGGACTAAGTCGAAACTTCGACTGACAACTACTGTTATAAAGAGTAAATATCTGGTTGACCGAGTTTCGCTCGGAATATTTTTGTTGTATTTTTATCGAATTTATTTAGATATATATAAATAAAAAATAAAAATTAAATAATGAAAAAAATATCAAAAATTACAAAAAGAGAATAACAATAACACCGAGATTCGATCCGACGCTGTTTGAATGCCAAAACAAAACAAAAAGAAAACTGGACAATTTCCCAACTGAGCTATCGCCGCTCTTGACGTTGACGGCGAAATTTGAATCCATATTCTATTGACATTTTATGTCATTGTAGTGATTAGCTAAAAACACCGACAAAACAACATTTTCTATAAATACAACATAGCTAGATCGATTTTTTGGCCCCAAAACCTGTAGTATGCCAAATTTCATCAAAATCGTTGCAGCCGTTTTCGGAGTGTCTGTTTGTAATGTCAAAATAATAGGCTTTTTTCATGCTCACACGGTTATTTGCACGACACCTATGTCTAAAATAGCAATTAAAAAATTTTTGGCTGTCTGTCTGTCTGTCTGTTTGTTCCGGGTAATCTTCAAAACGGCTGGACCGATTTCAAAAATTCTTTCACCAATGGAAAGCTATAATATCAGGGCGTAAACTAGGCTATATTTTATCCCGGTATTCCCACGGGAACGGGAACTACGCGGGTAAAACGACTATAACCTATAACCGAAGCGAAGCGAGGGCGGATTGCTAGTATATATATATATACAAGAATTGCCCGTTTACGATTATGATATTATTACGATTGCCTTTGAAAATTAAATGTCATTGATACGGAAAATATTGTGCTTAACAGGTAGTTATTGACACGCTTTTATCAGCTTAATACGTATGTTAGTGTGTAACAGAAACTTTGAACTTGATTTTGATCGCCTTCGAAACATCGCAGTGATAAAATTTGTCACATTTATCCTTACCAGGATTACCAGGCGTGTCTGATATGTGGTATCTATGCGCCGTGACTAAGAAGGAAAACTACCATGGCAAGAAGGAAAACTACATGGCAATTTCATCAAAGCAACGTATTTATTTCTTGCAAAATAAAGTTTTATTTAAAAGAGCACATGAGAGCACATTGTGTACATGAGCACTGAACTACTCCTAAACGGCTGGACCGATGTTGATGAAATTTTTTGTGTGTAATCAAGGGGATTCGAGGATGGTATAGATTCACAATTGGACTCGGTAGGTGGTGCTGCTGAGTTATTTGAACAGAACAACGTCTGTTGGGTCAGCTAATAAATTATAAAAACCTAACAATTTTTTTCGAAAGATTAGATTAGTATCAAATTATTATTATTCTTTCTGCCATAATAAACATATTCTCTTTTATTCTATTATTCCATGTGGTAACGGAGTAAGAATACAATTCACCCCGTGGGTGACGTAAAATACGACTAAGGCATATGATAGGCAGATAACATCTACGCACGAGAAGGCAAACTTGACATAAAATCCTATACCACCACGTCTGACCAGTTGGAGTATAGTAGGTCAGTTTTCCTCCCATTGTGGAGGAGGCTCCAGTCCAATAATGGGACTTATGTGGGCTGGGATGAAGATAATAATCCCATTTTATTCTATACTAGCTGACCCGACAGACGTTGTCATGTCTTAACTATGAATATTGAATTCGAATTGAATTAAAAAAAATGTATATTATTCTAATTCCTATATACAACATACTTATTTTCTTTCCTTATGCGTATGAAACCAATTAATGTAATGGCTCTGACGGCGGTACCAATGGCGTCAATTGCGCTCGCCGAACACAATCCAGGCCCTTAATTTTTAAACTTAAATGCCTTGCAATATTGGCATACAACGTTCATGGACCCAATACTTACAACTTAAGTTTGTACGTCTAATTGCTGGCATTTTCAAAAACGAAAATTCAACTGTAAATTAAAGAAAACTATTGTATTCTTCTTAATAACTAAGTATATCACTTGTTATATTAGTAACATGTATCTTAATTACCAAAACTCCATATTAAATTGACTTTTTATATTAGGCGTGATGGCTCTGAACTTACCTACCCTGATGTGCTACCCTAAGAAATTCAGTTTTCTTACATCATTTCTGTAAGAAATAATGAATTAATTGTTTTACATGTATTTTATTAATAAAATAACTCCAACCGAAGCAACTGTTTTAAACAATTTTCAGTTTTTTTACATCCTTCTTCTTCTTCTTAGTTAATGGCAATGAGCTACAATAATATGAGCTATTGGTGCCAGTGTCGAGTATATTGATTATTATTCACGTCTTTAGTCTTAGTCTTTCAGTCAGTCGTTAGCATGACTTAGTGCTGATATCCAAGTCATGCGTCTCAGGAAATTTGGGCAGAATGTCAAAATGCACGTAATTCACTTTTTACATCCTCTTTGACGATATATGCAGCACGCGTTCTGTCAATTCTATGTTAAACGTCATAAGGTTACATTAAAAAAGTTTATATTGTACAAAACGGTTAGATTAGAAATAATTTTATATGATGGTTAAGTATTCTTAAATTTTCTAATTTTCTGGGCAATTTTCTTATTTTTCTTTCATAAGAACCTTCTCCTGACAATTACAAATACAACAAAAAAGAATTAATGAAATTGGTCCAGCCGTTCACGCGTGATGGCGTGACCAAGGAAAACAGCGATTCATTTCTGGGGTCACGGCAGTGCCCCCGCCAAGTAGAGCAAAAAAAAAATAATAAGTCGGGCAAAACGCAACACTGCCGTAACATACTTTTCTCGAAGCCATTCAGGCCATTTTCGACCCCCCTATAACTTCGTTGTTAATAAATCTAGAAACCTGATTTTTTAGTAACCTAGCAGGCATTGTATACACATAATGTATTTCAAATTTCATTCAATTTGAACCAATAGTTTAAGAATTATAACTAGTCAAAATTTCGTAATTTTGTCACTCACTGACTGACTGACCGATCATCAATATTAAAGTGGCACTTCTAGCAGACATAGAAGCTTCAAATTTAGAATACAAATAGTGTTTAGTGTATAAATGTAGGAAAAATTATGAAACATTATAATTTTCATCCAGTTTATATATATAGATTACATATGTTAATTAGTTCAAATAGTTTTTGGCTTAATATTCATCCAACTCAAAATTTTCCCTAAGCTTACATAGAAAAGTTTACAATTTTGTTAGCCTCAATATAAGTAGACCTACGAGATTGGCAATTAGGCGCTAATTATTTCTGTCTCACGTTTGGAGTAAACTGAAGTGAAAATTTTTATAATAACTTTTTACATTATATTTTTCTGTATATGCAACAATCATTAAATGGCTTTCAAACATCTATAAATTACTATGTGAACCAAAAACTTTGTACCCTTTTTACAAAAATCGTGCAGGTGGACAAATATGAAATTTAGTACAGTGGAAAAATATATTGAGGAGGCATCAATTTTAGACAAACTTGATGAAAAATTTTTTAGATTTTAGACAACAGCTCTCGCCTTACCGAAGGAAGTTGAGTAATAAATTGCTTCTACTCAGACGTCGATTTGCTGCGCCTACCGACAATGTGGCTACAACAATGAATACTCTTTCGGGTACCAGCTATATAATGTTCATTTAACAAAATCGACATTCCATAGCAGGTTTTACATCTCCTACGGCAAAGTAAGGGGTGGCACATTTTATTATAAGCAAATATTTGGCAACGGTAGTATTCGTTATAGTGTAGTTATAGCATTAGTATAGTTATAGCATTTAATTGCGGAATATTTAATTATGTTAGCTTTTTTAGATAATTGAACAACCATGTGATAATAGAGAAAGAATACAATTCACCACCCCTCTCTGACCCGTGGTTGTCGTAAAAGACAAGTTCAATTTCCCCAAAATGGGGCGGGACGGGACTTAAGTATAGTGGAACTTATATAGGCTGTCACGAAATGATAAAATTAGATTCTTGAAAAGTAATAATCTGATATTCTTTAATAATTCAGATTTATTCAATTTTTGAATGATTACCTTTGGGGTGATGTGTTAGAAAAATGGTGAATTGTATTCGTACTTCATCACCACAAGTATTGTATTAATATAATAATACTCTCTTAAATTGATATACTAAATAGCAAAAAGATTCAGATATATAAATAAAAATAAAGGATCAAAATTTTAGACAAAATAAAACACTGAACACATTTCAAGAGTTTGAATAAACTTGGGCCTTCTGTTTTAAAATGTCTCCGAGTACAATCATAAAGTTATTAAACTAATATTATAAAAAAGAAAACTAGAAGAATTTCGAATTTGTCCGAATCCCGTTCGCTACTGTTATTGAAAGAATTTTAAGGAATCGTTAGAATAAAATAAAACTTATTCATAAAAACTGTGTTCTTTGGTTCATTTATATTTAAATGATGATGATGCCTTGTAACTAGAGAGTTTCTTAGGTTATTATAAATTTACAATATTATTTATTTACTTTATTGTACACCACATTCAATAGAAAAGTAGAAACTTATAATAATAATAATCAGTGCAATGGGCGGCCTTATCGTATAACAGTGATTTCTTCCAGGCAACCTTTGTATGGAGAAATTATTAAACAGAGAGAGAGAGAGTGGTAGATTATGGTGTAGTATTGAATATATATATTATCAATACACATAGACACATACAAATATACATAAACTTATACTTAAAATGAAAATACATATATTTAAATATAATTATAAATATATCAATATCAAATCTTACATGTTTAAACGAGCAAATCTTCTATATGTATATATATATATATATATGATATGATATATGAATTTCGGAAACGGCTCCAACGATTTTCATGAAAGTTAGCGTACTTTTTTTAATTTTTTTTATTGCAAACGGAGGCAAACGAGCAAACAGTACACCTGATGGTAAGTGTTGCTGCCGCTCATGGACCTTTTCAGGGTCGCTGCCTACCGCGAAGAAAGTGAAAGGAGTGTAAATGCGTGCATTGAGGCTCGGTGATATCAAGGGCACCACCAAAACCCTCCACACACAAACACCCTCAGAAAGTTGGGCTTCCGGCTCTCTCGCTCACCGAACGCAGCGCAGTAACAAATTGCTACTACTCAGACGTCGATTTTCTGCGAGAGTGTGGTACTACCCCGGACGGACCGGCCCTCGGCTGTAGGCAGATAACTGTCGACAGAGTGGTCCTACTACTCTAGATACTAGAGGTTGTTGAGGATAAAATGTTGTTTTGTCGGTGTTTTTAGCTAATAAATATAATTACATAAAATGTCAATAGAATAGGAATTTAAATTTCGCCGTCGCCGTCAAGAGTGACAATAGCTTCGTTGGGAAGTTGTCCAGTCGTATTCAAACAGCTTGAGATCGAATCTCGGTGTTATTTAATTTTTGATAAGTCTTTCATTATTTTTTAATTTTTTATTAATATATATCCTAAATATGTTTGTTAAAATACCATTTAGTTACAAAAAAAAATTATACCGACCTAAGCCGGTCAACCAGATATTAACAAATAAATAGAATACAAAATAACACACATAGGAAATAGGAAAATTACAGAATTTATTCAAGAAGTCGAAATAGTAAAGTTGACGTATCAAGTAATAGAAAAAACGTTAAAGTTTATGATAATGCGTTTTTAACAATAACTTAAATGTAGATAAAGTTTTAGCTTGACGCATTTCAAGCGGCAGTTCATTCCACATACGTACGGCTGTAACAGCGAAGGAGTTGGCAAAAAAGGTTGTGGAATGTAGTTGGATTTTTAGTTTTAAGTTTTTTGATGATCTTAAACATCTTTCATGCGTTTCATGTAGGAACACGAAACGATCTTTGAGATAGGAAGGTGCTTCTTAAAAAAATATTCATTTTCTTTAAAATATTAAAAATGATATAAATCTTATAACCTGAATGTTAAGTCAAGATATCTCAAATCCTCACAAAATTTAAGGATGGAAATAATATTACGAGGCAACCCGAGCCGCGATTAGGGAGCGACACTTTTAATTCAAGGTAAAATAAAGTTAATCTCATCACAATGTACTTACCATAATTTGGGTCAGAGACGAGGGCTTATAAAAAGGCGATATTCTTCATAATGTTACTTAAGTGAAAACATTTAAACGTTATGTGTAAATAAAATTTTATAAAATTACTAGTTGACCCAACAGACATTGTTCTGTTCAAATAAAGCGCCACCTACCGGGTCCAATTGTGAATCTAAACCATTCTCGAATCCCCTAGAACACACACAAAAAAATTCATCAACATCGGTCCAACCATTTAGGAGGAGTTCAGTGACATACACACGTACACAAGAAATATATATAAAAGACTAGCTGACCCAACAGACATTGTTCTGTTCAGATATTAGATCTACAACTTTGCTCCCACCGTTTTCCAAAAGATTAGTTGAAAAATATTAATCACAAATGTCAACCACTTTATTTTGACATTTGTAAATATAACCCTACTTTGATATAACTTAATTTGTGTTTGCATAATAATAAATTTTTTTAATTAAATATGTCCGAATTTAAACCGAATTCGCGTCATTTGCGGGAAGTATAGCTTTTTTATTTCAATATTAAAAAATCTGCGGCTGAGGCTCACCGGATTATTTCAGATACTTATGGTAAAACGGTTATTATTGACAGAACGTGTCGGGAATGTTTCCAACATTTTAAGAGTGGTGATTTTGCTCTCGAAGACCGGCATAGTGGTGGACGGGAAAAAGTTGTTGAAGATGCAGAATTGGAGGCGATTCTTAGTGAAGACTCGTCTCAAACTCAAGAAGAATTATCAGAATTATTGGGTATCAGTCAGCAAGCGATTTCAAAACGCCTGAAACAGTTGGGAATGATTCAGAAAGAAGGATATTGGGTACCCCACGAGTTGAAACGAAGAGATGTCGAGCGACGTTTGTTTGCTTGTGAATAGCTGCTGGAAAGGCAAATGCGAAAGGGATTTCTCCATTGTATTGTTACTGGGGAAGAACAATGGGTATATTACAATAACCCCAAGCGCAGAAAGGGGATTGCCCGGTCATACTGCTACGTCAATACCTCGGCCGCATATCCATGGCTCAAAAGTCATGCTTTGGGTTTGGTCTGACCAGCTTGGCGTAATTTATTATGAGCTTCTGAAACCGTCTGAAACTATCACAGGTGGGCGTTATAAAATGCAATTGATGCGCCTGAGCTGTGCTTTAAAAGAAAAACGGCCACAGTATAACGAGAGAAACGATAAGGTTATTTTACAGCATGATAATGCTAGACCTCACGTTGCCAAAGTGGTGAAAATATCTAGACACGTTGGAATGGGAAATTTTACCTCACCCGCCGTACTCTTCAGATGTTGCTCCGTCTGATTTTCATCTATTTCGTTCAATGGCACACAGCCTAGCCGACTAGCACTTCAGCTCGTATGAAGAAGTGAAAAATTGGATCGACTCATGTATCTTATCGAAAGATGAAGAAATTTTTCGCCGCTGCCCGAGAGATGGGCCAAAGTGGTAGCTAACTATGGACAATGCTTTGAAACTTAATGTATGTAATCGTTTTGTTGTAATAAAGCCTCAAATTAAAAAAAAATGGCGGGAGCAAAGTTGTAGACCTCTGTAAAATAAAATAAATTCTTGAAATCGATAGCAGCGCCACATACCGGGTGTAATTGTGAATCTAAACGATTCTCGAATCCCCTTGAATACACACAAAAAACTTCATCAACATCGGTTCAACCATGTAGGAGGAGTTCGGTGACATACAAACGTACAAAAGAAATTTATACATAAAGATTAGAACATTCATCCATGGTTGCTTCATCTCCGGGTTGAGAGCCCTCAGCGCTCACCCATAGTCCGCGTCAAGCTGTCAAGGCCATCTGCGGCCAACAGCTGTAACCATATCAGCATGAAAGAAGCCAATTATTTTGACATTACAAACAGACACTTCAATTGTATTTGTATAGATATAGATGTATATACTACTACTGTAATTATTTGTAATAATGTGTTAGTCAGTAATTTCGTTCCTCTCGTTAAATTATGATTAAGAATTATTCAAATATGAAGCAGTTTAGATTAGTCTTTGCTGTTTTTTAATATATTCGCTTCTAATTCCCAACAATATAATATTAAATTTACTGTCGTTATTAATATGGTAAGTAGGGAACATATTTTGCCTGACTATAGGATTTTCTTTTGAGTTTCGTTGCCTTTCATTTCAATTCATATAATCTATGGATCTACTTGACTAAGCTTGTACATCACGATTTGACGATAAATCATTCGCAATTGTTGAATTCTCGTGAGCCGCTTTTATATCGTTTGTATTATATTCACTTAAAGTTGAATGTTCTGTCGGAATATTTATTTAAATATCTGGTTGACCGAGCTTCGCTCGAAATATTTTTGTCGAATTTATTTAGATATATATTAATAAAAAATAAATAATGAAAAATATATAAAAAATTACAAAAAGAGAATAATAATAACACTGAGATTCGAACCGACGCTGTTTGAATGCCAAAAAACCAAAATTAGAACCGGTCAACTTCCCAACTGAGCTATCGTAACTCATGACGTTGACAACGAAATTTGAATTCATATGTTTTTAAAATTTAATGTCATTGTATTGTTTTGCTAAAAACACGGATAAAACAACATTTTCTGTAAATAAAACCTAGCTAGATCGATTTTTTGGACCCGAAACCTCTAGTATGCCAAGTTTCATCAAAATCGTTGGAGCCGTTTCCGAGATCCTGAATATATATATACAAAAATTGCTCGTTTAAAGATATAAGATTCATTCTTTCATTTCAGCTCATACTCGTCCCACTGTTGGGCTCCAGCCTCCTCCACTATAGGAGGGAAATTAACCTACTATACCACTTTTTAAATAAAACTACTTGATAGATTTTATCGGGCTCTAATACTTGCAGTGCCTTTTTTGATACATACCTACTCCTCATACAGGCGAATAATGCCCTATTCACTCTATTATCAGCATTGCCACATGCACGTGAATTGACACCATCGTGAAAGTCATGAGAAATCAATACAGAATTCTTGTACGTAGAGTTCTGGTGATGAAACTTATATATAAAAGTGTTAATTGACAAATTGATACATGCATACATATATTCACGTCTCTTTCCCATAGGGGTAGGCAGAGACCACTTCCCTCCACTTGCTACGATCTTGACGTACCACTTTTACCTCCTCCACATTAATTAATCTCCTCATGCATGTTCTTCGCTTTGGGGTACTTTTAACCTGGCCTTTCACACTTCCGTTCACATTCGCCCTATAAATTCTCTTTGTTAGTCTCCATTCATTAATTTTCTCTACATGACCAAACCAACTTAACATATCTTTCTCAATCCTTGTCACTACATCTACTTTTATACCAGAACTTTCCCTAATCACTAATCACAAATTGAAATAAACTTTAATGAAATATAGTTATGTAAGCTTCTTTTCGTGTGGTGACGGAGTAAGAATATAATTCACAACACCCTCTCTTGCCCGTGGGTATTGTAAAAGACGACTAAGGGAGTAAGTATATAACATCTATGTAAGAGTAGGCAAGCTCGAAACAAAAGCCTATGCCAACACGTCTGACCATTTCGTGTAATAGGTTATTTCTCCTCCTACTCAGGAGTAGGCCAGAGCCCAACGGTAGGACGTTATGAGCTGAAATCATAATGATGGTGATAAGTTATACAAGTTGGTACAAAGTGAAACTTTTCTTTAAAAAAATATTTAAAAAGTTGTAATAAAAAGAATTTTAGCAATGTGTACGTAAAATCACCCGGACCCCTCAAGATCGGCTATATTAAGATTTTTATTGGAAAACTTTTACTAATGAAATTCATATTGAATTAGGCAGTAAAATATCATTCGTATTCTTCTGTTCAAACTTAATTATATTACATAGCAAAAGAATTATTTTCATTCGACTGTGAAGAACAAAGTAGTATTATGTGTTTAACTTAGAATAATAACAATAATAATAACTTACTTTAACCTCTGGGCCAGTCGTTATCTCACCATGAGACTAACGCAAACCTCAGAGGAACATTATATGGCTCTCAAGTTATTTTGATATAAAAGAAAAAATGTATTACAAGATGTATAGGAAAGCCAATAAACCGCAGGGCAGCTTGTGGCGTGCTGAATGTGAGTGGCGACACTGCGGTCCTGAGTGCCTCAGAGAGTCGGCCAGGGCCTCATATCCAGCTCGCCTTTAGTGGCTGGCTGGAGTGGAAACCGAAGACTGCCCGCAGGATTCTCAACTCTGGCTTGCCTTAAATGGCTGATCAGAGAGGGGTCACCAGAGCTATGTATATATATAGATATGCTCGGGGGTGGAAGTGTCATTTTCAAGGGCATAACTACGGGGAAACCACTGCGACGGTGAAACCGGCGCCGCACCGCTCGACACCCCAAGCCACTTGCACCAATGTTGCCCTCCTGTTGCCCGTATGGCCTGCGTGTCCGTAGCGACCGTTTAGGGGGGCCCATTCAGTGAATTGGCGAGTCACCGTCTGCCAAAGTTCAAGACGATAAAGGTATTGAAGGCAGACGACAGTTTTTTAAATCAATAGCATTAAGTTAGATCAGTCCATCGAACCTCCAACCCCATAATCATATATTAGATACCATAATCAATAATAGTTTTACACCTACCGTTGGCAGTCCACGTGTGTTATGTGCAGACGTGGAGTGTCATCGGTAGACGTCCCATCCCATTTTTAGATTAAATTTCTTCAAAGGCCTCTGCGTGTTGGATCCATATCCCCATGTAAGCCTTTCAAAGGACCGGGTATCTTCCCTTTTTTTTTTTTTTTTGGGGTGGGCTGCGGTCGGCGCGCCTCCGCACCACTCCGTCCGGGGCGACAGAGGGGCTTAAGCACGCAACTCCCGCAACCCACCCGAACACCACGTCGCCTTCGTCGTTGGGCCGACCACTGGAGCAGGGTTACTTGTCATCAGTGGTCGGCCCGACGAAATACCCTCTACTTGGGGTACCCTCCCATCGACCGACGTCTCCCCCTCGGGGAGGACGTCGGTCTTTCCTCACGCGGTCGGCCTCTCGGCGGGTGACGGACTAATCTCCGATCACGTCACCCGCAGCCTCGGCTAGGGCGGCATTGCACGCAGGTACTCCCGCCTGCGCCGCCCCAGTCGCCGTCGGCGGGTCGCATCATCGAGGCTGTGCTCCTCGCGCTCGCGACCCGCCGCCTACTTCTGCGAGATAACTGCCTCGCAGAAGGCTGCGACCGCGTCCCAATTCCTGATGCTGCCGAGCATCTCCCTAGCGATAGTCGGCAGCGTCAGGTCTGCACCGATGATTGCGACGAGTTCACGACGCGGCTCTGCCCAAGCGGCACAGACATCGAGCGTGTGCTGGGCCGTGTCCTCGTCGCAATCGCAGTGGTGGCAGGACGGAGTTCTCTCCCTCCTAGCGACCCTGTACAGGTACTTGCCGAAGCATCCATGCCCCGTCAAGACCTGTACGAGTCGGAAGGAGAGCACTCCGTGCCGCCTTTCTAACCACTGCATCAGCACCGGCCGGAAGGCCTCCACGGTCCAAACACCGTATCGAGGCCTCTCCAGCTGGTCTGCCCAACGGGCGATGACGTCCCGGTGGGCGTCGACGCGCCAGGCGGTGAGCTCCTTCAAGGAAACAACAACCGCGCACCCCCGACACCCGCCGATACAAGTCTGCGAGCATTTCCGCCTCCAGGTCTCACGGGGAAGTCCCGGCCAGTAGGCACGCCGCCTCCGTCGCCACCGTGCGGTACCCGCGGAAGATCCTGACCGCCATACCGGGTATCTTCCCTAGGAAGATCCCGTGAACAAGGAGATACATAATAATAATAATAATATTTATTTTGCACAAATACATTACAATAAATTCATATTACATTCAAATTTGACATATATATCTTTTACACATTTACTAATCGTTGGCACCTGTACTAATGTAACCATTGTATCACAGGTGCCTGAATAGAATAATAACGTATAGAAGGATAGTGTCGTTACTTTGAGCGATCGAAAACATGAAGCGAAAAGTACTACATGCCCGCGGCCATTGCACACGTACACACGCAGATCACTATACTAATTATGAAATCAAATTTTGTTTTTATTATCACAAGTCGTCGAAATACTTTTAAAAGTAATGTTAAAACCCTTTTTATATTTTTCAAATGTACTGTGACACTATTTGCATGCACTAACCGTCATATTTATCCATTTATTTTTTAAGAGTTGTATACGTACGTGCAGTACAGTGACCTTATACATTACGGAACGGTTCCGGCGTAAGCTCCATTAGGCTCCAATTGAAATGCTTCATTTTTTGTGTACGGACTTACCTTCTATACGTTATTATTCTAAGGTGTTTAACTTATGTGTATTTATTATCATCAGGTATGCTATTTCTGCCACTAAAGGCAAGAAAATTCCAACTTCTCCATGATCCAGATTGATTTAATCCACTTTCTCCATAACTTTAATCGACTTTAGTGTCTGTTTAAATATATAGAATTACAAAGTTACATTTGCAGCTAATGGAACGGGATAAGAATATAATTGTCGCCCTCTCTTGCTTCCTTATGGGAGTCGTAAGAACCGGTTAAGGACTGCGCAGATAGCGTAGTGATTAAAATTCCGATCTACAATGCCAGTGTCAGGGGTTCGAATCCCACGCAGATTAAGACTTTGTATGATCCACAAATTGTTGTTCTGAGTCTGGATGTAATTTGTATACGTTAGTCATGTGTTTGTAAAGTCTCCCGGTAGACAAGGATTATTGCCTTGGTGCAATTTCATCATCCCTTATCTTACCCATCGGTATCTTAAAAGGCGACTAAGGTATATAAATATACATGTCACATCTGTACAAGAGAAGATTAACTTGATATAAAACTCTGTAACAATTCATCTGACCAGCGTTGTAGAGTAGGTCATTTTCCCTTCTATTATGGCGGAGGCTCAAGTCCCGTAGTGAAGCGTATGTCAGCTCTGATAAGGACGATGTTTCATACTCCATTAGCCTTATCAGCCTATATAGATATGTACTAGCAACCCGCCCTCGCTTCGCTTCGGTTTCAGTCGTCTTACCCGCATTGTTCCCGTTCCCGTGGGAATACCGCGATAAAATATAGCCTACGCTTAGAATAATAACGTATAGAAGGATAGTGTCCAATTGTCCATACGTAAGCCATCAAAAATTTGAAGCAAACAATACTACATGCGCGCAGACGATTACACACGTACACACGCACACCACTATACAAATTATGAAATCAAATTTTGTTTTTATTAACATAAATAAAAACAAAACAACAAAAATGGAAAAGCGAACTCATCATACAAAAGCACATCTTTCATAATTCAATTCATTAATGTTATTTATATTGTTATCATTGTTATTGTAATTTATTTTTATTCCTTTTCTTTTTTTCTTTTCTTTTTGTTATTTTTTCTTTCTTATATGTTTGAGGAAAGGGGTTTGCTGAAAACCAGACCTGCATAATTTCTATGCAGCACAATGCTGAGCATTCCCCTATTGTCAAAATTAATTAAATACACGTATTATAATTATTAGTTGTTATGTGACAATAAATGATATACTATTCTATTCTATTCTATTCTTTTTTTTTTTTTTTATATATTCACGCCTTTTTCCCATAGGGGTAGGCAGAGTCCACTGCCCTCCACCTGCTACGATCTTTGACATATTCAGCGTAGCAGAGCGGTTCTCTGTGGGCCACTTTTCGCCCCCGACGGAAACGAGACGTAGAGTAGAACAGACGTACACAAGAAATCTTATATACATATAAATTTCTAGCGTACGTGTGTATGTCACTGAACTCCTCCTAAACGGCTGGACCGATGTTGACGGAATTTTTTGTGTATGTTCAAGGGGATTCGAGGATGGTTTAAATTTACAATTGGATCCAGTAGCTGGCGCTATTCGGGCAGGACAATAACATAACTTGAGAACGACTTCACCGATTTCGTCCATCTTTCTTTTTAATTTTTCTTATACTTTGATGAAGGCTTTTACGGAAAAAAAAATTTAGAAAGTTGCGCAATAAATCAGAGAATTAAGGAAATCTTAACGACTAGGCATCTAGATTATTTATCCATACTTCAACTAAACATTTGGATAGATATGAATGAATTTTTGTGAATGCATTCAAGTGGGGGCCTGGATAATTTAGATTCACAAATCATCCCGGCAGATGGCGCTGCAGTCGGTCAGTTCTTATTACTGCTGTCGATTTCAAAGAGAATTCCTTTTATTTTATTTGAACGGAACAACGTCTGTTGGGTCAACTAGTACATATATGTATAAAGATATCTATACCAATAAATAAAATTGGAGTGTCTGTTTGTAATGTCAAAATAATAGCCTTTTTTCATGCTCACACGGTTATTTGCACGACACCTATGCCTAAAATACAGATTAAAAAAATTTTTGTCTGTCTGTTTGTTCCGGGTAATCTTCAAAACGGCTGGACCGATTTCAAAAATTCTTTCACCAATGGAAAGCTATAATATTAGGGCGTAAACTAGGCTATATTTTATCCCAGTATTCCCACGGGAACGGGAACTACGCGGGTAAAACGACTATAACCTATAACCGAAGCGAAGCAAGGGCGGGTTGCTAGTCATTCATTCATCATTCATTCATGGTTGCTAGTACTAATATAATATTGTAGAGTATGTTTGGTAAGGAATGAAGTGGTGTATTATATTTGATTTCCATTGCCGTACAGAAAATATGATTTATGGTTTTATTTCATAAAAGCATCATTCAGCATCCATTTCATTCAGCATCCGGGCCCATATGAGGTACTTGGGCCTGGTGCTCGACGGGCAATGGTGGTTCCGGGAGCATTTCCGCAGGCTCGCTCCGCGGCTCGTCGGCGCGGCGTCCGCCCTATCGTGGCTAATGCCGAACGTGGGCGGACCGAGCGCTACGTGCCGACGGCTGTACACGGGGGTCATCCGGTCGATGGCCCTGTACGGCGCACCGGTGTGGGCGGGGTCCTTGACCGTCCGACTTAGGGCCCTTCTGTGGCGACCACAGAGGGTCATGGCGGTCAGGGCCATCCGCGGATACCGCACGGTTGCGACGGAGGCAGCGTGCCTATTGGCCGGGACTCCCCCGTGGGACCTGGAGGCGGAAATGCTCGCCGAGTTGTATCGGCGGGTGTCGGGGGTGCGCGGGGAGGGCGGTGTGATCTCGTTAAGGGATCTCACCGCCTGGCGCGTCGACGCCCGCCGAGACGTCATTGCCCGTTGGGCAGTCCGGCTGGAGAGGCCTCGGTTCGGGGTGCGAACCGTGGAGGCCTTCCGGCCGGTGCTGATGCAGTGGTTGGAGAGGCGGCACGGGGTGCTCTCCTTCCGACTAGTGCAGGTGTTGACGGGGCACGGGAGCTTCGCCAAATACCTGCACAGGGTCGTGAGGAGGGAGAGTACACCGTCCTGCCACCACTGCGATTGCGACGAGGACACGGCGCGCCACACGCTCGAGGCCTGCGCGGCTTGGGCAGTGCAGCGCCGTGAACTCGTCGCAATCATCGGTGCCGACCTGACGCTGCCGGCCATCGCTAGGGCGATGGTCGACAGCGTTAGGAACTGGGACGCGGTCGCAGCCTTCTGCGAGACAGTGATCTCGCAGAAGGAGGCGGCGGATCGTCTGCGCGTGGAGCGCAGCCTCGATGAGGAGATCCGCCGCCGGCGACTGGGGCGGCGCAGGCGCAACTATTTGCGCCTCATGCCGCCCTAGCCGAGGCCGCGGGTGACGTGACCGGGGATTAGTCCGTCACCCGCCGAGAGGCCGACCGCGTGAGGAAAGACCGACGTCCTCCCCGAGGGGGGGACGTCGGTCGATGGGAGGGTACCCCGCGTAGGGGTATTCCGTCGGGCCGACCACTGACGACAAGTAAACCTGCTCCGGTGGTCGGCCCAATGACGAAGGCGAGGTGGTTTTCGGGTGGGTTGCGGGAGTTGCGTGCTTAAGCCCCTCTGTCGCCCCGGACGGAGTGGTGCGGAGGCGCGCCGACCGCGACCCACCCAAAAAAAAAAAAAAAAAAAAAAAAAAAAAAAAAAAAAAAATGGTTTTATTTCATACCTATTTATTTGCTCTATCATCTACGATAGCTATGTAAGCCAAGACCATAATGACGTTTAATATTCCAAGCCCATCACTGAATTGGCTATTTCACTCGCATACAGTTTTATTGAAGGTTTTTTGAGGATTTACGATCTTGTAGTGCCATAAAATATGTTTGCTAAAAGAGTTAAAATAAAAAAAAATCTCTGAAATATCTATAGCATTATTAGATATAGCCAACCCGCCCTCGTTTCGCTTCGGTTTCAGTCGCCTTATCCGCGTATTTCCCAATCTCGTGGGAATATCGTGATAAAATATGATCTATGTTACTCCCTGATATTATAGCTTTCCATTGGTGAAAGAATTTTTGACATCAGTTTAGTAGTTTCGGAGCCTATTCAATACAAACAAACAAACAAATCTTTCTTCTTTACAATATTAGTGTAAATGTTCGCAATTTCATTCGTGTATTATATCGAAAGATAAAAATAATTCGTCCTGTGCTTACTTTTTGTTGTATTCTGTATGGTGACGAAGTAAGAAAACAATACTCCACTTCCTACCTGGCCTGTAAGTATCGTAAGAAAATACTCAGCCTTTAAATAAGTACATAACACCTTTTTTTCAGCGTGGTCAATATATACTAATATTATAAAGCTGAAGTGTTTGTTTGTTTGAACGCGCTAATCTCAGAAACCGCTGGTCCGATTTGAAAATTTATTTCAGTTTTGGATAGTCCATTTATCAAGGAAGGCTATATTATATTAAAAAAAAATAGGAATCCGTACTAAAAGTCCAATAATGTAACAAAAGGTGTAAAAAAACTATCCAAAAAAATCCTTACATCGCGTATGTTACGAAAACTATTGACTATAGAACAAAACCATGTACTACAACTTTGTGGAGAATATAATTATCTACAAAAACTATCGCAACACCATATGTCTAACTATCTGGGGGCACGGTAGTGCCCCCGCCAAGTCGAGCAAAAAAAAAGTCGGGCAAAACGCAACACTGCCGTAACATACTTTTCTCGAAGCCATTCAGGCCATTTTCGACCCCCTATAACTTTGTTGTTAATAAAGATAGAAAGCTGTATTTTTAGTAACCTAGCAGACATTGTATGACAATGTGTATAACATTGTGTATTTCAAATTTCATTCAATTTGAACCAATAGTTTAAGAATTATAACTAGTCAAAATTTCGTAATTTTGTCACTCACTGACTGACTGACCGATCATCAATATTAAAGTGGCACTTCTAGTAGACATAGAAGCTTCAAATTTAGAATGCAATTAGTGTTTAGTATATAAGTGAAGGAAAAATTATGAACCATTACAATTTTCATCCAGTTGCCGAGATACAGTAACTGCATAAATAATTTTGTAAACTCATATAAATATATAGGATTACAAAGTTAAATTTGCAGTTAACGAAATGTAACTTTGTAAAAAATAACAATACATTTGTCGCCATCATTGCTTCTCTATGGGAATCATAACAACCGGCTAAAGACTGCGCAGATGACGTAGTGGTTAAGATAACAACGTACCGTGCTAGTGTCACGGGTTCGAATCCCGTGCAAGACAACACCTTGTACGATCCACAAATTGTTGTTCTGAGTCTGAATGTAATTTGTGTCGGTTAATTATATGTTCTTTACGTATGCTGACGAAGTAAGAATACAATTATCCACTCTCTATCTTGCCCGTGGATATCGTATAAGACGACTATGGGATATAATATGCACATACCATCTATGCAAGAGAAGGAAAACTCGAAATGAAAGCCTATATCAACATGTCTGACCAGCATGGTATAGTGGGTCAATTTCCCTCCCATCGTGGAGGAGGCCTGAGCCCAACAGTGGGACATATGAGGGCTGCGATGATGATGCGATGTTGAGTTATATGTTTGTAAAGTCCCCCAATATAAGGATTATTATTACCTTAGTGCAAGGCATTGTTACTTAAAAAAAAGATTCAACAGGAAGGAGAGTGGGCAGCAGCTCTCGCCGGGGAAATGTATGATATCTCACTGCGAAACCAACCCGCCTACCAAACGTGGCGACTACGTCATTATTCCTCATAAGGCAAAGAAAAATAAGTTCTAGTCATGGCAACTCTGTTACCCTTGAGCGTCGTTGGATGCAGGTGCCACAGTACCGCACTTTATGGTGAAGCACGAGAGGGGTCTATGTTCTACAGTGGACGGCGATAGGCTGAATGATGACTGGCATAATAGGTGTAGACAGATACGTAGATATAATTATGTTCAAAGATTACTTGTAAAATGGTCAATCAACTTAATGAAAAAGCAAGAGTGGGACGTGTCTTATGAAATTGTACCAAAATCTTCCAAAGTATTAAGCAAACTAAATTGCCTAAAATTTATCTGAAAGAAAGAACGCCATCATTAGGCTCGATTGCCATCAAAGCGGAGAGGGGACTAGAGGAGATATGTTTCGATAAACCAATCAAATTTCTTTATTTCCACATCTCTCCGCTTAGTTTAGGTAGATTTGACTCAAGCAGAAAGGAGAGATGTCTCATTTTTCAGCAAGTGTGCTCTAAGAAAATCCTTTGTTGGTATTCAAGAAGTAGAAGGTACCTGGAAAGGCAAATAAGTAGGTCTATCTACAAAAAGAAATGAAATACCACCAAAAACAAGTCTTGTAAAAAAAGCCAAGCCTCGCAACTGAGTTCTTCTACCATAAAAATTTGTGAGATCCATGTTATACCAAGTCGGTTAACTCATTCAGTCCCTGCTTAAGGGACCTTTCTTCTTAAGTTATTACGTAAATAGCTAACCTAACAACTTCTTATAGTGACTATATCAATATTAAAGTTCTTTTATGTTTTAAATAAATAGATTGACTTGGCAATCGCACTATGTTTAGTACAATTTAATATAATATGTATTACTTGTGAGGTGTGTTTTCATGTGGTATTGTAGTTATCTCAAAATAAGTGTTTCTTTGAATTTTTTAAATAATTTAAATGCCGTCGCTTAAAAACTCTTTATTTTGTACCTTGGTATTAATCTTTATAAAAATAAATTATTCAAGACGAATTCAATACCTTTCTATAACTTTTTGAATGATTACATTCGGAAATTTCATTCAAAATATATCGCGATATAAAAATGTAAGTGTTGTAGCCAAATAAGTATTAAGCATTGCACGCTGTGGCGGGCGGTTACCAGGGGCAAGGAGGCGGTAGCCTCTGCTAGATACCATGCCGCGCGGCTCATTCTAGGGATGGGCGATCTTGCTGAAAAAGATTATTTTTAAGAAATCCGAAAGTATTATTAATCTTATATAATCTTAAATATATAAAAATGAATCTGCGAAATGTATGTACGCGCATAACTTCAGAACGGCCGGACCGATTACGCTAATTCTTTTTTTAGAATATTCCTGGAAGTACAAGGATGGTTCTTACGCAAAGAACAAAAGACGCAAGTAGACAAAGAGCAAAATTTCAAAAATTGCCTAAAAGGTCTAAAAACACACCTTTCTAAACTCCCATACAAACGATTCGTTATAACACTTAAAAGTCAATTTGAACTTTAATCTATACTTAATATTATAAAGCTGAAGAGTTTGTTTGTTTCTTTGAACGCGCTAATCTCAGGAGCCACTGGCCCGATTTGAAAAATTCTTTCAGTGTTGGATAGTCCATTTATCGAGGAAAGCTATAGCTATATATAAAATGTAATATAACCTATAAGTTATATTGCATTTTCAAAAAAAACAGGGATGCAATTATGCAAGGGCAATTAGGGACAAATCAGTTTCTTCAACATTTTTTCAATTACAATTTAATATTTCAGATGTCATTCGTTAGCTGAAAAGTAATTAATATTTAATATTGCCATCTTCTTATGTTTTGCACTGTTATAATTCTGTGAGCCCAAAAATCATTGGCATTATTTCAGCTCATAGCCATCCCACTACTGGGCTCAACTTCAAATTTTTTTTTTATTGCAACTAGTGGCAAACGAGCAAACAGTACACCTGATGGTAAGTGTTGCTGCCGCTCATGGACCTTTACAAAGCCGCTGCTTACCGCGAAGAAAGTGAAGGGAGTATGAATGCGTGCATTGAGGCTCGGTGATACCAAAGACACTACCATAACCTTCCACAGGCAAACACCCTCAGAAAGTTGGGCATCCGGCTCTCTCGCTCACTGAACGAAGCGCAATAACAAATTGCTACTACTCAGACGTCGATTTTCTACGAGAGTGTGGTACTACCCCGGACGGACCGACCCGCGGCTGTAGATAGATAACTGTCGACAGTGTGCTCCTACCACTAGGTAAAAAAATATAAAATGAGAGGATTTTTAAGACCTTCATTCATTAAGGAAATATTTTTGCAGAGCGGGGGACATTTACAAATATGCTACTAGTAGACACAAATTACACTCGGACTCAAAACAAAATTCGTAGATCGCACAAAGTATTGGTTAAAAATCGACTCTACTACACCTGACTCGGTAGGACGCTCTTACTTACTAAAGAGGAGCTGGTAATTGTTCCTCCGTTTTTATACAAAATAATAAATAGTCATGAAATTTAATAAGTTTTAAAAGGATTCTGAGGAGGATAAGATGTCAGCGCCCTTTCCCGATAAATATAGCATAACTCGATCAAGGAAATGTATATATTAACATCCATACTCTTTTAACATATAATTGAAAAACAAATGTAAATAATAGTTATTTGTTTAGATACCTTAATGCAGCCTAACATATGGTAATTTACTTATGTAAGCTAAGACTTGCACAAGTAAATTACTGTTATCCAGTTGAGTCACCGATAACAACCGTTATCAGTTGAGTTACCGATAACAACCGTTATCAGTTGAGTCACCGATAACAACCGTTATCAGTTGAGTCACGGATAACAACCGTTATCAGTTGAGTTACTTATAACAACCATTATCAGTTGAGTCATCGATGACAACCGTTATCATTTGAGTCACCGATAACAACTGTTATCAGTTGAGTCAACGATAACAACCGTTATCAGTTGAGTTACTGATGACAACCATTACCAGTTGTGTCACCGATAACAACCTCTATCAGTTGAATCACCGATGACAACTGTTATCATTTGAGTCACCGATAACAACCGCTATCAGTTGAGTCACTGATAACAAATGTTATCAGTTGAGTCATCGATGACAACCGTTATCAGTCGAGTCACCGATAACGGGACAACGGGAATCAAGTGCTGAAGGTTCTTAACGTTTGGCCACGTTTTTTTTAAAATAAATAAATAAATACTGAAAGACACTATACCCCCCAAAGTCACTATTCCACGCGGACGAAGTCGCGGGCACTGCTAGTCTGTACTATAGTGGAGAACATTCTGTTCGAATCCCATGGACGCCAACTTGAACGGCTGCGATGGCTGCAAACAGCGCTTGACGTCGATGTTCTTTGATCTCTACTGAGTTTGACCGGTTTTTGACCGATTTTTCGTCCGGAAGCTACGACCATGTAAAAATTCGATAAGGAACATTGAAATGAATGTGACTTGCTTGATATGGATATATTTAAAATAGGCGAAAAAATTACAGTGTGGTATGGTTATTTTCTTCGGGGATTTATCAGTGAGTATTGGCGAGTGCGGCGGAGCGGTAGTATCAATGAGCGCCCTCCTTACTGCCCCGTGGTTATCATTGACGTCGTAGCTGCAGCGACACTCTTCAGCCCAGCCCATTTTACTCTAACATTCTTAACTTTTAATTCTTAACATTCACATAATTTAGTTAAAATTTTAAGGATATAAATTTAATAAAATTGTTCTTTTATAACCAGTTCTAGAATTAACCTCTCCAGTAGTAGGTATAGCTCTAAATCATCTGATCTGGTCGTAAAATCTTATTTTATGTAAAGAAAACTGTTTTATTACAATGTGTAAATATTCACGTACACATGAGAAATCGTCTCTTTTTTAACACGCTTTTATTAGTTTCACCTTTATGTATGCTTGTAATCAAACTCTTTGAGCTCGATTTTCTCCTACTTTGAGCTTTTTCTTTTTTTTGTGTGTACAGCTGTTGGCCGCAGATGGCCTTGACAGCTTGACGCGGACTATGGGTGAGCGCTGAGGGCTCTCAACCCGGACCTACTTTGAGCGATTCGATTTTATTTAAACTTTGTATACCTGTCACAGACCGATGACAATGCAATAAACTGCTTTTTTTAACTTCAAACCAATCTGACATTTAATGAAGACTAAAATCAAGAATATGTATCGTATAAAGAATATTTCTGACCTAGTCGAAAGAATAACACTCGGGAAGGAATATCCATACTTTCAGCTCTTCGCAATCTGTGTAGTCACTCAAAGCAACCACATTATCCCTATATGCACATATTTATCCTAAGGGAATACGTCATTCCTATGGGAAGCAAGAACGACGAGCTAAAGCCAATTCCTTATATTTTTATTATGTTTGTAAGAAAATAATTCATTTCTATTAAAACAAAGCACATTCATCTTAATATATATAAATCTCCTGTCACGATGTTTGTCCGCGATGGACTCCTAAACTACTTAACCGATTTTAATCAAATTTGCACACCGTGTGCAGTTTGCTCTAACTTGAAACATAGGATAACTTACATCTTAATTTATAGTCGCAATATTATTTTATTACAAATTATTTGTCTATAATTAATTGACAGTCACAATTATCTGTTAACTCCAAAAGATTCTAACAGATGGCGATATCTGTTGACTGGATTTAAGTAATTTAAGTAATTTGTGTGTGCTCAATGAGATTCGAGAATGGTTTAGATTCACAATTGGACCCGGTAGGTGGCACTTTATTTGAACAGAACAACGTCTGTTGGGTCAGCTAGTTCATTTATATATTGCTTTTAACTATTCAAGAAATGGTTTTAGCAAGCATGCATAGAATTAACAGAGAAATATATGGCACACAAGTCGTTGAAAAGTGCAAAGCCACCTTAAAAATTATAAATACACATTTAAAGTAGAAGTGTACAAGTAAAGAGTGGTTCGCGGGTATACACCAATGTGTCCGTCAATTCATTGGAATGTAATGTTGTTAAAAAAATTAATAGTATAACCTAATGGTCTCTGATATTTAGGCAAGTGTTACATACGAAAAGAAATTATTTTTACGGATTTTATTATTATATTTTGATGTGAATTTTATAGGCGAGGGTGAACCTGATCGTTGGCGAGGCATTTTTTTTTTTTTTTTGTGCGTCTTCGTTGTTAGCCTGAGATGGCTGTGACAACTTTACCCGGACTGGTGGGTGAGCGCTGAGGGCTCTCAACCCGTGTTGGCGTGGCATTAACGCCACGCTTGGATATGTAAATTTGTGTTACAAAACCATAACCTGTTTTAGAATTTTGTATAACGCCATCTGGTGAGCTCACAATAAATTATCAATCTAAACAAATACCTATAGTGTATACTAATGAAAATAAATGTTTATTGAATAAAAATCATCATTATCTGGAAAAAGAACTCAATATTTTAATAATACTTTATGCAATATTAGTTCCTGTAGTAATCTGTTCTTTTATGCATATATACTTGTACAAAATAATTTCGACGTTTCATATTGACCAGGCGTCCTGAGCGACAGCTCCCTTTTTTATTTGATTCTTACTTTCTAGACGTTTCACACATGTTTTTTGAGAGACAAAACCCAGCACTAAGGAAATAATCCCTGTTTTGCGAGGGACTTTATAAACATAATCGACGGACACAAATTAGACCGAGCATCAGGACAACAATTTGTGGATCGCATAAAGTTTTGTACTGCATAGGAATCGTTACCACGATAAAGCTGTAGGTCGTTATCTTAATCACAACGCCATTAGTGCAGCTTTAAATTTTCATGATGATCATTAAAATCTCTGAAAATAGATTTATTTTAATATTTACGCTTGAATTATAAACAAATAAGACAAACACAAACCCAGTCTTAGGTATAAATAAAATTGTCACCCGCCGAGAGGCCGACCGCGTGAGGAAAGATCGACGTCCTACCCGAGGGGGGAACGTCGGTCGATGGGAGGGTACCCCAATAGGGGGTATTCCGTCGGGCCGACCACTGACGACAAGTTAACGCTGCTCCAGTGGTCGGCCCAACGACGAAGGCGACGTGGTTTTTGGGTGGGTCGCGGGAGTTGCGTGCTTAAGCCCCTCTGTCGCCCCGGACGGAGTGGTGCGGAGGCGCACCGACCGCGACCCACCCACAAAAAAAAAAAAAGGTATAAATAAAATATAAATCATTATACGTCTCCATAAATAAATTCACATGAACCATTTCGAGTCACTTTTGATCGCTTCATAACAAAAAAAAAACTATTAAACATACAGTGTATTGTATAGCAAAACATACAGATATTTGAAAGGAGTAATTGTCAGTATGGCCGCGTTCCGATCCGGTAGAATTATATTAAATTTTTTATGTTTAAATTAATAAATTGTCACAATAATCACTACAAGTTAAATGTTTAATAATTATTAATCAAAAACAATACGATTTTCTCATAATCATTTTCATCTTGTATTGAGAGTAAATTTCTATTAATATGTGGGTCAAAATCTAATTCTGTAACTGGTAGATATGAATTTCTGTAATTTTTTTTTTATTTTTTTTTTTATTATTTTTTTTTTGTGGGTGGGCTGCGGTCGGTGCCTCTCCGCACCACTCCATCCGGGGCGACAGAGGGGCTTAAGCACGCAACTCCCGCAACCCACCCGAAAACCACCTCGCCTCCGTCATTGGGCCGACCACTGGAGCAGGTTTACTTGTCGTCAGTGGTCGGCCCGACGGTATACCCCCTACGTGGGGTACCCTCCCATCGACCAACGTCCCCCCCTCGGGGAGGACGTCGGTCTTTCCTCACGCAGTCGGCCTCTCGGCGGGTGACGGACTAATCCCCGGTCACGTCACCCGCGGCCTCGGCTAGGGCGGCATGAGGCGCAGGTAGTTGCGCCTGCGCCGCCCCAGTCGCCGGCGGCGGATCTCCTCATCGAGGCTGTAAATTTCTGTAATAACGATGACTTACTGGACATGACATTTAATCCAGTGATCGTGAACGCTGTAAAGTGTTCGAAATGAAAAAGTAAAATCCGTAAAATAGTTTTATGTACAATATTTAACATAAATATGTCAAATTTGTTTTATATATTTAGACCACCTAGGTAAATAAAGAGTGAATTCAGGATTAAATTGATAAATCTTCACTTCAGCTCATGTACGTCCCACTGTTAGCCTCCTCCACAATAGGAAGGAAACCGACCTTTTTTATGGGTGGGCTATGGTAAATGCACACGCGGTCCATTCCATCCGGGGCGACAAAAGGACGGCGCGCGAGCCTATAACCCACCTATACCCACGTCGCCTTCGTCGTTGGGCCGACAACCAGTTTCGAGTTCCTTGTCGTCAGTGGCCGGCCCGACGGGATACCCTTTCGGATACTCTAACCTCACGACGACCCTGACCAGAGACGTCGGTCGCCGTCGCGCGGTCAGACTCTCTGCGGGTGAC
This sequence comes from Lymantria dispar, assembly GCA_032191425.1. Classification (NCBI taxonomy): domain Eukaryota; kingdom Metazoa; phylum Arthropoda; class Insecta; order Lepidoptera; family Erebidae; genus Lymantria; species Lymantria dispar. The sequence continues at coordinate 16,220,814 of CM063465.1, read as the reverse complement.
GCACTAAAATCCCCACAGGCGCTGGTACTCGCGCCTGCGCTGCCCGAGTCATCGGCGGCGGAACGTGTCACCGAAAGGAGTTCCTCTCGCGCACGATCCGCCGCTTCAAGGAAATCGACCTACTTTATCACGCTAGTAAGACTTGTTGCCGTAGGGTTTTATTTCAAGTGTTCCTTCTCTTACATAGTTATATATGTGATCCGTTTGTCGTCTTTTACGACACCCATGGGCAAGAGAGGAGGGTGGTGAATTGTTTTCTTACTCCGTCACTATACATGAAATGATAAATCTTACACTGAATTTATTGCCATTCCTCATTCCATGTTTACTATCAATTTAACTATTTAAGGAGAGACAAAGCCGTAACCGCTACTTATGACAGTAATTTTTCATTCACAGTAAGTACTATAAGCTTTCTAGTGGAGTGCTACTGATTAGTCCTTTAGTGATCTCTTAAACAGTATTACGCATTACATACTTAAAATAACACACAATTAGTTTACACATAATTAAGTTGTGCTTAAATTTCATCACTTATACCACACGTAAAATGTAGAAGAGAGTACATTTTACAGTAATTAAGATATTAAAGAGGCGAGTGTTTTGAGTCGTTTGGAGCATTCATTTGGAAGTGTAAAAGCCCAGAATTTTCAGGTTAAACCTCGTAATAGTAAAGGGTTTCTGATGTTTTCGACAAATGCGTTGAAATTGCCGAGTTGGCATACATTTGCCATCATTTTACTGCATTTGAAGGCTTTTATTTGAATGTATACATCTCGGTGTATAAATATTTTAAATTAATTGCCTTATGTTTAGGAAACCTTTTGGGTGTATACATTTTTGCTATTTATTTTGGCCGTTACAAATATTGAGTAAATCTTTTGTGTACTTAGAACAGCTTATTTTTTTTTTTGTAATGTAAACCTGTTTCCGTGTGGTAACAGAGCAAGAACATAATTCACCAATCTATATAATGCAATCATGCATGTAACTATATATCATGTAAGAGAAGGAAAACTCAATAAATCAAATATTCGACAGAATTGGGTGGCACATGGCAAAGATCCATTATTGACGTGACAACGTCTTATAAATTGGTTTGCCGGGTGACACTTCAAGAAACTGCGTTACGCTCCGCTCACGTTATGCGCTCACAATGAGAGCGAGTGAGAGGCACGCGTCCCTTCCACTCGGGCATGGTTAGCCCGCCTAAGAGCGAGAGAGACAGACATAAAAATTGTATATTTGTATATAAATACGTATGTATGTGTAAAGGTAAAAATAAAATTTTGTTAATATGAAATTCAGTGCGAGATTCTTTGTATAAATTAATGTTTTAAATATAATTCTTTGTATAAATAAATGTTTTAAATTGTTACTATTATTTCATCCTTCTTCCTACTATACGAATGAATATTCACATTAAAATTATTTTACCACTCAAAGTCGTTGTCACGTAAAACTTTCGCCCGTATACCGACTTTACAGGCAACCAATATTTTTATTATAAAATTAAGGGATGGAAGGGAGAACCATGTTTTTGTCACAGTTAATCAAATAAAAAAATTCAGAGGTGAAACACGTGTCGAATTCTGCAGAAAATTGCAAATAGAAGTCCTGCAACAAAAGAATAAGAAGATATGAAAAATCGCGGCAAACCCGTTTTTGTGACCGTTGAACCCTAGTAATTTTCATACAGGTGTCGGATCGATGAGGACTTTTCAGATTTCATTTACAATGATGTTTTGAACAATCCTACCAATGATTGATTGAATTAGGCGATACGTAGCGGAAATCCATTTCTGTTTTAATTTTAAAATGGAAGGAAGGAAGGGAAACCCACCACTTTCCCACGGTAATCAATATACCGCACACCACAATAGAAGGAGTACGGGATAGGATTAAGGTTTTATGTAACGCCCAATCCAAAACCTTGTGAAAGTGGTGGGACTCCCTTCCTTCCTTCCATTTTAAAATTAAAATAATCTTACCAATTTTCAGCTGAGTGCGAATTTTTGTAACCTCACCCCTAATTATTGCCCTAATTTGACCGGACTTTTTATTGAACACCTCACAATAATATTTTTCATTCATAATTTTATTTGGATATTAAAAAAAACTTTCCACTTGTTAGTTTGATTTATTATTAAAACGTGTCTTTTAGTATATTTTACTTTGGAAAATAGGCTCGTAACGGTATATATGCGTATACCACGCGCTTATAGCAATCTCACTCTCACACAAAGGATTTGTGGGTCAACTGTTAATCCTGGCAATTCTATTCAGATCAGGATAATTAGATAATTATAGAGTTATTGTGCTGTTATCAATTATTGTTAAGAGTACGTTTAAATTAAATCATACCGTTTAACTCTTTTGAACTTCATTTTGACCCCCTGGACGAAATTAAGTTTAAAAGAGTCGGTTATATACACACAAACAAATATACAAGTCGAACTAATAAAAGTGTACTAAAATACTTTTGGGGTTGCATAAATTATATTAATTACTAGAAACTCGCCCTCGCTTCGCTTCGGTTTCAGTCGCTTTACCTGCGTAGTTCCTATTCCCGTGGGAATACCGGGATAAAATAAAGCCTATGTTACTCATGGATAATGTGCATTGCAATGGTGAAAGAATTTTTAAAATCGGTCTAGTACTTTTTGAGCCAATTCGTTACAAACATACTCTAGTGTCCTTAATTTAAGCCAGATGGGTAAGCAGAATACAGGTCGTTTGCTGGTAGCGGTTAGCTAGAAATACTCTGCATAATAATTGGTATATTATGAATAAAATATTTCCGTGTGGTGACGGAGTAAGAATACAATTCACCACTCTCGTTCTTGCCCATGGATGTCGTAAAAGACGACTAAGGGATATAATACGTATATAACATCTGTGCAAGAGAAGGAATATTCGAAATAAAACCCTATACCAACACGTCTGACCAGCATGGTATAGTAAGGTCAATTTCCCTCCTATTTTGGAGGAGGCTCGAGCCCAACAGTGGGACGTATATGAGCTGAAATGATGATGATGATTATATTATGAATTTATATAGCCAGTTATAATTGATCTGTTTATATTGTTATTGTATTGACTTGAAACAACAGTTATTGTAGGTTAACAATATCCTGTTAAAATTTGGGATGTAATACAACGCAGTTTTTTCTGGAATGTGTTGCTTTAGAAACCTTTCTGGATTCCTATGCCAATATGGGGATTAAGGGGAGATGAAGTTGGAGCGTGTTTTATACATATTCTTCACTCGTCGCGATATGAAAAGTTCAATAATAGCAAACTTAATCTATACTAATATTATAAAGCTGAAGAGTTTGTTTTTGTTTGTTTATTTGTTTGAACGCGCTAATCTCAGGAACCGCTGGTCAGATTTGAAAAATTATTTCAGCATTGGATAGCTCATTTATCGAGGAAGGCTATAAGCTATAATATATTTTCAAAAAAATTAGGGATCCGTACTAAAAGTCCAATAATGTAACCCAAGGTATGAAAAAATGACCCGAAAAAATCCTTACATCGCGTGTGCTGCGAAAACTATTAATTACAGAATAAAATAATGTACTACAACTTTGCAGAACATATAATTGCCTACAAAAAATATCGCAACACCATATGTCTTACTATTGTAGTTATCTCACAATAAGTGTTTTTTTTTATTTTTTTAAATAATTAGTATGCCTTCCCTTTAAAAACTCTTTATTTTGTATCTTGGTATTAATCCTTATCAAAATAAATTACTTCATATTCAAGATGGATTCAATACCTTTCTAGAACTTTTTAAATTATTAAATTCGGATATTTCATTCAAAAGATATCGCGATATTAAAAACGTAAGTATTAGTGTTGTAGCCATATAATTATTAAGTACTAGCTGACCCGGCGAAATTCGTACCGCCTTTTCTTCGTAATAATTTTTTTTTAGTATCTATCAGTTTTAGTATTAGCCGTGCGCTGACGAAGTAAGAATACAATTTACTACCCGTGTGTATCGTAAAAGACGACTTAGTGATATAGTATGCATATAATATCTATGCAAGAGAAGGAAAACTCGGAACAAAACCCTACACCAACACATCTGACCAGCGTGGTATAGTAGGTCGATTTCCCTCCCATAGTGCAGGAGCCCCGAGCTCAACAGTGGGATATGTATGAGTTGAGACGAGTATGATGATGATTTATCAGCCTCCTACAAATGGCATAAAGTTGCAGATTAAGGAAATAAATAATAAACATTATCCGCAAATTCAATCCAGTTAGATTATCAATAATACCATTATATCGACATGTTTGTGGCCGAGGCCGGAGCCTGGCCCACCTTCGGCACCAGCCTCTCCTCCTTCCAATATCCAGAGAACTGGCCAAACGTTATTCAAGCGTTGTATAGATCCGTGAGATGTGGTACCAGGTGCTTAAGGACCAGTGCCAGCACCCATTAGGTTGACTGTTTGGCCGGAGAGCGATAGATTTAACACGTATATGCGCCACTGGCGCCCTATCTCCGGTTTCCGGTTACTGTCCAGCAAAGTATTGATTTTGCCTTCCGCGGTGGGATAAGGTCCTCGACAACCCTGATTGGGAGGTCGGGGTGACAAATTTCGGCGAGGGGAGGACGGCGTAGCTTACTCAGCACTGCGCGATAGAGGCGACCCCTCCTAGAGGAAAACTCTATACCACCACGTCTTGGGACTCGGCGTCGAACGTATACATATAAAGAAATTATTGATAATCCAACTGAATTGAATTTACGGAAAGGGTCATATTTCCTTAGTCCGCAACTTTACACTATCTGTGGGAGGCTGATAAATCATCATCATCATCTCAGCCCATACACGTCCAATTGTTGGGCTCGCACCTCCTACACTATGGAAGAGAAATCGACCTACTATACCACGCTGGTCAACGTGTTAATATAGGGTTTTTTTCCGAGTTTTTTTCCCTTGCATAGATATTATATGCATATTATATCCCTTGGTCCTCTTTTACGACACCCCCGTTTGTTGAATTGTAGTTTAGCTATTTAATATACCGCCTTTTTTATCGATTCTAATACCTTTTTTAATCTTGATCTATATGTAATTATGCCAAAAATGCTGAACCGACGGGACGAACATCAAATGTTTGACAGGTAAGAACAGTTTGTAAGGGAAAATAAAATTGTTGTTTTTAGTATTTTACTCGCAATTTTCCATATTTTCTCACCGTTTAAACCTTCCCTGGACTTCCACAAATAATTCAAGACCAAAATTAGCCAAATCGGTCCAGCCGTTCTCGAGTTTTATCGAGACTAACGAACAGCAATTCATTTTTATATATATAGATTGCGCGCGCGTGTATGATGTGGCGGGCGGTCATGAGGTACGAGGGGGCGGTAGACTCTGCGAAATGCCTAGAAAGAGACCTCAACTTTCTCGACTGTCTGCCACTACAAAACGACTGCGACTTATGCGCAGCAATGAGACAGAGGATGAAAATAGGCAGAGGTTGGCTACTCAACGAGAAATCGCTGAACGATACCGCACTAGATAAACAAGACACACACGTTGAACGAACACAACGTTTGGCTTCACAAACAACTTGAACTTCGTCTAATCGACAACGGGAATCAAGTGCTGAACGTTGTCAACGTTTGGCTACAGAAGTTTTAAAATAAATAAATAAATCGTGAAAGTCACTATACCCTCCAAAGTCCCTATTCCACGCGGACGATGTCGCGGGCACTGCTAGTGTAAGTATAAAGATGTTACCTAAGAAATTCGTTATCGTAAACCATATTTCATATGAAAATTAGAAACACACATGCCTTGCGATACGGTATCTTGAATTTTCTGGAACTTTGTTTGATTTATTATAAAGAGGCTTATCAGAACAAGTTTTTATTGTTTACTGTTCTTATTTGTCTTGTGAGCCTTTTATAGACAGGTATAATTTATTACTAAGATAAAAACGATATATTATTTACTTCAATAACAGTCATGTGAAGTCTATTCGTGGGCGGCTTCAATAAAAAAAAATATTATGTGTAAATATTTCTATCTATTTTCCTTGGAATGACGGAGTAAGAATACAATTTATCACCCCTTCTCTAGCCCATGCGTGTCCTAAACGACAACTAAGGGATTAAATACGAACATTACAATCTATGCTAGAGAATTAAAATTCGAAATAAAACTAAATATATACCAAAATGTTTACCAGTGTTGGTCAATTTCCCTCCTATTATGGAGGAGTCTCGAACCCAGCAGTGGGCTGTGATGATGACGATGAAATATTTCAATGTATATAATGTTAAAATTTCTGTGTGGTGGCTAAAAATTCTACCAACCTATATTGCTCATGGGGCATGTTTGCGGCCGCCTAAGAGCTTTACATTGATCTGCGCCAACTCCGTCTAGTGCCGTCTGATTAATTGGTTAATTCCAGTTGGTTAATTTCAGTATTTAACAACTAACAAAATCACTATACAGTTTTTGACGTGTAACTTCTTTTATTTCGATTGCTGGATATTTTTGTGGCAGTAATTTTGGAAAAGGGATGGAAATGTGTTACAGGTATCCAAGGAAGTGAGTGCTATTTAATTTGACTAATAAGCGCGCCCGATGGTGGAGAGATGACTGCGAGATTGTGCCAAACCACTTTGCGTAAGGGTGATACCACGGCATACTGTAGGCAAACATAATGTATGTTTATGTGTGATGAGGAAAAGAAAGGTCAATACAGGGTTACTAACCTTACGATTTAAATTTTATTTTTACGTCTTTTCATATGACGTTTTTCTTTTCCTATATGTTTTTTTCAGGATTTACTATTGCGTATTTATCACGACTAAAATTAAACTTGTGCATGAAAACATCTTAATATAGAATTACATATATGTATTTTTATATATAGAAGATATTAGACCAATAAATATAACGAACTAGCTGACCCGGCGAACTTCGCACCGCCTTTTTCGTAATTATTTTGTTTTAGTATTTATCAGTTTGGTTTTAGTATTATCCGTGCGGTGACGGAATAAGAATACAATTCACCACCCGTGTATGTCGTAAATGACGATTAAGGGATGTACCGCCTTTTCTTATCGATTGCAAAACCTTTTTTAATCTAGCTCTACATGTAATTATACCAGAAATGCCGAACCGACGGGATGAATATCAAATGTTTGACAGGTAAGAACAGTGTATATGGCAAAATAAAATTACTGTTTTTAGTATTTTACTCACAATTTTCCATATTTTCTCACCGTATAAACCTTCCCTGGACTTCCACAAATAATTCAAGACCAAAATTAGCCAAATCGGTCCAGCCGTTCTCGAGTTTTAGCGATACTAACGAACAGCAATTCATTTATATATATAGAATAAATTGACTTAACATATATTTCATCTCAATTTCATAGAAGGATAAAATATCAGACACATCATGTGTGTTTACTATAAGGCTGGTTCATTCTTTATAAAAAGCATTTTTATACACCTTATTTATTGTCAACACAAACTATAGTATGATTTGTAGATTGCGATTTTCACGAACAATATTTTGTATTCTTAAACCGTCACCATAACCGAAAAAACACATTCTTTCAACAATTGAGTGCGCTATAAAATGTTGATATCTAACGTTACAGAGAAAAATATTACGACGCATTACATAAAGTGCAATGGTTGTAAAATCTGTGCTATAGTTATTGCTAACAGTAATACGATGTAAAAGCAACTTGGAAATATTTTGTCTCCATTTATTATACTTACCGGAAAATAGGTCTATCAAAGTAGAAAGTTTTTGACTTAATATTGTGGTATAAAGAGCGTGGGTGTCATGAAAGTTGATAAAGAGACACCCACGCCTCGTAATTCTATCTGGTCTCGGTCGTGTTATGATTATAGTTCTAGGTATTTATGTAAGTTGATTTATTAAAATATTTACAATATGTTACTGTTATATTTATACGGTATGGACTCGACGAAGAATACAATTCACCATGTTTTTTGGCAGTGGATTTTTGCGGATGGCGCGCAAACGACCAAGCAGCACACCTAATGGTGAGTGCTACTGCCGCACATGGATCTTTGAAATACAATGATTTTTTTTTAATTGAAAGCGAGTGCTGGCCGTGTAGTTTCATTTCAATTTCGTTCAGTTCTGACAATAGCAATAATGAGAAAACGGTTGAAGATGGTTTTTTTATTCAAAATTATTTGCATCTTACTTCGTATTTTAGATAGGTTATCTACAAAAGCGTGTTTTTTAGTTTTTTTAAACTAAATGTTATCGCCAATTGAAAGGTGACAAACAAAGTATGCTCTGGCAACATCCACGCTTGAGGGGTTTAATAGGGAACAACGGGTATAAATAGACGGTCACGAATGAGTTGACCACCTTCGAACCCGACGATATTATTACTTTCGCCCAGATTGAGGCATACACAGCCCGCGAGGCCTTGACAAATAAATATCCACGATACCGACCCCGCCGCCGAGGACGGAAATCGTGCCGCGGTAAAATCATAAACGTGGCAGTGCCCACTTTGCCAGCGATCCCCCGAGCCGAGGTCCGTACCCCACAGGAGGTGCCCTCGGGATCGGTAGCTTAACTTTAAACGGGTTGAGAGCCCTCAGCGCTCACCCACCAGTCCGGGTAAAATTGTCACAGCCATCTGAGGCTAACAACTAAGTCACACAAAAAAAAAAGAGTTGACCACCAGTTAGGTAAAGCCATCTGCGGCTAACAAGTCACAAAAAAAAAGATTTAAGTACATCTTTTTTTTTTACAAAGCTCTGAACAGAAGCAAGGAATAAATAATAAAATATTTGAATATTGCAAGTGCATATTAAGGTAACCTATGTTACCAAGTGTGTATTTATGAAGATGTAATTGTGGAGACTTACGTGTAACGGAATGTATATAATACTGCTTATATACCTATTTTATTTTAGAATATATTCTGCTGAGACTGATTGTAGCACAAAACCGACCACAATATGATTAAAAATAATAGTCTCGAGGAAGTATTTTATTGTATTTTGATGTGAAACGTTTATGCGATGGTTTTGAAATTTCGATCCACAACCTTTTTGCATAACGAACAGCGTCTCACTTGTCTTTGGGTATCGAACTAGAATAAGACACGTTCTTCTCTATACATACTTTTATGTAAAACGATGAATGATAAACACAATCCATGCTACTCAAAAGTGGTTGATTATAATTAAAATGATTTTAATAAATTGTCTCAGCATATAGGTACGTCCCACTGATGGGCTCCAGCTAATTTGGCGAAAATTGACCTACTATACCATGCTGATCAAAAATGTTAGTATAGGGTTTTATTTCGAGTTTGCCTTCTCTTGCACAGATTTTATATGCTTATTATATATCTTAGTCGTCTTTTACGATATCCACGGGTAAGATAGGGAGTCGTGAATTGTATTCTTACACGTCATCAGACGGTTTTTGAATTATTAATTAACTATCTTCTTATTGAATATTTTAATAATTAAATATAATAATTTAAAATGTCCTTAAAAATGAGTATTACAGAGAAACCTGTAATATAAAATCTTCACTATCCCGTGCGTCTTTATGACATACCCTGTCTTTTTTAATTTTTCATTGTGATAAAGCATATATCTCCTCTTTGTCTCTGTTTACTATAAATCGCTGGTTTATTGAGATATAAGTATAAGTTTAATAATAATGTCTTGGGCTTTAAAAATAAGAAGGCCGTCCTTAGCCATATTAAGACAGTCGCACGTTATGTTCATAATAATAAATGCAATTGAAACATACCTACATATGAACACTTACTATATTCAATCTACTGATTAATTATTTTGAATGTCGGATTAGGTTCTAACCCAGGTCCGGGTTCAGGTTATTATAGTATATAAAATTTAATTGAATAGTTTACTAATTTTATAAGGCAATGTATTTTATTAGTTCTTTTCTGCTATGATATTGTAATAATAAATAAATAAATAAATTATAATTAAGTAATCAATTTTACAGTTATGTTAAAAGGCTGCAACGGAAATTCCCTTGCAGCTTTCAATAAATTTACTAAAATTATCTTTTGGACGTTTTGGCTACAGTCTTAGGATGTACCCTGATATTTTGTTATGACAATAGTTCTTAACTTCGTTAACGAGTTAGTATTTTGTGGAAATGTTCCACTTATGTTACTGTGACAAATTACTTTCATAATAGTTTCAATGTAATTTTAGTTAAAATTTCGTACTTTAGCTACAAAGTTAACGAACTTTGATTTCATTGTACTAAGTAGTATTACTTTTTTGAAACGAAAACTTCTTTAAACGCGTTGTGCAAATTATTTTATACTAGCTTTCGCCCGCAACTTCGTTCGCGTGAAATTTATTTATAATAGAGGTTAACACACATAGCTATGCGGGATATTCAAGGTTCTATAGATCCATCGTTTTGGTGGATGATGTGGATACTTTAAACACTGACAATGAGTAAGGATATCGCCAATAATAATTATTAGGAACTAATAAGCTAAATATAATATTTCATTGAAATAATGTAGGTAAATACGAAAAGATTTTATACCTTCTAAATTTACACTCATCTTTTTATCCCCTTAGGATTGCATTCACAAAAAAAGGGTATCGGTAATAGTCATTATTAGGAACTTATAAACCAAATACAACATTTCATTGAAATAACTTTAAAAATCAGAGAACTTTCATCCTAACTTTGGACCGCCTTTTTACTCCCTTCAGGGATGATTTCGAAACAATATTTTACACGTGTTTCATGATTTTCAATGAAGAATCTTTGTACTGAATTTGATTCGAATAACTTCAAAAACAGCAAAGTTTCATAATAACTTTGTACTCCCGTTTGACCCCCTTAGGGAGTGAATTTTCAAAAATCCTTTCTTAGTGCTCCCCTTACGTTATAAAAGGAACCCCTGTACAAAATTTGAAGTTTCTAATCCTTATAGTTTAGGCCCTGTGTTAATATGTCAGCTTCTCCTTCTATATATATGTATATAGATTTCCCTTTTTTCCATAATTATTATTATTAAAAGCTTTTTGTCATACTCTAAAGACGATAGTTTCATATACATATAAATAATAAAAGTTTCTACTATTTATATAGAGAGGTATCTGGTAGTAAAATATTATTAAAATCGGTCCAGTTGTTTGGCAAATTACCCAGAACAAATAGACGAATAGATGAATTTTTGTAGTGGTTTTTTAGACATAGTTATCGTGTAAATAATCCATGTGAGCATGAAAAACATGTTATTTTGACATCATAAATTGACACTTCAATTTTATTTATTTCTATAGAAGTTAATATAGTGTAGTATATAATAGTATTTTCACGCTCCCGTGGTTATATACAGCATACCTATGTCTAAAAACCAGTTTATTGTTTTTTATCAGGCTCTGTCTATTTATTTGTTTCAGGTAACGAACAAATGCCTTGACCGATTGCGATAATATTTAACTATCAGGTAACTATCTATATCAGGAGTAACTTAGGCTCTTTTGTCTCTAAAAAAACATATAAAATTATGTCCGATCTGCGACTCGAACCCGAGGTCATATCTTAGAAGATATTGGACAATAAAATACGGGGTTAAAGCGGCTGAAACCAATGTGAAGTAAGGGCAGGGCGCTAGTATTACGTATACGTTATATCTATACGTTAAGGCAAAAGGCAGTTTTCCATTTCATGTAAATAGTTCGTTATAAATTCTTATTACTCTAATCGTCTGAGGATGACGCATTTTTTTTACCATTCACAGGCAAAATACCCATCAGATCATATACCTATATGCCATTGCGGGGCTCGAGCCTACTCCACAATTGGAAGCAAATTGAATTACTATGCTGTGTCATGAATATATGATTCTATCAGAAAGGTCGTCATTTGTCAAGCTAGACAAAGTCTAGCTTATAATATGGTGACAGCGTAATAAAAGACTACCACACCATTATTACTATTTCAAACGAAAATTACATTCAATTTATTCGTGAGAGCGTAATAGTTGCTAAAGTATCATGGCACTAAAAGGCTAGACTAAATTAATTAAATTCAATAATTTACTTTGCAATTTATAATGAAGCCATTATACCAATGACAATTGACTAGCTATCTTATATCTTTAAACGAGCAATTCTTGTATATATATATATATATATATATATTGAGGATCTCGGAAACGGCTCCAACGATTTTGTTGAAACTTGGTATACTAGAGGATTCGGGCCCAAAAAATCGATCTAGCTAGGTTTTATGTATAGAAAATGTTGTTTTGTCAGTGTTTTTGGCAGAAAATATAATGACATTAAATTTTAAAAGAATATGAATTCAAATTTTGCCATCAATGTCATGAGTTACGATAGCTCAGTGGCGAAGTAGACAGATTTCATTTTATTTTTGACATAGGCGACAAACGGCGTCGGATCGAATCTTGGTGTTATTATTATTCTCTTTTTGTAATTTTTTATATAAATTTCATTATTTACTTTTTTATTTTTTATTAATATATGTATATCTAAAGAAATGCTACAAAAATACTCCGAGCGAAGCTTGGTCAACCTGATATTAAATATAATACGTATATTATTATTGGGCATAATGATAAATGAATACAAAGATAGTTATTACATTATATATTATACAATATATAATTACAATAGATACATATAGGATTTACAAGTCTAATACAGATAACAGTATAATTTGAAGTAGGCAGTAGAAGTAGAAGTATTATAGAGAAACACAATTTCAGTCAATTATAAAAGCAAATAAGGATGGCTTACGTAACTTAAGTAGTTGCTAGTAGTTCCTTTCAGGTGTGGACCTGCAGAATAATGACCGATAATCTTTTTTTTTTTTTATTTGACCTAGGAGTGTTAGCCTCAAATGGCTGTTACATCATTACGCGGATTAGTGGTGAACGCTGAAGGCTCCCAACCCAAAATATTTAAGTAACGTGGCCCAAGGGTAATCCCTATAGGGTACGAACCTGTCTCCTCTATTCTATAGCGGAAGCTATAGTGGGTTAAAAAGTATATTATGATCATTAGGAGATAGTGGTGAATTCCTAGCTGAAACAGTTTGAAGATAAGACCATTATGATATACCTGGTCGAAGGCTTTGGCTTGATCGAAGAAGAGTTGCCCTGTAAAAAAGTAGCGCTGCAACTTTACGTTGATACTTTTCATGATGGGGTAGTCTTAGTGCGCAAATGAGTGTTTAGCTCTGAAATCGAACGGCTTGTATGATATGAGGTAGGTTTCCTCAGCAAAGATTTTCAACCTTTGATGAACATGCTTGTATATTTTATTAAGACAGTTAAGAAGACTTTTTGGTCTGTAATTACTGGATTCAGATCGATTCTTGCTGGTATGGGATTCCTACAACCACAATTTGGTTTCAATGAGCAGGAAAGATTTGGTTTTGGAACGCTGCATTGAATGTGCAGAATGTAGGTCAGAAGTACTACTTAGAGAGTATAATACCTCTTTTGATTATGCCGTCCGAACCATAGAAAAATTAATAAGATAGAACGGCCAAGTGGGCGGGGCAAGCGTGCCACAATTGCGATCAAACGGTCTTAATATTGACGAAATTCGTTTTACCGGCTCTTAGTTGCGCTCATATAGTGACCTTGAACGAAGCTCCGACAAAAAAGAGAAATATGCCGTCTTGCGCTGTTACAACGCGTCGAAAAAGAAGTCAGTTGCATAGTTATAGTCTAAGAAGGCATTTATTTTCATCGTTAAGTCCATAAACTTATGTGATATTTCTTAATTTTATGAAAGTATTATGTCGTTTATAAAGAAAAATTATGAAATCGCATAAAGAGCCAAACATTATACATCGTCTGCCACACATGGATATCACCTTTTATTAGTCCAGCAACCGCGCAATGTACTGCGTTCAATGTGATATCACTAAGAACCGCCTTACTAGCGTGGTAGTATACGTTTTTATTCAAAACATTGACGTCGATCCACGCGTATCGATAGTGCTGTCCAACATACTATAAGTTATCGATTTCAATAATTAGCTATGGGTTAATTTTATCATATAAATAAATATTTTTAACACTTTTAATTTAGTGATCGTTTTATATAATTATATTAACAATATTTAAATAGGTATTTAAAAATCAATTATTCTGGTATACATTACCTACTTAATTTATCTTGTATATCTAAAGTACATTCTTGTATATTTTCCGCGTGGTGACGGAGTAAGAATACAATTCACCACTCCCTATCTTGCCCGTGGATGTCGTAAAATACGACTATGGTATATAATATGCGCATAACATCTGTGCAAGAGAGGGTAAACTTGAAATAAAACCCTATACCAACGCGTCTGACCAGCATGGTTTAGTAGGTCAAATTGTCTCCCATTGTGGAGGAGGCCCGAGCTCAACAGTGGGTCGTATGTGGGCTGCGATGATGATGATCTATAGTACAGACTTCATAGTGCTCTTTAGTAATTAATAAAATAGAAATAACAAAATAATAGTAATAAAATATCTATGTTCAGGACCAATCACCAAAGATAATTTTATTAATATATATACATATTAATAAAATTATCTTTGAACAAAAGATCTTACATTTAAAACTATGGATTAAGGCAACTGGTAGTTAACTAAATACCAACTAAATCTAGCACAATTTGTTCACAACATTTTGTAGAATACTAAAAATAATGGTAAAGTGATCAAATGTTATTGTATTTCATTTTTATTGGAAAGCTAAATGTTTAATTAAGTAGGTATTTAATTGTCGTACAAAATAATTGTTTTATTCTTCCTTAAGATGGAATAATTTATGACAAGAATGAATTTCTTGAGACTGGTCATTCATTACTAGTTATTATCATTATAAGTGTTGATTTCTAACTTTTCGTAAGTGTTGAATTTTTATTCCAAGCAAAGTTGACATGATAGTCATTATTTCGGCTTATATACGTTCCACTGCTGCGCTAGAGCCTCCTCCGCAATTATAGGCAAATTTACCTTACTATACTGTAGTAGTCAGACAGGTTAGTATAGGGTTTTGTTTTGAGTTTTTCTTCTCTTGCATAGATGTTATATGCTTACTATATCTCTTAGTCGTCTCAATATATTAGGATGGGACATCCGCGGGTAATATACGGAGTGGTGATTGGTATTCTTATTCCGTCACCACACGGACAATGTTAGTACATTTTTGTTTACAATAAACAAAAATGTACTAACAAGTAGCAGTACCAGTATATCTAAAAAAATAAATAACTGTTTTGTTTTTTAAGTTAAATAATAACACTAATAAAAATAAACCGAATTTCAATAAAAAATAATATTTTAACATATTTTAAGAATGATATCTGATGCTTACGCGAGCACTACACATTGTAAATAAAACTACTTATACGGGTTATATCACGTTTGTATTTGATTTAGGATTGCCCGATGTTTCGAATACTTTACAGCATTCCTGGTCACGGGCGGTCAAAGATGTCTGACGTCCAAACAAGTCAACGTTATTACAGACGTCCATGGTCCCCGTCGTAGAGACCGTCTGAAACCATCCACAGTTGAGCGCCTCCCTGCAGTACTACCTTATGTGAAAGGAGTCACTGACAAGATTGGCTTCATCCTGAAACGGGCTGCCAGATCCCTCTATAAGATGCAGGAGTTTATAAACTTGACTGTGGTCTCTTTTAATACATTTTAATTGTATCTTGTGTACTGGTGTGTACCATATATGGGAACAATATAATATACAAATCGCTACTCGCTTACGTAATTAATTATAGCACTTAAATTTTCTGTCACCTATACAGAGTGTAGTGAGGAGTATTTTATTTGCATGATTTTACTATTAAATTACTGATTTGCATTACAAATAACTTCAACACATCACACAAGTGCTTAATTTAAAGACATTAATATTTTTGTTTCGATAAAACAGGCTAAATAAATATCGTGTAGTATATCGACCATGGCAAGCACTAGCGTACATGTGCTTTTTTATATGTGGGTATACGTTGCCTACAGAACTTAGTTATAGTTTGTGTACCAACTGCAGCTTCGAGATTGATGTGTGTGTGTGTTATGTTAGTGTGTAAAATTGTTGTAAGCATAGACCTTGCATATGTGTTAACATTAGCGGGAGGGGGCAATTATGCCACACTGGTTTTCGAACAAAATCAGCCGAATGGCCTTTCTAAAGTATTAATATTTCTGTGGTCCGAACCCGGAGCTTTCCTTGGACGTAGTCCCTTAATAATCGAAACTACTTCATCTGTGGTTACGGCTGGGATAGGCTGATTTGGCCATCATCCCAGTGCCTATGGTTTCGGTGGAAAAGAGATTCATCGCACCACTTCCCTATTGACGTGAGCATGCTGTTCAGCATCGAGTTATGTGGTACTTGGCGTACATTGTTGCTTCAGTCTGTCGGCCAGGCATTCGGATTTCTCCTCATCCTCAAATGCAGGGGCTGAGGTTGGTTGTCTTTAGAGGAGGCCTCGTAAACACTGTCTCTTTATAGATATCGGACGAGTTGCCAATAGGCTAAATGGGCGGGTTCTAGTTCGCTAAGAGTGAGTCCGAACTCTAGCTTGTTCCAATCTATGATTGTTTTGCTGGGGACCTGCCTCGCAACTGTAGAGACTAACACTCTGGGGCGAATTCTGGACGGTGGTCGGAGTCTAGTCGATGTAGCACTTCTATAGAAATTAAATGGATATGAATATTTTTTAGTAGAGCTATGTGTTGCATATAGGGTCTGTAACCAATAATCTATGCTAACCGTGTATTTATACTCATATCAGCCATTATTCAAACGATCTGGCACGTTTACCCAGATTTGCCAATTGATGAAAACGAGTACTTTTAAAATGTACAATATTAGGTTTTTCTTGAAAATATAGTTTAAAAAACTAAAAAACATACTTGCATGTTACAAGCAAGTGGTCACTAGTCGTTTATTTTCATCTTACAAGTTTTGAACGCAACTACCTTGAGATAATCTTTGCTGCATTGTGCTAAGTTTAGAGCCCGAATCATAGAAGTTTCGAGTTTCGTGCATGCATAGTTCGCACACTAGCTTTATCTCTCTTGCTGCCTTATGCAAAGGATACGATTAGAAATTTCTAAACCCTGTCGAATCTAATCAGGACATTCGGCTATATTGATCGAATTATTGCATTGACGAGCCTTTGACGAGTGTGCAAAGTTTTGAAGTTCGTTCAAAGTGAGGCAAAATGACGTTCAAATATTGCGTTATATACAGGTGAAACTAATAAAAGCGTGCTAATTATAGAAATGCACATAAAAATAAACAACGTAATTAACTCTAAATTTTAAAGTATAATGATACTATGATGCAACATTAATCTCTGATATGTATGCCTTTTACAGAAGCCGCAAGAATAGTGTCTGGAGGAGTGCTCTAGATACTGATGATGCTCGCGATGAATATTTCTCAAAGATCACTTCCAAAAGATATTAGGAATTTATTATTTTATTTATTTATTATGACGTTAGTATAGCCAATGTCCCTGTGGTGACGGAATAAAAATACAATTTATCATCACTCTCTTGCCCATGGATGTCGTGAAAGATGATTAATGTATATAATACGCATATAACATCTATGGAAGAGAAGCAAAACTCGAAACTCAACCCGATAGCAACCTGTCTGACTGGCATGGTATAGTAAGCTCAATATCCCCCCTATTCTAGAGGAGGCTCGAGCAACGGGACGTATATTAGCCGAGATGATGATCAGATGATGATGATAGCCACTGGTCGGTTTGTTTTTATAATATTGAATATGGGTGTCGGTTACACAGTTACGCATTAGAGTCCGCAGAAGGAGTGCGTTATTGCTGTGTACTTTGAAGCAGGCGTCAACAGCTGTTTTGTGGAATCCTTAACACGTTTGAAATTTTGTTACGTTTATTATTTTTACTAAATTTTTTAAGAGCCTGACAATGGTTGTGATGCTATATCTTATAATGAGTAAGTTTACATTTCTTATTGTGATACTTATATAACAGCGGTCTGTGCCATTTCTTAGTATTTAAGTAGAAATATCTGGTTGACCTGGTATATATTTGTTGTATTTTTGTTGAATTTATTTAGATATATATATTAATAAAAAATAAAAATTAAATAATGAAAAAATATCAAAACTTACAAAAAGAGAATAATAATAACATCGAGATTTGATACCACGCTGAATTCCAAAACAAAACAAAAAAACCTGGACAACTTCCAACTGAGCTATCGCCACTTTTGACGTTGATGGCGAAGTTTAAATCCATATTCTATTGACATTTTATTACATTGTATTGATTAGCTAAAAACACCGACAAAACAACATTTTCTATAAATAAAACATAGCTAGATGGATTTTTGGCCCCGAAACCTCTAGTATGCCAAAGTTTAAGTTGAAATTTAGCATAATAGAGGTTTCGGGGCCAAAAAATCGATTTAGCTATGTTTTATTTATAGAAAATGTTATTTTGTCGGTGTTTTTAGATAATCAATACAATGACAAAATGTTATTGACATTCTTTGAATAGAAATTCGAATTTCGTCGTCGTTGTCAAGAGTGACAAAAGCTCAGTTGGGAAGTTGTTCAGTTTTCATTTTGTTTTGTTTTGACATTCAAACAGCGATCGAATCTCGGTGTTATTATTATTATTCTGTTTTGTAATTTTTGGTATTTTTTTCATTATTTCATTTTTATTTTATATTAATATATATCTAAATAAATTTGGCAAAAATACAACAAAAATATACCGAGCAAAGCTCGGGCAATCAGATATTTGATAAGTAAAAAGATCTCATTGTTGGGGTAGTATTTTTATCATTTGTTTTGAGCAACATTGTGTTAGAAACATAGTGTATTGAGTTATTAGATATTTTTACTTCATATATATCAATTTACATGAAGACAACTTATAAATATAACATAATTTACCTGTTTATTATTTATTATATTAAGTAATAGTTATAACAAATGTATATTTTTTTATGTTATTGTAACATGGCTAGTTTTAATTGTACTTGTGGATGATAGTGCAGTTATCTGCGCTTCCAACAAGAAATATCCGATGTCAAAACTAGCCTATTTTTCGTTATAGTACTTGAAAATATCGTACAAGGTCTGATTTTTCACCGTTTTTAGTAATATGCTCATATAAAAAAAAAGTGACATGGATTTATTTTTTATTTTTTTCATAGCTGTCATAAAGTCATCTACCACCCACTTTCCGTTGGACGTTTAATTTAGGGACACCCTGTATATATATATATATATATATATATATGTATATATATATATATATATATATACAGGGCACTATTTTGTTTTATATATATATATAAAACAAAATAGTGCTGATGAATTTTAAGGACAGAAAAGTTACATAAAATTCAAACGAGGCGTTTGTGAAGAATCGTACATCTACTTTTATACATAAAGTTATTATATTCCAGATATATATAAGACGACAACACTAATTAGTTTAAGTTTGTTGTATTACATTATTATAGTTAAATGTGAATGGCCTAAGTTTGGAAGAGCGCCCAGATAAGGTAGTAAGTTTTGTTAATTTGTGCGAGTGACTTCTATGAAGAGTTAGTAGATGTCCCTTAAGTCATGTGTGAAACAAGTTACACGAAGTTGACGTCTGATTTAAAAGAACGCTTAATGTATTTTCCGTAAATCAATAATAGTTGGTGTTTCTGTGTAGAAATTTGTTTCCGTTATTAATATAGTAACAAAAGCCTAGGTGTGATGAGTTTTCTATGTGGCGACGGAGTAAGAATACAATTATCCTTTCTCATTTGGAGGTACACGTATCGTAAGACGACTCTGAGATTACAATATGCAAATCATATTTATTCAATAGAAAGCAATCTCGTAATAAAACCTTATACCAATGACTCTGACGATTTATGTTTCCCTTCCCTTCTATTGTGGTTGATGCTCAAGTCCCACAATGGGCTGAGATAATGATAATAATAAATTGGAAAACAATACTACATTCTTAATATATACAATACTACATTTAAATCGAAACGAAGATAAAATAACAGGAATTCTCCTTGAAATCGACACCAGCGCCACCTACCGAGTCCAATTGTGAATCTAAACCATTCTCAAATCTCCTTGAACATACAAAAAAATTCATTAACATCTGTCCAGTCGGTTAGGAGGTGTACAGTGACATGAACATACACACGTACACGAGAAATACATATATATATATAAAGAAAGAAGATATTTGAAGATAATGCATATAATTTCTTTTTTGTCCCATATGTCATTTTTCATTTCATTGCTGTGTGGTAGCGGCTTCGAATACTACCAAACCTTGCTTTGCTCGTGAGTGTCGTAAAAGACGACTAAGAGCCCTAGATTGACCCGGACCAACTCCATCTGGTACCATTTGGATCAACGATTACATTCCCAAGGAGGGTTGACGTCAGGCAGGCGGCCGGTCATAAAAGTCATTGCCGATACTTTTTGCAATATGTCAAAACAGATGACATATTGCGTCGACCCCCAAGTAATTGGGATAAGAGCAAGATGATGATGATGATGTCATTTTTCATTTCACCCCCCTTTTGGATTGAATTTTGCAAAATCTTATCTTAATTCCTACATATATTCCTTTTATTTTTATGTATAGAAAATAATTTCTATTGTTCAGTTTTATATAATACAAAAAAAACTAACTCATTATTTATTAATCTCTTAATGTATATTTATTATTTTGTGTAAACTTTCTGAGTGGTGACGTAGTAAGAATACAATTCACCACTCCCTATTTTATCCGTGGATGTCGTAAAAGACGACTATGAGATATAGTAAGCATATAACATCTATGCAAGAGAAGGTAAACTCGAAACTAAACCCTATTCCAACACGTCTGACCGGGCAGCGTGGGATAGTAGGTTAATTCCCCTCCCATTATGGAGGAGGCCTGAGCCGAACTGTGGAACATATATAGGCTGAGATGATGATGATGATATTTATTAGATTTTCCGTGTGGTGACGGAGTAAGAATACAATGCCCCACTCCCTATCTTGCCCGTGGATGTCGTAAAAGACGACTATGGGATACAATATGCACATAACATCTGTGCCACAAAAGGAAAACTCGAAATGAAACCAACATGTCTGACCAGCATGGTATATATAGTTCAAATTCCCTCCCATTGTGGACAAGGACCGAGCCCAACAGTGGGACGTATGTGGGCTGCGATGATGATGATAAAAAAAATTAATAACGCTGTTACTAATTAAGTTTCTGATAAATATTTATTAGAAACTTAATGGGTGACAGCGTTATTACTTTTATTTCCCTTGTAAATTAGCTAATAATACTGCTTCTAACATAACAATAAATAAATAAATACATTACAAGAACAATATTGTTCAAATTTTATGCTAATATTTTCAGTAGTTTCAGCTCGGCGTTGATAAATTATTCAACCAGTTTTTTTTTTTAATATAGACAATATTTACATAGATGACTGTACTAGATTTGATGGAAATTTATTTATATACATAAATACAAATAGGCACGTATACAGATAAAATTTAGTTTAATGAAGTAACACTTTATCATAATTACAAAACAGTTTTTCTGTTGGAAGCTGTTATCAGTCTTGGTATGTCTGATGGTTGTTTCGTGATAAATGAATGCTTTGCCGTATCTTTAATTAAAAGTCAGCTTTTGGTCGACGTACTTTAGTTACTATTAATCTATATTACAACTACTATTCGGTGTGGTGACGGAGTAAGAATACAATTCACAACCCCCCCACGGAAAAAAACCCGTGGATGTCGTAATGGCGACTATGGGATATAATATGCACACAACATCTGTGCAAGAGAAGTAAAACTCAAAATGAAACCTTATACCAATATGTCTGACCATGGCATGGTATAGTAGGTAAAATTTCCCACATTGTGGAGGAGGCATTGTGGAGTGCTGTGTGATAGCGGCTTCGAATACTACCAACCCTTGCTTTGCTCGTGGGTGTCGTAAAAAACGACTAAGAGCCCTAGATTGACCCGGACCAACTCCATCTGGTACCATTTGGGTCAACGATTACATTCCCAAGGAGGGTTGATGTCAGGCAGGCGGCCGGTCATAAAAGTCATTGCCGAAACTTTTTGCAATATGTCAAAACAGATGACATATTGCGTCGACCCCAAGTAATTGGGATAAGAGCAAGATGATGATGACTGGCAACTGTGTCCTTTATACGTTACTAGGTATACGGAAACTGCACGCAGTCTTAGTATGTATCGTATCCTCGTTTTAGAGAGATATTGACTTACTATCATCATCATCATCTCAGCCCATACACGTCCCACTGTTGGGCTTGGGCCTCCTCCACTGTGAGAAGGATATTGACCTACTATACCACGCTGGTCAGATGTGTAGGTATAGGGTTTTCTTTCGAGATTTCCTTCTCTTGCATAGATTTTATATGCATGTTGTATTCCTTAGTCGTCTTTTATGACACCTACGGGCAAGAGAGGGGGTGGTGAATTGTACCTATACTTACTCCGTCACCACACAGATAACTTGACTTACTATATCACGCTATTACTTATTTCGGAGTTTTCCTTAACTTACACAGATTTTACATGTATATTATATCCTTTAATCGTCTTTTAGGACACCAATGGGTAATATAGGAAGGGTGTCGTGCATTATTACTACATCATCACACAGAAAAATGATAGCTATTGCCATTTATATCTTCATAAACAGTTTATATGCATGCAATAAACACCAATAAACATTAAAATTATAATGTATAAAAAGACGTAAATGAAACAATGAAATGCCAATTTACAGACGTTCTTGAGCCTTTCACAATTTAAATATTATGATAGCATCTGTATAATGAAACTGTTTTACAGTCGTTCCGTCTTCTCGAGGATAAATAATGTCACGTGCTGAATGTAATTTGCATGTATCTTTGTGATATTAAGTATTGATTTTTCAATCATCACATATAAGTTGTGTTTGGGTTGGTCAAACACAGGTTGGCCTCATGAGAAATCATTTTGCATTTAATAAACACTTTATGTTTACTACGGGTAACATTTTAATTACACACTAGTAATTATGAATACTTTGTAAATATTGATAAGTACACATTTGCACGAGATATTGTTTGAGGTATTAACATTGGCGACTTTTTTTTTTGTTTTGCTGTCACCACTTTGTGTTTGAAATATTTCCATCCAATTACATTTCTTATATAAAAGTAATGCAATGCTACTTAAATATTATCAATTTTACATTTAGTCCGAAATTAATAAATATTCTGTCATCGAATCTGAACGAGGCCACAGGCTGAGAAGATACGGCAAACAAATCAGCGGGGTCGTCTTTTTTATGTTACTTCTTTCAAATAAAATTGTATACAATATGTTTAGAATATATTAGCTCCAATGTAATTGGTAATTTTTTTAGTAATTCATACATTAGAATATAATGTGCTTTTTTAATTTAGCTCCTTATAATTTTTATATGATTATCATCACCGTTCCACCTTTCACGAATGATGGTATATTGCCCCAACACTTGGCAAGTTAGTTAGGATCACATGATCGCATTCGCGACAGACAGCTGTTCATTCGCCTGGAGAAACCTTTGCTCAATTTTTCGACTAGAAATATTGAATATTATTTATTGATTGATGAATTTAATAATATTTATTGATTAAGGTTGCTTTTATTAAAAGTGGAATTATTTAAGAGAATCATAGTTACTATTGCAAAGACTACTAAACCATGGTATCATTTGTGAAGGTAGATAAAAAAATATATTGACAGGATTTCTTTAAAATTTATTATTATTGTACCTCTACGTTGCAAAAATACTATACATAATTTGAAGTAAATCGGACGTATGGAGAGCTAGTGATGAATCGATCAGTAAGTGATCTTTCACTTATAATATAAGCGTATTCGCTTATATTATATATAAAAGTGAATTTTTTACAGTTTAATTATCTTTTACTTTTATTTTCAGACTTAAACTTCTACAATATTGATAAAAAATATAAATTATTGTGAGGATTGCGGATATCATAACTAAAAGGGCGCTTAAAATGATAAAAACTATATCAAGTTGAAGATATTCTGTCCAGGGCATATTGGCTGCGGGTGTTCGGAGATGAGAAGCACCACCATGACGTATCACATATTCTGTCCACCACACGGCACGCTCCAGCGGTGTCATGGGCTGATCACGCATCATATCACGAAGACGAATTATATTTTCTCGATAGCTAAAAATTAAATAATAAATTATAGTTTAAAAAACTAAAAAGTACACTTACAAGTTACAAGTTAAGTAGTTACTAGTTTCTAATTTTGCGTAGCTCGAATACTAGCTCTGTCTCTTTTGCTCTTGAAATTTTTAAATCCTGGCGAACCTAATCAGGCTATTTTGATCGAATTAATTATTGCATTGTCATGGGCCTTTGGCGAGTGTGCAAAGTTTAAATAAAATCTGTTCTTCAGAGTGGAGCAAAATGACGTTCAAAGATTCAGTTACAGTTACATAAAGAGATAGATATAGGTGAAACTTATAAAAGCGTATTAAAAAGAAAACAATCTCATTATTCCATTGTTTAAACCTTAATCATGTTAATTAAGAAATCATCATCATCATCATTTCAGCCTACTTTCGTCCACTGCTGGACGTAGGCCTCTCTCATGTAATGCCACAATGTGCGGTCCTGTGCCGCCTGCATCCAACGACGCCCAGCAAGTTTCACTAGGTCGTCGGTCCACCTAGTGGGGGAGCGTCCTACACTGCGTCGTCCGATACGTGGTCGCCACTCGAGAACCTTTCTTCCCCAGCGGTTATCGGTTCGTCGAGCGATGTGGCCTGCCTATTGCCACTTCAGCGTGCTAATTCTTCGTACTATGTCGGTTACGCCCGTTCTTCTGCGGATTGCCGTATTTCGGATTCTATCTCGCAGAGAAATCCCGAGCATAGCCCGCTCCATAGCACGCTGCGCGACTTTGAGCCTTGTTATGAGGCCTACATTTAGGGACCACGTTTCCGTGCCGTAATTCATCACTGGTAACACTCGCTGGTCGTAGACCTGTGTTTTCAGACACTGAGGTATGTATTAAGAAATCAATCAAGAACGTTTTGTTATAAACTTCATTTCAGCTCATATACGCCCACTGCTAGATTCAAGAATCTTGCATAATACGAGCGAAATGGATCTTTTACATCATGCTAGCCACTATACCATGCTGCTCAGATGGGGTTGATATGGTATAAGACGTCTTTTAACATATTTAGGAATGGAAATTGAAGTATTGTATTCTTAATTTCTGAACAAACGGAACCATAACACTAATATTAAAAAATAAAAATATTATAATTATTTAAAATTATTGACGATATTATTATTAACGATAACATTAATAATCAGTTACTATTACTAGTAATACTAATTATTATTTTCTCCCTAAAGTATTGGAATAAGAAGGAGCCCGTAGCGATTAACCGATAAAATATGATGCAACACGATGACAGTAAAAAACGTCCGAATAAAAATCATATCCACCTATCTGAATAGCGTGGTACATCAATTGCCGGTAAATCAATTGCCTGCATAGAGATATTTCAGCATCCATCGATAGATGATAATAAAAAATTATCAACACAATAGAATTGCTTTATCTCACCTTGGATCCTTAATAACAGTTTCGATGGCATTCTTTAGTTGATTTTCTTGTAGCGTAGTCATATCAAGTCTGACCCCAATCTTATGGTTCACATATTGTTCCACATTATACCATTGGTCTCCTAACATAGGTATTCCTATTAAAGGTACTCCTCCTGTAATTGCTTCACCTGTTGATTGTATGCCTCCTTGGGTTATAAACACCTTGATGTTTGGATGTTCTGTAAATTTATCATTATTTAATTATGTATTTTCTTCCTTTTTAATAATACAATAGTATTTACTAACTAAGGCGAGTCTAAGCCTCTTTGTAACTGAAAAGGAAATCGACCTGCTAGGCATAACATAATCCGTGGTCGGTCCAACGACGAAGGCGACGTGGTGTTCGGGTTGGTTGCGGGTGTGTGTGCTTACGCCCCTCTGTCGCCCCGGACGGAGTGGTGCGAGGAGTGCGCCGACCGCAACCCACCCCAGAAAAAAAGGCATAACATATTACCGAAATAGATTGGTATATATCTTAACTTCAAATAAAATTAATGTCTAGTGTTAAATAATGATTAAAATCTAAATACACAGCCATTAATAAATTAAAATTAAAGAAATGGGGGAATTATTAAAAAAACTAAAATCAATCAACCAAAAACTAGCTTGAATTAAAATTATTAAAAGTGGAACTTAATATGATTGAAAATAAAATAATAGAAAGTTTAAAAAAAAACCGACTTCAAAACAATGTAGTGAATTAAATATGCATCATTGAATATATGTAACTCAAAAACTACTGATCAGATGAGTATACAATTTAAATGGGATCACATCAGATGCACTATCTTTAAAATAATAAAGAATAATCAAAATCGATTCATAATTGACGGAATGACCACATAACATACTTACACTTTTTTGAAGTCGGTTAAAAAACGGATGATGATAACACAATACCCAAGTATTACCTTTCTGTAGTTATCAATAGGTAAATACGTACGTAATAAATCTGATTGCGGTAGCCACTTCGATATCCGAATATTTTCAGTACGTCCAGGTAATTCATCTTTGTCCCACTTCCACAAAATATCATACGGTAATTGAGATAATACTTTCACCATTATTTGCACTTTATGTAATGGTAAAAGTGACGTCTTTACATTTGTACCGAAACTTATATAAATTACTCCATTCTTTGATGAATCCAGGTAGTTTTTTAGGTCCTAAAATATTCGTTCCCCTATTAGTTAGAAACATTAAATCTACTTTTTTTTGTATGTTAACAATATTCATAATATATACCAAATTCATGTAAATAAATCATACGCACCTTCGGTAATTCTTTTACAGGTTTCTCGTGTATTCCCCATATGTAAATAGCATTTGGGGGGACGGGCCTATTAGCTTCCCACAAAGGGTGAATATTTAGAAAGAGCATATCAATTTTATTATTTAATTCCTTAATTGTCGGTGTGTTTGGTCCAAATGTTCGTCTTAATAAATCATTTTCTAACTCTTCATTTGCTTTAAATATGTTTTCCATGCGATAGTAGTTCCACAAGGTCCTAATTTTATCCCACTTTGTTAAATTACATATTCTCTGGCTCAGAAAATTTGGGTATAAAATCGGGTGCCAAGATGCACCTATAGCATTCACATTAGACTCCACAAATCCAAACGAACTCACTTGTATTACTGGTGCATTAAATAAATGAGAATACACTAATATCGGTTCAACAAAAGCTTCTAGTAATACTAAATCAAACTTTTCTTCTTTGATGAGCTTTCTTACTGCAGGTATTTTGAACTGTTCTTCTATGATATTGTTCATTACAGTTAGCATTGGTGTAAATAATGCCGTTAGACTGTCATCACCTGTCGAAGTTATTTCATAAATTTTATTCCATTTAGTGTAAGACATATTATGGATATCTATTTCTTCTAAATTCGGTGGTGTGATACCATCCTTAAATGCAGGATCAGCTGTAATTACTACAACTTCATGGCCTCGTTTTGATAATTCTTCAGTTAATGGTCGAAATACCACTTGATGACTTATAGAAGGAGTAGGAAACACTCCTAATATTTTTGCTGCATTGTATTGATTCACTAAAACAGTAAAAATAAACGTAGTTAGTAATGTCATTGTGACTCTCGTGTCTGTTAGTAGACTGAGAATTCTCTTCCAAAATCTGTTATATACTCGTATAATTTATACATAGCATGAGATATGTATACACCACGTAATGTATTCATGACATCAGTGTCATAGTCTGAATTTTTTTTTATTATTTTGTCTGCTATGAATCGAGATCTTAAATTTATCTTATCAAAACTAAAACAAGTTTAAAAAAAAACAGCACTGTCAGCGTATAATTGCTTATGTGAGCTAATAATCGTGAATAACACGAGACGTAAGCATGACAGTTAATGATGTATTTAGAAAATAAAATATATGCTCTGTGTGACTATTACCTACTGAAGAACGAAAAGGTTTTTGATTTTCTAACTTCATTAAGTATATTATAAGCTTGATTGAATCAGCGCTTAAAACTCTAATAGTCGTAAGTTTTAGAATATTTTATATTACCTAGACATTATGTACATTTTCTACTTGGTCACTATTGTATTTGCCACCACGAGGCCATGGCAAGTTATCGTAATAAATGCTATTGATTTATTTTGACCCGTTTGATGTACCCAATTTTTCCACTATCACGAAAAAGTAAGGAGTGATGATAATTGTATTCTTGTATCGTTGTCGTAATTGTATTCTTGTTCGGGAATATAATATATGAATATGGATTTGTACAGTACATACATTTAAGCTATAGCTATAGGAGACTAGATAACTGGCCGCTTCGTGAGGCACACAATCAATTTGAACGTGAACCTAGATTATTATTAATGACTCGTAAGTATTATTATTGAAAATATTAAAGACTAGACAATCCATTACATCTGGGGCGTCGCAAGGGCGGCGCACAATCCTATAACGTACCGTATTCCCTTTCCTTCGCCATTGGGCTGACCACAGCTACCGAGTTCTTTGTCTATCGTGGCCAAGGCGGTGGGATACCTTTTGAGGACTGTGCCTCTTCGACGCCCCTCTCTAGTCGTGACCGTCACGCGATCAGCCTTTTTGTGGGTCACGGATTATTCCTCGGTCCAGTCATCCGCGGCCTCGGCTAGTATCTAGTTGGCGGCGGTAAATCGTATCTGCTCGCCACCGGCAGATCGTGTTGCTGTAGAGGAGCTCTTACCGCACACGATCTGCCGTCTCTTTACGCGACACGACTGCAACGCAGAAGGCACCTATAGAGCCTCTCCCTAACCATGGTCAGTAGCGTTAGGTCCTTGCTGTTGCGCCGCCCGATGTGGGCAGCAAGGATTCCCTCCAATAGCTTGCCCATAACGTCCAACAGTACGATGATTCTATAAGCTGCGGTCAAGGCCTTATATCATCTCGTTTTGAGCAGAAGCACTAGCCTTCCCTCCTTCCAACACCAAGGGCACTGCCAGGACGCTAATCATTCGTTGTACAGGGCCAGCACCCAGTCACACACCACCCAGTACACGCGCCACCGCCGCCTCCATCTTGGTCTGCGTGACAGTCGAGATACTTTCGTAGGCCTCCTGGTCACTGTCCAGCAAAGGAATGACCCGGGGCGTGTGCTCAATCTAGATCCTCGAATATTTGTCAAAAAAAAAATCTACCGTGTGCGAAGCTTACTTAGCGCCTCATGTTAGGAGCGATCCTCAAGGATCACGTTCGAGACTGTCCAGCGTCTCCTATCGACTGATGTCCTTGGAGTAGCAGACGGCCAGCCTGTAGGCCTCGTACAGCTTGCTCTTCTGCTCAGCGTCGTGGTAATGCCGCCTACTGTGAGTATAGGATCTGCGGGCACAGGTTCATGTAGTTTAGAGATCCGCAAACTCTCGGGACCACCAGAGGACCGCTTTCGTCGGGAACAGATATCATACTCGATGCATGACTGCATCACAGATCTGCATTACCGCACAGTGAACACGGCCAGTTGCGAAAAAAACGATGGCTGTCTCCACCAATTGACTCGACTTCCTTCAGGATCCATCAGATTCTCACACTTGCTGCAATATTAGGGCTAGCAAATGACAAATTCACTATCAACGTTTAGTCACTTTTTACAAAACTCACGGGTAAAAACAGGGAAGGCCTAGTGGTATTGGGTATACGCTTTTCGCTATTTTAGGGATTGAATTTCATTCCCGTGAGTTAAAACTTCTGATCAAGTACTTTATTTCAAAGTTTTATGGTTCTATCTTCAACAATGACGAATTTTCATACAGAATTTAATCCCCTATTTCAACCCCTTCTAGCCATTTATTTACAATTTCTGTAGACTATGACCTTTCTCAAGCTTTAGTCTATTTCTCTACCGAATTTCAACAAAATTAGGTTCAGTGGTTAAGCCGTAAAAGCGTAAAAGACATACAAAGTTACTTTCACGTTTATATCTTTAGAAAAGATATAACTACAGTTAACATGAGAATGATTACTTTAAAATGAAATTGTTTACAAGAACAATAGTTGCGTTATGGCAATGGTTACAACTGCAAACCATAAAAAAAACATATCATTTGTGATGATAGATAAATAAATATAGTTTCAAAAAACTAAAAAACACGCCTTCATTGCTATGAAGGCGTGTTTTTTAGTTTATATATCAAACTAAAAAGTGTAAAATAATTTTCAATATAGGCAGAATATAATAATGTACGAAATACAACTCTGCCAAGAAAGTACCGGGAAAAGATCAATAATACACATTTTTTTTTTGTTATTCATCCAAATTTATTTTATCACCTTTAAAGTATGCTCCTTCAGAAACGACAGACTTACGCTAAAGAATAATCCAATCATCAAAACACTTTTTAAACGCTGTTTACGGAATTGAGTTCAGTTCTCGCGAATTCTCCTTTATGTCTTCTACCGATTGAAAACGGGTGCCACAAAGTGGTAATTTGAGTTTAGGAAAAAGAAAGAAGTCGGCTGGAGCCATATCTGGTAAATATGGTGGTTGCTCGATAGTATTTGTTGAGTGTTTGGACAAAAATTCGTTCACAATGATGGCCTTGTGTGAAGACGCATTATCGTGGTGCAAAAGTCAAGAATTGTCTTTCAACAAATCTGGCCTTTTTCGTCGAATTTGCTCTCTTAAACGTCGCATAACGCTCAAATAATAATCTTTACTTACCCTTTGACCTTCTGGCAAGAATTCCGAGTGCACAACACCGCGATAGTCAAAGAAAACAGTCAACATGACTTTAACATTTGATCGTTGATGATGATAGATGCTCAATGCCCCTTATTGATAGATAGATATACTAGTTATAAGAAATGATGGAGAAATTTATAAATTTATTTCATTTACATATTTTAAGTATTTTCATGTAGTGATAAAGAAATAATTCAATTTATCATCCTCTACTACACCATGGGTATCGTAAATACTAAACAAACAGATATAATATGCATATAATATCTGTGCAAGAGAAGGATAACTCGAAATAAAACTCCATACCCACCTGTAGTATAGCGATTTAGCCTTTAATTAAATACCAATTTGATTGTCTATAAATTCCGTTTTAATTTTACTCGATAACGTCTTAAGAAAACATTGATAAAAAATTGCCTACTTTTATGAATTGAATTATTATCATTGAATGATCATAATTTTGTATAATACAAATAAGGAGTTCAATGAAAATGCGAGAGAGCTGGAAGCCCAACTTTCTGAAGGTGTTTGAGTGTGGTAGATTTTGGTGATGCCTTTAGATTCACTGAACCTCATTGCACGCATTCACACGGCCTAGCAAAGGTCCATGAGCGGCAGCAACACTTATCATCAGGTGTACCATTTGCTTGTTTGCCACCGTTTGAATTAACATTTATTTGCAGTCGTTAACTCAAATGTTTTTTTACTTAAATTAGAAATAGATTACACAAGCCGCAGCTAGGGCCATCGTGTCTTTCTATCACTTGCGCCGCGCTATCTGACTGCTTTCTTGACTGAATGTATATTAATATTATTGTGAAAAAAGCGTGGGACGCTTTGTGCCACATTTTCGTAAGTTGAGCACCCCACGCTTTTTTTTACAATAATATTAATATATTTCGTTCATTATTATTTTCTGCCTATATTGAAAACTAGCAATCCGCCCTCGCTTCGCTTCGGATTCAGTCGCCTTACGCGCGTAGTTCCCGTTTCCGTGTGAATACCTGGATAAAATATAGCCTATGTTACTCCCTGATATTATCGCTTTCCAATGGTGAAAGAATTTTTAAAATCGGTCCAGTACTTTTTGAGTTTATTCGTTACATACAAAAATACAAATCTTTCCTCTTTATAATATTATTATTAACTAGCAATTCGCCCTCGCTTCGCTTCGGTTATAGGTTATAGTCGTTTTACCCGCGTAGTTCCCGTTCCCGTGGGAATACTGGAATAAAATATAGCCTAGTTTACGCCCTGATATTATAGCTTTCCATTGGTGAAAGAATTTTTGAAATCGGTCCAGCCGTTTTGAAGATTACCCGGAACAAACAGACAGATAGACAGACAAACATTTTTTAATTGCTATTTTAGGCATAGGTGTCGTGCAAATAACCGTGTGAGTATGAAAAAAGCCTTTTATTTTGACATTACAAACAGACACTCCAATTTTATTTATTGGCATAGATTATTATTAGTGTAGATTATTTTGCACTTTTTAACACGTTCACTGCGCCATCATTTTCAAAGAACTTTCAGCTGGTGCTTTGGAGACCTAAAAGATCTCGTAACTAATCTATCCTCCGGTGCGTTGGAGACCTAATCAGTCTCCTAAAAATACAATCCATACTAATATTATAAATGCGAAAGTAAGGATGTTTGTTTGTTTGTTTGTAACGCTTTCACGCTTAAACCACCGAACCGATTTCAAAACTTCTTTCACCAATGGAAAGCTATAATATCAGGGAGTAACATAGGCTATATTTTATCCCGGTATTCCCACAGGAACGGGAACTACGCCGCGAGTAAAGCGACTGAAACCGAAGCGAAGCGAGGGCGGGTTGCTAGTTTTGAATATAATTTATATCTTCCAAAATTCAATGACATTTATTTTGAAGTTTTTGTGGGTCAAAGATAACCTATTGCTTTATATTTTGCTAGGTTTGCATGCAGTTATGACATGACATCAGAATAAACTACAAATATAAAAAAAAAATGAGATATCGATTGTATCTCGTACCGTAAGCAAAGATAGTTCAATATGTGTAGTAAGTAGTGATGGGAATAAAATATTTTCTCAGTTGTCGATTGAAAAACTTTTGTTAAAGACGCTTATTCATAAACTATGTAAAGTATTTTTCATTAAAACATGGTAAGCACATTGTTTGTTTGCCTTGCACGCAAATGGTAACAACTTTTTTAGCTTTTTTAGAGGCGTCAGTGCTGTTTAATGTGCATCGTAATTTGTCATAACAACACCACAACGTCTTTTTTGTCGCCACGTTGGAGACATTATCTGTACATCATCCTTCAGGGAATTCAGTAATAAAATGCATTATATAAATAAACAGCATGCAACCACATCAGTGAAGTAAATGCAATGGAATCTAATAGTTATTCTAATAATGAAAATTTATCCGAGTGTCTTAAGTACGTGTATTTTTGTTCTTAGGCTGTTGATGCTTTAAAAATATATAGTGGTATTCAATTATTGACCTATTTTAAAATAGGAAGTATAGAAGCAATAATTGAATACATTCTGAATATTTAAAAGTCAAAATTGAAAGTTATTTTTTCAACTTTTGTATGGCGGCATAGGGCAGAATAACAGACTATCAGCAACAAACTCAATTTTTAAATATATTTTTTTCGAATTATGTTCAATTATCTCTTTTGTACTCCCTATTTCAAAAAAGGACGTCAATTTAATTCCATCCTATATAATACATTGCCGTGGGTCACTTGTATAGTTCACACATTAAATGTGGATTTCACAAGTCTCTTGTAAGTTTTTGCAACGTTTTTGTTATAATAACCGAAGTTTAGGTTACCAGAAACTAAGCAGAGAGATGTGCAACTCCAAAGCCCCCCAGAAATACTATTAAGCTAAGACAATCTATCCCACATTAATCCGATCCTTAAAAAGGTAGACCGGTCTGACCCATCGAATTAGAGGCCAATTGCTATAACATCCTTGCTCTCCAAAATAATGGAGAAAGTTAAAAAGCGCCAGCTTCTGCAGTACCTTGAGGATCACCAGCTGATCAGTGATCGTCAATACGGTTTTCATCATAGCTCCTGCTCCGATACTATGATTGTTAATGCTGATGTTCCACAAGGTTCGGTGCTCTCCCCGTCGTTGTTCATTATGCATATCAACGACATGCTCTCCATAGATAATATGCATTGCTATGCGGACAGCACGGGTGTCGAGCGAAGGATTCAACTTATGTCTGATGACAAGCGCTCTCTGGGGCGGGCCTTGGAATGGGGTGAATGGAACTTAATCCAGTTCAATATCACTAATACACAAGTTTGCGTGCTCACTGCAAAGAAGGACCTATTTGTCATAGAGCCTCAGTTCCAAGGAATAACTCTCGGCGTCCTGAACAGAGTCAAGCGGTACTTCACATCGAGATAGCGTCTTATGTTATACAACACAATTATTATATACATCACAAGTTTGTCCTCATGTGAAGTACTACTTGCATCTCTGAGCAGACGCGCCCAAATATCAGCTATACCCACTTGACTCCCTACAAAGGCGTGCTATTCGAATTGTCGGGGATCCCAATCTTACGGACAGATTGGAGTCATTAGAGCGATGGAGAGACTTTATGTTACTCTGTGTACTCTACTGGCTCATTCATGAGGAATGCTCTGAGGAACTGTTTGATTTAGTACCACCGTCACCAATGTATTACTCGACACCGCAGCAGGCTTCATCCATTTTACCTGGAAACGTTATGGTCTTCAACTGTACGTTTTCAACGATTATTTTTTCCCACTTACGTGCAGGCTCTAGAATTATCTATCTGCCACGTGTTTCCTGAGCGCTATAATATGTTCTTCTTTAATTGAGGCTTAGGAAGAGCATTTTATTCACGGTAGGCAACAGCCTACCCGTGTCCCTGTGTATTCCAGAGGTCCATGTGCGATAGTATCACTTATCATGGGGTGTGCTACTTGCTCGGCAATAAAAAAAAAATACCTCCTACGTCGATGCTAGGACAACACTAAATCGAGTCACGCAGCGCCCGCGCCGCCCATCCAGGGAGGATGGGCGGCGCGGGCGCTGCGTCTTGCGTCTTGCGTCTACGAGGCGCACGATTTCACGAGTATCGACATGCCTCCTAACGCAAGGAATGAAAATAATTATACTACTGTGCGTTAGGGACCTAATCCATTTCTAATTATTTTTTTTATGTTCTTGAATTCACCTTTAGGTAAGAAGCAAATATGTATATTTGTCTTACTCATACTTAAAATACTTTACACGTTAGAGCCTCCCGCAAGGAGTGAAAAAACACGATTATAGTCAACGCACAATACGAAAGTCTTACAAAAGATATAATAGATCTCGTAACGCAGCGAACGTGTTAACCGACTTCATTAGTTTGATATGAAGGCGTGTTTTTTAGTTTTTTTAAACTATATTTATTTTTCACTTTTTAGTGAACAGGCACCGGAATGTAATTACTATGCGTATTAGATTCGTCGGTACATCGATGAATGTATACGGCTCAAGACGCAATTATTAACACAGGAAAGTCTCTACGCGTTTGTGTTATGCTGAGTGCCCGACTAGCTCTATCTCTCTTACTCTCATGCAATGGATGCGGCAAGAAGTGATGAATCCTGTCGAATCTAATTAGGCATAATCGTTTTTTTTTAAGCGGATTGTTGCATCCAACCACTGACGTCAAGTCACCTGCTCCGGTGGTCGGTCCAACGACGAAGGCGACGTCCCTCTGTCGCCCCGGACGGAGCGAGCGGGGCGAGGAGTGCGCCGACCGTAACCCATTAAAAAAAAAGCGGATTATTGCATTGTCATCGGTTTTTGATAGATGTGCAAAGTTTAAAGAAAATCTGATCGCTCAAAGTAGGACAAAATAGAGCTCAAAGGTGGACGTTACAAACAAACATACAGGTGAAGCTAATAAAAGCGTGTTAATAAAAATGGTATAGATTTGCTAAAAATTCATTCTTATAGTATTTCTGTACATTGCGAAAGAAGTATATCGAATAAGTAAATCGGATGTATGGTGTAGGATCATTGAGTATAGATACTTGCTCGATGTTTAGGAGATTTCATGATGAATCGGTCAGTGAGTGATATTTCGTTTATAATAGAAGCGATTAATAAAAATGTGTAAATGCGGATATGCGTATGAAGAGGGTGAGTGCAGATATGACGGCTGATAGGAGGTTATGGAAGGTAAGTACATGTTGTGCCGACTCCACTTAGCGTGGGATGAGGGCATATAAAAAAAATATGAATTTTAATTATTTTTTACTTTTGTTCTTAAACTAAAACTTATACAATATTGATAAATAATATAAATTATTGTGAAGATTATCGCTAATACAACTAAAAAGGCGCTTAAAATGATAAAAAGTAGATCAAGTTCTAGATACTCTCTCCAGGATATATTGGCTGCGGGTGTTCGTAGATAAGGAGCGCCACGATGACGTATCACATACTCTGTCCACCACACATCACGCTCAAGCGGTGTCATGGGCTGATCATGCATCACATCACGAAGACGAATCATGTTTTCTCGATAGCTAAAAATTTAACAAAATAAATTTAACAAGATAAAATTAAAAACTAAAACCCAACTACGACAATAAACGAGTAATCGGATAAATACGAATAAAATCAACTAACTGCTAATAATATATATATTTTTGAAATCTACAAGTAACGCCCTTTCCAATGATATGAAATACGACATATTTATCTCAAATTTATTTTATAACACAGTACTTTAAGACCTCTAGAGGGCGTCATATTAGATTCGGTGACACATTATATAGCTTATAACCAGCAGACGATTAAGATGCTTCTAACGATACCTTATTTGTCCGGTTCTAATTAGTAGTTGAGGAGCTATGAGGGAACAGATGAATATACATATATAGCCTGTCAAAATCATAACCCTCAGTAGTAGAATAAAAATTAAAACCCAACTACGACAAAAAGCGATTTATCGGATAAATATGGATAAAGTCACGAGCAAATACTAATAATATACATATTTTAAATGTATAAGTAACGCCCTTGTCAATGATATGAAATATATTTGTTTAAAATTTATTTTGTAACAGACCACTATATTTTTGAGCCTATAACTAGCAGACAATCAAGACGCTTCTAATGATACCTCATTTGTCCGGTTCTAATTAGTAATTGAGGAGATATGAGGGAACAGATGAACATAGATACATACATAGCCTGTCAAAATCATAACCCTCTGTAGTTACAAAGAAAACAATGTCATTATTTCATTGCTTAAATATTAATCATATTATTCAAGAGTTCAATCAAGAACATTTTGTTATTAACTTAATTTCACTTCATGTATGTCCCACTGATAGGCTCGAGCATCTTGCGTAATAGGAGGGAAATGGAATGGATTGGTCACTAAACCACGCTGTTCGGACGAGTTTTACATCAGGTTCTTTTTCTCTTGCATGAATATCATTTGCCTTTTATATCCCTTAATCGTCTTTTATGATATAATTAGAGGATGGAAATTGGAATATTATATTCTTCATTCTTGATTATACGGAACAATAACTAATAAATATTAACAAAATATAAATATATTATCTCTGTGGTGACGGAGTAAGAATACAATTCACCACCCCCTCCTTTGCCCTTGGGTGTCGTAAAAGACAACTAAAGGATAAAATATGCATATAATATCTATGCAAGAGAAAAACTTGGAAATGAAACCCTACACGTTTGACCAGCGTTGCTCGATGATGCGGGCAAGCTGCTGGAGAGGGTGTTGGCTGCCCGCATCGAGCGGCACCTCGTCGGGGTCGGGCCCGATTTGTCGGACGCCCAGTTTGGTTTTCGGCGAGGGCGTTCGACGGTCGCGGCCCTGCTGCGCCTGAAGGCCGTGGTAGCGGAGGCCGTCGCCGGCGGAGGAGTCCTGTTGGCGGTGTCTCTGGACATCGCCAACGCCTTCAACAGTCTGCCATTCAGCTGCATCAGGGAGGGGCTGAGATATCACGGGGTGCCCGTGTACCTCAGGCGGCTGGTGGCAGACTACTTGGAGGGGCGCAGCGTCCTCTACGTTGACCGAGTAGGGGACGTTGTGCGAACGCCCATGACGTGCGGTGTCCCACAGGGGTCGGTTCTGGGTCCGACCCTGTGGAACATCGGCTACGACTGGGCGTTGAGAGGAAGCCTCCCAACCGGGCTGGGCGTAATTTGCTACGCCGACGATACACTCGTCACAGCCCGGGGTGGGACGCTAGAGGAGGTGGCACGTCTGGCAACTCTCGGCACCGAGGAGATTGTCAGGCGGATCGAAGCGCTGGGGTTGAGGGTAGCCCTGGAAAAGACGGAGGCCCTTTTATTCCATGGCCTTCGTACCGCCGGGCCTCCCGCCGGCGCTTCGATCACTGTGAAGTCGGTCACCATCAGCATCCAGGCCCACATGAAGTACTTGGGCCTGGTGCTCGACGGGCATTTTTGGTTCCGGGAGCATCTCCATCGACTTGTTCCCCGGCTTGTCGGCGCGGCGTCCGCCCTTTCGCGGCTGATGCCGAATGTGGGCGGACCCAGCTCTACGTGCCGACAGCTGTACACGGGGGTGATCCGGTCGATGGCTCTGTACGGCGCACGGGTGTGGGCGGGGTCCCTGACCGTCCGGCTGAGGGCCCTCTTGAGGCGACCACAGAGGGTCATGGCGGCCAGGGCCATACGCGGTTACCGCACGGTGTCGACGGAGGCAGCGTGCCTCCTGGCCGGAACTCCCCCTTGGGACCTGGAGGCGGAGATGCTCGCCGAGATTTATCGGCGGGTGTCTGAGACGCGCACCCGCGGCGGCATGGTCTCCCTGCAGGAGATCACCGCCTGGCGGGTCGACGCCCGCCGAGGAGTCATTGCCCGTTGGGCAGTCCGGCTGGAGAGTCCTCGGTACGGTGTCAGGACCGTCGAGGCCTTCCGGCCGATGCTGATGGAGTGGTTGGAGCGGACGCACGGGGTGCTTTCCTTCCGACTGGTGCAGGTGCTTACAGGGCACGGGTGTTTTGGGAAGTACCTGCACAAGATTGTCAGGAGGGAGAGCACACCGTCCTGCCACCACTGCAGTTGCGACGAGGACACGGCGCAGCACACGCTCGAGGAGTGTGCTGCATGGGAGGGAGAGCGCCGTGAACTCGTCGCGATTATCGGTGCCGACCTGGCGCTGCCGACCATCGCCAGGGCGATGCTCGACAGCGTCAGGAACTGGGACGCGGTCGCCGCCTTCTGTGAGGCCGTAATCTCACGGAAGGAGGCGGCGGATCGTGTGCGAGTAGAGCTCCTATTCGGCGACACGTTCCGCCGCCGGCGACTCGGGCGGCGCAGGCGCGAGTATCTGCGCCTAATGCCGCCCTAGCCGAGGCCGCGGGTGATCGGACCGGGGAATTGTCCATCACCCGCAGAGAGGCTGACCGCGCGATGGCGACCGACGTCCCAGTACGTCGAGAGGTGAGGTTACCCGAAAGGTATTCCGTCGGGCCGACCACTGATGACAAGTCACATCTGCTCCGGTGGTCGGCCCAACAACGAGGTGACGTGGGTACGGGTGGGTTATGGGCCTGCAAAAAAAAAAAAAAAAAAAAACACGTTTGACCAGCGTGGTATAATATGTAAATTTCCGTCCTATTACGGAGGAGACTTCAGCCCAACAGCGGGATGTGTAGAATTTAACGATGTTACCACACGGTCGTTGACAACAATTCATAATTCATTATTATTAATAATAATACCAATCATTATTTTCTCCTTGATGGAATAATAAGGGGGCTGTATCTTTGACCGTATATGTCATAAACGAGTTAGGGTAAAAAAAGAGACAAGTCCAAATAAAACACCATATTAATCCGTTAGGACCAGTGTGGTATACTAGAACAATTTCTTTTAGAGAGATATCTCAGCATCATCTGATTAGTTTCATATTGTCAGATTAATTATCTATATTACAGGATTTCTTTATCTCACCTTGGATCCTCAATAATAGTTTCTACGGCATTCTTTAAGTGATTTTCTTGTAACGTAGTCATGTCAAGTTTGACTCCAATCTTATGGTGTACATATTGCTCCGCGTTATACCATTGGTCTGCTAATATAGGTATTACTATTAAAGGTACTCCTCCTGTAATTGCTTCGCCTGTTGATTGTATACCTCCTTGAGTAATGAAAACCTTAATGTTTGGATGTCCTGTGGATTAAACATTCTTTAGTTATGTGCTTTATTAATTTTTATGGTATAGGTATACGACCAAATGTGGACCTTAAGCCTCTTCTTAACTGTCGACATCAATCCAGGCCTATATAAGTACTTTGGCCTGGTGCTCGACGGACATTGATGGTTCTGGGAGCATTTCCACTGATTTGTTCCGCGGCTTGTCGGCGCGGCGTCGGCCCTTTTTTGGCTGATGCCAAACGTGGGCGGACCCAGCACTGCGTGTCGACGGCTGTATGCTACAGTCATCCGGCCTTGTACGGCGCACCTGTGTGGGCGGCGTCCCTGACCGTCCGTCCGCAGAGAGCCATGGCAGTTAGGGCCATACGCGGTTACCACATAGTGGCGACGGAGGCAGCGCGCCTATTGGCCGAGACTCGCTCGTGGGACCTGAAGGCGGAGATGCTCACTGGGTTGTGACGGCGACTGTCGAAGACGCGAACCGGAGGTGGGTTTATCATCTCGATTAGAGAAATTGCCGCCTGGCGGGTTGATGCCCCCCTGGCTGGAGAGGCCTCGGCCTTTGGTGTGAGGCCTTTTGGCCGGTGCTGATGCAGTGGTTGGAGCGGCGGCACTGGGTGCTTTCTTTCCGACTCTTGCAGACGTTGGCAGGACACGGTCATGAGAAGGGAAAGTACACAGTCCTGCTACCACTGCGATTGCGACGAGGACACAGCGTAGCATATACTCGAGGTGTGTGCCACGTGGGCTGGGCAGCACAGTGAACTCGTTGCAATCATCGGTGCCGAACTGATGCTGCCGACCATCGCTAGGGAGATGCTCGTCAGCGTCAGAAACTGGAACGCCGTTACCGCCTTTTACGAGGCTGTCATCTCGCGGAAGGAGGTGGTAGATCTTTTACGTGAGGAACGCTTCCACACGGACATGGTCAGCCACCAGCGACTGGGGTGGCGTAG
The DNA here is from genome assembly GCA_032191425.1 of Lymantria dispar. NCBI lineage: Eukaryota > Metazoa > Arthropoda > Insecta > Lepidoptera > Erebidae > Lymantria > Lymantria dispar. Next base: position 16,179,641 of record CM063465.1, on the reverse strand, counting down.
GTGCGAGTACCTGCGCCTGATGTCGCCCTAGCAGAGGCGGCGGGTGACCGGGCTGAGGATTTTAGTCTATCACGCGCGCAGAGGCTGACCTTGCGACGGCGACCGACGTCCCGGAAAGGGGACGTCGATGGGAGAGGATATCTCCTTCAGGATATTCCGTCGGGCCGACCGCTGAAGTCAAGGAACTCCACACCGGTGGTACGCCCAACGACGAAGGCGACGTGCTATCGAATGGGTTACGGAGCTGTACGCCGCCCCTCTGTCGCCCCGGATGGAGCCGGGCGGCGGGTGCACCGACCAGAACCCACCAAAAAGAAAAGCCTCTTCGTAACTGAAAGGAAATTGACCTTCGGGGTATATATAATATGTTACAGAATTATTATATAGATATTAACTTCAAATAATATTAATTTTCAAGTGTTAAATGAAAACTAAAAACAAAGCTAAAGAAAATTAAAAATGTGCTTTCATTAATCACATATTTTCAACTAAATCATTAAAAACTAAATATGCAAATAAAATTGAAGAAATAGGGCAGTTATTGCAAAAAATTAAAACGAAAAACTAGCTGGATATAAAACTATTTAAAACGACACTTAATATGGTTGAAAATAAAATAATACACGGTCTTAACAAAAAAAAAATCGACCCCAAAACAATGTAGTGAACCAAATACGCATCATTGACTCAAAAACTACTAATCAGATCATGATAAATCTATTAGTAGTTGTTTGATTGCGTATGTTGCACGAACATTCCGCGTATGTTACCTACACCTGGCACCTTTTAAAAGTCGGTTAAAAATTTTAACTATGATGATGACACGATACCTAAGTATTACGTTTCTATGGTCGTTAGTAGGTAAATACGTACGTAATAGATCTGATTGTGGTAGCCACTTTGATATCCGAATATTTTCAGTTCGTCCAGGTAGTTCATCTTTGTCCCACTTCCACAAAATATCATAAGGTAATTCAGAGAGTACTTTCACCATTACTTGCACTTTATCTAATGGTAAAAGCGATGTCTTTACATTTGTGCCGAAACTTATGTAAATTACTCCATTTTTCGATGAGTCCAGGTAGTTTTTCAGGTCCTAAAATGTTAGTACCTCTATTAGTTATAAACATTAAATCTACATACTTTCTTTTTGTATGTTAACAATATTCTTATACCAAATTCATATAAATAAATCATATGCACCTTCGGTATTTCTTTTGCAGGTTTCTCGTGAATTCCCCATATGTAAATAGCATTTGGAGGGACCGGCCTGTTTGCTTCCCACAAAGGGTGAATATTTAAAAAGAGCATATCAATTTTATTACTTAATTCTTTAATTGTCGGTGTGTTTTGTCCAAATGTTCGTCTCAATAAATCATTTTCTAACTCTTCATTAGCTTTAAACATGTTTTCCATGCGATAGTGGTCCCACAAGATCCTAATTTTCTCCCAATTTGTTAAATTGTACACTTTCTGGTTCAATGCGTGTGGGTATAAAATGGGATGTCAAGATGCACCTACAGCATTCACAGTCCACAAATCCAAACGAACTCACTTGTATTACTGGTGCATTAAATAAATGAGCATATATTAATATAGGTTCAACAATAGCTTCTAATAAAACTAAATCAAACTTTTCTCCGTTGATCAGCTTTTGTACTGCAGGTATTTTGAACTGTTCTTCTATGATATCATTCATTATACTTAGTGCTGGTTTAATTAGTGCTGCTATACTGTCATCTTCCGTTAAGGTTACTTCATATACTTTAGCCCATTTAGTGTACGACATATTATGGATATCTATTTCTTTTAAATTTGGCGATGTGATACCATCCTTAAATGCGGGATCGGCTGTAATTACTACAACTTCGTGGCCTCTTTTTGATAATTCTACAGTTAAAGATCGAAATACCACTTGATGACTCATAGAAGGTGTAGGAAACACTCCTAATATTTTTGCTGCATTGTATTGATTCACTAAAACAATAAATATAAACGTAATTACTAGTAACGGCATTGTGGCTCTCGTATCCATTAAATCACTGCGAATTATCCTCCAAATTATATAATAATTTATATTTGATGTAAAATGTCTATATACCACGTAATTGGTTCATGATATCTGTGTCACTGTCTATATTTATTTGTTGTATTTTATCTACTTTGAAATGAAGTCCGCATTATCTTATCAAAACTAAAACAAATTTAAAAAAGCATTGTCAGCATGTTACAGCAGCTATTATTCTTCAACAAAACATAACAGTTGCATCACAATTACTCAGTAATAATGTAATCCTAACTAACATTATAATTACGAAACTAAGTTTGTTTGTTTGTTAAGTTGCCACGCTGGTTAGCTGCCATGCTGGTGTTAGTGTAGGGTTGTTTTTTTTCTACTTTTGAATAGATTTTATATGCATGTTGTATCTTTTAGTCGCCTTTTACAATACATGATAGGCATGGCACATAGGCATGAGAGAGGGTAGTGAATTGTTTTCTTACTCCATCACCACAGATAAAGAGTCTCAAAAATGACCCCTGTAGAACACCACACGACATGGGCCTTTGCACAATGTCCCCAGGATGGTTCATGTAAAGCACACTGCACCACTTTAGATAGTTTGCTACCACCCGCCTCAGGTATAGGGCCACGTGCAACCTAAATTGGCTGAATGGTCAAGTATTAAATGCGTTGACGATCCTTCATGGTGACCACCTCTGTTACTACAGGCTTCAGGCGCACTAAGGCCACCCTTCGTCAGCGTAGAAAGTGTATATGACTTCTGTCTTCCTTGCCTTCTTTGCCTTCTTCTGACTTCTATACTGATAAAGTCACAGACAACGGCTAGTTTGTTATACTCGTATATTATTAATTAATTAAATGATTACATTAGTAATATTATATCTGTTTTATCTCTTTAGGACTGATATATATTATTATCTGTTTGTTTTGAAATGTATATATTTTATTATGGATTCCTTCAATTTGATTCTTATACTTCGCATGAATAGGGTTCCATATGATTGATGCAAATTTCAGATGAGGTCTTACAAATGAATTGTATGATATTAAATAAGTATTTATATTTTTTAAATCTTTGCATTGTCTAAAGACGAAGTCCAACATCTTGTTAGCACGTTCAGTTATTCTATCGATATGAGAAAAAATGGATAGAATATCATCTAAGACTACCCTCAGATCCCTCACCACAGTCACCCTTCTTATACAAGTATTCTTAAAATTTTATAAGTAATTATTGGATATTTTTTGCGAGAAAATGTTATTGTATAAAAGCACAGGGCACTTCTATAGACACTACCATCATATGGAATCCCCGAGGGACTCTGTAATTGGATTGCCAACTTTTTGGATGGTTGCAGTGTAAAAGTCGTCGTAGATGGCTCCTGCTCTGTTACCATGACCATTAATGCTGGTGTACCACAAGGCTCGGTGCTCTCCCCGACGTTGTTTATTTTGCATATCAACAACTTGCTCTCTATCGAGAGTATGCGTTGATATGCGGATGACAGCAGGGGTGACGAGTGGTATACCGTGCAATGGAACACCCCTTGGAGTACACAGGAAAGAAGGGTTCAACTTGTGTCAGAAGTCGAGCACTCTCTGGGGTGGGCCACGAAATGGGGTGAACGGAACTTAGTCCAGTTCAATCCCACAAAGACACAACAAAATTTGGTTGGCGCGTTTACTGTAAAGAAGGACTAGTTTATCATAGCGCTTCAGGTCTAAAGAGTAACTCTCCAAATTTCTGGTAGTATTGTGATTCTCCGCGTGGAAATATTGAGCAAAGTTCAATGTGGGAGTTATTTGATGGACAAAAGCAAATTGGCTAGCAAAAAGTTGGGCGTCCTGAACAGAGCCAGGTGGTACTTCACACCAAGAGAGCATCTTGTGCTATATAAAACACAAGTTCGTTCTAATATGGAGTACTGCTGACATTTCTGGGCAGGTGCGCTCAAATATCAGCTAGACTCACTTGACTCCCTGCAAAGGCGTGTAGGATGGCGTGTGGAGATTGACATCCTACAATTGTGTTGTGATCGGCGTAGGTAGATGTGAGAAGAAGGCGATGAAGAATGAAAGTGTTATACATAAGACTGAAGATTTATTTACATTGTTCTAAATGATGTACAATAAATTGATAATAAACTAGTGACGACCGTACAAGTGCGCGAGCGAATATCGAATGTCGAATTCATAAATAGGCAGTCGCATTCGCATTGTTAGGTTGCGGTCCAAGTTGTCTTAGAGGCAGATAGCCGCCACAGGTGTGCTATTTGAATCGCCAGAGATCCCGATCTTACGGACAGATTGGAGTCACTGGAGTGGTGGAGAAACTTTGGGTCACTCTGTTTACTCTACCGAATCTTTCACGGGGAGTGCTTCGAGGAACTGTTTGACTTGGTACCATCATCACCATTTTACCAACGTACCACTCGACACCGTAGCAGGGTTCAATAATTTCACCTGGCAACGTTATGGTCTTCAATTGTACGTTTCCAGTGATCATTTCTCCCACGTGCCTGTAAGCTCTGGAATGAACTACCTGCTGCTGTGTTTCCCGAGCGCTATGACATGTCCTTCTTTAAACTTTGAGGTTTATTTTTAAGGAAATATTTTTTTCACAGTGGGCAACGCTCTGGCTATGTCCCTGGTATTGCAAAGTCCATGTGCGGCAGTATTACTTACCATCAGGTGTGCTGCTTGCTCGTTTGCCAACATCGGCAATATGGCAAAAAAAGGACGTAATATGGCAAAAAACAGACGTATCAAACGATGCAGTGTAGGACGGCCCCCACTAGGTGGACTGACAATCTGTGAAAGTTGCTGGGTGTCGTTGGATGCAAGCAGCACAAAACCTCACTGTATACCAAAACATAAGAGAGGCCTAGATCCAGCAGTGGATGGCTGTAGGCTGAATGATGATGATGAATTAGAAAATCAACTGAGCATTTTGAGAAATTAAAAAAATACATTACATATTTTTCCGTGTGGTGCCGGAGTAAGAATATAATTTACCACTGTCTATCCTGCCCGTGAATAGCGTAAAAGATGACTAAGGGATATAATACGCATATAACATCTATGCCAGAGAAGGCAAACTATTCTAAAACTATTATATTAGGAGTGGTAGGACCACACTGTCGACAGTTATCTGTCTACAGCCGCGGGCCGGTCCGTCCGGGGCAGTACCATGCTCTCGCAGAAAATCGACGTCTGAGTAGTAGCAATTTGTTACTGCGCTTCGTTCGGTGAGCGAGAGAGCCGGAAGCCCAACTTTCTGAGGGTGATTGCGTGTGGAGGGTTTTGGTGGTGCCCTTGGTATCACCGAGCCTCAATGCACGCATTCACACTCCCTTTGCTTTCTTCGCGGTAGGCAACGGCCTTGTAAAGTTTCATGAGCGGCAGCAACACTTACCATCAGGTGTACTGTTTGCTCGTTTGCCACCGTTTGCAATAAAAAAAAAAAAAATCCACCCTACCTTACCCTATTCCAAACTGTTTGACCAGCATGGTATAGAAAGGTCAATTAGGCTCCTATTGTGGAGAAGGCAAATTGAACTTTCAATACCATCAAAGCTCGAGCTCAACAGTGTGACATATATGAGCTAAAATAATGATGATACGTTAGATATTCTTGATTTCTAACTCTGATGTTGTATCGCTAAAATCACTCTGTCTGTTTGACGTAATATGGGTATGTGACGAGACGTGAAGAAAGTAATGTTGCGAGGAGACTTTTAAGTATAAATGTTGAAGGCTTTAGGGTTAAGGAAAGACTAAAGAAAAGATGGCTCGACTGCGTATAGCATGATACAGATAGACAAGGAGTCACCACAGAGATGACGCCTGATAGGGCTATGCGGAAGCAGAGGTCGTATTGTGTTAACCCCAAGTAATTAGGATGAGAGCAGGATAAAGTTTAATGATAATTCTTGATTTGAAGTAAAAATTCATTAATTCGTCAAATTTTAATAGTTAGCTAAGATTTTGTTGTAAAAGATAGCATATAAAAATTAATATTATATAAAATATGTGTAATACATTAACACAAATATGTATAATATCATATTTATAACACACTTTATAAAAAATAATTACAAATAACAAATAAGGGTTTCATTAAGGGTCGCCGCACACGGGCCACACGCGACAACCACAAACGCCGCCACAAGAAGCTAGAAGTGGCTACAAAGGTAGCTGAAGCGCGCGACAGCCACTTGTGGCCGGTGGGCGACACTTGCCGTCGGTGGCTGCTACTTTTTTAAGACATGCGCGCAGTATCATAATGGACTCTGACGAGGAAGGTTTAATCGCGTTGCTTCTGAAAAAAAAAATCGTCATCGTAGAAGACGAAACCGTAGTTATTGGATACATCCAATTTTAATAAATGTAACGAGTGGCGTGTGGCGGCGTTTTGTTTCGACGCTTAGTGGCCGGTGCGAGCTACAAGACGCGAGCAACGACTATTTGTAGCATATGGCGGCCACCAGCGCCAACCATGTGCGGCGAGTTCATATAAAATGTATGAAAACTACAAGAAATAGGCCGGTGGCAACGTTTTGTAGTTGTGGCCTGTGGCCCGTGTGCGGCGACCCTATACTCGTTCCAACCATTTATTTTACTTTTGGCAGGTCGAATTCTGATCAATTAGTGTTGTACCAATGTATTACGGATACTATGTTTTGTAATAATCGATTTTAGTCAGGAAGAACTTTTAATCGATTTAACACGGATATTTTATTTTTGCTTAAATACATATTTCATATTATTTAAAAACTTCACTTCTGTAAATATATTTGTTATTTGGGCACATTAACTTTTGCATACCCACTAATTTAGTCCTCCCAAAATATTTTACTTTGTACTTTGCAAAATAAAAAATAAACTACTTTATGAAGCATTTTTCCATTAAGCGGGGTCCGCTGCTCCAAACTTTACTTAGAGACAATGGCGCCCTCGTCTGCGGTTTCTGCTATCTGCAGATTCCCTACTAAAAGTAGAATTACTTAAAATATTAAAAAGTAAAAAGCAGCCAAAACGATATGTCATCGACGAAATGGCAGCAGAATATGGGCATGTTGTAATCAGAATTCCTCCGTACCACTGTCAATATAATCCAATTGAAATGATCTGGGCACAAGTCAAAGGACACGCCGCAAGAAACAATACAACTCCTCCTTTCACAGCAAATAAAATACTTGAACTTTTAAAAAACGCATGTGCTAGTGTGACGCCTGAAAACTGGGCGAGTGTCGTCAACAAGACAAAAAATATAATATTCTTTGATTGGGATCGGGAAATTGAATTTGACAACATACCTACACAAGAGTTAATAATAAACAGTGCAGATGATTCAAGCGACGATTCGAGTTCGTATGAAGAATCCGACGATTCGTTATAATAAAATAATATTAAAATATTTTGGTTGTTTTATTTCATGTTATAGGTATGATGAGAAGATTTTTATATCTCCCTGATAAAATTTTAACGTGTTGTCTATTACAACAATTCAAAACTCAGTTGTCAGCTGACTTAACTGCAAATAAGTGTAATCAATTATTTGCGATTCATTAGTTTGCACCGAATACTTTGATCCTGTCACTAGATGCGATAGAACGTAACTTTTTTTATAACGGAAATGAATTATCACTTAAATTTTATGAATAGAGCTATTTACGGCATATTAATGTATTTAGTGGGTAATAATTAAGATATATAAATATTATTGGGCAGTTTATATATTTCTCTGTTCACTCGTTTCAAAGTTAATAATTGCGTATAATGAAACAGTTACGTCCTAAAGCATGTGTCAAAAGTAAAATAAATGGTTGGAACGAGTATAAGAGTTTTAGTTCAAAACGTCTAGTTTAAATTATTATTATGATTATTATAGGTGGTACAAAAGTGTCTTGTTCCCACTATTAGGTGCGATAAGAAGAGTGTGATGTGAAAATAATCTAATTATTTTTTACCTTTATAGTGCTGTGTGGTAGCGGCTTCGAATACTACCAACCCTTGCTTTGCTCGTGGGTGTCGTAAAAGACGACTAAGAGCCCTAGATTGACCCGGACCAACTCCATCTGGTACCATTTGGGCCAACGACTACATTCCCAAGGAGGGTTGACGTCAGGCAGGCGGCCGGTCATAAAAGTCATTGCCGAAACTTTTTGCAATATGTCAAAACAGTTGACATATTGCGTCGACCCCAAGTAATATAAGATAAGGGATAAGAGCAAGATGATGATGATGACTGGCAATCACACGTCTATAGAAATATTGGTAAATAATTAAAACTAATGAAATAATTACTGCTAGTACAATAAGAATGACGCTTAAAATGATGAAAACTATATCAAGTTCGAGATATTGTGTCCAGGAGATATTAGCCGCTGGTGTTCGTAAATGAGAAGCATCACCATGACGCAGCAGATGCTCTGTCCACCACATGGCACGCTCCAACGGCGTCATAAGTTGATCACGCATTACGTCACGCAGACGAACAATATTTTGTTGGTAACTGTAAATATAACAAATAAATAATAATTTTTCCATCGTAATTGCTTCTACTTATTAAGAAAGTAGCAACACAAACAAATAAATCTACTCTTTTTGATAATATAAATATAGTTCTCATATACGTCCCACTACTGGGCTCGAGCCTCCTCCACAATGGGAAGGAAATTGACCTACTATACCGCGCTGGTCAGACGGATTGGTACAGGGTTTTGTTTAGTTTTCCTTCTCTTGCATAGATATTGTATGCATTTTATAATCCCTTGTCGTCTTTTACAACGTCCACGGGAGAAGAAAGGGGGTACCACCGCCCGAAAGGGGGTGGTAGATTGTATTATTACTCCGACTCCACACGGAAAAGTATTCTATTTACTGTAGTTTACAAGTCTGTTTATTTTAATGCCCCTTAGTTTAGAAACTATGTGTATGTCGGATTGAAATACTTTTATAAAGACAAATTAATTTTAATATGTCGTTGACGTATTTAAAATATAAAAGACGCAATAAAAAAAAATCGTATGCGTTTCGGGACGCCCGACAAAAGTAATAACTTACACTCGTCTAAATTAAGCGGTCTAATATTAAACTTGAGAAAAGCTTAAGTTATTACTTAAATTTGAAGTCTATTAATATGATAATGTAAGAAAAGATTATTTATTGAATTGTATATAAACATTATTTACAATTATTCAAAACCACATTTTTTTTTAAATTATGATATAACTTAACAGTTGTCTCATAATAATTACAATCTAGCCATGAGACTAATAAGTAATTTAAATCTAACTTAATTTGCTAATATTTACGGAGTAAGAATGTGTCCATTGACACTTTTCTTATAGTCTCTAGTAATAATGAAAATGTTCTTCAAAAACCACATTAAATCTTTAAATTTCCTTTACTGGCGCTGTAATGCATTACGTAAAGAAGCAGTTTACTCTCCCATAAGAAGGTATCCCTTCAAAAATAAGCATGTGGATTTTCAAATAATATATTTGTGATTTATCTTGTGAAATTACGTCTACAGTAGCAGCAGGTTAATATAAGTTTTAAACTCACCTCTTATCAATAATAATACTTTCGATAGCATTCTTTAATTGATCTTCCTGCAGCATACTCATGTCAAGTCTGATTCCAATTTTATGCTTCACAATATGCTCCACATTATACCATTGGTCTCCTAGCATAGGTATTCCTATTAATGATACGCCTGCAATAATTGCTTCGCCCGTTGACTGTATACCTCCTTGAGTAATAAAGGCTTTGATGTTTGGATGCTCTGTTTTTGCAATTAAATAAAAAAATAAATCGTATTTAGTCTATAATTTTTTAATATTGTTTTTTGTTGGGTATCTTATAGATATGACAATATGAACGTAGTTTTACATTTGTCATTTTTTTTTAAAGTAAAATCCCACCAATCTACTGCTAGCATGTATCTCATTGCGTGCAATGCCGCCCTAGCCGAGGCCGCGGGTGACGTGACCGGGGATTAGTCCGTCACCCGCCGAGAGGCCGACCGCGTGAGGAAAGACCGATGTCCTCCCTGAGGGGGGGACGTCGGTCGATGGGAGGGTACCCCGGGTAGGGGGTATTCCGTCGGGCCGACCACTGATGACAAGTAACCCTGCTCGAGTGATCGGCCCAACGACGAAGGCGACGTGGTGTTCGGGTGGGTTGCGGGAGTTGCGTGCTTAAGCCCCTCTGTCGCCCCGGACGGAGTGGTGCGGAGGCGCGCCGACCGAAGCTCACCCCAAAAAAAAAAAAAGCATGTATCTCATAAGTAATGTGGCACCGGTGGTCAGCCCAATCGTTAAGGAGAGGGAATACGATGGGTTATTGGGCCGCACACCGTCCTTTCATCACCCTGAACGTAACGTACGGTGTGTGCACTGACCATACCCCACAAGAAAAAAGCGATGTGTTTAAGTTATAGGTAAATTGTGCTCCAAATATATGTTTTATCATTAAGGCCTCAATCACTTCTCATCTAATCAATATCCGATAGACATTATAATACACTGATGATAGTAGTAAATTTTGATTATAGAAATTTCGTGGAAGTAATGTCAGGAACTGCATTTTTTCGTTCTATTAAATTTAAAAAGATGAAGTCATTTAATAATTGGCAGCCTATGCGGATAATAATTGTTATGCATTCCTTCACGGAACTAGTACTATTTATTAAACTTACGTAATAGATCTGCTTGGGATAGCCATTTTGATGTACGAATATTGTCAGTACGTCCAGGTAGTTCATCTTGGTCCCACTTCCATAAAATATCGTAAGGCAATTGAGAAAATACTTTCACCATTATTTGTACTTTGTGAGGTGTTAAAAATGTCTTTTTGACATTAGTACCTAAGCTCATGTAAATAACTCCATTCTTTGATGCATCAAGATAGTTTTTAAGTTCTAAAAATAGTGTAGTGCTTTGAGTTACATATATCGTTGCTGTGGGTAAACTTTATTCAAATAGGCACCATCCAAGTAATCCCTTTAAAGGTAAGAAACTAACATACGGTGAGTTATGAGGATTCAAATCCTGCTATACCCTCTGGAGTTCCAATGTCAGCTCGGATAACCGTTCTCTTAGGCCGCTAAAGCTGTGATCCATAGGTGCACGGCCATTATAACATTTATTCAATTTTAATGGATATCAAAATTTGTTTCGGTCCAACCGTCCAACCTTGGCACTAACTGGCCAAACACGTTGGCCTTGTGGGCTATAGATCATCTCACGTATAAATCTTGTTCTTTATCTGAATTAAGCGATAATACGTGTTCCACGTCTTTAGAAGAAGATCTATGCAAATCACACGGCGGTACATGTAGCACAAGAATTGATGGATTCTATATAGAAACAATAATTTGTGTCATTGTCGGTTTCCTATGGTTGCAATGGGGAAGACCCACTATCAACCGGCTGCAGCGGTTACCACCCTCGGCCTGGCAAATCAGCCGGTACAGCAAATAAGACTGAATCTTCCTTATCTTGTATCTGTGTATATGTTAGTAAAAATACTTGTGTCAATACGTCTTGTTTTAACACAAATCTTGACTATAAATAAAATCTATCCTTTTTTATTATTATACAACTTTGCTCCCGCCCTTTTTCTTTAAGTGGTGTTAATGACAAGTAGGCGTCCCCTACATACGTCATCACCACCTCAGCTTAATTTACTGCAATGTTATTTATTAATATGTTGCACGATTCAGGAAAGGAAGTATACAGGATATAATCATAGTGGATTTAAGACATAAGGAAACTTTTTAGTTCTATGTAACAAGAAGCTAAGCCTTCTTGTCATCATTATCATATCAGAACATGATTATGTCCCACTGCTAGTCTCGAGCATCCTCTATAATAGAAGGAAACAATATCACTCCCACTATACCATTATAAATGAATTACAATACATACATAGACGAATTATAATGAATACTTTATAGACGAATTACAATACATACATTATAGATGACTTAGAATACATACATTATAGAAGATTTACAATACATACATTATAGATGAATTACAATACATACATTATAGACGAATTACAATGCTTACTTTATAGACGAATCATAATGTATACTTTATAGACGAATTACAATACATGCATTATAGACGAATTACAATATATACATTACAGACGAATTACAATACGTAGGTTATAGATGAATTACAATACATACATTACAGACGAATCACAATACACACATTGTAGACGAATTGCAATACATATATTACAGACGAATTACAATATTCTTTAGCATCTTGTGCTGTGTGGTAGCGGCTTCGAATACTACCAACCCTTGCTTTGCTCGTGGGTGTCGTAAAAGACGACTAAGAGCCCTAGATTGACCCGGACCAACTCCATCTGGTACCATTTGGGTCAACGATTACATTCCCAAGGAGGGTTGACGTCAGGTAGGCGGCCGGTCATAAAAGTCATTGCCGAAACTTTTTGCAATATGTCAAAACAGATGACATTATTGCGTCGACCCCAAGTAATTAGGAGCAAGATGATGATGATGATGATCAAAATTTGTTTCGGTAAATTGAATTTAATATTTGTCAAGAAACTTCTCCCATCATAAAAATACCCTAAAAACAGAACAAAAACTAAATTCATGTACATACAAATCTATTCGTGAAACTTATAAAATCTCCTTTTTGGGAGTTTATTATTTCATACGCGAATAAGAGTTTCTTAGGAAATGGGATAGAAATTAAGTAAAATTTTACAATCTTTAAATGAAAAATCTAATAATACTTGTCTAAATTAAGATGCAAACCTTTAGCCGCAAGACACAGCTTATGACGCTATATGAAAGACATAATCAGAAATTAAATGAAGTATAAATTATAACATACATGATGTAAAAAGACATACCTTTGGTAATTCTTATTTCTCCATATGTAAATAACATTTGGTAGAACAGGTCTATTATTTTCCCATAAAGGATGAATATTTAAAAACATCATATCAACATTATTTTTTAATTCATTTATAGTAGGAGCATCTGATCCAAATAAACGTTTTGCTATTGCATTTTCTAAATCTTCATTTGCGTTAAGCAATTTCTCTATTCTGTAATAGCTCCACAGGCTCATTATTTTCTCCCATTTTGACAAATTATATATTTTCGGATTCATAAAATTCGGATATAAAATTGGATGCCAAGATGCTCCAACAGTATGCACATTGAAATCCAAAAATCCCATAGAACTCACTTGTATTACTGGTGCATCAAAGGCATGAGAGTATACTAATGCTGGCTTAACACAGGCTTCCAATAAAAGCAAATCAAACTTTTTTCTGCGATGAGTTTTTGCACTTCAGGTAGTTTAAACTGCGTTTCTACAATATCATTCATTATAATAAGTATTGATTCCATCATGGTTTCCATATCGTCATCTGCGTTGAAAGACATTTCATAAAGTTTTGCCCAACGTGTGTAGGATACATCGTAAACATCGATTTTTCTTAAATTTGGCAGGGTCTTATCACCTGATAAGGCCATGAAGTTGTTGTCATCACTCCCGACCCCACATTTGAACCTTCAAATGTGGGGTCGGGAGTGATGACAACAACTTCATGGCCTTTTTTAGCTAGTTCTTGATATAAAGGGCGAAACACCAAATGATGACTTATAGATGGAGTTGGAAACACACCTAATATTTTGGTCGCATCGTAGTGATTAACGACAGTTAAAATCAAAGTTATTGTGACAATAACCATTCCCGTTCCTTTGTATATGTAACACTGTAAATTTTGTATCGTAATATGTAATTACTAATATAGATGATTACAACAGTAATAGTATATCTGTGTTATCTATTTCGAACTGATATATTATCTATTTGTTTTGAATAGTATATATTTATTTGATATTGGCTTCTCCATTCGACTTTTTTTATGTAATTATAATTTTAAATCCATGAAATTGTAAATAATTTTTATCCATTATGATTTCATAAGTTGGGATAATATTAGAAATTTAAAACAAAAATACTTTTAGAATTTTATTGATTTTTTATTCCCCGACGTTTCGAACATTTTTCAGCATTCATGATCATGCTAGTACTCCTGTACTTCTATCTATAAAATATGTTATATTTCAAACTCCTATTCCAATAATACACTTCAAATATAATCCATCATAATTATGTTTTTGATACCCGATCTTTGGTTCGATCCTAAGAAATATCTGGGACGCATTTACCTATTCATTCATTAGTCTATCGATGACTTCTGTTAGACATGAGCTGCCAACGGAGAATAATAGCTTAATCACCATAAATAAATATTAATATATTTTTAAATACTAATAATAAAAAAAAACAAATAAAATAAACTATAATAAATAAACGATTATTATCACTTTCAAGATAGTAATTTTACGTGGTACAATATTTAAGTTTTTGTGATAATTCTTACATATATTGTAATTCAAACATGAAACGGTGTTTTGTGATAAGGTTATCTGTCACCGAATAATAGTGAAAAATATTTAGATTGGAACCTATTATAGATTAAATAGCTATCAATTTCCCTGCAGTAGCTTTATGGAACGGTTGCTTTCACGGTGGTTGAAGGGAGCGATCATAGTCAGTTCGGGAGGGAATCCAAGTTCAGGAGTAAGATTACAATCATCACATACTGTATTGCTGGTAGGTCTGTCGTAAAAGACGAATAAGGGATATGTGCAAATAAAATCTATGCAAGGAAAAGAAAACTCGAAATATTAACTTGGTAGGGTGAGCAATTATTTCCATGCTCTGATTAAAAGAAAACCCTTTAAAATATAATCGAGATATACAGTATCGTGGCGAACCGTGTTCAAATAAAAAGCGCGCCAGTTTTTTATATTTACACGAACCATTTTGAACCACTTTTCACCTCTTCAGAACTCAAAAACTATTCAATATAAGTACACCAATTTTATCATATATATTGAGGCTCACTAGATAAGCTAGTATTATAAATTTTATAAACTCAGCTTAAACAGTTATTGACGTCAAAAAATAATCGTTTCATTATGTCTTATGACTTAATGAAACTAAAATTTTTTGACGTAATAAAAATCATCATTTTCTGGAAAAAAATCGTAATATCTTATATCTTTAGACGAGCAATATATATATATATATATATATATTTATATTCAGGATCTCGGAAACGACTCCAACGATTTTGATAAAATTTGACATACTAGAGGTTTCGGGGCCAAAAACTCGATCTAGCTATGTTTTATTTATAGAAAATGTTGTTTTGTCGGTGTTTTAGCTAATCAATTAATACAATGACATAAAATGTTATTGACATTCTCTGAATTCGAATTTCGTCGTCGTTGTCAAGAGTGACGATAGCTCAGTCGAGAAGTGTCCAGTTTTCGTTTTATTTTGTTTCGGCATTCAAACAGCGTTCGATCCCGAATCTCGGTAATTTTTGATATTTTTTTCATTATTTAATTTTTATTTTTTATTAATATATATCTAAATAAATTCGACAAAAAGACAACAAAAATATACCAATCGGATATTTTTATTAATATTTCATGCTATATTAGTTCCTGTCGTAATCTGTTTTTTTTATCCATATATATTTGTTTTATAAAATACTGTATAATTCTCTAACTTCATAACATATACCATACTAACTTTACTTTCACCTACGAAAACAGGACAGCCGTTTTTTATAGGCTTTTATTAGTTTCAGCTGTATATTTATTAGTTTGTATGTCACCGACTCCTAGGAATTAGATTTTGACTCACTATAAACTGTCGAATTTCATTTAACATTTTTAGACTTAACAAGTACCCATGACGATAAAATAATTTAAATAGCTTGTTTTATTATTATTACAGGATTAGAGATTTTGTTATAAAATATATTGTAGTTGAGAATTGGCCGTGGCTCGATAGATGTCGCTATTCCTGTTTTCTACATCGTACTTTTTAATCGACTCCTTTGAACTACGTAGTAGTGTGTGAGGGAGACGGAGCGACGCGATGTTATGCGTATGTGGTGAATTAATTATAATAGTTGTGTAATATTTCAAATATAATATTGGCCGTGTGGCGACGGTTTGAGAATACATGTGTCGCCACCCCTTACTTGCCCGTGGGAGTCGTAAAAATCGGCTGAGGGTTCACCAGGAGAGTGGGCAGCAGCTCTCTCCTGGGAAACGTAAAACATCCATACTGCGATCGCCAACCCGCCTGCCAAGCGTGGCGATTACGGCAATATCCCCTTTTTTAAAAATGGCGTACAACATTTTGGTGGCGGGCCCAGTAGTGGTGGAGCGGGGGGTGCGAGGAATCTCCGGCAGCGATCCGGCTACCAACAAAAACGACCCTTGGCCCTGGTAACACACAACATTCGGACACTCAGGACTGACGAGAGGGTCATCGAGCTGGAAGAGGAATTGAGCAAAATCCGCTGGGACATTGTAGGATTATCAGAAGTGCGAAGAGAGGGCGAGGGCACGATAATCCTCCAGTCTGGAAACTTGCTCTTCTACCGGGAGGGCGATCACCCGTCCCAAGGTGGTATAGGGTTTATCGTTCGTAAGTCTCTCATAGACAACGTGGAGAGGATCGAGAGTGTGTCGACAAGGGTAGCGTACCTTATACTCAGAATTACCAAGAGGTATTCGCTGAAGGTTATACAGGTATACGCACCGACCTCGACATACTCCGACGACGAAGTGGAGGCATTTTACGTGGACATCTCGAAAGCCATACACGCGTCCAAAACCCACTTCACGGTGGTTATGGGAGACTTTAACGCGAAAATAGGTAAAGGGAGTGATGATGAGTTGAGAGTGGGGAAACATGGATATGGACAGAGAAACCAGAGGGGCCAGAAACTGGCTGATTTTCTGGAGAAGGAAAGCCTCTTTATGATGAATTCTTTCTTCAGGAAGCAGCCACAAAGGAAATGGACCTGGATTAGCCCCGATGGTTCAACAAAAAATGAGATAGACTTCATCTTGTCAGACAAACGACAGATATTCAATGATGTCTCAGTGATCAGCAGAATTAAAACTGGGAGCGATCACCGGATGGTACGAGGCACATTGAATATCCATACAAAAGTCGAGCGGTCACGCTTGATGAAGTCTACACTCCGACCTACATCTGTCCAATACCAGAACCTCGAAAACTTTCAACTCGAACTACATAATCGCTTCCAATGTCTGGACGAGTGCGAATCTCCGAACGATATGAACAACAGGTTCGTGGAAACTGTCCACGCGGTTGGGTCGAAATTTTTCAAGGCTCACCGCGTTAATAGACCTAAAAAACTTTCTGACCAGACTCTCGAGCTCATGGAGCGGAGAAAAGAGATGACGGTGCAGTCTGCAGCCGATTGGTCCAAACATAGGCAGCTAAATAGACAGATCTCCAGGTCTGTGCGTCGCGATATTCGCCGATTTAATACGTTCCGTATTAAAGAAGCGATAGAGCGGAATCGTGGCTCGAAAGTGTTCGCACAAGATCTGTCTATTGGGAAAAGCCAAATGACTAAGCTGAAGACCGATGACGGCACTGTCATTTCATCCCAAAGTGAGATCTTGGGAGAGGTCGAAAGGTTCTATGGACAGTTATACAAATCATCCCGAAATCCTGTTGTCGGCTTGGTCCAAGATCCCAGATCCAAGCTAACTCGGCACTATACCGAAGAAATCCCGGACATCAGCTTGTACGAGATCAGAATGGCTCTCAAACAACTACGTAACGGTAAGGCACCGGGAGATGACGGAATTACGGCAGAGCTTTTGAAGACGGGCGGCAAGCCGGTATTAATAGCCCTTCAGAAGCTATTTAATTCCGTTATCTTCGGGGGCGACGTTCCAGAGTCGTGGACCAGGAGTGTGGTGGTGCTGTTCTTCAAGAAGGGTGACAAAGCTCTTTTAAAGAACTACAGACCCATCTCACTCCTGAGCCATGTTTATAAGTTGTTTTCGAGGGTCATTACCAATCGACTCACGCGCAAGCTCGATGACTTCCAGCCGCCCGAACAAGCCGGCTTCCGAAAAGGCTATAGCACCATAGACCATATCCTCACGCTTCGGCAGATTATACAAAAGACCGAGGAGTATAATCGGCCCCTGTGCTTAGCGTTTGTGGACTATGAGAAAGCCTTTGATTCAGTCGAAACTTGGGCGGTGCTGCAGTCCCTTCAGCGGTGCCAAATCGACCATCGCTATATCGAAGTGCTGAAGTGTTTGTATAGGAACGCCACAATGTCAGTCCGTATCCGGGATAAGAGTACGAAACCGATCCAGTTGCAGAAAGGCGTGAGACAGGGAGATGTCATCTCTCCGAAACTGTTCACCACTGCACTGGAAGATGTCTTCAAGCTCTTAGACTGGACTGGACTCGGCATCAACATTAAGGGCGAATACATCACTCACCTTCGATTCGCAGACGATATCGTCGTTATGGCAGAATCCATGGAGGACCTTGGCACTATGCTCAATGATCTCAGCAGGGTATCCCAACTAGTGGGTCTACGAATGAACATGGACAAGACGAAAGTCATGTCAAATACCCATGTCATTCCTGTACCGGTCCTAGTTGGCAATGCGATTCTCGAAGTTGTCAATCACTATGTTTACCTAGGACAAACAGTCCAGTTAGGTAGATCCAATTTCGAGAAAGAGATCAGCCGACGAATCCAACTCGGTTGGGCAGCGTTCGGGAAACTTAAGAGGATCTTCTCGTCCAACATACCTCAGTGTCTGAAAACACAGGTCTACGACCAGTGTGTGTTACCAGTGATGACTTACGGCACGGAAACGTGGTCCCTAAATGTAGGCCTCATATCAAGGCTCAAAGTCGCTCAGCGTGCTATGGAACGGGCTATGCTCGGGATTTCTCTGCGAGATAGAATCCGGAATACAGAAATCCGCAGAAGAACGGGTGTAACCGACATAGCACGAAGAATTAACACGCTGAAGTGGCAATGGGCAGGCCACATCGCTCGACGAACCGACAACCGCTGGGGAAGAAAGGTTCTCGAGTGGCGACCACGCATCGGACGACGCAGTGTAGGACGCCCCCACACTAGGTGGACCGACGACCTAGTGAAAGTTGCTGGGCGTCGTTGGATGCAGGCGGCACAGGACCGCACATTGTGGCGCAATATGAGGGAGGCCTACGTCCAGCAGTGGACGGCAATAGGCTGAAATGATGATGATGATGATGAATATTTCAAATATTACGATTTTTATTATAAATCGTAATATTTTATTAATACTTTATACCATATTAGTTCCTGTTGTAACCTGTTCTTTTATACATATTTGCTTGTTCAAAATAAATTCGATGTTTCACATCTGATAGGCGACCTGAGCGACAGCTCACTTTTTCCGTCGATCCGTAAGATTTTCTTTTCTTATTGCTTTATCGAACTTATACCTTATTTTAATTAGAGCTTATTGTGCCGGCTATTGACGAAAGACCCCGTTCCAAAATGTATCATATCTCTTAAATATGATATTTATAATCATCAAAATAGTCATTTTATGCGCATTGCAGAATTCCGCACGAGTCGATTAGTTATATAATAATATAATTTTCCAAACAACCGCAGAAATGTATTTTCTCTGTTGAAACTTTTCTTAACATATTATTTACGGAAATTGAAATGCTTGGGGACAATTTTTATTTCAACGGAAATTAAAAGAGCTTTGAGCTTAACATTTGAAATGTCACAGTTTCCTCTGTAAAATATAAGATAGTCATTATAAGTATCACGCTCCGTGTGGTAATGGAGTAAGAATATAATTCATCACCACCCTACATTGCCTGTGGGCTGTGGGTATCGTAAAAGACGGCAATTTTCCGTATCCGATAATTGTCGTCTTTAGTTTCATCATCATCATCATCTTGCTCTTATCCCAATTACTTGGGGTCGACGCAATATGTCATCTGTTTTGACATATTGCAAAAAGTTTCGGCAATGACTTTTATGACCGGCCGCCTATCTGACGTCAACCCTCCTTGGGAATGTAATTGTTGACCCAAATGGTACCAGATGGAGTTGGTCCGGGTCAATTTAGTTTATTATACCAATTATGATGAATATCTTTTTTTTTTATTTATTTATCAGAACAAAAAAAGTTACAATTTTATACAAGTAATGACATTTAAAACCACTTGGGTTTGTTAAAATTAATGCCATTGACAGTAGCGGTTTATAACGTAGATATGAAATACGATTTCAATTTATGTTTGATGTTTGAAGTTGTAATAATATTTCTAACTTCGGGTAGTAATTCGTTTATAATATTTATGGTTATATACATATATTTATGGTTAACTGATATCCGTGAGTCACAGAACAGGGTTGCCAGCTAATGCTGAGATGGTGACCCTTTCGGCAGGATATGTATTAGGTCGCTTTAGTCTGCTACTGATCCTTCAGACTGTAGTGGTACACCTTTTGTTCCGTTATCCTAAACTATTATTACTGATGAACTGACCACTATATATATATATTTTTTGTTTTTTTTTTTTGTTTTTATAATTTTTATTCAGTATACCTTTTTTTCCTCATTTTAAATTAAGCATAAATTTATTTCTTCTGATGATAATTACCTTTAGCATGTCCGCCGAATAAATGCATTTTTCTTTCTTTTCTTTCTATAATTCTCGGGAGCATGTAGGTAGCCGTCCGTTCACCGTATACATTATGTGCGCGTCTCACACACAGTCGGCTATTAGCAACGGCTCGTGTATATATAGAATGTTCAATTTTGTCTTGTATATATGTATTAAAAAAATGCTCTTTGAGTACGTACATAACTTGTAAAAAAATAGGCAAGACGCTGCAGTATTTAAAAAGAGCCATTTCGTTATCATGAAACATACTTTTTATTTTATAAGGGACTATGTTCTTAAGAATTTTGAGCTGTAGTTTATAGATATCTTGTAGATATGATTTATATACCGCGACCCACCCAAAAAAAAAAAAAAAAAAAGATATGATTTATATGTACGACCAATAGGCCTACTCTTGAAATCAATTCTAATTTCGAATCCGATTCGATTCCAATCTCACCAAACTTATATTTGGTACTCTTGAACAAAATCGAGAATGAATTTTACGCGTTCGTCGTTGTTATATTCACCAAATGTGCCATGTTTTCTTACTTTAAATTAATAACGTTATCGAACTCGATCACCACAAAGACCGTTTTTTGAAATTGTGTAACATTAACGATTTTAAACTACAACAAAATCCCGTAGGGAGTAGCAAATATTTGACTTAATCGAAGAGAGTCGAATTTATTTAGTTTAGAAACGTGCCACGTAATTTGATTCCAATCGGGCGCTGCTGTCGCTTTCAAGAGTACCAAATTTGCTCAAATTTGAGCTGCGATTGGATTTAGGATTAGAATCGAGATTCAAGAGTAGGCACACATAGCTGCTAAGGCCATATTGTATATGCGATTCAGCTAGTGAATTATACAACATTAGTTTCACTTTAAATGGTATGCGATTTTTTATGATTATGATATTCGCTAAAAATTGTCTTAGTTTATTGAAAACATGGTTGATATGAGCATTCCAATTAAATTTATTATCAATTACTAATCCTAGGTATTTTTGTGTGTCTGCCACTATCAGCTTATGGACCTCCATTGCTAGACATAAGTCTCCCCAGCGAATAAATCATAATATTTCTGTGTGGTGACAGAGTAAGAATAAAATTCACCACTCCCTATCTTGGCCATGGATGTAATAAAAGACGACCGAGGGATATAATATACGTATAATATCTATGCAAAAGAATGAAAACCCAAAACAAAACTTTATAGCAACATGTCTGACCAGCATGGCATAGTAAGGGCAATTTCCCTCCTATTGTGGAGGAGGCTCGAGCCCAGAAATGGGACTTATACGAGTCGAAATAATGGTGATAATAAACGGTTCGCGAAAGCCGTAATTTGCAATAGGTATTTATGCAATTGATAATATAATCATTAACGAATCTATAGTACATTGACCACAATTTTTGTTATCTCATTATTTGCTATAACAAAGGAAACTGCGCAGAACGCCTGACAGCTGTAATAACAGACAGTGGTAATAACCACTATTATTTAAAACACTTATGTGACTCTATTTGTCGCAGCCTTAGCATATAACGTACGAAGGATAGTGTCGGTACTTAAGCGATCAAAAACGTGAAACCAAAAATACTACATGCGTGCAAGCGATTACACAAGTACGCACACGCAAACAATAGAGTTGCCTTGTACGTAATGACTTTGTACACTATGTCACTATCCGGCATAGTGGAGCCATTCTGGCTCCAATTTAAATGCCTCAAATTTTGTGCATGAATTGAGCTTCTATGAGTTATTATTCTAAGGTCGCAGCGTTTTGTACCTATATATGGGTGGGCTTCTCTCTCTCTTCTCGATAAACGTGTTATCATGTAATTAATAACTTTTTTTTTAATCTCTTTGGTATCTATCCCACCTACTCGTATATTTTGACACCACACCACAACATTCTAATGTGTTTTTCTTTATTTTTAAACATATAAAAAAATACTGCTGACATTTTTTCATGAACCGTCTTGATTTTTAAATCTATCTGTGGTTAAAAAGATTCAATGTGTAACCATATTTTCTTCCGTGAATGTCGTGAGAAAAAAACAAGCGATGTGAGTAGATAGCATCGTTGTGAAAGAAGGCAAACTTAAAATAAACCCTGTACCTCAACATAGCTAACGTTACCACGTTATTTATTATTATTATTTATTTACGTATATTAAGATCCTTTCAATATAAATAAATGTTTTAGTGAAATTGTAAAGAAAATGAACTGAGAACGTCTTTAAATATTATATATATTTCGATTGTAATTGAACAATATTACTATCAAGCCATCCTCTCAAAGCAGATATTTTAGCATAAACTCCAGGATAGTACGGTCTAGCGCAGCCAATGCCCCATGAGACAATACCGGACAATTTATTCTCGTACACTAAAGGTCCACCACTGTCGCCCTAAAAGCAAATAATCTGTTAGACATAATCGTAAGTTAATATTCTAAATACGAACATGAGCTTGTTTGTTACATTTTAGCATTATGTTCATCATCATCATCACCTTATACTTGTGTCCATACTCTATGGGACCCACACATTATGAGAGGCAAATTTACCTTATTATAGCTGATTGAACAGACGTTGTTTTGTTCAAATCTAAAAAAAATAGTAAAAGAAATTCTTCTTGAATCGATCGCAGCACCACCTACCGATTTCAATTATTAATAACCAATCTCATATCTAAAGATATCATGCTGGTTAGACAGGTTTTTTATCAAAGAAATAAAAAAAAGTCTAGAGGTCGACCGCAGAGCGACGTACTTTATCTAAATATTACTCCAAACTATTCAGAAATATATTTAAATCTGAAATCATGAAATCTATCGCAGTATCACCTATCGTATCTTATTCAATTGTTTCAGTAGTCTAAAATCCGTGTAGTGACGGAGTAAGAATACAATTCACCACCCCTCTCTTATCCGTGGATGTCGTAAAAGACGACTAAGAGATATATTACGCATATGACATCTATGCAAGAGAAGGAAAATTCGAAACAAAACTCTTTATCTACCGTTTGACCAGCATGGTATATAAAGTCAATTTACCTACTATTATGGAGGAGGCTGAGGCCCAAATAAATGAGTTTATAATCATCTTTGTATTATTGCCTTATGTATATAATGTTTATGCGAAAGAGGATAAACTCGAAACAAAGTTCTATCTGAATCTGTTTAACCAGCATCATTTAGTAACATCAATTTCCCTCCTATTGTGGCGCAAGCTCAAGCGATGATGATGATGATGATTAAAGTTCATCGCAATATTTATTCTTTAATACAAGACAACATACTGTCTTTCGCAAAAAATAATTACCTGACAGGCATCTTTGCCACCTTTAGGTATTCCAGCGCAAAGCATCTTTGGTGTTATGTTATACTGAAATTTGTAACTATAGCTACACGCCTTATGATTTATTTTGGGTATTTTAACCATTTGCAATATTCTTGGGCTGACACCATTTTCCTGGAAATATTTACACAAAATTTTAAAGAAAAAATATCTTTTAGGTATATATACAAAATAATTTTAAGTCAAGGAGGCAATTTTATTTTTCCATAGTGTTTGTAAAAACTAGCTATTAGATCAGAAAAATTTTTGAAACAAACTGCAATTTTCAGTCCACCGTGGCGATTATCCCTTATTTCCCTTTAAGGACAGTATTGGGCCTTCCCTTAAGATACCTGAGTATAGATATGAAGAGACTGACGAACGCAAGTATTATCATACTTATTTTTGGAAATTATTAACATTTACTTTTGACTATAAAGCTAGCTAAGTCTCGATCTTCAATGCCAAATGTTTGGCTATGATTGCTACAAATAATTATTTGTGCAATCCACAAATATTTATTCTTCCGTTCTGTTATTCTGAGACTGGGTGTAACTTGTATTTACTAATTACATAGTCTTCTCACAATACTGGAATTTATATCATAGTAAGTGTGTGCTATTAAAAAAAACAATCACCCTTCTGTTAATATTTAACCCTTTAGTTAATATTTTAATTAAACAACGTATTTGAGAACGAAAAAGAATTACCGCATATAGAATTCGCATATTAAACCTATATATCTATTAAGAATCCGTTCGAACCATCAATAGATTTTTAAAATTGATGACGTGAAATACCAAATGTTGAAATATCGCATGCCACATGCATTCCTAAGTCTTTATAAATTACTTACTGTATAAAATGTTAAATCTTAAAGATCAATAAAATTTATATATTATATTAAAATTTACTTTTCTTAAAATTCCTCTTCATCATCATCATCATAATTTTAGCTCATAAACGTCTCACTGTTGGGCTCGAGTCTACTCCATAATAGGGGGGAAACTGACCTTACTATACCATGCTGGTTAAACAGGTTGGTATAGGATTTTATTTCGAATATTCCTTTTCTTGCATAGATGTTATATGCATATTATATCCCATAGTCATCTTTTACGACATCCACTGGCAAGATAGGGAGTGGTGAATTGTATTTTTACTCCGTCACCACACGGAGATTCCTCTTAGCTACTTATAACCAATTAGTGAAAATCTCTGTAAATTACTGAAAAATTGAAAAATATATGTTGATTCATTTAGTTATCTCGACATAAATGCCACAATTAGAGGGACCTCGACCTACTATGCCTTGATAATCAAACGTGTTAGAATAGGGTTTTATATCGAGATTTGCTTCTCTTGCATCGAAGTTACCTGCATATATCCCACAGTCTTACGACACTCACGGGTAAGAAAGGCGATAATTAACTGTATTATTACCTCTTAACACAAGCAATAGTCTAAATTTATATAGGCTAAAATTACAATAAAAGATAAGCAACTCGAAATAAGTTCCTAATAAAAAAAAAATACCTTAGTAACTCCCCAGCCTGTAACAGTAGACATTTCACCATCTTTGATTTCTTGATCCGCATCAGCCATTTCTATCTTATCTACTCCTTTACTAAATACCAATGGCTTTGATAACTTTATAATAGCTACATCAGAGTCCATATTTGATAAATTAAAGTCTGGATGCCATGTTAAATTAGCAACTTGATGTAACTGTCCACCTTTGTCACTATAAGATGATCCTACTCGGACTTTATAGTAGAATGGGGAAACACTGTAATTAAATAAGAAATTTGTACCATTATGCTACACTTTAGCTACTTATTTGAAGTATTCTTCTATTAGTTCTTTAATATAAACCTCATCATAATTATTATTTAATCGAACTACGTCCTCTGATAAACGTAAGCATTCCTTATAAATGAGGGTATAGTATAGTAATGGGCAAGTTTAACAAGCGACGTAGCCATCGCAGTGAAGTGATATATGTTTTCCAGGCAAGTGCTGCTGCCCATTTATCTGGTAAAACCCTTAACGCGAAGTGAAATTTTTGCCATACGGGGAACGCAACCTTATTGTAACTGTTTGACTTGATATCACAGACATTGCTTTACCAGCGTACCATTGGACACTATAGCAAAGATCATCCATTTTACCAGGAAACGTTATTAACTGTACATTTCTAGCGATCATTTTTCATATGTATGTGGTGGATCTGAAAAAAAATTACCTGCTTGCTATATTTGCCGAGTGCTTTGACATGTCCTTCTTAAAATGAGGCCTAGCTGGGATCCTGACAAGATCCATTAGCGCCAGTATCACTTAGCGTCAGGAGTGCTGCTTGCTTATTTGCCACCGACAAGAATAAAAAAAAATTAAATTCCAATACTCACTTCATAACACAATGTGCGGCAGTTATTATAATATCATTAGCTACAATGGCACCACCGCAAGTATGTCTGCCAGCTCTCACCAGAGATACTTGGTAAGGAGCATCTGTGATTTCAATATCTTCACCACCAACTACCCTTACATCTTCAATGGTTTTCAACGTTGGTGTTGATACTATAAAAATAATTACAGATTTATTTACAGTAAAATATCTACACTTTATGTAAAACAATGTGCCATGTCACAAGCAAGAAAAATACTCAATTCAACACCCGCTTTTTCGCCTATGGATGTCTTTAAATACGGCAAAGTTAT
The DNA here is from genome assembly GCA_032191425.1 of Lymantria dispar. Taxonomy (NCBI): domain Eukaryota; kingdom Metazoa; phylum Arthropoda; class Insecta; order Lepidoptera; family Erebidae; genus Lymantria; species Lymantria dispar. The sequence continues at coordinate 16,152,913 of CM063465.1, read as the reverse complement.
TTATTACAGAAGATACACACGTTCCCGACGTTTCGAATACTTTTTAGCATTCTTGGTAAGGGGAGTGCTAAAGTGTCTCACGTCCAACAAGAAAATGTTGACCTTCAAATTTGATGAAAACTATCTCTTTAATCTTTAATAGCTATTTCTATCGATTAGATATAAATTTCTGTAATAACGATGGTTTGTTAAATGTGAGACATCTTAGCACTCTCATGACCAAGCGCGCTTAAAAATATATGAACCGTTAAGAAATCAAAAATCAAATACAAACACGATAAAATCCGTAGTTTGAAATAAAACTACGAATTTTATCGCATTTGTATTTGATTTTTGATTGCCCGAAGTTTGGAACACTTTTAGAAGAAAATTTAATTATAAATTTTCTGCAATAACGATAACTTGTTGGACGTGAGACATCACAGAACATAAAATGAGAGACAACAGACATGAGAGAAATAATTTTATGTGTGTAATACTCGCGTAAACATTAGAAATCAAAATAGTTTTATATACAAATGTGTAATTCGCGTAAACATCAGAAATCATAATGATCACTCGATGAAAAATAATTAAACTGTGACCACTGGGGTTAACAAATAAATATATAATTATGTAAAACAGTGGATAATTTCATAACTCACCAACACAATGGATGAACGTGAAACAAATGATTAAAAACAGCATGATGTAAGTATCACAATTACTAACCATATTTAGTTATAGTATGCCATATATACCCGAAAGTTACATAAAGTAATTTTTAAGGACAATACAATTTATCTGATAAAGGAACCTTCACTTACTCATAACAAATACGAGCATGTAAATGTGGATTTAGTGTTAATATCTATTTATATTTATTCACTATATAAATTAATATTTACTTATATTATTCATATATAGTGCAAAGGGTTCTGTGGAGTTTAATTACTTTTTACTGAATGTTTATTCAGGCAGAGAAGGGTGTTGGAATATAAATGATTAATTTTCTATTTATAATTTGAGACATTTTCCATATAGTGACTGAGAATATAATTCCCCCATAAATTATTTTGTCCGTGTGTTTACTAAAAGCGACTGCGAGGTAAAATATGTATATGAATACTAGCTGACCCAACAGACGTTGTTCTGACCAAATCTAAAAAAATAGTAAAGGAAATTCTCTTTGAAATCGATTGTAGCGCCACCTACCGGTTCCAATTATTAATCTAAACCATTTTCATATCTATCGGAAAAGCCACAAAAACATCAAAATCGGTCCAGCCGTTTAGGAGGAGTTCAATTACAAAAACACAAACAGAAAATTTATATATATATATATATTTATATATATGTATATAAAGATACGCTAGTCAGACCGGATTTTATTAAAGAAATAAATAGAAGTCTAGAGGTCGACCGCAGACGGGTTGAGAGCCCTCAGCGCTCACCCACCAGACCGGGTAAAGTTGTCACAGCCATCTGAGGCTAACAACTAAGTCACACACAAAAAAAAATCGACCGCAGAGCGACGTACTTTAACTAAATATTAGGACTCCAAACTATTCAGAAATATATTTAAACCTGAAATCATGAAATCCATCGTAGTATTTTGAAATCATGAAATCTATGAAATCTATCTGAAATCTATCTGAAATCTAATCTAATCTATCTGAAATCTATCTGAATCTATCTGAAATCATGAAATCCATCGTAGTGAATTGTTTCAGTAGTCTAAAATCCGTGTGGTGACTGAGTAAGAATATAATTCACCACCCTCGTGGGTGTCGTAAAAGACGACTAAGGGATATATTATCTACGTATATGACATCTATGCAGGAGAAAAAAAACTTGTTTACCAACCTGTCTGACCAGCATGGTGTAGTAAAGTAAATTAGATGAAATAGCCAGCAGCCCAACTTTCTGAAGGTGTATGCGTGTGGTAGTTTTTGGTGATGCCTTTACTATCATCGGACCTAGTTCCATGCACTCCTTTCACTTTGCGGCTTAACAAAGGTCCATGAGTGACAGCATCACTGTCATCAGACGTGCCGTTTACTGGTTTACCACCAACAGAAAAAATCGTGGCCTAGGAGTTACAGAGGCGAGAAAATTAGACCTAAAAAAATTAGTTTGAATGAATATATTTACGGATCTTCAATTTCCTTGGACTTGGCCGAATTTTAGCCATAGTAAGACAATGACATGAACATTTTATCAAGTGTTATAACTTTAAATTAATCGCTCTGTCAACAACACATCATGTGTGTTAAGGTTATTGGGTCACAGTTGATTATTTTTTTAAAGTGGTTTAAGTTGATAACTATCTATGTTTTTTTTACTCGTTAAGTTTCATCATCATCGTTCAGCCTGGTTCACTGCTGGACGTATGCCCATCTCATGTTTTACCATAAAGTGCCCCCAGTGGGGAGCGTTCTATACTGCGTCGTCCGAAACGTGGTCGCCACTCGAGAACCTTTCTTCCCCAGCGGTTGTCGGTTCGTCGAGCGATATGTCCTGCCTATTGCCACTTCAGTGTGCTAATTTTTCAAGTTATATCGGTTACACACGTTTTTCTATGGATTTCCATATTTCGGACTCTATCTTGCACAAAAATTCCGAGCTGAGTTTGCTCCATACTCAGCTCATACTCAACTCGTTAAATTTACTTATCATAAAAGTAGATTTTTTTGTACTTTAATTTTGATGAGGAATAAAATATTATCAAAAAGCTGTTTTTATGCGCCATTTTGCCAATATGTTGGCGCAGTAGCGGCAAATATACAATAGGTCAAAGTTGAAATTCAGAAACAGCATCTTAAAATTCATAAAATCACTAATCAAACTCTCAAATTTTTCAGGTAAACTATTTTTTCGGGGACAATTAATTAAACTAACTAGACATATATCTAAAAGTACAATTTGTTTTTTTAGCTCATATAATTCTCTGTTAGGTAAGAGCTTCTTCCAATTGAGGGAATTGGAAGAAGCTCTTACCCAACAGAATAGTTACGAATACGGTATAGTTTAATACGGCACGCTAGTTAGATCTACTGGAATTCAATATGGTTGAACTATTAGGCCTAACTGACCGATAGGTCAGGGTTTTACTTGAAATTGTTCTGATTATATGACGTAATCGATAATTCCGTCGTAAAAGAATGTGTGCTAGTATATATATCCTGATTTTATCCTCGTGTGTAGTAAGAATACAACTCTCCACTCCCCTTTCTCACCGCTGGGTGTCGTAAAGGATATGATATACGGGTAATATTTATGCAAGACAATGAAAACATAAAACCTTATGGCAACATGTCTGACCAGCGCAGTATAGTAGATCAATTTTCCTTCCATTGTGAGAGAAATTTTACTGACTTCACGTTTTTAATAGACGTATGTTAATATTTTCTTGCAATTTTTTCACAATAAATATTTATAATATTTTTTAATGATGCGGTAGTATATCTAAGTCAAAATGAGATACTCTTTATGAGCATAAGAGATCCATTAGCAATAGAAAGTAAATGGATGTTTGGCAAACTAACTTTCGAATCTATAAAAGTAGATCTTTTAACACAAACTGTGTGTTTGCGTGCTTTGTAAAATAATTTTAGTTATGATAGATGTATTGTGAGATGTATACTGTTCCGTGTCGTGACGGAGTAATAATACAATTCACCACCCCCTCTCTTAACCGTGGCTGTCGTAAGAGACGACTAAGGGATTAAAATATACATACAAGATCTATGCAAGAGAAGGAAAACTCGAAAAAAACCGTATGCCAACACATCTGACCAGTGTGGGCTGAGGTGATGATGATGTTGACATGTATTGATTTCCTATAATTTTCATTCGTTCATTCATCACAGTCTATATACGTGCCACTGCTAAGCTCGAACCACCTCCGCAAAGGGAAAGAAATTGACCTACTAAGCCACGCTGGTCAGACGGGTTGGTATAGGATTTTATTTCGAGTTTTCCTTCTGCTGCATAGATGTTATATGCATATTATATGCCTTAGTCGTCTTTTATGACATTCACGGGCTAGATAGGTTATGGTGAATAGTATTTTTACTACATCACAACGTAGAAAATAAAATATAAATATACCCCTTAATTGCTCATAGTAATTAGAACAGCAAATATTCCACTGTCCCTTTTGGAAAGGATTTCAATAATGACCATGAGTGAGCTATGGATTAAATTTTTAAGTATCGAAATAAAAGATGACACTCCCAAGAATTCCAGTGATTATACTGCATTTCTCTAGTATGCATTACATTTTTTATCACTTATAATAAATCTTAACCGATTTCAAAAACACCTCTTCCTCTCTCCCAGTTCTTAATGAGACAAGAGATAAGATTACGCAATACTGTGGATTCGTTTAGTCCAATTTCGTAGTACATTTTCACACAAAATACCAAGAACAAATTTTACACTTAACTTTCAAGGAATTCTCAAGATATTCACATTACCCAAAGCAGAAAGCGGTTTTATGTGTCCCGAGTCCCGTCGGTTGCGCTAACAGGAAGGAATTTGTTCACTTTACGTGTCGTCATGATTTATACAGACAGTTTCCGTAGCGACCGTAAAGTTTTTAAAGAAAGTCCAAATGTAAAGAACCTTTTGGATCTGATCAACATAAAATCGTATTATAATAATGATAAATAGTTTAAAGATATGAAGAATGTTTTATGAAAAAAGAATTATAACAGCCAGGATAATAGTAATGTACCCAGTAGCCAGGATTATCCACCAGCAACTTGGTTTGCCATACAAACTTGTGAACGTAGCGATGCCGTACTATAGGTATCAGAGCCGTTTCTAGAAAATGGTCACACTACATTGCCATTATCATCATCCTCATCATCATTTCAGCTCATATACGTCCCATTATTGGGCTCGAGCCTCTTACATAATAGGAGAGATATTGACCTTACTATACCAGGCTGGTCAGACAGATTGTTATAGCGGTTTTCTTCTCTTATATAGATGTTATGTGTATTATATCCCTTAGTCGTCTTTTAAGACATCCACGAGCAAGTAGGGAGTAGGGCTTCCAATCCCGCAGCCTGAATTCAATCTCGGTATTTGCGGGACTACGAATTTTCAATCCCGCAGGATCTCGGTATTTGCGGGATCCCGCATATTGAAAATATTCACATTTATATCAGGCAAATAAAACAATGAATAAATCAACTCCACTTTTATTTACGTACATTAATGTGAGCTCAATCAAATAACACCGTATATTTGTAACAAAAAAATAATTAATTAATCAACTAACTACACATTTATTTACGTACTAGCAACCCGCCCTCGCTTCGCTTCGGTTTCAGTCGCTTAAACCCACGTAGTTCCCGTTCCTGTGGGAATATCGGGATAAAATATAGCCTATGTTACTCCCTGATATTATAGCTTTCCATTGGTGAAAGAATTTTTGAAATCGGTTCGGTGGTTTAAGCGTGAAAGCGTTACAAACAAACAAACATCCTTACTTTCGCATTTATAATATTAGTATGGATTACTATTAGTGTGAGATCAACCAAATTACACCGTTTTTTATCATAAAAAAACAGTAAAAAATACTGAATATAAAATAAAACAAATCTTCTTCAAAAAATACATAAAAAAATCTACAAAAAAAAAACATTTTAAACTGTAAATTTATATAGGATATGTTACTGTTTGAGTTTGAGAGTTTATTGAGTTTGAGGTTGCATGCACGCTTTTTTCAGTTGCGCAAATCCCGCGAATCTCGCGCCCGTAATCCCGCATCATGCGGGATTGGAAAATGGCGCGAGATCCCGCAATACCGAGATCACGGTATTGGCACGGCAGTGGAAGCCCTAGTAGGGAGTAGTGAATTGCATTCTACAGAAAACGGAACACACATTATACTGGCATTGATCTATTATGACTGATAAGAGTGTTGTAGCCAACAAGCCTGATATCGTGTTGATCAATAGGCTAAAGCGCCGTGCAATGGTTATCGATGTCACAGTCCCTATCATGTCATAGGAATTAATTACGTGATGACTGAGGCACTCAATACATGCTAAGTGGCAATAACGTTACCGTTACATGAGAACGCTACATGATATAGGTATGCTATAATGGTATATAGTTATTGCATTGCATTGCTATTAATACATATACCTAAAATTAATAATTATTATACATTAATGCTTTAAGACGTTGCTTCTTTTAGGTGGCCCTAGACCGCATTTTTTTTTATATGTACATTATTCTCGTAAACATTAATATCATTAAAACTATCTTATTGAAATTATTAATGAAATCCAGATTGTAAAAATACACGATTCCGCGTGCTTGTATATAAAATACGTGCTACGAGAACGGAGTGCTTCTACTTCCGGAATCTTAACGTCATTTCCTCGGATACCGCTCTAATGAGAAGACTCTCAGAGGAATATTTTATTCATACGTGTTGAAATTTGTGTATTTGTAGCTTCTATATAAACTATATTTATAACGATAATTAAAAAATCCAGGATCTGAACTAACATTTTAATAGAATAAAATAGTGAGTTCAAAAAAATTATAAGTAAAATTAAAAATTTTTAAATAAGCCCCGACATAAACTAATATAAAAAAAAAAGTATTACGTTCTCTTCAACAGGAATAATCAGCTCTTATCATATAATGGTTATACTGGCATGCGTGAAGCACTTAATCGAGTAATCATACGCCATTACATCATTTTGCAAAAGAGCTGATACTCTTACACTGCTGGACCCATATTAAACAAACACAGCTAAGAATCACTGCAAGGAAACTGGCTTTCAAATGAAAAAAACTGCATTGAAATCAGTTTATCCATTTGAAAGCTACGATGCTACACACATACAGACATCGACGTCAAACTTATAATACCCCTTTCTTATGTCGGGGGTTAAAAACACGTTTTTGTAGACAGAAAGTGCGATTCAGTAAATAGAAATTGCAGTATGTGACAGAAAGTGCGATTCAGTAAATAGAAAGTGCGATTCAGTAAATAGAAATTGAGTCATACCAAAATCACAGTGGTTTAGATATCGATTTATCGTTCCAAATATCACTTATCCGATTGCAATGCATAGCAAAACTTTATGCGAAACATAAATTGTTGTTGTGAATCTGAAATTTGTCTGTTAATTATGCTTGTAAATTTTTCCGCGACGCAAGGACGTGTTGTTATCTTAAAAAATGTTATGTGCTTATCGTTTTCCACAAACAAATTTTAGTGATTTATCCTAAATTACGAAAATTTGTTCATGGAAAATATTACAAGGTTGATATTCAGAATCATGATCGCAGCCCACATACGTCCCACTGTGGGGCTTGGGCCTCCTATACAATGGGAGGGAATTTGATTACTATACCATGCATTTTCATGTGGTCATGGAGTAAGAATACAATTCACCAATTTCTATCTTACCCGTGGATGTCGTACAAGACGACTATGGGATCTCATATGCATATAATGTCTGTGCAAGACAAGGAAAACTGGAAATGAAACCCTATACCAACACGTCTGACCAGCATGGTATAGTAGGTCAAATTCTCTACACTTGTGGAGGAGGCCCGAGCCCCATAGTGGAACGTATGTGGGCTTCGATGATGAAATAATATGAAAAAGTAATACTTTTTTAGACTAAAATTGTCAAAGGTACCTTCTATCTGTGTCTATTTATGTCAAGATATATTTTTAGCTACAATTTACCTTATTTATTTCTGGCGACAGAGAAAGTTAACCGTACCAAAATAAGTAAAATCGGGCGCTAAAATTAATAATATATACCCTTCAGCAACTTCACTTTATTAGGATACGATTTGAGAATATTTTATTAAAGAGTGTAGGAAGAAGTTCAATCTATTTAAGATACAAGACCAGTAGAAAGATCTATACGCGAAGCAAATCAATTAGAAGCACTTCATGAGCATTTCATGAGTTTATACATAGGTGTCATCTGCAGAAATTACTTACAGAAAAAATACAGGTTCACAGAAATAACCATAATGAATGGGTGTTTAAAAGAAGTGTGCATCAAGTCATTTAAAAGGAAATGTTCAAGTACTAGTTTAAAAAACTAAAACAAAATAATAGAATTAAAGTAAAACCCGGCTAAGTGCGAGTCGTAGTCGCGCACGAAGAGTTCCATACCGTTATCTGTAAAAAGGGCAAAAAAATGGCGTTTCTTGTATGGGAGCCCCCCTTAAATATTTATTTTATTTTGTCTTTAGTATTTGTTGTTATAGCGGCAACTAAAATACATAATTTGTAAAAATTTCAACTGTCTAGCTGTTCAATGCACATTGAACATGCAACGTAGCAAATTCATAAGTAGAGCATGTCAACATACAAGTAGACCATGTCAACATACACCAGCGCAGATTTGCAAGATTTGCACTGACATGATTAAAGACGCTGCGTTACACTTCACACTTACGACACACTAACACAAAATGATATATGTGTGTATTAGCAATAAGTAGTATATAAGGTGTACATTTTGTAAAATAAATCAGATTTTAATTTATTCATCTCTCATTTACATCCCTCTCACTGCGGCCAAGACACCCTTAGCCGTCAGTTCTGATCAGTCTTGTGAGCCTGCTTGACTGGCAGTGAGAATTACCAATCCTCAACCCAACATCCATCTCACATCTACCTGTCACCTTAGGTAGCGCGGTGCAGGTATCCCATCAGATAGGCTAGGAACTTAAGGGCTTTAGGTACATCAAACTATAACCTTAGGTTCTTCTGTCAAACACGGCGTTAGTCCATAAGCCCATACTACGCCGTACATTTGGTCCTTCGAGTAAAAAGTAAAGTTTTGTTTCTTCCCTCTAACCCCCCCGTAGGTTTGACATAACAGACATACAAATCAGTTAAGAACGGGCTGGTGTACTCAACAAAGCATCAGTTTCGGAATTGACTGAAGGACTTTTACTTACGTACTCTGTCAGAAAGCCTCTCGTTGCGGTTCGGTCACTGGCCTCCCACAAGCGGGACTCACCAGCTGATTGAGAAGTCGCACCTTCAGGGACGTGTTATAGCGAGAGCGCAGGTACGATAAGTATTGACTTAAAACATTAGTAGTAGGGAAGTTAGGGTAGGGCTATTAGGGAAGAAGACAAAAGAAGCACTATGGACATACAAGAAATAAACACAGCAATCAGGAGCCAGGAGGAGGATTATAACGAGATCAGGAGGATAATTACAAACATTAAAAAGGACTCCGTGAGCCGAAGAACACAAAAATACATTGACGAAAAAAGACAAACACTAACTACTATTTTCCAACGGGTGCAAGAGAATCACTCGAAACTGGAGAAACAAGAGATGTTATTATCTCACAAATATATCACCACAAATTACTTTGGAAATATCCAGAAACAATACAACGAGGGCTTAGCCCACCTACAAAAATATGAAGAAAGACTTCAACTTGTTCAGGCGATATATGAACCTGAAGAACAAAACACAAAAGAAGAAGAAGGGAGAGGGAATCCCAAGACGTTTATACAAATGTTCTGGATATCCCAGATGTCAAAAAGGCTAATTCAGGCGAAAGAATCAGTCACTGAAAACAAACCTATATGGCATTTACAAACTACAATAAACAATTTACAAAAACGATGGCAGGTTATTGAAGAAACACACATTGAATTATTATTGGAGGAGGATACATCAGGACACCTTTACTTCAAAAATAAATATTTTGAAAACACCCAAACTGAGTTCGATACTACAATGGAGATGCTGGAAGAAAAAATCCATGACAGTTCCAGCGAAAAAACGACCTTAACACAGTCGTCAGGAAAACTACCCCCTATCTCTATTCCAACTTTTACGGGGAGTTATGACTCATGGTACACTTTTCATGATTTATTCAAAAAAATTATTCATGAAGATAAAAATATTTCATTAGTAGAAAAGATGCAATATTTAAAGACAAATGTAAAAGGTGACGCAGAAAAATTATACGTCATCTAACGATAAGTGAATCGAACTATGAAACCGCGTGGAAATTGCTTACGCAACGTTATGAAGACGAACGAATGATATCAATTAAATTCATCGATAAACAATTAGATTTACCCAAGCTAAATGTTGCGAATGCAGCGGGTTTAAGAGACATGCACGACACCATAAAAGAATGTTTGGAATCTTTAAAACATCAAGGGATTGACATTTCAACATGGGACCCTATTTTGGCTAGACTTTTGGCCAGGAAATTGGACCAACAAACTGACTCAAAATACGAGGATCAGTTACAACACCCAAACAAATTGGAATCGTTTGAAGAAATGTTACAGTTTTTAGAAAAAAGATTTAAAGGTTTAAAGTCCTACGATCAGCAAAAAATTACGTATAATCACCTGAGTAATAACTCGGTGAATCATACAATAAATAAACAACGGGGAACGCACGTACCAATAGCAGAATCATCAAAAAGTAAACATTGCTGGTACTGCAAAAGCACAGAACATAATATAAATAAATGCCCTAGTTTTAAAACCTTGAACGTAACACAATGATATAAGGAAGTCTCAGACAAAGAAATGTGCAAACGCTGCTTAAATCATGATAAACAAATAAAATGCATGAGCGAGTTTTATACAAAATGTGAAATATGTCAACATAAAGGTCATAACACACTATTACACCGAACATTCGATTCAATTAAAAGACAACCAGAGTCTTCTGGGTATACGAAAAAGTTCACTCCTAAACCAACTGTGAGTGATAAAAAACAAAACACAACGCTATCGAACTTATCAGCTACCAATTTAGAGGAAAAAATACGGTCTTATTAGCCACAGCACTATTACAAACCACGTCGTATGATGGAACACCACAATTATTAAGAGTATTGTGTGACCAAGGTTCAGAAGCGTCATTTTGCACGGAAGAAGTAGCACATCTGCTGTCGTATCCAAGACAAAAGGTCCGAGCCGAAATAAAAGGCATTGGAGACAACGAACCTAAGACATCAAAATATACAATTAACATAAACCTACAACCAAGGTACTCTAGTGAGTACAGACTACCTGTAACGCTTGTAGTACTACCGAAGCTTACAAACTCGTTACCAAGAAGTAACTTACCACAATTACAAGAGTTGGACAATGTTCTATTGGCAGACCCAACGTACAACAAAAAGGGACCTATAGACATAATTTTAGGTGCCCAAGAATACAGTAAAATACTATTACAAGGTTTTAAACGACTACAAGGCGGTATAATCGCTCAAGAAACAGAATTGGGTTGGATTTTATCCGGGTTATATCCGCAAGACACAAACGGTGGCATCAAAGTATTAAGCATGATGACTCGCACCGACGACATACAACAATTAACAAAATTTTGGGAATTAGAAGAAATTCCACGACACTATGCACTCACCAAAGATGATGAGTTGTGTGAAAATTACTATACAAATACTACAATACGAAGTTTCGACGGCACTTATACGGTACGACTGCCGTTTAAGGACGCGAACATAAAATATGGCGAGTCAAGGAAAAAAAGCAGTGGCTCGACTATTACAACTAGAACGTCAGTTCGAAAAAAATGAAAATTTACGCCAACAATACAAGGAATTTATGTACGAGTACCTAAATATGGGTCATATGAGAAAAGTACCTAAACCAGAATATTACACAGGAGAGTATTATATTCCCCACCAAGCGGTAATAAAAGAAGACTCTCTTACAACAAAACTACGAGTGGTATTTGACGCTAGTAGTAAAACAAGTAGTAAAATAAGCCTTAATGAAATTTTACATAAAGGTCCACGACTTCAACAAGACTTATCAAACATATTATTACGCTGGAGAACGCATAAGATTGCTTTCATGGCCGACATTATGAAAATGTACCGGTTCATAAAAATAGACCAAGAAGACTATAAATATCAAAGAATTTTATGGAGATTTTCTCCAAAAAAGGCCATTAGTGAATACGAACTAACAACGGTCACTTATGGCACAACAAGCGCGCCTTATCTGGCCGTGAGAACATTACAACAACTAGCATTAGACAAACAAGACAATTACCCTATCGCCAGTAGAGTAACGTTACAGGATTTCTATGTTGACGATATTTTGTCAGGAGAATCCCAGGCAAGCTCCGTCAAGGAGTTACAAGAACAATTAATAGCAATGTTAAACAAAGGTGGTTTCCAACTACGAAAATGGTCTTCAAATAGTTCGGAATTGTTGAACAATTTAACATCCGATAACGAAGAAAGTCGGATGCTGAAACTTCCCTTAGACGAAACAAGAAAGTCGTTGGGAATTATATGGTCTCCAGGCGAAGATAAATTCTGTTTTCAAATAACTATAACAGAAAACACAAAACCCACCAAACGGTTCATTATGTCAGAGTTGGCGAAAATATTTGATCCGTTGGGCTGGTTGGCCCCCATCATCATAACACTAAAATTACTAGTACAACAACTGTGGACGTCTGGGATGGAATGGGACCAACCAGTAAATGACATAATATGAAATAAATGGACAGAAATACAAAAACAGTTAAAAAGCATAGAAAGTATACAAGTACCACGATGGTGTCACACGATAGACAGGACAAAGTTTGAGCTGTATGGATTCTGCGACGCCTCAGAGAAAGCATACGGGGCTGTCGTCTATAGCAGAGTAATGGTGAATAACAGTTACTACATAACATTGCTTCAAGCTAAGTCAAAAGTTGCACCGAAAAAACAAAAAACAACATTACCGCGTCTTGAGCTATGCGCCGCAGTATTATTGGCTAATTTAATAGAAAAAATAAAAAATGCTCTAAACGGTGATAACAATACCGTGATTTCATGCTGGACGGATTCTATGATCACGTTGGGATGGATAAAAGGAGATCCTGGGCGATGGCATACGTTCGTGGCCAACAGAGTGTCAGAAATTAACAGCATAATACCTAACGCTCAATGGAATCATGTCATATCGTCTGAAAACCCAGCAGACATTAAATCAAGAGGATTGGAGCCAGAAAAATTAATTAACTTTTCCTTATGGTGGAACGGCCCACCATGGTTACAGACGAGTGATATACCTATTACAACAACAGCACCACAGCCAAATGAAGAAGCCAAGTACTGTTTATCAACAACAATTAATACTACGAATGAAAAGTATGACATCTGGAGTCGATTTTCTAACTACAATAAAATGATAAGAACATTAGCGTATTGCTACAGATTTATCAACAAGCTCAAAAAGCACGAACCATTATCCTGTACTGAATTAGAAGAAACAGAGAAACGAATTCTATGCATATTGCAACAAGAAGAATTTTACGATGAAAAAGAAATTATTCGAAAGAAAAAATCACTGCAGAAAAACAGTAAATTATCCACACTAGATCCATTTATTGATAACGATGGATTATTACGAGTTGGAGGTCGAATAGAAAACGCTGACTTGCCATATAATCAAAAACATCCTATACTATAACACGCCGACATCATATAACGTCATTAATTATACAAAACGCACACATGAAAACATTACATGGAGGAAATAAACTAACTACAGCCTTCCTACGACAAAAATACTGGATTATAGGAGGAAAACAAGTTGTCAAAGGTATACTAAAAAAGTGCGTCAAATGCGCGAGATACAGATTCGAAACGAATGTACAGAAAATGGGGATACTTCCAAAAGCAAGAGTCACGCAATCATATCCATTTAGTCACACTGGAGTGGATTATGCAGGACCAATACAAACAAGAACAATAAAAGGAAGAGGTCACAAGAGAGTAGTGAGACTCAAAAAATCGACAGGGTTATGTCAAAAACGATCAAAACATACATTAATTCCTTTACCTGTATATCAGGAAGAATTAATGACTAACACGAATACGTTAAGTAAAAATACTGAAACGCCTGTGACTTGTAACATAGCAAATACCATAAATAAAAAGTTTGTTAAGACACTTAAGTCAGGTTGGAAGAGCGTGTTACTCTATACTACATTATTATTGTGTATCGGACAAGTAACAAGTACATCAATGTTTACTATGTAATATTTAAATCCAGGCCTATATGTAGAACAAATAGGTACATCAACAATTAACAGAGGGAGTTTTAGAATAGAAACTAATTACAAAAGGAGCGATTTGGAATTGAATTTAAATAATACGATAAAAATAACTAATCAGTTTCAAAAGTTATGCACTGACACGCAACAGTATACAAAAGACACCCATTGTGCAGAATTTTATTATCATTTGAACGAAGAGAAAGCACGATTTGAGAAGATAAAGGATTACCTTACTGGGATAAAGATTTCTAGAAGGAAACGTGGACTATTAGGACAAATGTTAACATACGTGTTCGGATTCAACGACGAAGTATACAGAAGTATTGACTCATTGAGTAGCAATCAACAAGAACTTATAAACGCCGCCAATCATCAAACAAACATAATGATATCTACAGTATCCGCTGTAAACCAAACCGAGGAGCGGATTAAGAAAAAGTTAGAGAATTTTGAAAAAAAAGTTAAATGAAGCTATAGCATTCATGTACGATAACGACGTATGGTATAAGATGGTAGACGCTAACAATGTGAAAATACAAGTAATACAAACGTATCAATTAGCGAGCAATTACATAACAGAGATTATTCACTATTACAACGGGTTACTTGAGATATACCTAAATAACGCATCAATATACACGATTTTGAGTCCTAAATACGCTAATGATATAATACAAACAACCAATCAAAAGTTACCTGGAAACTTAAGGATAATTCAGGATCAATTAATACAGACTAACATGGAAATAAATGCAACACATATAAACGTATTTGCGTACTATCCTATTCATGACATAAGAAAATATACGCTAATACACATAACGGCGATTCCTCAAAAGTTGACCGGGAGTTCTTTTGAATGCCTGTCAATCCCAAGAGCATTCATAGGCTTCGATTATAACAATGAACGATACTTTGAGTTAAGTAAAGAGGAGTTCAAAGATTGTTTACACAAAAAATCGGAGTTTGTTTGCTATCCCGTGGCTGTTAAGAACATGCAATTGAACAAGAATTGCATTGTTGAACAGCTATTCAGCAACAATAATAACACTAAATCACAATGCACATCAAGAAGATACAACATTCAATCTACAATTCTATGGAAACAACTTTACATGCAGAATACTTGGATGTTTATCACTACAAAAACACAATCAGCTTCGATAATATGTGATGGACAAAGACAAGAGATTAACCTAGAGGATATAGGAGTACTACACATTTCAGAAAGCTGTGTAGTAAAGACGTTGAACAACATTCTTGCAGCTAAACGAATAACAACAACAACTGTGCAAGCATCATATTTTAAAAGGAGTAATTTTACTCTAGACACACAAGTAGTCCAATCAGAGATACCAGACATACCGAAGGAGGAAGTATTAGATAGCTCCACCAGTATATTTGACCACTTAACCGCTTCAGAAGCAAAGCTAAAAACAAGATTAGATAACACAATATGGAGGCGAATAGAGTCTCATTCCTATGTGGCTAGCACCGTGACATCTCTTTCTTTAATAGTATTAGCTTGTCTTTTAATTTATTTCAGACCACTCAAACAATGTCGAGATAGACTTACGAGAAGACAAAACAAGGAAACAACTACAACACAAGCCACAGACATAGGGCCACGGTATGGGAAACCTCGTCCCCAGACTACAGTCCAAACACCACAAGCGATGGAAGGACACATTGGACCATATGAGGTTATCGAATTATACGACTTGCAGTCGTGTTCCTGAGAGACCCCAGAATGTTCAATGCACATTGTACATGCAACGCAGCAAATTCATAAGTAGAGCATGTCAACATACAAGTAGACCATGTCAACATTCACCAGCGCAGATTTGCAAGATTTGCACTGACATGATTAAAGACGCTGCGTTACACTTCACACTTACGACACACTAACACAAAATGATATATGTGTGTATTAGCAATAAGTAGTATATAAGGTTTACATTTTGTAAAATAAATCAGATTTGAATTTATTCATCTCTCATTTACATCCCTCTCACTGCGGCCAAGACACCCTTAGCCGTCAGTTCTGATCAGTCTTGTGAGCCTGCTTGACTGGCAGTGAGAATTACCAATCCTCCACCCAAACCTCCATCTCACTGTGGCCAAGACACCCTTAGCCGTCAGTTCTGATCAGTCTTGTGAGCCTGCTTGACTGGCAGTGAGAATTACCAATCCTCAACCCAACATCCATCTCACATCTACCTGTCACCTTAGGTAGCGCGGTGCAGGTATCCCATCAGATAGGCTAGGAACTTAAGGGCTTTAGGTACATCAAACTATAACCTTAGGTTCTTCTGTAAAACACGGCGTTAGTCCATAAGCCCATACTACGCCGTACACTAGCTATCGCGGTTCTTGAGGCACAGACTAGCGACAGGCAGACAGCGAAGTCTTAGTAATAGGGTCCCGTTTTTACTTTTTGGGTACCGAGCCCTAAAAACTGGACGTAAAGTTCTGGTGTAAAGTTCTGGTTAAGTAAAATATCTAAGACAAGTAGATAGAAGTTTTGTAAAGTTACATTAATAAAGGCTTTTCTAAGGGAAAACAACGATATGAGGGTTGTAATCTGTAAAAAGTAAATTTAAAACCTTTTGGAGCCTTACTTTGAAATCGTATATTTCATTCTATAAATTTAAAAACAAACTATTTGGCTGTAGAGGAAATTTCCTGCATAAATTCCAAGAATATGTAAAGTGGACAAATTCTTACATTTTAGTCCGACAAGTCACGTATTCCAAGTTTGCATAAATACAAGTAGTTCGGCCATTCTACCTGAACATGGTTAAGTGTAAAATTTAAACTAAAAAGTCTCATATTTAAACAAATATCTGGTTGACCGATTTTTGCTAGGTATAATTTTCTTTTTTCGTAAATTGTATTTTTGGCGAACTTATTTAGATATATATTAATAAAAAATATAAAATGATGAAATAATGAAAAAAATATCAAAAATTACAAAAAGAGAATAATAATAACACCGAGATTCGATCTCACGCTGTTTGAATGCGACTGGACAACTTCCCAACGCTATTGTCACTCTTGACGGCGACGGCGAAATTTAAATAGTTTCACTTCAAGTATCGTAAGTTAAATTCCCATGTATAATAATTTTTTTTGTGTAATGTCTCAATGGTTGTTCGTTGTTATGGCTGTAATTTGATTCCGTAAATTTTTTGCTTTTAAAATCCCAAAATGAAGGCTAGTGATGTATTGGCCGTTGATGACGATACTGAGTCCGGTCCAAGCTTGAAAGTATCTTCTTAACCACTCCGCCGGTGCGCAGGACGTTTTCCTGCAAGCCATGGCGGAGTGGTTGATAGGAGTAGCCGAAGCCGCGGAGCCGTACGTGGTGCCCGACCGGCTAAACTGGCTGGGTAGCACCGACGGCACCGTGGCAATCGTCACCTCCACGTCGTGGCCTTCGTCGTCTCTGACCCTTAGGGACAGAGGCGTCGGATACGTCGCGGCGGACTGGGGAGAGATCACGAAATCTATCTCTCCCCTAGCTGGAGGCCGGCTGATTTCGAGACCTCCCTCACCATCTTAGGGGCCTCGTTACGGTGACTGGCACCGCTCCAGGTGTTCTTACTGGGGGACTTCAACGCCAAGTCCATGGCGTGGGGGTCCCCGAGACGGACGACCGAGGACAGGCGGTCGAGGAGTGGGCGTCAGCACCGGGCATCTGTTTGCTGAACAGGGGCTCGATGCATACGTGCGCGCGACAGCAGGGCGGGTCGATAGTGGACCTTTCGTTCGCTAGCCCTGAGGTCGCCGCATGCGTGAGGAGCTGGTGCGTCGCGGAGGAGGTTGAGACCTTATCGGACCATCGGTATATCCAGATGGAGGTCTCACCGACAATCCCGACGCCCGGCAGGGGTCACAGGGCGAAAGGACGTCTCGCGTCCCCGCGATGAGTTGTGGGTCGTTTGGACCGGGACCTGCTGGCGGAGGCAGCCATCGTTCACTCGTGGCTGTCCTCTGCCAACCAGTTGGACGGGGTGGACGCCGAGGCTGGCCGCATCCGCAGTGTGTTGACGCAGATCTGCGATGCGGCCATGCTCCGTGTACGGTGTCTGCCCTCGAGGAGGGCTGTCCACTGGTGGTCCCGGGAGCTGGCGGATCTTCGGGCTGCGTGTATACGCGCCCGGAGGGCCTACACCCGCAGTCGGCGGCGCCATAAGCTCCGCACACGGACTCCCCCCCCCTCACCGAGACTCTCTAGCGCGGCCTCCTTACCCGGGTCATCGAGGACCTGCTCCCACGACGGGCGGAACACACGCCCCAGCTCCGCCAGACACTGACCGGGAGGGCGACGATGACAGTGTTCCGCCCATCACGGAACCCGAGATGGGGGTGGCGGTGGCGCGCATGCGCGGCAAATCCACCGCCCCCGGGCCCGACGGTATCCCGAACTGTTTGTTGGCCCTGGTCCTAGAACATTTGGGTCCCCGCCTCATAGGGCTGTTCGACACGTGTTTATTGTCCGGGTGGTTCTCTGGGTGCTGGAAAAAGGGGAGGCTGGTGCTCCTGCCGAAGCCGGGACTGTCTCCCGAGTTGGCCTCGGCCTACAGGCCCATCGTGCTGCTCGATGACATGGGCAAGCTATTGCAAAGGGTGGTAGCTGCCCGCATCGAGCGGCACCTCGTCGGCACGGCGCCGTATCTGTCGGACGCCCAGTTTGGGTTTAGAAGGGGTCGTTCAACGATCGAGGCTCCGTTGCGCCTGAGGGCCGTGGCGACTGAGGCCATCACAGGCAGGGGAGTGCTGTTGGTGGTATCCATAGACATCATCAACACATTCAATAGTCTGCCATTCAGCTGCATCAGGGAGGCGCTGCAATACCATGGAGTGCCAGTTTACTTGAGGCGGCTAGTGGCAGACTATTTGAAGGGGCGCAGCGTCCTCTACGTCAACCGAGTCCCCAACGTCCCCTACGTTGTGCAAATGCCCATGACGTGCAGTGTCCCACAGGGGTCGGTTCTTGGACCCACCCTGTGGAATATCGGCTACGACTGGGCGTTGAGGGGGAGCCTCCCGCCCAGGCTGGGCGTGATTTGTTACACCGACAACATGCTCGGCACAGCCCGCGGTGTGACACTATAAGAGGCGGCAAGCCTGGCGACTCTAGGCACCGAAGAGATCGTCAGGCGGATCGAGGCGTTGGGGTTTAGGGTGGCCCTGGACAAGACAGAGGCCTTCTTATTCCCTCCCATCGGCATCTCGATCACCGTCCATTCGGTTGAGATCAGCATCCCGGCCCATATGAAGTATTTGGCCCAGGTGCTCGACGGGCATTGGTGGCTTCGGGAGCAATGCCGCAGGCTCGTTCCGCGGCACGTCAACGTGGCATCCGCCCTATTATGGCTTATGCCGAATGTGGGCGGACCGAGCGCTGCATGTCGACGGCTGTATGCGGTGGTCATCCGGTCGATGGCCCTGTACGGCGCACCGATGTGGGCGAGGTCCCTGACCACTCGACTCAGGGCTACTCTGTGGCGACCACAGAGAGCCATGGCGATCAGGGCCATTCGCGGGTGTGAGTCGCAATCGGTCCAACGGGTGGATATGTCGCGCGCTTCGCTGTCGATGTTTGGCACAATTTACGTGTAAGGGCGACTGAGGTGCTATTGAGTGCATAGATTCTTTGTAAGCGGGATGGACGCGTTACTAAGTGCTGTAAATTTAATTTAATTTATATAAGCGAGATGGAGGACGTAATACTGAAACTTGTTGTTGTGTACATAGTTTATAGTGGTGGACACCCAGTCATAAGGAAGTAAAGGATGATTAAAGAAGGAAGAGAAGAAGTGAAAAAGGAATTTACATATAAACTTTAGAGAATTTTTAGAGATTAAGTTAGATTAAGTTAAGTTAGAGTTAAGTTAGGGTTAGTTAGGGTTAATTAGGACAAGCTAGGGTTAGTTATAGTAAGTTAGAGTAAGTTAGGGTAAGTTAGAGTAAGTTAGGGTAAGTTAGAATAAGTTAGGGTAAGTTAGACCAAGTTAGGATAGTTTGGTTAGGTCTAGATCAGATCTTGGTTACGTTAGGTCTTTATTATGGAACCTGGGGTAAAACTGACCAAAGTCGATACTGACGTAGAAAGGGCGTCGCATAGCGCAACAAATGATGGAAGTGTGGTGTCAGAGGTGGACATGCCTCCACCCTCACAAATGATGGACGAGACTTGCGTCACCATCCGCCGCAGCAAACGAATTGCAGGCGACGCAAGATCCAAATTCTTTAGGTCGGAATCGGAGGCTGACTCGGAGCCCAGACCAAAGGTCAGCACGGCCCAAAGAGGCAAAGCGAGGGCTAAGGGCCACGCTGCTGGTCTCTCTCGGGCTCGGAAGAAGTTAAGTCGTATGGATAAGAATGGAGATTGCTGCAGCATCTCCGACACGAGCAGTGAGCTCTCATTTGCCTCTTCGCGAAATAAAGGAGAGGTAAATGAGGAGGAATTAGTCACGCTGGGACCGGATGCTATCAAATGCTTCGGATTGAGCAAGGTTGCCGCAATTAGGCAGGCTGTCAGGCGCTCTGGTAACCTTAAAGGGACGCGTCAGAAAATCTTGTGTGACGGTGCGGAGTCGTTGATGGCGTGCATCAACGCACTCACGGCGCGTCCTGAATTGGAGGACTTGCGCTCGCTCCGAAAAGATGTCGCTCGGCTGAGGAAGGAAAATGAAGACCAAAAGATAGAAATAAAGGCTCACCGCAGGCAATTCGAGGAGATGAGGGTCTCGCAGCCAGCGGCCCGCACCTCTGCGCCAGAGGTGGACTCGATGGAGGACCTTAAGTCCTCCTTAATTAGATCCCTTGGGGAGATGATGTCGGCTCGGTTCGACGCAATCGAGGACCGTCTTCTCCCAGCAAAGGTCGTGCGCCCGTCTTTGGCAGCAGATAAGAAGAGAGGTGCCCAGCTAACGGCAACTGAGCCAGCCACCCAAAAGTCAGCACCGACAACATCGGCGGAACCATGGAGGACTGTAGCGGTGCCCAGTAGATCAGGCGTCATCCCTTCGGATGCTTCTCCTGCCCAACCCGCAACACCGGAAACCTGGAGCACTGTTGTGCGTAAGGGGAAAAAGAAACCTTCCCCTGCTACTGTGACTCCTCCGGCTGCCACGCATCCTGCAGAGTCCAGCCCGGCTGCCATAGCGCGGAAGAAAATAAAGACAGCGTTGGCCGTTCCCCGCTCTCCGGCAGTAATTTTAAAACTACAGCCGGAGGCAATGGAGAGGGGGATTACCTACGCTGATGTACTGCTTCGCGCTGAGCAAGAGGTAAATCTGCAGGAGCTGGGTATTGTGGAGGGATTAAAAGTAAGGCGCTCTGTAACGGGGGCTAGGGTTTTACAACTGCCCAAGTCCCAGACTCCGGAAACCGCTGATCGATTGGCGTCTGGACTGCGTTCAGCATTGTCTGGCGTGGCGGATGCCGTCCGCGCGATTAAGCGCACGGACATCCGAATAACTGGAATGGACGACTCTGTCACCGCAGAAAGAGTCCAGGCTGCAGTGGTCCGAACGTGTGTAGTGCTGCGGCAGTCCAAGTTGGGCCAATCCAGCGAGGGCTCCGCGGCATGGGTATGGCTAAGGTGCGCTGCCCCGTCACCGCTGCCAAGATGCTCGCCGACGCAGGAAGACTCCTCGTCGGCTGGAGTTCCGCCGGTGTCCAGGTACTGGAGAATCTTCCTCTGAGATGCTTCCGGTGCCTGGAACTAGGGCATACAACCGCACTGTGTCCTTCCAGTAATGACCGTTCCGGGCTGTATGGCCACATACCGCTGCACGGTCTGTGCTGACGCCGGTCGCCCGTCGGCACATACAATGGGGGGACGATTTTGTAAAGCTCCATCAACGAGAGGCAGGGTGGCCCAAGGACCGCGGGTCACCGTTGCGGGTACGAGCCGCCAGGCCCAGGAGGAAGTTGAAATGTCCCATTAATGGGGGATACAGTTCGCTTCCTTCAGGCAAATCTGAACCACTGCGCCGAGGCTCAGGACCTGCTACTGCAGTCTATGGCGGAGTGGAGTACAGACCTAGCGGTGGCCTGCGAGCCATATTTTATTCCCCCCTCCCCTAATTGGGTGGGGGATTTGAACAATGATGTTGCTGTCCTGACCAGAGCATGTATCGGCCCTCCCTTCTCCATTCTTGAGAGGGGTAATGCTTATGTCGTGGCGGGGTGACGGGACTTCGCCGTTATTGGTCTCTATTTCTCCCCGAACCGGGTACTGGTGGAGTTTGAATTTTTCCTGGACTCCGTCAGTGCCGCGGTACGACGCCAGTCGCCGAGAAGAGTTGTAGTTCTCGGCGATTTTAACGCGAAGTCCAGGGTATGGGGCAACCCCGCCACGAACGCGAAGGGAAGGGCCGTCGAAACATGGTCCAATCTCTCCAATCTGTCCCTCCTTAATAGAGGGACAGTCCACACTTGCGTGCGCCACCGCGGTGGATCCGTGGTGGATCTGTCTTTTGCCACCCCTGGTGTCGCGCGTGAGGTGAGTGGTTGGAGAGTCGAAGAAGGGGTGGGGACTCTTTCGGTTCACCGCTATATCCGGTTTGAGGTTTCGACCTTGTGGAACGTCGGGTTTGACTGGCTTCTCCGGGATCAGCTCCTTCCCGGGATGGGGGTTATCTGTTATGTAGATGACACCCTCATCACGGTGAGAGGGGCTGATTTCCGGGGGGCCGCCCGACTAGCAAGGATTGGAGTAGCGCTCGTCGTCGACCGGATAGGCATGTTGGGCCTGAGGGTCTCACGGGCGAAGACAGAGGCCCTCCTCTTTTATGGTCCAAGCCGAGGTCTCCCCCGCAGAGCACAGATCAGTGTGTCTGGGGTTGCCGTGCCGGTGCAGACTCGGATGAAGTACCTGGGTCTGCACCTAGATAGTAGATGGAGCTTCGGGCCGCACTTTGCCCAGCTAGTCCCTCGACTCGCCAAGGCAGCCGCGGCGTTAGGTAGGCTTCTGCCAAACACTGGAGGCCCTGGATCGTCCTGCCGGCGTCTGTAGGCCGGTATCTTGCGGTCTATGGCACTGTACGGTGCCCCTATTTGGGCGCAGTCTCTCACCGCCTCCAATAAGGCTAAATTGCGAAAGGCGCAGAGAGCCATGGTGGTGAGAACAATACGAGGATACCATACAGTGTCCTGGACTGCAGCCACACTGCTGGCGGGCGATCCACCCTGGCCTCTACAAGCTAGGGCGCTTGCAGAGGTCTACCGACTCTGCGCTGCGGCGCGGGTCAGTGGCGGAGGTATCACCACAAGGGGACTGAGTAGGGCAATAAAAACGGCCCGAAGGATAGTTATCCGGCGCTGGAGGGAGGAATTGGAGTCCCCTGTAGCAGGACGGGGGACTGTAGAGGCGATTGCGCCCCACCTCCACCGCTGGATGAAACGAAAGCACGGCAACCTCACCTTCCGAATGACGCAGGTACTTACCGGACACGGGGTCTTTGGTAAGTACCTGCATAGAATCAGGCGTGAGGAGGCCCCCGGATGCCATGAGTGTGGCGCGCCAAATGATGATGTGCGTCACACCCTGGAGGTATGTCCCGCCTGGGGGCCTCAGCGCCACGACCTGTCGGCGGTCATAGGAACGGGCCTGTCGTTGTTGACCATCATAACAAAGATGCTCGACAGCGACAGGTGCTGGTCGGCGATGGCCTCTCTCTGCGAGGAGGTCATCACCCGGAAGGAGGCCGCGGAGCGGGAACGCAAGGCACTTGCGTCCGCTAACTCGCTCCGTAGGCGGCAGCCAGGGAGGGGGAGGCGCCGATATGCACGTCTCCTCCCACCGCCTTGAGTGACGACAGGACGTGGCCCGATGGCCTTGCGTAGGAGTGTCGGGGATCGAATGTCATTAGACGATCTCTCCAGCACTCCGTAAAAGCGCGGAAGGGACCGCTGTTAGTTTTAGTGGGTATTCCGGTTGCATAGGCGACTGGTGAGTCCCACACACCCCCCTCGTCTGTTACCGGCGAGGGGTAGTGCGTAAATTGCATTTCCTCAGCGTTAAAAAAAAAAAAAAAGGCCCATTTGCGGGTACCGCACGGTGGCGACGGAGGCGGCGTGCCTGTTGGCCGGGACTCCCCTGAGGGACCTGGAGGCGGAAATGCTCGCCGATTTGTATCGGCGGGTGTCGGGGGTGCGAGCGGAGGGCGGTGTGGTCTCTTTGAGGGAACTCACCGCCTGGCGCGTCGATGCCCGCCGAGACGTCAGTTGTCGTTGTATCTATTGTGGATTCGGTACCACTGAAGAAACTGAAGAACTAATCAAGTTTTAACCCTTAATAAGGCGTAAGCCTGTGTAAAAGCTAGAAAGTATGTTAGAGTGGAAATAAAGTAAATTGATACTGCAAAATCTAAAAAATCTCATTTAAAAAGGGGGGCGTATTGCTTCCCCCTTTTTTATTGGTGGGAAATAAATTCCCCTTGCCTGATTACGTATGTGTACTATATCTCAAAGTGGGCAAATAATTCCCATTGCCTGTTTAGGTCACGAACTTTTTGTCACAGTTTTTTCTTATTCAGATACTAGTATTGCCCTTGGTTTTGTTTGTATCTTTCATAACTTTTTATTTAAAATTTGAAATTGTGAACTTTTATTTACATAAATGTTATGTCATACATGATTTTATTATATAAGTACCGAGGTAAATAAAAATCAATACATATTTCAATCAGTTTTATTATAAACTAGCTTTTGCCCGCGGCTTCGCCCGCGTAAAAATTTACTTGCATATTGAACTATTATCGCAAAGAATATTATCGACATAAAAAGTATTACATTTCTTAATTTAAGAAATACTCTATCTACGTGTCAATTTTCATCCAAATCTGCTCAACAGTTTAAGCGTGATTGAGTAACAAACATCCAAATATCTTCACAAACTTTCACATTTGAATATTACTTCCAGCCTTGTAGTTCAGATTGCCGTGCAAATACGATGGTATTGTGGCCTTTCCTTAGTCTCTGATAACGTACTTTTCCATTGGTGAAAAAAAAATTATATCAATCAAACACCCGCAGTTTCATTCACGTAGACCCCATTCCCATGCCAATACCGAGATAAAAAATGCCTATGTAACTTCCTGATATTATAAATTTACATGGGTAAAAAAAAAATATATAAATTCCAGAAATATCAGAGATATAAATTGCCTATGTTACTCGCTGACAACATAGGTAGCTTTCCATTGGTGAAAGAATTTTAAAAATTGGTCAACATCCCCCGGTATAGTTGTCGTTCCTGGGCAAATACCGGGATGAAAATAGCCTTTATATGGTATTCACTGATAATATAGCTTTTCATTAGTGAATTAATTTTTTAAACCATTATATTCCCGTGATTTCACCGGCATTGTACCCGATCCCGTAGGAATATCGGGATAAAAATAGCTTAAATATGTTACTCGCTTAAAAATAGCTTTCCATTAGTGAAATAATTTTAAAATCGACTTAATTCATCCACACCGGGATAAAATATAGCCTGAGATAAAATAGTCTAAGTTATTCCTTATGTACGACTGGTAGACCTGATGGTAAAATTATAATCAATATCGGTCCAGCCATTTTGAAGATTACCTGTAACGAATAGACAGACAGACAAAAAAAATTGGACCGTATTGTGTGAGCATAAATAAAACCTATTATTTTGATAGACAAACAGACGCTTCAAATTTATTTATTTGTAGAGATAGAAAATTGTAATAATATTTTGATTGTAACTTACTGTCTGGTAGCTGCTAGAAATATTACCACGTTTTTATTGTTCGTGGGTGTCGCAAAATACTACTAAGACAAAGATTTACATCGACCTGGACCAATTGGTGATGCCGTCAGGCCAACAATGTCGGCCAGGTCATAAAATGTTGCTAGAACCTTTGCAATATATCTACGATGGCAGTAGTAGGTACCCTACCTACATATCGCGTCGATCCAAAGTAATTAGGATAAGAGCAAGATAATGATGATATATCATTGGCTGGGAGTCTTCGACTATATGCGTTTTATCCTTTTGGGGCAGCCCAAAATTGTTTCTTAGTGCGTGCTTACCCCAAATAACCGATCGGTATACAAAATTTCACATTCTTAGGCCCGGTATCTTTGGCTATACGCTTTCATCCTCTTAGGGGTTGAATTGCCAAAAATTCTTTGTTAGAGCTCGCTTATCCTTGCCAAAATTTTTTGACGTGACAACGTCTTATAAATTGGTTTGCCGGGTGACACTTCAAGAAACTGCGTTACGCTCCGCTCACGTTATGCGCTCACAATGAGAGCGAGTGAGAGGCACGCGTCCCTTCCACTCGGGCATGGTTAGCCCGCCTAAGAGCGAGAAAGACAGACATAAAAATTGTATATTTGTATATAAATACGTATACATACATACGTAAAGGTAAAAATAAAATTTTGTTAATATGAAATTCAGTGCGAGATTCTTTGTATAAATTAATGTTTTAAATATAATTCTTTGTATAAATAAATGTTTTAAATTGTTACTATTATTTCATCCTTCTTCCTACTATACGAATGAATATTCACATTAAAATTATTTTACCACTCAAAGTCGTTGTCACGTAAAACTTTCGCCCGTATACCGACTTTACAGGCAACCAATATTTTTTTCATAGTGCTTGGTAAGTGAGCACTAAGAAAATCTGGGGGTAATCCAAGAAAGCCAACCGTGTACTAAAATGATCCTTCCTAGGCTCAGTGATTTCGGTTAAACGCTTTTCACCCCCTTAGGGCTAAAATTGCAAAAATCTCTCTTCCCCCAAGAAAGGCAACTTTATACAAAATTCCATGTTTCTAGGCCTAATGATTTCGGCTATATATTTTGCACCCCTTTAGGAGTTGATTTTAATAAAATAATTTCTTAGAGCTCACTTAAAACAAAGGAAAGAGAATTGCATAGAAAGTTTTACGTTCCTAGCTCCAAGAGTTTCGTCTATACGCTTTTCACTCACTTAAGGGGGTGATTTTCCAAAAATCCTTTGCTAGTGCTCGTGTACCCCAAGAAATAAGACGACGTAAAAAGAAAATACTTTCCCCTATTTCAACCCCTTATACCTATTTTTTCGCAATAAAAAGTAGCCTTATATACTTTCTCAAGCTTTAGTTCATCTCTGTACCAAATTTCATCAAAATCGGTTAAGTGGTTTCGACGTGAAAGACTATATGCTTTTCAATCCCCTTTTTTTTGGGGTGGACTGCGGTCGGCGCGTTCCTCGCACCACTCCGTCCGGGGCGACAGAGGGGCGTAAGCACGCAACATCCGCAACCCACCCGAACACCACGTCGCCTTCGTCATTGGACCGACCACCGGAGCAGGGTTACTTGTGCTTTTCAACCCCTTAAGGAGGTGAATTACCAAAAATCCTTTGCTAGTACTCGTGCACCCCAAGAAATACGATGGTGTAAAAAAAGTACGTTTCTAGGCCCAGTGGTTTCGGCTGTATGCTTTATGGTATTTTAGGGGTTGAATTTCATCCCTATGTAAGTGAAACTACCAAAATGCTAGAACGAATATTTATTTATTTATTATCAGGTGCCTTCATACAAAGATTCACGGTTCTATCATCGAAAATGACGAATTTCCATACAAAATATCATCCCCTATTTCAACCCCTTATACCCATTTTTCCCAATAAAAAGTAGCCTATATCCTTTCTCAAGCTTCAGTCCATCTCTGTATCAAATTTCATCAAAATCGGCTTAGACGTGAGAGGCTATATGCTTTTCACCCCCTTAAGGGGGTGAATTTCCAAAACTCCTTCGCTAGTGCTCGTGCACCCCAAGAAATACGATGGTGTAAAAAAAAATACGTTTCAATGCCCAGTGGTTTCGGCTGTATGCTTTTTGGTATTTTAGGGGTTGAATTTCATCCCCATGTAAATGGAATTTCCAAAACGCTTGAGCGAATAATTATTTATTTATTATTAGGTGCCTCAATACAAAGATTCGTGGTTCGATCATCGAAAATGACGAATTTCCATACAAAATGTCATCCCCTATTTCAACCCCTTATACACATTTTTTTGCGATAAAAAGTACCCTATATCCTTTCTCAAGCTTTAGTCCATCTTTGTACCAAATTTCATCAAAATCGGTTTCGACGTGAAAGGCTATATGCTTTTCAACCCCTTAAAGGGGTGAATTTCCAAAAATCCTTTGCTAGTACTCGTGCACCCCAAGAAATACGATGGTGTAAAAAAAATACGTTTCTAGGTCCAGTGGTTTCGGCTGTATGCTTTTGGTATTTTAGGGGTTGAATTTCATCCCCATGTAAGTAAAACTACCAAAACGCTAGAACGAATATTTATTTATTTATTATCAGGTGCCTCAATACAAAGATTCGCAGTTCTATCATCAAAAATGACGAATTTTCATACAAAATATCATCCCCTATTTCAACCCCTTATACCCATTTTTTCGCGATAAAAAGTAGCCTATGTCCTTTCTCAAGCTTTAGTCCATCTCTGTACCAAATTTCATCAAAATCGGTTTAGACGTGAAAGACTATATGTTTATTACCCCCTTAAAGGGGTGAATTTTCAAAAATCCTTTGTTAGTGCTCGTGCACCCCAAGCAATACGATGGTGTAAAAAAAAAATACGTTTCTAGGCATAGTGGTTTCGGCTGTATGCTTTTTGGTATTTTAGGGGTTGAATTTCCTCCCCATGTAAATGAAATTTCCAAAACGCTTGAACGAATATTTATTTATTTATTGTCAGGTGCCTTAATACAAAGATTCGTGGTTCTATCATCGAAAATGACGAATTTCCATACAAAATGTCATCCCCTATTTCAACTCCTTATACCCATTTTTTCGCGATAAAAAGTAGCCCATGTCCTTTCTCAAGCTTTAGTCCATCTCTGTACCAAATTTCATCAAAATCGGTTTCGACGTGAAAGGCTATTTGCTTTTCAACCCCTTAAAGGGGTGAATTTCCAAAAATCCTTTGCTAGTACTCGTGCACCCCAAGAAATACGATGGTGTAAAAAAAATACGTTTCTAGGCCCAGTGGTTTCGGCTGTATGCTTTTGGTATTTTAGGGGTTGAATTTCATCCCCATGTAAGTGAAATTTCCAAAACGTGGCTGTGTGGTAGCGGCTTCGAATACTACCAACCCTTGCTTTGCTCGTGGGTGTCGTAAAAGACGACTAAGAGCCCTAGATTGACCCGGACCAACTCCATCTGGTACTATTTGGGTCAACGATTACATTCCCAAGGAGGGTTGACGTCAGGCAGGCGGCCGGTCATAAAAGTCATTGCCGAAACTTTTTGCAATATGTCAAAACAGATGACATATTGCGTCGACCCCAAGTAATTGGGATAAGAGCAAGAGGATGATGATGATGATGTAAGTGAAACTACCAAAACGCTAGAACGAATATTTATTTATTTATTATCAGGTGCCTTAATACAAAGATTCACGGTTCTATCATCAAAAATGACGAATTTCCATACAAAATATCATCCCCTATTTCAACCCCTTATACCCATTTTTTCGCGATAAAAAGTATCCTATGTCCTTTCTCAAGCTTTAGTCCATCTCTGTACCAAATTTCATCAAAATCGGTTTAGACGTGAAAGACTATATGTTTTTCACCCCCTTAAGGGGGTGAATTTCCAAAAATCCTTTGCTAGTGCTCGTGTACCCCAAGAAATACGATGGTGTAAAAAAAAAATACGTTTCTAGGCCCAGTGGTTTCAGCTGTATGCTTTTTGATATTTTAGGGGTTGAATTTCATCCCCATGTAAATGAAATTTCCAAAACGCTTGAACGAATATTTATTTATTTATTGTCAGGTGCCTTAATACAAAGATTCGTGGTTCTATCATCGAAAATGACGAATTTCCATACAAAATGTCACCCCTTATTTCAACCCCTTATACCCATTTTTTCGCGATAAAAAGTAGCCTATGTCCTTTCTCAAGCTTTAGTCCATCTCTGTACCAAATTTCATCAAAATCGGTTTAGACGTGAAAGACTATATGTTTTTCACCCCCTTAAGGGGGTGAATTTCCAAAAATCCTTTGCTAGTGCTCGTGTACCCCAAGAAATACGATGGTGTAAAAAAAAAAATACGTTTCTAGGCCCAGTGGTTTCAGCTGTATGCTTTTTGATATTTTAGGGGTTGAATTTCATCCCCATGTAAATGAAATTTCCAAAACGCTTGAACGAATATTTATTTATTTATTGTCAGGTGCCTTAATACAAAGATTCGTGGTTCTATCATCGAAAATGACGAATTTCCATACAAAATGTCATCCCCTATTTCAACCCCTTATACCCATTTTTTCGCGATAAAAAGTAGCCTATGTCCTTTCTCAAGCTTTAGTCCATCTCTTTACCAAATTTCATCAAAATCGGTCCAGTGGTTTAGACGTGAAAGCGTAGCAGACAGACAGACAGACAGACAGACAGACAGACAGACAGACAGACAGACAGAGTTACTTTCGCATTTATAATATTAGTAAGTAATATTAGTAAGGATATAAAATTATTCCTGAAGAGAAGCCTCATGAAATGATTTAAAACATTGCTTCGCACATAGTGCAACTTGACAAGTTATTTTAAGGAGCATTTTATTTTGTTCTCTTTTCTTCTTTTTTTGTACTACAAAAACGACATCTTTTATAGCTATTACCTTCCTCTGGAAGATGGATCCCAACATTGAGTAAGCGGATCTCATCTGGTACGCCGAAGTTAGAGCCCTTTTTGTTTTTGAAAACAACTTGGCGAGTTTTCTTGTTTGAGTAATTCGAAATCAGCTCACGGGCCAATCACAATCTGAAATCTCTATGAGAGTGCGTACTTACTACATGCACAGTGTTGTAGGTGATGTAACTATTTATAATTGACGCATCAAACATAAAGAAAAACAGTCTCATCCAGAATTTTCTGCATTTTCGACTAATCGGGTATGAAGATCGGAAATGATCAAAATGATCTACGCCTCCCATGGTGAGCGTGTACTGAGCAATAGCTTTGGGGCAGAGAACCTCTTTTTTAGTACCATCTTTCTGAGTTCTCTTTACAAATACTATGTCAGTTGGATGGTGAGCTGTTGTAAGAATAGTAACATCCCTTGTATCGAGCCACTTGATTGCTGTGATTGGTTTAGCAGTTACAGCTGAAAATTGGTTCTTTTCAAGTCTAAGATGTTTTGGTTGGGATTTTTTCATAATATCTGGGAGATATTTTCTATCTATCCTAACTGTGCCAACGGCAAAAACTTTTTTTTCGTACAAAGCTTCCATTAAGTTGCAGCTAGTAAAAAAATTGTCGAACGCTAGCAAAGTGTTTTCAGGAAGTTTGGCTGAAAGCTTCATAACCACGTTGTACCCCAGTCCTTCGTCTTCCATACTATCCCCTTTTCCTGTATAAATTTCAAAGTGGTACAGGTAGCCGGTTTCGGAATCGCAACGTGCCCAAATCTTGAAACCACGTTTGATGGGCTTCTTTGTCATGTACTGTTTTAAAGACGATCTTCCTTTGAACTTTACCATACATTCGTCTATTGATTGTTTACTTGAATTAGTTGTTTCCTGTTAGAACACTTTATTAAGTCCTTTTATCATTGGCCTCAACTTGTACATTTTATCATATTCTGGTGAGTTCCTTCCTGGTTCTTTTCTATTGTCATTCACGTGTAAATTTGCAGTAATTTTTTTAAATCTTTTAATGGGCATGATTTTTGATATTTCTGGATTGTTGTAAAATGGGTCATTAGACCAATACAGGTCCATATCTGGCAATGGATTTAAACCCATCATAATTAATATCCCAAGGTAAGCTTTCATTTCTTCTGACAATACCGGTGTATAATGATTACTGTTTTGTTGAATCGCATATCTATTTGTTTGTTCTACTAGAACTTCTACTAAATAATCTGGGAAAAACTTGTTCAAAACATCAATAGGCCGAGTTTTATGATTGTAAGTTGATTGTGGTTGAATCGGATGGGTAAATTCTGGAACATAGTGGGTGTCTGTCTCAATTTTCCACTCCCTTGGTTGTCTTACTGCAGTGATGGTTCTGCTAGGCCTTGAGCGACGAATCTGTTCTGTTACAACTACATTACTGTTTGAAGGGCCTGTACCTAAGTCATCAGATTGAATTGTGGTATAGTGAGAGTGTTCGTCATAGATCTCATTTAGGCATTCCACTATTTCAGTTTCTCGTCGAGTGGAGTTCAAAATTGGTCTGCTTTCTTCTTGGCATTCAACAGTTTCTTCCAGGTAATCGGAAATACCAAAGAGCTCTTCCAGACGTCTTTCAACAATAACATCTTGGGAGACTCTTGGGAGATCTTTTTCTTTTTATTCATGGCGTCTTAATCCTAGAAATAAATTATAACATGTAAGTATCACATCTCTAACACAATAGAGAAATAGACAGTTGGACATCTTCATAGAAATGTGCCACTGCCAGTTTGAACATGTGCGTGCGCGCCGTGTACGCACGCGCTTCTACACAAACACTACGCAGAATATATGGCGGTATAAGGCGGACGCAACGTGAACTGTAGCGTGAGTGACATCGCGCGCGTGCAAGTACGCTACCCGCCCGCAAGCATTTGTCTACTCGCACTGGCCACTAACTACAAATAAACATAATAACCCTAGCGCCAACTCAAGAATAGGCAAATAACTCTAGGAGCGGCCTCAGTTATATTACTGTCTTATACTGTGTCTATACCTACTCACTATAAAGTCTACGTTCAAATTGCATTTGTAACTATCACCATTGATAACTATTATCATCATCTTTTATATATATATATATATATATATACATATATATATATATATCATCATCATCATCATTTCAGCCTATTGCCGTCCACTGCTGGACGTAGGCCTCCCTCATATTGCGCCATAATGTGCGGTCCTGTGCCGCCTGCATCCAACGACGCCCAGCAACTTTCACTAGGTCGTCGGTCCACCTAGTGGGGGGGCGTCCTACACTGCGTCGTCCGATGCGTGGTCGCCACTCGAGAACCTTTCTTCCCCAGCGGTTGTCGGTTCGTCGAGCGATGTGGCCTGCCCATTGCCACTTCAGCGTGCTAATTCTTCGTGCTATGTCGGTTACACCCGTTCTTCTGCGGATTTCTGTATTCCCGATTCTATCTCGCAGAGAAATCCCGAGCATAGCCCGTTCCATAGCACGCTGAGCGACTTTGAGCCTTGATATGAGGCCCACATTTAGGGACCACGTTTCCGTGCCGTAAGTCATCACTGGTAACACACACTGGTCGTAGACCTGTGTTTTCAGACACTGAGGTATGTTGGACGAGAAGATCCTCTTAAGTTTCCCGAACGCTGCCCAACCGAGTTGGATTCGTCGGCTGATCTCTTTCTCGAAATTGGATCTACCTAACTGGACTGTTTGTCCTAGGTAAACATAGTGATTGACAACTTCGAGAATCGCATTGCCAACTAGGACCGGTACAGGAATGACATGGGTATTTGACATGACTTTCGTCTTGTCCATGTTTATTCGTAGACCCACTAGTTGGGATACCCTGCTGAGATCATTGAGCATAGTGCCAAGGTCCTCCATGGATTCTGCCATAACGACGATATCGTCTGCGAATCGAAGGTGAGTGATGTATTCGCCCTTAATGTTGATGCCGAGTCCAGTCCAGTCTAAGAGCTTGAAGACATCTTCCAGTGCAGTGGTGAACAGTTTCGGAGAGATGACATCTCCCTGTCTCACGCCTTTCTGCAACTGGATCGGTTTCGTACTCTTATCCCGGATACGGACTGACATTGTGGCGTTCCTATACAAACACTTCAGCACTTCGATATAGCGATGGTCGATTTGGCACCGCTGAAGGGACTGCAGCACCGCCCAAGTTTCGACTGAATCAAAGGCTTTCTCATAGTCCACAAACGCTAAGCACAGGGGCCGATTATACTCCTCGGTCTTTTGTATAATCTGCCGAAGCGTGAGGATATGGTCTATGGTGCTATAGCCTTTTCGGAAGCCGGCTTGTTCGGGCGGCTGGAAGTCATCGAGCTTGCGCGTGAGTCGATTGGTAATGACCCTCGAAAACAACTTATAAACATGGCTCAGGAGTGAGATGGGTCTGTAGTTCTTTAAAAGAGCTTTGCCACCCTTCTTGAAGAACAGCACCACCACACTCCTGGTCCACGACTCTGGAACGTCGCCCCCGAGGATAACGGAATTAAATAGCTTCTGAAGGGCTATTAATACCGGCTTGCCGCCCGTCTTCAAAAGCTCTGCCGTAATTCCGTCATCTCCCGGTGCCTTACCGTTACGTAGTTGTTTGAGAGCCATTCTGATCTCGTACAAGCTGATGTCCGGGATTTCTTCGGTATAGTGCCGAGTTAGCTTGGATCTGGGATCTTGGACCAAGCCGACAACAGGATTTCGGGATGATTTGTATAACTGTCCATAGAACCTTTCGACCTCTCCCAAGATCTCACTTTGGGATGAAATGACAGTGCCGTCATCGGTCTTCAGCTTAGTCATTTGGCTTTTCCCAATAGACAGATCTTGTGCGAACACTTTCGAGCCACGATTCCGCTCTATCGCTTCTTTAATACGGAACGTATTAAATCGGCGAATATCGCGACGCACAGACCTGGAGATCTGTCTATTTAACTGCTTTATTTATCTGTCTATTTATTTATATATATATATATATATAATTTTAAACAAAATCATAAGATGCATACGGGCAAAGGGAATTATTATCCCACTTCTTAAATCGAAGATTTTGAGGTTGTGGATCTATATTATACGCTTAAAAGCAACAAAGGACACTGCTAAAATAGTTACGTTACATAATATATAAAAATAATCTACTTACGGTATTTTTTGTAGAACAATTTGAATTTTTTTACACAGCACTAACCGAAAATCAACCGCTTTTTGTCAAATATCACGTCACTGCACTTTGACGTTGACAAGGTATATTTAGAAAAGTATTGCCAGTTAAGAAATTTAAAATTTTATACAAAATAGGATATTTATGTTGCGTTCATTCTATGGGCTATCTGTCATGTAAAAATAACATATTTCTTAAAGTAGTCTTGGTGGGAAATTATTTCCCCTGGCCTTATTAAGGGTTAACAACACCAAAGACTTTTCTTGTTTTACAAAAACGTTATGCTCTTCGATTGCTTATATTTCAGCCACTTATAGTTCTCGGTCTTCTGTATAAACTGGCTTAACGTGTAGATGTAGTCATTGGGACTATAATCTTTCGGAATCCAACTTGTTCAGGTGGTTGGAAGGTTGTATGCGAGTCGGTTTGTAATAACTCTCAAAAATAATTTATACACAATAGTACCGATAAATTAATGTATAGATAAATAAATATAGAACTAATTATGTAGGTATCTATTGTGGAATCAAACTCTTCAAACTCATCCCGCTTAACTTTTTCTTATTAAATTTATTGCGGTTCCCAAGACAATAAAATCATTACCTTTTTTTTTTGTGGGTGGGTCGCGGTCGGCGGGCCTCCGCACCACTCCGTCCGGGGCGACAGAGGGGCTTAAGCACGCAACTCCCGCGACCCACCCAAAAACCACGTCGCCTTCGTCGTTGGGCCGACCACTGGAGCAGCGTTAACTTGTCGTCAGTGGTCGGCCCGACGGAATACCCCCTGTTGGGGTACCCTCCCATCTACCGACGTCCCCCCCTCGGGGAGGACGTCGGTCTTTCCTCACGCGGTCGGCCTCTCGGCGGGTGACGGACTAATCCCCGGTCACATCACCCGCGGCCTCGTCTAGGGCGGCATGAGGCGCAGATAGTTGCGCCTGCGCCGCCCCAGTCGCCGGCGGCGGATCTCCTCATCGAGGCTGCGCTCCTCACGCAGGCGATCCGCCGCCTCCTTCCGCGAGATCACTGTCTCGCAGAAGGCTGCGACCGCGTCCCAAATACGTAAACACCCTGAGAAAGTTAGGCTCCAGGCTCTCTCGCTCACCAGACAAAGTGCAGTAACAAATTGTTACTACTCAGATGTCAATTTTCTGTACTGGTGTGGTGGCTGGTCCGCCCACGTTCGGCATAAGCCACGATAGGGCGGACGCCGCGCCGACGAGCCGCGGAGCGAGCCTACGGAAATGCTCCCGGAACCACCATCGCCCGTCGAGCACCAGGCCCAAGTACCTCATATGGGCCCGGATGCTGATGTCGACCGAGTGGACGGTGATCGAGACGCCGATGGGAGGGCTCATAGTGCGCCCATGGAACAAGAGGGCCTCCGTCTTGTCCAGGGCGACCCTCAACCCCAGCGCCTCGATCCGTCTGACGACCTCCTCGGTACCCGAGGTCGCCAGGCTTACCGCCTCTTCTAGCGTCCCACCGCGGGCTGTGACGAGCGTGTCGTCGGCGTAACAACTCACGCCCAGCTCGGGCGGGAGGCTCCCCCTCAACGCCCAGTCGTAGCCGATGTTCCACAGGGTGGGTCCGAGGACCGACCCCTGTGGGACACCGCACGTCATGGGCGTTCGCACGACGTCCCCTGCTCGGTCGGTGCAGAGGACGCTGCGCCCCTCCAAATAGTCTGCCACTAGCCGCCTCAGGTAAACTGGCACCCCGTGATACCGGAGCGCCTCCCTGATGCAGCTGAATGGCAGATTATTGAATGCGTTGGCGATGTCTAGGGACACCACCAACAGCACTCCCCCGCCAGTGACGGCCTCAGTCGCCACGGCCCTCAGGCGCAACAGAGCCGCGATCGTCGAACGACCCCTCCTAAACCCAAACTGGGCGTCCGACAGATCGGGCCCCGTGTCGACGAGGTGCCGCTCGATGCGGGCAGCTACCACCCTCTCCAGTAACTTGCCCGTGTCATCGAGCAGCACGATAGGCCTGTAGGCCGAAGGCGACTCCGGAGACCGTCCCGGCTTCGGCAGGAGCACCAGCCTTCCCTCCTTCCAGCACCCAGGGAACCGTCCGGACGCTAAACACGCGTCGAACAGCTCCCTGAGGCGGTGTCCCAGGTGTTCGAGGAATAAAATCATTACCTAGGACTGCCTAAAGGGTAAACCTCGGTGTGATCTATGGAGATCATTAAGGATCCTGGCTTATAGAAGCTATAATGGTGGGAATGTGTGTTTGTAGTTGTTGTTTTATATAATCACATTTTTACAATCTTCCAGCATAAATAATACTGACACGTGAACCTCAAATCATTATAGGATAGGCTCTTATTTAACTTAAAACACATTACAAGTTTAAAAATAAAATATGCTCTATGTAATACTATAGTTACATGAACAAACTTCGAATATAATATTGCAAACTTTTAACTTACAACGTTTGAAAATTGGATATCCGACGTATAGTTCTAAAGTTGAGTTACACATCGCTTTTAAAGGGTTTTCATCTCAACTTATATGAGTGCTGGGCTCGAGCTTACTTCATGAGATAGAATTGATCTACTATACCACGCTGGTCAGATGGGTCGGTCGGACTTATATGCTTTTATTTCTAGTTTTCTATATTTTGAATAGGTTGTAAATAAAACTTCTTTACGGGCTTTATCGCGTTTGTATTTGATTTTATACTGCCGAACATTTCGAACACGTTACTGCTTTCATGGTCACGAGCGGACAGTCCGCATGAACACATTTATTTACAATCTGTAATATTCGCGTAAACATCAGAAATCTTGAATAGATCTTATACGCATATTTAATCTCCAACATGACGGCAAACTTAAGAGGATCTTCTCGTCCAACATATCTCAGTGTCTGAAAACACTGTTCTACGATCAGTGTGTGTTACCAGTGATGACTTACTTACGGCACTGAAACGTGATCCCTATATGTACGCCTCATAACAAGGCTCAAAGTCGCTCAGCGTGCTATGGAGCGGGCTATGCTCGGGATTTCTCTGTGAGATATAATCCGGAATACGGCAATTCGCTGAAGAACGGGTGTAACCGACATAGCATGAAAAATTAGTACGCTGAAGTGGCAACGGGCAGGCCACATCGCCGACGAACCGACAACCGCAGGGAAAGAAAGGTTCTTGAGTGGCGACCACGTATCGGACGACGCAGTGTAGAATGCTCCTCACTGGGGGCACTTTATGATAAAACATGAGGTAGGCATACGTCCAGCCAGTAGACTGGCCAGAACCAGGTGGACCGACGACCTGGTGAAAGTTGCTGGGCGTCGTTGGATGCAGGTGACACAGGATCGTAATTTGTGGCGTAACATGAAGGAGGCCTACGTCCAGCAGTGGACGGCGATAGACTGAAATGATGAAATTAATGATGACGGCGTAGACGGCACTAAATTCCGTCAACACACAAATGAAAATTAAAAGTTCTCAAGTCTTCTTTTAAATGAAAATTGATTGCTGCGATGTGTTAATTTGTATTTTCGTGTTGTATCCCACGATATAAGGATTTATCCCTCAATGAAGAGTCTCGTCTTTAAAAAACAAGTCTCAATTTAGAAGATTAGATAGATTTTATTTT
This sequence comes from Lymantria dispar, assembly GCA_032191425.1. Taxonomy (NCBI): domain Eukaryota; kingdom Metazoa; phylum Arthropoda; class Insecta; order Lepidoptera; family Erebidae; genus Lymantria; species Lymantria dispar. Next base: position 16,114,350 of record CM063465.1, on the reverse strand, counting down.
ATTTTCTCAAAACAGGAAACGATATTAAGAGTTACAGGAACTCTTAAAAAGTTTACGGACTTGAGTCGAGGGAGTGTACGAGACGTGAATACCGAATTACCTTTTAATGAAGTAACACACTCATACCTTTTGTAACTGACTAGCTTTTGCCATCGGATTCATATGTGTTACGTCTATCCTGCGGGATGGATACATTTATTTTAGAAGAAACACTTCATACTAATATAACTTTTTTATGCTATTGACAAACGAGTAAATAGCACACCTGATTGTAAGTGATACTGCCGCCTATGGAGCTAGGTCGTCGCTTACTGAGAAGGAAGTTAAGAGAAAGCCAATGTATACAACATTGTGGTTTGGTGATGCTAAAGATATTGCCAAAACTCATCCTACATAAACACCCTTTTTTTTTGTGGGTGGGCTGCGATCGGCGCGCCACTGCACCACTCCGTCCGGGGCGACAGAGGGGCTTAAGCACGCAACTTCCGCAACCCATCCGAAAACCACGTCGCCTTCGTCGTTGGGCCGACCACCGGAGCCGAGTTAACTTGTCATCAGTGGTCGGCCCGACGGAATACCCCCATCTTGGGGTACCCTCCCATCGATCACGTCACGTCACCCGCGGCCTCGGCTAGGGCGGCATGAGGCGCAGATATTCGCGCCTACGCCGCCCCAGTCGCCGGCGGCGGATCTCGTCATCGAGGCTGCGCTCCTCACGCAGGCGATCCGCCGCCTCCTTCTGCGAGATCACTGTCTCGCAGAAGGCTGCGACCGCGTCCCAAATACGTAAACACCCTGAGAAAGTTAGGCTTCAGGCTCTCTCGCTCACCAGACAAAGTGCAGTAACAAATTGTTACTACTCCGATGTCAATTTTCTGTACTGGTGTGGTGGCTGTGTGGTACTACCCTAGATGGATTGACTTACCGCTGTAGATAGACGTCTATCCACAGGGTGCTTCTATTAAATAAAATTAACTTTTCCGTCTAATAACCTATCAATGTTCGTTGCTAGACAAAAGCCTCTCTACGATAGTGACATAAATGTAAACTGTTATCAACTATCACTTCCAGACTTACATATACGGCTAGTTCGGTTACATCTTGATTGATTAATCCGTATGGTGACGGAGTAAGATGACGGGTGGATGTCGTACAAAACGACTATGGGATATAATATGCACATAACATCTGTGCAAGAAAAGGAAAACTCGATACAAAACCCTATATCAACATGACTGACCAGCATAGTATAGTAGGTCAAATTCCCTCCCATTGTGCAGGAGGCTGGCGCCCAACAGTGGGACGTAGGTATGTGGGCTACGATGATGAAATAGTTGATTCATATTTCATGAATCATTCATATTAATATTGATATAAATTTTAATACAATGGGCGCCTTCTGCTTGTTAGATGGCGGCACGACTACTAAATAGTGCGTATTGTTATAGATATCTGTACTTTTTTTATACTACATATGTCGATTAATAAATTCTAAAATCATTACGTTTTACTGTATATATATTAGATTACTATTTCACTGATTTATGATTTCATCATACTGAACCACCTCTGAGTGTCAACTTTCACCGTAATAAATATTTAATTGTATAATATATGAACATAAATAATTATAAGAATAATTCAGATATTTTATATTTAATATTGTCTATAAAGTGTGTGAATTTAGTATTAGTTCAGGCCACGTGTATGTATAAATATCGCCAGTTGGAATATCTTAAGTGATTCCTATTGTAAACGTTATAAGGTGAAATATAAGTTGGAAAGTACAACGTGTATCTTCATTGTCGTCGCCACCGCCCTCGCCGTCCCTCATTCTACAAAATATTCAATCTAGAAATGTTGGTTAATATATATATTTTTGCTTCAGCTAGCAGCAGATATTAATATTGTATTAGAATTGTGTGTATATTGAGGAGACATCTTAAAAACATATGACAATAATTTTAGTGTATTCTGATTTCTAGTAGACACATTTCACTTGGCATAATTCTATTATCTATTTATAAGGGAACAAGGATAAATTCCTATAAAAAAAAATATTTGCGATATCTATTGTAATATATTCCCTTTATAATGTGGGAATGGTTAAGAATATAAGGTATCGGTTGCTAGTATTGGATGGATTTCCGTGTGGCGACAGCGTAAAAATACAGTTCATCTTCCCTTCTCTTGCCCGTGGGTGTCGTAAAAATGCTATAATATGCAGATAACATTGATGCAAGAAAATCCAAATAAAGACTTATGTTAACACGTCTGACCAGCGTAGTATAGTAGGTCCCCCGTAGCAGGGCGGGGGACTGTGGAGGCGGTTGCGCCGCATCCCCACCGCTGGCTCAGGAGAAGGCACGGCAGCCTTACATTTAGGATGGTGCAGGTGCTTACCGGACATGGGGTCTTCGGTAAGTACCTGCACAAAATTGGAAGAGAAGAGACCCCAGGATGCCCTGAGTGTGGCGCGCTAATCGACGATGCACGCCACACACTAGAAGTATGCCCCGCCTGGGGACCTCAGCGCCACGTTCTGTCAACGGACATGGGAACAGCGGACCTGTCGTTGTCGACCATCATCTCCAAAATGCTCGGCAGCGACAGCAGTTGGTCGTCGATGGCCTCCTTCTGTGAGGCTGTCATGACAAGGAAGGAGGCCGCGGAGCGGGCACGCGAGGCACTTGCGTCCGCAGACTCGCTCCGCCGACGGCGACCAGGGAGGAGGAGACGCCATTATGCGCTCCTCCATCCACCGCCCTGAATGATGACAGGACGTGGCCAGACAGCCAAGCGTTGGGGTGTCGGGGATAGAATGTCATCAGACGATCTCTCCGGCACCTCGTAAAAGCGCGGAAGAGGCCGCTGTGGGTGGGTATTTCGGTCACTTCTGTGGCCGGCGAGTCCCACACACACTCCCCCGTCTGTTTCAACTGACGGGGGATAGTGCGTAAATGCATTTCCACAGCGTGAAAAAAAGAAAAAAAAAGCGTAGTATAGTCAAATTCTCTTCCACAGTGTAGGAGGCCCGAGACCATGAGAGGGACGTGTATGAACTGAGATGAATTAAAGACTACGCTTTTGACATTTTATGCCTGATGCTATAAACGGGTGAGCTTGTCCAGACTATAGGTCTGATCAGCTTGCTGTATTACATTTTCTCCCGTAATGGAGGAGGCCCAAGCAAGAGGATGTATATAGATTGTAATAAAAAAAAAAAACGGAGATAAAATCAATGCAGAAGAAGTAAAATTAAAACAAAATATTGTCAAGTTTTCTCTCAACCGTGGAAAAATAGCTTAAGAATATATTTGGAAAGAGCATAGAATATAATTGTCTAGATCATATTTGAAAGAACGTAATGCAGTTCGATAGGAGGTCAGTGGAGAAGGAAATATGGCATAGCACCTTACAAAATGAGACAACTTGGTTTGAAAAAGCCAAGATTAATAAAAATAATGTAACTTCTTTTTTTTGTCGGATGGGCTATGGTCAGCGCACTCCTCGTTCAGCTCCATCCGGGGCGACAAAGTGGCGACAACCCATCTGTGACACGTCTCCTTCATCGTTGGGCCGATCACCGGTGCAGGGTGACTCGTCGTCATTGGTCGGCCCGACGGAATACCTCTTGAGGAGTACCCTCTCCTCGACCGACGTTCCCCCGCTGTTCGGGCACATCGGACGTCGTCGCGCGGTCAATAATGTAACCACTGCGCTTAGAATTCGATCCAGCGGTGTAAACATTATAAATGAAGGTTATAATATTATCCTGTCATATCCCTTGTCTGATATAGCCAAACTTTTATATAGATTAGTTGAAATTGGTATAAAACGGCGCGCACAGTCCTGAGATCGAGTCTTACCATAGATGAGATACGGTCTGGATGCTATGCTCAACATCTGTTTCAGTTTTAAGTTCTATTATGTGGTAAGATCTAATGGGGCTACATAGTCAAATTAACTTGACCGAGCTCTTTAAAATAAAGAATTAAAAAAGAGAACCTAGAATAGATTAAAGTGTGAACCTAATATAGAAGAGTCCAATGCTCAATTATGAGAAGTATATAAATTGAAAGATTATCTTTATTGAATTATCCGTGTGCTTATGGAGTAAGAATACATTTAACCACCTTCTCGTTTGTCAGTACGTATCATAGAAGAGGACTTTTTTTTTGAGTTGGGCTACGGTCAGCGCACCCGTCGCCCGGCTCCGTCCGCGGCGACCGAAGGGCGGCGTGCGGCCCCGTAACCCTATAGCACGTCGCCTTCGTCGTTGGGTTGACCACCGGTGCATAGTTCCTTGACTTCAATGGTCGGCCCGATCATAAAAGACGACTAAGGTAACATCGATGCAAGAGAAGGAAATCTTGATATAAAACCCTATTCTATATATTATAGGCCCCGTTAAGCTCTTCCGTATCCGTGGTGCCGTACTGCTGCGCTATCGTAGCTGTACACCTTTTTACTTATTGGCTGACTAGTCATTTTGTTTTCTTGTCCCCCGCTTTACCTAGGAGGGAAGTGGAATCTCTCTTTCCAACTCCTCCTCTTTAATCTTTTCTAATTAAATTTGTTGCGGGTCCCAAGACAATTAAAATCATATCCCGGGACTGCCTGAGGGTCAAACCTCGGTGTCATTTATGGAGACCATTGTGGATCCTGGCTTACAGGAGTTACAATGGTGGGAATGTGTGGTGGGATTAGTCCCAAAAAAAAACCCTATTCTAACACGTCTGACCTGCGTGAGATAATAGGTTGATTCACTTACCATTACACAATGAGGAGGTCTGAGCCCAGCAGTGGGAAATATATAGGTTGAAATGATGTCACATCTGACCTGCATGGAATAGTAGGTGAATTCACTTCCCATTACACAACGAAGGGATTTGAGTCCAACAGTGGGAATTATATAGGTTGAAATGATGATGATAATGATGGCGATGATATAAATTGACGTGCGGACTTTCGGTGTGGTGACGGAGTAAGAATACAATTCACCACTCCCTATTTTGCCCGTGGATGTAGTAAAAAACCACTAAGGTATATAATATGCACATAAGATCTCTGCAAGAAAAGGAAAACTCGAAATGAAACCCTATCAACAAACCCTACCAACATATCTGACCAACATGGTATCATCATCATTATCTCAGCCTATATATGTCCCACTGTTGGGCTCAGGCCTCCAGTAGAACTGGAGAGTTATTGACCTGCTATTCCACACTGGTCAGACGTGTTGGAATAGGGTTTTGTTTCGAGATTTCCTTCTCTTGCACAGATGTTATATGCTTATTATACCCCTTAGCCATCTTTTACGACATCCACGGGCATGATAGGGAGTGGTAAATTGTATTCTTACTCCGTCACCACACGGCTATACTAGATCAAATTTCCTACCATTGTGGAGGAGGCCCGAGCCCAACAGTGGGACGTATGTGGGCTGCGATGATGGTGACGCTGATGATAATATAAGTTGAATAGGATAATAATAATAATATCGTTTATATTCACTAACAAGCACTTTAAATTAAATATAGGATTGCGCAAACACGCATTTTTGTCATCATTACATAGCATTATCTATCATATGTTTACCTTGTAGGGCTACATCTGATTACAGCAATATAATATTATTACAATCTACATGCCTTTGTACTACATTAACTAAAAAAATTGGTCAAGTGCAAGATTTGAAAAATGAAGATCCGTAGGCTGACATAAAATAAAAAAAGAGTAAAAAACGTTAAGTTAAACGGTTTTATTGTAAACAAACAGTAAAAACAAAATCGTAGGCCAATCGTAGTACACAAAACGAAGATTTTAATCGTAGTTATTTGACCTGTACCACGATTCTATTTTTAATGTTTGTTTAGGTACAATAAAACTGTTTAACTAATTTTTTTTTTGCCTATTTTCATTTTTAATTTTTAGTTTTTATATTGATTTTATAAAGAGCACTGTATTACTTGTGAAACCCTTTCATTTAATACCCACATTAATGTGATTGAAAAACAAATAAGTTATAACCGCCATTTTGTAGCGGCGGCCATCTTAGATTTTAAATTTGTATAGTACACTATATTTAACTTGTCAAGCCCTTTCATTTGATACCCATATTGATGGGATTAAAAAAAATAGGTCATCCGCCATTTTGTAGCGGTGGTCATCTTAAATTTACAATACATTTTAGTATACATAATTGTATTGTTCATCCGTAAAAAATTTACCATTATGCGCGCAAAGAAGTTTCACTTCAAAGATCTGATTTAAATGGACAATAAAAATATTTTCTTAAGATATCCCAATATTCAACGTTCTTCTTCTTTAACCTATATACACCACCCAAAGCACGAGATTATTTCGCAATGGGAGGGTAATTCATATTATATCTCATGCTGGATGAATCAGATAATAGTTATTTAAAACTTACCCTCTTTTCGAGTATATATTCGAGTGTATATATATATATATATATATATATATGTGTGTATATATATACTCCGCATATATAGAAAATGTTGTTTTGTCCGTGTTTTTAGCAAAACAATACAATGACATTAAATTTTAAAAGAATATGAATTCAAATTTCGTTGTCAACGTCATGAGTTACGATAGCTCAGTTGAGAAGTTGACAGGTTCTAATTTTGGTTTTTTTAGCATACAAACAGCGTCGGTTCGAATCTCGGTGTTATTATTATTCTCTTTTTGTAATTTTTTATATATGTTTCATTATTTATTTTTTTATTAATATATATCTAAATAAATTCGATAAAAATATTCCGAGCGAAGCTCGGTCAACCAGATATTAATAATAATAATAGCATATTAACATGCCGATATATCTAAAACCTTTGAATATACACAATATTTTTTTATAATTTATCTGCGGAACCCCCTGAATCCTAGAAAATACATACTCAATTTTATCAATGAAGTACATTCCTTAAATACAAACACGAAAGTCTTATTCAGTTATCAGTCGAGAGCGTGTGAAGGTTTCATTATCAGTTAAACTATGTTGACCTGATAATAATCTTTTGTAATTCAAAAGGTATATATATGATCTATTAAGAACAATAGTCACTAATTGTTATATTTCACCATGTTACCTTTGATTTTCGGTTTTGCAATTATCAGCTGTGTAGGTGAGTTTTCGTAATTGTTGAATCGGAACGTTTCATGGTTTATATCTATTTAAAAACAGAAACAAATATACATATCTTCATCTTAAAAAAATGAAAATCAACTACAATATTATTAAAGAAATAATATTTTTTTCAAAGGAATTTAAATTATGTAATCAAATTTTCCTCTTCGTTCGATGTTTCTAAAATACTTCTGATTTAATTATGTGTAATATCACAATAAATTCTTTCGTTAGTTTATTAATGACTATTTTTATATATAAGTCTACGCAAGGAGATATTACCCAAAAATTATTTGGTTTGACAAGCGGGTTTTTTACCGTCGTTAGTATTAAAAATTAACTAGCAATCCGCCTTCGCTTCGCTTTGGTTTCAGTCGCCTTACCCTACGCGGGGTTTCGGGATATCGATACCGGGATAAAATATAGCCTATGTTACTCCCTGATATTATAGCTTCCTATCTGTGAGACAATTTTTTTATTCGGCTCGATGGTTTAAGCGTGAAAGCGTAACAAACAAACTTACTTTCGCATTTATAATATTAGTAAGGATAATTAATTAATAGAATAGGCAGCAATATTTTTATTGTTGCCTATTCTATTGATGATCCCTCAAACGGGTTTTAAGACTGTTATTGGAAAGTAAAATATGGTTATATTGTAATCTGAATTAGTACTGTAAATGCGAGTTAGATTGTACCTTAACATTTTCCCACACATATTATCCGAAATAGAGGAAAGGCTATTTACCACTATTAAGGCTATTGCTATCTGCATCTTCTTTTCTGAATGAAAGGTGAGACACCTTAGAAATAAGTAGTTTTGTCGAATTATGGCGATTTTTATTCAAGAATATTGACCTGAGCTATTGGAATAATCCTTACTAATATTATAAATGTGAAAGTAAGATTGTTTGTTATGCTTTCACACTTAAACCACCGAACAGATTTCGAAAATCCTTTCACCAAAGGAAAGCTATAATATCAGGGAGTAATATAGGTTATATTTTATCCCAGTATTCCCAAGGGAACGGGAACTACGCGGTTAAGGCGTCTGAAACCGAAGCGAAGTGATTGCTACTTATAAATTTTAAAGTCTTGCCCATACCTAGCACTATCTTGATATATGTTCATAAAAAAATTGTTTATTTTTACGTTAAATACATAATGTCTCATAATGTTGTAGTATCAAATCCAGCAGGAAAAAGCATAGAAGACATAAGGATAGTAGGCGGTGAAGATGTTGATATTAAAGAGGTACCTTATCAAGTATCGCTTATGAGAGCTGGAAGACACGCATGCGGCGGTGCTATTGTTACAAGTAATATTATTGTGACTGCAGCTCATTGTGTTATGGGGTAAGTATTTTTAAAATATCATTAATAATATTAAGTATCTGCCGTGTGGTGATGGAGTAAGAATACAATTTACCAACCCCTCTCTTGCCCATGGGTGTCGTAAAATACGACCAAGGAATATCTTGTGTATTTAATAATAATGTAATTTTTTTTTTTGGTTTGGTTACGGTCGGCGCCCTCCTCGCACCACTCCGTCCGGAGCGACAGAGGGGCGTAAGCACGCACACCCACAACCCACCCGCGATGCACGTTGCCTTCGTCGTTGGGCCGACCACCGGAGCAGGGTGACTTGACGTCAGTGGTCGGCCCGACGGAATACCCCCTATTTGAGGTACCCTCCTATCGACCGACGTCAGTATTCGCGCCTACGCCGCCCCATTCGCCGGCGGTGGATCGCTTCATCGAGGCTGCGCTCCTCGCGCAGGTGATCTGCCGCCTCCTTCCGCGAGACTACTGTCTCGCAGGTTGCGACCGCGTCCCAGTTCCTGATACCGAATAATAATGTAATAAGAAAAACTCAAAATAAAACCCAATACTAACCTACCTGATCAGCGTGGTATATAATAGGTCAAATTTCCTGCTAATATGAGGAGGTTCAAGCTCAGTAGTAAAATGTAAATGAGCATTCATCACAGATGAATGATGAAAATATCATAAAATCATAAATTAAAAATAGTTTACCACAGGTTCTAATCATTAAATCTATATACTAATATGGATTACTGTTAGGTAGTCTCAGTATCGTTTCCGTGTGGTGACGTAGCAAGAATATAATTCACCACTCCCTTTCTTGCCCGTGGATGTCGTATAAGACGACTATGGGATATATTATGCACATAACATCTGTACAAGAGAAGAAAAACTGGAAATGAAACCCTATACCAACATTTCTGACTACCATGGTATAGTAGGTCAAATTCCCTCTTGTTGTGGAGGAGGCCCGAGCTCAACAGTGGGACGTATGTGGGCTGCGATGATGATGATGATGAGTCTCAAAAATTGCCTGAATATCAACTTCACTACTGCAAAAATGATGCTGCGATGATGATGATGATGATGACTCCATTAATTAATGTCAGTTTTGACCAACTACATCTAAATATCAAATAACACTAAAGACTATTCATTATCATCATAATCATCCACCCTATGACCTTCTATTGCTGGACGTAGGCCTCCTTAACTTTTTGCCAAAAAGTGCGGTCCTATAACGCTGGCATCCAACGACATCGTCACCGATCACCGGGTTGTAGACACTTAATATCATTTATACGAACCTTAAATGGATATTTAACACGTGCAAACACGTCAGTACTTTTATTTGGGCTTGTACATGGCTTGAAATATTCCCCCGTGGTGCGTATGTTTTATTTTTCAAATTTGGTATATCTTTTCAGCTCTTATCCAGAATTGTTTAAAGTTCGTGTAGGGTCATCATTCAGTGGCAAAGATGGACAATTGTATCCAGTGGGAGAAATAATTTGGCACCCTGGTTTTAACTTCTATGAAATGGACTCAGATATAGCTATAGTTTGGCTATCAACTCCTTTAATATTTAATGATAAAGTAGCACCAATAGAAATGGCTGATGAGGGTGAAGAAATTGCAGATGGTAATCTAACACTTGTTACTGGTTGGGGACATATTATGGTAAGTTACGTTGAATAAATTAATCAATGCACAAAAATTATTCGTGGAAAGAAATTGCCAAAAGCTTCGTTATGTATATTATAGATATATTATAGAAGATGCTAACCATTCTTTTAACTTTTTTATTGCTGATAATGGTAAACGAGTAAGCTACATACCTGATAATAACTGATACTCCTACACATGGACCTTTGTAATACTAGGGGCACAGCTAAGCCGCTGCTTATCGAGGCAGAAAATACTTTTTTTAAACCTCGTTTAAAGAAGGACATCATAGCGCTCGCGAAAAATAGCTATAGGTGTGCACTCCAGCTCCTGCACCTACATGGGAGAAATGGTCGCTGGAAAGATACAGTTGATGCCTAAAGCTTTTCCAGGTGAAATGGATGAACCCTGCTACCATGTTGAGTGATATAGGGATAAAACGCTGATGATGGTATGAAGTTCCTCAGAGCCTTCCCCATGACAAAGCCGCTAGCTGGTACTCCAACCTATCTACGAGATTTAGATCCCGGCGATTTGAATAGCACGTCTTTGCCCCTGCGAAGTGTCAAGTGGGTTTAGCTGAAATTTGGGTGTACCTTTCCAAAAATGTGATCGGTTTTTTTTTTGTATAAGACAAGACGGTGACTCGGTGTGAAGTACTTGGCTCTGATCAGGACGTCCAATTTTTTGCTTGATAATTTATTATTGTCCTCCAAATAACGCCCAAACTAGATTTTGCTCGATATTTCAAAAGTCAAGATCCTAATACTTAAAGTTTTCAAACTATCTAGAGTTCAGCCTGATGCCTATTACTTTATCGATACAAATTGCCTTAAACTTGCCCTTTATTAACGAAAGCTTTTAGAAAATCAATAAACTGTCACTCAATGCAAATCTCACAATTGATTATTTATTCAGGCTATAATAATTATCAGTTCTCTTTTCTTGATTTGCTTTATACATTTTTCTCTGAGATGGATGAAGAGTTCATAACTTGAAGCAGTAATGATATCGATTTCATTTTCCAGGAAAACGGTGACTATCCAACAATGTTGCAAAGAGTTCGTGTACCTAAGATAAATGAAGAGACCTGTAATGAGTATTATCAATTCATTTACACTATAACTTCTCAAATGCTTTGTGCTGGAACTCCTCAAGGCGGCAGAGATGCTTGTCAGGTAATTTAGTATTGAGTACTTTAATATTAAAAACGTTTGACAATGAATGTATTACATTCAGTTTGGTAATAGAATGAGAATTCAGAGTCCCAACGTCGCACTGGTGCTATATAAAATGATTAAAGAATTAAAATTCATCCATCCATACATTAGCATTTCAACCCATTGTGGTATATAGGAATACCCAAGGAAAGGCAATCCTCATGCTTGACAGGTTGGCGATCATAGTTACCAAGTTACCAAAAGGGGTTTGCCGCCATTCACCTAGTGACTAAGTGATAACTTTTTAACGATTCTTGTCGAAATTAAGGGGTGGTGACACATTGCATTCTTAATCTAATACTAAATATTACTAATTCACTAACATTTATATTCTTTTAAATATTTATATTGTTTTTAATCACACGCGTAGTTTCTTTTTTGTTTTGGTATTATATTAGACCAGTGCCGAAACCTTTGAAAATGGTAAAAAGTGAAAAAAAATAATAGTAGGATGAAACTCATTGGGAAAGGAAGAGAACTGTGACGGTGGTCTCTCTTATATTGGGCAAACAAAGAGATCCATAAGAACTCGGGTCAAAGAACACATAGCTGATGTGAAGCACCGCCGTCACACTAAGTCTTTAGTCTGTGAACATAGTCAGGACCGCGCCCGCCATAACATTAGGTTTGATAAACCTCAACTCCTCGCAAAAGAACACCGATACCTGCCTACAATGGTACGCAAAGCTATTGAAATCAAAAAACACAAAAATTTCAATAGAGAGGATGGCTGGGTATTACCATCAAGCTGGGATCCTGTTATAAACATAATTAAAAATAAATCCAAAGAAACCACCACAAGACTGCATGATACTGTGAGCACTTATTGTATAGATTTGACCCACAATAATAATAGTTAAAGATAATTTTATAAATCAAAAATCTTTTAGTAAGACAAAGTAAGCCGCATCTAAAATTAAAATCAATATTAATTTAGCATCATGTCCCCTGAGTTTTCTTGCCGGATCTTTCTCAGTGTGGTCGCGTTCCGATCCGGTGGTAGTATATTAGTTTTGTTAGTTTTAAATTAACAAATTGTAACAATAATTGCTACAAATTTAATAATTAATAATTACTAACTATAAATAATATAATTTTTTCATATAGAATCATTTTCTTCTTACACTGGCAATAAATTTGTACTAAAATGTGGGTCACAATTTAATAAATTTATAACTAATTTTCTGTATCGGGTAGATAATTATAAATGTCTGTAATAACGATTACTTGTTGGACGTGAGACACCTTAGTCCGCCCGTGACCATGAATGCTGTAAAGTGTTCGAAACGTTGGGCAATCATAAATCAAATACAAACGCGATATAAGCCGTAAAAGTAGTTTTATTTACAAAGTGTAGTGCTCGCGTAAACATCAGATATCATTAAAGGAAGAGAATATAACAAAAATGAAAGGAAAAATAATTTACGGTCGATCTGTGTCGGGAAGTGGATGGGGGTGAGTTTTTAAGGGCATAAAACGGTTTACCTCGATTTCCGGCAAAACTACAAGTCCTATGAAAAAAAAATGACAAAGTTGTAGGTAATAAAGAAATCTACAACTTTTGTATTTAAACTTTTTTCACATAACCTCAAAATTTATGTGAAAAATTCAAATTACCAAGTTTTTAGTTTTTTATTTTTCTCTTATAAAAAAAAAATTCACGAAATTTGGTGAAAACTTACCTTTTCATGTCTTAAATAAACTGTAATTTTTTTGATTAAAAATGGTTATTTTTCACTTTATTTTGACTTAATATCGAAAAAACACCCCAATTTTCAATCGAAAATTCTCAAATATCAGTTCGCAATTATCAGTTTTTAAAAAAGTTGGTGGGTTTTTGGTTTATTGAAATCTCTTCTTTCTGATTATGAAAAAAAATATGTAAATAAATGTGTAAATGTTCTCAGAAAATGCAAAGAAAAGTTAATATTTAATAACGTATGTCAGACCAATGTCAGAAGTGAAACTTCTTTATCCTTTATCCTCCATCCTTCAGCCTTCATCCTTCAGCCTTCATCCTTCATCCTTCACCCTTCATCCTTCATGCTTCATGCTTCATCCTTCATCCTTTATCCTTCACCCTTCATCCTTCAGTCGTCATCCTTCATCCCTGATCCTTCATCCCTCATCCTTTATCCTTTAATCCATCAATTAAAGACAGATTTAAAAAAAATATAAAATAGTATATACATTTCTGTTTCATTCTTTGCTGGCTTCATCCTACACATTTTTGTATTTGTGTCTCTTACCTGTCGGTGTTTCCGTTGCATCCGGTGTTCCCGTTGAAATCACAACGATCCTAAAGAAGCTTCACTTCAAACATAAATATTTTAAATAAAAAAAAATACAGTGTATTTAGGACATCAAAGGGTAAGTTTTCACCAAATTTCGTTAATATTTTTGTATTAAGAATTTTTCACATAAATTTTGAGGTTATGTGAAAAAAATGTAAATACAAAAGTTGTAGATCTCTTTATTGCCTACAACTTTGTTATTCAATCTTCTTCCATAGAACTTGTAGTTTTGTCGGAAACCGAGGTAAACCATTTTATAGCCCTAAAAACTCACCCTCATCCACTTCCCGACATCAGATTTGTTATATTCTCTTCCTTTTCCAACGGATTTCATCCTACTATTATTTTTTTTGGTTTCAGAAACGATCGACTCTGGTCTATATGATGGTAGCAAAGAATGGTACCAACCCAACCAACGCTTACATTGTTTGTGGATGACGTAAAAGGCGGCTAAGACCTTGACAATGACTTGGGGTCAACTTTATCTGACTACATTTATTTGATGTTCCCCTTGTTCAATAATTACATTCTCATTTGACGTCAGGCAGGCAGCCATTAATGAAACTATTGCCAATACTCTTTGTAATATGTACGATTGAAGAATAATTTCGATAAGATGATAATGATGACATGTGGTTTTAAAATTTCTAGCAGTAATTTTACCTCCTAGATGTATGTTTCCTATGAGATTTAGTTCAAACACAAGGTCATCAAGAGGACAATGACTCATAATAATTTTTTTATTTAAGGGTGACAGTGGCGGACCTTTGGTTTATAACAACAAATTGTTCGGAGTTGTCTCTTGGGGCCTCGGTTGTGCTAGACCTGATCACCCAGGAGTTTATGCAAAAGTATCAGCTTTGAGGAGCTGGCTTGATCACAATATAGCCATGCTGCGCTTGAAAAATGTGTTGAGAATTTAATAGTCATAATTATTAGTTTTATTTATAAGCCTTTAAGATATGCTGTAACGAAATAAATATATTTTTTTTTAAGATTATTATCTTTGTATGGCTCGTAGATGTATTTTATTCATTCTAATGAGTAATAACAAAAATCATGAAAATGAAGCAAATTTGCCATTAATTGTGGGACTATATTTCTACCAAGAGACTTGTCATTGTTGAAAAAAAAAGCAGCGACATCTTGCACTTGTGATATAAGATATCAATTTTTATATTATTTATCTTCTTCCATAAATCATCGTTATTACAGCCTATATACGTCCCACTATTAGGCTTCAGCCTTCTCCATAATAGGAAGAAAATTGGCCTACTATATCATGTTGTACAAACGTTTAATTTCGAGTTTACCTTCTCTTGCATAAATATTATATGTATATTATATTATGTATATTATAATATTACGAATAGTATTCTTAATCCGTTACTACACGGAAAGATTCTCCGATAAATACGGTCTTATAAAATTAGAAATAACTTCGATAAGTCATGTTACTAAGTAATACATGAGTTACAATATAAGTATACTGTTGTATAATTATAATAAAAACTATATTTCGCTGACACAATTAGAACCATTAAGATATACCTACCGGTAAGTAATTAACCTAACCTATCAATTTACAAATTTGTCCGTGTGGTGACGGAGTAAGAATACAATTCACAACTCCCTATCTTATCCATGGATATCTTAAGAGACGACTAGGGGACATAATATGTACATAACATCTGTGCAAGAGAAGGAAAACCCGAAATGAAACCCTATACCAACATGTCTGACCAGCATGGTATAGTAAGTCAAATTCCCTCCCATTTTGGAGGAGGACCAAGCCCTACAGTGGAAAGTATGTGGGCTGCGATAATGATGATCAATTTACAACTTATTCTAGTCCGTATAACCAGCGTGGTATATTAAGTCAATATGCCTTCCATTATGGAGGAGGCTCGAACCCAGCATCGGGACGTACGTGAGTAAAAATGATAACGATGATTAATTCATAATCAAACTTGGTAATAAAAAATCTGTCAACAATCTAACTCTATTATCATAATCACAGCTCATATACGTTCTACTTTTAGGCTCGAGCCTCCTCCACAATGAGGGGGAACTTGCCTACTATACCACGCTTATCAAACGGGTTGGTACAGGATTTTATTTCGACTTTTCTGTCTCTTGCATAGGTGTTTTATGCATCATTTCAGCTCATACACGTCCCACTGTTGGGCTTGACCCTCCTCCACAATAGAAGGGAAATTGACCTTACTATATACCATGCTGGTCAGACAGATTGGTATAAGGTTTTATTTCGAGTTTTCTTTCTCTTGCAAATATGTTATACGCATAGACGTTAGTAGTCTTTTACAACATCCACGGGCAAGATGGAGTGGGGATTTGTATTCTTACTCCATAACCAAACGTGTTTTACGTATACTTGGTTCTAACTATATGTAAGTGTCCTAAAAATATGTCAGTGCCATCTATCGGTGCAGCATGGAATACTAATATTATCCTGTTTTTAAATCCATGCATGATATATCGCTACACGCCCCACGGACAATCCAACTCTATAAAAAGATTAAAAGAAACCATATCCTTAAGTTACAGATTATAAAGACTTATACGCTATCTATACCAATAAATAAAATTGGAGTGTCTGTTTGTAATGTCAAAATAATAGGCTTTTTTCATGCTCACACGGTTATTTGCACGACACCTATGCCTAAAATAGCAATAAAAAATTTTTTGTCTGTCTGTCTGTCTGCTTGTTCCGGGTAATCTTCAAAACGGCTGGACCGATTTCAAAAATTCTTTCACCAATGGAAAGCTATAATATCAGAGCGTAAACTAGGCTATATTTTATCCCGGTATTCCCACGGGAGCAGGAACTACGCGGGTAAAACGACTATAACCTATAACCGAAGCGAAGCGAGGGCGGATTGCTAGTTCCAAATAAAGACAGATTTATTTAAGATTATAGCACATAATATTGAATAAATAGAAAGTTTCCCTACATGCTAAAAACAATTTACGAATTCTACACGAATAAAAAATTATATCCAAGCTTTGCAATTTCCGAACGTCGATATGATTGATATAAGGAAAACTTCACATTTGCAATACGTAACGTGAAGAGGGAAAGGATGTTATTCATCCCTTTTAGTTTTCCTTTTTGTAACATAAAAGACGCTTTGTAATATTAGTTAAAGGGTGACTATCGTTGAACTGTTTCGCGGCATTCGGGCATATGATGAAATTATATTTATCAGTATAGACATCCGACTTTGCGCATGGTAGGCGGGTATACATTTTCAATACAGAAAGCCATTCAAATCAAATCTTTTATTCTCATAAGGCTCTTAAGGGCACTTACATATTGTCCAACTTACACATCGTTTGAAACAATCCAATTATCTACAACGTCGTCACGAGCTAAGAAGATCCGGCAAGAAAATCAGCACGCTGTAATTTTTTTTAAATAATTTATTTTAAATGAAATTGTATGTATTCAACATATAGTATTAGCTCCAGTATTATGCCTTTCTAAATAGGCTGTATATTTTTTATCAAAATCTAATAGGGCGTCTACATGTTGGCCGAGTGCAGGCGAGCGAAGGCGAACGCCAACGTGTGTACACCCGATTTGCCTTAGTTGGCCAACGCTCGCCGTCGCTCGCCTAGTTGGCCGAGTGAATACAAGCGCCAACGTGTGGACAGCTGATTTGTCTTCACTCGCCGTCATTCGCCGTCGCTCGTGATCACTTGCCTCACTTCGCCTCGGTGCGTTGGCGTTCGCCACACTCGGCCAACGTGTAGACGCTAGCACTCGCCTTGTACCTATTTGCCGACGCTCGCGTTGGCCTAGGCTCAGCCAACGTCTGTACGGGCTATAAGGCAAATGACAACAAGAAATATGGTTGGACCAGAACCGATCATGACTAAACTACTACTATGTGGGAAAAACCGGCAAATCTCTAGAAATGTATTATGTTATATTGCACTTGGGCACCCATATGTGGATTTAGACCACCTCCATGTCGTATCAAAGATAACTGCCAGCCTCGTTTAACATCACCCTCAACAAATACTTATAAACATTACTAAAATTTCGACTTTATCCATACTGTTGCCAAAAATCCTCTATAGTCGTATATGAACAAGTACCGCAAATATTTGCTTTAAAAACGAGAAACAATGCAAACAAAACAGCGAGATACTTTTAAATTGTGCTTGGTGCAATTTCAGTAATAGTGAAGTATACTTTCAGTGAATACCCTTTTATTTGATACAGAGTTTTTTACGCATACCTTTTTCTTTTTACTCTTTCGTTTTTTCTCACTCTCTTTTACTATTATATAATTGTAAAGTAACTGCTGTTAGCATCATCATCATAACTCAATGCATGCGGCCCCTATTGGGCTTAGGCCTCCTCCACAATAGGTGCTTTGCAACGCTGGTCAAAGGTATTGATATTCACGTTTTCCTTCTCTTTCACTATTGTTATATACATAATATATCCCTTGGTCGTCTTTTATGCCACCCATGGACAAGAGAGTGGGAGATGAACTGGATTACTTCTTACTCCCTCACCACACGGAGAGAAAGAAGTGAGACTCACCACTCTTCCACGGTTAATCAATATACCGAACGTCACATTGTATTTTCCGCTGAATTTAAAATTGCTAAAAATTCAATTGCAAGATTTGACCCTAACAAATTTAAAACAATAAAAAAAGAAACTCCTGTGTGTCGTGGACCACTCGGGACGTAGTTCCTTTCATATATTATATATTATAAAAAGTATATTATATTATTCATTAACAAATAAATGAATTACTACCTTTAGAGAGTAATTAAATTAAACTCGGAAATAACTAATGAATTGAAGGACTGGTAGGCAATTTCGTAATTTATATATTTTCTCGAGTAGTGAAAATAAATATTTTATCAATAAATTCTCCAAGGAACTTATTGACTGACTTCAACCAATAAGCGCACATTTATAACTGGGCACAGACAATAGCATACGCGTTGAGAATAATCATCTACATAATTATATACATATTATAGAAAGGGGCATGACAGAAAAAAAACTTTGTTCCAATAATCTATAATATCTGGTTGACAGAGCGTTGCTCGGTATTTTTCTTTTTTTGGAATTTTTGTCTTCGACGAACATACCTATTCAGATAAATATTAATAAAAAAATTAAAATCATGAAATAATGAAAAAATAACAAAAATTAAAAAACAGAATATTAATAACATTCGAGGTCCGATCTCAGGCTGTTTAAATGCGACTGGACAACTTCCCAACTGAGGTATTGTCACTCTTGACGGCGACGGCTAAATTTACGTTCCTATTCTAATGACATTTTATTGCTTAGCTAAAACATCAACAAGACATTTTTTATAAATAAAACCTAACTAGATAGATTTTTGTCCCCGAAACTTTTAGTATACTAAATTTCATGAAAATCATTGGTGCTGTTGCCGAGATTATAGAAATATATTTATTATAGAAATATATTATAGAAATTATTTATAGAAACTAGCTGCCCCGACAGACGTTGTCTTGTACACACATCTTTATTTCGAAAATTTCAAAGCTTTTTTAATAAGTCGCTACAATCTGGACCGTTTTAATGAAAATTGGTATTAAAAATAAAGTTATTACAATATCCAATGTCATTACATGTACATTCATCCCAATTCGACCAATCGAGAAAAGGTTCCATTAGAAAAGTTTATATAGTCAAAAAAAAAAGTTACATTAGAAAAGTTTATATAGTCGAAAAAAGGTTACATTAAAAAAGATTATTTAGTCGTTAAGTTTTCTTAAATTTTCTAATTTTCCTTCTTTTTTTTGTATAAGTTTTTTCCAAGTATTTGAAAACTTAGAAAAAAGATGGACGAAATCGGTAAAGTCATTCTCAAGTTATGTTATTGTCCTGCTCCAACAGCGTCACAAGTAGATCCACAAGTAGACCCTACCGGGTCTAGTTTCTAGTTTAGATCCACAAGTAGACCCTACCGGGTCTACTTGTGGATCTAAACTATTCTGAAATCCCCTTGAACGCACACAAAAAATTTCTTCAACATCGGTCCAGCCGTTTAGGAGGAGTTCAGTGACATACACACGTACACAAAAAATTTATATATAAAGATATACAACAATTGCTCATTTAAAGATATAAGATATTCACCATCATAGCTGTCACGAATACATAACTAAAAGTATTCATTTTGAGCAAAAAAAATACCTTCTAAATTAAATGTATTGGCATACAAATGTTATATTAGACTTTAGGGAATTACCCTTCTGTATAAAAGAGATAAAGTATATGGTTTGCTGTGAAGTTTCAACGTTATCCATTGGGATTTAATTTAATTTAATATTTCGTACCAGTAATCAGATCTGTAGGAGATAAGTGTTAAAATAATTAACTAATATTTTCCGTGGGGTGAAGGAGTACGAATACAATTCACCACTCTTGCCCATGGGTGTCGTAAAAGACGACTAAGGGATCGTAATATACATATAGCATCTATTTAAGGGAAGGAAAACTCGACATAAAACCCTATACCAGCATGTCTGATCAGCATGGTATGTCAATTTCCCTCCTATTATGGAGGAGGATCGGCACCTAGCAGTGGGACGTACTCGTATATGAGCTGTGGCGATGGTTTGATACAGGATAATAATATTTCTTTTTCTTGTAATAGCGGTCTAAGAATATAATTCACCAATCCCTCACTTGGCCGTGGCTGTCGTAAAAGACGACTAAGAAATATAATATCATCTTTAACCTAATTAAATGTAATATCAATATACCGCTTTGTGATGTGTAATTTGATAATCAGTTATCAACATGATTACTTAAGTACTATTCTATAATACTGTCAGTTGATTAGGGTTATCTAATGTTATTATAACATCTGCCTTAATCGTATTTATACGTAATTCGACGACGCTCGACGTTCCACCTCGGATACTGTTGGGTTTCTATAAATTCTTTCTTAGTGTTCGTTTACCCCAAAAAGAGAATCCTATACCAAATATGTTCCTACGCCTAATGGCTATACGCTTCCTCAGTACTTAACATCGTCATCACAGCTCACATAAGTCCCACTGTTGGGCTCAAGCCTCCACCACAATGGAAGGAAAATTGACCTATTATACCATGCCGATCTGACGGGTTGGTATAGGCTCGCATTTCGAGTTTTGCTTGTTTTGTTTTACTGCATGGATTTTATCCGCATATTACAATCCTACTAATGGGCAAAAAAGGGGGGTGGTGAATTGTATTTTTATTCTATCATCGCACGGAATAATTAGCACTTTCTTACCTCCAACAGGAGAATCATATACAAAGTTCGTGGCCCCAACGGTTACGGCTATACGCTTTTCACCTCCTTAAAGGGTTGAGCTTCCAAAAATGCTTTTTTAGTGACCACTTACCACAAGAAAGACAAGCGCGTACAAAATTTCACGTTACTAGGCCTAATGATTTTGACTATATGCTTAGGGGTTGAATTTTGGTGGTTCCAGGAGCATTTCCGTCGACTTGCTCCGCGGCTCGTCGGCGCTGCGTCCGTCCTCTCTTGGCTTATGCTAAACGTGGGCGGACCCGGCGCTGCATGTCGACGGCTGTACGCGGGGGTCATCTGGTTGATGGCCATGCACGGCGCACCGGTGTGGGTGGGGTTCCTGACCGGCGGCTTAGGGCTCTTCTGCAACGTCCGCAGAGGGCCATGGCGATCAGGGCCATACGCGGTTACCGCACAGTGGCGGTCGAGGCAGCATACCTGTTGGTCGGAACTGCCCCGTGGGATCTGGAGGTGGAAATGCTCGCCGGATCGTATCGGTGGGTGTCGGGGGTGCGAGCGGGGGACGGTGTGGTCACATTGAGGGATCTCACCGCCTGGCGCGTCGACGTCCGCCGAGACGTCATTGCCCGTTGGGTAGTCCAGCTGGTGAGGCCTCGGTTCGGTGTGAGGACCGTCGAGGCCTTCCGGCCGGTGCTGATGCAGTGGCTGGAGCGGCGGCACGGGGTACTTTCCTTCCGACTGGTGCAGGTGTTGACGAGGCATGGATGCTTCGCCAAATACCTGCACACGGTCCTGAGGAGGGAGAGCACACCGTCCTGTCACCACTGCGATTGCGACGAGGACACGGCGCAGCACACACTCGAAGTGTGTGCCACGTGGGCGGAGGAGTGCCGTGAACTCGTCGCGATCGTTGGTGCCGACCTGACGCTGCCGGCCATCGCTAGGGAGATGGTCGCCAGCGTATTACCACCATTGCCTAACTCCCGTTTAATTAGTTGTACCATAACCTAATATACCTGTATAATACCTGAGTAGGTAAGCGATAAAAACAGGCAACACTAAGGTAACATGCTAAACAAGCACAAACTAACATGTAAGGCTAATTTTAAATAGAAATTTGTGTAAGTGTTAAGTAATATGCATACTATAAGCCATTTTTGCTTTAATAATAGATTTGACTGACTGTCTTGGATTTGATTTCCATGTGCATTTCTTTGTGCGATCTAAAAATAATTGTTCTAAAATCCTCAGCGGTTCAAGGATTAATATTGTAGTGCATTATCTTTTCCGCTGGCTTTAATCGGTACGGTAGTCGGTTTTTACGACATCCACGGGCAACAGAGAGGATGGTGGATTGTATTCCCAGCCCGTCACCAGACGACAATTTGTAGATCGCATATAATATTGTCCTACTTAGAAAACGAACTGTGAGATCTGATTGCGCAGGTCGGTATTGTAACCACTATGCCGTCTATGTAGTTCATATATATCATCATTATAGTATAGCATATACGTATATTACCCCACTTTTTCTTGGGGTGGGCTAAAGTCAGCGCATCCCCCACCCGGCTCCGTCCGAGGCGATAGAGTGGCGGTGCGTGGCACCGTAACCCACCCGATAGCACGTCGCCTTTGTTGTTGGGCCGACCACCGGTACAGATTTCCTTGACTTCAGTGGTCGGCCCAACAGAATACCTTGAGAGGGTATTATTATTGTATCCCTTTCCATCGACGTTCCCTTCTCGGAACGCCAGTCGCCGTCCTGAGGCCTCTTCACGTGTGACGGACTAAACTGTCCGGTCCGGTCATCCGCTGCCTCCTCCCGCGAGATGACAGCCTCGCAAAAGGCGGCGACGGCGTATATATTACCCCACTACGGGAAAGCCGAAAGGAGGGTTATGAATTTTACAGGCTATGTACTTATGTATATATTTAATTTGTTCCCTCCTCAACTCGTTATTAGACCTGGACAGATGAGGTAAGAGAAGGAAAACTCGCAACCAAACCCTATACCAACCTCTCTGATCAGCATGGTATAGTATGATCATTTTCCTTCCTATTCTAGAGAAGACTCGAGCCCGACAATCGGACGCATATGAACAGTGATGATGATGGTGAAATGAGGTATCGTTAGAAGCGACTTGATTGTCAGCTGGTCGTAGGCTATATGATGTGTCTCTGAATCTAGTAGGTGCCTATAAATGGTCTATGTGTAAAGTATGGTGTTAAAAAATAAATGTAAAATAAATATGCCGTGTTTGGTAAATATAAGAACTCTTATCGAAGAAGATTGTATATCTATCTATCTATATATATATAAAAATGAATCCCTGTTTTCCTTGGTCACGCCATCACGCGTGAACGGCTGGACCAATTTCATTAATTCTTTTTTTGTTGTATTTGTTATTGTCAGGAGAAGGTTCTTATGAAAGAAAAATAAGAAAATTGCCCAGAAAATTAGAAAATTTAAGAATACTTAACCATCATATAAAATTATTTCTAATCTAACCGCTTTGGACAATATAAACTTTTTTAATGTAACCTTATGACGTTTAACATAGAATTGACAGAACGCGTGCTGCAAATATTGTCAAAGAGGATGTAAAAAAACTGAAAATTGTTTAAAACAGATGCTTCGGTTGGAGTTATTTTATTAATAAAATATATGTAAAACAATTAATTCATTATTTCTTACAGAAATGATGTAAGAAAACTGAATTTCTTAGTGCACATCAGGGTAGGTAAGTTCAGAGCCATCACGCCTAATATAAAAAATCAATTTAATATGGAGTTTTGGTAATAAGATACATGTTACTAAAATAACAAGTGATATATTTAGTTATTAAGAAGAATACAATAGTTTTCTTTAATTTACATTTGAATTTTCGTTTTTGAAAATACCAGCAATTAGACGTACAAACTTAAGTTGTAAGTATTGGGTCAATGAACGTTGTATGCCAATATTGCAAGGCATTTAAGTTTAAAAATTTAAGGTCCTGGATTGTGTTGCGCGAGCGCAATTGACGCCATTGGTACCGCCGTCAGAGCCATTACATTCATTGGTTTCATACGCATATGTAAAAAAAAAATAAGTAGGTATGTTGTACAGATATAGGAATTAGAATAATAAACATTTTTTTTAGTTCAATTCGAATTCAATATTCATAGTTATGACATGACAACGTCTGTCGCGTCAGCTAGTTAGAATAATAATAATCATTTAGATACATTGTTTCAATATCATTATCGATAACGTTGATTGCATGTAACGAATATCATCGTTAACGTAATTAAATGTAATATATATCTCTTTGTTGATTGTAATTTGATAATCAGTTATAAACATGATTAATTATTATTATATAATGCTATCTATCAGTCGATTAGGGTTACCTAATTATTAGATATAGCAATTGATAAGGGTTATCTAATGTTATCATAACATCTGCCTTACTCGGATTTGTAAGTTAAATTATATAAAATATACATAACCTGCGTCAGAAAAATCTTTTTGTTTTATGGTGAAGTACATCTAAGAAGATTCATTGTTAGAAAAAAAAACCTAAAAGATGAGCTTGATATCGTGAAAATTGAGCTGGCGCAGGGAGCATCCTCCTTTTCCATTCTAAATACATTGAGAAAAAGCTTTTGTCTTTATTTTCATTGTAACGGACGATCTACAATGAAAATAAAGAGCAATGCACCAGCTCGATTTTCAAGATAACAAGCTCATCTTTTAGGAGGTTTTTTTTTGTCTAACAAAGAAAATTTTTAGATGTACTTAGTCAAAAAAAAGATTTTTTATACTGATGCAGTCTAATGTATATATATTACAATATATAATATAGTATATTATTAGTAGTAATATATATGTAGATATCTATACCAATAAATAAAATTGAGTGTCTGTTTGTAATGTCAAAATAATAGGCTTTTTATCATGCTCACTCGGTTATTTGCACTATACATATGCCTAAAATACAATTTATATTTTTTTTTGTCTGTCTGTCTGTCCGTTTGTTCCGGGTAATCTTCAAAAGCTGGACCGATTTCAAAAATTCTTTCACCAATGAAAAGCTATAATAGCAGGGCGTGAACTAGGCTATATTTTATCCCAGTATTGCCACGGGAACGGGAACTATGCAGGACAGACGATTAAAGCCCAAGCGAAGCGAGGGCGGGTTGCTAGTTATATAATATAGGTAGTATAATAGGTATATATTATTCGTGTGGTGACGGAGTAAGAATACAATTCATCACTGCCAGTCTTGCCCGTGGGTTTCGTAAAAGACGACTAAGGGATATCTTGACAATATAATAACTAAGCAAGAGAAGGAAAACTCGAAATAAAACCCTTTACCAACCCGGCAAATAGTTTCTTTTGTAAAAATTGCCAAAGAAATATAAATTTTATTTGGCAAACATTAATTATACTACAATATACGAAAGTGACAACCCTGACCGAAGCAAGATAATCACCGATAACTTTGGACTAATGGGGAATTAGACTGTGATTTAAACAACATCAATAAAGACAAATTTAAGCTATCGTATAAACTAAAAGTCATAATCTATTACGCCATTATGGCGAAGAAAAAAAAACCTACCAAGTGCAGGTCGGAGTCGCGCACCATTATCTATAAAAAAGGGCCAAAAACGCGCGTTTGTTAAGGGGGGCTCCCACACAAGGAGTCCCCCTTAAATATTTATTTTATTTTGTTTTAGTTTTGTTTGTATTGGTTCCGTTTTTACTCTTTGGGTAGGGAACCCTAAAAATGATAAAGAAAAATTTTAAATCCTTTTAATTAATAACCGAACTAAATGAATAAAAACTTGTGTAAATATGTAATACTAGCAACCCGCCTTCGCTTCGCTTCGGTTTTAGTCGTTTTACCCGTGTAGTTCCCGTTCCCGTGGGAATACCGGGATAAAATATAGCCTAGTTTACGCCCTGATATTATAGCTTTCCATTGGTGAAAGAATTTTTAAAATCGGTTCAGCCGTTTTGAAGATTACCCGGAACAAACAGACAGACAAAAATTTTTTAATCTATAATTTAGGCATAGGTGTCGTGCAAATAACCGTGTGAGCATGAAAAAAGCCTATTATTTTGACATTACAAACAGACACTCCAATTTTATTTATTGGTATAGATGATGTATGTAATTATTGATTGTATAAATCAAAACTTTCATAAGTAGTTTAGTTTTATTTAATTATTTTTTTGTGATTTTCCGGACCCAGATTATGGTGAACTTTGGCAATTTTTATAACAGAAACTATTTTGTTTTTGGGTTGGGCTACGGTCGGTGCACTCCTCGTCCGCTCCGTCCGGGGCGACAGAGGGACGTAAGCACACACACCCGTAACCCACCCGTAAGACCCGTCGCCTTCGTCGTTGGGCCGACCACCGGAGCAGGTGACTTGACGTCCGTGGTCGGCCCGATGGATAAAAGAAACTACTTGCCATATCGACTCCGATGTTTTACTCTAATGATTAAAATGATGAAAACTCTCTATTTATAGAATAAAAACAGCATGCAACAAAAATGGTGTTTATAATATCCTGTGCTACGGAAGGATAACAGCTTATACGAAGATATATCTATATTCCTATAGTAGATTTTTTATGCTTTAATAAAAAAGATAATATGGTATCAATAAAAAATTTATGTCAAAACTTTTTAAATATTTTTCACCAAAGGCAATATTATGAACGAGTAACATAGGCTATTTTTTTTATTATAAATTCTAAATTTCATTACCACGGGCACCAGCCATATATGCAATCTATTTTAAAAATTCTATCACCGATGAATACCTACATTAATAGCAAGTAATATAGTTATTTTATTATTATTATTAAAAACACCACCTTTTTCATTCGGGTATTCCCACAAAAACGGGTAAAATGAGTCCGAAATCGTGTAAAGTTACTAACTATGCCAGTATAAGTATGGGATATTGACCGATTGCGATTGATACTGCGGGTATTAGGCCAATTTTTAAAATGATTTTACTTACGTATAGAAAGCTATGTTATCAGCAACTAAAAAATGCTATCTTTATCACCTTATTTCCACGGGAATCTAAACTACGCAGGTAGATCGACCACATTTAGATAAAAATTGGGGCATAGAATATTACTTAGAGAGAAGACATGGCACACTTTTTATCTTGGTAATATGTTACCTTGGCATACCGAGGTTGTATGTAGGTGTCTGTTTCTAATAGTTCAACTTTGGGAGAGCTGCTAGTTATAAATAATAGACATGTGTCCGCTATAGCAAAATGTAACTGAATACGGTTGATATGCCTCTAACGTATCGTATCGGTATTGATATAAATAATAGTGGCTATCAATTATCTAGCTACAAATAATTGACAACGACGCGACGTTGTCAACTAACAATAGCACAACAATTATTATTTAGGTGCCGTGATTCTTGTCCCGCTACGTTGGTAACCGAACGATCACCAACAAGCCTAATAACCAAAATAATTATAGTATCTCTCTTTTTCGACGTGATTCCTGTCGTGCAAAACAGAAAGGGGGCAGGTATTGGCTAGCGGCTTAATAACAAGCAACATTTCACGGATATTGAAAGTGAAAGACGCTCTTATTTATATTTACGTAAGACTTAACTGTCACAAACTCTGGTAAATAAAACTCTAATGGTAAAGTGATTTTGTTTCTCGTTTCTATCGTAGGTATACTACGCAAAATATTCACTACAGTTTGACCTATGAAAGGTTATAATGGTTAAACCGTGCATTAATAGAAATAAGATCGCGATTATTATATGCGTATTATATCGATATTTGGCAACGATTATCCATATCGGTATTGACACCAAATAAACGGTTAGTAGCCATTACCATAAATAGCCAGTAACTCCCGTGTCTAATAGATAATAATATGATAGTAACGTATTAAATAAATATTTATGTACAGCACAGCAGCATTAATCGTGTTTCAGCACAAATCGTGTTTTTGTTGATACTGAATGCAACTGGTGCGTCATGTTTTGTCATGAAACGGTCACCAAGCGAGTATAGAAGTAAGGTGTTGATTATAAATATTTCATACCCACAAAATGAAAGATTTTTTATGCGCTATGCATAAAAAAATCTTTTCAGGAAAAACTCATTGTGAATATTGGTGGCCAGCAGCTGGATGTGAACTCTCTGTGAAAAATAATATGATATGATCAAACGCACTGGTAAAAAAAAACAATCCCTATTATTTAAAAGGCTCCAAAAATTACAAAACCTAAGACAATTTAGAAACGAACAATTCATTTAGAACTTTAAACACTACAATTCAAATACTTTTAATTTTATTATAATAAAAAAATCGTAAAAATACTAATTCAATATGTAGTAAAAATACAATTCACTTCTTACTCTTTGCCCCATGGGTGGGTGGTGATAATATGTATATGAATTTACTGCAGTAAAAATGCAGCTCAAAACAACATCTATACTAATTCGCCAAAATAGTGTGATATTTTAGATCTCATTTTGAAAGAGTTTCGAGCCCAGCATTGGGACGTATATGAGGTATGAGTTATGATATATCAAACGCATCAATTACGGCATTATCACTTTTTGAATGGCCTATGTTCGAGACTCGAAATAAGCTGATAAATGTATAACATTGTATCCAGGTCTCTCCCGCAAATAAGGTATAGTACCGTAATCACCGTGTTTAGCTGACAATTTGACGATCGGAGTGAGGTGTTATATATTTTCTAGGAGAAAGCTACTACCCGGATGACTGGACCGAGGAATAATCCGTCACCTGCAGAGAGGCTGACTGCGCGAGGACGATTGACGTCCCAGGAGGGGCGTTAAAAAGTGAGGGTTCCCGAAAGGGTATCTCGCCGAGCTGCCGGCTGGCCGTGGACGACAAAGTATACGATACCGGTGATCGGTCCAATGCTGAAGGAGAGAGCATACGGTGGATTATGGGACCACGCTGTGCTTTCGTCAACGGATGGAATGGACGGCGTGTGCGCTGACCATAAACAAACCAAAATAAAAGCGTGCGTACAAAGTACACATGTGAGAAATGAAATTTCTTTGGTGCCACGTGTTTTTAGTCAATATAAAAAAAAATGTACTCTCACTCTCGATCTTTCTCACTCGTGTGCTCCTTACTCTCGCTCCATGGCTGTGCTTTGTGTTATGTTCGCCCTTTCTCAATCCGTCTCAATCGCTTCCTCCCTCTTCTTGAACAAAAACGTCCCACAATTTCATGTCACTTCAAAAATAAATATTATATATATCGATCGAATATATATATATCGATTTATGAAAATGTGGCATAAAGCGCCCCACGCTTATTTCACAATAATATTAATATATTTCGTTCATTATTATTTTCTGCCTATATTGAAAATTATTTTACACTTTTTAATTGAAAGCGTGTTTTTTAGTTTTTTTTTACTATATTTATTTTTCACTTTTTAGTGAATAGCCACCGGAATGTAATTAGTATACGTATTAGATTTGTCGGTACATCGATGAATGTATACGACTCAAGACGCAACTATTAACATAGGAAAGTTTCTACGCGTTTGTGTTATGCCAAGTGCCCGACTAGCTCTATCTCTCTACTCTCATGCAAAGGATGCGGAAAGATGTCGATGAATCCTGGCGAATCGAATTAGGACAATCGGTTTTTTTAAGCGGATTATTGCTTGCGACCACTAAAGTCAAGTCACCTGCGGGTAGGTTACAGGTGTGCGCGCTTACGTCCCTCTGTCGCCCCGGACGGAGCGGGCGAGGAGTGCGCCGACCGTAACTCACCTCCAAAAAACCAACGCAAAAAAAAGAAAGCGGATTATTGCATTGTTTGGTCTCTTTGGTCTCTGACAGGTGTGTGAAGTTTAAATAAAATTGAATCGCTCAAAGTAAGAGTAAATCGAGCTCAAATAATTTGATTACAAGCAAGCATACATACAGGTGAAACTAATAAAAGCGTGTTAAAAAGAAGATAGCTACTGCTCACTTCCCTGGTGTGACTAGCCAATTCGTACGCCTCCCACAGTCAAAGTAAGGGGGGCAGCGACAATTGTACTCTTTCAATCTAATTCAAAATATTTATTACTATTTGAGTTGAAAACTTTTCATTATCTGTTTAATAAATTATCTCAGTACGAAAATATTACAAACGCTCAAGATTTTGATTCATTTATCAAGTACAATTAAACGTTCTGATTGATGAGGCTGCAGAGATCGTGGCTATTATGTGAGACAAGTTCTTTTTTGAGAAATCATCATTAGTCATTAGCTTTCACATTAGAAAATAATTTAATCTATTTCTTGAATAGCTGTGAATGGAACGAATTTTTATTTGTCAAACTTGCGCGAATTCCATCATTCATTCCAGCTCATATTCGTCCCACTTTTGGGATTGAACCTCCTCTCCTTTACCATCGTCCTTATTTTGGCTCTTATAAGTTCTAATGTTGAACTCGAGCTTCCTTCATAATAAGAGGTAAAATTGAACTAAGCTGGTTAGACGTGTTGGAATAAGGTTTTATTTCTAGTTCTGCATCTCTTACGTAGATGTCACTGCATATTATAGATATCTCTTAGTAGTCTTTTACGACACCCATGGATAAGATAGGAGTGCTGAACTGTATTCTTCCTCCGTCACCATACAACAAAACTACCTTCACAACAGGAGTCAATTTTGACCTATTTTACATCGCTACAGACGGTTTACTATACGACTTTATTTTGAGTTTTTCTTCTTTTGAATAGATGTTATATACATATTTAAATAAGTATTTGCCTTTTCGTACTGACATAAAAAATGAATAAAAAAGTGGTTCAAATTTTAATAACTACTTCTGTAGCGGGTGGATATAAATCTCTGTATTAACAATGACTTGTTGGACGTAAGATATCAGAATCCAACCGTGAGTATGAACGTTGAAAGATGTTCGAAATTTCAGGCAACCAAAAATTAAATAAAAAGCTATAAAATCCGTAAAAATAGTTTTATCTATACCAATAAATAAAATTGGAGTGTCTGTTTGTAATGTCAAAATAATAGGCTTTTTTCATGCTCACATGGTTATTTCACGAACGCACGACACCTATGCCTAAAATAACAATTAAAAAATTTTTGTCTGTCTGTCTGTCTGTCTGTTTGTTCCGGGTAATCTTCAAAACGGCTGGGCCGATTTCAAAAATTCTTTCACCAATGGAAAGCTATAATATCAGGGCGTAAACTAGGCTATATTTTATCCCGGTATTCCCACGGGAACGGGAACTACGCGGGTAAAACCACTATAACCTATAACCGAAGCGAAGCGAGGGCGGGTTGCTAGTTTATAATATACACGCTGATCCGGCGAACTTTGTACCGCCTAACAGTCGACTCTTTAATTTGTTAGATTTTTTATACTTATTCTGCTATTGGGGATTCCGGGTCAGTTAATAAGATAAAAAAAAGAAAGTTAATAAGTCAATAATTACATTTAATTTCAACAGATAAAGTTTATAAAACATCTAACATTTGTGTTTGACAAAAATATATATATGATTCTACAGTCACTCAATTTTTTTGCCTTTCCGGAACCTCTCCTCTAACACTTGAACTTTATGTTATGGGTATTAAAGTTCAAATTGACTTTTAAGTATTATTATCGTTTGTATGGGAGTATAGAAAAGTGTTGTTTATAGACCTTTCCAGGCAATTTTTGAATTTTCTTTACGTAAGAAACATCCTTGTACTTCAAGGATTATTCTAAATCAGCGAAATCCGTTCAGCTGTTCTCGAGATTTGCGCTTAGCAACACATTCAGCGATACATTTTTATATTATAGAAAATACTCGCACAAACATAAGATATCATTAATTAATAATCATTTAAGTTACAGACAAGATAGGAAATGTTAAAGTGTATTCTTAGTACGTCAATATACGGTAATATTACTTATCATTTATATAATTTTACTTGAGAATGACTTTTACAAAGATAACAAATTTTATATCACATTATTGAAAGCTGTAAATTATAATTTATAATCCATCAAAACAAAT
Source organism: Lymantria dispar (assembly GCA_032191425.1). Classification (NCBI taxonomy): domain Eukaryota; kingdom Metazoa; phylum Arthropoda; class Insecta; order Lepidoptera; family Erebidae; genus Lymantria; species Lymantria dispar. The sequence continues at coordinate 16,082,341 of CM063465.1, read as the reverse complement.
GAAAATTTCATGCGGATTTGTTATCTCAGCTGTTGATATGACCAGTGAAATTGTTTAGGACGCTTGTTGCGTGATGTGTCATTGCTACTTGCACACTTTTGCACGAATTGATGGAATTTTGCACGAATTGATGAAATTTTGCACAAATTGATGGCATTTTGCACGAATTGATAGAATTTTGCATGTAACCTGTATCCATAAACACACAATATTTTATTTCGATTTTTATTTTTTTATGTAGTAACCCTGTTTACAGTAGTCTGTCTATAGTTGTGATCCTCGCCGAGCCCAGCACGCCGTCCTTTCGTCGCCCCGGATGGAATGGACGGCGAGTGCGCTTACCCATTAAAAAAAGAAAAATAAAATACCAACCCGTCTGACCAGCGTGGAATAGTAGGTCAATATCCCTCCTATTACGAAAGAGGCTCGAGCCCAGTAGTGGGATGTATATGAGCCGAAATGAAGATGAATGCTAAAATGTGTTCAAAACGTCGAGGAAGTAAAATTCAAACGCTAAAAAATCAATAATATTTTTTTTTAATTAACACCACATACCTAATGATTTCCGATGTTTATGCGAGTATTGAAAATAATATAACTTTACGGATGTTATTTACTTTGCAGCGTTCATGGTCACAGGCACATGATCCGCTCGTGACAGTGGACGCTGTAAAGTGTTCGAAACGTCGGACAATCAAAAATCAAATACAAAGGCCATAAAATCCGTAAATTATATTACATTCTATGCACAAGTACATACTCTCGTTTCCCTGAAATATATTTCCACAGAATATTTTTTTTTTTTTCATTTCATCAATTATGGTTTCATTGAGTAAATTTGAATCCGTTAATTAATTTTATTATGTGTCGTATATTAAATAATATGCCCATGTTGTATTTAAAACGAAATTTATACTCGGCTGAATTTATATAAAACGATATTTGGAAGTCTTGTAGCCTTCACTGGGGTTATTTAGTGCAATTGAATAAAATAAGTATTCTTCTTTCCTTTGGATCATTTACTTCGCATTTATTTAATTGAAGTGGGAGGTTAAATGAGCATTCGTTCGATCAAATCGATGGGAGGAGTTTTGTAAAAGTTTTAAAGGTTTTCCTTCACTTATAGTAAAATTTTGTTTATATATTCTAATTATACTTGATAATACTTTTGCTTTTTCTTTGCCAGGCCATCTTTTATATACCTTACCCCCCCCCCCTTCCTGGGGCGCTGAAAGAGCGGCATACTGCCCATAATCTACCGCACCCCTTCCCCATTGTTATTGGACTGGCCACTGGTGCTGTTTATTTGACTGTGGCTAGCCCAGCATGATACTTGATGATACCTACGGCAAACCAACCTTTCTAACTAGCATGGTACAGTAACGTTAATTTCTCTCCTATTGTGGAAGAGGCTCGAGCCCAGCAGTGGGACGTATATGAGCCGAAATGATGATGACTTATTTCAATTGTAAGCAAATTTCATTTAATAACTGAAGAAAATAAAAATGCACTACACCTTTTATTTGGCAGGTTATGATATGGACACATCCATCCATCTAGGACAGCGGAAGAACACCATCCGGTCCCGTAACCTATCATATTCCCTCACCATTGCTGTTAGGCTGACTACAGGTCACTTTCTTGACCGCGGTTCTTAGCCTCTCTGCCTTTCTGTATCTGCGTCTGCGTCGACTCCACATTCGCACAATCAAGAATGTTGCTGGGGCGTTGCCTTTCACGCGGTTGACCTCTTTGCGGAGATGGTGGACTATGTCATTGTCGTCAATCGACCCCTGATCTCGGCTTGCGTGGCATCAGATGTATGTAATTACAGCTGCACCGCTGGACGCGCCGGCAGAGTTGGGTTGGAAACCAGAAACCATGGACAATTTCCTGTCTAACTCACTTCGCCGATTGCTTCTGTAAGATGACTGCCTGGCAGAAGACAGTGATGGCATCTCAGTTTCTGATGATGTCATGCCGAAGCTCGACTTCATGTTCAACATCGATTACTGCAACGCGCTCACGATGCTGTTCTGCCCAGGCCACGTAGACCTCGACTATATACTGCGAGGTCGATCACAATCGCTGAAATAATTTCTATTCTACAATATTGAAAGTACCGTATTCAATGTACCAAATCTGTTTTGACTTGTATAGTTATTAGTTTGGTTGAAAAGCCGTTTGAGATCCAATTACCTCTTAGGTATCAATTCAACGATGGACGGTATCTGAAAGCGTGACACACCGGGCTATATACGAACGCCAAGGATCCAAAGGGTAGTGCGCAATAATGAACCTTAATAGCATAATGGATGAAATAAATTTAAAATATTAATCGCCATTAAAATGTTTTCTATATGATGACGGAAAAAGAATATAATTTACTCCTGCCTATCTTGCCAGTGCATTTCACAAAAGACGATTAAGCATATAATATCTGTGTAAGAGAAGAAAATCCTATACCAACATGTCTCTGGATATGGCATAGCCACAGACGACAAGGAAATTGGTACCAGTGATCGGCCCAATAATGAGGGATAATCCCTTTCTAGCTAAACTTCTTAGCTAATCTAATTCATGCTTTCTGATTATTTTGTTTTATTTCATCATTTCAGCCTTTCGCCGTCCACTGCTGGACGTGGGCCTCCCTCTTGTTACACCACAAATTGCGGTCCTGTGCCGCCTGCATCCAACGACGCCACCCGTTCTTCTGCGGATTTCCGTATTTTGAATTCTATCTCGCAGAGAAATCCCGAGCATAGTGTTACATCACTGAATAATAACACGTTTTATATCCCATAGTCGTCTCATACGTCACCACACGGAAATATATATATATATATATATATGTGTATATATATATATATAAATAAAGATTATTAAATTTTCTTAAAATTACTAATTATGTCTAGGCAAATTAAATATCTTTCCCTACAAAAAACTGAACTTGAATATGAAGTTGAAATTAGAGGTGAAGTACCGGCCGATAATGTTAAAGATCTTAGAAAGCAAATTGTAGTACAGGCAAGAAGTTTCCCTTCTGAAGATATACTAGAATAAAAAAAATAAAACGCCCTCATTATAAATCCTACATTATTCTTCAATATCCAATATTTACTAAGTTATTATATATTGTGATAATCCTTCAACCTGAGTAACTATTTGTGGATATTATTATTCTTCTATATCCAATATTGACTAAATTATTATATATAGTGATAATCCTTCAATCTAAGTAACAGTTTGTGGATATTAAAACCCCGCTATAGGGTAAGTTGTGCTGTTATTGGCTTAATAGCTATTATGTAATACAAATTGGTAATCTTAAATCCTGAGCCTTTCCTAGCCATAGAATAATACTAGCAGTATGTAGATTTTAAATGTAATTAATCTTTTCCTATTGTATAGTAATAGTAGTTTTAACGTATACCTACATCATTTGCTCACTAGTTATTATATGTATGTAGAATATTCTTCTCATATGTTCATATGTGTGTTAAAGTTGTAGTGTATTTCTTTTAATTGTGTTATTTATGTCCTTCCGCTTCGCTATAAATCGTGACTGTTCCACCTTGGATTACTGATTTGCAAGCAATCTATGACAGAATCAGTAGGTAGCTTCTCGCTTATCGCTGGGTTACAGTCACGGTGATCGTATAGTGGACATATACTCATTGCCCACCCTTAAATGATTACAGGGTTCTAAGATTAGACTTAATTGTCTACCACGCCCGGAGCCGACTAGCAGATCTCCTCATCTTCTTCGCTGCGGTTCTCTACGGGCAACAAGCGTAAGGAGAGTACTGTTTTCTGTTCATTGTCAGTGCAAAGCCTAGGAAATACCCAGAAAGACTAACGACCCCACTCTCCCTGTATTTTTAACTTATACTTTATTTCTACCTTTACTTACTTATACCTTCAATTAATAATTATAATACTTATACGTTACAATTTCTAACTCCCTTTATTTTTATGTTACCTATCCTCAGTGTAACAATAGCCCGATCTATAGCACGCTGAGCGACTTTGAGCCTTGTTATGAAGCCTACACTTAGGGACCACGTTTCTGTGCCGTAAGTCATCACTGGTAACACACACTGGTCGTAGACCTGTGTTTTCAGACACTGAGGTGTATTGGACAAGAAGATCTTCTTAAGTTTCCCGAACGCTGCCCAACCGAGTTGGATTCGACGGCTGATCTCTTTCTCGAAATTGGATCTACCTAACTGGACTGTTTGTCCTAGGTAAACACAATGATCGAAAATTTATTTCAACAGTTTTATTTCAACTGCAAATAAAATTCGATTACAAATTTTTCTAACTTGTAACGCAAATGTCTTGGTATGGCAATACCTTAGAGGGCTACCTGTTGGGATAAAAGGACTAAGCTGTTGTGTTTACCGTAACCGTTCGAGGCGAAACTTTCCCTTTCGTTATACCCTGGAAGTTCCAAAAGTTAACTTAAGTTCTTTGGTCCCTTTTTATTAGAGTTTTAAATTCTGTTGCTATATTTTCGTCATTAAAAATGATGATTTTTCTTTAAAGAAACATATACTTAATCAAGTGTGGTGACGGAATAAGAATACATTCACCATTTACAAGGGAATATGCAGATAAAATCTATGCAAAAGAATGAAAACTCCTAAATCAAGCCCTATACTCGTGTGTCCAGCGTGGAATAGTAGGTCAAGTCATTCTTAGTGTGACATTCGAACCCAGCAGTGGGACATATTTCAGCTAGTATAAAGACGATACTTCATGATATTTTTCTAGAAACTCCCGTATGGTTACGGAAAAAGGATTTAATTAGCCTCATGTTTAGCAGTTTTATTTATTATGTTGCTTTCTTTTATGTCTGTTTCGGTCAAATTTTGTAACTAATTTTAAACTAACTTTCTAATGAGCTAGATATTTGAAATGTAGACTGGAAATTAGCAGTGGATGAGAATACATGAAAATGCAAAAGAGACGACGATAAAAGAAGAGTAGAAAAGAGTGATTACGAAAAACAATTAGTAATCGTCATTTTATTTCTAAAATAATAACTAAATATTTTGATATAATTAAAATAGACACGACTTTTTTCTATTTCGGATATGACCAGAAAAAAGTTACTGAAATTAATTTGAAATTTATCGCATATCTCTATAATGACATCACGTAATTACATCCAAGTATTTAAACCATTGCTAAAATTTCATTTAACACTGAAAAACAGAAAATAATAAAATAAAATATAAATACTCTACCGTGTTTTTATTACGAACTTAAAAAGTATAAAATAATTACTTTAATCCTTATGAAGGATAAAACCACGTACAGACTCGTAACTTCTCTGAATTATTCTAAATATGTATAGTTGGTAGCGTTTAGTGGCTATTAAAACACTTTTATGATTGGAAATGAAATACATTGGGCGCTTACAAGTAAAAAAATAAGGTATGTATTTTTAAAGGTGTGTTGAACGCAGTATGTCTTTGTTTTCGTTTTTTTCGATTTGTATTGTGTCGACGTGTCATTAAACAATAAAACAATTCATCTCTTTTACAAAACCTTTTACTTCGAAAATATCGAGACGAATCTTTTATCTTGGTATACAAGGAAAATTGAAGTAGTTACTGTACTGCTGATTTCTAAAACTCTAACACCGTGAATTATCATGATCTTGTTCATATGCTAATATGGAAGATAGAGGTAGGTAAATAATGCACTCTCATATGGGCTTTTCTCTCAAAAAGTGGCCACAAAAGAGCATTAAATAGGGGCGCTGGTATAATGGAAGATATGATCTGAATTAACCTATTTTAGATGACTAGAAGTTTGCTGATTGGATCACCAGCTGATCAGTGATCGCCAATACGGCTTTCGTCGCGGGCGATCAGCTGGTGATCTTCTTGTGTACCTCCCTCACCGTTGGGCAGAGGCCTTGAAGGGCAAGGGTGAGGCGCCAGCATTCAGCCTAGATATCGCAAAGGCGTTCGATAGGGTCTGGCACAGGGCACTTCTATCGAAGCTACCATCATACGGAATCCCCGAGGGACTCTGTAATTGGATCGCCAGCTTTCTGGATGGTCGGAGTATAAAAGTTGTCGTAGATGGCTCCTGCTCCGATACCATGACCACTAATGCTGGTGTACCACAAGGCTTGGTACTCTCCCCGACGTTGTTTATCCTGCATATCAACGACATGCTCTCTATCGAGAATATGCGGATGACAGCACGGGTGACGAGCGGTAAACCGAGCAACGGAATGTCCCTCGGAGTACTCAGGAAAGAAGGGTTCAACTTGTGTCTGAAGTCGAGCGCTCTTTGGGGCGAGCCTCGGAATGGGGTGAACGAAACCTAGTCCAGTTCAACCCCACAAAGACACAAGTTTGCGCGTTCACTGCAAAGAAGGACCCGTTTGTCATGGCGCCTCTGTTCTAAGGAGTAACGCTCCCAATTTCACGGTAGGCAATGGCCTGGCTGTGCCCTTGGTATTGCAAAGGTCCATGTGCGGCAGGATCACTTACCATCAGGTGTGCTGCTTGCTCGTTTGCAACCATCGGCAATAAAAAAAAACCTTTGATTGAATTGAAGTTTGCTTTTGGCGCTTTTTTTTCATTTATTCGAGCAGTGCTGCCAGTTCCTTGAATTTCAACAACTCGCGTTGTACAAATTTACATAGTAAATGTAATTTTAAGGATTTATTACGAGAAAACGTGCACCTAAAGTGATTTTATTTCGTAAACTGTAAATAGTACGCTTATTGATTACTAACAACCCGCCCTCGCTTCGCTTCGGTTTCAGTCGCTGTACCCGCGTAATTCCCGTTTCTGTGGGAATACCGGTATAAAATATAGCCTATATTACTCGTTGATATTATAGCTCTCTAATGTTGAAAGAATTTTTGAAATTAGTTTGGTGGTTTAAGCGTGAAAGCGTAACAAACAAACAAATAATCTTACTTTCGCATTTATAATATCAGTAAGGATTTAACAAAATTGTACACTTCCTTTAAAATTTACCCTGATGCTAATATGGCACCACCCTTATTTAAAGCATTTTGACGGACACTTTTTCATATACACAAATCGTTCTTCTTACCTCTACCCTCCATATATGCTAATTAATAGACATAATTTTTCCTTGACTTTCATCATCGTATAAGTTATATTTATCCCATTGATGGGCCCAAACCTCCTCCATAATATTTCTATATTATTTCATAATATTTTATATGAAATTGATCTATTTATTATAACGCGTTGATCAGACAGATTGGTATAGGGTTTTATTTCGAATTTCCTTTTCTTGATGTTAGACGTTACATACCGTAGTCATTTTTTACGACATCCACGACCAAGATTGGGATAAGTTAATTGTATTCTAACATCAGCTATTAATGTAATATTTCATCATATCATCTCAGCCCATACACGTCCCACTGCTGGGCTCGGTCCTCTACCACTATAGGAGGGAAATTGTCCTACTATAACACGCAGCTCAGACGTGTTGGTATAGGGTTTTGTTTCGAGTTGTCCATGGAGGGAACGAGCAGGCAGCACACCTGATGGTAAGTGATACTGCCGCACATGGACCTTTGCAATACCAGGGGCGCAGCGAGGCCGTTGGCTACCGTGAAGAAAATACTCTTCTTAAACCTAGTTAAAAGAAGGAAATATCATAGCACTCGGGAAATACAGCAGTAGGTAGTTCATTCCAGAGCTTGCACGTACGTGGTAACGATGTGGGGAAATGATCGCTGGAAACGTACAGTTGAAGACCATAACGTTTCCAGGTGAACGTGAACGTTGTGGTATCGAGTGGTACGTTGGTAAAATGGTGACGGTGGTACCAAGTCTAACAATTCCTCAGAACACTTTCCATGAAAGTGGCTTCTCTTGCATATATGTTATATACATATTATATCCCTTAGTCGTCTTTTACGACACTCACGGGTAAGAGAGGGGGTGGTGAATTGTATTCTTACTCCGTCACCACACAGATTAATCTTCTAAAGCCTTCAAAGCTCATACTTAAAACTTTTCTCGTAGGTAAAATTACTTTCTTACTTCCGTTTGAAACATCCAACAAGTATGTTTGAAAGCATGAATGCGTGAGACTGCAAAATGAAATTTCAAAGTGAAAAGCATTTTACATTACCTGCAATATATTATCTATACTAATATATAAAGCTGCAGAGTTAGTTTGTTTAAACGCGCTAATCTCAGGAACTACTAGTCGGATTTGCAAAATTCTTTCAGTGTTAGATAGCCCATTTATTGAGGAAGGCTAGGGCTATATATCATCACGCTAAGACTAACAGGAGCGGAGCACCAATAAATAATGTTTCAAAATCGTTTTTTTTTCTTTTGAGGGTTTCCGCTACATAAACGGTTAAATTTTCGCAAAAATCATGTGTGACAGAATCGTATTATAAAAAAATATTATCACTACTTACTACGTAAACAAAGTCTCACCCTGCTCCGGTGGTTGGCCCAACGATGAGTGCGACGTGGGTACGGGTGGGTTATGGGCCCGCGCACCATCCTTACGTCGCCCCGGACAGAATGGCCCGCGTGTGCGCTTACCCTAGCCCACCCATAAAAAAAAAAGCCTAAAGTATCTATACCACGCGAACGAAGTCGCGAGTAGTAGCTAGTTCTAATATATGTAAATTCATAACGCTGTTCGTCCTTAATGATATTAAATTAATTAATAACCTGTCAAGATTTACGCAGCATGCATTATATTATAATGTTTACTCCCGCTTATTAATTCGATCAATGGTACAGGATGAATCTGACAACCATTCATTGAAACAAGGAGACGAAAGACAATATTAAAGTACATAAAGATTTAATTAATTTTAATATATTTTGTATTTCCGTGTGGTGACGGAGTAAGAAAAACCGGCTAAGTGGGAGTCGGAGTCCCACACGAAGGGTTCCGTACCATTATCTATAAAAAGGGCAAAATAATCACGTTTGTTGTATGGGAGCCCCCCTTAAATATTTATTTTATTTTGTTTTTAGCATTTGTTGTTATAGCAACAACAGAAATACATAATTTGTAAAAATTTCAACTGCTATTACGATTCCTGAGGTACAGCCTGATGACAAACAGACGGACGGATAGACGGATGGATAGACAGCGAAGTCTTAGTAATAGGGTCCCGATTTTACTCCGACTTTGGGTACGGCACCCTCATACAGTTCACCACCCCCTCTCGTACTCGTGGCTGTCGTAAAAGACGACTAAGGGATTAATATTCGCGTGTTGGGCCTGGTCCTCGACCACCTGGGTCCCCGCCTCAGGGAGCTGTTCGACGCGTGTTTAGCGTCCGGACGGTTCCCTGGGTGCTGGAAGGAGGGAAGGCTGGTGCTCCTGCCGAAGCCGGGACGGTCTCCGGGGTCGCCTTCGGCCTACAGGCCTATCGTGCTGCTCGATGACACGGGCAAGCTACTGGAGAGGGTGGCAGCTGCCCGCATCGAGCGGCACCTCGTCGGCACGGGGCCCGATCTGTCGGACGCCCAGTTTGGGTTTAGGAGGGGTCGTTCGACGATCGCGGCTCTGTTGCGCCTGAGGGCCGTGGCGACTGAGGCCGTCACCGGTGGGGGAGTGCTGTTGGCGGTGTCCCTAGACATCGCCAACGCATTCAATAGTCTGCCATTCAGCTGCATCAGGGAGGCGCTCCGGTATCACGGAGTGCCAGCTTACCTGAGGCGGCTAGTGGCAGACTATTTGGTGGGGCGCAGCGTCCTCTGTACCAACCGAGCAGGGGACGTTGTGCGAACGCCCATGACGTGCGGTGTCCCACAGGGGTCGGTCCTCGGACCCACCCTGTGGAACATCGGCTACGACTGGGCGTTGCGGGGGAGCCTCCCGCCCGGGCTGGGCGTGATTTGTTACGCCGACGACACGCTCGTCACAGCCCGCGGTGGGACGCTAGAAGAGGCGGTAAGCCTGGCGACCTATGGCACCGAAGAGGTCGTCAGGCGGATCGAGGCGCTGGGGTTGAGGGTCGCCCTGGACAAGACGGAGGCCCTCTTGTTCCATGGGCGCCTTATGAGCCCTCCCATCGGCGTCTCGATCACCGTCCGATCGGTTGACATCAGCATCCGGGCCCATATGAGGTACTTGGGCCTGGTGCTCGACGGGCAATGGTGGGTCCGGGAGCATTTCCGCAGGCTCGCTCCGCGGCTCGTCGGCGCGGCGTCCGCCCTATCGTGGCTAATGCCGAACGTGGGCGGACCGAGCGCTACGTGCCGACGGCTGTACACGGGGGTCATCCGGTCGATGGCCCTGTACGGCGCACCGGTGTGGGCGGGGTCCTTGACCGTCCGACTTAGGGCCCTTCTGTGGCGACCACAGAGGGTCATGGCGGTCAGGGCCATCCGCGGATACCGCACGGTTGCGACGGAGGCAGCGTGCCTATTGGCCGGGACTCCCCCGTGGGACCTGGAGGCGGAAATGCTCGCCGAGTTGTATCGGCGGGTGTCGGGGGTGCGCGGGGAGGGCGGTGTGATCTCGTTAAGGGATCTCACCGCCTGGCGCGTCGACGCCCGCCGAGACGTCATTGCCCGTTGGGCAGTCCGGCTGGAGAGGCCTCGGTTCGGGGTGCGAACCGTGGAGGCCTTCCGGCCGGTGCTGATGCAGTGGTTGGAGAGGCGGCACGGGGTGCTCTCCTTCCGACTAGTGCAGGTGTTGACGGGGCACGGGAGCTTCGCCAAATACCTGCACAGGGTCGTGAGGAGGGAGAGTACACCGTCCTGCCACCACTGCGATTGCGACGAGGACACGGCGCGCCACACGCTCGAGGCCTGCGCGGCTTGGGCAGTGCAGCGCCGTGAACTCGTCGCAATCATCGGTGCCGACTGGCCGAACTGGGACGCGGTCGCAGCCTTCTGCGAGACAGTGATCTCGCAGAAGGAGGCGGCGGATCGTCTGCGCGTGGAGCGCAGCCTCGATGAGGAGATCCGCCGCCGGCGACTGGGGCGGCGCAGGCGCAACTATCTGCGCCTCATGCCGCCCTAGCCGAGGCCGCGGGTGACGTGACCGGGGATTAGTCCGTCACCCGCCGAGAGGCCGACCGCGTGAGGAAAGACCGACGTCCTCCCCGAGGGGGGGACGTCGGTCGATGGGAGGGTACCCCGCGTAGGGGTATTCCGTCGGGCCGACCACTGACGACAAGTAAACCTGCTCCGGTGGTCGGCCCAATGACGAAGGCGAGGTGGTTTTCGGGTGGGTTGCGGGAGTTGCGTGCTTAAGCCCCTCTGTCGCCCCGGACGGAGTGGTGCGGAGGCGCGCCGACCGCGACCCAGCCATAAAAAAAAAGGGATTAATATTCAGATAACATCGATGCAAGAGAACGAAAATTCGAAATAAAACTGTATACCAACCGGACGGTCTGACCAGCGTGGGACAGTAGGTCAAATTCCCTCTCACAATGGTTGGGGCCAAGCCCAACGACTAAGACAAAACGACTAAGACATTAAATATCCATATAACTTGACTACCTATCTAACCCTTAGATGTCGTAAATCACGACTAAGTGACCAGACGATTTCATCATCATCACCTTCATCTTACCTCATATACGTCTCACTACTAGGTTCTAGCCTCCTCCACAAACGACGGGTAATTGACCTAATATAACATGCATGTCAGACGGATTGGTATACGGCGTCGACCGTGTCTCAAACCCTTATACTGTCGAGCATTATTCTAGCAATGATCGACAGCGTCAGGTCGCCACCGACGATTGCGACCAGTTCGCAATCGTCGGTGTTAAGTCGAGCGTGTGCGTTATGTCCTCATTGCAATCGCAGTGGTGACAGGATGATATGCTCCCCCTCCTCATGATCTTGTGCCGGTACTTGGTAAAGCATCCGTGCCCCTTTAGTACCTGTACCAGTCGGAAGGCAAGCACCCGGTGCCGCCGACCCAACAACTCCGTCAGTACCGGCTGGAAGACCTCGGCGGTCCGAACACCGTACCGAGGCCTCTCCAGCGGCGTACGTCACAGCGGATGTTGCCCTCCTAGGCGGATATCTCGCTTAGTGAAACTGTGCCGCCCTCCACCTCCGTCGCCGATGCACGCTGGTAAAGTACGGCGAGCAACTTTGCCTCCAGTTTCTTCTATGGGGGAATCCCAGCCAAAAGGCCGGCTATCGTAGCGATATCTGCGAATGACGGTGACCATCACACCTCTGTGACAAGAGAACCCTGAGTGAAACGGTCAGAGACAACGCCCACACTGGTGCGCCGTACAGGGCCATTGACCGAACCACCGCTGCGTACAGTCAGCTGTTGTGTTTGGTAGTTAAAAATGAAATCTAAAAAATAACAAATTCAGAATTGGGAGCAGAACTAGAACCTAATTATTTTAAATCATCTAATGTCAGTTTTAGTACTTTTTATTTTACCCGAAATGTCTAAAACATGACTATAAAAAAAAGGACCAATATAGGTCTATAAGGACCTATATTGCTTATTTATGATAAAAAATAAATGTTTTAATCCCACGTATACATTTCTACATGTATTCAGTGGCTATTATAATAAATATATATTTATTACAGAGTGTGTGTTATTATAATATGTTTATTATTTGCTTATATTTTTAATTATAAATTAGTAATGATTTCTGATGTTTACGCGAGTATTATACATTTTAAATAAAACTACTTTACGAATTTTATCGCATTTGTATTTGATTTTTGATTACCCGACGTTTCGAACACTTTACAGCGTTCATGATCACGGGTGGACTAAGATGTCTCACGTCCAACAAGTTATTGTTACTGCAGAAAATTTATAATTATCTACCCGATACAGAAATTAGTTATTAAATATTGACCCACATTTTAATAACTAAAGATAATTTTATAAATTAAAATCTTTTAGTAACATAAAGTAAGCCGTCTTCAAAATTAACTTTAATTTAGCATCATGTTACCTGAGTTTTCTTGCCGGATCTTTCTCAGTGTGACCGTGTTCCGATCCGGTGGTAGTATACTAGATTATTACTTAGTTTTTTAAATATAATTACTATTCATTTTAATGTTTAATTATTACTAACCATAAACAATATAATTTTTTCATATAGAATCATTTTCTTCTTACACTGGCAATAAATTTTGTATCAAAATGTGGGTCAATATTTAATAACTAATTTCTGTATCGGGTAGATAATTATAAATTTTCTGCAGTAACAATAACTTGTTGGACGTGAGACATCTTAGTCCACCCGTGATCATGAACGCTGTAAAGTGTTCGAAACGTCGGGTAATCAAAAATCAAATACAAACGCGATAAAATCCGTAAAGTAGTTTTATTTAAAATTTATAAATTAGTATACAAGGATATGTTAAAATGCACAGTTAATATCGATGCCCCCAAGCAATAACCTAGTAATAGCATTTTACTGGATTTTTTTTTATTTCAAATTTGACATCTGTAGGCGAGGACTCATATACGATTTTTTTTTTGGATTTTTTTCTATGGTTAATTACAAAAATATGACCAATGAAAGTTTTATTGCACGGAAGTTCTATTAGATTTTTATACGACAAAAATGAAATATTACATTATTACTTTTTAAATTTCATGACTGATATATTGGTATTATAATAATACCTTAATATTTATGTTAAATTTTGGTTACTGCGATTACAAGTTTATTGCAGTGAAATATGAGGCATATTTTTTCGGTAACGGTTAGTAACAGTATTCATACGAATTAAAATGCACGATAAAACGTGTGTACTGGCGTAGATTACACGGCAATAAGACAGTTATATAACTTTACAGTTAGTCCCTTCATTGAAATTTCTTGGTTAGATACCAAATAAATAATCATTATTGTTCTATTACTTTTAAAAATTAACCGCAATAATCTCGTAAGTTGATGTTACTGAATTCATCTTTATAATTCAATATGGTAATATACAATTACTGTTAAAACGTTACAAAACATTTACGTAATATATATTTTTATGTATTACATGAATCTTTGAATGTATAATGTAATTCTGATACTATAAGATTATTCTATAACAAAATAACTTTCATTTGATACATTTAACATGGCGAAATAATGATTCACTGAAAAGATATAGCTCATCATCATCTTGCTCTTATCCCAATTACTTGGGGTCGACGCAATATGTCATCTGTTTTGACATATTGCAAAAAGTTTCGGCAATGACTTTTATGACCGGCCGCCTGCCTGACGTCAACCCTCCTTGGGAATGTAATCGTTGACCCAAATGGTACCAGATGGAGTTGGTCCGGGTCAATCTAGGGCTCTTAGTCGTCTTTTACGACACCCACGAGCAAAGCAAGGGTTGGTAGTATTCGAAGCCGCTACCACACAGCAAAAAGAAAAGATATAGCTAAAAAATATAAAACATTAACTCCTGAAATATTTGAGTTTTGCGATTACTGGGTTATTGCTTGGGGGCATCGATATGTATTACATTATTATTTTACTTTACATTAATGCTAAAAAATAAAAAATTAAAAGTTGCATTATTTAATGCGGGCTCCCTGGGAACGCGTCATGAAGAATTTATTATAGCAATGGAGGAAATTAGTGCTGATATAATAGCAATAAATGAGACTTGGTTAAGGCAGGGTGAGGAGGGTCGGGCGCCAGTACTACCGTACTATCGCTTGCGACACATACCTCGGCCGAGCAACACGCGCCGTGGTCGGGGTGGCGGTGTCGGTTTTTACGTTCGACAGGATCTTAAAATTCAAAGCCAATCTCATCCTTTATCCTCTAGCGTTGAGCAAATGTGGATTAAATTAAATATAAATTCTCAAATTATTAATATAGGTACCGCGTACAGGCCGCCATGGTTAGATGTTAATACATTTTTTGATGCCCTTACTTTTCTTTTATAGGTATTAAATTTTTGTTATATTGTCTTTATACGAAATATAATTTCTCTTAAAGAACGTCTTTATTTTTATATTCGTGAAAACTGCCCTTATTTCATACAATAAATTCAAATATTTGAAATTTTAATTAAATAAAAATAATGGATGACTCGTGTCTAAATCGTAGAAATCACTCAATTATAAAAATGTTTTTTTTTTTGCGGGCGATAGAAAAATAGTTCCAAATTTTATTGGCCAACGGACATCAACAGTCGCCTTATTAAATTCAATCTCATTATTATCATATCGAGAAAGACGAGAATCTTGGGTTCGTTGTTGATATAGTGCACTATTTATACTATCGTATAAAAATATTTTTCCCGTGGTGACGGAGTAGGAATACAATTCACCACTCCCTATCCTGCCCGTGGATGTCGTAAAAGATGACAAAGCGATATACTACGCATATAATATCTATGCAAGAGAAGAGAAACTCGCAATAAAACTTTATACCAACATGTCTGACCAGCGTGGTATAGTAGGTCAATTTCCCTCTCATTGTTGAAAAGGCTCGAGCTCAATAGTGGGACGTATATGAGCTGTGATGATGATAAAAATATTAAATTGATAATTATTAAATATTTTGCAATGTTAGAATATAATTAATACTTCAGAGATGAACATTTGCCCAAGGAGATGAAGTTGTAAAAGAGCACTTAATTAGCGTAGTAATAAAATTAGTATTCCTTACTTTTATTCTATAGTAATAGAATATTATGTAAGGCATCATATAAATATGACTACGTTTAGTTAAAGTTCTTTTTAATACACGCTTATTAGCTTCAGACGTATCTATGTTAGTATGTAACGGAATCTTTGAACATGATTTTGACTCCCTTCAAATCGTCGGATTAACTCGAAATTTGGCATACTTATTAAGGACCGATGACAATTTAATATTTTAAACAGTTTGATCCGTTATCCTTACTAGGATAATCAGGATTAGCGATTTAAGCGTATTTTTTTAGTTTCTTTGAACTATTATATTTATTTTGGCAAGCTTAGCTATGGACGCACGGCGTCCATTCCGTCCGAGGTTGACGTAAAGGTGAAAGTTTGATAGTGCGAGCCATATGATCTCGTCTTGGCAACAGTTTACATGAAAATCTTTTTAGTGCGATAGTACTTTTCTATTGTAAAATATTCTATGATTTCGCGCAAATACATCTATTCAATTCAATTTTATTTATTGGTATAGATATAGTATGAAAACACACCTGAAACAATCCTGAAGACCCTTTTTTTTTAGGAAATCTGGCCATGAATAATCGCTTAATTTCGAATAGTAAAAAATCGATTAATAATCGATTTTTTTCGTTTTCATAATCGATTATTACAAAAAAATAATCGATTAATAATCGATTTTTATAAAAATCGATTATTTTTTCACATCCCTAGTGGCGACCACGTACTGAACAAAACAGTGTTAGACGCCACTCCACTAGGTGGACTGACGACCTGGTAAAACTATCTGGGCGTCGTTGGATGCTGGCAGAACAGGACTGCGTGGCGTAAAATGTGGTAGGTCTACGTCCAGTAGTGGACGGCGATAGGCTGAAATGATGATGATGACACATACCTACTCCAAAATAGTGAGAATTTCTTATCAAGGGTATATTACAAAATATATTCATTTAACTCACCCTACTGCGTGTTTTCCGTGTGGTGACGGAGTACGGAGTAGATGCAGTCATCAAAACAACTTCGAAGCGTGATAATCCTTCCTTTGTTGGAAAACTTCCTTTGTTGGCAAACTAGACGTCGATACAACCTATCGACGTCTAGTTTGCCGTATGTAAAATAAATAGCCAGTAATACTTATTAAAACGTGTATGAAATTAAATTTATATGGTAGTCTATAAGTATCGTTATTAAAATTTAATGTATTACAAATATCGGTTTTTAAGATGAAACTTTTACAAATTTAATAATCAGTACCAGACCAGTTGACAATAGTTAAACACGATTAACGACCTCAACAGCGAACGTTGGGTATTCAACTTACTGACAGATGCATTTTAATGAACTGAGTTTAATTAATCGTGTTTATCTTAAATACCGAATGAAGGCTAAGGTTCTTAATAGACGTAGGTCGTTACGTTATTTTTAAGAAACGTAACGAAACTAGTTTCTTGGTCGACGTCACTTGTTTCAAAACTAGTGATTTTTGTAACTAGTTATTTGTATACAGCCACTGGGATTGTTTGCATATTGTATGATTCTTGGTCGACGTCACTTGTTTCAAAACAAGTGATTTTTGTAACGACTTATTTGTATATCGCTACTGTGATTGTTTGCATATTGTATGAATAGCTCCACTAACTATATACAGTTACACGCGAAACGAAAATAAATTTCTAGCTATACAGTTAAATCAATAAATTAACTTCCTTTATACTTTTTTCAGGCTGAGGACTGACTGCATTATATGTATTTACGATTGATTAGTAGTTATTATGTAACTATTATTTTAATTAAATCTGTATTAATGCAGAGGTATTTAAAAGTAAATTGATTGTATATTCAATTATTATATTTACAGTTTATTTACACTTTTGATATATTTACAGTTTTTTTCACTGTTATATGCAATGTATAATGTATGATGATTTTACTAGTAAAACAACAAACTGAAACAATAAATAAATGAAATTCTTTACTTTAAATTCAAATTTCAAAGTAACGCTCGCTTCGTTTCCCGCAATTGCAAGCCGTTGAAATTACTTATAAACAAAAATCACTCCATTTTTATTATCTATAAATGCAATTTTACGTATGAAAATTAAACGTATAAAATGTATTGTTACGCTGTTTTGTCTTTGTTGCATACCACGGCTCGTGAGTGTTCGGTATTTGGTCGGATTACTTCGAATAATTTCGTATCATTCGATTAGCCATCTCGCTCGCTCGCTCGGCCGCCATGCGAAAGAAATGTAGAGCGTAGTCATTGTTGTGCGGTCGGCTCTTTCTCGCTCGTTCGAATATAATACTGTTATCTCATATCTGTGAGTCGTGTTAAGTGTAATGTAGTTACAAAAATCACCTCTTTTCTTGTCGACTCGTAACTAGTGATTCAGTTACATGTCGCGTAATTAGTTATTGTAACTAATGACGTGAAATAACGCTCATGTCTAGTTCTTAACCTTCACTTATCATATTGAAGCGTTTTCGTTGAATAACGTAAACTATTCTTTACTATAATGTTAGTCGGATCCAAAATAAATCTTTACGAAAGCCTATACCTTTCGATTTATTACTCGTTATTGTACCTTAAATCTTATATATTGGAATATTTAGACCTAAATATATTTAAGGAAGGCTATTATATAAGGTTTTTATTGAATTTTGTTTGATTGTAATTTTGTACCTGCTGTATGGTGGCTACAAATATTGTAAACCCTTCATGGCTCTTAGATGGGAGTATACTCTACTTCCATCTAAGAGCTATAGCATATAGCTTGATAGAAGGTAAATTGAGCTAGTATACCTTGCTGCTAATCAAATGGCTTGGTATAGAGTTTTATTCTGGGACGCGTCGCAGCCTACTGCGAGGCAGTAGTCTCGCGGAAGGAGGCGGCGGTTCGCGCGCGCGAGGAGCGCAGCCTCGCTGAAGCGATCCGCTGCCGGCGACTGGGGCGGCGTAGGCACTATTACCTGCGCCTCATGCCACCCTGGCCGAGGCCGCGGGTGATGTGACCGGGGAATTAGTCCGTCACCCGCTGAGAGGCCGACCGCGTGAGGAAAGACACCCTGCTCTTGTGGTCGGCCCAACGACGAAGGCGAAGTGTCGCGCGGGTGGGTTGCAGGTGTGCGTGCTTACGCCCCTCTGTCGCCCCGGACGGAGTAGTGCGAGGCGTGCGCCAACCGTAACCCACCCCAAAAAAATATATATAATAAATACAATATATAATTTTGAGTTTTCCTTCTCTTGCATAGATGTTATCTGCATATTATTTTCAGTAGTAAACTTTTACGAAATACAGTCTTCTGTCAATACCCATGGGCTGGTCCGTCCAAGGTATGATCATACTCTCACAGAAAACCGACGTCTGCGTAGTAGCAATTTGTTACTGCACTTTTTTCAGTGAGCGAGAGAGCCGAATGCTTTCAGAGAGATTTTGCGTGTGATAGGATTTGGTGATGCCTTTAGTATCACCGAACCTTATTGCACTCACTTCACTTTCTTCACAGTAGGTAGCGGCCTAACAAAGTTCTACGAGCGGTAGTAGCATATACCATCAGGTGTACTGTTTGTTCGTTTAACATTAACAGAACAAAAAACCCACGGGCAACAAATGGGGCGGTGGACCGTATTTCCAGTTTGCTACGATCCAGTAAATATTCATATTTTCCACATAGAAAATCTTCAATCATTAGACCACAGCATGAATGGTGGACTTACAAGCATTCCAACTATATCATCATAATCATCATCGCAGCCCACATACGTTCCACTGCTGGGCTCGAGCCTCCTCCACAATGGAAGGAAATTTGATCCACTATAACATGCTGGTCAAACATAATGATTTCTGATGTTTACGCGAGCATTATACATTTTAAATAAAACTACTTTACGGATTTTATCGCGTTTGTATTTGATTTTTGATTACCCGACGTTTCGAACACTTTACAGCGTTCATGGTCACGGGTGGACTAAGATGTCTCACGTCCAACAAGTCATCGTTACTGCAGAAAATTTATAATTCATCTACCCGATACAGAAATTAGTTATTAAATATTGACCCACATTTTGATACAAAATTAATTGCCAGTGTAAGAAGAAAATGATTCTATATGAAAAAATTATATTGTTTATGGTTAGTAATAATTAAACATTAAAATTAATAGTAATTATATTTAAAAACTAACTAATAATCTAGTATACTACCACCGGATCGGAACACGGTTACACTGAGAAAGATCCGGCAAGAAAACTCAGGTAACATGATGCTAAATTAAAGTTAATTTTGAAGGCGGCTTACTTTATGTTACTAAAAAGGTTTTAATTTATAAAATTATCTTTAGTTATTATTATTGTGGGTCAAATCTATACAATATGAGCTCACGGTGTCTTGCAGTCTTGTGGTGGTCTTTTTGGATTTCTTTTTAATAATGTTTATAACAGGATCCCAGCTTGATGGTAACACCCAGCCATCCTCTCTATTGAAATTTTTGTGTTTTTTAATCTCAATAGCCTCGCGTACCATTCTAGGCAGGTATCGGTGTTCTTTTGCGAGGATTTGTGGTTTATCAAACCTGATGTTATGGTGGGCGCGGTCCTGACTATGTTCACAGACTGCAGACCTAGTGTCCCGGCGGTGCTTCACATCGGCTATGTGTTCTTTGATCCGAGTTCTTATGGATCTCTTCTGGTCAAATATGATGGTATAGGGTTTCATTGCGAGTTTTCCTTCTCTTGTACATATGTTATGTGTATATCCCTTAGTCGTCTTATACGACATCCACGGGCAAGATAGGGAGTGCTGAATTGTGTTCTTTAACATACGGACAACTATATTAATTAGATATTTTTTGCCTATATTATATGGACAGACGTGGATGTCATAAAAGACGACTATGGGATGTAATATGCACATAAAAATTGTTCACGCGCATACGTCACGGCAGTGCGGGAGGGGGGAAGCGCGCTATGCGAACCCCGACCCGTCACACACACGCGGAAAGCATTCGTCGACGTACGGCAGATGCACAACTTATTTCATAGTTTTCTTATAATACTTATGTGCAATCTTTATGTAAATGTAAATGCTTAAATACAGTCATAGCATAATAAGTTTGTTTGATTACTCAACAAAAACTATGCAAGAGATGGTAAACTCGAAATGAAATCCTATACCAACACGTCTGACCAGCGTGATATAATAGGTCAATTTCCGTTTCATTGTGGAGGAGGCTCGAGCCCAACAGTGGGACGTATATGAGCTGAAATGAACGAATATGGACAACAATTATACGAACTGTAGTGTCATCGTCGGTGTACCTAGCCGAGTATTCATCGAATGTTAATATTAGAATTTCTTTTATGTCTTTCGGAATAGAAAAATTAAAGAAAAAAAAACTTTTTTAAACCAAGCTTTTATTATTTGATGATAAAATGAACTAAAAAGTTCAAAATTCCGGTTCATCATCAGACCCTGGTTAACATATAGTATCAAAGTACTCGTCAAGGGGAATCAAATGAGCCCAAACTCGATGGGGTTGCGTCGTTTAATTACAGAGTTCCTATGGCTAGCTTCCAGGTCCATCACCAGATCAGCTAAATGCTACATTAATATTGCATTGTCATCTGATTTATATATGCATGCAAAATTTCAGCTCAATCAGAAAGCGGGAAGTGGATCAAATTTAACTTGCAAAATTTGATTACAGACAACTGGACAGGTGAAATTCCCCGTCGGGCCGACCACTGACGACAAGTCACCCTGCTCCGGTGGTCGGCCCAACGACGAGTACGTGTGGGTTATGTGCTTGCGTGCCGTCCTTTCGTCGCCCTAGACGGAATGGACCGCGTGTGCGCTTACCATAGTCTACCTAGCCCACCCATAAAAAAAAGGTTAAACTAAAAAGCTTGTAATGACTCAGAATAATATCTTATACAACTGCACCTGCTTGGAGGGCTGTGATATGCTGCGTCCATCGTTTTGTAGTCACGTTTCAAAAACTTCAGCAACGGTCGGTTCGTCAAGCGACATTACTTGCTAATTCCAGTTTCAACGTGCTAATTTTTCACGCAATGTTGATTACACCCGTTCTACACATTGCCGTATTCGGGATTTTATCACGTTCAACGAAGCACAATTTTAACATCGTTTGTATAAAATTATGTATATTACATATCTCTGTATCATTTAGCGCAATGCGGGATATGAAGCTATTATTTAATTTCAACTTTTGTTCAGTTGAATGTATTTGCATATTTTAGGAATTATTTGTAAAAGACTCGGATTTAATGGCCAAATATCAAAATCCGGCTAAGTGCGAGTCGGAGTCGCGTACGTAGGGTTCCGTACCATAATCTATAAAAATCGCGTTTGTTGTTTGGGAGGCCCTCTTAAATGTTTATTTTATTTTTAGTATTTGTTGTTCGGTCGTCTGTGTGGTGATGGATTAAGAATACAATTCAGCACCCCCTTTCTTTCCCATGGGTATCGTAAAAGGCGAGTAAGGGATATTTTGTGCATATTACAACTATGCAAGAGAAGGAAAACTCGAAACATGACCCTATACCAGCCTGTCTGACCAACATGGTCATGTAAGGTCAATTTCCCTCCTATTGTGGAGGAGGCTCGAGCCCAGCAGTGGGACGTACCTATATGGGCCGAAATGATGAATGATGATTTGTTGTTAAAGCGGCAACAGAAATACATAATTTGTAAAAATGTTAACTGTCTAGCTATTGCGGTTCTTGAGATACAGCCTGGTGAAAGATTGACGGACGGACAGACAGCAAAGTCTTAGTAATATGGTCCCGTTTTTACCCTTTGGGTAAGAAACCTTAGAAAAAGGATATTGCAGTCTTTGTACTGCTGTAGTCATAGAATCACTGAACACAAATTATAGCCAAACTCAGGACATCAATATGGGAATTGAACTAGCATTTTGATATTGGAAACCCTACGCTATTTGTACAATAATCAAGGCCCAAATATTTATTGTATTTAAATATGTATTCTATTAATTTATTAAATAATATCAATACCATACTAATACAATTATGTTAAAATTTCTTCAAAAAAGAAGCATTATAATCTGCAATCATTAAATACTGAAAAGTTTGAAGATGATGATCAAATACAGTAAAACCCGTTTAAGACGATTTCGCAGGGACCCGACCAAAAACGCGTCTTAGGCGGGAAAGCGTATTATGCGAGAAAGGGAAAAAACGTGCCATTATTAATTATTATATTCTATTATTATTTTGAATACCTACGTATTGAATTTAACATTTAAAAATTACCTAAATAAAATGTTGTTTATTTTCTTTATTTAATATACTTCCTACTAGAAACATTTTTAAATATTTAAAATAAAAAATATTACAATTACAAAAAAAAACCTTTTATTATATTATTATGTTACTCAAAGTAATCACTTATTTTAGTTTGACAAAAAGATTTTGAGGCATTAGAAATTACAAAATTTTCAACGTAATTTAATAATCGCAGTGCGTCTTCACTTGATTCAAAGAAGTTACACAGCGTCTTAAATCATTAACTGCTGATAATGCCTGGGCGTGTGACAAAATCGGAGTTCACTCAGCTTCTTTTTGGTGATTATCACTTAGGGTCGCTTGACAGTCGTCACTTCGTTAGTCGTTGGCCGCTGTCGCAAGGGGTAATATGTGTATTTGAGTGGCACGTGTTGGCGTATTAAACGGGATGACGATCGTATTAAGCGTTAAGAAATGTATGAAAACATGTCTCAAGTTGCTGGGACTGACGCAAAATGGCGTATTATGCGGGAAATCGTATTAAACGTGATCATATTAATCGGGTTCTACTGTACATAGTATTCTTTCGAAATACATATTTAGTGTCGATTCACACTGTGATGCCGGTCACGGTTCGATCTCGCTCCGGTCCCGAGCCTAATGCATCCTTACTTAATATTATAAATGCGAAAGTAAGTTTGTTTGTTTATTTGTTTATTACGCTTTCACGCTTAAACCAGAGAAACGATTTCACAAATTCTTTCACCAATGGAAAGCTTTTTTCTTTGGGACTAATCCCACCACACATTCCCACCATTGTAACTCCTGTAAGCCAGGATCCACAATGGTCTCCATAAATGACACCAAGGTTGGACCCTCAGGCAGTCCCGGGATATAATTTTAATTGTCTTGGGACCCGCAACAAATTTAATTAGAAAATATTAAAGAGGAGGAGTTGGAAAGAGAGATTCCACTTCCCTCCTAGGCAAAGTAGGAGACAGGAAAACAAAATGACTAGTCAGCCAATAAGTAAAAAGGTGCTAAAAAGCTACGATAGCGCAGCAGTACGGCACCACGGATACGGAAGAGCTTAACGGGGCCTATATGTGAGCGTTAAGATTGATTGCTACAGTAGGTATGGCAGAAACGCATGAACGCACGGAAATTTTCTCGAGTTCCTACAAGGTCCGTGTAGTATACTACCCCACAGGTGACTTGCAAACTGTTTAACATAAGGTTACGCTCATTTCGCCAGAGATCGCACTCCCAGAGAATGTGATGTGCTGATTGTTCATACTCGTGGTTAGATGTGGAACATTGACATAATGGTGATGGTACGAGTTTAAAAGAAAATAATTTACTTTTAAAGTTGCCATGGCAATAAATGTAGTAGTAGTAAGTAGTAGTAGTTTATTTGTTTAGTAAGTGTATATGTTTACTACGCTTTCAGACTTGAGCCACTAAACGGATTTAAAAAATTCATTCAACAATGGAGAGATATAATATCAGCGGCTAACATAGTATTCTTCATAGTATTCTCGGTATTCTCACGGGAAAAAGAATAATACCAGTAAAAACACAGGATTTTTTTCGATAAAATTCTTTAACTAACACAAAGACACGTTATCAACAAGTAAAAATATGTGGGCTATTATTATCCCGGTATTTCTATCGTAACGGTAAGTACACAAGGGAAATCGCGTGATGTTCACCGATTTAAATTTTTTTTCACCTATGTAAAGATTGATTATTAGTGAACAACTTACATAATATGTTGACCTTTATTGTCGGATATTCTCACGAAATTTTTACAAAAGTCCTATACTTTTGACTATTTTTGCGAATTTTATTGCGATTGTATTTGATTTTTTATTGTGGACTGTGTTGGAAACGTTTGGCAATCAAAACTCAAATACAAACGCGATAAAATCTCATCCCCAGTGATTGTCGGTTTGTAGATCGATGTGGGTTTACCGTTGCCAATTCAGTGTGCTAATTCCTCGTGCTATGTCGGTTACACCCGTTTGTCTAAGTTTTAAGTCATACTTAGATAAATGTACATATTTGCTTTGTACTTTATAGCTGGACTCAATTCTGTAATAAAAAAGGAAGAGGTAGATTAGGTCTATAACACACTGTAGTAAAAAAAGATTCACTTCGTGCGTTAAGAGACTTGTTGATACTCGTGAATCGTAAGCCTCGTGGCCCCAAGGAAAGGAATTGGGCGATATATGTTTTGTTTTAGTGTTGTTCAAGTATCAAATGTGATGGCCGTGCACTCTGCTATCATAAATTACACTTATATTTATGTATTTGACTTTAAGTGTGTTTGACATATCTGCGAATTATTTTGGCTTAGCATTTCATGTGAGTTTTATTTTTCTCTACGTTTGCAATATACCTAGTAAGAATATATATTATTAGATTTGAGAGTTGCGCCAGTGACGGAAAAGTTAAAGAGTGAACGGCTGACATGGTATGGACATGTGATGAGGTGGGATAAAAGTAATGTTGTGAGAAAAGTTTTAGGTATGAATGTTGAAGGCTTAAGGGGTAAAGGAAGACCGAGGAAAAGATGGATGGACTGCGTGAGGCATGACATGGATAGGCTGGGAGTGACTGCAGAGGTGACGTCTGATAGAACCGTATGGAAGAAGATGACATATTGCGTCGACCCCAAGTAATTGGGATAAGAGCAAGATGATGATAATGAGATACCAATATTTTTAAAATAAGCCACATGTAAGCATATCACTCTGACATTTTCACTTTGCCTTCATTCTTCTCTATCATCTGTCACCTCTGTATTTAATCCCGCTTACAACATGTCATGCTTCATACAAGTCATCTATACTTTCTTTGGCGTTTCCTTCTTCTGATCATATACTCATACAAAATAAAATAAATATTTAAGGGGGAGCTTCCATAGAACAAACGCGATTTTTTTGCCCTTTTTATTTACAGATAATGGTACGGAACCCTTCGTGCGTGACTCCGAAGGGTTCCGTTTAGTTTTTGCTGCCTGTTTTATTTTTTGTTGCAAACGGTAGCAGACGAGCAAACAGTACAGTTGTACTGTACCATCAGTTGATGGTAAGTGATGGTGCCGCTCATGAACCTTTGCCAGGCCGCTGCTTGACTGTGAAAAAAGTGAAGGGCACGTGGATGCGTGCAATGAGGTTCGGTGATACTAAAGGCATTATCAAAACCCACCACACGTGAACACGCTCAGAAAGTTGGGCATCCGTCTCTCTCGCTCACCAAAGCGTAGTAACAAATTGCTACTCTTAGAATAATAACGTATAGAAGGATAGTGTCAATACTTCGAAGGTTCGAAATTTGAATCTAAAAACACTAATAGCGCGCAGACGATTACACACGTACACACGCACACCACTATACAAATTATGAAATCAAATTTTGTTTTTATTAACATAAATCGTCGAAATACTTTTAAAAGTGACGTTAAAAACCTTTTTAAGTTTTACAAATGTGTTATGACACCATTTGAATGCACAAACCGTCAAAATTACCTATTTATTTTTTAAGAGTTGCTTACGTACGTGCAGTACAATGACTTGTACATTACGGAACGCTTCCGGCGTAAGCTCCATTAGGCTCCAATTGAAATGCTTCACTTTTTGTGCGCGAACTTACCTTCTATATGTTATTATTCTAAGTCGCTACTAGTCGGACGTTGATTTTCTGCGTGATTGTGGTACCCCGACCGGACCAGCCCGTAGCTGTAGACGGACAATTGTCCATAGTGTGTTTCAAACGCTAACGAAGTTATGAGATATTTTAGATCACTAAAGTACAAACTGAAAGTTCTTTGAAAATATTGACCCAGTAAACGTGTTAACTAAAGATGTTCTTCTCATTGTGAGTTACGATCGAAACAAAAGAAAAAAGTATAATACATACTTGGCATTTTTTTCTTTTACAAGTTTCTCGAGTGGCGTGAATTAGACGACGGAGCACAGCATTAACGTCATTGAAAACACTGAAGGGAATCGTTGGATATAAGTGGCAGCTGACTGTCCTGAGTAGCAGCTATTTCCAACAGTAGAAATTGATAAATGGATGTTGGAACTTACATTACATTATATAATATAAGAAATAACTATGTGTATGAAATATTTTTTTATGTCTATTGGCGTCCACGTTTGGATATAAGTATCTTTCCGAAGCAAGGATAATTCCATAACCGCCATGCTTGGTGGACAGGTTGGTTATCGCAAGATGGTGCAATGAGTTATCCAGGAGAGCGTTGCTGTCCACTTCTTTAATGCTCTTTTAAAGTAGTAAGATAAATAAAAATGATCACACATTGTATTTTTATTACATCGCCATACGGAGGGGTTATACACAGAATTTATACATAAACTATAAAGATCCAATTTGGTGTCATCATCTAAATTGGTTTATCTATACCCCATGTAGAGAAGTCAGAATACAATTTGCTAACCTCCTTCATTATTGTCCATTTTTTGTACTATTTGTGGAAATATATGTTTAGACACTATCCCCTGCTGCTGGCTGACCATAGCCCGCCCAAAAAATTAAATTAAATTAAAAAAAGACACTATCCCCCGCCGCCGATGCCAGACGGGGGAGTATATGGGTTTCGCCGGTCACCTGCGTGACCGCAATATCTGTTATATGTACCATAGTGTCTTCTTCCGTACTTTTACAGGATGCCGTAGAGCCCAACGCTGGCCGTCTAGCCAAGTCCTGTCGTTATTCAATGGGGTTGGTAAAGGTTATATTTCGATTTTTTTCTCTCGCATAGACGTTATATGCATATTTAATATCTTAGTCGTTTCTTACGACACCCACGGGTAAGATAGGGAGTGGTGAATTGTATTCTTACTCCGTCACCACACATAGATTATTTCCGTGCGGTGATGTCGTAAAAGATGACTATGGGCTATAATATGCAGATAACATCTGTGCAAGAGAAGGAAAACTCGAAATGAAACTCTATACCAATATGTCTGACCAGCATAGTATAGTAAGTCAAATTCCCTCCCATTGTGCTGGCGGCCCGAGCCCAACAGTGGGGACGTATGGTTGCTGCTATGATGATGATGATGAAGAAAAGAAAACCTCGGAATAAAACCCAACAATAATATGTCTGACCAGTGTGGTTATAGTTGGTTAAATTCTCTGTTATTGTAGAGAAGGTTTGAGTGTCACAATGGGACTTACATGAGCTGATATGATGATGGGTTATTACATTTTGTAATGAAAGTGGGAATATCATACACAACGCATACAATATAAAAATTCTTTAATCACAATATCGTAACATTGGTAAACATATTACCAATATTGTAGTTATAACAATAGAAAATATTTTGTCTGTCTAATATAATTCTTCGTTAGTTCCTTATAGCACTCGAGGGAATTGTGGGGTAATCTATTTCCAATTAAGACTCCTTGTAAACAAAGCATTTACCCTTTCCATGGTGCAATTAATTTTCTTAAGTTCACCTTTATGTTATTATTGTTTTTATTTTTATTTAAGTACATGACTATTTTCTAAGCTGGATAGGGTCTACTACTACTTTAGGTGTAGTATTTAGGTCCCAGTCACTTATTCTATGGGCGATGATGAGTAATATGGGAGGGTACAGAGGTGACACCTTATTTTTACTTTTTTTTATTTTTGTAGGTGACAAATGAGAGAATAATAACCGGCTTAGGGATCACCAAAAGATTGGGCGGTAGGGCTGGCGATCTGAGATCGAAGAATCGATTTTTCAGGCCCAAAAGTCGATTTTATAAATCGATTCAAAGCACTGAATCGATTCGGTGAAGCGATACTTTATCCTTTTGTCGTTCGATTTTTTTCTGCCCACTCGATACTAAGTATGTTAATGTTTTATACTACATTATAAAATTAATAATACTTTCTTGATCGATCGATTAATCGGGAATCGATCCTTCAGACCTCAATTTTCTTGTCAATAATTTCTTTGGACGACAATTCGAATCAATTCAAAATTCGATCTTTTTCAGAAAGATCGCCCATCCCGGGTATCTGCGCCTAATGCCACCCTAGCCGAGGCCGCGGGTGATCGGACCGGGGAATTGTCCGTCACCCGCAGAGAGGCTGACCGCGCGATGGCGACCGACCCAGTACGTCGAGAGGTGAGAGGTTACCCGAAAGGGTATTTCGTCGGGCCGACCACTGATGACAAGTCACATCTGCTCCGGTAGTCGGCCCAACAACGAGGTGACGTGGGTACGGGTGGGTTATGGGCCCGCGCACCGTTCTTTCATCGCCCCGGACGGACAGGACCGCGCGTGCGCTTACCATAGTTCACCTATAAAAAAAAAAATCCCTATTGGGCGGCAGAACGGAGTATGAACTGATGATTACGTGTGTAATGGTAAGTGATGCTATCACTAATGGACCTTTGCTGCCGCTGTCTGCCATGAATAAAGTGAACGGAGTGTGAATGCGTGAATGAATGAGGTACTAAAGACCAAAACCCACCACACGCAAACACCCCCAGAAAATTGGGCTTTCGGCTCTCTCGCTCTCCGAATGAAGCGCAGTAACAAATTGTTACTATTCAGACGTCGATTTTCTACGAGACTGTGATACTACCCCGGACGGATCGGCCCGCGGCTGTAGACAGACAGCTGTCACCAGCGTGGTCCTATCACTAAATATGTATAACACGGTTGGTCAAGCGTGGTTATTACGGAAATATATCCACATTTATGAGATAAGTCTACCTCTATCAGTGGGTAGCCGAATCATTATTTATTGTTTGATAGTCTTGAGTATGGTAAGATTTGAGATTGCAGGTGTTCCAATAATCCACCAGCCTACAGACGTCCACTGCTGAACATAGGCCTCCCCACGAGAATGCCACTTGGAGAGGTCCGTGACTAAGTGCCGTCATTTCATTTATTTATTTATTTTTATTTGGAAGACCAACAGCAACACAAAAACACTTGATATACATCAGAGTCATCAGAGAGCTAATGAGAGGTCTCAGTTAATATGTTATATTTTAAACTAATAAAGACATTATTGCATCCATTTTATTTTTAATATAATGCCATAATACACGCTTGGCAGACGGATTAGCGATTGCAGTAGGTGTAGTAAGTTTTCCCCAGGAGATAGCTGCTGCTCTTTCCCCTGGTGAGGCCCTTAGCCGATTTTTATGACTCCCACTTTGTAATTGTATTCTATTCAATTGTATTCTATCCCGTTGCCACACGGGAAAGATATTGCAGGTGTTGGTGATAGTAAATTTCGCAAATGTTATATGCATATTATATCCCTTAATTGTCTTTTACAACACCCACGGGTAAAATAAAGGGTAGTGAAATGCATTCTTACTCCGACACCGCACGAAATGAGGGTTAATAACAGTTTATAATTAAAATTGCGTATCAACATAGGCAATCTCTATGTAACCTAGTTTATTACACAGCATCTATTAAGTATGAGCCATTCAGTGGAGTAATACTCTCGTTAAAACTGCAATGGGCTCACGATGCCTCAATTAAGTCTTTTGAAGTACAATTCTTTGAGTCGAGCGTAATTGTGTGCAATATAGCCTATTGTTCTCTTGCTTTTAAAAGTGAATAAGTAAAATAGCATTTAGTGCAAAGATAGCGTAGCAGTTAAGATATTTATCCGCTGTGCCAAGTATAATATATGCATGTGTGAATTGCATAAATTATTAACCCTATACCAACCCGTCTGAAGAGCGTGGTATAGTAGATCAATAACCCTCCTATTACGGAGAAGGCTCGAGTCCAGCAATGGGATGTATTTGAGCCGAAATGATGATGAGGATGATAAATTTTTATTCTGGATGTAATTTGTGTTTCTTTCCGTGTGGTGACGGAGTGAGTGAGTGAGTGTCCGTAACATGGGAACAACAGATCTGTCGTTGCCGACCATCATCTCCAAGATGCTCGGCAGCGACAGCTGTTGGTCGTCGATGGCCTCCTTCTGTGAGGCTGTCATGACAAGGAAGGACCACCTACCGCTCTGAATGATGATAGGACGTGGCCAAGCGTTGGGGTGTCGGGGATAGAATGTTATCAGACGATCTCTCCGGCACCCCGTAAAAGCGCGGAAGGGGCTGCTGTGGTTTTAGTAGGTATTTCGGTCACTTCAGTGACCGGCGAGTCCCACACACACTACCCTGTCTGTAACCGGCGGGGGAATAGTGCACAAATGCATTTCCACAGCGTGAAAAAAAAAAAAGGGGGGGGGCGTCCTACACTGCGTCGTTCGATACGTGGTCGTCACCCGAGAACCTTTCTTCCCCAGCGGTTGTCGATTTAGTGTTATCAAAAGAAATATATTTTGGATTTTTTTTTTTTTCATACCTTTATTCATGTTTACTATTGCACGTAGCCCTTCTCGAGGGAAGAATAATATCATAGTCACCAGGCTTAGTAGGCGAGTTGGCCAAAGCAATTGCTGTCATATATCGTCATCGCCATCATTACCATCATCACAGCTGAAATACGCGCTGCCGCTGCGCTCCAGCCTCCTACATAACTGTGAAGACATGCACATACTTTCCTATGCTGGTCAGATAGGTAAATACCCTTACGTAGATGTTATTTGTGTATTATAATCCCTTAGTCATCTTACACTACATCCACGGACATGAAAGGGACTGCAAAAAGGTATTTTTACTCTGTCACCACATGAAAAGCCACATCGTCTACAGTAATTAAAAAATAAGACCAAGTTGCAACTTTGTAATTAATGTTTTAGCTCGGAAATGAATTTTTTTATTAAGTTATTTTTCAGGGCATCCCGGCAAGTAAAAGCATATTGAGGTACTTACAGTACGATAGTGAGAACAAAATTTCTGTTACTAATGAGTTATCCTTTGAAAATGTTGAATAACTAACTTTGGAGTGTCGGTTTTTAGGGTGCCGTACCCAAAAGGTAAAAAACGGGACCCTATTACTAAGAATTCGCTGTCTGTCCATCCGTCTGTTTGTCACCAGGCTGTATCTCAAGAACTGCGACAGCTAGACAGTTGAAATTATCACAAATTATGTACTTGCCGTTATAACAACAAATACTAAAATAAAATAAATATTTAAGGGGGCTCCTAAACAAGAAACCCAATTGTTTGTCTATTTTTATAGATAATGGTACGGAACCGTTTTTTTTCATGACGTTGTGCGCGCATATCGTAAAATTTACTCTCATAATATTCCCTAACGCGCCAAAAAAACTATTGAAGTACTGGACGTAGGCCTCTCTCATGCTACGCCACAGAGTGCGGTCTTGTGCCGCCTGCATCCAACGACGCCCAGCAACTTTCACTAGATCGTCGATCCACCTAATTTTGCGTCCTACGAAGTATAGTAGCAACTTGACAAATCATTGATTCTACATAAGCATAAGTAGTGGTATTGTCTCACGCTCCGACTGCGGAACAAGTCAGTATAGAAATAGTCCTCTTTGTCTTGTTTTTAATAATGATATCCGAGTAAAAAAGAAAGGCGTGTGATAGGTACTGATACCTATTACTGAATGGGATTTAATATAATGTCAACTTAATGAATTCTGATGTTTACGCGAGTATATCATAACTAAATTTACGGATTTCATCGTGTTTCTAAATACCTATACATTTATTTGTCTCTATCTTAGGTAACAATATATTTAAATAATAAAATGTATATAAACCTCCTAAAAATAAAGGTTTAAAGGCGTTTGTTTATTTACGCATTTAAATTTGAACCACTTTGATACTTGAATACTTTTTACGGTGTCCATAGTGACGGGACGATTGAGGTATCTTAAGTCCAATATGTCATGGTAAGTCATCAATAACATAGTTAAAAAAATTGGATTATATCAAATAACTAGGTTAATTTATAAAATATATTCCATATTTTTTATATTATTTGATATCTCTCTTCATATTTTATTAAAATCGTTATCATCGTCTCGGCTCATACTATTCGACTGCGGTTTACCTATTCGAGAATCCTCCCTCTTGTATTCATCCTTCTTGAGACTTGTATCACGCATATATGTGTATCGAACTCCGATATTGATATATTTAAAAATATTGATATATGGAAAGAACTAAATTTAAAAAAAATATCAACAGCCCTAGCATCGATGATTGTGACGAGTTCACGGCGCTGCTCTGCCCAAATCTCACAGATCTCAAATGTGCTACGCGTATTTTCCCGTTACTCTGCAAAATCTGTCCTTCTGTCCTATCCAATGTCCAGAGTCCTAGACCCAGTAGTATCGACCGTGTGTTGATACAGCAGTCAGTCGGTCAGCTTTTATATATATAGATTAAGACCATAAACTGTACAAATAATATCTCCTTACACGATATTATTTTATCCAATTTTTCATATATACAGGGTTAATGCGAATTAAACCTTAAATCCCTTTTTTTTTCGATATTACTAAGCATAATTCTCAAATAAACAGACTCTTACGTTATTTTTTTGTCATATTTATTGTTTGTTATTAAACGTAAGCATCTGACCAGCCCCTAAACTTACTAGTGTAATGATAACAATAGGAAGGGACTGTTTGAATGCGGTTGGAGCTATAAGAACAGCAGGTTTATTATTGAATCTTGTATTTTAAGTAAATGGAAGGATCAATGATATTTACTATATTGTCTTGATTATTTTATAGATGACATTAGCAATTAATTTGACTTTTTTTATCGCTGTTGGTAGTAAACGAGCCAACAGCATACTGATAAGTGATACTGATGGCAATGGTAAGTGCTCATGGATTTTAGCTAGGCCGCTGCCTACCGTGAAGAAAGTGAAAGAAGTGTGAATGTCTGCACAGAGTCGGATTAACCCTATCAGAGCCTCTAGGCAATGCGATTCTCGGGTCCATGGTCCAAGGTCTATGAGCGGTAATGTGACTTACAATTAGGTGTGCTGTTTTCTCTTTTGCCACCAACAGCAATACTTAAAATAATAATATTAAGGACGTATACAATGATACTGTGCATGATGATGCATGATACTGTGAGCACTTATTGTATAGATTTGACCCACAATAATAATGGTTAAAGATAATTTTATAAATCAAAAATCTTTTAGTAAGCCGCATCTAAAATTAAAAATCAATATTAATTTAGCATCATGTCCCCTGAGTTTTCTTGCCGGATCTTTCTCAGTGTGGCCGCGTTCCGATCCGGTGGTAGTATATTTGTTTTGTTAGTTTTAAATCAACAAATTGTAATAATAATTGCTACAAATTTAATAATTAATAATTACTAACCATAAACAATATAATTTTTCATATAGATTCATTTTCTTCTTACACTGGCAATAAATTTGTACTAAAATGTGGGTAACAATTTAATAAGTTTATAACTATTTTCTGTATCGGGTAGATAATTGTAAATGTCTGTAATAGCGATTACTTGCTGGACGTGAGACACCTTAGTCCGCCCGTGACCATGAATGCTGCAAAGTGTTCGAAACGTCGGGCAATCATAAATCAAATACAAACGCGATATAATCCGTAAAAGTAGTTTTATTTACGACGTATACAAATTAAAAAAATAAATAAAACAGTATGTGTACAAAGTAAGCATATCAGAAGTGAAACTCGTTTATCCTTTATCCTTCATCCTTTTCATCCTTCATCCTCTATTCTATATCCTTTATATCATTCTCTCGCCGGCTGAATCCTATACATTTACATGTTTGTGTCTCTATGGACTCGCTTTTTCGTTTCATCGATTTTGAAATCACAACGATTCTAAGGAAGTTTTAGTTCAAAAACGTTCGATTAAATGTTCTTTTTTTGGTACCTGCTCGGGGCTCCTAGTCAGTGCGGGGCCCCTAGGCAGTAAATTCCTCCAACGTGGATAGATAAGTTCCTTTTTTAGAAAACGCCCCAGTATAGGAGTAAAATTGTTTGAAATACATACAAAAATGTCAATTTTGTTGGGCTCTACCTATTGGATGATTTCTGGATGTATAAGGTTTAATTAAAAAAAAATATATAAAAAATGTATTTTCGTGTGGTGACTGAGTAAGAATATAATACACCACCCTCTCTCTTGGCCGTGGGTGTCGTAAAAGACTAAGGGATATAATATACATATAATATATATGCAGGAGAAAGAAAGTTCGAAATAAAGTTCTATAGCAACACGTCTGAAAACGTTAATAATATGCATTGGAGTGTCGGGGATAGAATGTTATCACACGATCTCTCCAGCACCCCGTAAAAGCGCGGAAGGGGCCGCTGTGGTTTTAATGGGTATTTCGGTCACTTTTGTAGCTGGCGGGTCCCACACCACTCCCCCGTCCGTAACCGGTTGTGAATAAATGCATTTCCACAGCGTGAAAAAAAAACGAAAAGCATGGTATAGTATCTCAATTTCCTCCTATTGTGGAGAAGAACCAAGCCCATTAGTGGGACGTGTATGGACTGAGATGATGATGTGTTTCAGTTAATTCAAGTAATCAAAGTAGTCCTTTGCCGTCCACTACTGTATATAAATCTTCCTAATATTTCTTCACAAAGAAAGAAGAAATATTAGGAAGAAGAGTATTTTCTTCACGGTAGGCAACGGCCTGGCCGTGCCCTGGTATTGCAAAGGTC
This sequence comes from Lymantria dispar, assembly GCA_032191425.1. Classification (NCBI taxonomy): domain Eukaryota; kingdom Metazoa; phylum Arthropoda; class Insecta; order Lepidoptera; family Erebidae; genus Lymantria; species Lymantria dispar. Next base: position 16,046,837 of record CM063465.1, on the reverse strand, counting down.
CATGTACGCCAGCGTCACTTACTATCAGGTGTGCTGCTTGCTCGTTTGCCACCGTTGGCAATAAAAAAAAAAGAACAAAGAGCAGTGCTATGCTGCCCGCAACAAACGAGTCCTCCTAATCTTCATTAGAAACTTGGTCCATCACAAAAAGTGTGTTCTACACTGCGTCGTCCGATACGCAGTCGCCACACGAGAACTTTTCTTTTTTTTCTTTTTCCAACGGTTATCGGTTGAACGAGCAATAGTTCAATTCATACTTAAGCGTGCTAATTCTTTGTGCTACGTCGGTTAACCCTGTAATTCTACGAATTTTCTTATTTCAGATCATATCTCGCCGAGATATCCCAAGCATAGCTCGATTATGAAGCCTACATTTCGGTATCACGTTTCTAGGTTATAATTCATCACTAAAATTGAAATTAATTACTCATGTGCGAAATCAAAAATTAAATTAGCTAGTCAACTTTTTTTACGACGCGTGCGCGCACCGTCACCAATGTTAAATAATGCGTTATAATAAAACTTTAAATGTATTAAATACTTTTTTTCCATTATTAGTGTAATTTTTAGGGTTCCGTATCCAAAGGGTAAAAACGGGACTCTATTACTAAGACTTCCCTCTGTCCATCTGTCTGCCTGTCACCAGGCTGTATCTCAAGAACCGCGATAGCTAGACAGTTGAATTTTTTACAAATTATGAATTTCTGTTGCCGCTATAACAACAAATACTAAAAATAAAGTAAATATTTAAGGAGGGGCTCCTAAATAACAAACGCGTTTTTTTTGCCTTTTTTATAGATAACTGACAACTCGCCCTCGCTTCGCTTCGGTTTCAGTCGCATTACCCGCGTAGTTCTCGTTCCCGTGGGAATACCGAGATAAAATATAGCCTATGTTACTCCCTGATATTGTAGCTTTCCAATGTTGAAAGAATTTTTGAAATCGGTTCTGTGGTTTAAGAGTGAAAGCTTAACAAACAAACTTACTTTCGCATTTATAATATTAGTAAAGATGACTACGGAACTCTTTGTGCGCGACTCTAACTTGCACTTTTTTTCAGGCGTTTTATTTTACAAACGAAGGAAAACGCAAAGGATAAAATTTTTAAAACGATTTTTATCTTGTTTAGCCAAAAAAGTATAACTTCTTAAATGCGTAGATAAGTACACACGCACTTTTTTATTTCGTGATCTTGGATTTTTTCTTTGTTTTACATTATTTTATATATTTATACTTACATTTAATCTTAAATTACATATGTTATGTAGTAATTTGTAATTTTCATTTGTCTTTTGTAGCCCTACATGTATAGTCATTTCAGCGAGAACAAGGCACAGTAATCTTTATTTATCGTTCTCCAAATTTGCTTTGTTTAGCTTTGTTGTTTAGTACAATACGAATTTAGTGCATTGCAGTAATATGGTACTAACATCTATGTGAATAGTTACTATATTTATTTTCTTTGTCTCACCGAAATTTAGATTTTAGGGTTAGATTTTTATATAAAATTCTATTATATTTGTTTAGAAAAGGTTATTAACATTGAAAAAGAAACTTTTCTGTCTAGATTGTAGCTCTTTTTTAAAATTTAAAGTAGTTCGAAAATAAAATTTTAATTGAATGTACGTGTTTTGTAAAAGGCAACATTGAATGTTTTTGTGTTTAATATGAAATGAATTAAACATCTTTACTAACATCAGTCACGTGATTGCAAACTTTGCAATTATATTATATATTATCAAGAGTATATGAATCAATTAAGGAATAATTAATATCACCTTCGCAGCCCACATATGTCCCACTGTTGGGCTCGGGCCTTCTCCACAATGATAGGGAATTTGACCTATACCATGCTGGCCAACATGTTGGTATAGGGTTTCATTTCGAGTTTTCCTTCTCTTGCACAGATTTTATGTGCATATTATATCCCATCCATGCATCCATTACAACGCATATACGCCCCACTTTTGGGCTCGAGCCTCCTCCACAATGGGAGGGGCTTTGACCTACTATACCATGCTGGCCAACGTGTTGGTATAGGGTTTTATTTCGAGTTTTCCTCCTCTTGCATAGATATTATATGCATATTATATCCCATAGTCGTCTTTTACGACACTCACGGGCAAGATGAATGAACCAGGGAGTGGTGAATTATATCCTTGCTTCATCACCACACGAAAGATTAATTAATAAATATTTACACTGAAAACGTTTTTCCTTGACGTATATGCTTTAAAATATTAATAACTAGCAGTGCCCTACGGTTTACCTACAGTTCCTGTTCCTGAGGGAAAAATCGAGAAAAATTATAGCCTATATGTTATTATTATATCTAAACTATATTATTATGAAGTTTCATCAAAATCCATTCAGTAGTTTTTGCGTGAAAGAGCAACAAGCATCTTCACATCCTCACAAACTTTCGCGTTGCGTTTATAATATTAGTAGGCTTACATATTTTTTAATTGAATATTGAGTAAGTATGTTATAAATCATTTCTAGTATAGAATACTTATTTTTTACTTATAAAGGTAGGTGAAAGTAAGTTTGTTTGTTTGTTACGCTTTTACGCTTAAAACACCGAACCGATTTGAAAAAAAAAAGTCTTAATATCAGACAGTAACATAGGCTATATTTTACCCCGGTATTCCCACGGGAATGGGAACTATGCGGAAACCGAAGCGAAGCGAGGGCGGGTTACTAGTATGGTATATATCATCACCGTCGTCCCGCTCTTAATCCAATTACTTAAAGTAGACGTAATTTATACTCTTCCATTGTAATCATTGCCTTCGTTTATTAAAAGCCACCCCAAGTCCTACCGCCTCAATCTCCTTGATCATCTCCTGGGTGATGAGACTTTCCAGGAAGATCACCTCCTCTAGGTGCTATTGGCGATACCCAAAGATACCGCGAACAGCACCCCGCAGCCGCTTTTTGAAAACTGAACTAGTTGTCTGACAGATCAGGTCTAACCTTGCAGAGATTCTGGATGATGCAGGCAACCAGAATACGCTCCAAAAGCTTGACCACATCGTATATGAGCTGAGAAGTTGAAAGAACTAGTGGATGTCGATGTGTGTATAATGGTTACGATACTTTTTTTTGGTAAATATTTCATATTGAAATATTACTGCAGTACTGAAAGTAGGTATCATGTGAATTTATAATCCAATTTTCAAGAATCATTATTAGAATTAGAAACTTCTGTTAGAAAATTGAGATAATTTTCTCAATAAAACTCAAAACTACTAAAAAGCTGAATTCTTATAGTTTAGCGGCTATAAAATGATTTCACAAGATTTTTAAATTAAGAAATAATAAAAACCACAATTAGTTTATTTTTCACTACTGTATCAACTCAAATTTCTTTCCTATTGCTTCCACACACAATCCCGAGCAATCCCAATTAGGATACGCGCTCCAATTCTGTAAAAGTCCTCTCAACCGTAACCATAATACCGGATATAAATGAGCGGGGAGTCAAAATTATGAGACAAAACATACAATTTGCCGTTTGCTATTAGATCTAAGATTATACAACCTCATGATAAATACTGTTATTTGTTTATCCATTTAATGGTAGTTCCGAATTGGTTTCCAAGTTGTTTGTTTATTTTGTGTGTATTATATTCTGCTATTTTCATAATGTAGTAGAATAATAAGCATATTACAGACAATTTTGTAGTTTCGAGTACTAGTATGGAGCTGGGGATTATTTCGGCACGTATAAACGGTAGCTATTTGAAATACCGGGGTTAGCTCGTTGGGTTTTTAGGTCTCTGCATTCATTCCAGAATGTTTGAGGGTAATGATGGCTGCTTATATTTATATTTGTATACAATTTAATTTGAAAGAAATTAGAAAAAAATAATAGACAATCACATTGACTTTTTTATCGGATTTGAGTGGTGTTTTATCCAAGGGTAGGGTATCATTTGATTAATTTTAGAAAAAATATAAAAAGGATTATGTATATATTCAGGCGTCATGCGTAATAAATTATTCTATTTGATTATTATTGAAATCTCTGCTCAAAAATTACTCAATTACTAAATATATAATATACTAGCAACCCGCCCTCGCTTCGCTTCGGTTATAGGTTATAGTCGTTTTACCCGCGTAGTTCCCGTTCCCGTGGGAATACCGGGATAAAATATAGCCTAGTTTACGCCTTGATATTATAGCTATCCATTGGTGAAAGAATTTTTTAAATCGGTCCAGCCGTTTTGAAGATTACCCGGAACAAACAGACAGACAGACAGACAAACATTTTTTAATTGCTATTTTAGGCATAGGTGTCGTGAAAATAACCGTGTGAGCATGAACGATCATTAATATTACATATTTTCTATACGTATGTCTGTGACTGAATTGTTGTACGGCTGGGCCGATTTTAATGATCTTTGTATTATTTTCTATAGATTAGTTTAGATTAATAATTGGAAGCGGAAGTTGATGTATTGATCAGTTTCAAGGAATTATGTTTTTTTTAATCGTTTGTGATGAGAGAAGCGGGGAAATGAAATGTTTTGCTAAAGATGGAATTCTGGACCTATAATAATTTACTTGTCTTCTAAGTTAAAGCTTTAACGGATCTGTGCTTTGCAGATTATTCAAAACCATTGATATTCAATTCAGTTTCTCTACAGTTGTGTGGGATTGTCAACTGTTATATTGGCCTGGTCGTTTTGCATATCTATAGATTATAGAGACATGTGCCTATTCCTTAGCTGTATTACCTTACGTATAATAGTTTATAATTGTGTTGTATGAAAAACATTTTTAAAATATTGTGGTCTTTCTTATAAAAGAACGATATTTTTCCTACAAGAAAGATACTGGAAGGAAGGAAACCATGGATGGAACTGGGGATATTATGGGACAGCTCAATATTCCAAAAATGTTATTATTTATTATGGCAATAGATAAATTTGCCTTATTGTTCTATTTTTATTTTATCTGAAAACACTGATAAACTGCACAAGTACGAGTTGGACTTACGCACCGAGGGTTCCGTACAAACCTGTAGGAGTAATAAGTTAAAAATTATTAAACATATTTTTATTATATGATGTAACTAAAAATTTAGGATTTTCGCAATGTTTCCTTTATTTGTGTTATAAGACGTTTCGTCGTACCTAATTTCAAGATTTTGAGTTCACGGAAAGTACCCTGTAAGTTTTGATTCCCTTGTGAGCGTCGAAAAATTGCGGTATATACGGCTGTATGTTTTGATTGTGTTGGCTTTAAGTTTGATTTTTTCACAGCTTTAAGGGACAGTAGACGTGAATATTGCATATGAATTTCAGCTTGACTCCTCCACGTGTTCCTGAGAAAAAGGGTCTTGACAGACAGACGGACGGACTACAAAGTGATCCTATAAGGGTTCCGTTTTCTCCTTTCGAGGTACCGAACCCTAAATACGAGAATTTCAAAATCGCCCCAGGCACCTCCAGCATACTAAATTTCATCTAAATTATTCTAACCATGGTAGAGATATAGAATATCTATTTATTAGATATCTCGACAACAGCTACAAAATTTTCGATGTCTAGAAGAAACTAGCGTACCCGGCCAACTTTGTCTTGCCCGGAATAGGAACGCCACATTGAACATGATATTTTAAATCAAACATTCACTTTTAATTTTCGTGTAGCCATAGAGTAAGAATATAATTCATTGTCTTCTATTTTGCCTTGGGGTGTCATAAAACACGAATAAGGGACGTGTATCCCTTGCATATGGATGTAGGTATAATGTGCATAAAACATTTTCTCACACATGCTTAGAAATTTGAGCATTATTTTGACAACCTTCTTCGCGATAAATCGAAATTGCTGTACTGGCACATACATGTTAATTCATATCTATCATGTATTTTAAAAATGGTACGATTGTTACTCCAAATCATGGCAACCAAGGTGGCAACTTATCAGAGTTTTATATGAATTTCGAACTGGCTTGAAAAGAAACCTGTTTGATAACTAAAAAAAAACAAATGAAGCCTTTGGCGCGTGAATTAAAGTAATTGTATTTAACTTAAAATCAGTTTAAGTGAAGATAGAGAGTGTAATGAACGTACTTTAACGCCACCTGAAATTCAAGAGGCAGCAAGAGTTATAATAGAAAACTCGTAAATTTTATTCGTATCTATTTTCAAATAAAGAGGCCTCGGCCTCGCCTCGGCCCACATTTACACGTTCGTCCATCAATGACTCTTGCTGGCCGCTACAGTAATGAACTATTATGCAAGAGAAAAAAAAGAGTGTGTGTACTTATGTAAGAAATCGTACTACTTTGGCGTAATAAAATAAAAATCTAAAGATCTTTCTAAAAAAATGTATCCTTCGTATTATACATTTGTAGAATAACGACACTAATAATAGAAAAAAGGTATTCAATACCTTTGAAGTTTTAATATACCAGATTATCTAGTTGACATTGGCGACTGTGTGAGAGCATCGTTAAAATTTTTTATTAGCTATATGTTCAGGGTGTGACGACGTGTGTAAGACGATGTGCGCGCGCGTCGTGGCAATTTACTCTCATCAATTTTCCCTCGCTTGCCAAAACAAGGATAACTTCAAAAAATCGAATTATCTCTATCTTTCTTCCTTCTTTCTCTTTAGTTTAAGTCAGAATTTTTTGATACTATTTACTATTTATTACACCGGCAACTAAAAGATGTAATCATCATCATTCATCATCAATTCAGCCTATCGTTGGCCACTGCTGGACGTAGGCCTACCTCATGTTGCGCCACAGAGTGCATAGCAACATTTACATTAAACACTGATAAAAACAAACAAATAGCGTGGAGCACTGGCATAAATGAGTAATAGTCTATACACGGTCAGCTGATGCGAACGCTGATGCCATATTGGCCTTAGCTGCTCTGTCGAGCGCCTTTCACTTTACCCCTACTCCGACCGACCATCACGCGACATGCTATAGATGGACGAAAGAGTTTGAGGCGATGTAATAAAAGTTTCACTTTAATAAAATTGAAGCAATTGAAATGTAAGTAAAATCCCACAATGAAAATCGTGGACAGAAGTAAATAATTTATCATACTCTGTAATTTCTCACGAAAAAATAATATTTGATATGAAAATATACGAATTAACTGAAGGAAGCTAGAGGATAAAAATATTTCAATTGGTATAAAATATATTATTATTTTTAGAGGTTCAATATGTTTATTTATAAGGGTCTAACGTAAGCCCCTGAAGAACATAAACCTTTTCCAGTATGATCCTCAGAGAATTGAGCTCCTTTACAACGTTTATTGCTTGCTAAAAAAGTATTTTCTGTGTGGTGACGGAGTAAGAATACATTTCACGACCTCCCTATTTAGCCCGTGGATGTCGCGAAAACCTAAGGGAACACCTATGTAAGAGACAGAAAACTTATCTGACCAGAGTGGTATAAGAGTCAATTTCCCTCCTATTATGGAGGAGGCTTGAGCCCAATATTGGGCGGTGTATAAGTTGAGATACTAATAAAAAATTAAATCTTGCTAAAAATAATATCTTAGTTTTTTTTCTTAAATCTCTTTCAAAGGCTACGTACGCTTAAATCAAATCTTGATAGGAATAACATCCTATCTTTTTGAAGGAAGTTCCTTATCGCACTGTACAACTTGGCGGTCGGAAGCTAAGCGAAAAAATTGTAAGATTTTTCTGTCACGACCATTTCAATAGCGTAGATGGTTATTCACAGCGCGTAAGATATTAGCTGTGCCCAGTCATAGATGGGTGCTTATTAGTCAAAGGCAGACAATAATTTTTCTGAAAAATGTACTGATGAAGTTTATAATAAATCAGTTGTATTGAATGGTGTACAATAAAATGTTTTGTTACGAAATTTTTTACCAATCCTTCAATTTATTAGTTACTAGCAATCCGCCCTCGCTTCGCTTCGGTTTTAGTCGCCTTACTCGCGTAGTGCCCGTCCCGTGGGAATACTGGGATAAAATATAGTCTATGTTAATTCCTAATATTATAGCTTTCCATTGGTGAAAGAATTTTTGAATTCGGTTTCAAAGTAATATTTTCAAAAATTCTTTCAACAATGGCAAGTATCAGGAAGTAAAATAGGCTATATTTTATCCCGTTATGCCCACGGGAAAGGGAACTGGAAAGATGGGTTTCTTAATATTAAGAAATTCTATTTAATTTCGTCCAGTGCAGAGAAGCCATCAATAGTTCATTTTCCCTCTAGTAAGTACTCAGGAATTTTTAAATTATTAAGGTAAAATTTAGACACGCGGCAGCGCACTAAAGTCAAGTTCAGGCAAAAAAAGCACCGATGTACTCGTATATTTACACGAACCATTCCGAGCCATTTTGACCCCTTCATTACTCAAAAAATCATCAATATAAATTTTAATATACATAAATAATAGAAAACACTTTTGTAGTAAATGAAATGCAAGGAATTGTGTTTTAAATTTACCTAAGAATAAATGAATAAATTTCAAGATAATCTACAAAACTTGGCACTCATTTATATCTCAAGTTTTTGGTTGGTGAAGTCGACAACCACATTATCATTATCATAATATTGAACTTGGCTGCCTTTTTCACATATATTTACCAGGATATAAGGTAAGAGCACCAGTAGTGAACCATTAAAGGGCATAAAATTCCTTTTTTATTGCTCAATCTTAATTTTCACCCGATTTCAAATAGTGTTTATTTTTCTGAGGTGTGGGGAAGTTTTTCAACTACATTAAACTAGTGATTTTATTTGTACAATAATGGAATAAAAAACCCAACAACTTAAGAATCAATAGTTGACCACCCACCCACATTTGTAAATAATTTTGTTCATATTTCACATACAAAGTTACCTTAATTAATCCCAAACAAATAAAAAAGAGGAACATTTACTAACAGCAAATTGTTTCAAAATCACTTAATTGTTATTCATTGTTAATATTTCACTTTAAAATATTACCTACAATCCTTAAAAAATCTTAAGAAAAATCAAATTATATATTTAGAGTGCGTTACTTGAAAAACTATCGTAGTACATTTAGAATATAAAAAATTTGAGGATGCGTAGTTTACACGATTCGATGACCAGATAATAGCATCGACTATTTAATATGGAATTAGTTTAAGAACACGCCGTAAAATCTCATTTTACCGATTTATGTGCGTTAGTGGTCAACTACTGGTGCTTTTACCTTAATATTCGGTACAAAATATGAATTTTAATTAATTTACTTATAGAAAAAGAATGGAGTAAGGATACAATTCACCTTTTCTTGTTCGTAGATGTCTTAAAAGACGTCTAAGGAAAATTATATGCCGATAACATCAATGTAAATAAAGAAAATTGGACGTTAAACCCTATGCTAGTCCGTCTGAGAAGCGTGGGTAGTAGTAGGTCAATATTCCACCTGATATACAGGTGGATTGGCTTTAACAGTGGGAAATAATTGATTGAGATGGAGAATTAGCATTATGTCCACTGAGTTTTCTTACCGGATCTTTCTCAGTGTGGCGCGATCCGATCCGGTGGTAGTATACTAGATTTTGGGAGGGTATTCCGTCGGGCCGACCACTGACGTCAAGTTACCTCCTGCTCCGGTGGTCGGCCCAACGATGAAGGCGACGTGTCATGGGTGGGTTGCGCATGTGCGTGCTTACGCCCCTCTGTCGCCCCGGACGGAGTGGTGCGAGGTGTGCGACGACCGTAACCCACCCCCAAAAAAAAGGATACTGGATTTGTTTAGGTTTTTTTTTTAAATTAATAAATTGTCATAATAATTACTACAAATTTAAAGTTTAATAATTACTAACCATAAACATATATATATATTTTTTTTAATATAAAATCATTTTTCTTCTTATATTGGCAATAAATTTGTACTAAAATGTGGGTCAAAATTTAATAACCAATTTTCTGTATCAGGTAGATAAATAAATCTCTGTAATAACGATGACTTGTTGGACGTGTGACATCATAATCTAATCAAAAACCCGTAAAGTAGTCCTATTTACAATGGAAGGGAGAAGATATACTTAACGGGGAAGTAAAAATCTTTCCCTTCCCGCTATAAAGGTTTTCGTGCCCTAGACATAAAAGATTAAAATTATTTCAAAATTGTGTGTTAATTAAATGATTAAACAGACCAATCTCACTTAGAAACAGTAAATATATTTAATCCTGCATTATAATCAAAATGAAATAATTGGCCATGTTTGCTTTGATCATAATTTCGTATAGAATTCACGTTATATAAAATCTGATTCGTTCATAATGTGAATTTGCAAAACAATTTTATTTCAACCTCGAGCCTTACTGCTAAGTAAAATGAGACAGATTTACAATTTACGTTTGATATGCGGCCCTTAAAACTACGTTTTTATAATTTTTTTTTTATTAGAACATATTATGAATGTTATACATATTTTGCCGTGTGGCGATGGAGTAAGTATACAATTGACCACCCTCTTTCTTGCTCATCGGTGTTGTTTAAGACTAAAGGATTATTGCAGGTAACATTTATATAAAGGAAATCTTATATCTTTAAACGAGCAATTCTTGTAGGTATATTTCTATGTTTCTATATATATATAATATCTGGTTGACCGAGCTTCGCTCGGCATATTTTTGTAGAATTTATTTAGATATATATTACTAAAAATAAAAAATAAATAATAAAAAATATATAAAAAATTACAAAAAGAGAATAATAATAACACCGAGATTCGATCCGACGCTGTTTGATTGAAAAAATACCAAAATTAAAACCTGTCACCTTCCCATCTGAGCTATCGTAACTCAAGACGTTGCCAACGAAATTTGAATTAATATTCTTTTAAAATTTAATGTCAGTGTTTATTTTGCTAAAAACACGGACAAAACAACATTTTCTATAAATAAAACCTAGCTAGATCGATTTTTTGGACCCGAAACCTCTAGTATGCCAAGTTTCATCAAAATCGTTGGTGCCGTTTCCGAGATCCTGAATATATAGATATACAAGAATTGCTCGTGTAAAGATATAAGACATAATATATATACCAGCGGACCCAACAGACTTTATTCTGTTTAAATAAAATAAAAGGAATTCTCCTTAAAATCGATAGCATTGTCACTTACCGGGTCCAATTTTTAATCTAAACCATTCTCGGATCCCCTTGAACACACACAAAAAAGTCATCAAAATAGGTCCAGCCGTTTAGGATGAGTTCAGTGGTATACACACGTACACAAGAAATGTATATATAAAGATATATATTTCTATATTTTCAGAATCCAACGATTTCCATGAAATTTGGTATGCAAGAGATTTTAGGGGTGATAAATCGATCTAGCTAGGTGTTTTTTTATAGAAAATATCGCCATGTCGGTGTTTTCAGAATGTAAATTTTAGTGTCGCCCTCAAGAGTAACAATATATCAGTTGCGAAATTGTCCAGTCGCATTCAAACTGCCTGAGATCGGATATCAGCGTTATTAATATTCTGTTTTTCTTTTTTTTTTGATTTTTTCATTATTTCATCTTTTTTTTTTAAATATATCTAAATATTTTCGTAAAAATACAATTTACAAAAAAAAAAATTACCGAGTAAAGCTCGGTCAACCAGATATTAAAGGAATAAAAACACGAAATAAAACCCTATTTCAACCTGTCCGATCGGCGTGGTATAATAGGTCAATTCCCCTCCCATTGTGGAGGAGGCTCGAGCCCAGTGGGACGTATATAAGCTGTAATGATGACGATGATGATCAGTCTTTAAAAACCGTCACAACATTAATCAGAGATATTTTGTAATTATAAAATATTACTGTACCAATTCTAATGCTCCATATATTTTGGGGACTATTTATCCCTGTCAAGACGAAGTAAATATAATAGATTTAATCAAGGCTACTGCACAATAAGAGGGAAGTTGAATTATTTATCCATGCTGGTCACACTGGTTGGTACAATTTTATGTCTGGGTCTTTTGTATTCGCGATGGCAACCGACGTTCCCGAACAGTGCAGGAACGTTGGTCGAGGAGAGGGTACTCCTCAAGGGGTATTCCGTCGGGATGACCAATAACGACAAATCACCTTGCACCAGTGGGCGGCCCAACGACGAAGGCGACGTGTCGCGAGTGGGTTAAGGGGATCGCGTTCCGCCCCTCTGTCGCCCCGGATGGAGTCAGGCGACGGGTGCACTCCACAATTGAAGAAAAATTGTCCTACTATCACTACGCTGGTCAAACGGGCTGCTATACGATTTTACTTCGAGTTTTCCTTCTCTTGCATAGATATTATTATATCATCATCATCATCATTTCAGCTCGTATATGTTCCACTGTTGAGCTCGAGTCTCCTCCACAATAAGATGGAAGTTGACCTACTACACTATGCTGGTCACACGTCTTGGTGTTATCTACGCATTATAATTTCTTAGCAGTCTTTTACGACACACGAGCAAAAAAGGGGGTGGTGAATTGTATTCTTAATACTCCGTTATCACATGGAAAGAGAGAGAGTCAAGTTTTATATACTTCAGCAGCAGTCAGTTACAATATCTTTTTTATTTGTGAGCTATGGTCAGCGCACATGCCGTCCATTCTATCCAGGGTGACGAAAGGACGGTCCCATAACCCACCATAATTCCTCTCCTTCGCCATTGGGCTAACCACCGGTACCGAGTTTCTGGTCGTCCACGGCCGGCCCGGCGGGATACCCTTTCGGGTACCCTCCCTATCTCCAACGCTCCTCTGCGGACGTTGGTCGCCCTCGCGCGATCAGCCTCACTGCGGGTGACAGGCTATTCCCCGATCCAGTTACCATCGGCCTCGGCTAGGACACCCGCGGCCTTGGCTAGGATTCAGTTACAATACCTACGAGGAATTTTTTTGATAGTAGCCTCAAACACTAAAACTGTATCGTGGAAAACTAAGATCATAAATACTAAAAACAGCTTTGAGAAATAATTTATATGTATATAGATTATCGCATTTAGTACTAAAAGTAAACAGCTATTAAGTAAAGATGATTAATCGCTGCTCTCAAGTCCCACGCAATGTTTAACATTCTCTAGACGCGTTGACAGAAATTGGTCTCAACAAAATGAGAGTGATAATTCCACGCCACCGTGACTTGAGTGACAATGCTGCAGATTTAATATTTCGTGAGACCGGTGTGCACTTACTAAATAAGCTTTAGTTGAAATAAGTGTTTAAAGTGATGTATAAAGAATAGATATTTTTATTATCCGTAAGGTGACGACTAAAAAATACCATTTTCTTTTTTTTTTTTTTGTGGGTGGGCTGCGGTCGGCGCGCCTCCGCACCACTCCGTCCGGGGCGACAGAGGGGCTTAAGCACGCAACTCTCGCGACCCACCCGAAAACCACGTCGCCTTCGTCGTTGGGCCGACCACTGGAGCAGCGTTAACTTGTCGTCAGTGGTCGGCCCGACGGAATACCCCCTATTGGGGTACCCTCCCATCGACTGACGTCCCCCCCTCGGGGAGGACGTCAGTCTTTCCTCACGCGGTCGGCCTCTCGGCGGGTGACGGACTAATCCCCGGTCACGTCACCCGCGGCCTCGGAACTAAAAAATACCATATATTATGTTTACGTGAGTATCACCATTGTAAATAAAATATTTTTTCGTAATAATATGTGATGTTTACGCGTGTATTACACATCCATACTAATATTATAAATGCGAAAGTAAGGATGTTTGTTTGTTTGTTTGTAACGCTTTCACGCTTAAACCACTGAACCGATTTCAAAAATTCTTTCACCAATGGAAAGCTATAATATCAGGGAGTAACATAGGCTATATTTTATCCCGGTATTCCCACAGGAACGGGAACTACGCCGCGGGTAAAGCGACTGAAACCGAACCAAAGCGAAGCGAGGGCGGGTTGCTTGTCTATACCAATAAATAAAATTGGAGTGTCTGTTTGTAATGTCAAAATAATAGGCTTTTTTCATGCTCACACGGTTATGTGCACGACACCTATGCCTAAAATAGCAATTAAAAATTTTTGTCTGCGTGTCTCGTCTGTCTGTATGTCTGTCTGTTTGTTCCGGGTAATCTTCAAAACGGCTAGACCGATTTCAAAAATTCTTTCACCAATGGAAAGCTATAATATTAGGGCGTAAACTAGGCTATATTTTATCCCGGTATTCCCACGGGAACTACGCGGGTAAAACGACTATAACCTATAACCGAGGGCGGGTTGCTAGTTTTAAATAAAACTAATTCACAGACTTTATCGCATATGAATTTGATTTTTGATTGCTTGACGTTTCGAATACTGCAGCATTATTACATCATTAACGACGTAGTTTTCGTGACTATGAATGCTGTAAAGTGTTCAAAGCGTCCGGCAATCATAACTTAAATACAAACGCGATAAAATCTGTAGAAATAGCTTTATTTACAATATCATATATGACCAGTTTGCCGAGCGGTAATGGAGTAACAATAAAAATTATAACCACCCTTTTTTTTAAGACCGACGGTGGCAAACGAGCAAACAGCATACCTGATGATAAGTGACGCTGCTGCCCATGGACCTTTGCAGGCCGTAGCCTTCATCTCAGCCCATATACGTCCCACTATTGGGCTCGGGCCTCCTCCAAAACGGAAGGGTAATTGACCTACTATACCATGCTGGTCAAACGTGTTGGTACAGGGTTTTATTTCGAGTTTTCCTTCTCCCACATAGATGTTATATGCGTTTTATATCCCTTAGTCGTCTCGTACGATCACCCACGGGTAAGATAGGGAGTGGTGAATTGTATTCTTACTCCGTCACCACACGGAATGTAGGCCGTAGCCGATTGTGACGAAAGTGAAGAAAGTGTGAATGCGTTCAATGAGGTTTTAGTGATACTAAAGGCATCACCAAAATCTACAACACGCAAATACACTTAGAAAGTTGGGCTTCCGGCTCTCTCGCTCATCGAACAAAGCGCAGTAACTATTTGCTACTACTCGGACGTCGATATAATATGATATCGTCTATGCAAGAGAAAGAAAATTCTACATAAAACCCTATAATCTATGTGACTCGAGTCGTATAGTATATTTTTGCAAGTCTAACAATGGGACGTATATAGGCTGAGGACACGAAGATATCATCAGTCAAACAGTTCTTGCTGTGAGGCGATTACTAGTGTTACCAACCTGTGTTCGTAGATGTCGTAAAAGACGACTGAGAGTTTTCATCGAACTGGTCCAGCTCCATCTGACGCAGTCACTTTATTTTTATTGCATACCGTGGCAAACGAGCAAACAGTACACCTGATGGTAAGTGTAAGCTGCCGTTCATGACTAAAAAGTGAAGGGAGTGTAAATGCGTGCAATGCGGCTCGGTGACACTAAAGGCATCACTAAAATACGCCACACGCAAACACCCTCAGAAAGTTGGGCTTCCAGCTCTCTCACTGAACGAAGCGCAGTATCAAATTGCTACTAGGGACACGATATCGAAACGAAAGTATCGATACTGTACTCATGAGTAGTATCGAAGAAAAAGTATCGTACTCAATGAAGTATTGAAACAAAAGTATCGATTACTCCAAAGTATCGAGTACTGAGTACTTTTCCTAGAATCTAGGTCGTGATGAGCAGTTTTTTAGGAAGTTGACCATCTGTGTTCGGATTAAAATATGTCGTGCCACTTTTTAGAAGATTCGTTACGCTTTACCTAGATGGCGTTACCATAAGCATGAGCCATAAGATCAAATTTAACATGGATACTTTCTACAATTTGTTCGATACGATACCTGCCTAAAAGTACTCATTGAGTAAAAGAATAGAATAGAAAGTTTCGGTATCGAAAGACAAGTACTCGATACCTAAAAGTATCGATACTTTTTTCCTGCCCCTAATTGCTACTACTCGGACGTCAATTTTCTTCGAGAGTGTGGTACTACCTGTAGACAGACTACTATCAAGAGTGGTCCTACTGCTACAATGGGATCCTATCACTACAGCGTTGTTCTACCACTACAGATCAAGAACTACATCTCCAAGGAGGGTTGACGACAGTTAAGCGGCTGATCATAAAATTATTGCCAATAACCTTTGCAATATATACTATGAAATATGTGTGTACTACACTATATATTGAGTCGATTCCAAATAATCGAGATAGGAGCAGGTTGATGCTGAAACAGTTTTTGCGAAAGTTAAGATAATTTTCTTGTATACGTAAAGGTGTATGACCGACGCGACCGCAACGATTTATAGCACTACAATATGTTTTAAAATTGACTGAAAGTTGATATTGTGGTGACAGAGTAAGAATACAATTCACCATTCCCTATGTTGCTTGTGGATCACGTAAGAGACGACTAAAGGATATAGTGTGCGCATAACATCTGCACAAGAGAAGGAAAACTCGGAATGAAACCCTATACCAACTTGTCTGACCAGCGTGGTATAGTATCGTCAATTGCCCTCTTGTTATGGAGGAAGCCCAAGCCCAGCAGTGGGACGTATATGAACCGAGATGATGAGATGATGATGTAATAGTTAAGAAGTTAAGTTTTGATTCAAAAATAAAAAAACAAGTTAGTCAAACAACAAAAAAAAAAGTTAATGTTTATTTACTTGCTCAAATAAGTAACAACTTAAAGTGAAATTACGTAAAATTTTCAACTCGCTGAAACCAATAAGATATTTTACTTTCAGTTGTAACAAAATAGAACAGCGAACTCGGATAGCGTAAAACTTCGTCAGTAAGTTTGGATACTGATAATAATTTTCTCAATACTTCCACATGCGGTGCTCGCAGAGTTCCAGTAGAAAGTTTGGATATGTTTCCGCAATAAAATCCGTTTGTCCGCTCCCTTTTAGTAGTGAGAAATTCTCTTTTACTGTGACCTTTTTTTGTGAGAAGATCGTTAACAGAGGAAGTGGCGAAGTAAGAAAATATATCATGTTATTTTGACTTCGGAAGTTCAAAGTAAATAAATGATTTCGAAGTACTTACTTTTACCTTTTTCACTTCCTTGTGCTAATAGGTAAATTTTTATCTGATTTGGTTTTTGAAGGGAAGGGGGAAGAGTTAGTTTTTGATATGAAAAATCTATAGGCAAGCGTGAACTTGATCGTTGGCGTGTCGTAAACAGCTCGTTGCGATACGACGTCACGCTACATGACAGAATATGCGAGGGTAAACCTGATTGCGTTGGCGTGGCGTAACTGCTCGTGGCGACAAAACGCCACGCGCTATATACATACGTAGTTTATACGTAGTAGCGTGTTAGTGAGACGGAGCGACAAGATCTTGTACGTAAACGACTGTGTGGTGAATTATGATAGTTGTTTAATATTTTTAATCCTTACTAATATTATAAATGCGAAAGTAAGTTTGTTTCTTTGTTTGTTACGCTGTCACGCTTAAACCACTGAACTGATTTCAAAAATTCTTTCACCAATGGAAAACTATAATATCAGGGAGTAACACAGGCTATATTTTATCCAGATATTCCCACGGGAACGGCAACTACGCGGGTAAGGCGACTGAAACCGAAGCGAAGCGAGGACGGGTTACTAATAATAATGTAAATATAAATCGTAATATTTTATTTATACATTATGCCATATTAATTCATGTAGTAATCTGATCTTTTATGCATATATACTTGTTTCATTTCGACCAGGCGTCCTGATGAGCGACGGCTCATTTTTTTTATTTCCGTTGTGTATAAACGAGCTAACAGCACACCTGATGGTGATACAACCGCTCTTAGACCAATGCTAGGCCCCTGCCTATCGTAAAGATAGTGAAGGGAGTGAGAATGCGAGCAATAAGTTTCGGTAATACTAAAGGCATTATCAAAATCCACCACACCCAAACACCCCCAGAAAGTTGGGCTTCCGGCTTTCTCGTTCACTAAAGAGTATTAACAAATTGTTACTACTCAGATGTCGACTATCACTATTTGTATTTTATTTGTTAAAAAGTCATTACAATTTACGCTTTTAGGTATAGTAAAAAATATGTCTAAAATATGATAACCTGTTTCAATTATCCCATTCTATTCACATAAATATTTCAACATTTATAGCAATGTTCCTCAATCATTGGATTAACAACTTTACTATTAAGCATCGAATAGAGGTACCTAATAATGCATTAACTGGGCAAATTATCTTCTAATTACAAGAGTATCTAATCCAACTATCCCAGACATAAAAATGGAAGGACGTGATGCATAGGACTAATTCATACGCCTATATTGAATAAACTTTCACTGCATTCTCTCAATTGTATGCTTAATGTTTTCTTTTGGACTCCAAATAATACTCTTATACTCTAGCTTACTTCGGACATACGTATTATTAGATTTACTCTTACTAAGTCGACATTACGAAATTGGGAACATGTTTTAATTCTGAATTCCAAGGATTTATTTGTGGCTTTACATATAGTCCTAATGTAGTCATATTTTTTTTTATCTTATATATAAATTTCTAGTGTATGTCACTGAACTCCTAAACGGCTGGACCGATATTGACGAAATTTTTTGTCTGTGTTTAAGGGGATTTGAGGATGGTTTAGATTCACAATTGGACCCGGTAGGTGGCGCTGTCCGGGCTGGACAATAACATAACTTGAGAACGACTTTACCGATTTCGTCCATCTTTTTTTTAAGTTTTCTAATATTTTAAAAAAGGCCTTTCATCATCATCTTGCTCTTATCCCAATTACTTGGGGTCGACGCAATATGTCATCTGTTTTGACATATTGCAAAAAGTTTCGGCAATGACTTTTATGACCGGCCGCCTGCCTGACGTCAACTCTCCTTGGGAATGTAATCGTTGAACCAAATGGTACCAGATGGAGTTGGTCCGGGTCAATTTAGGGCTCTTAGTCGTCTTTTATGACATCCACGAGCAAAGCAAGGGTTGGTAGTATTCGAAGCCGCTACCACACAGCATTTTAAAAAAGGCCTTTACGAAACAATAAATAAGAAAGTTGCACAGAAAATTAGAAACTTTAAGAAAACTTAACGTTTGTATACACTTTTCTAATGTAACCTTTTTTCGACTTTATAAACTTTTCTATCTTTATATGTGTATATAAATCTTCTGGTCGTGTTTGTAATTGAACTCCTTCTAAACGGCTGGACCAATTTTGATGATTTTTCGTGGCCATTCTGAATTTCTAAACCGATGGATATGAATTCTCATATTCGTTAAACCATTCGGAACATCTAAACCTTAGATTAATAATTGGAACCGGTAGGTGGTGTTGCGATCGATTTCAAAGAGAATTCAATTTTCTATTTTTTTTACAGATTTCAACAGAACAACGTCTGTTGGGTCAGCTAGTATGATATATATGCAAACAAAGGCTGCTCGCTCGCGGATTTGCCTTTGGCAAAGCTGAATCGAATGCTTGCACACTTGCTTTTTAGTCACACAAATTAAGGTATAGAAAAAAAATTACAAATTTTGTGGTGATTTTTAACAGGCTGTAAATCAGAGGGAAATGATTGTACAGCAATTTAAAAACAAGGAAATTGTAGCTCCAAGTGTCGACTTTTTGAATATGAACTTCAATAATTATAATCCTCCTTCAATTTCTTATACGATCATTATTCCCATAGTTATTGATCGTCAAAGTTAAAAAGTACTTTTTTCCTTTGATCAAGGATAACGCTGCATTAAAACTTGCAATTTTTTTTCTATCCCATAACTATTGCGACTAGTGTATATCTATTTGAATCATGCCACATTAACTTTTTCTACATATTTAAATCACCTCAGCATTCCCGTGAGGATATTTGTATCTACTATTTCATTCGCTTCATAGTCAAACTTCATTTTCAAATCACTTTTTGTAAATATTTATTATTAGATAGATAGATAGATTATTGTGAAGTTATATCAAAATCCATTCAGTAGTTTTTGCGTGAAAGAGCAATAAACATACACACATACATACTCACAAACTTTCGCGTTTATAATATTAGTAGGATACACAAAAATATTAATTTAAAGATTTTAGATAAATATATAAGTTTTTAAACGAATGATCGTAATACCTACTTAAATTCAAATTCAATAAAATAAACCTTTCTCAGTTTTTACTTAGCTGTGTAAATTTCCGTTCGATAGCTCGTGATAACATTTCGATAAGATAAATGATGAACACACAAGTTCATTTTATACTCACTAACAACATACTCTTCCAACCTAAGATAGATTAATGTATCAAATTTCAACCTCTCACTCGAAAGAGTGGGTCGGATTTATTAGCACAATTAAGTACTAAGGGTTAATGTAGGCAGTTTGAAAAGGATCCCATTCCACAAAACAGTTTTGTGTAATTAAAATCCATATCATTTTCTAATAGAAGACGGAAGGGCGCTAGTGTTAAGAATTGCCAATTATTTCTTTGCTATAGGTACCCATTTAGCGAGTTCATTTTGGACATAGTATTCCACAAGGACGTCATAATCACCACGCTTGCAAGACGAATTGAGGATTGATAGTCACATAGATATGGTTGGATCAATATACAGGATGTATCAGGTCATGGGTGAACTGGTCAAACGGGTGATAGACAATGGTGGTTCCTACCACCATTGTCTATCACCCGTAAAAAAAAATTAAACGAAAAATATCGATTCGTTAATGAATTAGAGATATGTAAAGTTTTCAATTTTGTCATCGCTTTTTCGTGTAAATCTTATTGAAATGTATAAAGCGAGTGATACTTAATCTGCGACATATTCGTACTTTGTTAAATGTTCATTAGAAATTGATTAAATCAATGCTTACGTTCGTATAAGCAAGTCAAACTTCGCCTTAAAATCATCTGATTCGTGGCAATGACCAAAAGGCGTGGCCACAGCTATTGAAAGAAATACCAACACAGGGATGTACAAAGAAAAAGGGAAACAAATGAAATAATTACCTATATCTTGTAGGCAAAATAAAACAAATAAATCTATACTGTAATTTTTTATTGAAAATGAAATTCGTCTCTGTTTACATTTCTTAGGTTAATAATGCCGACGACCAAGCTCAAAGTAGCCGGCGCGCCGTCGGTCGCCTACCTTACCTACGAAAGTTTTAGGTTTTTAAAATTGAATTATTCGTTTTTATTTTATTCTGACTCTGATGTCCGGTTTAGGGGCACGTATGAATGATTATTTATCTCCTTACGACTTTTCTCGCGTATTAAAAATCAGCAATTTAAAGTGATTCAAATATGGCTTATTCCCGGTTCGGTGTGTTGGTTCGATGTGCAGTCTCAAAAATGTTTGGAATCTTAGCAATTGTTAATTTCGGAATGTTAATACCACATACCTATTATCTGGATTACTGCGGTTATCAATATGGGATACTTCCCTTTACGGCAACTTTCACGAAAAAGGTAGGCTATATTATTATTAAAAATAGGTAGATATCTAATTTTTATTTTATTTTTAATTTAATAAACCTTGTATTGTAGGGGACTTCACAAACATAGAATTAACGGACATAAATTACATCCAGACCCAGAACAACAATTTGTCGATCGCACAAAGTATTGTCCTGCGTGGGATTCGAACCCGCGACACTGGCACTGTAAGATGGTATCTTAATCCCTACGCCGTCTGTGCAGTCAAATTTAATAGCCTATAGCACCGACATTTATAGGTAAAGAAGGCGGGCGAAGTGACTTAGACGCCTACGTAACATCAACACGTCATAGTTAAGACGTCTACGCCTTTGTGATTTTCTGAAATAACTGCAACTATTATGTTTTATAGTTTTTAATGTAATATACATTCTAATTACGATCTATGACCGTTAAACTACAACATATTCGAACAGTTGCCCCATAACCTGATACATCCTGAATATACACCCTGTATATCAGGTCATGGGGCAACTGTTTGAGTATGTTGTACTTTAACGGTCATAGATCGTAATTAAAATGTATATTACACAAAAAACAATATAACACAAAAGTTATAGTGATTTCAAAAATGTGTGGCTAAGAGTCTATGATTTCAAAAATGTCTGGCTAAGAGTCTATGTCTTAAATGTTACGTATTATATGTCTTTGTGTGTGTGTGTGTATGTGTGTGTGTGTGTGTGTGTGTTTGTGTGAGACAGGATATATGTAGGCATGTAAAGCTTCGACAGTATAAATAGGTATGAATTACGCAAACACCTCAATGGTAAAGTAGGTACAAAGGCGCCTCGTCAACGGTCATGGGCTGATCAGCTGATTTAAAGTGAAGTTCAGAAGAATGAATGACATACAAAGTAATAGGGCTTTAAGGCCATAATTACTTAAGCCGAGTGAGACGTTATTCCGCATGAACAAGTATCTAAAACTTTTAAAGCCAATATCGATAATTATTATATTCTAACAAATCATATAAATACTAGTCTATATAAATCCCAATAAATCTTTACCTTATAAAAAAAATGTTATGATAAATAACATTACATTTGTTACTTAATGATTTAAAAAAGAAAATGGTTCTATGTTCATTAAATTTTGTTTTTTTTTTGGATTATTAAATTGTGTCCCGAAATAGAAAATTCTTATTTTCTTTGAAAGTCTTTGGAGATATTCCAAAAGTAGCCAAATTGAAATCTCTTGACAGGATCACATAAAATCAAAGGATATCCTAAAAGTTTTAAAAGTGATAGATAGGACCGCTCTGTTAATTATTTTTTGTCTGAAGCTATAAATGGTCCAGATGGTTGGGCATAGTTTTAGCTAACAGGTGCGCTGCCTCCGTGGTGACCGCGCGAAAGCACGCGCCTAGAAGCCGCAAAACAAGTTGGCGAAAATGCTTCCAAAACCATCATTGCCTGTTGAGCATCAGACCTAGATATTTCAATTGCACCCTTACGACCTTAAGCCCAGTCTGGGATACATAGACTTCCTTAAGTGTAGACAAGGGCCACTTTAAGGGCCACTCTTACCAGGTAAGTTGAGTCATCGTAATTGTTGTTATAAGTTTCCCAGAAAAGTGCTAATGCCCTATCTCCTGGTCCCTCAGTCGGTTTTTACGACTCTCAACGGGAAATTAAAGGCCGGTCCCTGAAAAAAAAATATAAAATTTATCTTAAAAGTCAACACAACACCAATAGTTTGAGAGTCACTGATTCATCTTCCGGTCTATTTACTTGGTAAATTGAAAAGAGTCCATTTAGTGAAGAAATTCTTTTTACGCACATGTGGTCAGATTTTATCAAACTTAATCGTTTCTATTTATAGTTTTCCTGTTTCAGTGGCATCTGGAGCGCTAGTTAATTATTTTAGACGAAGCTTATAAGGGCGTGATAGCGGTGAGAATTATTTATCCAAACCATATTGTTCTATGCATGCATAGTTAACTACACAAATAGTAAGC
This sequence comes from Lymantria dispar, assembly GCA_032191425.1. Classification (NCBI taxonomy): domain Eukaryota; kingdom Metazoa; phylum Arthropoda; class Insecta; order Lepidoptera; family Erebidae; genus Lymantria; species Lymantria dispar. The sequence continues at coordinate 16,023,473 of CM063465.1, read as the reverse complement.
AACACAGTTTTTTTTCAGGTCTGATCGCGGCCTACTCAGTTACCATCACATGGTAACTAGGTTACTAGGTTATCATATGATATCAGCTTATCACATGGTATTTATAACTTGCGGCGCCACCACTCTTCCACGTGCGAGCGAGCACTGTGAGGATATCAGTTAGCTTACTGACTGGGTAACTTTTTTAGGTGCCTACCCACTGAACGACGTTTCATCGTACTCTGCCAATTCGAAGTAGTAGGGTAGCACAACACATTATCTAGATAGATATAATGCACTGTGACAGAATGCGCGGCTGAAGCATTGGCTATCTTTTTGTCAATAAGCCATGCCAGCGAAGCCGCGGGTGGAAGTTAGCAAGAAATAAATTGAGAAACATGTTTAAACGGAATAGCAAGCCATTCTCTGACGAAACCGGGCCAGAATGATTTACGACTGGTGACTACAAATCGGATATGGTATAAAGGATGGGCCTCTGCCAGATATACTGAAAACACAATAGAAGTCACAGGAAAACTCTCATGAGGCCATAGACTTGGACGGGATGACCAATAAATATTGAGAAACAAATAGTTGCGGACAGCATCTGTATTATAGATTATTTGAATAATTCTTGTAACAGGCTAAAAATATCACTGTAACTTTCCCGTGGGTGTCATAAAAACTGGGTAATGTAGTAGGTACCGAGAAAATGACCAGCAATTCTTTGCTAGGAAATGCTTATCAATCATGCAATTTAAAAGTCGATCTATGGTTCATCGATAGATCCATCGAAGGATGGATACAGAAGTTTTAGTGTAAATAATGTTTACTCGTAATCTACTTAAAATCTATAAAATTTTTGATATCCACCAATAGCGTTTGGTTTCATAACACAATTATCTTCTTAGCATTTGAATAATAAGATTGAAGAAGGATGATTATTATAAGCTTGATATCACTTCATAATTCTGAATGTTCGCTCACAAGAAGCAATTAACAAACTGATCAAACGTCTTTATCAAATGTAGGCTTTAACCAAAATTACTCGTAATTTGGAAATTGGAGATTAGCGGAGCAATTATCGATTAAACGCTTAAGAGGATTATGATTTAAGTAGATTACACGAAAATTGTGGTTAGTCTTGTCATATTATGTGATCCATTTTGGCACGTTTTACCTAAGATAAATATCTCTTATACTATGTCTTTATTGGAATAAGTCAAACAATACTATTTTTGTTTTAGGAGGACTAAAAAAGACTAATTTAAACGATTCATCTACACAATATAGTCTTTTGTAAGTTGTTAAAATAAAAGGTGAAAGAAAAGAAAGTAAGAAAAAAATATTGTCATAGTAAGAATGATGATGTTATTTAACTACCGAATCGATTGCCTTCTAATGGAAACATTTGTAGAGAGAGCCATTTAGAACTTTGTGAGACAGAAAACCTAATGACATGTTGTCTAACAATCGGTATATTATCGGCATATGTTCCTTGTATATTTGAGAGAATGATCAATCTGCACAGAGCATCCTCTAATAATGCAGTATTTGTTACAAAGAAAGTTCATAAGGTCATGCTAAACAGATAGTAATCACGTCGAGAATATACTATACGTAACTTCTAATAACACTGAAAAAAAAAACTGAGCTTTCTAAAGTTTCTGCCACATTATTGGAATCAACTTTAAGGCTGAAACACTCCTGTGCATATATATCATTGGCCGCTTAACAAATTTTACTTTGGGTTGGTGAGTAGCGTAATTTTAAAAACTCTCATCAAATTATCTTGAGTTGCTAGACAATTATATCAGAATTCTTGAGGGTCAAACCTTTTGTTTAAAATATAAATACAGAATAATAAAAGTATACAATTTTGTTTTTAGCAGTATAATTTATTATAAGTAAACAAGAAATTTTCAAAGTTTAAAACAGCAACAATTTTGAAGAATGTTTATCTAATTACGACGATGCTGTTTATCGGCGATCAACGATACTTTCCTAACTTTGAACTCGTAACATTCTCTTAATTAATATTAGTGAATAGGGAATCAACTTATTAAATTTCCTGATGGAAACAAGCATTTATGTAAGTGCATTGTTGCTTTATAAGATCCATAATTTTTACTGCTTATTTCGTCTTCATTATTCGTTTTTAATAAGGAAATAAATGAAGTAACCGGTATCAGTATCCGGCAGAAGCTGAAGTACTGTTTTGGCTCAATTGCAATATTCAACATCATCATTCCAGCTCTGCGTCCCACTGTCGGGCTCGAGCCTCTCCACAATAGGAGGGAAATTGACCTTACTATACCATTCTGTAAGTAAGACAGGTTGGTATAGGATTTTGTTTCGAGTTTTCCTTCTCTTCCGTAGATGTTATATGCGTATTATATCCCTTAGCCGTCTTTTATTATATCCACGGGCGAGATAGGGAGTGGTGAATAGTAGTCTTACTCCGTTACCACACGGAAATTTTTACTATCCTGTATAATATAAAAAAAATGTTTAGTACATAAAAATTACATAATATAGTTTGTAAATGTACTCATTCCAAACGGCTGAATAGATTTGTTAAATGATTTATGCGTATAGTAATTAAGTATGTTTTATTTTTATCACCAAATAATACTAGCGAAAATTTGGGAATTAATTTACAGACGGTTCGGATCTTAAAGATTTTCAAAATCTCAACATGCATCTTGCAATTTAAGAACTCCCTTGAAATAGAGGTTTCGGTTAGACTACATCTGAATTCTGAAGTTTACGCGAGTATTACATATCATAAATAATTCTATTTTAACGGATTTTAACGCTTTTGTAATTGATTTAGGATTTGACGACGTTTTTAACTCTTTTCAGCATTCATGTTTACGGGCGGACTAATATGTCTAACGTCTTTTTTTTTGGGGGGGGTGGGTTACGGTCGGCGCACTCCTCGCTCCTCTCTGTCCGGGGCGACAGAGGGGCTTAAGCACATAGACCCGTAACCCACTCGTGACACGTCCCCTTCGTCGTTAGACCGACCACCGGAGCAGGGTGACTTGTCGTCAATTGTCGGCCCGACGGCCCCTCTGCCCAAGCGGCACAAACCTCGAGCGTATGCTGCGCCGTGTCCCCGTCGCAATCGCAGTGGTGGTAGGACGGTGTACTCTCCCTCCTAACGACTTTGTACACGTATTTGGCGAAGTATCCATGCCCCGTCAAAACCTGCACCAGTCGGAAGGAAAGCTCCCCGTGTCGCCGCTTTAGCCACTGCATCAACACTGGCTGAAAGGCCTCCACGGTCCGCACACCGAACCAAGGCCTCTCCAGCCGGACTGCCCAACGGGCAATGACGTCTCGGTGGGCGTCGACGCGCCAGGGGGTGAGCTCCCTTAACGAGACCACACCGCCCTTCGCTCGCAGCCCCGATACCCGTCGATACAAACCGGCGAGCATTTCCGCCTCCAGGTCCTACGGGGGAGTCCCGGCCAACAGGTACGCTGCCTCTGTCGACACCGTGCGGTACCCGCATATGGCCCTGACCGCCATGGCCCTCTCTGGTCACCACAGAAGAGCCCCGAGACGGATGGTCAGGGACCCCGCCCACACCGGTGCACCGTACAGGGCCATCGACCGGATGCCGGATGACCCCCGCATACAGCCGTCGATACGTAGCGCTCGGTCCGCCCACATTCGGCAAGAGCCAGAATAGGGCGGACGCCGCGCCGACGAAGCGTGGAGCGAGCCTGCGGAAATGCTCCCAGAACCACCAATGCCCGTCGAGCACCAGGCCCAAATACTTCATATGGGCTCGGCAATAAAATGTAGCCTAGCCCAGGTTTCTGGTGCACTCTCGGTCATTAGGAGTAGTAGGACCACACTGTCGACAGTTATCTGTCTACAGCCGCGGGCCGGTCCGTCCGGGGCAGTACCATGCTCTCGCAGAAAATCGACGTCTGAGTAGTAGCAATTTGTTACTGCGCTTCGTTCGGTGAGCGAGAGAGCCGGAAGCCCAACTTTCTGAGGGTGATTGCGTGTGGAGGGTTTTGGTGGTGCCCTTGGTATCACCGAGCCTCGATGCACGCATTCACACTCCCTTCGCTTTCTTCGCGGTAGGCAACGGCCTTGTAAAGGTCCATGAGCGGCAGCAACACTTACCATCAGGTGTACTGTTTGCTCGTTTGCCACCGTTTGCAATAAAAAAAAAAAAAATGGCGCATCATTGCCTAGACGGTACCTACATCCTCCGTCTACACACTGCCGACTGACGTATAGTAAACGCGTAATGGAGGTTTTTTCAAGTCAGTTCTGTCGTGATATTTTTAAACTATCAAAATTGCTTAAATCTTTAAATATTGTAACCTCTCAATTATTCTGATGTGTAGGCTATGTTACTCTATAAAGTTTCATCAAAATTCGTTTCGTACATTTTGCGTGATAGTGTAACAAATATTAGAAGGATATACCTGTTATTAAAAAAGTGATCATTCAAGTGAAATTTACTTTTTATTAATTACTTAAAAACCTTAACACTTACACTCAATAGTTTAGATTTTTCATAGTATAAGATAGTTGTTCCCACTGAAATGCCTTTAATTCGAGTTATGCCCACGAATTTTGGCTCTATAAAAGCTACAATCCAATTATTTGCCTTCTAAACTTTTGATTTCTAGCCATAATTATAGTTCCCCAGGAGATTTTAAGACTTCCATTCTTAGTGTTCCCCGGGAGTACCTAAGCTATGTCTTGGCTAAATTGCATGTCACTGCGGTCAGCTATGAGCGCATCGTAAGTCAGCCAATGAGGTCTTTTTCTCATTTGCGTAATGCCCGTTCCCTTAGGAATCTAGGGATAAAAAAGGCTATTTGTTAATCATCATCATCATCATCACAGCTTCTTTAAGTCCCACTGTTGAGCTCAAGCCTCCTCTACAATGGAAGAGAAATTGACCTCTATACCACGCTGGTTAGCCGTGTTTGTATAGGATTTTATGTCGAGTTTGCCGTCTCTTATATGTTAATACAGGTATCATTTACCTCCAAACCATTTTTTTTTTAAATTGCTCCTGGCGTTAAAAGGTAAAAAGGTCTCTCACTCACAAACTTTTGCCATTACATTACTAGTATGTAGTGTGATACTGGTACGCTGCCCTTCTGCTTAGAACTATGGAGGCAATGTTATGAAACTAAGTAAATAAACGGCTATATATCTTGGCCTGAATTGCATCATTAAATAGCTCTTATTTTCACAGTTACAGAAGAATGGAATTGCAACGTAGTTTATCTTAACAATTTATCTTTTTCGAGGAAATAGCAACAATTTTAACATTGGCTACATTCCTAACGATGAGTTGTTTATCCTCGGGAACATACATTAAAGCATTTTAAATGTATTGTTGTACTTTATTTGTAAAAGTTGCTGAATAAAACGTGAATATTCACGGAGAAATATTTTGTTATGTGTGGAAAAAAATCTACAAAGAATTCGCAAAGTATATCGTTTTCGATGTGATTAATAATGTACGTCACGTACAAAGATTTTGTATATTATATTATTTATATATTCCTTTCTTATTCTTTAGATAAAACCTCATAGTAAAGAATAAATTATTGTTTCGCTTTGTATTTTATAAACATAGATAAAAGGGATAAAAATCCCACCAGAATTCGAGAACATATTTATTAAAAAAATTTAAGAACTGGTAAAACCCTTCCTTTAAATAAAGAAGCTTGTGAAACGTCAGCCGATTCAATTTAACTAGTGTTCGATCATTATATAGTGCACTACATCTTGCTTCGTTTATGCCATCACGGATTTATACGTAATATACGTATCGAAACATGGTGATAAGCTGCCGGACGTTCTGAAATCATATCGACCAATTACTCTACTACCATCACTAGGAAAGATTTTACAACACCTGATTGTTCCTCGTTTGTTACTGGGTGACTGCACATTCAATTGTTGTCAGTTTGGATTTACCATAGCGAAATCGACTGCCGACGCGGTAATTACCGTTAGAAAAGTTGTTTCTATGTCAACTTTTAGGCATCTTCCTGGCTATCTTTAGTGTTTTTAACAACGCATGGTGACCGATGTAACTACTTAAGCTAAAGACTCGTGGATGCTTCAGAAACATCTACCAACACATACAGTCATACTTTGTGCAAGGTTTAAACACATTGAAACTCGGTCTTCATGCCGTGTCTAAATCAATAACGATGGGCTGTCCTCAGGATCGGTATTAAGCCTATTTTTGTGGAATCTAGGGTTTGATGACCTTCTTGAGCTACTTCCGCGAAACTGCTCATTGATTGGCTACGTTGACGACGGTCTCATACTTATACAATATAAAGAACGGATTCGAGAAAATGGAGGATATGTGTCTTAACTTAATATTAACTTGGGGCACAAAAAATCGACTTACGTTCATTCCTCACAAAAACTATCATCTCTTACTGAAAGGTAATTTTAAGTATTACATATAACGTGATTGTAATGAAATTACTAGACTTCTCGTGCCGCAATCCGTTGTATACGATGCTCCTAACTGAATGGAAGGAATGGTGGGATTCATCAACAAAGGGCTACATCTATTTTTTCTATATGTTCGTAATAGTTTAGAGAAAAAACTGCTGCAAATTGACCACTATATAGCCCAATTCCTCACTAGCTGTGGGAATTTTAGAAGTAAATTATTCTATTTTAAATTAGTAGCGTCACCATTTTGTCAAAGTTTGACTTCTAGATGCAATTTAGAATAAACAGCTCACCGCCATACTTTGAGAGTGCGTTCTCTGGCGTAATGAGCAAGACCTCATGTTAGACAGTCTGTAAGTCACGTCTGGGGTAGAATACTATACGGACCTTATAGCAACTCGAGAAACTTGCGATGCGTTCAGCTGTTTTTACCATATCTACTATTACTTCCATGCATTCCATTTTCTGGCGTAACTAGTGTCACCTCATGTTAGACAGTCTACAAGTCACGTTTGGGGTATAACTATACAGTCCTTGTAGCCAACTCAAAATAAACTGCGTGCGTCCAGGCGTGTTTGCGAAATCCACCATGGCAGCCAAACCTAAAACTCACATTTAGATCCCCTAAGCTCTGTTACATCTGTTACTGTTGTACTGCTGCGCTTTACGTAGTTGTACATCCTCTGATCCACCGCCTTATTTTTCATTTATTTATTTATTCGACCAACCAGGGTTATTAACATATTAAATATATACATGAATACAAAGAACAACTAAATTAAAAATAAGAACTTTGCCTCATGCCGCTTTACAGATAATGTGAAATCATTCCAACTCCTCCTGTTTTTCTTTTCTAACCAAATTCGTTGCAGGTCCTAAGAAATGGGTTTCCCCGGACTTTCTGAGGATCAAACCTCGGTATGTTATACGAAGAGCATTGTGGATCTTGTCTTACAAGAGTTATAGTGGTGAATATTCTATTGTCATCGGTGGCGGTGGTCTTATGGATGAGATGGGCACTATGCCACGATTCCGATGTTACATTGAAGCTACATGTCATCCTACACTTATCTTAGACTTATGGTTAGACTATGGCCTGTACGAGTAATGGTGCTTTTGCGGAGGTATTACACTATATATTAGGAAAGCCATTTCATAGCCAAGAAGCATATAAACCTGGATCAATTTCATCTGCTGCCACCTTCTCAAATACATTCATTAAAAAAGGTTGACGCCAGGCGGGCAACTGGTCACAAAACTATTGCCTCTAACTTTTTCAATATGAACCATCGAAGAGCAGTACATATGAAGTCGTAATTAAGATAAGAGCAAGTGATCATGCTAGCTAACTTGTTAACATGTTTTTCATTTAGAGTAAAAATGTAATGCACCACGCCCTCTCTTGCTGGGGTTGCATGAGTATTGATAAGGACGACTAAGGGATATAATATGCAGATAAAATTGATGCAAAAGAAGGATAACTTAAAATAAAACCCTATGCACACATGTCTACCACTGACGACAAGCCACCTTGTTCTAGTGGTCGGCCCAACAACGAGGTGACGTGGGTACGGGTGGGTTATTGTCCTTCCATCGCCTCGGACGGAATGGATCGCGCGTGCGCTTACCATAGCCTACCCATAAAAAAAATGCACACATGTCTGACCAGTGTGGTATAGTAAGCCAAATTCCTTCTCACAACAGAGGAGGCTTGAGCCCATTAGTGGGACGTATATAGGCTGAAATAATGAGATAAATCGAAATATGTTTACCTATTCTTTATTTCATTTATTTAATGTACTTTTGAACTAATCCCAAAGTTCAAAATCGTTGCAAACAGTGTAAATGAAGCTTTATGTTCAAAGCAACCTTGTGTTAAAAAGTTACTTGTGATGTAACAACTAAAAGTTTCTCGCTAGGAACTTTGGTAACTATCCGCGTAACATTCTTTTGTTCTGAAAAATACATTGGCTTGAGTTGATAGTTAAGAATTAAATAAGATTGAACAAATGGCGTAGTAATCTCGAAATTATAAAAGCTTCTAATTACTATGGTAAAAGAACTATGCCGTACTTAATCCCTAGAATAATAAATCAACTTGACCAAACTTTAAGAAACAGCATCACAGAAGGAAATATAAAACCGAAATTGAAAACATACTTTTTAAACAGCCTGTAGCTCACACACTTTACAACATTTACTCGCTTTTCTACACTTACCCTCATTGTCGCAATAATAAGTGTAATGGCCTGGCAGAGTGGCTCAAATCTTAAACATTAAATGTAGGTAGGTTATTTAATTACGATTGAGTGGTTTGTTTTTCTTTAAATGATTGTTGTTGGTTCGATAAAGCAGAATATTATTGCAATCTGGACAAATCTTAGTGATTTTTAGATTGTAAGCAAACAGTTGTCATTTTTGTATTATTGATAATAGTAATAAATAAAAAAAATAAAAAAAAATTGGCGGATAGATTGCCCATTACAGTATAGTGGTTTCGTAAATGATTAGTCTAAATAGTCTAAACTGTAAGGATTACACCGTTGACAGTCTTCTGCAGGCCGATCCATCTGGGATAGTACCACACTTTCGCTTTCACTTTTTGCTTCTTGCAGAATTTACCAGAATACTCAAATGTTTTTTATTCTTAGTCCTCTACATCACCATCATGCTCTTATTCCAATTAATAGGGATCGGCGTAAATTGTACTTAATTTCATCACACATATTGCATAACTATTAGAGTGCTTGACAAGAGCTTTATGGCTGCCTACCTGACATCAACTTTCTTGGAAATGAATGACTGGGTGGTATGGCTATTTAACTGACTTGAAAAAAAGAGGAGGTTCTAAATTCGACTGTATTTTTTATGTTTGTTATCTCAAAACATTCGACTAATTCGGGTGAATCGATTTTGACTCTTTTTTTATTTGAAAATTGGTGCTTCCCGTATAGTCCCATTGTCCTCAATTTGGTCTAATTTTGACAATACCATCCGTGAGAAAACGGTTGAATTCGGTTTTTTTTTGTTTCGAATTATTTGTGTCTATAGTACCTATTAGCCGCAGATGGCTTTAGTAGAGTATCCAGGACTGTGGGTGAGTTCTCAGGACTCCCATCCTGGCAATAGTTTTAAGCGACATCGGCTTGGGGCTACCATACAGCAAATAATGTTGTACATCAACTTATATTTTTATCATAATTATCATCATCTCAGCACATTTACGTCCCACTTTTGGGCAGGGACCTCCTCTATTATGGTAGGGTATTTGACCTTCTATACCATGCTGATCAAACATGTTGGCATCGGATTTTGTTTCGAGTTTTCCTTCTCATACATTGATGTCATCTGCATATTATATCCCTTAGTCATAATTTACGACACCCACGTAGTGAATTGTATTCTCATTCTGTCATCACACGGATATATTCTAATTATCATCATCATCTCGGCCTTTTTTCATTTTTACTTGATCAATAAACATTTTTTTATTATATAATGAATGTTTCTTATTTAATTTTTTTTTCCTGAGTATTAATTACAATTTTGGAGTAAATGTCAAATCGTTCCTACTACTATTACCATCGCTAACCGAGTATCTTTTCTATTGACGCATGCGCAATGGCTTTAAATACTCGCACAGCTCACACACGCCATCCTCTTTTAACAAGTGGCGTTGCGCGCTAAATCTCTTTCACTTTATCTCGAATACCTCGAATGTTTAACAGCTAGCAGCCCTAATTTGCGGTTATTTGTTTACAGGCAGCGCTATGTCATCATATTTAAAAACAAAAATAGCTTTAATTTGATATAAAAACCAAGTGTGTACGTCATGAACGTATAAATACACCAAATTATTACTGATTTACACCTGGCTGCGTAGTAGTTGCGGCCAAGTGTGCAACGGCACCCATCGATTTTCGAATTCTTTACATATATTGTTATAATGTGGATGATATTTTATTTAAAAAACAAGTGAACGAAATTTTGCCGAAAATTTAATTAAAATTACTTGCGGTCACTTATTGACTGGCACCCTGTTATCAATGCATTCTCCTAATCATAAATGTATGTTGAGTTTGATTAATTACGCTATGAACATGCGTAGTAGTGATTTTGCAGCCGGATCTCGTACTAAAACGTTTGAATTAGAATGATCCGGAAAGTGATATTATTTTGGCGGAATCCACAACAATTCAGTTGTAAAAAATAAACTAGAAGACTTTGAAACCCTTATTCGTAAAAATATATCATCATCATCATCTCTCCTCATATATCCCCCAGCTAAGCTCAAACTTCCTCTAAAATGGAAGAAAAATTGACGCATTATATTAAGCTGGTCAACCGGGTTAGTAAGTATAGGATTTTATATCGAGTTATTTACGGCGCGCGGGCCCATAACCCACCCGTACCCACGTCACCTCGTTGTTGGGCCGACCACCGGAGCAGATCTGACTTGTCATCAGTGGTCGGCCCGACGGAATACCCCTTCGGGTAACCTCACCTCTCGACGTCCTAGGACGTCGGTCGCCGTCGCGCGGTCAGCCTCTCTGCGGGTGACAGACAATTCCCCGGTCCGATCACCCGCGGCCTCGGCTAGGGGAATATTATTTCCCTAGGTCGATTTTTTCGACGGCCTTGAGTAACAAATGGACCAGTAAACGTATTTTTATTCTGTCACCATGCGGATTAAAAACGTCGTTTCCGTATTTACCTAAACAAATATATAGTAATAACTGCTGATTTAGAGTAAAACAAATTACTTTCGCGAAATTTTAACTAAAATAATCTGTTAATTATCTAGTTGTTCAAAATATCTTTCGAGAACTCCCGAAAATCTTTCACTTTCACTAACATTCAATTTAAATATCGTAACTAACTTTGTTACAGAAACAAACTTTGCATATTAATCACTCAAGTCTTAAGTTATTAATTCGATATTTTATAAAACAGTTACTGTTTCATAAACATTCATCATCATCATCGTCATCGCAACCCACATACGTCCCACTGTTGGGCTCGGGTCTCCTCTACAATGGGAGGGAATTTGACCTACTATACCATGCTGGTCAGGCGGTTCGGTAATGGGCTTTATTTCAAGTTTTCCATTTCTTGTATAAATATTATCTGCATATTATAATCCATGAGCAAGAAAGAGGGGGGCAATATGTTGATATAGGGGTTCATTTCAAGTTTTCCTTCTCTTGCACAGATGTTATGTGCATATTATATCCCATAATCGTCTTTTACGACATCCACGGGTAAGACAGGGAGTGATGAATTGTATTCTTACTCCGCCATCACATGGCATAATCATAAACATTATTAACATAAAATACAATTAATGCATTTTTTTCTCTACAGTGACAGAGTGAAAATATGAAGTGTTTTCACCAACAGCAATACTGTTAGTGGCAAACGAGCAAACAGCACAGCTGATGGTAAGTGATGCCTTGAGTTGAGCCTTTCACAGACCTTTGCTAGGCCGCTCCCGATCGTAAAGAAAGTAAAGGGAGTGTGAATGCGAGCGATGACGTTAGGTGATAAAAAAAATATCCCCAAAACTCAACACGCGCAATCATCTTTAGGTAGTGGTAGGACCAGTTTATTGACAGCTGTCTGTCTACTGTTGCCTCTGTTCGGGGTAGTACCACACTATCGCAGAAAATCGACGTCTGAATAGTAGCAATTTGTTACTGCGCTTCGTTCGGAGAGTGAACGAGCCGAAAGGCCAATTTTCTGAAGGTGTTTGCGTGTGGTGGGTTTTAGTGATGCCTTTACTTTCACGTAACTTCATTGCATGTTCATCCTCTTCACAATAGGCAACGGTCTAGAAAAGCTCCATGAGCGGCAGCAATACTTACATCAGGTGTACTATTTACTTGTTTGCCATCGTTTGAGATAAAAAGCAAAAAAAGTTGGGCTTCTGGCTCTCTCACATACTGAACGAAGTGCAGTAACAAATTGCTGATAATTAGATGTCACTTTTCTGCGAGAGTGTGGTATTACCGTGGATGAACCGGCCCGTGGCTATAGACAGTGTGGGCTTACTACATTTAAGTAGAAGACAACTAAGGGATAGAAGCAGATAACATCACTACAATTGAAGAAAAATTACAAATAAAACCCTATCCCAATTTATTTGATCAGCTTTGTATATATAGTAAGTAAATTTTTCTCTGGGTGTACAGGACGTTCAATCACAGCAGTGAAAGAAATATGAGCTGAGATGATTAATTCTAGTAAATTGTAATAAACTAATTTATTGTATCATCATCATCAGAGCTAACATATGGCATGTGGCTTGAGCCTTCTCCACGATAGAAAGGAATGTGACCTACACGCTGGTCAGATATGTTGGAATAGGGTTTTATTTGAAGTTTTGCTTCTCTTACATAAATTATATCAGCATATTATAATCCCTTAGTCATATTTTACGACAACCACGGGCAAGAAAGGAGGTGGCGAATTGCATTCTTACTGAGTCACCGCACGGCAATTTATTGTGTAACGAGAGAGTATACTATAATAAATGTGGTGACGATATAGGAATATAATCCACCATCCCCTATCTTGCCCGTGGGTGACGCAATTAATGACTAACGAATATGGTGTACAGATAACATCTATGCAGACGAAAGAAATCTTAGCATAAAACCCTTAGTATAATAACGTATAGAAGGTAAGTCCGCACACAAAAAATGAAGCATTCAAATTGGAGCCTAATGGAGCTTACGTATTGCACGTACGTACGCAATTCTTAAATATATAAATAGGTAATTATGACTGTTTGTGCATTGAAATGGTGTCACAACACATTTGAAAAACAAAACGGTTTTTAACATTAATGTTAAAAGTATTTTGACGATTTATTTTAATAAAAACAAAATTTGATTTCATAATTTATATAATTGGTGTGCGTGTGTACGTGTGTAATTGCCTGCGCGCATTTAGTATTTTTGGCTTCATGTTTTTGATCGCTCGAAATACCGATACTATCCTTCTATACGTTATTATTCTAAGATAAAACCCGACCACCGTGATATAGTAGGTGAGTTTCTGTCTCATCATGGAGGAGGCCCGACATTAACAATGAGACTTATGAGTGCTGAAATTATACCAATAAAAAAGTGTATTGATTAATTAATTCAGTGATAAAATTTAATAAAGAATTTAATAGGTCTAGGGCTAATACCCTATCTGGCCAGCGTACTAGTATAAACTAATTTCCCTCCTTACATTTTTTTTATCGCTAACGGTGGCAAACGAGCAAACAGTACACCTGATGGTAAGTGTTGCTGCCGCTCACGAACCTTTACAAGGCCGCTGCCTACCGCGAAGAAAGTGAAGGGAGTATGAATGCGTGCATTGAGGCTCGGTGATACCAAAATCCTCCTCATGCAGACACCCTCAGAAAGTTGGGCTTCCGGCTCTCTCGCTCACCGAACGAAGCGCAGTAACAAATTGCTACTACTCAGACGTCGATTTTCTGCGAGAGCGTGGTACTACCCCGGATGGACCGGCCCGCGGCTGTAGACAGATAACTGTCGACAGTGTGGTCCTACCACTCCTTAATTACATATACAAGCCCTCTCCTATTTGTGTTTTAATAGTAAGCCATTCATGACCTGAATAAGAATTACTTTACTAAAAGCCTTGTCTTACATAATACATTCCGAAGTGATAATATTTTAAGGTATTAACGTTTATGGTGGTTGTTAAACTTATTCTGTGTTAATGGCAAAAATACATCATCGCAATTTGGAAGTACTATTTTCATCTACGCACCTAAGTTGTAAAAGTAAAACGGGAATACATTTTTATGATACTGAAAGGATACTTACATAAGAAAGCTTAACAAAAGAAGTTGTTATACTATAATACTTGTATAACGTTGTAAGGACCCATGTCCACTTGATCATTTTAAATTTAAATTCAGTTTTCATCATCCATCTCCATCCACCTCAGCTCACAAAAGTCCCAGTATCTGGTTGACCGAGCTTTATCGGTATATTTTTTTTTTTGTATTTTTGCCGAAATTTATTATATTATTAAAATCAATATTAATTTAGCATCATGTCCCCTGAGTTTTGTTGCCGGATCTTTCTCAGTGTGGCCGCGTTCCGATCCGGTGGTAGTATATTAGTTTTGTTAGTTTTAAATCAACAAATTGTAATAATAATTGCTACAAATTTAATAATTAATAATTACTAATCATAAACAATATAATTTTTTCATATAGATTCATTTTCTTCTTACACTGGCAATAAATTTGTACTAAAATGTGGGTAACAATTTAATAAATTTATAACTATTTTCTGTATCGGGTAGATAATTGTAAATGTCTGTAATAACGATTACTTGTTGGACGTGAGACACCTTAGTCCGCCCGTGACCATGAATGCTGCAAAGTGTTCGAAACGTCGGGCAATCATAAATCAAATACAAACGCGATATAATCCGTAAAAGTAGTTTTATTTACAATCTGTGCATATTGTATCCCATAGTCGTCTTATACGACATCCACGGGCAAGATAGGGAGTGGTGAATTATATTCTTACTCCGTCACAACACAGAAAAGATATATATATTATTAAAAATTAAAAATGATGAAATAATGATAAAAAAAGTCATAAATTACAAAAAAAGAATACCTAATAATAACACCGAAATTCGATCTCACGCTGTTTGAATGCGACTGAAAACTTCCCAAATGAGTTGTCGTGACTCTCGAGGGCGACGGCGACATTTACATTCATATACTACTTATTGTCATTTTATGTCATTGTATTGATTAGTTAAAAACACCGACAAAACAATATTTTCCATAAATAAAAACCTAGCTAGATCGATTTTTTTGGCCCCGAAACCTCTACGCTAAATTTCATGACAATCGTTGGAGCCGTTGCCGAGATCCAGATTATATATAGGTATATATAAAAGAATTGCTCGTTAAAAGATATAAGATTCAGTTTTCATCATCCATCTCCATCCATCTCAACTTACACACGTCCCGTTATTTGGCTAGAGTCTCCTCTACAATGGGAGGAAAATTAATCTATCGAGCTCTTTCTCTGTTGATATAAAATTTTATGTCAAATGATCACTTTCAAGTTAAGTGACAGCGGTGGGTCTTAAAAAAGTATACGAAAATTTTGCCTTAACCTGGTCCAATTATTTAGTATGCTATCATTGTCATCGCAGCGAACATACGTCACACTGTTAGGCTCGGGCCTCCTCCACAATGGGATGGAATTTGACCTACTAAACCATGCTGGTCAGACATGTTGGTACTGGGTTTCATTTCGAGTTTTCCTTCTCTTGCACAGATATATCCCATAGTCGTATTTTACGACCCCCGCGAGCAAGATAGGGAGTGGTGAATTGTATTCTTACTCCGTCACCACAGGTGCCATTTGGTTGAAAAAGACATTCCTAAAGAGGGTTATCATCACTTGATGCTTACTTAAGCAGTGATCATAAAATTATTGCCAAAATGTTTACAATATGCACGATGGAATAAAGATATCAAGTGCGACAAAAGAAGGACATTGATGAAAATTTAAAAATACAGGCACTAATATTTCTCATATTTCCGTGTAGTGACATAGTACAAATTACCACTCTCTATCTTGCCCGTGGATGTCATAAAAGACGACTAAGGGATATGTAGGATGGCGTGTGGAGATTAGCCACCCTACAATTGTGTTGTAGTCGGCGCAGGTAGATGTGAAGAGACGGTGAAGAAGAACGAAGAGAGTTATTTCTAAGACTGACGATTTATTTACATTTCATAAATTATGTACAATAAATTGATAATAGAACTAGTGACGACCGTACAAGTGTACGAGCTGATATCGTATGTGGACTGAATGAATAGACAGCAATACACAAATATCATCTATGCAAGAGAAAAAAACTCAAAATAAAACCTAATATCAACCTGTCTGATAAGCATGGTACAGTATGATCACTTTCCCTCTTATTGTGGAGGAGGCTCGAGTCCAATAGTGGGACATATATGAACTAAAATGATGATGATAATGATGTATGTTGTAAAAGATAACTATTGGATACCTTCTCACATAATATGCATGCAAGAGAAGAAAACATCGACAAATTCAAATTCAAATCATTTATTGTATATAGACTCCGCGGGGGCACTTACCTATGGTAATTTTTTTTTCATTTTAACTGAAATTACTACTGGATCGGCATGCGACCGCACTGAGAAGATCCGGCAATAAACTCTTTGTTTAATTTTTAATTAATTTACTAGATTTTTTTAAATAAAATTATGTACAACAACATGCCTATTAACAGCTCCAGTGTGATGCCTTTCGAACCATGATGTAGTTATTAAATTTAATGAAAAAGTATCATGGCTGGACCAGATCACGCAAGCGGCACCTGATCACGAGCTAACCACTAGCGCAGCCATCACTCCCCTCAACGATAATGGAGGGAAGGGAGCAACCCGCTTATCGTAGCTAGCGCAAATAGACCCTTAAGTGAGCATAACCAAAACCCTATACCAACCCATTTGACCAGCGTGGTATATTAGGTAAAGTTCCCTCCCATTTTGGAGGAGACTCAAGCTCAGCAATACGGGGTATACGAGCTGTGGTGATGATGATGATGATTTCACAATATATAATGAGATTGCTGCGCTGTATGCTGTTATGCTGTATAATGTTTTTTCATTAAGTTAATCCGTATTTAGTACTTTTCTGCTTCTGTTTTTCTTGAAAAAAGAAGAACATTGTACACTTAAATGCTTCGCGTGATCTTGATGTACTTAAATGCGTTAAATTATTTAATTTTGTTGAACATGGGCGGTTATCATCCACTTGGCATTAATTAGATAGGAAGTTGGTTGATAATTATTGTAGGTATTGAAATTAAAACTATTTCTAACGGAAAGTTTTCTTATATCTAATACCAAAAACTAAAACTCTAATCTTTGAAACTATTTAAATTTGATTTCCCAATTTAAATGGTAATTAAAATTAACTTTCTTGAATTAATATTATATCAAAAGAAGCTTAGAGGATATTACATGTCTTCACCGCGAAACTTTCGCTTTAATCGTCGGCTATAAAAATTAGTTACAACTAAAATAATTACAACTTTAATTTATTTTTTCTTATTGATCAGAGTCACGTAAAATTACTATTAGAATAGTTTAGGTCTTAGCTTAGTCATTGACTGTTAGTAATTTAAGCAGTATATCAATTTGCCTAATTGAATTCAAGAATCTTGGCAAACGAAAACACTCATAAAACATAGCCGTTTAATATTCACTAAACTTTATAACTTTGCTCTGTAAAATAAATTTCATCAAATGACATCAAAATTAAAATACTGTAATCCATTAAAACATTGAATAGAATATGATGGAAGATTGCCACACGAAATCTGAAACACATTTTTACAAAAACCGTTTAATATTATTGGCATTTTCTACCTTTCTGCTTATCCACCATACTTAAGCATGCAAATATCGGAACCAGGAACATTGATGTATCGATACATCGATGTTTCAGAACAAACATCGATGTACAAAAAACATCGCCCTAAAAACATCGATGTTTTTTGGAGATCTATGCGATGAGCTTATTTTTTTAATCAAATCAAGCATATTTCTTACATAAAACACTAACATTTGCGTGATATTTAAATTTTTCAATTTAAAAGTTCTTTATTTCAAATTAACCTTAATATATGTACAAACTAGTGTAAATATAATCCTAGTATGACAACAATTATACAATTTAAAATGTTTTAAAAGTTACATGACTTATTAAAAATTTATTGAACAAAAATTATCAAAATACAAGTATGAGTTAAATAGGTAAACATTAGTTATAAGTGAGACCTTGATGCAAGTAAGCTTTATAAACAAGACTTACTTTTACGCAAACATATTATAAATTTAAGAATATATATACCTGTACGGCGGTAGTTAAAGAAATTTTTGACTACAGTAACAAACAACAAGAACCGGTCAGAATCATGCAATGATCACATGCACAAGCGCAAGCTAGTCGTCCGCACACGTCACGAACGCTCATTGACGACCGCTACCTGCTGGTAGAAACGGCCGCGGGCATGAACATCGTGCACGATAGCGACAAGCCCACCGTGCACGATAGCGACAAGCGCACCGAAATTTTCGTGATATAATGACCTTTTTCTTTTTGGTTGTTTAGAAACAGAGTACCTAAACTGTTACGCAGGCTCTACTAAAAGTACCATACATTTTAAAGCATGCAGGCAAAACGTCGATATCAAAACATCGTATAAAATAACATCGATACACGATGTTTTACAATAGTGAACATCGATGGTAAGTATCAATCTTTTTTTTTAATTAAAACCTTGATGTATCGTTTGCATACCTGGTCCACGTTGGTGGAAAAAATTACATGTTTAGAAACAGATTTAGTTTAGACTTACAATTTCATTATTTATTGCTTCTGATATAAATAATTTGATATAGTGGATGATGTTAATTGTAGATATGGATTACAGTAGAAATATAATGCGAATTTAACTTTTGCCATATTATTCTAATTACTGTTGACACTTGAAGGTCAAGTATACGGCCTCATAGTTTCGGTGAATAGAGCTCGAGCGGCAAGAACAAGGCTACCATATTACAATACCCGTATCAAGTTGCTGATGCCATTGTCCTGAAATATAAAGGCCTTTGGTGAAGCAATTCATCCATTAAAGAGAATATCGGACAACGAAATTTATCGTATAAGTATCGATCAAATTTCAATTACTTTTTAAATAAAACTCTTGCAGACCACCGCGAGCCTGAAAATATTAATTTAGCATTATGTCCTCTGAGTTTTCTTGCCGGATCTTTCTCAGCGTTGCCGTGTTCCGATCCGGTGGTAATATACTAGATTTGTTAGGTTTTAAATATAATTACTACAAATAATTAATATTTAATAATTACTAATCATAAACAATATAATTTTTTCATATAGAATCATTTTCTTCTTATACTGGCAATGAATTTGTACTAAAATGTGAGTCAAAATTTATTAACTATTTTTCTGTAGCGGATAGATAAATGTCTGCAATAACGATGACTTGTTGGACGTGAGACATCTTAGTTCAACCATGAACCATCACCATCTTAGTCCAACCATGAACGCTGCAAAGTGTTGGAAACGTCGGGCAATCAAAAATTCAATACAAACGCGATAAAATCCGTAAAGTAGTTTTATTTAAAACTAGCAATCCGCCCTCGCTTCGCTTCGGTTAAAGGTTATAGTCGTTTTACCCGCGTAGTTCCCGTTCCCGTGGGAATACCGGGATAAAATATAGCCTAGTTTACGCCCTGATATTATAGCTTTCCATTGGTGAAAGAATTTTTGAAATCGGTCCAGCCGTTTTGAAGATTACCCGGAACAAACAGACAGACAGACAAAAATTTTTTAATTGCTATTTTAGGCATAGGTGTCGTGCAAATAACCGTGTGAGCATGAAAAAAGCCTATTATTTTGACATTACAAACAGACACTCCAATTTTATTTATTGGTATAAATGTGTAATACTCCTTCAATTACTTCTTAATTTGATATCATCATCACAGCTCATATACGTCCCTCTGTTACGCTCATGTCTCCTCCACAATGGGAGGGAAATCGACCTACTAATCCTATACCACCACGCTGGTGAGACGTGTTGGTATAGGATTTTATTTCAAGGTTTTCTTCTCTTACATAGATGTTATTTGAATATTCAATACTTTCGTCGTCTTTGACTACAACCACGGGCTAGAAATGGGATAGTGAATTGTATTCTAACTGCACCACTACCCCCATAATCATCACCGGATAATGTAATATCATCATCATCATCATTGCAGCCCACATACGTCCCATTGCTGGGCTCGGGCCTCCTCCACAATGGGAGGGAATTTGACCTACTATACCATGCTGGTCAGACATGTTGGTATAGTGTTTCATTTCGAGGTTTTCTTCTCTTCCACAGATTTTATGTGCATAATGTATCTCTTAGTCGTCTTTTACGACATCCACGGGTAAGATAGGGATTGGTGAATTGTATTTTTACTCCGTCACCACACAGAAAATGTAATATAAACTTCTTAAAACTGTAAACGGATTCATTATTATTAAGATACTAACATTTTTTTACCTTGTTTTTTGGGTGGGCTACGGTCAGTGCACCCGCCGCCCGGCTCCGGGGTAACAGAGAGGCGGCGTGCTGCCTCGTTAACCCACCCATAAAGCACGCCGCCTTCGTCGTTGGACCGACCACCGGTGCAGAGGTCCTTGACTTCAGTGGTCGATCCGACGGAATACCCCGAGGGAGTACCCTCTCTTATCAACGTCCCCCCGGGATGCCGGTCGCCGTCGCGAGGCTTACCTCTCCGCGGGTGCCGGACTAAATCCCCGGTCCGGTCACCCGAACCTATTTTTTTACCTGCGACTGCGTCCACGTTTAAAGCATTTATAGGCAATTAGAGTACAGCATATGTTACAAGCTTACCGTTTTGCTGGCAAATGTGGGAATCCTACTTGGAAGGTCACCATAATGAGGTTAGCTATGTTCTATCCGATATCCCATTTGGTTTTTTAAAAAAAAAAGAAAGTTTGCATGAAGAAAAAAGGGACTTTATCCAATTGTCTTCAAACTATGCGCAAATACTATTTGTTGCTGCTATTCGGTTCAAAGCCTTTCATTTAAATACATAAATACATGTTTCAGGATTTATCAATTTTCATAATATAAGTGTGTAAAATAGGGCTTTAATTAATAAAAAATGGTATTGATCTCTTATTGAAATAAAAATTAGCGGGAAAAATTCAATAAGAAAGAAAATATTCTGAAAATCAGCTTCTTAGAAGATATAGAAGAATAAAAACAGATGTACTTTGATATATTAAATACAAAGGATGTAAAAGATGTACTTTGTTATGTTTGATATTATATCCGAAATAATGAAAATAATTTTAATTGGGACCGCGTAGTTGTATGAGTTAGCTAAGAGACGGCCGTTTCTCACAGGTTGAGATTTGTTTCTTTCTTTGCGACCGTGTAGAGGTATTTGCCAAAATAACTGTGTCCCAACAAGGTCTATATCAGCTGGAAAGAGGACTCCGTTCTGCTGCTCTACGCTAGCACCAGCTGGAAGGGCTCTATAGTCTGAGAACACTAAATGAAAGCTATACTACCTAGTGGGGGATAACGTGCCGCGGGTGTCGTAGCATCTAGTGGTCAAATAGCTGGGCTACTTTCTGCTCCCCATGCTAACATCAGGCGGTATAGTTTGACGAGGAACTTGTAGAGAATAAATTTGTTAGCGGATAAATTAGTAAATACGCTAATTGTAATGAAAAAAAAAAAGAATAGAATGAGAATGAAGTAGGTAAAACAATATGCTACAATAAATTTGTTCCTTAATTAAAGCTAATACCCATGAATATGGCTTGGAATTATCGAGGTAGATATTCTAATCATGAAATATTGTACTAAAAACTATAGAATTTAAGGGATGAAAGGGTGACATGCCGAGTAAGCCAAGTCAATTAATCCGTACTAGTTGCCCGCTTAGTTGGGGATAAGTAATACGTAAGTTATAGCCGCAAATATTTGGAAGTGATTGTATTATATAGTGGCACTTGTAGCACCATGTAATATATTATGGTACTATTGTTAGGTGTCTCCAGGTTTGTAATGATATTTCAATTAGGACTTATTATAATTTAATATTACCGGACAAACTTGACTATTAGACATGACTTGCAAATGTGTTGTCACAATGACAGATGACAGCGATTTTGGAGGGACGCTTAAGGGTGCGTTTACTTAGTTCTAATTGTAGCATATATCATAACAGTGATGTGACGAGAACTGTAAAAAAGGGGCGAGCACCTATTCTTTCTATATCATATACCACCCGCAGATCCAAAGTTTACGCTACAAAGCTTAAAATAGTGGGCAAATACCAATACTTTATATATTTACGGACCTATAATTTAAACTCAGGATCATAAAATCACATTAGCAAGCTTATGCCACCCAAGGATTCCAGGCAATCAGCAAGCCTTCACCATTAATTAAACAAGCAATAAATTAACATAGTAACACGCAAGTAACTTCAAATAGTAGGTACACGGCGTGAGTTTGAATTTGTGTAGCAGCCTGTTGGATCCCTGTAGGCTAACTCTGCTCAATAATTGAGAGTAAATATCTTGGTAATTTATAATAGAGTGCACGCATGTGTTAGGGAAATAGAAAGTCTACTTCGACATGGCAAACATGTATGGTTCAGTAAACATCCTTTATTGCAGCAATTTTTATTTTAAATCATATTTTGTGTGCCAAGAGAAGGTAAAAATCGAATTAAAACCCTATACCAACCCGCCTGACCAGCGTGGTATAGTAGGGATAATTTTCCTCCCATTGTGGAGGGGGCTCCAGCTCATACGTTTCCAGCGATCATTCCTCCCACGTATGTACGTGCAGTCTCTGGAATGAACTACCTGCTGCTGTGTTTCCAGAGTGCTATGACATGTCCTTCTTTAAACGAGGTGTAAGAAGAGTATTTTCTTCACGGTAGGCAACGACCTGGCTGTGCCCCTGGTTTTACAAAGGTCCATGTGCGGCAGTATCACTTACCATCAGGTGAGCTGCCTGCTCGTTTGCCACCATCGGCAAAAAAAAATGTACATATCTTCTTTCATAACACATGTTTTAATAATAGTTTTATGACCAGCATAAATGTAACACGTATTTACATTTATGCTGGTTTATGGATTTATTTTGGTATTTATATTTAGGCTGGCTGCTGATTTCCTTTCTAGTGACTTGAAGAATAATATCTAGATCCCGCTATCTATGCATTTCACTACTAGTAAACATATTTGATAATATTTCAGTGTCAAAGAAGCGAAGCTTAGTGCGCCTGTGACCATGAACGCTGTCAAGTTTTCGAAACGTCGACAGTCAAAAATCAAATACAAACGCGATCAAATCCGTAAAATAGTTATATTTACAAAATAGAGGTGAAATTTTCTCAGTTAAATGAATACATTGGCAGTTCCCGTGGTTGATTATTAGAAATTACCTTCAGAATATTTTTTATAAGATGTATGTCTTTTGTCATCCACTGTTACGTTTGCCAGTCACACGCTAAAGCTACTCGTAAATTCAAGACGCAATAAGTTTATAATAATAAGCTTAATATAGTGAATACAAAACCTTATCTTGAAAGATACACAATAAAATGTAACAATGCGTGCAAGATCTTCAAATGTAAGCATTTGGAGGAAGATTGCAAATCATCGTAAAAATGGTACCAACCCAGTGGTAAAATTGTACAGATTATATTGCGGTTTTCCTTGAATTTTACTAGAGATTTAAGTATGCTTTTAAGGTACACGGTATTCTATTAAAAATACCATTAAGTCTCATAAGAGATTGACTATTGGCTATCATAACTATCTGACATTAAATTAATTGTTATTTAACATATACATATATTCATAATATGCAAGACGAGTTTCATCGTAGTTAGTTGAAATTGAACTTTTTCATATAATGAAAACTAGTGGAGATAAGCAATACAGTATTGGGTAGAGTGGGAGTAGAGTTTCGCTTGCCTTTGGATATCTGAAAAGAGTGATATGCTCTTCTCGCATTGATATTATTATATAAATTCTAGCTGACTCAACAGACATTATTTTGTTCAAATAAAATAAAAGGAATTTTCCTTGAAATCGACAGCAGCGCTACGTACCGGGTGCAATTGTAAATCTAAACCATTCTCGAATCCCCTTGAACATACACAAAAATTACGTCAACATCGGTCCAGCCGTTTAGGAGGAGTTCTTTGACATGCACACGTAAACAAGAAATACATATATGAAGAAAATGAATTATCATTAAATCTATGGTTCTAAAACATGATTGATACATAATTAAATTGTTTCCACGTTATAAGAAAATTCTATAATGATTTCTGATGTTTACGCGAACGTGTAATGTTCGTAACGTTGTAAATAAAACTATAGATTTTATCCGCATTTGTATTTGATTTTTGATTGCCCCATTGGATCGGATCGACCAAAGGGAAAGGTACCGTTTTAATAAGACAAAGTAAGCCGCCTTTTAAAAATTAATATTAATTGGACATTATGTCCCTTGAGTTTTCGTGCGGAATCTTTATCAGTGTAGCCGCGATCCAATCCGGTGGTAGTATACTAGATTTATTGGGTTTCTAAATTATTACATTTGTATAATAATTATTACAAATTTTATGTTTGATAATTACTAACTTTATTTTTTTTTTCATTTAGAATATTTTTTTTCCTTTTTGCTAGTAAAGCAATAATTTCGTACCAAAATGTGGGTCAAAATTGAATAATTAATTTCTGTAGCGGGTAAGATAATTATAAATCTGTAATAACGATGACTTGTTGGACGTCAGATGTAGTAGTGAGAAGTAGTCCGCCCGTGACCAGTTTCACTTGTGTTATCTGTGTTTATGCCACACCTTGTCCAATTTTTTTTTATAACGGAAATACTCCGTTTGGCTAAACCCCACAATATGAAATCATATCTATAGATTGACGAAATAAAATCTTATACTAACATGTCTGACCAGCATGGTATAATAGGTCGATTTCTCTTCCATTGATGATGATGATGATACAGATTGGCGAGCTATCTATTGATTGATTGATTCAAAGGGAAATCTGTATTAACTATTTAATATCAGGTGGAATGGTTTTTCGTCTGTTAACAACAAAATATTAGTTCATATTTAGATGCTTTTGTTCCGTCTCTTCTTCAACATTCTTGTATTTAAATCGGAGTTCTGTATCAATATGGGACAGTGACCTTGTATCACCTCGTTAGGGTGATCAGGGCAATATTTGTACTAGGTTTGCCACTGAAGTCAAGAAAAGGTCAATGAAGATAGCGAGGCGATTTGGTTGGTTATGGGGCCACCAACCCCTTCCGTTAAGCGGACGCATTGGACCTGGTGTGTTCAGACCAGTTTTAACTCATAAATCGGTGATAGGTAGTTTTGATAGTCACTATTGTAATAATTCATTATTAATCCCTCTTTTTGGGGGTTTACGGTCCGCGCACTCCTCGCACCATTCCGTCCGGCGCAACATAGGGGCGTAAGCACGCACACCCGTAACCACCCCGCGACACGTCGCCTTCGTCGTTTGGACCGACCACCGGATCAGGGTGACTTGACGTCAGTGGTCGACCCGACGGAATACCCTCTCCCTTCGACGTCCCCTACTGGGACGTCGATCGCCGTCACGAGGCTAACCTCCCCACGGGTGCCCGGACTAAACCCATGGTCTGGTCACCCGCAGCTTCTGCTAGGGCGGCATCAGGCGCAAATATTAACCCCTTTTTTTTTTTTTTTTTTTTTGGGGTGGGTCGCGGTCGGCGCGCCTCCGCACCACTCCGTCCGGGGCGACAGAGGGGCTTAAGCACGCAACTCCCGCAACCCACCCGAAAACCACCTCGCCTTCGTCATTGGGCCGACCACCGGAGCAGGTTTACTTGTCGTCAGTGGTCGGCCCGACGGAATACCCCCTACGCGGGGTACCCTCCCGTCGACCGACGTCCCCCCCTCGGGGAGGACGTCGGTCTTTCCTCACGCGGTCGGCCTCTCGGCGGGTGACGGACTAATCCCCGGTCACGTCACCCGCGGCCTCGGCTAGGGCGGCATGAGGCGCAGATAGTTGCGCCTGCGTCGCCCCAGTCGCCGGCGGCGGATCTCCTCATCGAGGCTGCGCTCCACGCGCAGACGATCCGCCGCCTCCTTCTGCGAGATCACTGTCTCGCAGAAGGCAGCGACCGCGTCCCAGTTCCCGACGCTGTCGACCATCGCCCTAGCGATGGCCGGCAGCGTCAGGTCGGCACCGATGATTGCGACGAGTTCACGGCGCTGCATTGCCCAAGCCGCGCAGGCCTCGAGCGTGTGGCGCGCCGTGTCCTCGTCGCAATCGCAGTGGTGGCAGGACGGTGTACTCTCCCTCCTTACGACCCTGTGCAGGTATTTGGCGAAGCTCCCGTGCCCCGTCAACACCTGCACTAGTCGGAAGGAGAGCACTCCGTGCCGCCTTTCCAACCACTGCATCAGCACCGGCCGGAAGGCCTCCACGGTTCGCACCCCGAACCGAGGCCTCTCCAGCCGGACTGCCCAACGGGCAATCGGTGCGCCGTACAGGGCCATCGACCGGATGACCCCCGTGTACAGCCGTCGACACGTAGCGCTCGGTCCGCCCACGTTCGGCATAAGCCACGATAGGGCGGACGCCGCGCCGACGAGCCGCGGAGCGAGCCTGCGGAAATGCTCCCGGAACCACCATTGCCCGTCGAGCACCAGGCCCAAGTACCTCATATGGGCCCGGATGCTGATGTCAACCGATCGGACGGTGATCGAGACACCGATGGGAGGGCTCATAAGGCGCCCATGGAACAAGAGGGCCTCCGTCTTGTCCAGGGCGACCCTCAACCCCAGCGCCTCGATCCGCCTGACGACCTCTTCGGTGCCATAGGTCGCCAGGCTTACCGCCTCTTCTAGCGTCCCACCGCGGGCTGTGACGAGCGTGTCGTCGGCGTAACAAATCACGCCCAGCCCGGGCGGGAGGCTCCCCCGCAACGCCCAGTCGTAGCCGATGTTCCACAGGGTGGGTCCGAGGACCGACCCCTGTGGGACACCGCACGTCATGGGCAAATATTAACCCCTGACACAAAAAGAGGGTTGTTATAAGTTTGACGTCGATGTCTGTTTGTGTATGTGTGTCTGTTTGTGGCATCGTAGCTCTCAAACAGATGGACCGATTTCGATGCAGTTTTTTTCATTTGAAAACTAGTTTCCTAGTGGTGGTTCTTAGTTATGTTTAGTTAGTATCAGTCCAGTATTGTAAGAGTATCAGCTCGTGCAAAAATATAAAAAGCCGATAGATTTTCATTATATGAAATAAATAACATCAATTTAATTATTAATTAGCACGAAAGACCAATCACTTGTAATGCCATAAATTTAAGTAAGCTTATTTAAATTTGATTTACATTAATATTTATTAATAAATAAACTTTGAAAATTTTATCGATAACTGAACAATTTCATAAATAAATCAATATCTTGTAAATTGTTGTGGGCTTAAGATATTGCAGACATGCTGATTTTGCAAAGTTACATAAATAAGAAGATTATGGTACCTATTCAATATATACGAGTAAATGTTATTTTCATTTATTTTTACATCAAACTACCTGACACAACAGACGCTTTACTAAATAAACTGCACAGATGGCGTAGTGGTTAAGTAACTGACCTACCGTGCCAGTGTCAGGGGTTCGAATCCCATGCAGGACAACACTTTGTGCGATCCACAACTTGTTGTTCTGAGTCTGTAATTTGTG
Source organism: Lymantria dispar (assembly GCA_032191425.1). NCBI lineage: Eukaryota > Metazoa > Arthropoda > Insecta > Lepidoptera > Erebidae > Lymantria > Lymantria dispar. Next base: position 15,995,579 of record CM063465.1, on the reverse strand, counting down.
TCCGTTAAATTATACGTTTGTAAACTCCGTCACAACACAAGGATTATAGCCTTAGTGAAGAGTGTTGTCTTTAAAAAAAAAAAAAAAAAACAGGAATATTTAAAAGAATGAAATAAATAAATCTGTGTAATTATAAACAGCGCCATCTACCGAGCCCTACTACATTATTTTAGTGGTCTAAAACCATCTTCGGATTATTGTCTTTCTTATAAAACCGGTTTGGGTTACATCAGTTGGATGGTTTCAAAGTTTATCACTACATAGTATAAAACAAAGCCACTTCCCGCTATCTGTCTGTATGTATGCTTAGATCTTTAGACTTCGCAACAGATTTTGATGCGGTTTTGTAATATATAGAGTAATTCAAGAGGAAAGTTTCTATGTATAATACATGCATAATATAGTAGAAAATTATTTTGTCTGCCTGTCTGTCTCTAAAACCGAAGCGAAGCGAGGCCGGGTTGCTAGTAACCGATGCTAGTAAGCGCTATGACATGTTCTTCTTTAAACGAGGTTTAAGAAGAGCATTTACTTCACGGTAGGCAGCGGCCTGGCTGTGCCCCTGGTATTGCAAAGGTCCATGTGCGGCAGTATCACTTACCGTCAGGTGTGCTGCCTGCTCGTTTGCCACCATCGTCAATAAAAAAAAAAATATATATATATATATATATAAACATTTTGTCTCCTTTATATTTGATTGAATTGGGTTTACTGGACCCGATTACTCACCTGACAACACTTTGATAGTCCTATTATATCAAAACATCTGCCGAATTATTTATATCATTATATTTTTGTAACAATCACGTATGTTAAAGTAACGAGGTCCTTGAATGTTGGACTTGTAAGGACACTTAAAGTTGCATAGCGTGCTATAGAGAAGGAATTGCTCGGAATTTCTGAAAGAGAATTCAAATTCAAATCATTTATTATGTATAAACCCCGCGGGGGCACTTACATATTGTCATTTTTTTACATTTTTTCTTAAAGTTATAATTACCGCCGGATCGGAACGCGACCGCACTGAGAAGATCCGGCAAGAAACTCAGCGGGATTGTCTATTTTTTATTTATTTTTCTAATTTCTTTTAAATAAAATTACATCTTGCAACATGCTTATTAATAGTTCCAGTGTAATGCCATTCGAAATATTATATAATATAGTTCACACATCACAAATATAATAATAATCACAAATGTAATGAGAAAACTATGGTTGGACCAGATCCCGCAAGCGGCACCCGATCACGAGTTAACTACTAGAGCAGCCATCACTCCCCTCAACCATAATGGAGGGAAGGGAGTGACCCGCTCCTCATAGCTACCGCTAGAAGACCCTTCAGTGAGCATGACCAAAACCATTTGCCATAAACATAAAACACAGATCCAAAACGAAATAATCGTTTGGCAAAACACGCTACACTTTACAATTATAGTAGCAACAATAAAAAAATAATAATAATAAACCTGTGCGTAATTTCTATCATTGTAATAATGAGGAAATTCCTGTATGAGGAGCTGCTCATTGCCAGTCCGAGTTATCATCAAGATAATCTGAGATTTTATAATAACCTTTTAGATAAAATCTACTCTTGATTGCTTTTTGAACTTATTAAATGGCATATCTCAGATATTATTCGGTAATTTGTTGTAAAAACGGTATTTCGGAATAAGATAATTCATTTAAGACTAAATATCATCTCGGCTCTACGTCCCACTACTGGACACGAGCCTCTTCCATAATGGAATGAACATTAACATACAACAACGCCGGTCAGATGGGTTAGCATAGGATTTTTGTTCCTGTTTTCTTTCTCTTGTACAAATATCACATGCATTATATCCTTTAGTCGTTCTTTACTACATCCACGGGCAAGAAATGGGGTGATAATTTGTATTCTTAGCCCGTATAACATCTGTGTAAAAGAAGATAAACTAGAAATAAAACCCTATATCAACCTGTCTGACCAGCATCGTATAATAAGGCCAATGTCTCTCCTATTATGGAGGAGGCTCGAGCCAAGTAGTGGGACAAATATGAGCTGAAATAATGATGATGAATTCTTTCCCTTTTAATATCCAGTTCAATTATATATGTTGCCGGAGATTAAGCGACACTGTCTATTGTTAGCGTCAAGAACTGAGATATAGTTAGTGCCTTCTATGAAGCGGAGGAATGAGATCGAAGAAGACAATTCTCAATGTTGTAGTTACAATACATATTTGGACCATTGCATTTTTTGTCATTTTATAACCGCTCGAATCAGATGCAGGGCCACTTTTTTCAGATTGTGACATGTTAGATAGCCAGAATCCCAATTCAGACGGAAAATACTTTCGTCCCACGAGCCCACTCAATATAGGGAGAGATTTGATCAAATAGCTCACCACAGCCTTTGGGAGTGCATTCTTTGGCGTAACGAGACCTCACGATAAATACTCTGCAAGTCACGTCGGACATACGGACCTTGTAGCGACTCAAAAAAATTGTCGTGCATTTATGTATTTTTGCCATATTTACTAGAGGAAGTTACATGGCAATAATCCTAAAAGCTCACATATAAGCTCTGCTAAATCCGTGATGTTGTACTGCTGCGCTTCACGTAGTTGTACATACTCTTATATTTTATCCTATTATTCATGTTTCCCTCTTTGCATTGGAGGCAAGTGGAACCTTTCGATCTCCTCCTTGCGGGGCACAAGATAATTAAAAGCGTTTCTCGGGACTGCTTGAAGCTTAAATCTTTGTGTCATACAGGGACTATTTTGAATCGTGGCTTACAGAAGTTATAGTGATGGGAAATGTGTGTTGGGCTTTGTCACAATAAAAAAAATACGCTTGGGTAAGAGAGAGTTGGAGGCGGAGATACTCGCCGACATTTATCGGCGGGTGTCGAAGACGTGCGCCCGCGGCGGCATGGTCTCCATCAAAGAGATCACCGCCTGGCGGGTCAATGCCCGCCGAGAAGTCATTGCCCGTTGGGCAATAACTTGTCGTTGCCCTGATATACAGGGAGAAGGACTCAGGGACAAGGATGAGAGAAGTTAAATAACTTGTAGAGATTCAAGAAGCATGTGCATGCCAACGCAACGAGCACGGTGTGTACATGCATCTCGATGATTCGGCTTATATGACCACGATGTCGAAAAGGCCATAGGTGGTTGGAGGGATTTGCCCGTTGGGCAGTCCGGCTGACGAGTCCTCGGTACGGTGTCAGGACCGTCGAGGCCCTCCGGCTGGTACTGATGGAGTGGTTGGAGCGGACGCACGGAGTGCTTTCCTTCCGACTGGTGCAGGTGCTGACGGGGCACGGTTGCTTCGGGAAGTACTTGCACAAGATTGTCAGGAGGGAGAGCACACCGTCCTGCCACCATCGCCGTGAACTCGTCGCAATTATCGGTGCCGACCTGGAGCTGCCGACCATCGCCAGGGAGATGCTCGTCAGCGTCAGGAACTGGGACGCGGTCGCCCCCATCTGTGAGGCCGTAATCTCACGGAAGGAGGCGGCGGATCGTGTGCGAGTAGAGCTCCTATTCGACGACACGTTCCGCCGCCGACGACTCGGGCGGCGCAGGCGCGAGTATCTGCGCCTAATGTCGCCCTAGGTGAGGCCGTGGGTGATCGGACCGGGGAATTGTCCGTCACCCGCGGAGAGGCTGACCGCGCGACGGCGGCCGACGTCCCAGGACGTCGAGAGGTGAGATTACCCGAAAGGGTATTCCGTCAGGCCGACCACTGACGACAAGTCACATCTGCTCTGGTGACGTGGGTACGGGTGGGTTATGGTCCCGTGCACCGTCCTTTCATCGCCCCGGACGGACTGGACCGCGCGTGCGCTTACCATAGCCCATCCATAAAAAAAAAATGGATAAGAGAGAGTGGTGGTGAAACGTATTCTTTCACCGTCACCAAGATATTTCGCGGACAAATTTATTTTCATCATCATTATCATCGCAGCCCACATACGTCCCACTGTTGAGCTCGGGCCTCCTCCATGCTGATCAGACATGTTGGTATAGGATTTCATTTCGAGTTTTGCTTCTCTTGCACAGATGTTATGTGGATAGTGGTCTTTTATGACATCCAGAGGCAAGATAGGGAGTGGTGAATTATATTCTTACTCTGTCACCACTCTGAAATTTATTTATTTTACCGCTCTCAAAATAAATATCATAATTAAACAGTTTCCCCGAAAACATTTGGTGCGAAAAGTTTTACCAACGTATAATTTGTGGCCCAATTACGGACAGTTAAGTTGGAAATCAGTTTTACAGGACAGTTTGTGTATGAAATTTGTGAGTTATTTTAAAATTATTTTCACTCTGCTTGCTACTTACATAACTCTTATAATGATATTTAACTTTTAACTATTAACAAGTAATTTTCAAAATCGCAATGGCAAAAGAGGTGGATAACCGTCATCATCACAGCTCATATACGCCCCACTGTTGGGCTCGAGCCTCCTCAACAATGGGAGGGAAATTGACCTATTATACTACGCCGATCAGACGTGTTGGAATATGGTTTTATTTCGAGTTTTACTTCTCTTGCATAGGTACTATATATATGCATATTAAATCCCTCAGTCGTCTTTTACGACACCCACGGGCAAGAGAGGGGGTGGTGAATTATATTCTTACTCCGTCACAACACGGATAATCAACATAATATATATTTATCAACAGAAAACTCATGGCTATAGATGCAATGTTTTTGCTTAATGATGGAACAGAAACTCATGACTACTACTACTGGTCGTACTGGTACGTCATTGGGCTGACCACCGGTACCGATTTCCTCGTCATCCGTGGTCTGCTTGGCGGGATACCCTTTCGGGTCCATCCCTATCTAACGCCTCTTAATTAAACTCCATACTAATGTTTAATTAGCATAGTATAGTAGATTCATTTCCCATCTATTGTGCTGAAGGTATTGTGATTCGTACCCAACAGTGTGATGTGTTTTAAGCGGAAATGATGATCAATGATTATGATAGATGTGTGGTGATGTAGTAAGAATACAATTCACCTATCTTGCCCGTGGATGTCGTAATAGACGACTAAGAGATATAATATGCATATAACATATGTGCAAGAGAAGGAAAACTCGATATGAAACTCTATACCAACATGTTTGACCAGCATGGTATAGTAGGTCAAATTCCCTCACATTGTGGAGGAGGGCCGAGCCCAATAGTGGGACGTATGTGGGCTGCGATGATGATCATAATAGATGGAGTACCAAACACAATGCAACATGAACTGCAAAATATGACATATAATATTTTACGCAACGCAGTTGCATATATCAATTGGCTAGCGTTTTAGTTCTAAGCAATCTTTTCAATAATGCTGAAATACACGGCGTAGCATTCCATTCACTAGCTTATATTACATATTCTCGGAATAATATACATTTTTGTAAAAACGCTAATTAAAACTATACTCAGTGTTACTTAATCTCTCACAAAATCAATAAAACGTGAGGGTATCTTTAACTTTAACTTTAACCCTAACTTAAACTTTAATTTTAAATTTTGACTCTTTAGACTATAAAATAAATCCTAACATTTGTAATTCTTCTATCCGTGTGTATGACTGAACTCTTCCTAAACGAATCCGATTTTGATGTATTTTTGGGTGCATATTTTTCATTCATACCCCTGAACACAAGGATTATTTCCTCAGTGCAAATCCATCCATTGATGGGCACTATGGTACGTTATGGGGCCGCACGCCACTTATCCGTCGCCCCGGGCAGATTTGAGTCCGGACTATATTCTTAAAAAAAGTATTTTTTTAAATTTCGTGCTGAAAAAGATTAACCACATATGGGACTTCAACCAATATCAATTGGAATCCCATTTAAAAGGGATAGTACCGCAATTATCACACTCGGCTGTTGGGTTTACAATCGCAGTAAATATTAGAGATTTCTCAAGAAAATTGCTGCCACTATTCTTTTGTGGTTCCGTTTGCTAGTTTTAACGATATATGAAATTAAGGGAGTGGTTATATATTGTATTATTAACCATAAAATAAACGATTGAATTTACGTATTTTCTTTTTTAAATCCTCTTTAATGTCCCAATATAAATACAATTTACGTGGTAGGACTATTCTGTCAACAGCCGTGGGTTGGTCCGTCCGAGGCAGACTCTAGCAGAAAATCGACGTCTAAGTAGTAGTTACTGCATTGCGCTCGGTGAGCGAGAGAGCTGTACGTCCAACTTTCTAAGGGTGTTGACGTATGATATGTTTTGGTGATGCTTCTAGTATCACAGAACTTCATTGCACGTATTCACACTCCCTTCACTTTCATTACGGTAGACAGTGGTCTAGCAAAGATTCGTGAGCGTATCACTTACCATCAGGCGTGTTGTTTGCTCTTTTACCACCAAAAGCAATTAGAAAAACAAGATAAAGTGACGATGTGGGCCATTTAAAATGTTAACTTAGCAATAACTCCAACTGCCAGATAAACACTATTAACACACCTTTTATAACATTGTAAATATCTAAAACAAAAAAATTTATTCACAGTTACACTTGTATAATATAATAAATGCAAACCAAAATGTATGTAAACTAATTTATCGTACCGAGTACTTCAAAACAAGCATTTGAATAATTCATTGTTATAAATAACACGGTGGTTTATTTGCAAATAAAATTAGGTCTCCCGTTCTCATGAATATGTACTCAGATCTAAATGAGACTAAGAACAAAATATTTATTTTTTAAACAGTATATTTTCTTTATCCTTTAATCCAGTAACATAAACATATCAATCCTGTGTGCCTACTCTTGAATCTCGATTCCAATCCTAAATCCAATCGCAGCTCGAATTTGAACAATATTTGGTACTCTTGAAAACGACACTAGCGCCCGATTGGAATCAAATTAGGCGGAACGTTTCTAAACTAAATGAATTCGACTCTCGTCGATTAAGTCAAATATTTGCTACTCCCGACGTGATTTTGACGTAGTTTAAAATCGCTAATGTTGCAAAATTTCAAGAAAGCGTCTTTGTGGTGATCTAGTTCGAAAACGATATTAATTTAAAGTAAGAAAACATGGCACATTTGGTGAAAATAACAACGGCGAACACGAAAAATTCATTCTCGATTTTGTTTAAGAGTACCAAATATAAGTTTGGTGAGATTGGAATTGAATCGGATTTGAAATTAGAATTGATTTCAAGGGTAGGCCCACAGATTTCAAGATTTCGGGTTGGCCAAAAATCAAATCTTGTACTCGTACATTAGATTTGTGTGTGTTCGTGTGTGCGTGCGTGCGTGCATGCGTGTGTATATACATATGTGCTGTGTAGTCTCACTAAAACTTAAAAACGGCTGAACCAGTTTGAACGATTCTTAATTTTAAATGTTCTCTAATATAATTCATTGATCTCAATAAATAAGAGTTTAAAGGCTTGAAATGATAATGGCCAAGCCAACCAACCGAGACCGTCTCGGTTTCGGCAGGAGCACTAGCCTTCCCTCCTTCCAGCAGCCAGGGAACCGTCCGGACGCTAAACACGCGTCGAACAGCTCCCTGAGGCGGGGACCCAGGTGTTCGAGGACCAGGGTCATCACACGGTTGGGAACACCGTCGGGCCCGGGGGCGGTGGATTTGCCGCGCATGCGCGCCACCGCCACCTCCATCTCCGGTTCCGTGGTGGCGGAACACTGTAATCGTCGGCCTCCCGGTCAGTGTCTGGCGGAGCCTTGACCGGAAAAAAAGACCCTATACCAACCAGTCTCACCAATGTAGTAAGAACATCATAGTAAAGTCAATTTCTCTCCTATTGCGGAGGAGGCTCGAGCCCTATAGTCGGACGTATATGAGCTGAAATGAATGAATTAAGTTACACTAAAAAATAATATAAATTGGTAGAATTTGCAGTGTAATACACTGAAAATTCTATCAATTTATATTATTTTAATTTAATAATAAAATAAATAATAATTTAATTCGCCATTTAAATACCGATCTTTATATAGTTAGTGCACTCCTTCTTTCATATTAAGAATATCTTGTTTTAAAAATGTACTGCTTTCTAAACAGAAAAGGGGTAATTTTGATAACGTCATGATTTTTAATACGTTTTGATTACCTAAATACGTCCACCGCGGCCGCTGCTGCTAACCGCTACTGAGGGTACGTGGCGTGCAAAATGCACCGCTCACCGACGCCGCTCGGCACGCGGCGCCGCGCGCCGCTAAGACCAAAGTCGTGGCCAAGCCGTAACACCTCGCAGCTCGGTGTCGCACGTCACGCGCTCGCGTCCCGCATCCCTTTCTTCTTTTGTGATGCGCCCGAGTCGCGCAACCTTGGTCTATGTGTTAATAGGTCAGTTAGCATGCTACCATAGCTACGATCAATGCCGTTAACCACATGTTACAGTTATGCAAAAATGATATTTTAAGGAAACGTCCGGGATTGCAAATGACAAGAATTTATGTTTTTATTTTATTGAATAAATGCTATAGTATTGTTCTATATCATTTACTGAGTATGTACGTTTCGGGAAAACAGCCAATTAGATTCCAGGGTGTACATAATCTATTCAAAGAAAAGAAAAGTCTAAACAAAAATACCTTGCCCCAACCCGTCTGACTAGAGTACTATAGTAGGTCAATTTCCCTCCCATTGCGAGGAAGATTTGAGGCCAGTAATTGGGACGTACATGAGTTGCGATGAAAAATATACACCATAATTATCACGTTTGGCAAACAGGTTAGCGATTAAATTTTGTACCACAGGTTTCCCAAGAACGTGCTGCTACCCGTTCTTCTAATGATAACTCAGTTGATTTTTACAACTACTGTCGCTATGTCATAATAATTAATACAAATTTAATGCTTAATAATTACTAACTCTAAACAATATATTTTTTTTCATATAGAATAATTTTCTTTCTATACTGGCAATACATAATATGTATGCACATATTATGTACCAAAATGTGGGTCAAAATTTAATAACTGATTTTCTGTATCGGGTAAATAATTACAAATCTCTGTAATAACGATGACTTGTTGGACGTGTGACATGTTAGTTCGCTCGTGACCATAAACGCTGCAAAGTATTCGAAACGTCAGGCAATCGTAAATCAAATACAAACGCGATAAAATCCGTAGTTTTATTTACAATGTATAGTGCTCGCGTAAGCATCAGAGATCTTTATTTACAACTACTATGAAATTTCATATTTTACTTGACATCAAACTACCATTGAATCGAAACGCGACCGCAACTAAGAAGATTCAGCGAGAAACTGAAAAAAATTGTTTTATTTACTGATCTCTTTTATATAAAATTTAGTATTTATTAGTTCGTGTGATCTTCAAACCATGATATAATCATCATCATCTCAGCTCATATACTGTGCTACTGGGGCCGGATCTCCTCCACGATACGAAAGATATTGCCCTATAATACCACTATGATTGTCTAACCATACGACCAAACAACCTGTTTGGGTTGGTATAGCGTTTTATTTCGAGTTTTCGGTTGTTATTTTCATTATTGCAAACGGTGGCAAATGAGCAAACAGTACACCTGGTGGTAAGTGCAGCTGCCGCTCATGCACTTTAGTAAGGCCGCTGCCTACCGCTAGGATAGTAAAGGGAGTATGAATGCGTGCCATGTTTTTTGATACTAAAAGCATAACTAAAACCCACCACACACAAACACCCTCAGAAACTTAGGCTGCCGGCGCTCTCGTTTACCGAACGAAGCGCAGTAACAAATTGCTACAACTCGGACGTCGATTTTCTGCAAGAGTGTGTTACTACCCCGGACGCACCGGCTCGCGGCTGTAGACAAACAATTGTCAACAATATGATATCACTATAAATATATAATTTATTATTATAACGTATTATATCCTTAGTTGTCATAGTGACACCAAAGCACGAAATTACCTAATTTCGTACCACCTGGTAAACTGTATTCTTTTTCCATGACTTAACGGAAAATAACGATGTAATACAATTCTCAATATATTGAAATACCTAAGGGCTGCTAGGAGAAACCCACAAACTTGCACCCGATCATGATTTAAGTTCTTAGAGCGTTGTGTTCTTAACCTGTTAATAGATCGGACATTACTCATTATTGCATACTGTTTGATAAAAAATATAAGAAGGGAGAATTTTATGTTTATTTAGTGTGTCATTTAAAAAAGTAACAAAAGTCGCTCTGAATTAATCTCATTAAATCAGTTAAAGGTGAAAAGGATGGTATAAGGCGTCACTTAAACGTTTGGTGAAATTCTTCATTAATTTTCGTAGTCCTTATTTCGTTCTTCTTAATCCTGATGAACGGGAAGGTGATAAATACGGAAGTATTAAGAAACAATATGAAATAAATATTTAAATCTGTTGTAAATCCTATTTTTATATATTTTTTTATGTTTTTGTTTGATGATGGAGTAAGAATATGATTCATCGGGTGATGAAAAAAGGGGATCCTCTGTTTGCCGTGATAATTGTCTGAAATAACATAAGGATATAATATGCCAATCATCATCATGGCAGTCCACATACGTCCCACTGTTGGGCTCGGGCTTCCTCCATATTGGGAGGAAATTTGACCTACTATACCATGCTGGTCAGACATGTTGGTTTACGGTTTCATTTCGAGTTTTCCACCTGTTGCACAGATGTTATGTGCATATTATATCCCATAGCCGTCTTTTACGACATCCACGGGCAAGGTAGGGAGTGGTGAATTGTATTCTTACTCCGTCACCACACGGAAATGCCACACAGAAACGAATATGCCAATAACATCTATGTAAAAGACAAGGAAAACTCAACGTAAAATTCGATGTTATGACGTTTCTCTAGTGTGGTAAGGTACGTCATTTCCCTTCCCATAATGCAGAGAACCATGCTAATAGTAAAACATACATAGACTGAGTTAATGATGATGATGTCAATGACCATATCTTTGTTTTTGCTGTTCTTTTTATATTTACATCAACTACGGATATGGATTAATTGAATTAGCTTTCGCCATAACTAAAGCTGCTAACGCAAAACAATCCACAGGAATGCAAAGTTGTGTTTAGAATTTTATTAATATCACAATTTTTGTTTATTTTTTGATGACGGCGACATTTTTGGTTCATATTTGATTCTATATGCTCATATTCTATAATAAATTTACAACTCCTTTTAGATTAGATGAAATGTTATTAAATTTGAGAGTAATTATTGAAGCTTGAACTCAATAAACAAGCTGTAAGGGGTTTTCGTATCTTGTTTTACCTCGAAAATAAAATCTCACTCCAGGAAATGGCGGATGTAATTCATTTTATTTAAATTTTAATCAGATTAAGCAACCACTTTGAATCCACTAAGTCGCCTGTAACGAAAAATGCCCCCAGCTTGTTTGCGTAACTGCTCATTCATCTGTATTTTTTGTCAAAGGTGTTTTTGTCCTTTTAGATAGCCATCCATAATACTGCATTAATTTAAATGTTTGATTACAACATTTTTAATATTGCTTTTCCTTATAACGAAAAATGAGTAAGTGTTGTGATCTCACGTAAAACAACTTTTAATAACGTATATTTTTAAAGTATAAGTACTAGAATATTCCACAGTTTTTTTTGGGGGTGGGTTGCGGTCGTCGCGCTCCATGCATCACTCCGTCCGGGGCGACAGGGGGCGTAAGCACGCACACCCGTAACCCACCCACGCACCTTCGTCGTTGGTCGGCCCAACGGTGGTCGGCCACCGGAGCAGGGTGACTTGACGTCAGTGGTCGGCCCGACGGAATACCCCCTATTTGGGGTACCCTCCCATCGACCGATGTCTCCCCCTCGGGGAGGACGTCGGTCTTTCCTCCTGCGGTCGGCCTCTCAGCGGGTGACGTACCAATTCCGCGATCACGTCACCCGTGGCCTCGGCTAGGGCGGCATGAAGCGCAGGTACTCGCGTCTACGCCGCCCCCAATGTCGGTAAATATGATTGTCATAAGACTGAAGAGATGGTATTGGCAGATGATGATGTTCCCCATAAATGTGTGCGCTAACAATACCTATCAGTTATATCGACTCTTGCCGGCAGGTCAAGCTAAAGATGCTCATGACTTTCTACCTTTAACAGGTATATAATACAGACGTATTTGATACTGGGCAAAGCATCGTCCTCTCTTTCAAAACGTAATAGTACTAAACGTAACTACGTAAAGACACCTATGACTATAAAGAATAAATTGCCTGATGTTATACAACTGGATGAAAAAGGACATTATATAGTGAGGAACTTAACTCAAATTCGATGCCGTCAGTGTCATAAGAACACGAAATTCAAATGCAGCAAATGTAGGGTTGGTTTGCACCAACATTGCTCTCAAGTTTTTCATACAGTGAAATAATGTCCCATTTTTTCTCTCAATTACATTGATAATATACATTTTTTTAAATTCTAATTCTAATAATTCTAAATAGATACTAAATATAAGTTTATTTCATAATAGAAACATATTGAAGCAATTGTGTATATTATTTATCCCCATAGAAAACCTGTAGGCATATTCTTCCAGCGCCCCATTTAAGGTGTGGTCCTGAATTTCAGCCATACTTAAAACATTATTGTTATTTAGCAGCCACTTAATAAATATGTAATAAAAAATGAATTTTCTGTAAATTTAATACCTTAGGAAGATATGGGTGAAAATCGTTAAATTTCTTACAGTTTCACCAGCGTTTTTTTCATTCTTGTGGGATACCGGGATAAAACAGCCTACATATGTTACTTATTGATACTACAGATTTTGGTTGGTCAAAGAATTTAAAAAAAATAGGTGAAATTCCCGCGTTTTCACCCAAAAAGTGCTGTTTCTGTAGGAATATCAGAATAAAATTAAGCTACATATATTTCTTACTGTTATCGTGGCGAAATAATTTAAAAAATGAGACATATTCTTGCGAGTTCACTCGCGTCGTTTCTTTTTCAGTGGGAATACTGGGATAAAATATAGCCTATGTTACTCAGAAATAATGTAATTTTCTATAATGGAAAGAATTTTTTAAATCGCATGTCTTAGGCGTGAATGCGTAACAAACAAGCAAACTTAATTTCGCAATTATAATATTACTCTATGTATGACTTACAGGAACGAAAGCAGCAGTGAAAGAAGCAGCAGTATTACTTGATATCAGATGTGCTGTTTGCTTGTTTTTCACCATATGAAAAAAAAACAATATCTGAAAATGTATAACTATTTCTGGTTAAATTGCAAAATAGTTGCAGGAAATTTATGATTATAGTTTAAGACTAGCAACCCGCCCTCGCTTCGCTTCGGTTTCTGTCGCCTTATCCCCGTAGTTCCCGATCCCGTATTACCGGTATAAAATATAGCCTAGTTTACTCCCTGATATTATAGCTTTCCATTGGTGAAAGAATTTTTTAAATCGATCCAGTCTTTTTGAAGATTACCCGGAACAAACAGACAGACAAAAAAAATATGAAGTGATTTTTAGGCATATGTATAGTGCAAATAACCGTGTGAGCATGAAAAAGAGCTATTATTTTGACATTACAAACAGACACTCCAATTTTATTTATTGATATAGATTCACTCACAAAAGATCCAGTTGAAAAGTTCAGCGAAGTTTAACAACTTGGATTTAGCGACTTAAATTATTTCGGAACATGTAAACTAAACTTCCTCAATATTGGCAACAACACAATAAAAAAAGATAGAATTGGTAACCAGATTTTGGAACAGCCTCAATCAATTGCCATACAATCAGATGCTACTCGATTCTGTAACGTTGAACACTGTTCATTACTGGGAGCAATTGCTCGAAACGGATTCAAACTCGGTATCTATACAAACGTTTTTTTTAGGCATCATATTGAATGGGAGTATATCACAGAAAATTTGAAAGTGGCTTCAAGGACTGAAAAGTTGTTAAGTATGGTATCTTTATCTTATACTAGCTTTTGCCCGCGGCTTCGCCCGCGTAAAAATTTACTTGCATATTGAACTATTATCGCAAAGAATATTATCGACATAAAAAGTATTACATTTCTTAATTTAAGAAATACTCTATCTACGTGTCAATTTTCATCCAAATCTGCTCAACAGTTTAAGCGTGATTGAGTAACAAACATCCAAATATCTTCACAAACTTTCACATTTGAATATTACTTCCAGCCTTGTAGTTCAGATTGCCGTGCAAATACGATGGTATTGTGGCCTTTCCTTAGTCTCTGATAACGTACTTTTCCATTGGTGAAAAAAAAATTATATCAATCAAACACCCGCAGTTTCATTCACGTAGACCCCATTCCCATGCCAATACCGAGATAAAAAATGCCTATGTAACTTCCTGATATTATAAATTTACATGGGTAAAAAAAAAATATTTAAATTCCAGAAATATCAGAGATATAAATTGCCTATGTTACTCGCTGACAACATAGGTAGCTTTCCATTGGTGAAAGAATTTTAAAAATTGGTCAACATCCCCCGGTATAGTTGTCGTTCCTGGGCAAATACCGGGATGAAAATAGCCTTTATATGGTATTCACTGATAATATAGCTTTTCATTAGTGAATTAATTTTTTAAACCATTATATTCCCGTGATTTCACCGGCATTGTACCCGATCCCGTAGGAATATCGGGATAAAAATAGCTTAAATATGTTACTCGCTTAAAAATAGCTTTCCATTAGTGAAATAATTTTAAAATCGACTTAATTCATCCACACCGGGATAAAATATAGCCTGAGATAAAATAGTCTAAGTTATTCCTTATGTACGACTGGTAGACCTGATGGTAAAATTATAATCAATATCGGTCCAGCCATTTTGAAGATTACCTGTAACGAATAGACAGACAGACAAAAAAAATTGGACCGTATTGTGTGAGCATAAATAAAACCTATTATTTTGATAGACAAACAGACGCTTCAAATTTATTTATTTGTAGAGATAGAAAATTGTAATAATATTTTGATTGTAACTTACTGTCTGGTAGCTGCTAGAAATATTACCACGTTTTTATTGTTCGTGGGTGTCGCAAAATACTACTAAGACAAAGATTTACATCGACCTGGACCAATTGGTGATGCCGTCAGGCCAACAATGTCGGCCAGGTCATAAAATGTTGCTAGAACCTTTGCAATATATCTACGATGGCAGTAGTAGGTACCCTACCTACATATCGCGTCGATCCAAAGTAATTAGGATAAGAGCAAGATAATGATGATATATCATTGGCTGGGAGTCTTCGACTATATGCGTTTTATCCTTTTGGGGCAGCCCAAAATTGTTTCTTAGTGCGTGCTTACCCCAAATAACCGATCGGTATACAAAATTTCACATTCTTAGGCCCGGTATCTTTGGCTATACGCTTTCATCCTCTTAGGGGTTGAATTGCCAAAAATTCTTTGTTAGAGCTCGCTTATCCTTGCCAAAATTTTTTGACGTGACAACGTCTTATAAATTGGTTTGCCGGGTGACACTTCAAGAAACTGCGTTACGCTCCGCTCACGTTATGCGCTCACAATGAGAGCGAGTGAGAGGCACGCGTCCCTTCCACTCGGGCATGGTTAGCCCGCCTAAGAGCGAGAAAGACAGACATAAAAATTGTATATTTGTATATAAATACGTATACATACATACGTAAAGGTAAAAATAAAATTTTGTTAATATGAAATTCAGTGCGAGATTCTTTGTATAAATTAATGTTTTAAATATAATTCTTTGTATAAATAAATGTTTTAAATTGTTACTATTATTTCATCCTTCTTCCTACTATACGAATGAATATTCACATTAAAATTATTTTACCACTCAAAGTCGTTGTCACGTAAAACTTTCGCCCGTATACCGACTTTACAGGCAACCAATATTTTTTTCATAGTGCTTGGTAAGTGAGCACTAAGAAAATCTGGGGGTAATCCAAGAAAGCCAACCGTGTACTAAAATGATCCTTCCTAGGATCAGTGATTTCGGTTAAACGCTTTTCACCCCCTTAGGGCTAAAATTGCAAAAATCTCTCTTCCCCCAAGAAAGGCAACTTTATACAAAATTCCATGTTTCTAGGCCTAATAATTTCGGCTATATATTTTGCACCCCTTTAGGAGTTGATTTTAATAAAATAATTTCTTAGAGCTCACTTAAAACAAAGGAAAGAGAATTGCATAGAAAGTTTTACGTTCCTAGCTCCAAGAGTTTCGTCTATACGCTTTTCACTCACTTAAGGGGGTGATTTTCCAAAAATCCTTTGCTAGTGCTCGTGTACCCCAAGAAATAAGACGACGTAAAAAGAAAATACTTTCCCCTATTTCAACCCCTTATACCTATTTTTTCGCAATAAAAAGTAGCCTTATATACTTTCTCAAGCTTTAGTTCATCTCTGTACCAAATTTCATCAAAATCGGTTAAGTGGTTTCGACGTGAAAGACTATATGCTTTTCAATCCCCTTTTTTTTGGGGTGGACTGCGGTCGGCGCGTTCCTCGCACCACTCCGTCCGGGGCGACAGAGGGGCGTAAGCACGCAACATCCGCAACCCACCCGAACACCACGTCGCCTTCGTCATTGGACCGACCACCGGAGCAGGGTTACTTGTGCTTTTCAACCCCTTAAGGAGGTGAATTACCAAAAATCCTTTGCTAGTACTCGTGCACCCCAAGAAATACGATGGTGTAAAAAAAGTACGTTTCTAGGCCCAGTGGTTTCGGCTGTATGCTTTATGGTATTTTAGGGGTTGAATTTCATCCCTATGTAAGTGAAACTACCAAAATGCTAGAACGAATATTTATTTATTTATTATCAGGTGCCTTCATACAAAGATTCACGGTTCTATCATCGAAAATGACGAATTTCCATACAAAATATCATCCCCTATTTCAACCCCTTATACCCATTTTTCCCAATAAAAAGTAGCCTATATCCTTTCTCAAGCTTCAGTCCATCTCTGTATCAAATTTCATCAAAATCGGCTTAGACGTGAGAGGCTATATGCTTTTCACCCCCTTAAGGGGGTGAATTTCCAAAACTCCTTCGCTAGTGCTCGTGCACCCCAAGAAATACGATGGTGTAAAAAAAAATACGTTTCAATGCCCAGTGGTTTCGGCTGTATGCTTTTTGGTATTTTAGGGGTTGAATTTCATCCCCATGTAAATGGAATTTCCAAAACGCTTGAGCGAATAATTATTTATTTATTATTAGGTGCCTCAATACAAAGATTCGTGGTTCGATCATCGAAAATGACGAATTTCCATACAAAATGTCATCCCCTATTTCAACCCCTTATACACATTTTTTTGCGATAAAAAGTACCCTATATCCTTTCTCAAGCTTTAGTCCATCTTTGTACCAAATTTCATCAAAATCGGTTTCGACGTGAAAGGCTATATGCTTTTCAACCCCTTAAAGGGGTGAATTTCCAAAAATCCTTTGCTAGTACTCGTGCACCCCAAGAAATACGATGGTGTAAAAAAAATACGTTTCTAGGTCCAGTGGTTTCGGCTGTATGCTTTTGGTATTTTAGGGGTTGAATTTCATCCCCATGTAAGTAAAACTACCAAAACGCTAGAACGAATATTTATTTATTTATTATCAGGTGCCTCAATACAAAGATTCGCAGTTCTATCATCAAAAATGACGAATTTTCATACAAAATATCATCCCCTATTTCAACCCCTTATACCCATTTTTTCGCGATAAAAAGTAGCCTATGTCCTTTCTCAAGCTTTAGTCCATCTCTGTACCAAATTTCATCAAAATCGGTTTAGACGTGAAAGACTATATGTTTATTACCCCCTTAAAGGGGTGAATTTTCAAAAATCCTTTGTTAGTGCTCGTGCACCCCAAGCAATACGATGGTGTAAAAAAAAAATACGTTTCTAGGCATAGTGGTTTCGGCTGTATGCTTTTTGGTATTTTAGGGGTTGAATTTCCTCCCCATGTAAATGAAATTTCCAAAACGCTTGAACGAATATTTATTTATTTATTGTCAGGTGCCTTAATACAAAGATTCGTGGTTCTATCATCGAAAATGACGAATTTCCATACAAAATGTCATCCCCTATTTCAACTCCTTATACCCATTTTTTCGCGATAAAAAGTAGCCCATGTCCTTTCTCAAGCTTTAGTCCATCTCTGTACCAAATTTCATCAAAATCGGTTTCGACGTGAAAGGCTATTTGCTTTTCAACCCCTTAAAGGGGTGAATTTCCAAAAATCCTTTGCTAGTACTCGTGCACCCCAAGAAATACGATGGTGTAAAAAAAATACGTTTCTAGGCCCAGTGGTTTCGGCTGTATGCTTTTGGTATTTTAGGGGTTGAATTTCATCCCCATGTAAGTGAAATTTCCAAAACGTGGCTGTGTGGTAGCGGCTTCGAATACTACCAACCCTTGCTTTGCTCGTGGGTGTCGTAAAAGACGACTAAGAGCCCTAGATTGACCCGGACCAACTCCATCTGGTACTATTTGGGTCAACGATTACATTCCCAAGGAGGGTTGACGTCAGGCAGGCGGCCGGTCATAAAAGTCATTGCCGAAACTTTTTGCAATATGTCAAAACAGATGACATATTGCGTCGACCCCAAGTAATTGGGATAAGAGCAAGAGGATGATGATGATGATGTAAGTGAAACTACCAAAACGCTAGAACGAATATTTATTTATTTATTATCAGGTGCCTTAATACAAAGATTCACGGTTCTATCATCAAAAATGACGAATTTCCATACAAAATATCATCCCCTATTTCAACCCCTTATACCCATTTTTTCGCGATAAAAAGTATCCTATGTCCTTTCTCAAGCTTTAGTCCATCTCTGTACCAAATTTCATCAAAATCGGTTTAGACGTGAAAGACTATATGTTTTTCACCCCCTTAAGGGGGTGAATTTCCAAAAATCCTTTGCTAGTGCTCGTGTACCCCAAGAAATACGATGGTGTAAAAAAAAAATACGTTTCTAGGCCCAGTGGTTTCAGCTGTATGCTTTTTGATATTTTAGGGGTTGAATTTCATCCCCATGTAAATGAAATTTCCAAAACGCTTGAACGAATATTTATTTATTTATTGTCAGGTGCCTTAATACAAAGATTCGTGGTTCTATCATCGAAAATGACGAATTTCCATACAAAATGTCACCCCTTATTTCAACCCCTTATACCCATTTTTTCGCGATAAAAAGTAGCCTATGTCCTTTCTCAAGCTTTAGTCCATCTCTGTACCAAATTTCATCAAAATCGGTTTAGACGTGAAAGACTATATGTTTTTCACCCCCTTAAGGGGGTGAATTTCCAAAAATCCTTTGCTAGTGCTCGTGTACCCCAAGAAATACGATGGTGTAAAAAAAAAATACGTTTCTAGGCCCAGTGGTTTCAGCTGTATGCTTTTTGATATTTTAGGGGTTGAATTTCATCCCCA
This sequence comes from Lymantria dispar, assembly GCA_032191425.1. Classification (NCBI taxonomy): domain Eukaryota; kingdom Metazoa; phylum Arthropoda; class Insecta; order Lepidoptera; family Erebidae; genus Lymantria; species Lymantria dispar. The sequence continues at coordinate 15,976,156 of CM063465.1, read as the reverse complement.
TGTAAATGAAATTTCCAAAACGCTTGAACGAATATTTATTTATTTATTGTCAGGTGCCTTAATACAAAGATTCGTGGTTCTATCATCGAAAATGACGAATTTCCATACAAAATGTCATCCCCTATTTCAACCCCTTATACCCATTTTTTCGCGATAAAAAGTAGCCTATGTCCTTTCTCAAGCTTTAGTCCATCTCTTTACCAAATTTCATCAAAATCGGTCCAGTGGTTTAGACGTGAAAGCGTAGCAGACAGACAGACAGACAGACAGACAGACAGACAGACAGACAGACAGACAGAGTTACTTTCGCATTTATAATATTAGTAAGGATATAAATTTCTTTGGGACGCGGTCGCAGCCTTCTGCGAGACAGTGATCTCGCGGAAGGAGGCGGCGGATCGCCTGCGCGAGGAGTGCAGCCTCGGTGAGGAGATCCGCCGCCGGCGACTGGGGCGGCGTAGGCGCAACTATCTGCGCCTCATGCTGCCCTAGCCGAGGCTGCGGGTGACGTGACCGGGGATTAGTCCGTCACCCGCCGAGAGGCCGACCGCGTGAGGAAAGACCGACGTCCTCCCCGAGGGGGGGACGTCGGTCAATGGGAGGGTACCCCAATAGGGGGTATTCCGTTGGGCCGACCACTGACGACAGGTTAACGCTGCTCCAGTGGGCGGCCCAACGACGAAGGCGACGTGGTTTTTGGGTGGGTCGCGGGAGTTGCGTGCTTAAGCCCCTCTGTCGCCCCGGACGGAGTGGTGCGGAGGCGCGCCGACCGCGACCCACCCACAAAAAAAAATATATATATAAATTTCTAGCGTACGTGTGTATGTCACTGAAATCCTCCTAAACGGCTGCACCGATGTTGACGAAATTTTTGTGTGTATTCAAGGGGATTCGAAGATGGTTTAGACTTACAATTGGACTCGGTAGGTGGCGCTGTTCGGGCAGGACAATAACATGATTTGAGAACGACTTTGCCGATTTCGTCCATCTTTTTTTTAAGTTTTAAATACTTTGAAAATGACTTTTACGAAAAAAAAATTAAGAAAGGTGCACAGAAAATTAGAAAATTTAAGAAAACTTAACGACCATATAAACTTTTCAAGCTTTATATATAAATCTTCTATTCGTATGTTTCTAAATGAACTCTAAGCGGCTGGACCGATTTTGATGTTTATGTAGCTATTCCGATGGATATGAGTATGGTTTAGATTAATAATTGGAACCGGTTGGTGGCACTGCGATAGATTTCAAGGAGAATTCCTTTATACTATTTTATTACATTTGAATAGAACAACGTCTGTTGGGTCGGCTAGTAGAGGCATATAATTATGCCGGGTATGTGACTGAATATCTTCTGAGCGGTTTTGATGAAATTTCGTATGTACCTTTAGGTGAATTGAAGACGCGTTAGACTTATAATTGATTTCATTGGATTTATTTATTTCATCATCATCACAAACCATATACGTTCCACTACTGGGCTCGAGCCTCCTCCATATTGGGAAGGAAATTGACCTACTATACTACGCTGGTCAGGCGGGTTGGTACAGGGTTTCATTTCGACTTTCCCTTCTCTTGCACAGTTGTTATATGCATAAGATATCCCTTAGTCGTCAATTACTACACCCACGGGTATGAGTGAGGGTGTTGAATTGTATTCTTTCTCCGTCACCATACGGAATAATTAATATTTGGATTACTGTTAATATTTCGACTTTTGCAACACCAATGAACAAAATTAGCGTGTCGTTTCATAAGCGTCTTTACAGCCCATTATATTTTTCTATTTTTATTTTCACACAAAAGTAACAAAATTGGTTCCAACTGAAAAAGAAAGTCCTGTTTACATTTCTAAGAACTCATTACTTTAAGAGACACTTCCAATTCCACCAAAACTAAAAGGGGCTTTCATTGAAAAAGAAAAAACTCGAAGTTTGAAAGGTGACGAGTACCGCGTAATCAAAGGCAGAGTGAACTCAGTCATGCAACACACGTAAAAAAAAGATTTCTTCACGTAATTGGTATTGCTACTTATCTGCTTGTGTATACTTTTAATAAAAGAAACTAATGTAGATATTTTTTTCTACTTCTATGTAGCTGAGAATTCCAAATATAAATTTGCGAATAATACGAAACGATATCTTATAGAAACTCTCGACTAGATTATGCGTTATAAATAAAACAAACTTTCTAAATATTAAATACTTTTTTTCTAACCCCCCGACAGAAAAAAGGGGTGTTAACAGTTTGACGTCGACCTACTAGTTTTAATATAAATATATAATAGCATACACTTTTGTAGTAAAAGAAATACAAGGAATTGTATTTTAAATTTACCTAAGAATAAATGAATAAATTTCAGGATAATCTACAAAACTTGGCACCCATTTATATCTTAAGTCTTTGGTTAGCGAAGTCGACAGCCACATTATAATTATCATAATATTGAACTTGGCTGCCTTTTTCACATATATTTACCGGGATATAAGGTAAGAATACCAGTAGTGGACATTTAAGGGCATAAAAATTCCTTTTTGTAACCCCCGACAGAAAAAGGGGTGTTAATAGTTTGACGTCGATGTTATGTCTATGTCTGTGTGTGTCTCTTTGTAGTATCGCAGCTTTCAAACGGATAGACCCATTTCGATACGGTCTTTTTCACTTGAAAATCAGTTTCCTTACAGTGGTTCTTCGCTATGTTTGGTGAATATCGGTCCAGCAGTGTAAGAGTATTAGCTCTTTTCCAAAATGATGTAATGGCGTACTCGATTAAGTGCTTCATGCATACGTGTCAATATAATCGTTAAATGACAATTAATTGATAATTTCTGTTGAAGAGAACGTAATGCTTTTTTTATTATTTTAATTTGTATCGGTGATTAATCAAAGTTTTCAATTTTATTAATCTGACGGCTGCCGTCGACAGATTGTCTTAAAAAAATATTTTATTCTATTATTAGTGTCATTTTTTCTACAAACGCAACAAATAACGCTAAAGATAAAAATTTTAGAAAGATTTTTAATTTGTTACACCGAAGAAGCACAATTTCTTACGTGCGTACACACATACCTTTTTATATATAAAAAAAAAGATTCTACTTTTGTGAGAAAACTGTTATTATTTGAATATATTTTCCAAGAGACCACAACAGTAAAAAAAAAAATACCGAGCAATGCTAAGTCATCTGGGTACTGTACTCGGCACTGTAATAATATTAGCAAATATTTTGTCGTTTTCTTTACCGTCATTTTCTTCACCGTTTTCTTTATGATTTGTGATAATATCAGAATCATTTGGGAGATAATATGAATACTCAAACAAAATAAGACGAACAAATATGTAAGTAATTTACCCAAACCAAGCTACTGGCATAGCGACTCTCGGATAAAAGCAATGTACCACGACCTAAGTGTCCTTCGCTCAGATTAAATTTGTAAGGGCTTACGTAGCACTTCAATCCACTGATTGTTTCGTTCAAAACCGTCGCGTATTATCTCTTAGTATGTTTAACATTATACCGGAACGCTTCCGACTTATAATCATTTTCTTAACATTTTATGTTATCTTTACCTAATCTCTATTATGAAGACATAATAGAACGATATTTAAAAGGGCTCTTGTAACTTTCATTGTTAAATTATTGTATTGACTTTTGTATTATCGGGTATTTTCTATGTATTGATTTCAAGAACTTGAAAAATAAGAATACAATCCATCCTTACCTTTCTGCCCTGAGTTTTATATAAAAATATTAAAGATATGAATTTTGGTTAAGATCTATCCAAAAAAAGAAAACTGGAAATAAAAGTCTATACCTACTCTTCTGACTAGCGTGATATAATAAGTCAATTTTCCTCCTGTTGTACATTTGAAGTATTGTTGTTTACTGTTGGAGATTTGAATTCAGCAATTAGACGTATATATGGGCGCATATCGCCCTCTATCGGCAATATTTGTAAATTGTTGATGTATGTGTTATCAATTATAGTTATAAACATGTTTGAAATATTTGCAACTAATATTTAAATAATTATTTGTAGTAACAACACTGCTATTTATCATGCGATGATATTTAAAAGACACTTTTGAATTGTATTACTAGAAATATTTGATTTAGTTGTTTAAATATTTATATAATTGATCAAATTAAAATCGATTAGAATTAATGTAATTATTTGTAACCATATTTAGTTGTTTTTACATAATGAACATTGTAATTTATTTCTAATTACAGCGCCGTCTGTTGAACAATATATGAGAACAATATTTCCTTTAATTACATTAATGTAAATTGTGTAAAATTGACTATTTGGAATTATGTTAAATGCATTAGAATATTTATCATTATTATTTAGCTATATTCCGATAGTTATTTTATAGTTGTTTTATTTGTTTGTTATAAAAAGTAATTGTAGTTGCTAAGACTAGACCGTTTCATTGTAAAGCGGAGGTTATAAAAACATTGTAAGATTAGAATAGAGAACAGTTTTACTTCACTCACTTCTCCGGCAAGAGTTCCTAATAAATACAGTGATTACATACTCAGTATTTTACTATCATCGTCCAAATTCCTGGCGCAACGCCGACATATATGTACTCGGTTCATAATAGTGATAATAGTGATTAATTAATGTCAATGGCATTGAAAAGAGAGAAATGCCAAAATTATTACAGGAGAAGCAATATTTGAAACAACATTTTATGGTAACCCATCTGACTGAAGTAGCGTGCCTTTTAAAGAATAAATAATCCTTTACGCTAATGGTTTAAGCCGTAGATCAGATTATCATTAGGTCTTTAATCGGCTTATGAAGAACTTATAATAAAAAATTGTATAACATTTTAAAAATAATAATTACTATGGTTATCTGAGTTTAAATTTTATTTTATCGGCTTACAAAAACATTCAATAAGGAAAATTTCAAACAGTAAAATTTATTTACATAACAAACTAGACCATAACAGTATCCTATATTGATGAACATAGCAAACAGCATTTCGTTTATGTAAGAAAAGGTTTGGCATATGATAATCAAATTCACAGTATTACGTACATATATAGCTTCATGCCTGTTTCACAGTGGAGTGATTAGAGACTGCAATTGGCATAAGTCACATTCCTGGATAATATTCTTTTTGTTTAATCCGTAAATATTAAGTATGGATGACCATGCTCAATATTTACGAATACTCTTACTATAATCTCCAGTAGGTCTCCAATGTGAACAAAAAACCTAGTGCTTGTTCTTCCTCTTATAATCGTCCCACACACATTTACTTTGAACACTTGTTTTGTTGACCTCTTTTCACTCATTGTTTTAAGTGTCCAAACTAACGCAATTTTTTTTTTGATTTTCAGCATTTTTCCTTCACACCACAGCAAATATACAACGAAAATATCACATCTCTACAGTATTTATTCTGATTTCAGGTATTCTCTTCCATAACGAACTTTCAATATATGATGGTGAAAATTAATACTCGCTCATGTACTGCTAGAGTTGCCTTTTGGACATATTCCTGCTTCTTATAGGTATACAGAGGGCCATACATTATTACCACCACTTAATCTTATTTTATCATCATCATCTCTAGTAAACAGTACACCCAATTATATAAATTCTTTCAACTGGTCCACTTTCTCGTCATTTATAAAAAACTAGCTGACCCAACAGACGTTGTTCTGTTCGAATAAAATAAAAGGAATTGAAATAACAGCAGCGTCACCTACCGGGTCTAATTGTGAATATAAAGCATTCTTGACCCCTTTTTTTTTTTTTTTTTTTTTTTTTTTTTTTGGGGTGGGCTGCGGTCGGCGCGCTTCCGCACCACTCCGTCCGGGGCGACAGAGGGGCCTAAGCACGCAACACCCGCAACCCACCCGAACACCACGTCGCCTTCGTCGTTGGGCCGACCACTGGAGCAGGGTTACTTGTCATCAGTGGTCGGCCCGACGGAATACTCCCACCCGGGGTACCCTCCCATCGACGAACGTCCCCCCCTCGGGGAGGACGTCGGTCTTTCCTCACGCGGTCGGCCTCTCGGCGGGTGACGGACTAATCCCCGGTCACGTCACCCGCGGCCTCGGCTAGGGCGGCATTGCACGCAGGTAATCCCGCCTGCGCCGCCCCACATAAATAATTTCGTCAACATCGGTGCAGCTGTTTAGGAGGAGTTCAATGACATATACACGTACATAAGAAATATATATGTATAAAGATATATTTCGTCGAACATGTTTTTCATAGAGGATTATTTTCGTCTCACATTTACTTTCATGCCTTTTCTTTCAAAACTTCATTCATTACAATTACAATTTCTTTTAATATATTTTAATTATGATACATAATATTGTTTTATATATATCACAATGTAGTTTATACTTTGCAGGCGAATAAATAAGACTTCTTTTTGATGTTTGTAAAGTCCCCTGCACTAAAAAGATTATACTCGTAGTGTCGAGAACTTCACAAACATAATTAAGGGCCACCAATTACATCCATACGATAACATTTTGTGGATTGCACAAAGTATTATAATTCGTAGTTAAAATTGGTATTAATAAGCTTTATTTGTATTATTTTTAATGAAAATAAACAACTTTTTTTTATAACGATATCTAATGTTTACGCGAGCACTGCGCATTATAAATAAAACTAACCGTGACCATGAATGCCGTAACGTATTCGAAACGTCGGGCAATCATAAATCAAATACAAACGCGATATAATCCATAAAAGTAGTTTTATTTACATTTTTTTTTTATTTTTTAGGGTTGGGCTACGGCCAGCACACACGCCGTCCGGTTCCATCCGGGGCAACAGAGGGGCGACGCGCGGCCCCGTAACCCACCCATAGCATGTCGCCTTCGTCATTGGGCCGACCACCGGAACCGAGTTCCTTGACTTCAGTGGTTGACCCGACAAAAACAAACATCCGGCAATAAGGAACTCATTCTTGTATTGCAAACGATTATACAGACACATAATTAATAGATACAAACTACAAACTAATTCGGAACAATATTTGTGAATCGCTAAAGTGTTAGGCCGCGTGGAAAATGAACCCGTGATACTTCATACGCTACGTCAGTATCTTAATCAATGCGTCATCTATGCAGACAAATTAAGTCAACTTCAAATGTAGTTTCCAGCTAGGAATAACGATGTCCCATCTCTTACTTTCTTTCATCAAGCAGACTGACTTTCGACTGCCAAGCATCTGGTACTGTAACCTCTTTGGGAACAATATATTTTCGTGTGGTGATGAAATAAAAAAGATCTTGGCTCTTGGCTGATATACGTCCTACTGTTGCGCTCGAGCCTCCTCCTAATTGGATTGGAGGGATAAATTGATCTACCATATCATACTGGTGAGACGGGTTGGCATAGGGTTTATTTCGCCAACCACTGACAACAAGAAACTCTGCACTGGTGGTCGGTCCACTGACGAGGGCGACGTTGGGCTACGGGTGGGTTATAGGGCTGCCAGCCGGGCGGCGGGTGTGCTGACCAGGGCCCACCCCAAAAAAATAAATAAATAATAGGGTTTATTTCGAGTTTCCTTCCTCTTGCATAAACGTTATATGAATATTGTATCCTATAGTCGACTTTTATGACATACACGGGTAAGATACTGAATTATATTCTTACTCCGTCATTACACGGACAAAGAAGAGAATTTACCGATTCCTTTTTTTTACCTTTGTCCGCAAATATGATCAAGACATGATATGCAGTTAACATCACTGCAGGAGAAAGAAGTCTCAAAATAAAACACTTTTTTTTTTGGGGTGGGTTGCGGTCGGCGCGCTCCTCGCACCACTCCGTCCGGGGCGACAGAGGGGCGTAAGCACGCACACCCGCAACCCACCCACGCTGCACGTCGCCTTCGTCGTTGGGCCGACCACCGGAGCAGGGTGACTTGACGTCAGTGGTCGGTCCGACCACTATTTGGGGTACTCTCCCATCGACCGACGTCCCCCCCATCGGGGAGGACGTTGGTCTTTCCTCACGCGAAATAAAACCCTTAAACCAAACTCAAAGTTTGTTTACTAGGTATCATCATTATCATCATATCAGCCCATATATGTCCCTTTGTTGGTTTCTGGTAACACTCAAACAAAGGGAATTTTACTTAGATACGCTCTGATGTTGGCATATCAGACATGTTGGCATAGGGTTTTACTTCGAGTTTTCCTTGTCTTGCATTGATGTTATCTGCATATTATCTCCTTTACTCGTCTTTTACTACACCCACAAGAGACAAGAGAGGTGATGATATAAGTACTCTTACTCTGTCACCACATTGAAATAGGTATAGTAAGTCAATTTACTTCTTATTATATAGTTGACTTATTATATTGTAGACTGTTATATCTCAATATATATACGAAAATGTTATTATATGTAAAGAAAAATATCGGTAACTTTGAAAAATATAGTGACATTCATCATGTAAATACTCGGAATAAGGATAAATTAGTTGTACATAGTACTCGTCTTCAACGAGTTAACAGATCCTTCATGGGGCAATGTATACACTTCTACAATAAATTACCTATTAATATTCGAGATATGCCAGTTAATAAGTTCAAAAAAGCAATCAAGAGTAGATTTTGTAGAAAAGGTTATTATAAAATCTCGGATTATCTTGATGATAATACAGACTGGTTATGAGCAGCTCCTCATTCAGGCATTTTCTCCTTATTTCAAAAGGTGTTACATACATGTTTATTCTGTTGTTGTTACTATAATTGTAAAGCGTAGCGTGTTTTGCCAAACGAATTTGTTATTTAATCTGTGTTTTATGTTTGTGGCACATGGTATTGGTCATGCTCACTGAAGGGTCTGCTTGCGATAACTACGAGGAGCGGGTCACTCCCTTCCCTCCATTGTGGTTAATGGCTGCTCTAGTGGTTAGCTCGTGATCGGGTGCCGTTTGCGGGATCTGGTCCAGCCATGGTACTTTTTCGTTATATTTAATAACTGTATTGTATGATGGTTCGAAAGGCATCACACTGGAGCTATTAATAGAATGTTGTTGTATATTATCTTATTTAAAAAAAAATAGTAAAAGAAATAAAAAAAAGACAAGCCCACTGATTTTCTTGCCGGATCTTCTCAGTGCGGTCGCGTTCCGATCCGGTAGTAATGTAAGGTAAAATGTAAAAAAGCGACCATATGTAAGTGCCCCCGCGGGGTTTATGCATAATAAAGGATTTGAATTTGAATTTGATAGGAGGCCTAAGCTTAGCAGTGGAAAGTATATAAGTTGATTTAGTAATAAAGATGTTCACGACTGCATTAGGTATAAAATTTCACCACTGAAGTCAAGGAACTCTGCACCGGTGGTCGGCTCAACGACGAAGGCGACGTGCTATATGGCTGGGTTACAGGGCCGCGCGCCGCCCCTCTGTCGCTCCGAATGGAGCCAGACAGCGAGTGCACTGACCGTAGCCTAACCAAAAAAAAAAATGGTATGAAATTTCAACAGTAGACGTTAGTAGATTGGAAAAAATATTTATCTTAAAAATAATCTTAGTACAATACACGGTAATATATAAAATGTTCACAAGATAAATAAATCAGACATAAACATATAACAAGGAAACAAAATAATAATAACGCCCCATCAAGAAAATGTCATTGCAATATGTTATTGAGAAGCGTGTATGTAATAAAGTTAACGTAACGGATTGGAGTGCTTGATATAATATCAATTTATATTTTCCACTTGTAGTGCTAAAACAAGGATACAAGATGATTGAATCAGGCTTGAGATTTTGATAAAAGTTGAGGATGAATAAATAAAAATATATGAGAACAGAAATTAAAAAAGAAATGAACTGTAAGTAGGTATAAATCATGTAGACTTTAAATAAAACAAAGGTTTGATTTTGTCTAAAGTAAACGTTTTCCGTGTGGTGACGGAATAAGAGTACAAATCACCACTCCCTATCATGCCCGTAAATGTCGTAAAAGACGATTAAGGGATATAATACGCATATAACATCTATGCAAGGGAAGAAAAACTCGAAATAAAACCATATACCAACTTGTCTGACCAGCAGGATATAGCAAGGTCCAATGTACAAATAGGAAGGCATCCTATTGTGGAGGAGGCTCGAGCCCAATAATGGGACGTATATGAGCTAAAATGATAATGATCAATCGTTTTTTTTATGTCTAAATGGAACGCTTGTAGAAATAATTGTCGTTTTTTTCTACGAATGTAACATAACACGAAGGATAAGATTTTTAGAAAGATTTTTATCTTGTTGCGCTAAAGAAGTATAACTACTTATGTGCGTAAATAAGTACACACACTTTCTTATTTTTAACACGCTTTTATTAGCTTCACCTGTATGTTTGTTTGTAACGTCCACCTTTGAGCTCAATTTGGCTCTACTTTTACCGATCAGTTTTTCTTTAAACTTTGCACACCTATCAAAGAATAATGCAATAATCCGCGTTTTTTTTTTTGGGTTGGTTTATTGGATTTGGGTTACGGTCGACGCACTCCTCGCTCGCTCCGTCTGGGGCACCAGAGGGACGTAAGCGCGCACGCCCGTAACCCACCCGCAGGCGACTTGACGTCAGAGATCGGATGCAATAATTCGCTTAAAAAAAAACTCGATTGTCCTAATTAGATTCGCCAGGATTCATCAACTTCTTTCCGCATCCTTTGCATGAGAGTAAGAGAGATAATGCTAGTCAGGCACTCAGCATAACACAAACGCGTAGAGACTTTCCTATGGTAATAATTGCGTCTTGAGCCGAATACATTCATCGATGTACTGACAAATCTAATATGCATACTAATTATATTCCGGTGGCTATTCACTAAAAAATTAATAAATAAGTATAGTTTAAAAAAAAACTAAAAAACACGCTTTCAACTAAAAAATGTAAAATAATTTTCAATATAGGCAGAAAATAATAATGAACGAAATATATTAATATTATTGTGAAAAAATCGTGGGGCGCTTTGTGCCACATTTTTGTAAGTCGAGCACCCCATGCAACTGTGTTGTTTAGTTTTTTAAATTTATATTTATTATTTATCCAACCTAATACCCAATGCGAAAACAAGTTTGTTTATTTGTTACGTTTTGACGGCTTTCACGAGGCCACTAAATTGATATAAAAAATTCTTTCACCAATTGAAATCAATATTATCAGCGAGTAACATAGGCTATAACTTTCACTCCCACTAGTCATTAGTCAAGACAGAGCGGACGTTGCGTTGAAGGTATATGGAGCAAGTTGGCAGAAATCAGACCCGAGTAGTTCATATGGGCCTAAAGACCGAGACGCAGAAATTATATTGTCGCGGGGCCCATGGAATACTAGGGCCTTCTTCTCATCCAGTTTTACCATTAGCCCCAGAGCCTCAATTCACTTGACAATGGCCCCAGTACTGAAAATTGCTTGCCGCTTCCTCTAGCTTACTATACTGGATTGTGACGAGTGTATCTTCAAAGTAGAAAATTATGTCCAGCCCAGGAGGAAGGTTACTTCTCAAAAAGCCGATATCTTACAGTGTCAACCCTAAGACTGACAATGTTTCCTACTCATCTGCGAAACTTATAACATTAACTACGATCTCTAGCTCTTCCTTTTAAGTACGGCGATTATGGAGTTAATCCTCCCTGAGAAGGCTTTTTTTCAATAAAGGATTTCAATATCAAGATGTATGTATTGATGGAATATAAGAAGATCTTAGCTGATGTTGCAACATGATAGCTCCTCTACTAGTTAACTCGTGATCGAGTGCCGCTTGTGGCATCATGCCCATTCACAATCGTTTGAATTATATAACGTATCTTGTCGTTCGAAGGGCATCACATTGGAGCTATTATAAGACATGTTGTACACAATTTTATAATTAACTAGCCGACCCAACAGACGTTGTCCTGTTAAAATAAAATAAAAGGAATTCTCTTTGAAATCGATCGAAGCGCCACTTACCGGGTCTAATAGTGAATCTAAACTATTCTCGGATCCCCTTGAACATACACAAAAAATTTCAACATCGGTCCAGCCGTTTAGGAGGAGTTCAGAGACATACACACGTACACAAAAAAATATATAATTAAAAAGAAAAAAATAGAAATAATAGACAAGCCTGCTAAGTTTCTTGCCGGGTCTTCTCAGTAGCGGTTGCGTTTCGATCCGGTATTAGTTTATTAAATTGTGTTGAAATTGACAATATGTAAGTGCCCTCTCGGGGTTTACGCATAAGAAATGATTTGAATTTGAATATATCAACAGTTGAGCTAAGATTCAGTATAAAGGTGTGGAATGGTGGCTTACGGCGAACCTAGTTGCTGGGTGTCTATACTTCGGAGAGCTTTTATTCTATAGTTTGTTAGCGTATATTTTAATTTTAAGTATAAACAATATATTTGTTAATATAGAAAAGGGGGTTTTATAAATAAAATATTAAATAATCAATTACAATCGACTTTATTTAAAATCTTAAATAATAACACAACTGCTATACAAGTTTTGTTTTGAAGGTTTCGTATATATTGTTATATATTTACCCCTGAATTCTATTTAAAACGGTTGTGAATTTGTAAAAATGTGTGGACGTCCGTAACATTTAAGGTGATTTGTTGTTTCAATTTTGGCTCTCCATTACATAACAAACATTTTAGGTAAATGAATATTTTATGACTATAGAACAATAGAATAAAATCCATCAGAAATTTATATGCTGGTTGTCTCAGCGACTATACCGTTGTGTTAAGTGGCAACTTAATGACCTCGATCTAAGTAATTTTAATCTTGAAAATCTTTATGAGCGTAGACAATATCTCAACCTCTTTGTATTCAGTAGCCTACTTTTTCAAGTAACTATGTTGTAACTGTGTATGTAATAACCCACTAGGTGGAGTGATGACATTCTCAAAGTAGCAGGCAACCGTTGGACGCAAGTGGCGCAGGACCGTTCCGAGTGGCATTCTCGTGGGGAGACCTATGTCCAGCAGTGGACGTCTGTAGACTGATGCATGGATGATGTTGTAACTGAGTAATCCCCATTCCATATTTTATAATCAAATAATCAGGCAAATAGTAGACGGAACGTTTACAATTAACGAGGAAGGAATGTTCTTAGAAAACACTGTTATATCTGCCACGATAAAATAAAGGGAAATTACATATTCTTAACCGACTTTTAAATAAATAATATTTTTAACGTATATAATTTTGTCATTTATAATAGTATCTAATTCACTTTAATACACACACACATATATACAAAAAAAAACAGACATTAATCTGTTCAAATAAAATAAAAGGAATTCAAATAAAATAGGCCTCATAACAAGGCTCAAAGTCGCTCAGCGTGCTATGCAACGGGCTCAGCCGACGAATCCAACTCGGTTGGGCAGCGTTCGGGAAACTTAAGAGGATCTTCTCGTCCAAGATACCTCAGTGTCTGAAAACACAGGTCTACGACCAGTGTGTGTTACCAGCGATGACTTACGGCACGGAAACGTGGTCCCTAAATGTAGGCCTCATATCAAGACTCAAAGTCGCTCATCGTGCTATGGAACGGGCTATGCTCGGGATTTCTCTGCGAGATAGAATCCGGAATACGGAAATCCGCAGAAGAACGGGTGTAACCGACATAGCACGAAGAATTAGCATGCTCAAGTGGCAATGGGCAGGATACATCGCTCGACGAACCGACAACCGCTGGGGAAGAAAGGTTCTCGAGTGGCGACCACGTATCAGACGACGCGGTGTAGGACGCCTCCCCACTAGGTGGACCGACGACCCGGTGAAGGTTGCTGGGCGTCGTTGGATGCAGGCGGCATAGGTCCGCACTTTGTGGCGTAACATGAGGGAGGCCTACGTCCAGCAGTGGACGGCGATAGGCTGAAATGATGATGATGATGATGAAAAGGAATTTTCCTTGAAATCAATCGCAGTCCCACCTACCGGGTCCAATTGTGAATCTAAACTATTCTCCAATCCCATCATGTTCAAGGGAACATGCACAAAAAAATCAATATCGGTCCAGCCGTTTAAGAGGAGTTCCGTAACACACGTACACAAGAAATATATATATAGGTATAAAGATACAATAATTACTCCTTTAAAGATATAAGATGATATATAACCATTTTGTAACCTGAATTTTGTGTGAAGCTATTAACGAAATCAATCCTTAATCCTTGAAAAGTTACGAATATGTGCCTTTATGCAGCGACATCTGTTCAGAAGTACCTTATAGGACACGAGATGACCAAAAGTTTTGGTCGTTATTCAATGTCCCAGTGACTTCGAGCGTCATTGCACTAGTTTTGTTGCATGGAAAGTTCGAGAGAATCTCGTATCCGGCAATAATTCTCATATGGAAAACTTTTGCGGTCGAAATGTTGTTCATCTATTCCATAAGAATAAATAAAATTGAAGTGTATGTTTGTAATGTCAAAATACTGGCATTTTTATGCTCACACGGTTATTTGCACTTATACCTGAAATACAATTTCGGTATCATTTACTGTCTATCTATCTGTGTGTCTGTTTGTTTGAGGTATCTAATCTTCAAAACGGCTGAACCAATTTTGATAATATTTTACTAGCAAGTAGACAGCTATTTGTTAGTAAAATATCATGTTAGTAAAATATGCTCTAAGTTACTCCCTAAATAGACAACTATATAGGGAGTAACTTAGACCATATTTTATCCCGATATTCCTACGGGAACCGAAAAGAAGCGAGAGCGAGTTGTTAGTTTTAGATAAAGGGCGATACTTCACATATTTCATTTCGTCTTCTCAGTTTATAAATGTCCTAATTTGTCTTCGGTCCTTCTCCAGCTGAAAGAAATTCGATTACTATATCACTATTTGGATTAGTTGGTTTAGAATTTAATTACCCGAGACGAGGCCGTGGGTGACTGGACTGGGGAGTTAGTCTGTCACTCGCCGAGAGGTCGACCGCGCGAGGACAAACCAACGTCCTCCCCGAGAGGGGGACGTCGTCGAGGAGAGGGTATTAAAAATGGTGTCAAATAATATAGGCCAACTTATGAAAATATTAAAAAATCTCATGCCACAGGAATGCACACGACTGAGATGAGAATGATAAGATGGACGGCAGGTGTCACTCCATATGAAATTTAGAAATTAACATGTCCGAGGCAGTTTTAAAATCTGCCCAGTCATAGACAAACTTAGCAAAATAGTATCAGGTGGTTTGGCCATGGCCATATAATCAGGTGGTATGGCCATGTTATGAAAAGCGAAGAGAAGACGACCAGAAAAGTCCTACATATGACTACTGGACTAAGAAAGCGTGGTAGACCCAGTCTAACCTGGACTTCTGTATTAAGCAATGGCATAAAGAAGCGTTCGGTAACGATGACGCCAACTCCATGATTTTTATTCACTCATAAACGTGCTTTAATAACTTTCACTACAAAAATAGCTATTTTTATGATGAATAGTAATTTTTACAGAACACAATCCTTAACTTTCGAGGTCTATATCTCAAAAAACCACATTGTTAATGTTCAAAATAAATCTAATACATTATTATCATTTATTTATTCAACAGCCCCTAAAAAGAGCCGAATACCAAAGAATGATTTATATGTGTATTACAAATTTCCGTTACAAACGTGACCGCCATAGCAAACCATATATAAAATCGAGAAATATATTGTAATAAATTTATTGTATTGTTTCTGTTGGCACTACAATAAATTCACAGGACGCCATTGTTGTAATAGATAAAAATATTATTATGATTTTTATTTACCCATATAGTTACGGGATAGAATACCATATGTCACCACTTTTTAAGTACTCGTGGGAGTCGTAAAAGATGGTTTTTGGCTATAATATGCATATAACATATCTGAAAGAAATAAAACTCGAAAAAAAAACCCTATATTATCATACTTCTAAGGAATATATATTTCCGTGTGGTGACGGAGTAAGAATACAATTCTTACTCCATACACCCCTCTCTTCCCCGTGGGTATTGTAAAAGACGAATGAGGGATATAATATGCATATCACATCAATACAAGAGAAAAAAAATTGATGAAAATCCTTATGCCAACATGTCTGACCAGCATGGTATAGTAGGTCCATGTCTCTCCGATAACAGAGGAGACCCAAGCCCAATAGTCAGACATGTATGGGCTGAGATGATGAAGATGAGGGAATATATATATATATAGGTAGCATTGATGAAAATGATTGATGAAAAGAAGGCAAATTTGATATAAAACCCTATACCAACATTTTAAGCGCGGAATAATAGGTCGATTCCCCACACATTGTGTAGGAGCTCAGACAGCACACACAGAAGAAAAGGCAGCAGCACTGTTCTAAGCAATATTGTTATACTCACTTTGATTGCTAACCCGCACATGAGTGTTATAGATTTATATCTTTTCGTATGGAAGCTTGTCTCCAACAGGTCTGATGGGCTATATCTCCGTGCTGTCGGAGTTAGAATAAAATTTACCACACCCTTTCTTTCCCGTGGGTTTAGTAAAAATACTATGCATATAACACCCGTGCTGGAGAAAGAAAAACTCAAAACAAAAACCTTGGACTGAATTCGTCTTGTTTGTTCTCCTATTGCGAGAGAGGTTAGAGCCTAACAGTGGGACGAATATGATTTGGAATGATATTTTTATTTAATACATTCGTGATATTGTTTTTATTCGTCAGATTATCTTACAAATCGCCACTGATTACCTTATATATATTATACTGTAGGTACTAACAACCCGCCCTCAAGCCAAACGCCTCGGTTTCAAACGCCTTACCTGAGTCGTTCCCGTTGCCGTGGAAATACCGGGATATATTATAGCTTATGTTAGTTCCTGATATTATAGCTTTCCATTGGTGAAAGAATTTTTGAAATCGGTTCGGTGGTTTAAGAGTGAAAGCGTAACAAACAAACAAACTTTCGCATTTATAATATTAGTAAGGATTTAATAGTAATAATTTCAATGTGTAGACAGAGTAAAGAAACAATTTAACCACAGACTACTTATGTCGTAAAAGATAGGGGATGCCAACAAATAAAATTGTTAATAAAACTATTTTACTGATTTTATCGCGCTTGTATCTGATTTTTGATTGACCGACGTTTCGAATACTTTACAGCGTTCATCGTTACGGGCGGACTGACGGCAATAGCATTGTTCCGAGTCTGAGTGTAATTTGTGTCTGTTAATTATCTAAGAATACATTTCATCACTCCCTGTCCTGCCCCTGGATGTCGTAAAAGACGACTAGGGATATAATATGCATATAACATCTGTAGAAGGGAAGGTTAATTCATAAGGCCTAACCTATACCAACATGTCCGATCGGTCATGATACATTAATTACCCTCCTGTTGGGGAGAAGGGTCGAGCCCAGCAATAGGTCGTGTATGAGCTGAGACGATATAAGTGTTATTTAATTGCCTTGTATGATCCCATGGTCTATAGTCTTGACTATTATATGCCGCAATACGGAGTTATAAAGTAATGAAAATATGTAACGTTTTTTTGATAACGTTATTTAAATATAGTTTTCCGCTTTTGTATTCTGTGATTTTATAGCTATTAAGATTAAAAATTAAAATTATTTTTTGTGCAATTAATAAAAGTGTAAATAAAAATGTAATTCATGTGTGTAAATACAATCTTAATGAGTTATTATCGTTCGGGTTACTCTTTGCATTTCTTGTGTACCTACGTGTTTATATCCTAGACAGCTGGGAAGGAATTACTTGTATTTTATTTGAACAGAACAACGTCTTTTGGGTCAGTTAGTTTTTATATATAACATTTTATGTATTTGTTTACTGTGTGGTAGCGGCTTCGAATACTACCAACCCTTGCTTTGCTCATGGGTGTCGTAAAATACGACTAAGAGCCCTAGATTGACCCGGACCAACTCCATCTGGTACCATTTGGGTCAACGATTACATTCCCAAGGAGGGTTGACGTCAGGAAGGCGGCCGGTCATAAAAGTCATTGCCGAAACTTTTTGCAATATGTCAAAACAGATGACATATTGCGTCGACCCCAAGTAATTGGGATAAGAGCAAGATGATGATGATGATGATTTTATGTATTTGTTTTGTTGGTTCCACATTGGAAATCGGCTAGTTTTCTTTTTTCAGCATCTCTGAAAAGGCGGGCCGGAGTCTAAAATGTAAAACAATTATTTTTTATCTCCATAAAATTTATTCAATTTGTAATTAAAACTGACTACAATATTGTAATTATAAGTAATACATTATCACATGCCAGCTTGGAGAAGCTTTTCGACTTATTGAAACCTATTCCATTACCATTTATCGAATATAGTTCTAGACTTCTTTGCCATCGACAATTTCTTGGTCGAAATATCCTATATTTTGTTTATCTAACCCATTATTCAAACCTTATGATTAGCAGGTGTATACTTACACCATTAAATTAACGAAATTACATCCTTTTTTTTTGGGGTGGGCTTCGGTCATCGTACCCGCCACCTGGCTCCGACCGGGGCGACAGAGGGTCAGCGCGCGGCCCCGTAACCCACCCATAAAGCACGTCACTTTCGTCGTTGGGTCGACCACTGGTGCAGAGTTCCTTGAATTCAGTGGTCAAATTATATCCTATTCACTAACTTTTCTTTTTATTTCTGTAGATATAAATTTTCTGTAATAGCGATGACTTTTTGGACGCAATACATTTTAGTCCGCACTCAACCTTAAACGCTGAAAAGCATTTCAAACGTCAAGAAATCAAAAATCAAATAAAACAAACAAATCTTTCCTCTTAATAATATTAGTATAGATTACATGGATTCTAAAATAAAAATGTATATAGAACTAGCTGACCCAACAGACGTTGCTCTGTTCAAATCTAAAGGTATAATAAAAGGAATTCTACTTGAACTCGATCGCAGCGACATTTACCGGTTCCAATTATTAATCTAAACCATTCTCATATCCATCGGAACGGTCACAAAGAAAAACATCAAGATCGGTCCAGCTGTTTAGAAGAAGTTCAATTATAAACACACGAACAGAAGATTTACAAAGAAGAAATCTATATATATTTTTGTGTACGTGTGTATGCCACTGAACTCCGCCTAAGCGGCTGGACCGATGTTGATGAAATTTTTTGAGTGTGTTCAAGGGGATTTAAGAATGTTTTAGATTCACAATTGGACCCGGTAAGTGGAGCTGCTGTTGATTTCAAGGAGAATTCCTTTTATTTTATTAGAACAGAACAACGTCTGTTGGGTCTGCTATACTAGCAGTATATAAAGAAAAAGATAAAACCACTGAAGCTAATTGTAGAATAAAACAAATGGTCTAGATATGTTCTAGTCATTGAATTATACGTAATTGATAAAAACGAATAGCATTGCACCGTAAAAAGATTTATGAGCTTGAAACCAAATACATACTCACACAGTTGGGTGACTAAGAAAAAAAATTACACTTACAAAAGAAAATAAATTTTATGTTAGTGGATCGTTCTAAAAAAGGTACTAAAAAGTTCTGTTTTTATCGAATGTTTAGACAAATTATGAACACTATTCCGTGTGGTGACGGAGTAAGAATAATATCTATGCAATATATGGCAAACTCGAAATAAAACCCTATACAAACCCATCTGACCAGCGTGGTATAGTAGGTTAATTTCCCTCCCATTTTGGAGGAGGCTTCACCACAGCACGGGGATGTATGTGACCTGTGATGATGATGATGAACGCTATTCTCACATCTTATTTATACTTTAAACAAATTTCTGGATGTTTATCAATTATTTTACCTGTAGTGACGAAGGAAGAATACAATTCCCATTACATTTCATGCTTGTGGGTGTCCTAAAAGATGACTAAGGTTTTAAATATGCATACAATATCTAAACAAGACAAGGAAGACTCGAAATAAAACCCTATACCAACCCGTCTGACAAGCGTGGTATTTGTAGGTAAATTTCATTCCTATTGTGGAGGAGATTGAAGCTCAACAATAGGACGTATATGAAGGGGAGACGTCAGTTGCGGGGGATGTCGGTTCTAAGGGAGGATGTCGGTTGGGAGGTGACGTCGGCCGCAGAGAGGGTACTACTCAAGAGATATGCCGTCGGGCTGACCACTGACGACAAGTCACCCTGCAAAGCCGGAGCTCCTAAAGTAGTTATGAAATACAAATACTCATCTTAATGTCACCGTGCGGTGACGGAGTAAGAATACAATTCAGCACCCCTCTTGCTTGTGGATGTTGTATAAGATGACTAAGGGTAATACGCATATAACATCTATGGAGGATAGGCAAAACTTGAAATGATACCCTATACCAACCCGTCTAAGTAGTGTGGAGGAGGTTCGAGTTCAACAAAGAGACATACGTATATGAGCTGAAATGATGAAAGTCGCTACCTGGTGAAAGGCACAGGACCGCACTTTCATCCGCACTTCATCACTAAGGTCAGTGGTGAAGGGCGAATGGGCTGAATGTTGATGATAATGATAAGGTGTCGTACATACACACGATAGAATTGAAACTATTGTATCACATACGTTTAAATTATTAATCAATCACTTTTCTTTATTTAAAAGTGTCACTAATACTCTAATCATCATTTCGGCTCATACGTTCCAATGCTGGGCTCGAGCCTCCTTCATAATAAGATGGAAATTGACCTCACTATATCATGCTGGTCAAATAGGTTGGTATAGGGTTTTGTTTTGAGTTTTCCATCTCTTGCATAGATGCCATATGCGTAATATATCCCTTAGTCGTCTTTTACGATAACCACAGGTATATGAGGGGGTGGTGAATTGTATACTTACTCCGTTACCACACGGATAATACGCTAATACAATACAATAGTCCAACGCTATCAATTGCTATGAATACTACCAAATCAAATCAAATCATTTATTTATTTGTATAATATTGATTTGATTACTAACCCTTTCCATACTCCTGGGTGTCGTATAAGAACATTAAGAGTTTACATATGCCTGAGCCAACTCCAACTGACGGCGTCTGGTAGTAATTATATTGTTTAGAAGGCTTGACTTCAGGCAGATCAAAAAACTGTAACCAAAACTACCTGTGCCTAATGCCGCCCCAGCTGTGGCTGTGGGTGACCAGACCGGGGATTTTAGTCTGTCACGCGCAGAAAGGCTGACCGCGCGACGGCGACTGATGTCCCGGGAAAGGGACGGCGAGAAAAGAGGTACCCCTCAGGGTATTCCGTCGGGACGACCATGGAGGATAAGGAACTTGGTACCGGTGGTTGGCCCAACGACGAAGGCGCCGTGTTAAGGGTGGGTTGTGGGACCGCACACCGCCGTTTTCTCGCCGCGGACGGAGCCGCGCTGACCATAGTCCACCCCAAAAAAAAAAGGTTTTTGATGTTGGCTATAGTAGGCCGTCATTGCAATGCCGCTATCCATATCTTTTTCTTGGAAATCGTAACAACTCCCTGAATGATCACCAGGTAAATAGGCAGTTGCACTCTTGGAGTATATAGATACCATCAATTGCGCTCACTTTTCTGTCAACGGTAGCAAGTCTAGCATCTTCTTTTGTTGTACAAGCTGTGGCTAGGGGCGGTGGTGGAAGAGAGAGCAATCAACCAAATAATCTGCCATACCTTACTTCTCTATCGCAGTTTGAATGGATAACCAGTACTGAATATAGAATCCAGGAGTATATATTTAGATAAATTACTAGCTGACTCTACAGACCCTGTACTGATCGATTTTAAAAAATTATAAAAGGCATTCTCCTTGAAATCCATCTCAGCGCCACCTATAGGGCCCAATTATAACATTAAATCATTCTTCAATCCTTTGGAACACATAAAAAATATCAAAACTGGTGCTGCCGTTTCGGATAAGTCCAATCACATATACACGGACAGAAGAATTTTATACTAATTATTTACATTTATATATAGTTCTTGTGTGGAAAGCAGTAAGAATACAATTTACCACCCCCTATTTTATGCAAGATAAAGAAAACGCATTCCGCGTGGTGACGGAGCAAGAATACAATTCACCACTCCCTGATTATATTATTACACTAGCAACCCACCCTCGCTTCGTTTCGGTTATAGTCGATTTACCCACATAGTTCTCGTTCCCGTGGGAATACCAGGATAAAATATAGCCTATTTTACGCCCTGATATTACAGCTTTCCATTGGTGAAAGAATTTTTGAAATCTGTTCAGCCGTTTTGAAGATTACCCGGAACAAACAGACAGACAAAAATGATTAATTGCTATTTTAGGCATAGGTGTCGTGCAAATAACCGTGTGAGCATGAAAAAAGTCTATTAATTTGACATTACAAACAGACACTTATTTATTGGTATAGATACACCACGACTATTACACAATACACCAAGCCCATGGATGTCGTAAAAGTCGATTATGGGATATAATATGCACATAACATCTGTGCGAGAAAAGGAAAACTCGTTATGAAATCCTATGCCAACATGTCTGACTAGCATGACATAGTAGGTGAAATTCCCTCCCATTATGGAGGAGGCCCGAGCCCAACAGTGAGACGTATGTGGGCTGCGATGATGAAGGAAAATTCAAAATAAAAGCCTATGTAAACCCCAGTGGGACGTATATGAGCTGGAATGATGACGATGACAATGTAGGATGGGTAAAGCATTGTTTTTAGGGTTCCGTACCCAAAGGGTAAAAACAGGACCCTATTACTAAAATTTCGCTGTTTGTCCGTCCGTTTGTCTGTCACCAGGCTGTATCTAAAGAACCGCGGTAGCTAGACGGTTGAAATTTTTACAAATTATGTATTTCTGTACAATATTTAAGGAGGTTCCCATACAACAAACGTGATTTTTATAGATAATGGTACGGCACCCTACGTGCGCAACTCCGACTCGTACTTAGCTAGTTTGTAAAAATCTCCTGAGTCTTCATTGCCATCTAGTGACGCTTGGAAGAAAAATGCTAACTAAGCCTTAAAATTCTTATATGCATAGAATACGTCAAAAAATATACTGTTAAAGGTAGAGCTCGAAATTAAAAGTTTTACAGGTCCATCGAACTTGAATTTTTCCATATAAAATAACACAGAGAAATTTTCTTTTTATATAATTTACTTGCGCAAAAGTTTTATTTCGACACAGTAAATGGATGAACCTTATTTCCACGGAAAACTTTCCATTTGGTCAAAATGTTAGAAAATCTCGCGAAATAACCTTTGTACATGCATTTTCATGTTAGGGGAGAGTGATTTTTTTTTATTTATCACCAATTTTCTCTTGTCACGTGCAACTTTATTGCAAATAAACTTTTTCAAATCAACAAAATGGAAACATAGCGGCATAAAAAATATAGAGGAAATAGTTTTTAAAGTAATTTCTTTCTGCTAATACTAAGTATCTACTTGTCATGTGTTTAGCAATCCTTTTCGTGCCTGTGGGTGTCGTAAAATACTACTAAAGGCTATAGTATCTATTAAACATCTATATAAGATAAAGGAATCTCGAAATAAAACCCTATACCAACCTGTCTTACTAGCGTGGTAAGTCAATTTCCCTAATAAAATGGAGGAAACTCGAGCCCAGAAGTCGTCGTGGAAGGGGGCGGTGGGTTGCGCGCGCGCCGCCGTGTCTGGATCAGTGTAGGCGCGACTATCTGTGTCTCATGCCGTCCTAGTCGAGGCCGCGGGTGACGTGACCAGGGAATTAGTCCGTCACCCGCCGAGAGACCGACCGCGTGAGGAAATACCGACCGACGACCAGACGTCCCGTCTGAAATGATGAAATGAAGGAATGAATCAGCTCAGCCTATATAAGTCCCACTGTTGAGCTCACCTCCTCCACAAAGGGAGGGGAATTGACCTACTATACCACGCTGATCAGAGGTAGTGGAATAAAGGTTGAATTTTGTATCGAGTTTTCCTTCTGGTGCACAGATGTTATATTCATATTATATTCCTTAGTCGTCTTTTAGACATCTACGGGCGGGATAAGGAGTGGTGAATTGTATTCTTACTCCGTCACCACACGGAAAATGAATGATATTGCCTAAAAATGAACCTAAATATGCTGACGGTAGAAAAAATTAAACATATTTAAAGCAAATTTTGTATTTATATATTACTAGCAACGCGCCCTCGCTTCGCTTCGGTTTCTGTCGCCTTATCGCCGTAGTTCCCGTTCCCATGGTAATACCGGGATAAAATATAGCCTAGTTTACCACCTGATATTATAGCTTTCCATTGGTGAAAGAATTTTTGAATACGGTCCAGCCGTTTTGAAGATTACCTGGAACAAACAGACAGACAGACAAAAAAAATATAAAGTGATTTTTAGGTATAGGTATCGTCCAAATAACCGTGTGAGCATGAAAAAAGTCTATTATTTTGACATTAAAAACAGACACTCCAATTTTATTTATTGGTATAGACAAGGTGCTTTTTTGTACAAATTAAAAAAAAATAGAGTTTATTGAAATCGATTGCAGAGCCATATACTAAATTCTAATGCAACGTGTGAGTGATAACACATAACACCATTTTAGAGCACATTGATTGGATAATTTGAAATTCTATAAAGGTCATCAGCATATATTTTGTGTTTAAGTATATATAAAACATCTTATATATAAATTTCTTGTGTACGTGTATGTCATTGAGCTCTTCCTAAACACTTGAACCGATGTTAATAAATTTTTTTGTGCATGTTCAAAGGATTTCGAGAATTGCTTAGATTCACAATTGGATCCGGTAGGTACCGCTTATTTAAACAGAACAATGTCTGTTCTGTCAGCTAGTAGATACATAAACAGATAAATTATAATCGCGACATAAAAGGATGCGACTCGCTTTCACCACAAATTGTCGAGTGCTTTGATGCTATCAGCATGGCTGAGGTAACGAACCATATTATCCATGCTTTTCAACAATTTGAAATAATATTAAATACGAAATAATATTGCCAATAACGAGCATTGAACAGACTTTACAACGTCACTGTCAATAAATTTCGGAAACCACCCAATTATGAAGTGTTTTCAGCAAATAAAAAATAATACACTTTTGCAGGATATGTAGTGAAGTTGTATCAAATAATATAGGAATCATAGTCATTATCATCATCACTGCTGCCCACATACGTCCCACTGTTGAGCTCGGGCCTCCTCCACAATGGGAGGGAATTTGACCTATTAACCAGGCTGGTCAAACATGTTGGTATAGGGTTTCATTTCGAGTTTTACTTCTCTTGCAGAGATCTTAGGTATGTGTATATTATATCATTTAGTCGTCTTGTACAACATCCACGGGCAAGATAGGGAGTGGTGAATTGTATTCTTACTCCGTCACCACACGGAAAAATCATAGTACAAATCTTTATTGTGACTTTTAGGCTAGAGCAGTGCTGACTTAAACGTTTTCATTATCAAACCTATAATATATAGGCTCTCCAGAATGAAATATAATTTTAAAATCACTAGGGACATTATAGAGTTTTGTAAACACAAACAAAACTGTAGGATATCCGAAATGATAATAATACATCCGAAACCGCAATCGAATACATTTTTTTTTTTCTAGTTATGATACAACTTAACAGTTACTTCATAATAATTACAATCTAGCTATGACGCTAATAAGTAATTTAAATCTAACTTAATTTGCTAAAACTTACAGAGTAAAGAATGTGTCCATTGGCACTTTTCTTATTGTCTCTAATAATAATAAAATACACTTTGTTCTTGTGTTCTTCAAGGATAACACTCACTGCACTACTTATCACTAATTTCACTAAACTAACTCAAAAGGCTTAGTCCTTTTCAGTCTCCTTACTATGTTCATAGTGTCGAGGAGCTGGATAGCCTCGGCATTTACGTGTTGTATTAGACTTTGTTCATGTGCCTCAGCATATTTTTTTATAACATTAGTAACAAGGTCCACGCCTAAATCACGGTGGATGTCCTCATTTCTAATATACTAGGGAGCCTAAAAGTTTCAACTAATTTTAGATAGATGTGGAGTAAGAGGAATGTTATAACAAGTTTTCTTTCAACTGAACAATCAGCTTAAATGTAAGATTCTCCAAATGGGAATAACAATAATCACGCTTAGCATTTGCCTATTAAAATAGTCCCTAAAATTCGATGTAATCTAGATTCTATACAAATAAATAAAATTGAAGTGTCTGTTTGTAATGTAAAAATACTGGGCTTTTCTCATGCTCAACACGTATGCCTGAAATTTAGTTTAAAAATATATTGTCTGTCTGTTTGTTTGGAGGTAATCTTCAAAACGGCTGGACCGATTATGATAATATTTTACTACCAGGTAGCTATCTATATAAGAAGTAACTTTGGCTATATTTTATCTCGGTATTTCTACGGCAACTATGCAGCTAAAGCGACTAAACCGAAGCGGGGTCGGGTTTCTAGTAAACAAATATTATCAGAAACAATCGGAAACCTAAATAATTTCATATCTATAACCATATGTCACACTAATATTTTAACCGTTTTTCAAATATCCGTATCCAGATCCAGAACGTCACATTGGCAGTATCTCTAATAAACATTAAACTTCTTGATCGATAATCACGGTTCTGGTGCTTCTTCGGTCAGTTTTTAACACTCCTAGGTAGAGGTAACGTTGTAGTTCAAACTTTGTGAATTTTCAGAATATGTATTATATATCCTTACTTCCTTACTAATATTATAAATTTGAAAGTAAGTTTGTTTGTTTTTTTGTTTGTAACGCTTTCACGCTCAAACCACCGAACCGATTTCAAAAATTCTTTCACCAATGGAAAGCTATAATACCAGGAAGTAACATAGGCTATATTTTATCCCGGTATTCCTCCGGGAACGGGCACTACACGGGTAAGGGACTGACACCGAAGCAATCCCAAGAATAGTTATTATAGTTTTATTACCGGTCGCCTGACTGACGTCAACCTTTCTTAGAAATGTATTTGTTGATCAGACGAAATTTATTAGAGCACAGGTATATATTAAATTCTTAGTCGTCTATTATGCCACCTAAGAGTAATTTAAGGTTTGATAGTATATGTACCTAACAGCAATAGGGATTATGCATGATTTTTTTTTTATTTTTTTAAACATTTCTACTAGTTATTACATTACCAGAAATAAATACAACACATTCAAAATATAAACAATTTCGCTAAAAAAAACAGAATCCCTACCTTTTTGGGCGATTTAAACACGGTTATTTCGGCGCGCATATTCAGTGACGTCAGAATAAATAATCTCAAATAAGGCACTTTTTGATTATTAAATTTCATTATTAAATAATTATAAAATTAAAAAATAATTGTATAGGTACGTTTTTTAAGCAATAAAGACTACAAATAAAAATAATTTGTTCCTATTCGAGTTTCGTGCATATTCCCTATTTTCACAAAAACAAACCTGTCTACTTAGAATAATAACATATAGAAGGTAAGTTCGCGCACAAAAAGTGAAGCATTTCAATTGGAGCCTAATGGAGCTTACACCGGCATCGTTCCGTAATGTACAAGGTCACTGTACTGCACGTACGTATGCAACTCTTGAAAAATAAATAGGTAATTATGACGATTTGGGCATTCAAATAGTGTCACAACACATTTGAAAAACATAAAAAGATTTTTAACATTACTTTTAAAAGTATTTCGACGATTTATGTTAATAAAAACAAAATTTGATTTCATAATTTGTATAGTGGTGTGCGTGTGTAAATGTGTAATCGTCGGCGCGCATGTAGTATTTTTAGATTCATATTTCGATCGTTCGAAGTATTAACACTATCCTTCTATACGTTATTATTCTAAGCCTGTCTATAATATTAAAACATAATGCAATACCATGGGTAACATTTTTCTGTGGCGACCACAGAGGGTCACGGCGCACAGTGGGTCGAAAGCAAGATTTTAGTGACTTAGGCACATTGGGTCTGTGCGGCGGTCAGGGCCATCCGCGGATACCGCATGGTGGCGACGGAGGCAGCGTACCTATTGGCCGGGACTCCCCCGTGGGACCTGGAGGCGGAGATGCTCGCCGAACTATATCGGCGGGTGACGGGGGTGCGAGCGGAGGGCGGTGTGGTCTCGTTAAGGGATCTCACCGCCTGGCGGGTCGACGCCCGCCGAGACGTCATCGCCCGTTGGGCAGTCCGGCTGGAGAGGCCTCGGTTCGGGGTGCGAACCGTGGAGGCCTTCCGGCCGGTGCTGATGCAGTGGTTGGAGAGGCGGCACGGGGTGCTCTCCTTCCGACTGGTGCAGGTTTTGACGGGGCATGGGTGCTTCGCCAAATACCTGCACAAGGTCGTTAGGAGGGGGAGTACACCGTCCTGCCACGCCGGCGAGAGGCCGACCGCGTGAGGAAAGACCGACGTCCCCCCCTCGATGGGAGGGTACCCCAATATTCAATTGAAAACACAACAAAATTGGTATTCCGTCCGGCCGACCACTGACGACAAGTTAACGCTGCTCCAGTGGTCGGCCCAACGACGAAGGCGACGTGGTTTTCGGGTGGGTCGCGGGAGTTGCGTGCTTAAGCCCCTCTGTCGCCCCGGACGGAGTGGTGCGGAGGCGCGCCGACCGCGGCCCACCCACAAAAAAAAAAAATGGGTAACATTTTACTTGCCACATATTATTATGAATAATGAATCTATATAAATCATCATTGTTTTCCTGTTGTTAACCCAATTACTTTGGTTTGAGGCGTTATATTTCTCCTATGATAATGGATTAAGGAAACAATGTATTGCTATAGCCTACTTTCTAAGCTCTAAGTGAGAGGCCAACAGCAGATTGGACAGCATTAACTATGATTGTCAACACGCCTGCTAAGCTTTATGCATTGTCTCTCTTAGCTTAGCGCTCCTAAAACTTAGTGCTCCTAGACGGAGATGTATTGGCGATTGCGACCGATGATATAAATTGCCCAAGAAAGTGCTGCTGCATATTCTTCCCTCCCCTTATTGATTGTTTAGTCTTTGAGCTGTCGGTTATTTTTATATTATAAATGTTAAATATCGAACCCATGGTTGGATATTTCCTGCGGGGAAGCTGAGTGCAGCCACTGAACTAATGCGCGGTTTGGTGGTACCAAGTATTCCCGCCTCAAAATTGGCGGGCCTATTGTCGCTAAAGACACAAACTTGTGCTGCGCTCTAGTAGCGAAAAATGTAAATGTCAGTCGTCGGCGCGTTGATCTACCTACAAGATCGTTATTGACGCCGTGCGTTATTCAAAAATCGAAATACCAGGATTTTATCAACACCATGTGTTGTGAACATCCAAGCGACCTTCAGCATCCCCAAACATCTCAAAAATTACCAGGGAAGCCGGCCGTTGCAGAGGAACGATGAGTCGTACTCATTTTTCTTTGCGGGATTTGTCCAACCCGGGGGAAACGCCTGATACTTCACGTAGGCTAACCTACCAGCCAAATTATAATACTAAATACAGTCCATTTCGGTATCCCACAATAAATTTCTTGTGTACCTGTGTATGTCACTGAACTCCTCCTAAAACGGCTGTGGATGTTGATGAATTTTTTTGTGTGTCTTCAAGAGGATTCGAAAATGGTTTTGATCTACAACTAGACGCGGTAGGTAGCGCTGCTGTCGATTTCAAGGAGAATTCCTATCATTTTATTTGAATTAAACGAAGTACGCTACGCGTCACCAAACTTCCACGCGATGGATGCAATTCATAAGCCCCTTTCTTGCTCGTGTATGTCGGCGTGGCGTTACCATTCGGGTAATCCATCTCGGCCAAATAATAGAGTTACTACTTTGTGAACCTGGATTATTTTTGCTTTAATCCCAGTACACATGGATGGATATACAAAGGAGCAATAACACTTCTGTAGATATCGAACAACTGACCGGCCGTTAATAACGTTGGCCTTTTTATAGGATAAAATCACCGAATAATTACTTTCGATAAAACATTTCAAATTTCAACTAATTTAACATGGGTTTTATTACACGGTTTTAAAGTCTCTACACTGTTCATTATATATGTATTATATTTTATTACACTGTTTTTAATTATTATAATTATTCGATAATTAAATATTTGTTATCTATACCAATAAATAAAAACCACTGACGACAAGTTAACGCTGCTCCAGTGGTCGGCCCAACGACGAAGGCGACGTGGTTTTCGGGTGGGTCGCGGGAGTTGCGTGCTTAAGCCCCTCTGTCGCCCCGGACGGAGTGGTGCGGAGGCGCGCCGACCGCGACCCAACCACAAAAAAAAAACCAATAAATAAAATTGGAGTGTCTGTTTGTAATGTCAAAATAATAGGCTTTTTTCATACTCACGCGGTTATTTGCACGACACCTATGCCTAAAATAGCAATTAAAAAAATTTTTGTCTGTCTGTCTGTCTGTCTGTTTGTTCCGGGTAATCATCAAAATGGCTGGACCGATTTCAAAAATTCTTTCACCAATGGAAAGCTATAATATCAGGGCGTAAACTAAGCTATATTTTATCCCGGTATTCCCACGGGAACGGGAACTACGCGGGTAAAACGACTATAACCTATAACCTACGCGAAGCGAGGGCGGGTTGCTAGTACCAAATATATTTACAGTAATAAAATATTTTCCAAGGATACACATAATATAACACTATCCGTATGGTGACGTAGTAAGAATACAATTCACCACTCCCTATCTTACCCGTGGTTGTCGTAAAAGACGAGTAAGGGATATAATACATAATACGCATATAACATCTATGCAAGAGAAGGAAAACTCTAAATCAAACCCTATACTAACCTGTCTGACTAGCATGGAATAGTAAGATCAGTTTCCCTCCTATTGTGGAGAAGGCTCGAGCCCAACAGTGGGATGAATGGATCTTGATGACATGATGATGATGAAATGATGATACCCTTAAAACATTTTATCACAAACAAGTCATATTAGTTTCCTTTTTATAAATAATTAATATCATAATTTATTAATTACAACGTCAGCATTATTTCATCTATTAATTCGTGCACAGATATGAGATAGTGCTATTTCGTTCAAATAATCAAAACAGTGCCCATATGTACGTCACCAGAGGAATGAAAAATATGTAGATAACCTCGCTGTTAAATGAGGCAAATTCAACGTAAAAAGTGGTGTAGTAGACTATTACCTCCGTAAAGAAGGCCCAAGCGCAATAATGGGACGTACATATGTATATAGACCGAAATAATATTGATTAGATACCAAACACCTTTACAGTAGATGTTTTGGCATGGCATCTAATCGGCAACACAGTCACTATGGCGAATGTAATTATTAATTTAACTTTCTTTTTATTTAGCGCATTTAACGTTATATTTAAAAAATACAATGATGATTAGATTGTAAACATAGCTAAGTGGGTTAGGTTATAGTCTTCCATGGCAACGGTCGTGCCTTCCATTCTCACGTAGGACAGTTCTTTGTGTGATTCACAGATAATATTGTGAGTCTGAATGTAATTTATGTCTATTAATTGTATCTTATATCTTTAAACGAGCAGTTCTTGTATATATATATATTCAGGATCTCGGAAACGGCTCCAACGATTTTGTTGAAACTTGGCATACTAGAGGATTCGGGTCCAAAAATCGATCTAGCTAGGTTTTATTTATAGAAAATGTTCTTTTGTCGGTGTTTTTAGCATAACAATAAATGACATTAAATTTTAAAAGAATATGAATTTAAATTTCGTTGTAAATGTCAAGAGTTCCGGTAGCTCAGTTGGGGGACGGCCGGTTTTAATTTTGAGTTTTGTAGCATCCAAACAGCGTCGGTTCGAATCTCGGTGTTATTATTATTCTGTTTTTGTATTTTTTTTATATAATTTTTAGTTTTTATTAATATATCTAAATAAACGGTTAACCTGATATTATATTTTAAATAAAACTATTTACGACAATTTTGTCTATAAGACTAGGTAGCCATTAACTTTGAAAAGCATTCGAAACTTCGGGTTATTAAACATCAAATACAAACGTGCAATTATCCGTAAAATAAGTTTTTTTTTTTATATTTTGTACTTGAATTTGCCCCATGTGTGACTGGAGTAAGAAAGCTCGTGGGTTTCGCTAAAGACGACTAATATAGATATAAGAGAAGGAAAAGCAGTAGGATTCTGAGAAGGAAAATTGGAAATATAACCATAGGGTTATATATAGACCAACCCACCTAACCAGCGTGGTATAGCAAGTTAATTTCCCTCCTATCTTGAAAGAGTCTCCAGCCCAGCAGTGGAAGGTACATGAACGTACATTTTAGACCCTAAAAGTCAACATTACATAAATCTCAAATATTTATACCTACAAATTAGTTTTATCATTTCATTTATTCCCTTGGTTTTTGCAGTAATAATTACGCAAACTGGCTGGATCATAAATATAAAGCTCTTTATAATTGGCAGAAAGCGCCATTTTTCAACCATAAAAGGATAACTTTTGCTCCGAAAAAATTGTAACACTGATGTAATTTTTTTCTAAAATTACGTTTCATGAAAGTACCTAATATCTGCTTTGATAATGCTCTCTGATGTTTATGCGAGTATTACACATTTTAAATAAAATTACTTTACAGATTTTATCGCTTTTGTATTTGCTTTTTGACTGCCCATCAAAAATTAAAAACAAACGCGATATAATTCGTAAATTAGTTTTATTTAAAATCTGCTTTTTTTTTTTGTGGATGGGCTGCGGTCGGCGCGCCTCCGCACCGGCGAGTGGTGATTTGTATTCTTACTCCATCACCACACGAATAATAGTTATTCATTGGTTGTATTATAACAAAGTATTTCT
Source organism: Lymantria dispar (assembly GCA_032191425.1). Classification (NCBI taxonomy): domain Eukaryota; kingdom Metazoa; phylum Arthropoda; class Insecta; order Lepidoptera; family Erebidae; genus Lymantria; species Lymantria dispar. The sequence continues at coordinate 15,943,328 of CM063465.1, read as the reverse complement.
AATTACTTCTATCCATAATAAGAATACAATTCTTATTATGGGAACACACCCTATCTTGCCCGTAGATGTCGTAAAAGACGTCTAATGGTACAATACGCATATAACATCTATGAAAGAGAAGTAAAACTCGAAATAAACCCTATACCAACGTGTCTGACCAGCGTGGTATAGTAAATTTATTTGCACTCCTATAGTGGACGCTTGAGACCAGCAGTGGGACATATACAGGATATATCAGGTTATGGGGCAACTGTTCTATTATGTTGTAGTTTAAAGTTCATAGAATATAATTAGAATGTATATTATACAAGAAAACAATAAAACATAAAAGTTATAATAATTTTAAAAATGTGTGTCTAAGAGTCAATGCCTTAAATGTTACGTATTATAAAGCTTCGACAGTATAAATATATATTATACATTTCAATCAGATTTACACTAAAAAAGCGAAGACAAAATTAAAAAAATTACACGTCTCTAATTCATTAACGAATCGATATTTTTATTATAAATTTTTCATGGATTCCTACCACCATTGCCTAGTTCCCGTTTGATCAGTTGTGCCATAGCCTGATACACTCTGTATAAGCTGAAATAATGATGATGATGTACAATAATTTAAAGATATAAGATATTTAATTATTACGGACATTTGTAAAAAAAATCTTATAAGGTTTGAAATAAATTTACTAACTATCAGTGCTTGTAGCCGTTATAATATTTCAAAGCTATCCCGTATTATGTTATGTGTAACTTAATATAGAATAGCGTATCAAAATTTTTTGTGACACTAATTACTGTGATTTAAGAGCAAGTACACTTAGAAATACTAGATTATACTCAATTTCACAAAGGGTCAATTAAAAGGCTTGTTAGTTATAAAATAGAATAAATAGAAGGTCAACATTTGAAGGTAAACCACAAACAATAAGAAAGGCCACAGATTATATAAAAAACAAATTTTGGAGCAGATTCAGACCGATTAGTGTGGGATAACTAATATTCATAAACAAGCAATTCTTGTATATTTCTACATATCTGCTCTGAAACTGCTCTAACAATCTCCATAAAATTTTGCAAGTAAGGACTTCGGAGGCTATTAGTCGATTTAAATAGCTTTCATCTATAGAAAATCTTATTTTGTCGGTGTTTTCAGACAATGAAGAAAATATACAGGTAAATTAAGCCTTTTCGTATGGTGACAGAGTAAGAACCACACACATCATCATCCCTCTCTTGCTCATGAGTGTTTTAAAAGACGACTAAGGGATTAAATGACATTTATGCAAGAGAAGGAAAACTAGAAACAAAGCCCTATACCAACACATTTGACCTGCCGGGTGTATTAGGTCAATTGCCCTCCCACAGTGAACGAGGCACGAGCTCAACAGTGGGTACGTATATAAGCTGAAGTGATGATGCAAGATGATGAAATTCAGTCACTAAAATTTAGATGTAAAAATAAAAAAAAATAGTTTGTCTCCAATCATGCAGTCGCTTAATCTAGACAATCCCGGCTCGATACTCAATTTGTCTTTAATATTTTCACTGTTTTAATTTTTAATATTTTTTTCCTTGTTTCATAAGTTACATTTCATAATTTATCAAAAAAAATATACAGGTCCTACACATGGAGTGGTAGGACCACACTGTCGACAGTTATCTGTCTACAGCCGCGGGCCGGTCCGACCGGGGCAGTACCACGCTCTCGCAGAAAATTGACTTCTGAGTAGTTGAAATTTGTTACTGCGCTTCGTTCGGTGAGCGAGAGAGCCGGAAGCCCAATTTTCTGAGGGTGTTTGCGTATGAAGGGTTTTGATGGTGCCTTTAGTATCACTGAGCCTCAATGCACGCATTCACACTCCCTTCACTTTCTTCGCGGTAGGCAGCGGCCTTGTAAAGGTCAATGAGCGGCAGCAACACTTATCATCAGGTGTACTGTTTGCTCGTTTGCCACTGCTTGCAATAAAAAAAAACACAGGGCTAAACTAAGGTTCTGTAAAAAGTAAACAAAGAATAAAAAATAATAACATGCTATGTAATTTAGCTTGAAACATTCAAACTTTAAGTAATAACCGTTACCACATATACTTCTATATATTAAAAAACAAAAAAAATGTAGAGCCCAAGATATATCACAAAACTTTTTATAACCTACATAGCGAAAGGAGTTTGTTGGAAAATGAGAAAAAAATATTTTTATCTCCATATGGTACCAAAGTTTGTGTGTTTGGGCGAGACTGGCAATTGTCAAACTTGGTAAGGGGTTTGATAATAATAGCATCGGGCATTGTCTGCAAGATAATAAAATTGAAGGTTTATAGAGTGATTGTATTTCGCTATTGCGTATAGATAAGTTAGGTAATCTAATAAAATATGTTTTTAACTGGGCTTACTATTTGAAATTGAATGAATTGTGTATTATATAAATTAAGAAGATTAAGAAAGAAGAACATTTATTCTGCTCTCGTTTTAACCAATAAAAAATACAAATATAACTTAAGAAAATAACTTCTTATTAAAAATAATTTTATTTTAACGAGGAACAAAAAAGGCTATTGGCTTAGCACGTGCTGCTTTTCCTTAAAGAAGTAGCGCTGGTATTCTACCAACACCTGCTACCTACTGTTAGCTAGTTTGCCACCGTTTGCATGCACCACAACTCCACCGGACCGACATATCCGCTGCTCGCGGACTCACCTCGAGACAGTACTGGTCCCTCTCCTTACCATCTCCGGTAGTGCCCATAATCATTCATTCCTCTTTGGACCTTGTACCTAATGTGAGATACCAGCCATCACCACAACCGATGCCCCAGGCCTCACTCGCAGAGTTGAGGGTCCTGCCAAATAGGCTTGACCTCGTCTCCGTGCTCTCCGAGGCGGTAAAGCGTTTGGATCTGCTTCTCTCTCCCGCTCCTCTGCTTCCCTTCTCTCTACTAATAGAATTTTATATCTAGTTTATCTTCTCTTGCATAGATGTTATACGCATATCATATCCCTTAGTCATTCTATATGATATCACGGTTAAGATAAAGAGTGGTGGATTGTAATTTCAATCCGTCATCAGACGAACATATTTCGGCGACTGGGGCGACGTAGGCGCGAATACCTGCGCCTCATGCCACCCTAGCCGAGGCCGCGGGTGACGTGACCGGGGAATTAGTCTGTCACCCGCCAAGAGGCCGACCGCGTGAGGAAAGACCGACGTCCTCCCCGAGGGGGGGGACGTCGGTCGATGGGAGGGTACCCCAAGTAGGGGGTATTCCGTCGGGCCGACCACTGATGACAAGTAACCCTGCTCCGGTGGTCAGCCCAACGACGAAGGCGACGTGCAGGTGGGGTGGGTTGTGGGTGTGCGTGCTTACGCTCTGTCGCCCTGGACGGAGTGGTGCGAGGAGCACGCCGACCGCAGCCCACCCCAAAAAAAAAAAAAAAAAGGCATATTTTAAAAAATATTTTCGATTCGCTGTGTAGTAACAGAGTAATAATACAATTTACCATCACCTTTTTACTCGTGGGTACTAAAAGACGATATAAAGTTGTTAGTATATTTAACGACGATTAGTATATAAGGAGTTGTAGGGTAGAATCTACTGTTCAAAATTGATGTCGATTACTGCTCCAGTAGAATATACAAGCTTGCACGTATCGGCTGTGACATTATTTGTACCCCGCGCACCCCGCAGACTTAACAAAAATGTAAGTGATATCTGATGTTTACGCGAGCACTACACATTGTAAATAAAACTACTTTTACAGATTATATCGCGTTTGTATTTGATTTATGGTTGACCGACGTTTCGAACACTTTGCAGCATTCATGGTCACGGGTGGACTAAGGTGTCTCACACCCACATGTGGGTCAAAATTTAATAAATTTATAACTAGCAACCCGCCCTCGCTTCGCTTCAGTTTCAGTCGCTTTACCCGCGGCGTAGTTCCCGTTCCTGTGGGAATACCGGGATAAAATATAGCCTATGTTACTCCCTGATATTATAGCTTTCCATTGGTGAAAGAATTTTTGAAATCAGTTCGGTGGTTTAAGCGTGAAAGCGTTACAAACAAACAAACAAACATCCTTACTTTCGCATTTATAATATTAGTATGGATTTTCTGTATCGGGTAGATAATTATAAATGTCTGTAATAACGATTACTTCTTGGACGTGAGACACCTTAGTCCGCCCGTGACCATGAATGCTGCAAAGTGTTTGAAACGTCGGGCAATCATAAATCAAATACAAACGCGACATAATCCGTAAAAGTAGTTTTATTTACAAAAATGTAAGTGATGTAAAGCATGAAAATATAGTCGCTACAAAGGAAAACTCGAAATGAAACCCTATACTAATACACTTGACCTATAGTAGGTCAAATTCTCTCCCAAAATGGAGGAGTCTAAAGGCCAATAGTGGAATTTTTATATACTTATTAATTAAGACTAGACCTATTTAGCACTCAAAACCTTGTTGATATAGTCGAACATTTGATATTAAAATGGGACCCGTAACATAATTATCTGTGCCTAGGTGATCGTCCCCGTAAACGGCAGCCTGTACTTATTACTTCATGTTTCACGTTCATGTATTAAGGCTTTAATGGACTGGGTAATTTTTGGCCTCTGCAATTATAGTTTAATAAAACTTTACGATCTGCTATAATGCTTCAATATATTTCGGTATATAATTTTATAGCTTAATCGGTACTGGGTTTGTATTTAAATTTTCATACTCACATAATGATGAGCAGTGGAAAAGTGTTGGCAAGTTCTTACTTTTAGTTGCTTAGTTCTACATAGCATAAGTCTATCAGTATCTATCTAGCATACTTTCAAATTTTTTATATAACTAACTGGCCTGAGAGACGTTGTCCTGTATACCCGTCTTTAATTCAAAAATTTCAAACTTTTTTTAATAAGCTGTAACAATCTGCACCGTTTTATTCAAGTTATGATAATATCTGACATATACATTCATCCCAATTCGACCAATCGATAGTGTTTGAGTTGGTATGTGTATACTGTATGAGTGAAGTGAAATGTAGAAACTTTGCTATTTATTTAATAGCAGCATATGGAAATTATTCCAAAATCAACAACTACTTATAAATACAAAAATAATTAAAAAACATTTTCCGGTGGACCAAATTGTGAATCTAAACAAAAAAAGGTTACATTAGAAAATTTTATTTAGTCAAAAAAGGTTACATAACAAAAGTTTATATAGTCATTAAGTTTTCTTAGATTTTAATTTTCTACGCAAATTTCTTATTTCTTTTTCTGTAAAAGCCTTTTTCAAAGTATTAGAAAACTTAAAAAAGAATGGACGAAATCAGTAAAATCGTTCTCAAGTTATGTTATTGTCCTGCCCGAACAGCGCCACCTACTGGGTCCAATTGTGAATCTTATGCATAGAGAGCATACCTGCGCTTGATGCCACCCTAGCCGAGGTCGCAGGTAAATGGACCGAAAATTAGACCCCCCCATTCGCCGAGAGGCCAACCGTGAGAAGGCGACGCTCCAGCAGCACTGTCTTGGTTACCGGAGTGTCCAATGGGATGGTACCCGAAAGGGTAACACGCCAGGTCGGTCACGGATTTCAAGGAATCGGTACCAGTGTGCAGTGGTCCACCTAATGGTGATGGGGAAGAAATAGGGTAGGTTATGGGGCCATACGCTGCTCACCTGGCGCCCCGGGCATATTGGGCAGGGTGTATCTAGACCATAGCCTTATCTTACAAGACTTACCTAATAATACCTTGTGTTTTTAACTTAAGTGGCTTTATTATCTGGCAGCAAATAACTAATACACAAATGACTTTCCACTTCTTAGCTTGAATAATTCATTTTTCAACTCAAATGAATATTTTAGTATAAACTGGTCTAGCATTAAGATCAGTATCTTGAGTCATAACTACTTTAGGAGCTCAATACCTTATCTTTCAAACTTTTACTAGCTTCTCAAAAGTAATTAACAGTGGGATATCTTGAACATTTACTTTACAGCGCCCAGATATATATAACTGCGATTAAATTTACAGCAATAATTTTAATGACCTTAGAACATTTCCATGTACATATTTTTGAATTAAATACGTTTCAAATAGGTTAAATATATTGATCCGTGTGGTTACATCGATGTTTCTGAAACCTCGATGTTTCAGTAAAAAAAAAACATTGACGTTTGCCATCGATGTTCCTTATTGCGAAACATTGATGTATCGATGTCAATGTGTGTGTGCGTGTGTGAATGCTCTACAATGTTAAACATCGATGTTTTGCCTAACATCTGTTTGAAGTGTATGGTTATTTTAGCAAAACGTGTGTGACTGTTTAGTTACCAGAGTAAATGACTTACATATTATGTTTTATTCAAAACTGTCATATTTAAACTCTGTTTCTAAATAACTTGCTGCAGTTAAACTTGTAACAACTTTACTAAATAGAAAAATATCTATTAAATATAACTTTATTTCACCAACTCTCCCTCCTCCTTGTTCTAAAGATGCACTTATTCAATAATAATATTATTACAAATAATAAACATAGCTTGCATCTTATAATAAAGTTGTTGGCACGATAGTTATAAAAACATCGTTATTTCTAGGCCGTTTTTGTACATCGATGTTTGTTCTGAAACATCGATGTATCGATACATTGATCGATATTCTTGGTTTCGATAATTGAATCCCTGTGTAAAAGACGACTATAGGATATACCTAATATGCATTTAAAGTCTGTACAAGACAATGAAGACTCGAAATAAAATTCTATACTAATACTTTTGATCAGCGTGATTCAGTAGGTCTGTTTCCATCCTAGTGCAGAGAACGCTTGAACCCAGCAGTGAGTTATGAGTTGGGATGATGAGATGATGACAAATGTTTTTATAATACTTAAGTTAGTTTCTTTTTAAACATAAACAAAGCTTTTCTAGTTTCACATAAAAAGCTAATATATTTTTTATATTTTGTCAGATAACGTGGCGTAGTATGATAATTTTCTTCACCTGAAGGAGGCCAGTGTCCAAAAGTGAGCCGTATATACGTATTGAGTTGCAGAAGAATGGAAATAAATTAGTACCGTACAAAAAAAAAACACTTTGGATTGAACCTGAGACTTTTTGGGAATCAATTCATCATCATCATAATCATCATCCCATCCCGTATAAGTCCTACTGTTAGAATCGGGCCTCCTCCACAGTAGGCGGGAAATTTACCTATCCACGCTGATCAGACATGTTGGCATAAGGTTTTATGTCAACTTTTTCTTCTATTGCATAGATAATATCTCAAGTACTGAAGCTAATACAGTAGGATTTCGCTAGTCATCCATTACGCTATTCGTGGTACGTATTAGAGAATTTGTAATCGATTTCCGAAAGATCATTCATTTAATGCCCCATTTATTGATCAATTTTTATTTTATAGAATGTTTCTGATGGGCAAGGTGAAAGTTATATGGTGAACAGTTTTAAGTATGAAACTTGAAAGCTCTATGATTAAAGCCAAAGAAAATGGATGAGCTGTATGAGGCATAATATAAATAGAAAGGAAGAAAATACAGAGACAACATCTGACAAAGTTATATTTGTCAAAACTCTTCACACAGTACGAAGCGCGTACTGTCTACGCAGGTCAAAAGTTTTTAAGGCTCACCGCGCTGAGAGATATAAAAAAATATTGACCAGACTCTCAAATACATGCAACAGAGAAAGAAAATGACAGAGCAGTCTTCAGCCCATTGGTCCGAACACAGGCAGCTTAATATCTATTTAGATATCTATATCTATTTAGAGATCTATTGATCTCTACGATTATGCAACGCGATATTTATCGATTTAGTACAATCAGTCTTAAAGAAGCGATGAAGCAGTACCGTGGCTCTAAAATGTTGTCAAAAGAATCGTCTATTAGGCAGGGCCAAAATAACTAAGTTGAAGACCGAGGACGGAACTGTATTTTTTTATTTAAAAGCTTTAATTTTTAACTTGCACTGTTAGTATGGGACAAATGTTGCGAGTTAAATAAGAACCACTTCCTGTCGTTAGATTAGGTTGAAATTTGGTTTACTTATGTAACTTCGGTGACAATGCAATGATATGGTATCATGAAGCTGTACGCAAGATGGCGTCAGAAGGTGGCCATAGGAACTCCTAAACTAAACAAGATAAAACCGTCGCGTTTGGACTCGTTTGAATAGTCATGACAAGCACTTATTCTTTTTTTTTAAATGTTTTTTAATTAATATTTTATTTTTTTCTAGTCTGAGATCTTGATAGAGGTGGATGTGTTTTATGGACAATATAAATCATCCCGAAATACTGTTTCCGGCTTGGTTCAAGACCTCAGATCCAAGCTAACTCGGTACTATACCTGAGAAATAAATTTTCGAGTAATTAGTTTTCTAGATTAAAAATTCCTTAAAAAAAATCTCAATTCAACATTAGCCTAGCCATTCCTGATGTATCGTTAAAGTCTAAGGTTTTAGCCAATACCATTAAAAACAAAGCCATCATAACACCATTACTATTAAAATAGGACCACCTTGAAATTTTTAAATTAACCTTCGGATATAAGTCTGAGATAAATAAATTAAAAATCACATTATATTGAAATAAAATTTGTTGCCATTTATACCAACTTTCTTAGTTACCCAACTGCGTAAGTAGGTGCTTTATTTCAGTCTCATAAATCTTTTTACGATCCACTGACATTCGTAGTTATTAATTATTTACAATTCAGTAACTAAAATATGTCTAGACCTTTTGTTTTGGCTTTGGCTTCATTGGAATATTTTATAAATTCGTTATTTTAGTAAAATTAATGATGTTATTACAAAACTAGCTTCTGTCCGCGACGTCGTCCGCGTTGAATAGCTTTTTTGTTACTAACGCTAACTTTAACCCACGACTTTGTTTACGTAAAAAGTTAAAATCTTTTTAAATAATACGATTGTGTCACACATTATTTTTGCAAAACTTTAACCGTTTATGCAGCTAACGTAGTCAGATGGACAAAAGAAAGAACCGATTTTGAAACATTATTTATTGATGCTCCACTCCTATTAGTCTTAGCGTAATGATATATAGTCTATAGTCTTCCTCGATAAATGGGCTACCTAACACTGAAAGAATTTTTTAAATTGAACCAGTAGTCCCTGAGATAAGAACGTTCAAACAAACAAACTCTTCAGTTTTATATATTAGTATAGAAGTATAGATTTCACAAATTAATTTATAGTCAAAGGGTTGTATTATACAAAATAATGACTCTTATTTTGATTCGCAACGATCAATATCATCTTGTTCTTATCCCATTTATTTAAGTTTGATGCAGTATGTGCCTATTCCTCTTCCATCGTATACATTACAAAGATTCAAATTCAAATTATTTATTATGCATAAACCCCGAGAGGGCACTTACATATTGTCAGGTTTACATTTTCCAAAAAAATATACTACCACCGGATTGCACTGAGAAGATCCGGCAAGAAACTCAGCGGGCTTGCCTATTATTTTTAATTTTTTTTTTCTTCTTACTAGATATACAATTGTGTACATGTTTTGTAAGAACTAGCTCCAGTGTGATGCCCTTCGAACCGCAAGACACTTAATATAATTCAAACGATTATGGATGGACCAGATCCCACAAGCGGCACCCGATCCCGAGTTAACTACTAGAGCAGCCATCACTCCCCTCAAACACTATGGAGGGAAGGGAGAGACCCGCTCCACGCAGCTACCGCAAGTAGATCCGTCTGTGAGCATGACCAACACCATAATATGTTACAAACGGTGAAAATACAAAATTTCGTTAAGCAAAACACGCTACACTTTACAATAAAAGTTAAAAAGTAAATTTACAAACAGTATATTTAAAATAACAAGAAAATTGCTAAATGAGGAGCTACTCACAACCAATCTGTATTATCATCTACATAATCCGAGATTTTATAATAAGCTTTTTTACAAAGTCTATACTTGATGGCTTTTTTAAAAGGATGTGGGAAATCGTTATATAACCGGCCGCCTGCCTGACATCAACTCTCCTTAGGGATATAATTATTAACCAGAAGACACTAAATGGAGTTGACCCAGGCCGGCGTAAAGCTTTTAGTAGAGCATAGTAAGAGTTGGCAGTACCCGTAGCCGCTACCAAACAGCACTATTTTAATTCTCTGCCATTCAACTATCGTCATCTCATCATTTCACCCTATACAGGGCCCACTATTGGGCTCGGGCCTCCTCCACTATGAAAGGGAAATTGACCTATTACACCACGGTAGTCAAACGTGAAGATATAGGGATTTTGTTTTTGGGAAGTACCTGCACAAGATTGGCAGAAGGGAGAGCACACCGTCCTGCCACCACTGCAGTTGCGACGAGGACACGGCGCAGCACACGCTCGAGGAGTGTGTTGCGTGGGAGGGGGAGCGCCGTGAACTCGTCGCGATTATCGGTGCCGACCTGGCGCTGCCGACCATCGCCAGGGAGATGCTCGTCAGCGTCAGGAACTGGGACGCGGTCGCCGCCTTCTGTGAGGCCGTTACCTCACGGAAGGAGGCGGCGGATCGTGTGCGAGTAGAGCTCCTATTCGGCGACACGTTCCGCCGCCGGCGACTCGGGTGGCGCAGGCGCGAGTATCTGCGCCTAATGCCGCCCTAGCCGAGGCCGTGGGTGATCGGACCGGGGAATTGTCCGTCATCCGCAGAGAGGCTGACCGCGCGATGGCGACCGACGTCCCAGGACGTCGAGAGGTGAGGTTACCCGAGAGGGTATTCCGTCGGGCCGACCACTGACGACAAGTCACATCTACTCCGGTGGTCGGCCCAACAACGAGGTGACGTGGGTACGGGTGGGTTATGGGCCCGCGCGCCGTCCTTTCGTCTCCCCGGAGGGACGGGACCGCACGTGCGCTTACCATAGCCCAACCGTAAAAAAAAAAAAAATAGGGAGTTTCTTTCGAGTTTTCCTTCTCTTGCATAGATATGCATATTATATCCCTTAGTCGTCTTTTACGACACCCACAGACAAGAGAGGTGGTGGTGAATTGTATTCTTACTCCGTCACAATACGAATAATATTTAAATTTCAACCATAAATTATATAAATTAACTCTACGCGATTTTGCAAGCGTAAAATTATATTTTGATTCCTGTTAATACTCTTAATTTGTTCATATTTTTATATTCCATTCATTAATTTATCTATGTTCAACACTAGATGCAGCCTTCCCCTAAAAGGGGATAAATAATAATCTCCATGTTTGGCAGGCGGATTGGAGAAAGCAGTTTTAATAAATTTCTCAGGAGAATGCTGTTACCCTATTTGACTGATGATGACAACTGGGCCGATTCTTATAACTCTCACTAGAATAAAAGGGGTGAAACATTTTACTAACACTTCCATTATTTTATAATTATATGCAATTTTATTTGTCGGCATTGTACTACATTCTGCATAATAGCGTTGTATTTTATGAAACCCCTAATTGTTTATTATAGATTTTCTAACTTTAAAATAATCTTACTAACTAGACCTTTCCTGTTATGAACAATCATATAAATAAAAAAGTGCTTAATTTTCATAATAATATATATACTGTAAAGTTACTGATAGCAAAGTAAAATAATAAAAAAATACGAACAAGTAATAGCTGAAAACCGTTTTCTCATTATCCGACAGCGTTGCGTCCTGAATTATTTCAACGGTAAATTGTCCATCTGGCCGCAATTTGCGGTTTTCTTTATTTTACTGGGCTTCTCGTTTATTTCACATGTAAATGTCTTTGAATCTAATGATAAAGAGATATTAGAGAACACGTTGAAATATGTTCAGACCTTTTCTTTTGAAATTTAATATTTACCTATTTAAAAAAATCTTAAACTTATTTGCGTACTGCTTTTGCGAATCATTACTTGTGATGAAAAGTGGATACTGTATTTATTTATTTATTATTATTCAGCTGTTCATTACACTTACAGTTATCTAAAGTGTGTAGTGAACCATTACAATTCTATAATTTAAATACATAATTGTGAGATAAAAAGTGCAAACATAATTTTAAAAATACATTATATTTGGTGAAAAATATATCAACCTCCGGATAATGACCAATCAGTGAGTTGAGCAGTGCAACGGCATGACTGGTAGGGGCAAAATGCGCGGTCCACGTTCGCACCTGGGGTGCCGGAAGCAGGGGACGCGAACGAAGCCGCATGTATTGGTTCGATGCTGATAGCGAACAACGCGATAGTGCATTTAAATTTCCAACTATGTTTCTCAATAATGAGTAATAATGCAAGAATAGGACACACTTATGTCGTAGAGTAAGAGTGTTAAGACCTGCCATGCCGGATACATAGAGGATATAAATATGGGTAATAACCATATAGTTTCTTGTATAAAAACCTACAAAATTTACGTTGTACACGTTCTATCATTACGCTATACTTGACCTCATGGGGGTCCCAGATTATAGAATTATATTCCAAATTAATGCGTACGAAGGAATAATACAGCGCAATGATAGTACTCCTATTCTGAAACAAGGTTGACTATCTCATCACAAAGCCTAACAATTTAAAACTTTTGTTACAAATTGTTGTAATGTGAGTGTTGAATGTCAGGCAGGTGTCTAATGTAACGCCCAACGGATTTGAGAGACGCGCTCCAGCGGTACATCAGATATTTTGTAATTATATTTACATGGAGCGCGTGATCGAGTAAATGTTACAGTTTGTACTATAATCGGAAGCGCTCGTCGCAATGGCTGATCCCTGGAGAACCAAATCCCAGCCAAATCCTGCTCTAAACGAAAATTTACTCAGAAAAATTACTTGTGAGTGTTTGGTGGACTAGCGCTGGTGTCGTTTACTACAGCTTTCTAAAATCTGACCAAGCGATTACGGCAGATATCTATTGTCAGCAACTGCAAACCATGAAGGTAGAACTAGCTGCTAAACAACCGAGATTGGTCAATCGCTCTAGACCACTGCTACTTCACGACATTGCAAGACTGCACAACAAACAACCAATAAGTTAGATGAGCTATAATTGGAATTTTTGCGACATCCATCGTACTCCACGGACCTTGATCCAACAGATTACCATTTTGTGCGGCATTTAGACAACTTCTTACAAGGACAAAATTCAACTCCGTTGCGACAGTCCAAACCGCCTTCAAAGAATTTATTGATTCTCGCCCACCATGGTTTTTTTTTTTTTTTAGGGGTGTAGGCCGGGGCACCTCCACGTGGTGCACCCTGGAAACGTCCATTTGGACGGCCAAGATTCCGGCGGGAGGGGGGGTCTCCGCGTGCCGACTCTGAAGGCAGAGCGCACGGCGGATTTGGCCCGGGGCCAATGGGGCGGATGTGTCTCATGGCACTCCGTCGCCAGGGACGGTTGCGTCACGGCCCGGGGGCGTGACGGGTCGGTCGCTCGCGAGCGGCCAGACCCGGAAGGCCCAAACCGTAATCCTGAGTAGGGGGGTCAGGACCGGGGGTCTGCGGACTGCGGGGAAGAAAACCCCTATAAAAAATCACCCCAATCTCAAGTTTTGCTACTCGGCGAGGAGATGTATGGCTGGTGGGTTAAGAAGGGCGCGCGAAAAAAAAAAAAGCGTCCAGTCGTTAGAGTAGTAGTCAAGGAGGACTTAAACTTCCAAAACACGATGGCAGAAGTCAACATCCGTATGTCTTCACGAGAGGGTCCCGGCCAGGCCGGGGAATCCCTTGCTGTGCCGAAGCTTGCACGCGACGAGGAGTCGCGCCCAAGTTCCGGCACAATCAGCCCCCAATCGTATGGGTGGGGGGCACCTTCTGCTCCAGCCGCGAGCCCGGCGAAACAGGTGGCTCAAAGAAGGAGGAAGAGGAGGAGGAAGGGCGCCGTGGAAACTACGCATCAGCGTAGATTGCGCCTAAAGCGGGAAGCGGAACGGCGGGCACAAAAGGATGCCGCCGTGGCCGCGCGCGATGAGGGCGGTGCATCCGCAGCTACCGCAGAGCCGTCGCGGGGCGGAAACGGCGAAATCGCCGGGGCGCCGAGGAAGTCGAGGGACAGCTCGAGCCTGTCGAGCGACGAGGGCGGATCAGCCGCAGGACCGTCGCGGGACGAGGGCGGCAGGACCGCAGGACCGTCCAAGTTGGAAGGAGGGTGTGACTCCGGCTCAGAGCGGAGTGACTCACGTCTGAGCGACAGCTTAAGAATCTCGCTGTCGAGCGACGAGGGCGGCACAGCCGCAGAGCCGTCGCAGGATGCTGCAGGGCCGTTACAGCACTCGGATGCGGCGGAGGAGATGTCCACGGACGAGGGCGGTGAGACCGCAGAGCCGTCTGACGACGAAGGGCCGCGGGTCGGCCAGAAGGAAGGAGATGGAGGGGAGGATAAGGATAGGGAGAGGAATGCTGAGCGTGCAGCAGGGTCGTCCGGGATGATGGTTGGTGGGTCGTCCGGGATGGTGGTTAGGGAGGTCGGTGTTAGGAGTGCCGATAAGGAGGTGATCGATGGGGGGGCCGCTCTAACGGCGACCCTAAGTCCTAGGAGGGGATGGGAGGAGGCCCGCCCCCCGACGAGGGATCGGAAGCACCCCCTGCCAAAGGGTGGCAGCTCCGAATCCGAATCGGAGGGGAGCGATACCATCAGGCCTCCCCACAAAGTTGCGACCGCGCGCCGGGGGCGCAGGGGTCGGGCAGGTGCGGTGGCGGCCAGACCGGCGACGCCGTGTCCGGCCAACCAGGGAGGCGAGGTGGCGGCCCTTCAGGCCGCAAACGCCCGCCTAAGCGATGAGGTCTCCGGCTTGCGGGAGCGAAACCGCAGGCTGGAGACGGAACTTTCGGCGGTGCGGAGAGAAAACCGCGGGTTGGCCAAGGACGTGGCTGACCTGCGGTCTCAATTCGAGCGCCTGGTGCCGGCTGTGGTGCTGGCGCCGGCCCCATCGCCGAAACGGGTCGCGCCAGCGAGGGTGGGCCCATCGTCTGCGCCCGTGGCGCCGACTGGGCCCGTCGCGGACTCGTCGCTGCCTCCCCTCGTCGTGGTCCCTCCGCCGGCTCGTGGCCGCGGGAGACCTCGGAAGGGGGAGGAGCCGCCGCCCGATGAGGTGCACGGTGTGTCGGAGTCGGCGGTACGCGTCATCCTAGCCCGAGTAGGGGTGACGGTGGATGCGCGTATCGCCGCCGTAGCGGCCAGGCTCCCGCCTGAGCCGCCCCTCCGACCGCCGCTCGCGGCGGACAAGACGAGGCGGCCGCAAGCCTCGGCTCCCACCCCGCTGCCCTGTCAGGGTGGCCGCATGGTGAGCTACGCTGCGGCCGCGGCGGGACCCAAGGGGGCCAAGAAGGCCGGCAAGGTGCCGGCTCCCGCCAAGGCCGGGCCGCGACCGGCGCCAGCGATTGCACCGCAGGCACCGGCTGGCGAACCCACGACTGCGCCTGTTGCGCTCAGCGCTGCTGCTAGGCTCGAACAGGGCTGGCAGGTGGCTGAACGTAGCAGGAAGGCACGCGGCCAAAAGCGGAGAGCGGCGGCCAAGAGTGCCGCTGTGGCCGCCGCTCCCCAGGCGGGAGCCGGCGGAAAGGGGAAAAGGTCGCGTAGGGGCCTCAAGTCGCCGAAGACGGCTGCGGTGGTAATCACCGTACTGCTTGAGGCGGCTGAGAGGGGCCTAAACTATGAGGCCGTCCTAAGACGCGCCCGGCAGGAGCTGGACGTCTCCGACATCGGGGGCGTCGAGGCGAGGACCCGCAAAGCCCGGACAGGGGCTCGAATACTCGAGTTCCCTGGGGCCGAGGGCGCGAAGACGGCCGATAGTTTGGCCACGATGCTGAGGGGGCTGTTCGGACCGGAGGATGGAGTCCGAATCGCCAGGCCCGTCAAGTGCGCAGATATGCGCCTCACGGGTCTGGACGACTCCATGGCGGTGGAGGACATCCGGGAGGCCATTATGGCGCGTACCGGGTGTGCCTCGGACACCGTCTGGATTGGCACCATCCGCCCTGGTCCGGGCGGCATTGGTGCTGTCTGGGTGCAGTGCCCAGTGGAGTCGGTCAAGCAATTGGCCGACTCAGGCAGGCTCCTCGTGGGCTGGAGTTCAGCGCGGGTAACCGTGCTGGAGCCCCGGCCCGCGAGGTGTTATAAGTGCATGGCGGTCGGGCATACCCGACCGACATGCAGGAACTGCTTTGACTGCAGCGGGCTATGTTTTCGTTGCGGTCAAACTGGACACCAGGCGGCATCGTGCTCTGCAGTGCCCCACTGCCCCGCGTGTGCGGCGGGCAATAAGCCTGCCAAGCACCGTATGGGCTCTGGGGACTGCAGACCCCCGGCATCGGCCCCAAAGGGGCGGGGCGGCCCATCGACCGGGCCAGTCCCTGCTCCGAGCGCGGTCCGATCGCCCGTTAGCGCGGAGGAGGTGACGATGGATACGGACCGTTAATGGACCCCGTATCCATTCGTCTCCTCCAGGCCAATCTCAACCACTCCGCCGGTGCGCAGGACGTGTTCCTGCAAGCCATGGCGGAGTGGTTGATAGGAGTAGCCGTAGTCGCGGAGCCGTACGTGGTGCCCGACCGGCCTAACTGGTTGGGTAGCACCGATGGCACCGTGGCAATCGTCGCCTCCACGTCGTGGCCTTCGTCGTCTCTGACCCTTAGGGACAGGGGCGTCGGATACGTCGCGGCGGACTGGGGGGAGATTACGCTCTTCGGAGTTTATCTCTCCCCTAACTGGAGTGTGACCGATTTTGAGGCCTTCCTCACCATCATGGAGGCCTCGTTACGGCGACTGGCATCGCGCCAGGTCTTCGTCCTGGGGGACTTTAACGCCAAGTCCGTGGCGTGGGGGTCCCCCCGTGGGAGCCTATCGTGCTGCTCGATGACACGGGCAAGCTACTGGAGAGGGTGGTAGCTGCCCGCATCGAGCGGCACCTCGTCGGCACGGGGCCCGATCTGTCGGACGCCCAGTTTGGGTTTAGGAGGGGTCGTTCGACGATCGCGGCTCTGTTGCGCCTGAGGGCCGTGGCGACTGAGGCCGTCACCCGCGGGGGAGTGCTGTTGGTGGTGTCCCTAGACATCGCCAACGCATTCAATAGTCTGCCATTCAGCTGCATCAGGAAAGCGCTCCGGTATCACGGGGTGCCAGTTTATCTGAGGCGGCTAGTGGCAGACTTTTTGGAGGGGCGCAGCGTCCTCTGCACCGACCGAGCAGGAGACGTCGTGCGAACGCCCATGACGTGCGGTGTCCCGCAGGGGTTGGTCCTCGGACCCACCCTGTGGAACATCGGCTACGACTGGGCGTTGAGGGGGAGCCTCCCGCCCTGGCTGGGCGTGATTTGTTACGCAGACGACACGCTCGTCACAGCCCGCGGTGGGACGCTAGAAGAGGCGGTAAGCCTGGCGACCTCGGGTACCGAGGAGGTCGTCAGACGGATCGAGGCGCTGGGGTTGAGGATCGCCCTGGACAAGACGGAGGTCCTCTTGTTCCATGGGCGCACTATGAGCCCTCCCATCGGCGTCTCGATCACCGTCCACTCGGTCGACATCAGCATCCGGGCCCATATGAGGTACTTGGGCCTGGTGCTCGACGGGCGATGGTGGTTCCGGGAGCATTTCCGCAGGCTCGCTCCGCGGCTCGTCGGCGCGGCGTCCACCCTATCGTGGCTTATGCCGAACGTGGGCGGACCGAGCGCTGCGTGCCGACGGCTTTACGCGGGGGTCATTCGGTCGATGGCCCTGTACGGCGCACCGGTGTGGGCGGGGTCCATGACCGCCCGACTTAGGGCCCTTCTGTGGCGACCACAGAGGGTCACGGCGGTCAGGGCCATCCGCGGATACCGCACGGTGGTGACGGAGGCAGCGTGCCTATTGGCCGGGACTCCCCCGTGGGACCTGGAGGCGGAGATGCTCGCCGGACTATATCGGCAGGTGACGGGGGTGCGAGCGGAGGGCGGTGTGGTCTCGTTAAGGGATCTCACCGCCTGGCGCGTCGACGCCCGCCGAGACGTCATCGCCCGTTGGGCAGTCCGGCTGGAGAGGCCTCGGTTCGGGGTGCGAACCGTGGAGGCCTTCCGGCCGGTGCTGATGCAGTGGTTGGAAAGGTGGCACGGGGTGCTCTCCTTCCGACTGGTGCAGGTTTTGACGGGGCATGGGTGCTTCGCCAAATACCTGCACAAGGTCGTTAGGAGGGAGAGTACACCCTCCTGCCACCACTGCGATTGCGACGAGGACACGGCGCGCCATACGCTCGAGGCCTACGGAGCTTGGGCAGTGCAGCGCTGTGAACTCGTCGCAATCATCGGTACGGACCTGACGCTGCCGACTATCGCTAGGGCGATGGTCGACAGCGTCGGGAATTGGGACGCGGTCGCAGCCTTCTGCGAGACAGTGATCTCGCGGAAGGAGGCGGCGGATCGCCTGCGTGAAGAGTGCAGCCTCGATGAGGAGATCCGCCGTCGGCGACTGGGGCGGCGCAGGCGCAACTATCTGCGCCTCATGCCGCCCTAGCCGAGGCCGCGGGTGACGTGACCGGGGATTAGTCCGTCACCCGCCGAGAGGCCGACCGCGTGAGGAAAGACCGATGTCCTCCCCGAAGGGGGGGACGTCGGTCAATGGGAGGGTACCCCAATAGGGGGTATTCCGTCGGGCCGACCACTGACGACAAGTTAACGCTGCTCCAGTGGTCGGCCCAACGACGAAGGCGACGTGGTTTTCGGGTGGGTCGCGGGAGTTGCGTGCTTAAGCCCCTCTGTTACCCCGGACGGAGTGGTGCGGAGGCGCGCAGACCGCGGCCCACCCACAAAAAAAAAAAAATATTGTTTTTTTAGTAAAGGGATCAATGAACTACCTATGAGATAGCAAAAGTGCATAGATAACAATAGTGTATACTTTGATTAATCTATACCAATAAATAAAATTGGAGTGTCTGTTTGTTATGTTAAAATAATAGGATTTTTTCATGCTCACACGGTTATTTGCACTATAAGTATGCTTTTTTTAGGGGGTGGGCTGCGGTCGGCGCGGTGCTCGCACTACTCCGTCCAGGGCGACAGAGAGGCGTAAGCACGCACACCCACAACGCACCCACGATGCACGTCGCCTTCGTCGTTGGGCCGACCACCGGAGCAGGGTTACTTGTCATCAGTGGCTGGCCCGACGTTTTCTTTTTTTCTGTCTGTCTATCTGTTTGTTCCGGGTAATCTTCAAAACGGCTGGACCGATTTCAAAAATTCTTTTACTAATGGAAAGCTATAATATCAGGCAGTAACCTAGGCTATATTTTGTTCCGCTATTCCCACGGGAACGGAAACTACGCAGGAAAGACTACTGAAATCGAAGCGAAACGAGGGCGGGTTGCTAGTTAAATATATTTTTCAAGAAAAAAAATTGACTTTATATTTCTCCTGTACAAAACGCCAATTTCATATGTAAGGACCTAATATTTTAATTTGCTTTTAGTATTTGTTGTTATAACGGTAACAGAAATACATAATTTGTAGAAATTTCTACTGTTTAGCTATCACGGTTTTTGAGATACAGCCTGGTGACAGACAGGCGGACGGATAGACTGCGAAGTCTTAGTAATAGGGTCCCGTTTTTACCCTTTGGGTACGCAACCCTAAAAATGGCACGTTGACATTGACTTCAATGAAGTGCTATTAAACGTCTACTATATGTAAGACGTCGGCGCGCAGATGAGGGATGTTGGGGCGGTCTAGGCAAGGAAGAGACATGGCCAATTGGGCAACTGTAGCCTGGGCAAGAAAATAGGCTAACCATTGTCACAACAAATCATGTGGGTGAAGGAAACTAGCATTATATAAATATAGGTCCACATCAGCTCATAGATTTTCAACTGCTGGGTTTGGGCCTCCTCCACTATGGAAAGGCAAATTGACCTACAATCCCACGCTGGTCAAAAGGCTTTTGCGACTTTTTTTTAGCATAATACGCATATTATATCCCTTAGTCGTCATTTACAACACCCACGGGTAAAATAGGGGGTGGTAAATTTAATTCTCACCCCTTTATCACACGGGGAATATAGGTCTAATTGTTGATAGTTATATTGCACAAATTTATCGCTATGATAACAGACATAATAAAAATAAATGGGTTATAATGTATTTGTCGATTTTATATTTAGCTTGTTATGGCAGTCACGTTTGTATCGCAAAATTTGGAACACACACATAAATCATTCTTCAGTCCTCGACTCTTTTTGGGCTGTTTATTATTCCCAGTTATATTTAGGTCAGGTTTTCGTTCTTATCATATTTAGTAGAACGAACTTAGTGCCATCTATCGTAAATAATCCAATTTCCCAAAGATATTCTAAGACTAGGTTAAGCTGTAGTGAGTAAAGAACTCTTATACTACTTTTATCTGAGGTGGGCTACGGTCAGCGCACCCGTTGCCCAGCTCCGTTTGGGGCGACAAAGGGACGGCACGCGGCCCGGTAAACCACCCGTGGTACGTCGCCTTCGTCATGGCAGCCCAGTGTGTTACACTTTCGGGTACCGAACCCTCTCTCCCTCCCGGGGCATCGTCCTTACGCAGTCAGCCTCTCTGCGGTTGATGGACTAGTCTCGGTCCAGTATCGCGCGGCCTCTGCTAGGGCGGCCACAGGCGTATCTACTCGCGCCTGCTTCGCCTAAGTCGCCGGCGGCAAAATATGTAGTGGTAAAGGAGTTACTTCTGCGCATGATTCGTCCGCGACTGACTGACGCGTGACTCCTTGGCGGAAGGCGGCGGCCACGTCCCAGTTCCTGACGCCGTCGGATACGCCCTAGCGATGGTTGACCGCATCAGGTCGGCACCGATGATTGCGACGAGTTCACGGTGCTGCTCTGCCCATGCAGTCCTCGAGTGTATGCTGCCCCAGGCGACAGGACGGTGTGTTCTCCCTCCTCACGACATTTTGCAGGTATTTAGCATAGCAACCATGTCCCGCCAATACCTATACGAGGGAAGCCCTTTCTGCTGCCCACCTACTACCAGCACCGGTCAAAAGGCCTCCCGCCCGCGCCCCCGACACTTGTCGCTAGAATCCCGGCCAATAGGCATGCTGCCTTCGTCGCCACCGTGCTATATCGCCGTATGGCCTTGATTACCATGGCTCTCAGTCGTTGTCACAGGAGAGCCTTAAGACAGATGGTCAGGGACCCCGCCCACCACGGTGCGCTGTATATCATCAATCGATGATCAATGCGATCAATCGATTGCCCCCAGCGTATCGCCGTCGGCACGTAGCGTTGGGTAGGCTTACATTCGGCATCAGCTAAGAATGGACAAGCCACAGAGCAATTTGGAGAAGATGCTCTCGGAACTACCATCACCCGTCGAACACCACACTTAGATACTTTACCTGGGCTCGTATAATGATGAGAACCGAATTGACGGGGCTCGAGGCCCTGGTGAGTGGATCATTGCGGGGTCAATGTAATAAAAGGGTCTCCGTCTTGTTAACTACTGTCTAACCTTTATGAACCTCGGGCACTCACCTTAAAAGTTATAATGTCTTTTTTATAGTTCCTCATTGTTATTTAAATGCAATCTCTTTTTTACTGAACAATAATTTCGAAGTAACTGTAGTGAGTCCTATAACATTTCTCTCCGAATCCTAGAATTAGTAAATACAAAATCTTTTTTAGGACTTTTATATAGTTAAATCTGTTTCTATATTCACTACTAACTAATCAAAAGTTGAACAAACAGTGGGTCACCTCTCTCTTGCCCATAGATATTGTAAACAACGATTAAGGGATATGTTATTTAGGTAAGGCATTTGCAAGAGAAGGAAAAATCAACCTAGATCCCTTACTTACATGACTAACCAGCGCGCTATAGTGTGTCAATTTCTCACCGAATATAGACCAAGTCGGACTTATATAAGGTGAGATGACGATAAAGATAAATAACACAGGCCTGCACAAAAATATTTTCTGTTTGGTGCCGCTAATTCTATGATAGAACTTGGTTAATTAGACTACAAGATGGCGCGTGAAGCTGTCAAAACACTGAAGCTATGTTCAGGTTTGTATCGATCGATTATAACCTAAAAAATGTGTTTTATCGTATTTAGTGTTATTGTTATCAACTAATTTCTTCTATTAATTAATAATAACGACATGCCGTCGTCGAGAAGGTGTTGTGTAAATAATCCAAATATATTTTGTCACATTTGTGGTGATTATGTAGTGAAAAAGTTTAGAAAAACTATAACAGATTCAGTAAAGAAGATATACTTTGATTACTTTAAGATACAGATTAAGGCTTTGAACAAACCGTGGGTTCCGAACATCGTGTGTAAAGTATGTAGTGAACATTTAAGACAGTGGACAGTGGGTAAACGTCATCGTTTAAAGTATAGTGTGCCAATGATTTGGGCAGAACCAAAAAATCATTTTAACGACTGTTATTTTTGTGCTGTTGAATTATATGGTATAAATAAAAGAAAAATGACATATCCTGATTTACCGTCTGCTAAAAGACCTCAACTGTGTTTAGATGACGTACCATCTCCTATGGCTGAAGATATTTCAGATCCATCCGATTTATCAGATTTTTCGGATACAGAGATGCTGGAAGTTTTTGTTGATAAACAGGACAAATAACAAAATCACTGGATTTTGAAGTCTCAACAGCACCTTCGCTTTATTCTCAAGATGCTTTAAGTGATTTAATTAGAGACCTTGATCTTTCGAAAGAGCGATCTGAGCTGCTAGCATCCAGACTCAAAGAAAGGAATTTGTTATCTCACGGTACAAAAATAACATTTTATCGTGATCACGAAAAAGAATTTCTCCCATTTTTTTGCTCAGAAAATGATGTAGTATACTGTAATAACATTGGTGGCCTTTTAATAAAACTGGGGCTTTCAACATACAAAGCTGAAGAATGGAGATTGTTTATGGATAGCTGTAAGCGAAGTTTAAAATGTGTTTTACTACCTTATGGCAATAAACATGCAGCTGTGCCTATTGCTCATTCAACGAAATTGAAAGAAGAGTATCAAAATGTGTATCTTGTCTTAAAAAAACTTAATTACTCCTAGCACCAATGGGTTATATGTGTCGATTTAAAAATGGTCAACTTTCTGTTAGGTCAACAAAGTGGGTACACCAAATTTCCATGCTTCATATGTTTATGGGACAGCAGAGCAAAAAAAGATCACTGGATTAAGAAAGATTGGCCTTTGAGAAACAACATGACGGTTGGCAAACAAAATATTATAAACACTCCTTTAGTTTCTAGAGATAAGATTATTTTGCCACCATTGCACATCAAATTGGGACTTATTAAACAATATGTTAAGGCACTAGATAAAAGTGGTCCGTCTTTTGTATATCTTTCACGAAAGTTTCCTGGTTTAAGTAATGAAAAGCTAAAAGCTGGTATTTTTGATGGCCCACAGATACGACTTTTAATGAAAGACAACTACTTCATACATTCAATGAATACTACAGAAGCAGCGGCTTGGACATCTTTTGTTGCTGTTGTAAAAAATTTTTTAGGAAATCAAAAGGCTGAAAATTATAAAGAATTAGTTCAAAACCTTTTAATTAACTTTAAAAATCTTGGTTGTAATATGAGCATTAAAGTACACTATCTGGACAACCATTTAGACAAGTTTCCTGAAAATCTTGGAGCGTATAGCGAAGAACAAGGAGAACGCTTCCATCAAGATTTGAAGGTAATGGAAGATAGATACCAAGGTCGCTGGGATGAACATATGATGGCAGATTACTGTTGGAGTATTTCACGGGATTGTCCTGAAGACATCCATCGCAGGAAATCTAAGAAGAGAAGTTTCTAATCTCTAAAATGATGTGTTATTAAACATAATTTAATGATTTAAATTAAATGTTTTCTTGTTATTTAAAAAATTAATTGAATGTTTATTAATTTATTTATCCTAGCAAAATCTTAAAAACTACACGTAGTATTAAAAAAGTAAGTATCAAATTTTCATCAGGGTACCAAATGTACTCGAAATCAGTCCTACTTTGAGCGGCACCAAAACCATTGTAGACCTGTGTAATTGACATCTAGAGGCATGAATGTTTGAATCTGAGAGCTCAACGTAGCAGCCGGAGTCTTGTTGCAGAGATTCAATTATTTTCTTCCCCTTTTATATACACTTGCAGATTAGCCATATATCTATCTATTATATATTATTCCAATATAACGATGATTGTCCGGAACGAACTACGAAACTAGCAATTCAATTTTAACTTTTGTTTTTGAAGTGAAACTTCTTAGGCGGCGATTCGATAATCGAAATATAGACAACAATGGTGAGTGAAATTTCAAGGACGAGTCACTTTTAAGCCCATTTCGTTACGAGAGAGAGACGAAAGTTATTACGTAGTGAGAGAAAGAGAGATAACTATATATTTAGATTTGACACTGTATATGAACAGCTGAGGTACCATTCGTTGTGTTATTAACATTTAATATTTGTGTTTTGTGATTATTTACGTTTTTTACTTATGTTCCGTGTGATTATTTGAGTATATCAATGAAGAGTTATTATGTAAGTATAAATAAATTATTAAAATTTTATTAATAATGATGTTTCTAAGTTTATAGTGCGTCAAAAAATTATAAATTAAACGTGAACTTTTAACAATTTTAACACAATAATACAACATTCTTTAGTTTAAATTATGAAACAAAGTTTTTGTTGAACATTTCTATTTACGTGTTAAAAATAAAATAAAAATGTTTTTAAATGTATGTTTCGTATATAAATTATACGCACACATCTATTATAGAATCCAAGAAATTTTGGTATTATGAAAACAATGAATTTCATAGAAGGACCTTAGCGATCCTGTTCAAAAGTTTGTATATTATTTATCTGCAAGCGATTCTGTTCAAATAGAATATATTTCTAACATCATAAAAATCTAATTACATATACAACTCATTTTAATATCAATGACAAGAGGTACTACATATTACGGAGATACTATTGAGGTCATCTTCATCCGGAGCAAGCCCGATTGTCCGCGATGTAGCTTGCTTGCTATTGTTTTTCCTGCCATTTCATGGCACTACCTACATCGTAAGGAAACAAGAAAAATATTATCGTAGCATAATATATTTTCCTTGTATTTTCCCTTAATTTGTTTCCATTTAAATTTTTGTCCACAAGCGTTTTATATGACGAAAAATTCACAAATAAAAGAGCTTAAGTGACCTGTATTTATAGCACGTTTCAAGGAGAATTCCTGTTATTTTATTTGAACAGAAAACTTCTATTGGGTCAACCAGTTAAATTATGAATTCTAATTCTAAGCGGCTTTCTAAATGATATTGTAATCGAAATAAGGGTTATTATAACCAAAATAATCTAAATATAGTTAACTTACAAACAAACTTATGGTACCCTGCAAACGAGGGTGTTTAATAGTGGTTAACCGAAAATCGTTTAAGGCGTAGTGATAATCGACAAGATTAACGTTTACACCATTTTGATGGTGAATTAAGTGGCATTATGGGCATTTAAGCTGGTTTAACAACCGAAGCCATGATGGCCAGACATGGCATTTATGTTGTGGTTTTATATTGTATGTGAAATGAATAAATAATACATTTATTTCTCTTTTTTAAGGACATACTTTAAATACGTACTCCGCACTAAGTTATATAGTCCTTCAATTGCGGAGGACTTTACAAATATTTAATTTAGGGATACAAATGAGACCCAAACTCGGGACAATATTTGTGGAGCGCGAAAAGAACTAATAGTAGTAGTTACTAGCAATCCGCCCTCGCTTCGGTTATAGCTTAGAATAATAACATATAGAAGGTAAATTCACGCACAAAAAGTGAGGCATTTCAATTGGAGCCTAATGGAGCTTACACCGGAACCGTCCAGTAATGTACAAGTCATTGTACTGCATGAACGTACGCAACTATTAAAAAATAAATAGGTAATTATGACGGTTTGTGCATTTAAATGGTGTCACAACACATTTGAAAAACATAAAAAGGTTTTTAACATTACTTTTAAAAGTATTTCGACTATTTATGTTAATAAAAACAAAATTTGATTTCATAATTTGTATAGTTTTTTAGTTTTTTTTTAGTTTGCGTGTGTGCGTGTATAATCGTCTACGCGCCATTATTATTTTTAGATTCAAATTTTGAAAGTTCCAAGTACTGACACTATCCTTCTATACGTTATTATTCTAAGGGTTATAGGTTATAATGGTTTTACCCGCGTAGTTGCCGTTCCCGTGGGAATACTGGGATAAAATATAGCCTAGTTTACGCCCTGATATTATAGCTTTCCATTGGTGAAAGAATTTTTGAAATCGGTCCAGCCGTTTTGAAGATTACCCAGAACAAACAGACAGACAGACAAAAATTTTTTAATTGCTATTTTAGGCATAGGTGTCGTGCAAATAGCCGTGTGAGCATGAAAAAAGCTTATTATTTTGACATTACAAACAGACACTCCAATTTTATTTATTGGTATAGATTATTTTTGACTGCGAAAATGGCGGAATGTAAATATAACGACCGTCCATGTCAAGTTATGTAGGTTCGATAACAACGCAGGACGGTGATAGTAAAATATACATTTTTTTTTATCTGGGTACAATTTCTATTCATTTGCATTTTTGTAAAATTTCCCACGATACAAGATTTATTTATTAGCGCCGGCAATTTTTTTTAACTTATGCTTTGGATTTTTAAATGGCACCATTTTTTTTTATGAAAAATATAATGTATTAAGTAAATATAACATATTGAAGAAATTCTCCGTGTGGTGACCGAGTAAAAATACAATTCACCCCTATCTTGCCCGTGGTTGTCGTAAAAGACGACTATGGGATACCTATAATATGCACATAACATCTCTACAAGAGAAGGAAAACTCGAAATGAAACCCTATACCAACATGTCTGGCCAGCATAATATAGTAGGTCACATTTCCTCCCATTGTGGAGGAGGCCCGAGCCCAATAGTGGGACGTATGTGGGCTGCGATGATGATGATGAAGAAATTCAAATTAACAACGAAATGGATACCATCATCATTACAGCTCATATACGTCCCACTACTAGGCTTGAGCCTCCTCCACAATGGGAGAGAAATTGCCTTTACTAAACCACGCCTGTCAGGCGGCTTGGCATTTTTTTTTTTTTTTTTTTTTTTTTTTTTTTTATGGGTGGGCTACGGTAAGCGCACGCGCGGTCCAGTCCGTCCGGGGCGATGAAAGGACGGCGCGCGGGCCCATAACCCACCCGTACCCACGTCACCTCGTTGTTGGGCCGACCACCGGAGCAGATGTGACTTGTCGTCAGTGGCCGGCCGACGGAATACCCTTTCGGGTACCCTCACCTCTCGACGTCCTGGGACGTCAGTCGCCGTCGCGCGGTCAGCCTCTCTGCGGGTGACGGACAATTCCCCGGTCCAATCACCCGCGGCCTCGGCTAGGGCGGCATTAGGCGCAAAAACTCGCGCCTGCGCCGCCCGAGTCGCCGGCGGCGGAACGTGTCGCCGAATAGGAGCTCTACTCGCACACGATCCGCCGCCTCCTTCCGTGAGATTACGGCCTCACAGAAGGCGGTGACCGCGTCCCAGTTCCTGACGCTGACGAGCATCTCCCTGGCGATGGTCGGCAGCGCCAGGTCAGCACCGATAATTGCGACGAGTTCACGGCGATCCCCCTCCCATGCAGCACACTCCTCGAGCGTGTGCTGCGCCGTGTCCTCGTCGCAACTGCAGTGGTGGCAGGACGGTGTGCTCTCCCTCCTGACAATCTTGTGCAGGTACTTCCCGAAGCAACCGTGCCCCGTCAGCACCTGCACCAGTCGGAAGGAAAGCACCCCGTGCGTCCGCTCCAACCACTCCATCAGCACCGGCCGGAAGGCCTCGACGGTCCTGACACCGTACCGAGGACTCTCCAGCCGGACTGCCCAACGGGCAATGACTTCTCGGCGGGCGTCGACCCGCCAGGCGGTGATCTCTTTGATGGAGACCATGCCGCCGCGGGCGCGCGTCTCCGACACCCGCCGATAAATTTCGGCGAGCATCTCCGCCTCCAGGTCCCACGGGGGAGTTCCGGCCAGGAGGCACGCTGCCTCCGTCGCCACCGTGCGGTAACCCCGTATGGCCCTGATCGCCATGACCCTCTGTGGTCGCCACAGGAGGGCCCTAAGACGAACGGTCAGGGACCCCGGACACCGGTGCGCCGTACAGGGCCACCGACCGGATCACCCCCACGTACAGCTGTCGGCACGTAGCGCTGGGTCCGCCCACATTCGGCATCAGCCGCGAAAGGGCGGACGCCGCGCCGACAAGCCGGGGAACAAGTCGATGGAGATGCTCCCGGAACCAAAAATGCCCGTCGAGCACCAGGCCCAAGTACTTCATGTGGGCCTGGATGCTGATGGTGACCGACTTCACGGTGATCGAAGCGCCGGCGGGAGGCCCGGCAGTACGGAGGCCATGGAACAAAAGGGCCTCCGTCTTTTCCAGGGCTACCCTCAACCCCAGCGCTTCGATCCGCCTGACAATCTCCTCGGTGCCGAGAGTTGCCAGGCGTGCCGCCTCCTCTAGCGTCCCACCCCGGGCTGTGACGAGTGTATCGTCGGCGTAGCAAATTACGCCCAGCCCGGGTGGGAGGCTTCCTCTCAACGCCCAGTCGTAGCCGATGTTCCACAGGGTCGGACCCAGAACCGACCCCTGTGGGACACCGCATGTCATGGGCGTTCGCACAACGTCCCCTACTCGGTCAACGTAGAGGACGCTGCGCCCCTCCAAGTAGTCTGCCACCAGCCGCCTGAGGTACACGGGCACCCCGTGATACCTCAGCCCCTCCCTGATGCAGCTGAATGGCAGACTGTTGAAGGCGTTGGCGATGTCCAGGGACACCGCCAACAGGACTCCTCCGCCGGTGACGGCCTCCGCTACCACGGCCTTCAGGCGAAGCAGGGCCGCGATCGTCGAACGCCCTCTCCGAAAACCAAACTGGGCGTCCGACAGATCGGGCCCGACCCCGACGAGGTGCCGCTCGATGCGGGCAGCCAACACCCTCTCCAGCAGCTTGCCCGCATCATCGAGCAGCACGATGGGCCTGTAGGCCGAGGCCGACTCGGGAGACCGTCCCGGCTTCGGCAGGAGAACCAGCCTCCCCTCTTTCCAGCATCCAGGGAACTGCCCGGACGTCAAACAGGCGTCGAACAGTCCCCTGAGGCGTGGTCCCAGGTGCTCGAGGACCAGGGCCAGCGCACGGTTCGGAATACCGTCGGGCCCCGGGGCGGTGGATTTCACTCGCATACGCGCCACTGCCGCCCCCATTTCCGGCTCCGTGATGGGCGGAGCACTTTCATCTTCGGCCTCCCGGTCGCTGTCCGGTGAAGCCATGACCGGGGGCGTGTGTTCCCCCCGCCGTGGAAAGAGGTCCTCGACAACTCTGGTGAGGAGGCTGGGCTGGAGAGTCTCGGTGAGGGGGGGGGGCCCGCCCGCGGAGCTTGCTCAGCGCCGCGAGATAGGGGCGACCCCAGGGGTCACGCTCGAGACTGTCCAGCATCTCCCGCCGACTAACGTCCTTGGCAATACGGACGGCCAGCCTGAAGGCAGACCGCGCACTGCGGTAAGCCTCGTACAGCTGGCCCTACCGCTCAGCGTCGCGGTGACGCGCTCGGCTGCGGGTGTAGGCCCTCCGGGCACGTATGCACGCGGCCCGAAGGTCTGCCAATTCTCGGGACCACCAGGGGACCGCACTCTTCGGGGGCAGACGCCTCACACGGGGCATGGCCGCATCGCAGATCTGCGTTAACGCACAGCGGATGCGGCCAGCCTCGGCATCAACCCCGTCCACCTGGGGCGGTGAGGACAGCCACGACTGAACGATGGCTGCCTCCGCCAACAGGTCCCGATCCAATCGACCCACAGCCCACCGCGGAAACGCGGGAGCTCCGTCCGCCGTGTGACCCCTGCTGGGCTGCAGGAGGGTCCGGGAGACCTCTATCCGGATGTATCGGTGGTCAGATAGGGTCTCAACCTCCTCCTGAATGCACCAGCTCCTCACACGTGCTGCGACATTAGGGCTAGCGAACGACAAGTCCACTATCGACCCGCCCTGCTGCCGCACGCACGTTTGCACCGAGCCCCTGTTCAGCAAACAGAGGCCCAGTGCCGCCGCCCACTCTTCGACCGCCCGCCCGCGGTCATTCGTCCTGGGGGACCCCCACGCCGTGGACTTGGCGTTGTAGTCCCCCAGAACGAAGACTTGGCGCGGTGCCAGTCGCCGTATCGAGGCCCCCAGGATGGTGAGGAAGGCCCCGAAATCCGTCGCGCTCCTGTTAGGGGAGAAGTAGACACCAAATAGCGTAACCTCTCCCCATTCCGCCGCAACATACCCATCGCCCCTGTCCTTGAGCAACAAAGGCGGGGAATGCCACGACGTGGAGGCGACGATTGCCACAGAGCCGTCACTGCTGCCCAGCCAATTGGGCCGGTCAGGCACCACGTACGGCTCCGCGGCTACGGCTGCACCGATCAACCACTCCGCCATGGCTTGCAGGAAAACGTCCTGTGCCTCGGCGGCGTGGTTGAGGTTGGCCTGCAGGAGATGGTAAGATTCGGCCGCCATTAGTGGGCCGTATCCATTACCTCCTCCACGCTGGCGGGCGTTCGGGTCGCGCTAGGGGCGGGAGCAGCCGGGGTCGTCGGGCCGCTCCGCCCCTTTGGGGCCGAAGCCGGGGGTCTGCACTCCCTGCCCCCCATGCGGTGCTTGGCGGGCCTATTGCCCGCCGCACACGCGGGGCAGTGGGGAGTGGCGGCGCACGATGCCGCCTTATGCCCGGGTTGACCGCAGCGGAAACAAAGGTCGCTGCAGTCAAAGCAGTTAGTGCATGTCGGCCGAGTGTGTCCGACCGCCATGCACTTGTAGCACCTCGCAGGCCGGGACTCCAGCACGGTCACCCGCGCCGAGCTCCAGCCCACGAGGAGCCTGCCTGAGCCGGCCAATTGCTTGGCCGACTCCACCGGGCACTGCACCCAGGCAGCACCGACGCCGCCCGGACCAGGGCGGATAGCGCCAATTCGGACGGTTTCCACGGGACATCCGGTTTTCGAGACGATGGCCTCCCGGATGTCATCCACCGACACAGAGTCGTCCAGACCCGTGACCCGCAGTTCCGCACACTTGACGGGTCTGGCGATTTTGACGCCATCCACTGCAGTAAACAGACCCCTCAGCTTGGCGGCCATGCTATCGGCCGTCTTGGCGCCCTCGGCCCCAAGGAACTCTAAAATTCGAGCCCCTGTCCGGGCCTTGCGGGTCCTGGCTTCGACGCCTCCTAAATCGGAGACGTCAAGCTCCCGCCGGGCGCGACGTAAGACGGCCTCATAGCTGAGGCCGTTTTCGGCCGCCTCAGGCAG
This sequence comes from Lymantria dispar, assembly GCA_032191425.1. NCBI lineage: Eukaryota > Metazoa > Arthropoda > Insecta > Lepidoptera > Erebidae > Lymantria > Lymantria dispar. The sequence goes on along the minus strand of CM063465.1, from coordinate 15,911,934 downwards.
CACGGTGATCACCACCGCGGCTGACTTCGGCGGTCGAAGCCTCCTGCGCGACCTCTTCTTACCGGCTCCTGCCTTGGGAGCGGAGGCTTTGGCGGCACTTTTGGCCTCCGCTCTCCTCTTTTGACCGCGACTCTTCCGGCTGCGCTCAGCCGTCTGCCAGCCGTCTTCGGGCGCAACAGTCGCGTCGCTAGGCGCAGCAGTCGCCGTCGCGGCTGCGTTGGCCGCCGCCGACGGTGCAGTTGCCGGCGGCGGCTTGGGTCCGGTTTTGGCAGGAGCCGGTGCCGCCTTCTTCTTGGCGGCGGGCCCCTTCGGCTTCGGTCCAGCAACGACCGCGGCGTAGCTCCCTACGCGCCCGCCCTGGCAGGGTAGCGCGGCAGGAGCTGGCGCCACGACCTTCGGCCTGTCCGCAGCAAGCGGCGGCCGGAGACGGGGCTCCGGAGGCAGAGGCAATCTCTCCTCCAGAGCCGCCATGCGCGCGTCGAGCATTTTGCCCACCACCTCCACTATGGCGCGCATGGTTAGGTCCGACACGCCGTCCACTGCGGGCAGCGGGACCGCTTCGGCCGGCTGGGCCGTCCTAGGGCTTGGCGCCGCGCGAGTTGGCGCAACGGGGACGGCAGGGGCGGCGGCAGGGCCAGCGCTTGCCGGCGGCGCAGTCTTCATCAGCTGCGCGACCTGGCGCCGCAAGTCGGCCATTTGCTGGGCCAACTCGCGGTTCGCCTTCTGCACCGCCGACAGTTCCTTCGCCAAGGCCTTGTTCTCCTCCTGCAGGCCTGAAACTTCGCCACCAAGACGGGCGTTTTCGGCCTGCAGGGTGGCCACATTAGGGGCGACGCTTGTCGCAACGGGCTTGGCAGCCGCCGCACCAGAGGGAGGGATGTCTTTCAACACCCTCATCATTCTCGCGGCTGCCGCCTCGTTGGCCCGCTTGCAAGCCTCAGCCTCTCGCTCCAGCATTACAGGCGAAGGAGTCGCAGTTCTCGCCGCTGCCGCAGCCCCACGCCCTCCGCGCCCTCTGCGTGAGGTCGCCACCTTGGGAGGGGGCATTAGGTCTCCGCTCCCCTCCGAATCGGATGAGGAGCTGCCACTCTTGTGCAGAGGACGCTTCCGCACCTGTGGGGGGAGGGCCTCCTCCCTCACTGTTTCGGCTGCCGCCAGGATTGATGGCGCAGGCCCCCCGGCGGCCTGAGCGGCCGGGCTCTCCTTTGTCTTGGACGGCCCTGCGGCACTGCCGCCCTCGTCCATCGACTGCTCCGCGGTCGCATCTGTCTCCATGGCCGCGGAGCTGTCCGCCTCAGAGGCGCCAACATCACTGGGCGGAACGTCGGCAGCCTCCAGTAATTTCTGCGCCGCCTGTCGCAGCTTTGCAGCGCGCCGTCTTGCGCGCGCCGTTTCAGGGGCGATTTTGCTGCCGCTTTTCTTCTTACGGGTCCCTATTTTCGCCGGGCCCTTGGCTGATTTTGGAGCCTCCAGTACCGGACTAGCAGCCGAGCTGCAGTCGGACGAGGCCCCTCCTTCTTCTGTGCCAGTTTTGCCGTAGCTTGGCAAGGCTTTTGGGTGGGAACAATGTGAATTTTCGTTCTCCGTGGTGTTTTTGGGCGTCTCACCCCTCCTTTCTACGTCAGGTGTGCGTGAACAATTTTCCATCTAGTTCCCACGAGTATGGGAGAAGTAAACGGTCGACCCGGGCAGAGATCCCGATACCCGGGCAAGCGTAAATTTGTATCCCAACACAGGGGGTCCGCAGGTACCCTGGCTGGGGGCGCGCTAACGACTGAACAACCCATCAGCCATGCATCCTCTCGCCGCGCGCCAGAACTTAGGATTCTGGGTGATTGTTTTATAGAGGTTTTCTTCCTCGCGGTCCAGGCGGTTAAGCCAAGACCCTCGCTCCTGAATCTAGGCCTCAAAACAAATGTCCCGAAGCAAGAATCAGGTCTACGATTTGTCGCGGTTGGCAAATGCCTGCCCAGTCCTCAAACGAATGAGTGACTGGGCCCGTCGAATTTTCGCGTCCAATACCCTCTACAATTAGAGGGCATGGAGCGAATTTGGGGCATCCCACAAACAGGGCCCCCCCTCGGGCCAGATATTTGCCACGAGCGACAATTCCAGAGAGCAGTCCAAGGAAGGCGGCTTGGCATAGGGTTTATTTCGAGTTTCCATTAATCATATTTTATGATACACGCGGGCAAAGAAACTTGCGGTAAATTATATTCATATTCCGTCACCACACGGAACGATATGGTCAAGAAAATTAACATATTTTTAAAAACATTTTATTGTGAATGGTTCATTATAGCATAAAATTGCAATAGGCCCGAGTGAACACAAGATATGTCGGTGTTTGCAATGCATGAAGTCTTGTTGGCATCGCGCCAAATGCGTGAGATGTGCACACGGTGTTTAAACACAGCTTAGTTGGAAAGCCATTTCAAGATTTGTTTGAACACAATTAGATGGTTTTGAATTTTGATGTAATTTTTACTAATAGTTTTTTTTTCTACACTCTTGTTAGCTCAGATATTAACGATACATGTTCTTAATACAAGAAGGAAATTGATATAGAATACTAAGCCGAGTATCCGTGTAGTGATGGAGTAAAAATAGAATTCACCAGCCACTTTCCAGCCCGTGGATGTCGTAAAATACGACTAAGGGATATAATACGCATATAATATCTATGCAAGAGAAGGCATACTTTAAACTAAAACCTCTACCACCCCGTCCAACCAGCGTGGCGTAGACGAGACCCACAAAGGAAGAGACCTGAGAGAGGTATATTTTTCAAAAATAAATTAAAGGTTTGATTGATAAAAAATGTGTTTTAAATATAGAAGACTATTTTTTTTACGGACATATAATTGACATTCTAAACTAGATCTTAATAATTGATTTCAATCAATCTTTAAACGAGCAATTCTTGTATATATATATATATATATATATATTCAGGATCTCGGAAACGGCTCCAACGATTTTGTTGAAACTTGGCATACTAGATGTTTCGGGTCCAAAAAATCGATCTAGCTAGGTTTTATTTATAGAAAATGTTGTTTTGTCCGTGTTTGTAGTAAAACAAACAATGACATTAAATTTTAAAAGAATATGAATTCAAATTTCGTTGGCAACGGCATGAGTTACGATAGCTCAGATGGGAAGGTGACAATGACAGTGGTTTTAATTTTGGTATTTTTTCAATCAAACAGCGTCAGTTCGAATCTCGGTGTTATTATTATTCTCTTTTTGTAATTTTTTATATATTTTTCATTTTTTATTTTTTAGTAATATATACCTATCTAAATAAATTCGATAAAAATATGCCGAGCGAAGCTCGGTCAACCAGATATTTTTAATAAATTAGTAGATATAATAATGTATATAAAGAATTAATTTATAGTAATGAATTTGTGAAATACTCTCTAATTATAGATGCCATGCCATTTTATTTCATGAGACATTTGACTTGTATAAAACCTTTAATATTGCACGCCCGATATGGGTGTATACCCATACTGAAACAGTATTGTTTCAGTACTATAAATTATCCGTCGGGCCGACCACTGACGATGGAACGGGAATTACCCGGGTAAGGCGACTGAAATCGAAGCGAAGCAAGGGCGGGTTGCTAGTTTTTATGTAAATGTAATATCCACGATTTTTCACATTTCAAGCAGTGCAGTAAGATGGCGGACCAAAAGTTTCCAATTTTTGAGTACTACAATATATTGTGTGACGTGATATTATCTATAAAAGGTATATTGCTTATAAATCACTTATTTCCTGCATCTAACAAATGGCACCGTGTAAAATTTTCATGTTCTGAATGTTATTGTTTTATATACTGCTATAATTTTCCAACCATCCATCAGCCTACGGACGTCCACTGCTGGACATAGGCCTCCCCACAAGAATGCCACTCGGAACGGTCCTGCGCCACTTGCATTTAACGGTTCCCTGCGATTTTGAGAATGTCGTCAGTCCACATAGTGGGGGGTCGTCCTACGCTGCGCCGTCCGTTCGTGGTCGCCACTCAAGAACCTTTCTTCCCCAACGGTTGTCGGTTCGATGAGCGATGTGGCCTGCCCTTTGCTATAATTTTATGAAAATTATATTGTATGCAATTTACTATTGTTCGTGCATCTATCCTGGAAATGTTTACGCTGAACTACAGAGTTTTATGTCATTTATAATTTGTAAATTGAAACGGATTGGGATGAGTGGTAACAGATGGGATAAATGGTGACGAATGATGATGGATGGGATTAATAAAGTACAATGTATTTAAAAAAAGAATGGTTGGTGTTTTGTTATGTATTGTTTTATAGGCCATCGTCCATAGCATTGTATTCCTTTTTACATACACACAATAAGTTAACTATTTCTTACATACCTTTTTTTTTGGGTGTGGGTTACGGCCGACGCACTCCTCGCCCAACTCCGTCCGGGGCGACAGAGGGGCGTAAGCAAGCACACCCATGATCCACCCGTGACACGTCGCCTTCGTCGTTGGGCCAACCACCGGAGCAGGGTGACTTGACATCAGTGGTCGGCCCGATTTCTTACATGCCTACCAAAATGTCCACTAGAAATAAGTTATATGGCAAAACCACGTTTGCCGGGTCAGCAAATATATATCATCATCATCATTTCAGCCCTTATACTTCCCACTGTTGAGCTCGGCAAAAAGTGCGTATCGTATTTTTTATTAAATAGAACAACATTGTTTTTTATTAACTTATTAGCTTTTGCCCGCGACTTCATTCGCGTAAAAATGTATGATAGAGCACATAGCTGTGTGTGATGTTCAAGGTTCTTTAAGTCCATCGTATTGCTAAATGATGTGAATAAGCTAGAGAAGGAAGGATAAGATAGAGAAAGCTGACTGCCGCATCATCCATCCCCCTTAGCGAGATTGACCCCAGTTTCTGTAATAATAATCTCTACGTCCCGTTCGCTTGTTCTACTCGTGTTCTAAAAGTGCATGATTTCTCTAAAGCTTAGAAACCTCCAAATGCCGTACTCATACAGTACGTTGACTTTTGAGACATTCCAATTTTATTTGCATTGTACGAAGCTTTTATGTGAGTTCAACCTTTTTAGGATGCCGTACCGTTCCTATGCGTTTTAACGAAAATATGAAAAGACCTTTTTTGTAGAGAATTTAATTTACTACAAGATAACGAAATGGAAAATTTGAAATAAAATTTTCGACGATTTCCAATAAAAGTAAAGATAATGTTTTTTTAAGTGTATTTTAAATGGGAAAGGGGACCCTCCTGGCCTCAGCTCAATTCAAGGCATCAAGTTCTTATTTTAGGAATTTTTTTTTTTGTCTCATCAAAATACTTTTCAGATTTATTTTCTCGAACATTTTTTTCTGAAGCTATTTTTTGCTAAATATCAGTAAAAATATAAATTTAAATTAGAGGCCACTCCTTCAGTACATTTTTTTACTTATAGTAAGTCAAATTCCCCTGCTATTTTTTTCGCGGTCCATTTCGTCTGGGACGACGAAAGGACGGAGCACGGACCCATAACTCACCCGTACCCACATCACCTTCGTCGTTGGGCCGACCACCGCAGCAGGGTGGCTTGTCGTCAGTGGTCGGCAAATTCCCCTCCTATGAGGGGGAATTTGACTTACTATAAGTAAAAAAAGGGGGAATTACACTTATCCGTGGGACATATATGGACAGAAATGATGTTGAATAGGTAAGAGATAATGTTTTTAATATCAGAAGGGTTATTTTTTCCTCCAAATACCATTTTATGGTAGGTAGGCGTTAAGAAAGGTTGAAAGTAACCAAGGATATAATATTGGAGGTCAAATGGCCGTTCGTACCCAAATTATAACGCTCACGATATAAGATCATTTCGTACATCTGCGCTTGGTGTAATCATGTCTGATGCATGTATAAAGTTTGTAACGGTCCTTTCGAAGAGACTACTTTGAGCGTGTAATTTTGTGTTGTAAAAATAAATGCGATAGCCAGTGTACATACCTACTTTTTATGAGTTTCGTTACAATGTCTTTATGTTCATTTTTGCATATGACTTGCAGTGGAGTGGTAGGACCACACTGTCGACAGTTATCTGTCTACAGCCGCGGGCCGGTCCGTCCGGGGCAGTACCATGCTCTCGCAGAAAATCGACGTCTGAGCAGTAGCAATTTGTTACTGCGCTTCGTTCGGTGAGCGAGAGAGCCGGAAGCCCAACTTTCTGAGGGTGATTGCGTGTGGAGGGTTTTGGTGGTGCCCTTGGTATCACCGAGCCTCAATGCACGCATTCACACTCCCTTCGCTTTCTTGCGGTAGGCAACGGCCTTGTAAAGGTCCATGAGCGGCAGCAACACTTACCATCAGGTGTACTGTTTGCTCGTTTGCCACCGTTTGCAATAAAAAAAAAAAAGTAAGGTTCACCTAGGAATAGTACGACTTGTAACAATTAGTGCTTAATTTTAATAAATTTCGAATAATCATCATCACAGCTAGTGTTGCCCAAAAAAGTCTTGGTCTTGCGGTCTTGGTCTTGGTCTTGCGAGAAATACGAGACCGAGACCAAGACCAAGACCGCTTAATTTTTGCAAGACCAAGACCAAGACTGGCCCTGCAAGACTTGAACAAGACCAAGACTCAGCCTGCAAGAGTCTCGCGGTCTTGCATTTAATTCAAATCACCATTTTAGTTTATATACGGCCAACTGTTGAGCTCGTGTCTTCTACATAATAGGAGGGAAATCGGCCGTGGCCGGTGAGGAATCGCCACGGGGATCGGCCGTGTTGGTACAGGGTTTCATGTCAAGTTATCCTTCTCTTGCAACGATGTTATATATTATAGCCCGTAGTCGTCTTTTACGACACTCGCGGCTAAAATAGGGGGTGATGAATTGTATTCTTACTCCGCCACTACACGACAAGTCAAATCAGTCTTGAGATATCCATCTATTGGCCAATCGATTCCCAATGTTGGTATTGGCTTTTCAGAATTACTCTTCGGAAAAGCTTAAGGAAAAAAATAGCGTAATCATCACCCTGTGAGTTACTCTTGATAAGTTTCACACGAGAGTGCTCTTGCCCATTATACATATTTATATATCCATTTATTCATTAGCCCAACGACGTTCACTGTTGAACATAGAAATATACCTAATATTAATCTACATAAATAACACCCACACTCGCTAAAAGACTTATTATGCGTAGATCGGTATGCGTACATAATGATCGCAATGTAATAATTTTCCGTGTAGGGACAGAGTACGAATACAATTCGCCACTCTCTTACCCGTGGATGTCGTATTAAATCGGACCGAGGCAATGGTGTTAGGAACACATGAAAAAAATTGAAATAAAAATATCGATTCGTTAATGAAGTGAGAGACATGTAAGTTTTTAATTCTGTCATCGCTTTTTCGTCTAAATGTGATTGAAATGTATAAAGTCAATGATACTTAATCTGCAACATATTCGTATTTTGTTAAATGTTCATTAGACATTGAATTACGATTACATTCGCATAAGCAAGACAAACTTCGCTTTAACATAAATCAGCTGATCGCCCGACGACCGTTGGCGAGTCGCCTTTGTACCTACGTAACCATTAAACGGTTCGCGCAAATCTAATACCTATTTATACTGTCGAAACTTTACATGCCTACATATATCCTATCTGTACATGCCTAGATAATGCGTAAAATTTAAGGCATAAACTTTTAGTTACACATTTTTGTAATCACTATAACTTTTATGTTATATTGTTTTTGTGTAATATACATTCTAATTATGATCTATGACCGTTGAACTACAACATACTCGAACAGTTGCCCCATAACCTGATACACTCTGTGTATATAACATATGTGCAAGAGAAGTGAAACCAGAAATAAAACCTTATATCAATATGTCTGACCAGCGTGGTATAGTAGATCAATTTTCCTCCTACTGGAAGGAAGCTTAAGCCCAGCAGTGGTACTTTTATGAGCTGTGACGATGACGATGAATATCATACATTTGGTGACCCACTTCATAGGTATATTACCTATTAAAAACTATTAATATCCTATTAAAACTATTATTGCATAGTGGGATTTTTCATTGGAATGATAAATGGCTGTTACGTTATTCCAACTGCAAGACTTGCGAGACTCTTGCTGCAATACCAAGACCAAGACCAAGACTGGAGTGCGCAATACCAAGACCAAGACGAGACCAGGTGTGCTGTTGCAAGACCAAGACTGGCCCAAGTCTCGTCTTGGTCTTGCATTTGGGCAACACTAATCACAGCACTAACCCTTAACCATCCACCTACCTCCTATTTCTGTCCTTTTCCTGCAGTCCTAGAGACCTCTCATAAATTAATGCATTTAATTCAGGATCTATTGTAAATTCAACAGTAAAATTTAAAAAAAGTCATTATATATATGTTAAGCCTTTACATTAAACTTTAAAAATCATAAATTATATAGAGATCTTGATACAAACTTATATATTTTTTTTTTATTGCAAACGGTGGCAAACGAGCAAACAGTACACCTGATGGTAAGTGTTGCTGTCGCTGATGGACCTTTACAGGGTCGCTGCCTACCGCGAAGAAAGTGAAGGGAGTGTGAATGCGTGCATTGAGGCTCGGTGATACCAAGGGCACCACCAAAACCCTCCACACACAAACACCCTCAGAAAGTTGGGTTTCCGGCTCTCTCACTCACCGAACTAAGCGCAGTAATAAATTGCTACTACTCAGACGTCGATTTTCTGCTCAGTGTGGTACTACCCCGGACGGACCGGCCCGCGGCTGTAGACAGATAACTGTCGACAGTGTGGTCCTACCACTCTTAACTTATCCATATAACACAACCTTCTGAGGGTGTTTGCGTGTGGTGGGTTTTAATGATGACCTTAGTATCACCGAACCTTTGCACACATTCACGCTCCCTTCACTTTCTTTGCGGTAGGCAGCGGCTTTGCAAAGGTCTAAGAGCGGCAGCGACACTTACCATCACGTGTACTGTTTGCTCGTTTACCACCATTTGCAATAAAAAAAAAATGTAGTCAAATCATTTTCTTTTTAATCTGCATAAGCCCCTTAAGGGCACTTAATTATCAAATTTATACATCGTTTGAACGCAATACATTATCTACCACCGGATCGGAATGCAGCCACAAGCTGAGAAAATCTGACAAGAAACTCAGCGGGCTGTCATTTTTTAAATAGTTTAAGTCATAATTTAAACTCACAAAATATCGTTCTCAGATAATTAAATTTATGGCATTAAAGAGTTTTTTTTTTTGTATTTAGTATGATTTCCTAAAAATTAAATGAATTGTCTATAAAATCAAATAATAAAATCAATCAAAAAATTATAACTAAAACAAAATTTTATTACATAAACATTCACAATTTATCGCGACACTTATAGCGTATCTAGGTTTCACGGCGCCCTCTTTTCGCATTTGTGTGGTATGTGAACGGACCACAATCTTATAATTAGAAATAGAGAAAAGGAAGGTAGAAACAGCATTTTTTTATGGATAGTTGTTGAACTATACACCTCTAGAAAGGAAGAAATATAGAATATGATAAAGGTGGTACAGGACGTCTTCTTATTTCTCTGTGATGGGCAGTCCCAGAACTTAAACTTGATGCAGTTGTTAGATTTTTGTTTAGAATTTAGCTATTTATATAGATTTAAATATACGTATCTATGTGTATGTATCTACGTATATGTATATGTGTAAATGACTCTATTAACACTATTTCGTTAAATGGATGACCAAGGTAAATAAGCAAACACCTTTAGGAGCAATAAATCTTGTAATAGATAACCAGGTAATAAGCAAACACCTTTAGGAGCAATACAATTACAAATTTCAAACGGTTATATATTAATACCCTTACACATTTCCTTTAATATATTTATATATTTATACACGCCCATATGTACACCTACTTAATTCTGTTACTGCACAACTACTTAATTCTGTTTTCTATGGAACAGCTTACAAAAACTTAATCAATTAGTATTCAAATCAAGTATATATAATATTTATTTTACCTTAATATTTATAAAACCATTTCAAAGAATAATACTGGAACAAGCTATCAGTAGGTATACTATTAAACACACTATAAAATTACCTAACTTTTTGGGTACAAATCGATAGCTCCGCACAGCTCGCTGGTCGGGGCAACACTGACTATTTCACCTTTTTTTTTTGTGTGACTTAGTTGTTAGCTTCAGATGGCTGTGACAACTTTACCCGGACTGTTGGGTGAGCGCTGAGGGCTCTCAACTCGAAACTATTTCGCCGAGCTACCGCTCTTTAAATACTACTCCACAAACAACTAATTTGAGTCAAATGTAGGCAACGTAAAAATCATCAAATATCATTTTGCTTTCTATATTTAATAACAAAAATCATATCGTAATTTATTATGATCTTAATCAACATTATTCTTAAAGTCATACATATATTTTATTATTATTAATCTGTCACAGTCATAAATCACCGAATTCAATCAATTTTCTAACACCACATTCTACCAAAAAAAAAAACTTAGGAGGACCATCAGTATGCGATGTACCTACGTGTGAAAATGATGTTCGATGGGGCAATAACATCAAATACTTTTAATTTGCCTTATACATCTTAAAATTGTGATTGCCAAGAATGGCAGTGTCTGTGATTTTGCAAAGGCCCATAGCCGGCGGTTACCACTTACCATCAGATGTATTGCCAGCTTATCTGCCATCAGAAATAATAGAAATAGGTAAAATAAATCCCAAAAAAAAAATTTTCGCGCACAATATTTTATTCATTATTTTAAAACAATCTGGGAGCACTGTGGTCCCGCCAAATCGAGCAAAAACGCAAGCAACACTGCCGTAACATACTTTTCTCGTAGCAATTCAGGCCATTTTCGTCCCCCTATAACTTTGTTGTTCATAAAACTAGAAGACTGAATTTTTAGTAACCCAGCAGACATTGCGTACACACGGTATATTTCAAATTGAATTCTATTTGAACCGTAGCCGAAACCGCGCACATAGTTTAAGAATTATTATAACTAGTCATAATTTCGTAATTTTGTCACTCATTGACTGACGGACCGATCATTAATATTATTGAGGCACTTTTAGAAGACGTAGAAGCTTCAAATTTAAAATGCAATTAGTGTTTAGTGTATAAATAAAGGGAAAATTATAAAACATTGTAATTTTCATCCAGTTTCCGAGATACACTAACTGCATACATAATTTTGTAATCCATATAAATATATAGGATTACAAACATAGGTATCGTTCCATTAATTGCAAATATAGATTACATTTGCAGTTAATGGAACGGGATAAGAATACAATTGACAATGAAAACAATGTCCATACAAAGAAAACAATGTCCAATACCAGAACCTCGAAAACTTTCAACTCGAACTACATAATCGCTTCCAATGTCTGGACGAGTGCGAATCTCCGAACGATATGAACAACAGGTTCGTGGAAACTGTCCACGCGGTTGGGTCGAAATTTTTCAAGGCTCACCGCGTTAATAGACCTAAAAAACTTTCTGACCAGACTCTCGAGCTCATGGAGCGGAGAAAAGAGATGACGGTGCAGTCTGCAGCCGATTGGTCCAAACATAGGCAGCTAAATAGACAGATCTCCAGGTCTGTGCGTCGCGATATTCGCCGATGTAATACGTTCCGTATTAAAGAAGCGATAGAGCGGAATCGTGGCTCGAAAGTGTTCGCACAAGATCTGTCTATTGGGAAAAGCCAAATGACTAAGCTGAAGACCGATGACGGCACTGTCATTTCATCCCAAAGTGAGATCTTGGGAGAGGTCGAAAGGTTCTATGGACAGTTATACAAATCATCCCGAAATCCTGTTGTCGGCTTGGTCCAAGATCCCAGATCCAAGCTAACTCGGCACTATACCGAAGAAATCCCGGACATCAGCTTGTACGAGATCAGAATGGCTCTCAAACAACTACTTAACGGTAAGGCACCGGGAGATGACGGAATTACGGCAGAGCTTTTGAAGGCGGGCGGCAAGCCGGTATTAATAGCCCTTCAGAAGCTATTTAATTCCGTTATCCTCGGGAGCGACGTTCCAGAGTCGTGGACCAGGAGTGTGGTGGTGCTGTTCTTCAAGAAGGGTGACAAAGCTCTTTTAAAGAACTACAGACCCATCTCACTTCTGAGCCATGTTTATAAGTTGTTTTCGAGGGTCATTACCAATCGACTCACGCGCAAGCTCGATGACTTCCAGCCGCCCGAACAAGCCGGCTTCCGAAAAGGCTATAGCACCATAGACCATATCCTCACGCTTCGGCAGATTATACAAAAGACCGAGGAGTATAATCGGCCCCTGTGCTTAGCGTTTGTGGACTATGAGAAAGCCTTTGATTCAGTCGAAACTTGGGCGGTGCTGCAGTCCCTTCAGCGGTGCCAAATCGACCATCGCTATATCGAAGTGCTGAAGTGTTTGTATAGGAACGCCACAATGTCAGTCCGTATCCGGGATAAGAGTACGAAACCGATCCAGTTGCAGAAAGGCGTGAGACAGGGAGATGTCATCTCTCCGAAACTGTTCACCACTGCACTGGAAGATGTCTTCAAGCTCTTAGACTGGACTGGACTCGGCATCAACATTAACGGCGAATACATCACTCACCTTCGATTCGCAGACGATATCGTCGTTATGGCAGAATCCATGGAGGACCTTGGCACTATGCTCAATGATCTCAGCAGGGTATCCCAACTAGTGGGTCTACGAATGAACATGGACAAGACGAAAGTCATGTCAAATACCCATGTCATTCCTGTACCGGTCCTAGTTGGCAATGCGATTCTCGAAGTTGTCAATCACTATGTTTACCTAGGACAAACAGTCCAGTTAGGTAGATCCAATTTCGAGAAAGAGATCAGCCGACGAATCCAACTCGGTTGGGCAGCGTTCGGGAAACTTAAGAGGATCTTCTCGTCCAACATACCTCAGTGTCTGAAAACACAGGTCTACGACCAGTGTGTGTTACCAGTGATGACTTACGGCACGGAAACGTGGTCCCTAAATGTAGGCCTCATATCAAGGCTCAAAGTCGCTCGGCGTGCTATGGAACGGGCTATGCTCGGGATTTCTCTGCGAGATAGAATCCGGAATACAGAAATCCGCAGAAGAACGGGTGTAACCGACATAGCACGAAGAATTAGCACGCTGAAGTGGCAATGGGCAGGCCACATCGCTCGACGAACCGACAACCGCTGGGGAAGAAAGGTTCTCGAGTGGCGACCACGCATCGGACGACGCAGTGTAGGACGCCCCCCCACTAGGTGGACCGACGACCTAGTGAAAGTTGCTGGGCGTCGTTGGATGCAGGCGGCACAGGACCGCACATTGTGGCGCAATATGAGGGAGGCCTACGTCCAGCAGTGGACGGCAATAGGCTGAAATGATGATGATGATGAAATGATGAAGAATACAATTATTGTATAAATATTCCGTGTGGCGACGGAGTAAGAATACAATTCACCATTTCCTATCTTGCCCGTGGATGTCGTAAAAAACGACTAAGGGATATAATATGCACATACGATCTGTGCAAGAGAAGGAAAACTCGAAATGAAAACCTATATCAACATGTCTGACCAGCATGGTATAGTAGATCAAATTCCCTCATATTATGGAGGAGGCCCAAGCCCCACAATGGGACGAGTATGGACTGCGATGATGAAGAATACAATCGTTGCCATCTCTTGCTTCCCTATGGAAGTCGTAAAAACCGGTTAAGGACTGCGCAGATGGCGTAGTGATTGAGATACCGACCTATCGTGCAAGCGTCGTCGCGAGTTCGAATCCCATGCAGAGGACAACACCTTGTACGATCCACAAATTATTATTCTGAGTCTGGATGTAATTTGTGTCTGTTAATTATATATTTGTAAAGTCCCCCGCCATACAAGAATTATTCCCCTAGTGCAAGGCGTTGTCACTTAAAAAAAAGAAAAGATTCACCAGGGGAGTGGGCAACAGGTCTTACCGAGGATATATATAATATCTCACTGCGATCGCCAACCTGAGTGCCAAATGTGGCGATTACGACATTATTCCTCATATGACGAACAGAAATGAGCCCCAGTCATGGCAGCTCTGCTACCCTACGGGCTCATTTTACTGGTAGGCCCGGTAGTGGTGGAACACGGGGTGCGAAGAATCGCTAACAGCGATCCGGCTACTAAACAAAACGACCTATGGTACACGGGGTGCCTTGGTAGCACACAGTATTTGGACACTCAGGGCTTATGAGAAGATCATCGAGCTGGAAGAGCTATTAAGAAAAATCCGGCGGGAAATTGTAGGATTATCAGAAACCTACTTCTCTACGTTGGGACGATTACTCGTCATAAGGCGGTATAGGGTTTATTGATCGCAAGTCTCTCGTGTACAATGTGGAAAGTATCAAGAGGGTGTCAACAAGCGTAACGTACCAGAATTACAAAGAAGTATTCTTTGAAGGTCATTCAGGTTTACTCACCGACCTCGACATACTCCGACGACGAGGTGGAGACCTTTTACGAGGATATCTCGAAAGCCATACACGCGTCTAAAATGATACAACTGATAATGGTTGTTATCAGTGACTCAACTGATAACAGTTGTTATCAGTGATACAACTGATAACAGTCGTTATATTGCTATTGGAGACACTATTCTGTGGCTTCAATAGCAACACGATCCTGGATTCTTAAAATATTTTCGATTCTAAAATAGTAATGGTTAATCGAAAAGAAGATGAAGTCGGCAAACATTGAAAAGCACAAACCGTTAGCATGATCGCGAGATAGATTTAAAAAGATAACTAAAAAATATATCAATCAAAGCAGATTATTTACATAACACATTTTTTTATTAATCACTAGCAACCCGCCCTCGCTTCGCTTCGGTTTCAGTTACTTTTCCCACCCAGTTCCCTTAGAAGGTAAAAATTGACAAATGCTCTTTATTCATTTTTACTGAAGAGTATTTTCCGTGTGATGACGGAATAAGAATACAATTCACCACCCGTGGCTGTCGTAGGAGACGACTAAAGGATTATAATATGCATACTACATCTATGCAAGATAAGAAAAGATCGAAGCTAAAACCTATGGCAACACGTCTGACCAGCGTGGTATAGTAGGTCATTTTTGCTCTCATAATGGAGGAGGCTCGAGCCGAACAGTGGGATGTATAAGGGTTTTAATGATGAAACAAATGATGAATGAAGAGTATTTAAGCAAAAATTGAAGAATATCGATGACGAATTTTGTCTCCTCATACAAACATTGCTACTGCGGTTCACCTCTTAGGCGTTGTATTCCTTGCGGGTGACGTGACCGGGGATTAGTCCGTCACCCGCCGAGAGGTCGACTGCGTGAGGAAAGACCGACGTCCTGCCCGAGGGGATGGTCGATGGGAGGGTACCCCAATAGGGGGGATTTCGTCGGGCCGACCACTGACGACAAGTTAACGCTGCTCCAGTGGTCGGCCCAACGACGAAGGCGACGTGGTTTTCGGGTGGGTCGCGGGAGTTGCGTGCTTAAGCCCCTCTGTCGCCCCGGACGGAGTGGTGCGGAGGCGCGCCGACCGCGGCCCACCCACAAAATAAAAAAAAAAAAAAAAAGGTGTTGTATTCCAAAATATCCTTTCTTAATAGGTCCCTACGTCACAAAATAAAATTACGGTAAAAATTGCATTTTTCTAGCTTCAGTAGTTTCAGCTCGGTGCTACTGAGTCAGTCGATCAACTTCTTCATACCTATTTACACCCTTAGAGGGTGAAAATTAAGAAATGCTGAAATTCATGTTTGTTTATTTTTATTAAATAGTATTTGTGGAGAATTTGATGAAAATCGATGAAGATTTTTTTCTCCCTTTACAAACTTTGCTGCTGGGGTTTACCCCTTAGGGGTTGAATTCCAGAAAATATTTTTCTAGTGGGTCCCTACGTCACAAAAAAAAAAAATTTGTTTCAAATTGCATGTTGCCAGCTTTAGTAGTTTTAGCTCGGCGTTGATAAATCAGAGAACCAAATTTTTTATTAATTCATATTTACACCCTTAGAGGATGAAAATTAAAAAATGCTGAAATACGTATTTATTTATTTTAACTAAAGAGTATTTTTGGAAAATTTAAAGAAAATCGATGTAGATTTTTTTTCTCCTTATACAAACTTTGTTACTGCGGTTTACCCCCCCAAGGGTTGAATTTCAAAAAAATCCTTTCTTAGTGGGTTTCTACGTCACGCAAAGTAACTAATGTCAAAAGTTCATGTTTCTGGCTTCAGTAGTTTCGGCTCTGTGATAAGTCAGTAAACTGACACCTTTCTACCTATTTTGCACCCTTAGAGGATAAAAATGAACAAACACTGAAATACGTGTTTATTTATTTTTATTAAAGAGTATTTTTGCTTAATTTGAAGATAGTAGCTAAAGATTTTTTTTTCTTTCCATACAAACTTTACCCTAGTGTTTCACCCCCTTAGGGGTGGAATTTCAAAAAATCTTTTCTTGGTGAGCACCCACGTCATGAAATGAAACTATGGTCCAAATTTCATGTTTCTAGCTTCAGTAGCTTCGGCTCACCCTGTTCCTTTGGTTGTATATTATTGTCGACGCCCCCGCAACACCCCTTGCAGGTGGAATTTTGTAAAATCCGTTCTTAGCTGATCTACACTCAACGAAAGGAATATTCTTGCCAAATTTCAAGTCTGTACGCCTTATGGTTCTAGAGATAAATGGTGATGAGTCAATATTTCGCTCGCAAAACCCGCCTCTCCTATATATATATAAATTAGCATAAACAGATATTAACGAGTATCGATTTACAATAATATGATATCACACTGGCAACGCCAATTATGACAAGTAATTTATTTTTGTTCACCACTGACGCTTTAGAAATCGAACTAATAATTATTCATTGAGTGTATCTGAGTGCACAGATGGCGTAGTGGTTAAGATATAGACCTACTGCGTCAGTGTCAGGGGTTCGAATCCGACGCAGGACAACATTTTGTGCGATCCATAAATTGTTGTTCTGAGTCTGGATGTAATTTGTGTCCGTTAATTTACATGTTTGTAAAGTCCTTAGCAATTAAAGGATAAATTACCTTCGTGTAGGATTCGTCTTTAGAAAAAAATTAAGTGGCAGATGTCTAGTGATACTGGTAAAAAGATTTATCACACGTATTTATTAATCAAATGATTACAACTATAAATATCGAACTGCCTTTTTATTCACGCTATGAGAATGCATTTACGCACTATCCCCCGCCGGTTACAAACGGAGGGAGTGAGTGTGAAAGGAAATACCCACTAAAACCACAGCGGCCCCTACCGCGCTTTTACGGGGTGCCGGAGAGATCGTCTGATAACATTCTATCGGTTATTATAAAATCTCAGATTATCTTGATGATAACTCGGACTGGCAATGAGCAGCTCCTCATACAGGAATTGCCTCATTATTAAAATGATAGAAATTACGCACATGTTTATTTTTTTTTTTTTTATTGTTGCTACTATAATTGTAAAGTCTAGCGTGTTTTGCCAAACGATTTTTTTTTATTGGATCTGTGGTTTATGTTTATGGCAAATGGTATTGGTCATGCTCACTGAAGGGTCTTCTAGCGGTAGCTATGAGGAGCGGGTCACTCCCTTCCCTCCATTATGGTTGAGAGGAGTGATGGCTGCTCTAGTAGTTAACTCGTGATCGGGTGCCGCTTGCGGGATCTGGTCCAACCATAATTTTTTCACTACATTTGTGATTATTATTATATTTGTGAACTATATTATATAATATTTCGAATGGCATTACACTGGAACTATTAATAAGCATGTTGTAAGATGTAATTTTATTTAAAAGAAATTAGAATAATAAATAAAAAATAGACAATCCCGCTGAGTTTCTTGCCGGATCTTCTCAGTGCGGTCGCGTTAAGATCCGGCGGTAATTATAACTTTAAGAAAAATGTAAAAAATAATGACAATATGTAAGTGCCCCCGCGTGGTTTATACATAATAAATTATTTGAATTTGAATATCTCCAACACCCCAACTTTTGGCCGTCTGGACACGTCCTGTCACAAAAACATTTTAAAATGGATAATCACCAGTCGGCTTCGGTCGATGTTAAAGTTAATTACAGGTAGTTAGTGAGTAAGTGACAGTGAAAATTTGAGTACTTATAATTCTTAAACTATTGTTTCAAATTCAATTAAATATAGAACATTCCGTTGTTATACAGTGTTTATTTGGTTAATAAAAATTCAGGCCTCTATTTTTGTTCACAGCGAAGTTATATGGGGTCGAAAATGGTTTGAATTGTTTCGAGAAAAGATGGTACGGCGTGTCGCTCTTTTGCTTGACTTGGTTGGTACACTGTAGTGCCCCCCCATATATATATAGCGTAGAAAAGATCATTTAACTTAACATAGTCATCATCTCAGCCCATATACGTCCCACTGTTGGGCACGGGCCTCCTCTATTACAGCAAGGAAATTGACCTGCTATACCACACTAGACAGAGTTAGTATAGAGTTATGTTTCCAATTTTTCTTCTTATCCCTTAGACGTCTTTTACCGCACCCAAGACAGGGGGTGGTGAATTGTATTTTTACGCCGTCGCCACACGGAAATCAATATAGTAACCCAAAATAATAGTATATACATTTAGTTTATATATTGATTTAAAAAAATCGGCATTTTCTATAATTTGTAATATGCTTTGTCTATTCTTAGTATTGCTGTAAGCGCTGCCCCTCCTTCGCCCGGATGGAGCCGGGCGGCGGATGTGCTGACCATGGCCCACCCTTAAAAAAAAAAACACGTTATGTTTTAAGTTAGTTTCCATAACTGCAATACCTCTTAACTTAGTAAAAGTAGGTCGATCAAGTGGAATTTATTTATATATTACTTGAAGTATAGCCATTATGAATAGTATATTCTTGATCGCATGCATTATATATAAAGCCATATAGATAAATGAAATAGATTCTATTTTAATACAGTAATATTGAGTGTTAACATTTACAATTCTTATCATCATCATCATCACTGCTTGTACACGTCACTCTGTCGGGCTCGACCCTCCTCTACAATGGGAGGGAAATCAACCCAATATATTACGTTAGTCAGACGTGTTAGTATAGGGTTTTATTTAGAGAATTCCTTCTCTTACATATATTTTATATGCGTATAAGATCCCTTAGTCTTCTTTTACGACACCCTTGAGCAAGAAATGGGATGGTGAATTGTATTCTTGTTCCGTCACAATAGGGACAATTTTCAAAATTCTTATAATTATAAATATTTAATCGAGCTATTATAATAGAAATATGGATGGGGCGGATGGCGTTTGAGTTGATCGTGGCCTGCCCAAAAAAAAAAAATAACCTGCCTAAAAGTCTTGGACCATTAATCAGTATGCAACTGTCTGACAGTAACTTTCATTATAATCATGATAGACAGTAGAATGGAAGTAATTTTTGCTATTGTTAAGGCTATCGAGTAGCGGTTACCACTTACCGTCACATGGGTTACCAGCTTATTTGCCACCTGAGATAATAAAAATAGGTAAAATTAAACCTCAAATAAATTTAGGACACAATATTTTATTTATCATTTTAAAACAGATAATCTACAATTAATATTTACCTAAACAACCTTCTTTTTTTGGTTTGAAAGCAATATATTGGTTCAGAAAATCATAATATTTAGTATTTTAACGCGCAAATTGCACACTCTAAAAGATTTTTGTATTGTAGGAGATTTTCGAATATATAAATCTGTCTCTTTTCACCTCGAATATGTTTCATAAATAAATAATTTTAAATAAAAAGAAAAACCGTCTTCCAAAAAAAACAAATTAGGAATTAAAAAGCATAAAAATAATGCTCTTTGGAAATTGTTGCCTTAGGTATAAACTCATATCAGTTAATAATACTGATAATAGTTTATAGGAAGCACCGAATTAAAAAGTTATTATTTTTTTAGTTTTAAGTTCTCCGGCGTTTTTATAGGCGGTTTTCGATTTTACTTAAATATATATATTTTTTTAATTTTTAGTGTTTACACTATAAAAAAATGTACCCAAATTGCTTCAATTGTGCATATAAAATTTAATGCTACACTCAATTTCTACGAATTCCTATAAATAGATCCTGACTTTATGACCACAAACCATCTAAAAACTATAATGTACAAACAAAAAAAAAATAAATATGGCATCTTTTAATCAATTAATATTAACTTTATATACGATCTTGAATCATTTAATATTAAATTTATATAAAATTTTGAATAAATTAATGTGAAGTTTACATTATTTAATATCAGATTTATATAAAATCTTGAATCAAAGTTATATAAAATGTTGAATAATTGAATACCAACTTTAAATGGCACCTTTACGTCATGTACAAAGGTAAAGATCCCTTATTCGAGTGGTAAATTATATTATTGCATTGTCTTTATAGTAAATCTATTTTATATCAGTGTACATTAGAACCAATTATTCTTTATAATAATACTTAAAAAAGTAATACAACTAAATAATATGAATACAAAAGAATGCATGAGCGTTTTCCATAAAAGGCACACTAATTATAATTTGGTTGCCATATCTCAACACATGGTAATTTAGTTTGTAATACGATAGGAAAGAATTTCCAATAGATGTGGGTTCGAGTCCTAATTGGGACAATCATCTTTCGCTGGTAAATAACTTTTTAAAACTTACCTACCTACAATGTCTAATATTAAATCTAAGTAATTAAGACAAAATAATGAAAAAATATTTTACGGATTTTATCGCATTTGTAATTGATATTTTGCTCAACGTTTCGAACGCTTGATGGTCATAAGCAGACCAAAATTTCTCCTGTATATAAAGTCATCGTTATTACAGAGATTTATACCTACAGAATCCGCAGAAATTTGTTATTAAATTTTGGAACCTCAGGCAATTAAAAATCATATACAAACGCGAAAGAATCTTTAAAATAGTTTCGTTTACAAACTCGCGTAAACTTCAGAAATAATTAAATAAATATCTGATTGACGGAGCTTCGCTCGGAATATTTTTGTTGTATTTTTGTCGAATTTATTTAGATATATATTAATAAAAAATAAATGATGAAAAAATATAAAAAATTACAAAAAGAGAATAATAATAACACCGAGATTCGATCCGACGCTGTTTGAATGTCAAAACAAGACTAAAAATAAACTGGACAACTTCCCAACTGAGCTATCGTAACTCATGACATTGACGGCGAAATTTGAATTCATATTCTTTTAAAATTTAATGTCATTGTATTGTTTTGCTAAAAACACCGACAAAACAACATTTTCTATAAATAAAACCTAGCTAGATCGATTTTTTGGCCTCGAATCCTCTAGTATGCCAAGTTTAATTAAAATCGTTGGTGCCGTTTCCGAGATCCTGAATATATATATATATATATATATATATATATATATGTAGGTAATATATATTTAAATATATACGTTTAAAGATATAAGATAAAAATGTTGGTCCACACACCATTGATTCAGTTATTTGATTGCTCAGTATGCCTATTTCTCTCTTTCAATAAAGAACTTATTCTAAATACTAGGATATAAGTGCACTATTTATTTTATATATAAGTCTTAACTTGAATAATTGCCATGGTATTTATTATACAGAAAGAGAAAAATACTAAAGGTACTCGAATCGTGAATGAGACAGCACGCCATAATGTGTAACGTAGAGGCCACTCCTCCAGTACAAGAAGTAATAATTGCAATTCGTTGCGATCGCGGACATCTGAAAACCATACATTTTCGTCTATAATATTTCTTTTTTTCATTTACCACAAACTTATATAGGGATGTATCATAAAATGATTTCATTCCTAAACGTATAATCTATATAAATAAAAATAAATCGCCAAAATGCGTGCACCAAATTGGATAATTCTTTTTTGTGTTTCTTATTGTCAGGACAAGATTAGTATAGAAGAAAATTAAAAGAAAACGTATTATTAAAATTGGAATTTTTAAATCTCATAATACAAACAATTTATTATTCAGCCTGTAGTTGACAACTTCAACCAGACAATACGTAATCAAAATTAAACGTGCTGTTTTACTTAATAAAAATACTTTTGTTTTTATTAACAGTATTCTATGGAGTTATTACAGTAGTAGAATGAATTAATGCAATGATTGAGACATGGGTTTATATAAAGCAAAAATGTTTCATCTCATCTCACCCCATACATGTCCCACTGTTGGGCTCGGGCCTCCTCCACTATAGGATGGAAATTGATCTACTATAAGACGCTGGACGGATGTGTTGGTATAGGGTTTTTTTTTCGTTCGCTCTCTTGCATAAATATTAAATATATGCATAGGTACATTACATTTTTACATTTTTTTTTATGTTTTATGTTTTTGGCTGTCATTTATTTTATAAATCCGGATTATTAGTTGGTATTCGTGTGTTCAATACTGGACGCGGGCCAATGGTGATAAATTATAACAGTTAAAATGAAAATAATAAATAATTAGTATAAAACTCACTGTTTTTCTTTACACGTTCTTCAATAACTAAATATTTTATATCATTGATCTCAGCATTTGACAGATCAAACATAATTGCACTGAACAAGAGGGGTGCAAATGTTTGTATTATAATCATTAACGATACAATAGTAACATATGCTGGTTCACCCTGAAAAAATATAAATAATTAACAATCCGATACAGTATTTATATAACACATAATATAGTAGTAGAACCCGAATAAGTAATCATCATCAATTTGGCTCATATATGTCCCACTGCTGAGGGAAAATGACCTTACAATATCATGCTGATCAGACAGGTGGTATAGGGATTTGTTTCGAGTTTTCCATCTCTTGTATAGATGTCAT
This sequence comes from Lymantria dispar, assembly GCA_032191425.1. Taxonomy (NCBI): domain Eukaryota; kingdom Metazoa; phylum Arthropoda; class Insecta; order Lepidoptera; family Erebidae; genus Lymantria; species Lymantria dispar. The sequence continues at coordinate 15,888,978 of CM063465.1, read as the reverse complement.
ATGCGTAATATATCCCTTAGTCGTCTTTCACGACACCCACGGATATGAGACGGGTTGGTAAATTGTATTCTTATTCCGTCACCACACGGAACAACGTACTACGTATTAAGCCCAAATGACGATTGTGAGGTATAGCAAGATATGGAGTTGCACGGTACCCTTTCGTCGTCACTTACGATTAGAGACCCGGCCCGAATGATCTCTAGCGTAGCCTGCAAAATCATTGTATTCTTTATAGGTACTAGATAGTTGTATTCATCAGCTTTATATCATTATGGGCACGTGAGGCGGATGCCCATGCTGACCCACAGCAGAGGCAATGTCTGGGGAGGAGGAAGAGACGTTACGCGCTCCTCTTCTCCCAGGCATGATTGACCCAAGACATAAGCATTAAGCTAACCGCCGGGACGTTAGAGTCGTATGCCCAAAAGGCGAACCTCTGGCGTCCCACAAAAGGCTAAGACGCGGGGCCTCTGTGACTTTTAGTAGGTATTCTGACGTAGTAAACCATACCACGTCAGCGAGTCCAACATACCCCCTTGCCGTCACTAGCAATGGGTATGCGTAAATGCATTGTCCACAGCGCAAAAAAAAAGCTTTATATCATTGTGATAATTTATAGGTGACGACAATTGTTTGTCCTGATACAGGAAGACATTCCGAGTGGCATCGGGATAAGAACACAATTATTACCAACCAAACTCGTAAAAAAGGCTAAAATTTTCACCAAGAGATTGAGCAGTCGCTTTTCTTCATGAGAAACGTAAACATTTTCAGCGCGGTCGCCATCTGTCAAGCATACATATAATATATACATATACTACTACTATATACATATACTATATACATATACTATATACATATAATATTCACATTTATGGAAAGGATAAAAATACTTGATGTAAAATTTTAGCTTAACTTTACGGTCGTTTAGGTTAGTTAGTTTTAATCTTGATCTATCTAGTGGCTGTACTCTTGTACATAATCTATGTTACTATATATTTGTTTCTCAAGGGTGTCCCAAGGATCACTTTCAAAGAAAAAGAAGATAATTTCTTTGCAAGTGTGGCATTAGACCAATTTTCCTCTTGTTATGAGCAATATTGGTTTATTTAATTTTAAGAAGAGCGGATTTTGCTTCGACTAAAAAAAACTACTGAACAGATAGCTTATTACTATAGATAGATATCTTAAGCAGTGACTCCCATATGCTGACTGTCGTCGGATTAGTTCACGGGGGACAGCAATTGATATTCTGAGTTTGGACATAGTTGTGACTGTTGATTATATTTGTTTGTCTTATTATTTTATCTCTAGCGCGGGGAGTATTCTATAAAATAAAACTTCAACTTACATTTTGTTTGATGTTTATAACGTTATTGTAAATCACTGTAACAGACCTTGGTACTGTAATAAGTAACGATAAGAATATCTGTAATAAAATAGAATAATTTCTATTATATTAATATCAAATACGTAATTCTAAGTTGTTTGCTTGTTACACATTCATACTTAATTCTAAAATTTTTTTTTGGCAAATTTACTATCGGTGAGCAGTAAAGGCTACATTCTATCCCAGTATTTACACAGAAAATGAAACAACGACAATGAAATCGCGTGCAGGAAAGTTAGTACATTATCAGCGAATAATGTAACGTAGGTTATTTTTAACACGTTAACATGCTTTTATTAGCTTCACCTGTATGTTTGTTTGTAACGTCCACCTTTAAGCTCGATTTTGCCCTACGTTGAGCGATCAGATTTTCTTTAAATTTTGCACATCTATCAAAGACCGATGACAATGTAATAATCCGCTTTTTTTTTTGGGGTGGGGTTACGGTCGACGCACTCCTCGCCCGCTCCGTCCGGGGCAACAGAGGGACGTAAGGACGCACATCCGTAACCCACCCGCGCGACGCATCTCCTTCGTCGTTGGGTCAACCACCGGAGCAGGTGACTTGACGTCAGTGGTCGGATGCAATGATCAGTTTAAAAAAAATGATTATCCTAATTAGATTCGGCAGGATTCATCAACTTCTTTCTGCATCCTTTGCATGAGAGTAAGAGAGATAGAGCTAGTCGGACACTCAGCATAACACAAACGCGTAGAGACTTCCCTATGGTAATAATTGCGTCTTAAGCCGAATACATTCATCGATGTACCGACAAATCTAATACGCATACTAATTACATTCCGGTGGCTATTCACTAATAAAAAGTGCAAAATAAATATAGTTTAAAAAAACTAAAAACACACTTTCATAGCATATCAAACTAAAAAGTGTACAATAATTTTCAATATAGGCAAAAAATAATAATGAACGAAATATATTAATATTATTGTGAAAAAGCGTGGGGTGCTTTTACGAAAATGTGGCACAAAGCGCCCCACGCTTATTTCGTTCATTATTATTTTCTACCTATATTGAAAATTATTTTACACTTTTTAGTTTGATATGCTATGAAAGCGTGTCTTTTAGTTTTTTTAAACTATATTTATTGTATCGGTATTCTCTCGACAGCGTCGACTAGTGAAACCGTGGGAGTTCAACCAATTTTAAATACTATTTTACCAATCGAAAGCTACATTAGCAGTGAGTAAGTAATACATATGTATGTATACCTTATTTTTTATGTACTAATAGCACGTAAATGGGAACTGTGTGAGTGAAACCGCTATATGTTAACCGATTTTAAAGTTTCTTTCAGAATTTCGTGATAATGTAGCGATTATCATAGAAAATTCCCCATTATCAACGAGTATCATAATTTTTATACTGGCATCTTCATGGTAACGGGAATTATGTGAGTTAAATTGCGTGACGTTGAGCGATTTTAAAAATTATTTTACATTGGAAAGCTACATTATCAATGAGTAACATTTGTAGGCAATTTTTACCTTAATATTCCCACACGAACAATAAGTACGTCGGTGAAACCCCCGGGGTTTGACTAATTTTAAAAGTACTTTTGTTAATAGATAGCTAATTATCAATTTGTAACAAAGACAAATTAAGTCTACGAGGGTGAAGCTGCGCGCGATTTCATAGATTTTTTTTTCACCGCTGTAAAGCTGCATTCATCGAGTAACGAACGTAGTTATATATTATATCCATATTCCTACGAAAACGGGTACTACGCAGGCGAAATGACAGGACTATCACCGCTTTTTAAAAACCTTCAAATATTGAAGCCACATTGTGAGCGTGTTGGCTATATAAAATCCCGGTATTCCTCCGAGAACGGGAACTGGGTTACGAGCCATCAACGATCACCCATAGTCCGAACTAAGCTGTGAAAGCCATCTGAGGCTAACAGCTATACACACACAAAAAAAAATCAGAGAACGGGACGGGACTTATGCGGCTAAATCAGTGGGGATTCGGCCAATTTAAAAAAAAAATAACCAATGAAATGTCCATTATCAGCGACTGAGAAGGCCTACATTTATCATATTTCTATGGCAATCTGAGGTTTGCTATCTAAAACATAAGAAAATATTATTTCATCGCCCGCTGGTAATAGGCTATATGACGTGTCGCTGAACGTACTCGTAATATGGTGTCTTCTAGCGTTCTGTTAAAAAATAAATTTGAGATAAATATGCTGTGTGTACTAGTAACGCTCTTTCTAATGAGACCAATATCATTAGAAAGAGCGTTACTAGTACATTTCAAATATATATATATTACTAGCTGATACGGCGAGCTTCATACTGCCATAATTTTATTCATAAATATATTTTCTAATTGTAAATAAAACTACTTTTACGGATTATATCGCGTTTGTATTTGATTTATGATTGCCCGACGTTTCGAACACTTTGCAGCATTCATGGTCACGGGCGGACTAAGGTGTCTCACGTCTAACAAGTAATCGTTATTACAGATATTTACAATTATCTACCCGATACAGAAAATAGTTATAAATTTATTAAATTGTTACCCACATTTTAGTACAAATTTATTGCCAGTGTAAGAAGAAAATGAATCTATATGAAAAAATTATATTGTTTATGGTTAGTAATTATTAATTATTAAATTTGTAGCAATTATTATTACAATTTGTTGATTTAAAACTAACAAAACTAATATACTACCACCGAATCGGAACGCGGCCACACTGAGAAAGATCCGGCAAGAAAACTCAGGGGACATGATGCTAAATTAATATTGATTTTTAATTTTAGATGCGGCTTACTAAAAGATTTTTGATTTATAAAATTATCTTTAACCATTATTATTGTGGGTCAAATCTATACAATAAGTGCTCACAGTATCATGCAGTCTTGTGGTGGTCTCTTTGGATTTATTTTTAATTATGTTTATAACAGGATCCCAGCTTGATGGTAATACCCAGCCATCCTCTCTATTGAAATTTTTGTGTTTTTTGATTTCAATAGCCTCGCGTACCATTCTAGGCAGGTATCGGTGTTCCTTTGCGAGGACTTGAGGTTTATCAAACCTAATGTTATGGCGGGCGCGGTTCTGACTATGTTCACAGACTGCAGACTTAGTGTGACGGCGGTGCTTCACATCAGCTATGTGTTCTTTGACCCGAGTTCTTATGGATCTCTTTGTTTGCCCAATATAAGAGAGACCACAGTCACAGTCAAGTTTATAAACTCCTGCGTCTTGTAGAGGGATCTGGCACTTGACAGGTGGTAAGAACTGACTTATCCTTTTGAGTGGCTTAAAATAAGTTTTTATGGAAGCCCGTTTCAGGATATAGCCAATCTTGTCAGTGACTCCTTTCACATAAGGTAGTACTGCAGGGAGGCGCTCAACTATGGGTGGTTTCACACGGTCTCTGCGACGGGGGCGTGGAACTTGCAGCTTGTTTGCACGTAGAACCTGCTTGACATGCTGCAGCTCCCCAGCCAGGTGCTCCTCGTCACAGATTCCTCGTGCTCTCTGCAACAAAGATTTAGACACGGTAGCTAACTGTGAAGGGGGATGATGAGAATCTCCGTTCAGATATCTGTCAGTATGTGTTGCCTTACGATACACTGTATGACTCAAGGTGTTATTGGGTTTACGGATAACCAAAATATCTAAGAAAGCTAATGAGTTATTTGACTCCAGTTCCATAGTAAATTCAATTTTTGGATTGATGGAGTTAAGATGGTTTAGGAATATGGTTATTTTGTCTGTTGGTAGTATTGTGAAAGTGTCATCTACGTACCGCTTATAGAACCTTGGTGTGACAGGTGAGCTTGATAAGGCCAGCTCCTCGAAGTCCTCCATGAAAATGTCAGCGACAACAGGGGAGACAGGCGAGCCCATAGCCACTCCATCTACTTGCTTGTAGAATTCATCATTCCACAATAAATATCCAGTTGTTAGGCACTGACGTAATAGTTCAGCATATTCCGGTGGCATATTATTGTCTGATAGCTTCTTAGTTACAGTTTTAATGCATTCCTCTACAGGTAAACAGGTGAAAAGTGATGTGACATCAAAACTGACCATAGTTTCATTGTCAGCGAGATGTAGATCTTTGATTTCACTGACAAAATGGTATGAGTCTTTTACAAATGCACTAGTGTGTCCCCGGAGTTGTGAGAGGACTTTTGCCACCATCTGGGCTAACTTGTAAGTCGGCGTGTCTATCTGACTTACTATTGGACGTAGTGGGGCACTTGCTTTGTGTATTTTTGGCAATCCATACAGTTTTGGTGGCTTACAACACGGTGGTATGAGCTTTTTCACGTCTAGATGTAATGCATCGGAGTGTTTTATTATTAACCTTTTTCTGTTTTTCAACACAACATTAGTGGGGTCTGTTTTAACCTTTTTGTAAGTCGTTTCATCCGATAAAAGTTGATTAATTTTGGCATTATAATCTGACGTATTCATTAATTAATCAACTTAATCTTAATCAAATTAATCAACTTTTATCGGATGAAACGACTTACAAAAAGGTTAAAACAGACCCTACTAATGTTGTGTTGAAAAACACAAAAAAGTTAATAATAAAACACTCCGATGCATTACATCTAGACGTGAAAAAGCTCATACCACCGTGTTGTAAGCCACCAAAACTGTATGGATTGCCAAAAATACACAAAGCAAGTGCCCCACTACGTCCAATAGTAAGTCAGATAGACACGCCGACTTACAAGTTAGCCCAGATGGTCGCAAAAGTCCTCTCACAACTCCGGGGACACACTAGTGCATTTGTAAAAGACTCATACCATTTTGTCAGTGAAATCAAAGATCAACATCTCGCTGACAATGAAACTATGGTCAGTTTTGATGTCACATCACTTTTCACCTGTTTACCTGTAGAGGAATGCATTAAAACTGTAACTAAGAAGCTATCAGACAATAATATGCCACCGGAATATGCTGAACTATTACGTCAGTGCCTAACAACTGGATATTTATTGTGGAATGATGAATTCTACAAGCAAATAGATGGAGTGGCTATGGGCTCGCCTGTCTCCCCTGTTGTCGCTGACATTTTCATGGAGGACTTCGAGGAGCTGGCCTTATTAAGCTCACCTCTCACACCAAGGTTCTATAAGCGGTACGTAGATGATACTTTCATAATACTACCAACAGACAAAATAACCATATTCCTAAACCATCTTAACTCCATCAATCCAAAAATTGAATTTACTATGGAACTGGAGTCAAATAACTCATTAGCTTTCTTAGATATTTTGGTTATCCGTAAACCCAATAACACCTTGAGTCATACAGTGTATCGTAAGGCAACACATACTGACAGATATCTGAACGGAGATTCTCATCATCCCCCTTCACAGTTAGCTACCGTGTCTAAATCTTTGTTGCAGAGAGCACGAGGAATCTGTGACGAGGAGCACCTGGCTGGGGAGCTGCAGCATGTCAAGCAGGTTCTACGTGCAAACAAGCTGCAAGTTCCACGCCCCCGTCGCAGAGACCGTGTGAAACCACCCACAGTTGAGCGCCTCCCTGCAGTACTACCTTATGTGAAAGGAGTCACTGACAAGATTGGCTATATCCTGAAACGGGCTTCCATAAAAACTTATTTTAAGCCACTCAAAAGGATAAGTCAGTTCTTACCACCTGTCAAGTGCCAGATCCCTCTACAAGACGCAGGAGTTTATAAACTTGACTGTGACTGTGGTCTCTCTTATATTGGGCAAACAAAGAGATCCATAAGAACTCGGGTCAAAGAACACATAGCTGATGTGAAGCACCGCCGTCACACTAAGTCTGCAGTCTGTGAACATAGTCAGAACCGCGCCCGCCATAACATTAGGTTTGATAAACCTCAAGTCCTCGCAAAGGAACACCGATACCTGCCTAGAATGGTACGCGAGGCTATTGAAATCAAAAAACACAAAAATTTCAATAGAGAGGATGGCTGGGTATTACCATCAAGCTGGGATCCTGTTATAAACATAATTAAAAATAAATCCAAAGAGACCACCACAAGACTGCATGATACTGTGAGCACTTATTGTATAGATTTGACCCACAATAATAATGGTTAAAGATAATTTTATAAATCAAAAATCTTTTAGTAAGCCGCATCTAAAATTAAAAATCAATATTAATTTAGCATCATGTCCCCTGAGTTTTCTTGCCGGATCTTTCTCAGTGTGGCCGCGTTCCGATTCGGTGGTAGTATATTAGTTTTGTTAGTTTTAAATCAACAAATTGTAATAATAATTGCTACAAATTTAATAATTAATAATTACTAACCATAAACAATATAATTTTTTCATATAGATTCATTTTCTTCTTACACTGGCAATAAATTTGTACTAAAATGTGGGTAACAATTTAATAAATTTATAACTATTTTCTGTATCGGGTAGATAATTGTAAATGTCTGTAATAACGATTACTTGTTGGACGTGAGACACCTTAGTCCGCCCGTGACCATGAATGCTGCAAAGTGTTCGAAACGTCGGGCAATCATAAATCAAATACAAACGCGATATAATCCGTAAAAGTAGTTTTATTTACAATGTGTAGTGCTCGCGTAAACATCAGATATCATTATATATTTTCTAAATTTTCGGAAATATAGTCTCTAATGGAAGAACCATTACGGCTTTGTCGGGTAAGATTCGATCCTCTTGGTCACGGCATTGTTAATGATGATTCAAAGAGAATACAAATGACTGATTATTGATTTCTGACAAAATTATAATTATCAAATTTTCAACCATACTTAACTATAGACAAAGTTACGTTTAGCTGTGATTTGCGTTTTGTTATTACATATCAAATGCGTTTTTGTTATACTACGTTTCATCGTGACTTGTATTCTCTTTGATATTTTATGTCACGTCACATGGGAACGCGATCAAACGAGACAAAAAGTATCCTATGTCCGTCTCTTGGTTCTAAGATACTTTCCCCACAAATTTTTAGCCAAATCGGTACAGTCGTTCTTGAGTTATAAATAGAGTAACTAATACGACTTTCTTTTATACATATAGATTAGCATTTGCTCGTGATATTGTCTGTATTTATTAAATAATTGTGATATTTCTATGGTATACTTGTCTATCCTTCTTAAGTACTAGCCAGTATAAGACAAATGAGGTATCTTTAGAAGCTTCTTAATTGACCGCTAATTATAGGCCGTGTGTGGCGTGTCATGTGTGCAATATATATTAGGCATAATAGTGGTGCCCTCTGGCGGACAATAAAATTAAGATTATTAAATAAATTAAGACAAGCATTTGTGTTTGGCATTATTAGCAAGGGATGTAATACATTTCAAATATAAAGCATTTACGTAGAGTCAAAAACATAGAGGGAATGTTCATAAGTGCCTTGGATCATAAAAAAATATTTAAAAATCTTCATGGTTAGCAAAACTTGCAGAATTAGATAGATTCAGAAATATTTCGAGGTCCTCTTAATTACTGAGATAAACAATTTATTACACGGTTTAGTTTATTAATTAAAATATACTTTGTAAATAAATTGACATTATAACGGCAACGAAATATTTTAAATAAAAAAAGTTAAAACTTATAACCCAACTACGACAAAATACGAGGCTGTAAAATATGAAACAAGATTTCTAGGACACATGATTAAAAACGTTGCTGAAGAGGCAAAATAATCGACTAAGCAGTGGTCAGATGACCTAAGTGGGGCTTCGACCACTACAATAATCATCATACCTAAATTGACGACGTGACTTTATTAAGAGGAGCGTTATATAGCCAAGCGTGACGGATCATTAATTACCACGCTTTTATTAGTTTCACCTGTATGTATCTATGTATGTTATATAACGGAATCTTTGAACGTCATTTTGCCCACTTTGAACGAACAGATTTTATATAAACTTTGCACACTTGTCAAAGGCCCATGACAATGCAATGATTCAATCAAAATACGCGAATATCCTGATTAGATTTGCCAGGATTTAGAAATTTCTAATCGTACGCCCTTATTATCCTTTGAATAAAAGCAAGAGAAACAGAGCTAGTGTGTGAACTACGCATACGCGAAATTTGAACTGCTATGATTCGGGCTATCAGCTTGTAAGCGTGTTTTTTAGTTTTTTAAACTATAATTTTCTATTATTTGCATTCAGTACCTACAAAATAAAGTTCACAGCGCGTAAAGAACTTTAAAGTTAAAGTTATATCGAGTGTTTTTTTTTTTTTTTTTTTGTGGGTGGGCCGCGGTCGGCGCGCCTCCGCACCACTCCGTCCGGGGCGACAGAGGGGCTTGAGCACGCAACTCCCGCGACCCACCCGAAAACCACGTCGCCTTCGTCGTTGGGCCGACCACTGGAGCAGCGTTAACTTGTCGTCAGTGGTCGGCCCGACGGAATACCCCCTGTTGGGGTACCCTCCCATCGACCGACGTCCCCCCCTCGGGGAGGACGTCGGTCTTTCCTCACGCGGTCGGCCTCTCGGCGGGTGACGGACTAATCCCCGGTCACGTCACCCGCGGCCTCGGCTAGGGCGGCATGAGGCGCAGATAGTTGCGCCTGCGCCGCCCCAGTCGCCGGCGGCGGATCTCCTCATCGAGGCTGCGCTCCTCGCGCAGGCGATCCGCCGCCTCCTTCCGCGAGATCACTGTCTCGCAGAAGGCTGCGACCGCGTCCCAATTCCCGACGCTGTCGACCATCGCCCTAGCGATAGCCGGCAGCGTCAGGTCCGTACCGATGATTGCGACGAGTTCACAGCGCTGCACTGCCCAAGCCCCGCAGGCCTCGAGCGTATGGCGCGCCGTGTCCTCGTCGCAATCGCAGTGGTGGCAGGACGGTGTACTCTCCCTCCTAACGACCTTGTGCAGGTATTTGGCGAAGCACCCATGCCCCGTCAAAACCTGCACCAGTCGGAAGGAGAGCACCCCGTGCCGCCTCTCCAACCACTGCATCAGCACCGGCCGGAAGGCCTCCACGGTTCGCACCCCGAACCGAGGCCTCTCCAGCCGGACTGCCCAACGGGCGATGACGTCTCGGCGGGCGTCGACGCGCCAGGCGGTGAGATCCCTCAACGAGACCACACCGCCCTCCGCTCGCACCCCCGTCACCCGCCGATATAGTTCGGCGAGCATCTCCGCCTCCAGGTCCCACGGGGGAGTCCCGGCCAATAGGCACGCTGCCTCCGTCGCCACCGTGCGGTATCCGCGGATGGCCCTGACCGCCATGACCCTTTGTGGTCGCCACAGAAGGGCCCTGAGTCGGGCGGTCATGGACCCCGCCCACACCGGTGCGCCGTACAGGGCCATCGACCGGATGACCCCCGCATACAGCCGTCGGCACGCAGCGCTCGGTCCGCCCACGTTCGGCATAAGCCACGATAGGGCGGACGCCGTGCCGACGAGCCGCGGAGCGAGCCTACGGAAATGCTCCCGGAACCACCATCGCCCGTCGAGCACCAGGCCCAAGTACCTCATATGGGCCCGGATGCTGATGTCGACCGAGTGGACGGTGATCGAGACGCCGATGGGAGGGCTCATAGTGCGCCCATGGAACAAGAGGGCCTCCGTCTTGTCCAGGGCGACCCTCAACCCCAGCGCCTCGATCCGTCTGACGACCTCCTCGGTACCCGAGGTCGCCAGGCTTACCGCCTCTTCTAGCGTCCCACCGCGGGCTGTGACGAGCGTGTCGTCGGCGTAACAAATCACGCCCAGCCCGGGCGGGAGGCTCCCCCTCAACGCCCAGTCGTAGCCGATGTTCCACAGGGTGGGTCCGAGGACCGACCCCTGTGGGACACCGCACGTCATGGGCGTCCGCACAACGTCCCCTGCTCGGTCGGTGCAGAGGACGCTGCGCCCCTCCAAATAGTCTGCCACTAGCCGCCTCAGGTAAACTGGCACCCCGTGATACCGGAGCGCCTCCCTGATGCAGCTGAATGGCAGACTATTGAATGCGTTGGCGATGTCTAGGGACACCACCAACAGCACTCCCCCGCCGGTGACGGCCTCAGTCGCCACGGCCCTCAGGCGCAACAGAGCCGCGATCGTCGAACGACCCCTCCTAAACCCAAACTGGGCGTCCGACAGATCGGGCCCCGTGCCGACGAGGTGCCGCTCGATGCGGGCAGCTACCACCCTCTCCAGTAGCTTGCCCGTGTCATCGAGCAGCACGATAGGCCTGTAGGCCGAAGGCGACTCCGGAGACCGTCCCGGCTTCGGCAGGAGCACCAGCCTTCCCTCCTTCCAGCACCCAGGGAACCGTCCGGACGCTAAACACGCGTCGAACAGCTCCCTGAGGCGGGGTCCCAGGTGTTCGAGGACCAGGGCCAGCACGCGGTTAGGAACACCGTCGGGCCCGGGGGCGGTAGACTTTGCGCGCATGCGCGTCACCGCCACCCCCATCTCGGGTTCCGTGATGGGCGGAACACTGTCGTCGTCGGCCTCCCGGTCAGTGTCTGGCGGAGCCATGACCGGGGGCGTGTGTTCCGCCCGCCGCGGGAACAGGTCCTCGATGACCCGGGTGAGAAGGCCGGGCTGGAGAGTCTCGGTGAGGGGAGGGCCCCGCGCGCGTAGCCTATTCAGCACCGCGCGATAGGGGCGTCCCCAGGGGTCACGGTCGAGACCGTCCAGCATCTCCTGCCGACTGACGTCCTTGGCGGAGCGGACGGCCAGCCTGAAGGCCGACCGCGCATTGCGGTAGCCCTCGTAAAGCACGGCCTCCCGCTCCGCGTCGCGATGGCGCCGCCGGCTGCGGGTGTAGGCCCTCCGGGCGCGGATACACGCAGCCCGGAGATCCGCCAGCTCCCGGGACCACCAGTGGACACCCCTCCTCGGGGGCAGACGCCGTACCCGGGGCATGGCCGCATCGCAGATCTGCGTCAACGCACTGCGGATGCGGCCAGCCTCGGCGTCCACCCCGTCCGACTGGTGGGCAGAGGACAGCCACGAGTATACGATGGCTGTCTCCGCCAGCTGGTCCCGGTCTAAGCGACCCACAGCCCATCGCGGGAACGCAGGACGCCCATCCGCCCCGTGACCCCTGCTGGGCGTCGGGATTGCAGGGGAGACCTCCATCCGGATATACCGGTGGTCCGACAAGGTCTCCACCTCCTCCACGACGCGCCAGCTCCCCACGCGTGCGGCGACCTCGGGGCTAGCGAACGAAAGGTCCACTATCGACCCGCCCCGTTGTCGCACGCACGTATGCACCGAGCCCCTGTTCAGCAAACAGAGGCCCAGTGCCGCCGCCCACTCCTCGATCGCCCGTCCTCGGTCATCCGTCCTAGGGGACCCCCACGCCACGGACTTGGCGTTAAAGTCCCCCAGGACGAAGACCTGGCGCGATGCCAGTCGCCGTAACGAGGCCTCCATGATGGTGAGGAAGGCCTCGAAATCGGTCACACTCCAGTTAGGGGAGAGATAAACTCCGAAGAGCGTAATCTCCCCCCAGTCCGCCGCGACGTATCCGACGCCCCTGTCCCTAAGGGTCAGAGACGACGAAGGCCACGACGTGGAGGCGACGATTGCCACGGTGCCATCAGCGCTACCCAACCAGTTAATCCGGTCGGGCACCACGTACGGCTCCGCGACTACGGCTACTCCTATCAACCACTCCGCCATGGCTTGCAGGAACACGTCCTGCGCACCGGCGGAGTGGTTGAGATTGGCCTGGAGGAGACGAATGGATACGGGGTCCATTAACGGTCCGTATCCATCGTCACCTCCTCCGCGCTAACGGGCGATCGGGCCGCGCTCGGAGCGGGGGCTGGCCCGGTCGATGGGCCGCCCCGCCCCTTCGGGGCCGATGCCGGGGGTCTGCAGTCCCCAGAGCCCATGCGGTGTTTGGCAGGCCTATTGCCCGCCGCACACGCGGGGCAGTGGGGCACCGCAGAGCACGATGCCGCCTGGTGTCCAGCCTGACCGCAACGGAAACATAGCCCGCTGCAGTCAAAGCAGTTTCTGCATGTCGGTCGGGTATGCCCGACCGCCATGCATTTATAACACCTCGCAGGCCGGGGCTCCAGCACGGTTACCCGCGCCGAACTCCAGCCCACGAGGAGCCTGCCTGAGTCGGCCAATTGCTTGACCGACTCCACTGGGCACTGCACCCAGACAGCACCGACGCCGCCCGGACCAGGGCGGATGGTGCCAATCCGGACGGTGTCCGAGGCACACCCGGTACGCGCCATAATGGCCTCCCGGATGTCCTCCACCGCCACGGAGTCGTCCAGACCCGTGAGGCGCATATCTGCGCACTTGACGGGCCTGGCGATTCGGACTCCATCCTCTGGCCCGAACAGCCCCCTCAGCATCGTGGCCAAACTATCGGCCGTCTTCGCGCCCTCGGCCCCAGGGAACTCGAGTATTCGAGCCCCTGTCCGGGCTTTGCGGGTCCTCGCCTCGACGCCCCCGATGTCGGAGACGTCCAGCTCCCGCCGGGCGCGTCTTAGGACGGCCTCATAGTTTAGGCCCCTCTCAGCCGCCTCAGGCAGTACGGTGATTACCACCGCAGCCGTCTTCGGCGACTTGAGGCCCCTACGCGACCTTTTCCCCTTTCCGCCGGCTCCCGCCTGGGGAGCGGCGGCCACAGCGGCACTCTTGGCCGCCGCTCTCCGCTTTTGGCCGCGTGCCTTCCTGCTACGCTCAGCCACCTGCCAGCCCTGTTCGAGCCTGGCAGCAGCGCTGAGCGCAGCAGGCGCAGCCGCGGGTTCGCCGACCGGCGCCTGCGGTGCAGCCGCTGGCGCCGGCCGCGGCCCGGCCTTGGCGGGAGCCGGCACCTTGCCGGCCTTCTTGGCCCCCTTGGGCCCAGCCGCGGCCGCAGCGTAGCTCACCACGCGGCCACCCTGACAGGGCAGCGGCGTGGGAGCCGACGCTTGCGGCCGCCTCGCCCTGTCCGCGGCGAGCGGCGGCCGGAGGGGCGGCTCAGGCGGGAGCCTGGCCGCTACGGCGGCGATACGCGCATCCATCATCACCCCTACTCGGGCCAGGATGACGCGTACCGCCGACTCCGACACGCCGTGCACCTCGTCGGGCGGCGGCTCCTCCCCCTTCCGAGGTCTCCCGCGGCCACGAGCCGGCGGAGGGACGACGACGAGGGGAGGCAGCGGCGAAGCCGCGACGGGCGCAGCCGGCGCAGCGGCCGCGACGGGCGCAGCCGGCGCCACGGGCGCAGACGATGGGCCCGCCCTCGCTGGCGCGACCCTTTTCGGCGGCGGGGCCGGCGCCGGCGCCACAGCCGGCACCAGGCGCTCGAATTGAGACCGCAGGTCAGCCACGTCCTTGGCCAACCCGCGGTTCTCTCTCCGCACCGCCGAAAGTTCCGTCTCCAGCCTGCGGTTTCGCTCCCGCAAGCCGGAGACCTCCTCGCTGAGGCGGGCGTTTGCGGCCTGAAGGGCCGCCACCTCGCCTCCCTGGTCGGCCGGACACGGCGTCGCCGGTCTGGCCGCCACCGCACCTCCCCGACCCCTGCGCCCCCGGCGCGCGGTCGCAACCTTGGGGGGAGGCCTGATGGTATCGGTCCCCTCCGAGTCGGACGTGGAGCTGCCTTCCCTTTCCAGGGGGCGCTTCCTATCCCTCGGGGGGGAGCGGGCCCCCTCCCTCTCCCTTCCCCTGACACCTAAAGCCGCCGTCAGAGCCCTCGCCGCAGGATGCGGCTCAGACTCCACGGCGGCCCCTCTATCGCCGGACGACCCATCCCCACCTCTACCGGACGACCCGCCCAGCACCCCGGACAACCTGCCTACCGTGCCGGGCAACCCAACCAGAGCTACGGACGGCCCTGCGGCGAAATCACCACCCTCGTCCCTACTCCGGCCTTTACCATCCTCGGCGGACGGCCCTGCGACACCGCCCTCGTCCGCCGACATCTCCAACCCCGAGACAACATGCCCCGACGGTCCTGCGGCCCTGCCGCCCTCGTCCTGCGACGGCTCTGCGGCACTGCCGCCCTCGTCGCTCGACAGCGTCATACTGGAGCTGCCTCTCCTTCCACCGGAGGCGCTCCGCTCCTCGGAGTCACTACCTCCTCCTGGTTCGGACGGTCCTGCGGCCCCGCCGCCCTCGTCCCGCGACGGCCCTGCGGCTGATCCGCCCTCGTCGCTTGACAGTCCTGAGCTGCCACTCCTCTCTCTCGACGCCCCGGCGATATCGCCGTTTCCGTCCCGCGACGGCTCTGCGGTAGCTGCGGATGCACCGCCCTCGTCGCGCGCGGCCACGGCGGCATCTTTTTGTGCCCGCCGTTCCGCTTCCCGCTTTAGGCGCAACTTGCGTTGATACGCAGTTCCTACGGCGCCTTTCCTCTTCCTATACTTCTTCTTTTGAGCCTCATGTTTCGCCGGGCTCGCGGCTGGAGCAGAAGGTGCCCCCCACCCATACGATTGGGGGCTGACTGTGCCGGAACTTGGGCGCGACTCCTCGTCGCGCGCAAGCCCCGGCACAGCAAGGGATTCCCCGGCCTGGCCGGGACCCTCTGGTGAAGACTTACGTTTTGTTGCTTCTGCCATCGTGGTGTGGAAGTTTAAGTCCTCCTTGACTACTACTCTAACGACTGGACGCTTTTTTTTTTCCGCGCGCGCTTCTTAACCCACCAGCCATACATCTCCTCGCCGAGTAGCAAAACTTGAGATTGGGGTGATTTTTTATAGGGGTTTTCTTCCCCGCAGTCCGCAGACCCCCGGTCCTGACCCCCCTACTCAGGATTACGGTTTGGGCCTTCCGGGTCTGGCCGCTCGCGAGCGACCGACCCGTCACGCCCCCGGGCCGTGACGCAACCGTCCCTGGCGACGGAGTGCCATGAGACACATCCGCCCCATTGGCCCCGGGCCAAATCCGCCGTGCGCTCTGCCTTCAGAGTCGGCACGCGGAGACCCCCCCTCCCGCCGGAATCTTGGCCGTCCAAATGGACGTTTCCAGGGTGCACCACGTGGAGGTGCCCCGGCCTCGCACCCCTTATATCGAGTGTTATGGAATGTTTCAACACAGTTCAGTGCTATTTCAATGACTTTAGAATTTTCAAAAACTATATACCTAACTGCGAAAGAAATACTTTATATAACATTTATTGTTATTTTTTCACATTAGTCTTTAATTTAAATTTAACTTCACATCTGCCGCATTAATGATATTGCCGTATATTATATAATATATGTAGTGTTTGTTTTTAACAGGATATGACCTTATAAATGCCACATTGTTAAAACAATTGTGTACCATATTAATTAAATAATAATAAATACCAAATATTGCAAAACTGTTTTATATTTAACATATTTTAATCCCAAAAACGACGAATGCAAATCGAAAATAATGTAAAAAAAAAATTAAACATACCTTAATAGTTAACGCGTTATCAATTTCATCGAAAGTCTGCATCAAAGATTCATACATTTTGATGTATCTTCGCACTGAAAACTTTTTAAGCGGTGTGCCTTCGAAACCATTAACATTCATTGTCTTCTTAATAATTCTCAAGCGTAAATTTAACAACGCAAATACTAATACAATACTATAATCCCCTACAAGTATTGCTATTTTAATAATACCTAAAAATACGGTCTCTACTAGAGCTAAGACATAGCAGATTTTGGTGTTGTGAAAACATAAAGCAGTATCGGTAAATAAGACATAAAAGAGTAAACAAAACATACACCAATTAATGGTCTTTTGGTATTTATCGAACATTTCCTTTGCACACGGTAGATTGTCAATGTTAGTTATTCGTTTATAAAAATTGTATAAATACTTATCTTTAAGTGTCCAAGATACTGCTACGCTCATTAAGTATTCTGCGTAGTAATTCACCCTAATAAACAAATCAAAATATCTACAATATTGCCAATATAAAAATCCATATAGAACAAACAATATGGTACCATAGAATTTAGATAAAATGGCGTAAAGAGGATTATTTAAATGAATATAATAACCCAAAATAAATCGTATATACATAATCTGATTTAACCTATATAATGGTTTAAGAAAATCGACCATTTTCTATAATAAAATATAAATATTGTCTGTCCTAAGTATTATTCTAAACAAGTTAATATACGAGTAATTGCAGCGCCTTTAGCTAGTTCAGTAAAAGTAGGATTAGTCGATACAGTTGAATCTATTATTAGATCACTTCAAATATAGTTACTATGAATAATATATTCTTTATCATGTACATTAAACAAAGTAGTATAGATGAATGAAGGAGATTTCATTACATTAGATGTCAAATAACATACATTTGTATGTCATTTTATTGTTATCTGAATATCAACTAATAGCTCATCTTTGTTTAATAGAATCATAACATATTTTGGGGCTAAAAATTTTAATTATTATAACTAGAAATGTTAATTTAAATTATAATAATTATAACATGATCTCAATACAGAAAAAAGAAGAGAAAAGTTTATTACGTTCAAGGTAAGAGGATCCTGACTGCCCGCATCGGACGGCACCACAGGAAGGTCAGCCTCGATCTGTTGGACGTCCAATTTTGTTCAAGAGGTGCGTTCGACAATCGCAATCTTACTACACTGGCTGTGGTCGCGGTGGCGGTAGTAGGCGGAGGAATGCTGTGCGGTATCCTTAGACATTGCTAACGCCTTCAAAAGTCTGCCATTCAGCTCCATCAGGGAGGCGCTCCGATATCACGGAGTGCTCACATGAGCACTCCGTGTTAGGTAGGGTATATAACTGAGGCGGCTGGTGGCTTACAACTTAGAGAGCGCAGCGTTTTCTACAATAACTGGGTAGGGGTCGTTGTGCAGACGTCTATTTCATGGCCTATCCCACAGGAGTCGGTTCTGGGTCTCATGTGGATCATCAGCTACTGTTGGACGTTGAGAGGGAGCCTTCCATCCGTACTGAGCGTAATTTGATACGCCGACGATACACTCATCATAGCCCTAGGTGGGACGCTAGAGGACGACGGCCTAGAATTAGAGGACACTGTTGACACCAAGGAGATTATCGAGTGGATCGAGGTGCTGTCGTTGAGGGTAGCCATGTACAAGGTGGAGGCCCTATTGTTGCATAGGCTCCGCATCAGTTCACCCACCGGCGCTTCGAGCACCGTCAATTCAGTTACCTTAAATAGCCGATCCTTTAAGACCTCTCTTAACCGTCCATCTAAGACCTCTTTTTTGTCCGCAGAGGATCATGGCGATATCAGGGTCATACGTGAATACCGCACGGTAGCAAAAGAGGCAACCAAGGTATTGGCTGGGACTACCCCTTGGAGACGGAGATGCTCGCTGGACTTTACCAGCAAATGTTGGCGACTCGGGTGGGGGGCGGCTCAGTCTCGCTCAGCAAGATGGCTGCCTGGCGGGGCAACACTTGTCGCGACTTCACTGTCCGTTGGACAGTGCGGTTGGAGATACTTCTATACGGACTTTGTATTATAGAAGACATTCGGCACGTGCTGATGGAGTGGTTAGGTCAGCGGCATGGGGTTCCTCTCCTGATATAAGTCTTGTCGGGGCATTGTTGCTTCGCCAAATACATGTACAAGGTTGTGAGGAGGTAGAGGCGTCTTGACACCAACACAATTGCATCGTGGACCCCTGTGCTGCTTAGGCAGAGCAGCTCTGTGAATTCGTGGCAATCATTGGTACCGCAGTGATGCTACCAACCATCGCTAGGGTGAGGCTGGCTAGCATTAGGAACTGGGATGCGGTCGCCGTTTTCTGTGAGGCACGCGGAAGGAGGCGACGGATCGTATGCGGGAGGAACTCCTTTACGGCGATACGACCCGCCGCCGGCGACGTGGGCATGCCGCCCTAGCCAAAAACGCGGGTGACTAGACCGAGAAATAGTCCTTCACCTGTAAAGAGAATGACAAAGTGAGGCCCAGTAGGGGCGTTGGGGGAGAAAAGGCACCTGAAAGGGTATCCCGTTGGGCTAGCCACGGACGTCATGGAACTCAAGGGCCGTACGCCTCGGGTGGAATCGATCGCGTGTGTGCTGACCATAGCCTGTCAAACAAAGGAGGAGGTAATATGATAAGGAAGGTCTCACGCCGTCATTCTCTCCCATTTGAGTGATATGTGACCAGAGAATATCCTATCATAAAAACTTTGGATAACCATCAGTATGCAACAATACGCATGACAATGATATCAGATAGGTATTTCTAAGTGTCGTTTTATGCTTTGAAATTATGATAGGCTGAGCAGTGCCTCTGATATTACTATATCTTTACCCTCAGATGAGTTGCCAGGCATGCCAATCCAATTTCCAGAAAGAGATCAGCCGACGAATCCAACTCGGTTGGGCAGCGTTCGGGATACTTAAGAGGATCTTCTCATCCAACATACCTCAGTGTCTGATAACACAGGTCTACGACTAGTGTGTGTTATCAGTGATGACTTATGGCACAGAAACTTGGTCCCTAAATGTACGCCTCATAACAAGGCTCGAAGTCGCTCAACGTGCTATGGAACGGGCTATGCTCGGGATTTCTCTGCGAGATAGAAGCCGAAATACGGAAATCTGCAGAAGAACGGGTATAACCGACATACACGAAGAATTAGCACGTTGAAGTGGCAATGGGCAGGCCACATCGCTCGAAGAACTGACAGCCGCTAGGGAAGAATGGTTCTAGAATGGCAACCACGTATTGGACGACGAAGTGTAGGACGGCTCCCCACTAGATGGACCGACGACCTGGTGAAAGTTGCTGGGCGTCGTTGGATGCAGGCGGCACAGGACCGCACTTTGTGGCGTAACGTGAGGGAGGCCTACGTCCAGCAGTGGACCGCGATAGGCTGAAATGATGATGATGATGATGAATGGTGAGTTGCCAGCTCGTTTAAAATAAAAATTATGGATAAAATTAAATACAAATAAATATAATAACTCGCAAAATATTTTATTTTTAATTTTAAAGCAAATCAACTTACAATTATATATTTATAATGGTGTACATAAAGCAATCTAACGCCTTATAAAATAATATCTTATATATAAAATTAACAAGTGAGTTATTGTTAGTTCTTAAACTTATCACTGTAAAAGATATTTCACATGTTAGAAAATTATGTTGAGAGTGGCAGGGATTTCAAAACATGAAATTTACTTCTCAGCTCATACTCGTATATTCCACAAGCGATTATAACTTCTGACATGGTCACATTATTGCACTAGTCATCGGTATTATTCCTAGCATCTGAGGGCACAGCAGTGCCCCAAGTAGAACATAAAGGCAAAACTACCATAACATCCTTTTCTCGAAACAATTCAGGCCATTTTTGGCTTACTATAACTTCGTTGTAAATAAAAAAAGAAGCCTAAAGCTTTTCTATTAACTTAGCAAGTAATTTCTACATACGGTATATTTTAAATTTCATCCAATTTGAACCAATAGTTTAAGAATTATAACTAGTCAAATTTTCGTAATTTTATCACTCACTCAGTGACTGACTGACCGAGCATCAAAATTATTGAGGCACTTCTAGCAAACACAGAAGCTTTAAATTTAGAACACAATTAGTGTTTAGTGTATAAATGAAGCAAAAATAGTAAAAAGTTGCAATTTAGGTCCAGTTATCTAGATACATTAACTACATAAGTAATTTTGTTATCCCATATAAATATATAGGATTACAAAGTTATATTTGCAAAAATAAATCAAGTGGATAGTCTCATTTTTCAGAAAATGGGCTTTAAGAAAATTTATTGTTGGTTTTCTAGAAGTAGAAGGTACTGGCAGGGAAAATAAGTGGAACTATCTATAAAATAAAAGATGCCATTAAAAACATAAATTGTAAAAAAACCAAGTATACGAGAGTTGGTTTTTTTACAAATTATGTTTACTTCTATTATTTTACCATAAAAATTTGTGAGATTCGTGGAATACCAAGTCGTGTCTTAAGTTTATTTAAAACATAAAAGATCTTTAATATTGATATGGTCACAATAAGAAGTCGTTAGGTTAGCTAATTACTTAACAACTTAGGACAGAAGGTCCCTTATGTAAGCACTGAATGAATGAACCGACTTGATTTTACATGAATCTTACTACTTTTTATGTTAGAAGAACTCACTTGCGAGATTTGATATTTTTACCAGTTATGTTTTTGATGGCATATATAAGTACCTACATATCCATCCATCCATCCATTAGCCTACAGACGTCCACTGCTGGACATACGCCTCCCCACGAAAATGCCACTCGGAACGGTCTTGTGCCACTTGCATCCAACGGTTCCCTGCGACTTTGAGAATATCGTCAGTCCACCTAGTGGGGGTAGTAGGATAGGGTAGTATCTACATATATCAACTCCGTTTACACGCGGGTTGAGTGTAGGTTGAATACATATATGTACCTACCTATTGATAATTTTTTTTAACAGCCGACGTCTATAAACTTATAATTCACCTCGCATTGTGTTTTTATGCGTACATACAATTTACATTATATATAAGTCTTAACTTGAATAATTGCCATGATATTTATTACACAGAAAGAGAAAAACACTAAAGGTACTCGAACCGTAAATAAAACAGCACGCCACAATGTGTAACGTAGAGGCCACTCCTCCAGTACAAGAAGTAATAATTGCAGTTCATTGTAATCGCGAACACCTGAAAATCATAAATTTCTATGTATATGTGTCCATATTCTTTTGTGAACTGGAAGTAAATATTTCGATGTATCGTAATACAATTATATTTCTCAATTTTTAATAATGAAGAAAAATGTACAATATTTGATTTTTGCAAATAAATTTTGACAATAATTAACAAAAGACCCATTTATCGTGACACCTCAGTTTCAAGATGTAGCTCCCCAAATGTCCGATAGTATTGGGATCCTCCTGTTGTGAGGCGTCAAAATATCGGTCGGCGTACGCGTCATGCAAGTTAAGATCACAATCTTAGAAACAATAACACTGAAAAAGAACGAAAACAGCATTTGGAGGCAAACGAATGAAAATTTCTCAAGCAAGATCTACCACGACACCGGAAGAACCCATACTCTCGACTTCAATTAGGGTACTTCAACACTAAGTCTATGGCGTGGGGCCCCTAGGACGGACGATCAAAAGCGGGTGTTTGCAGAGTGGGCGGCGCCTCTGGGCCTCTGTTTGCTGAATAGAGGTTCAGTGCATATGTGGGTGCGGAAGCGGGATGGGTCAATAGTGGACTTGTCGTTTGCTAGCTGCAATGTCGCAGCACGTGTAAGGAGCTGTTACGTCAAGGAGGAGGTCGAAACCCCATCTGACAACAGATACATTCCGATAGAAGTTTCTTAGAACCTCCGGTAGCCGAGCAGGGGTCACACGGCGGATAGTGCTCCCGCGTTACTGCGATAGGTTATGGGTCGACCCTAAACCTATTGGCGAAGGCAGTCATTCGTCATTCGTGGTGTCCTCAGCGTCCCAGGCGAGCGTAGTTGACGCCGAGGCTGGCCGTATTCGCTGTGCGTTAACGTAGATCTGCAATGCGGCCATGCCGTGTGTGCGATGTCTGCTCCCGAAGAGGGCGGACTACTGGTGGTCTCGAGAGTTGGCGGTTTGCCGGGCTGTGTGCATACGGGCTTGAAAGTCCTACTAAGCTCCGTGTGCGAATCCCCCGTTCCCCTCACCGGGACTAGATTTAAAAAATATTCAAAAAAAAAATATGGTGGTATGAAGTTCGCTGGGTCAGTTAGTATTAAATTAAACTATCCTTGCATATTTTTTTTAATATCAAAATAGGAAATAATTAATAAACTTACTATTGCTCTTGGTGCGATTTTCAATAACTAGATATTTGATATCACTGATCTTAGCATGTGATAAATCAAGCATTATTGCACGGAACAAGAGGGGAGCAAATGTTTGTATTATATTTATAAAGGAGACAATGGTAAAGTATGCTGGTTCACCCTGAAAAAAAAATTGAAGAAGACCACCCATTCAATCCATTAATTATTGAATACCTATACAGGTGTCGCTATCTAACAAAGTACGAATATATTGCAGATAAAGTAACATTGACTTCAAATTCGCATGAAAAAGCGATGTCAAAATTTATAAGTTTACATGTCTCTAATTCATTAACAAATTGATATTTTCACTTAAAATTTTCATGCGTTTCTATCACCATTAACTAACTCCCGTTTGACCAGATGTGTCATAACCTGCGACATTCTGTATAATATAGTGATAGAATATATACCGAATGGAGAGTAAATCGTAATAGAGAGGTGTAGTTACAGGGTTATCGCCCTTGATAGCTAAAGCGAGGTCCAGACCATAGCTTGTTGCAAAAAATCCAACAAAATAATTATAGGTTATGACGAAATAATTCGATTTAATTAATATTTAGTTTCCAGGAGGAAACCATAGGAATGGATATCATAATTTATATGTGTCGGATTAATTGTTTTCTTTCCGTGATATAGGTAAATAATAGCAAATCATGCAAAACGTATACGTGTATGATCCCAAATGATTGTTCTGATTCTTCAATCATAAATTATTGGACAGAAATGTCACCCATTTATTTATGTCCAATAATTTTATATTTCTAGTTACCCGCAACACAAAGATATGTTCTTAAGCGCGGTATGTTTTAAAGAAATAATCGTTAACTTACATTGTCTCTAACCAATACAATATTTTTATAAATATATATTACGGTCCTTGTTACTGCGGGGAGTAATGATAATAATATCTGTAACGATATAAAATAATGTTATATTATTTTCCAAATAAAAACTAACTAATAAACAATATCAGTAAATTAAAAACTTGTAGCATGTAATTTGTAGTCTTGGATATATGTCGCAAAAATATTTTAAAGCTAATTAATATAATCCAGCCCCATCAGTGAATTCCAAAATGAGAGAAAAATTAAAATACTATAGGCTGATGAAATTGGTTAGTAGAGCATGAAATCGATTAGCCATTTTCTGGACATAAGACCTTTCTTTTTTTGGGGGGTGAGCCATGAACCATCTCGCTCGCTGTCCAGCTCCGTCCGTAGCGACACAGGGGCGCCGCGCGGCCCCATGACCCACCCGAGGCATGTCGCCTTCGTCGTTGGGCTGAACACCGGTGCAGAGTTCCTTGGCATCAGTGGTCGGGCCGACGGAATACCCCGATCGCAGGGTAACCCTCCCCTCACGACATTCGTTACCGTCACGCGGTCATTCTGTACATTAGACCTAAAATAAATTAAATCATGTATTATGAGAGGTGACCATGGACGATGAAGAGTGTTGAAAACGTCAGAAAATCAAAATAATATTCACCTTTCTACATACTTTATATTGACATTTATTGCGTTGGAACTTTGTATACGAGTATATCACATTTCGAAGAAAAATAATATAAATTTAACAATCCATCTTATTCCGTGGAACTTACCTTAACGGTTAACTCGTTATCAATTTCATCGAAAGTCTGCATCAATGATTCATACATTCTAGCATATTTCCATGCTGAAAACTTTTTTAACGGTGTGCACTCGAAACCATTAATTATCATTGTCTTTTTAATAATTCTCAAACGCAAATTCAACAATGAAAACACGAATACGATCGAGAATTGCCCTCCAAGTACTGCTAATTTTAATAAACCTAATAGTATGGTCTCCGGTAGAGCAAGGATATAGCAGATTTTAGTATTATAAAGACATAAAATGACATCGGCAAATAAGGTATAAAATAACAAACCAAATATGTACCAATGAATCCTCTTTTGAAATTTATTGAACATCACTTTTGCACAAGGCAAATTGTCTATATTAGTTATTCGTTTAGAGAAAATGTATATATGCTGTTCCTTAAGTACCCAAGATATCGCTATACTTATTATA
The DNA here is from genome assembly GCA_032191425.1 of Lymantria dispar. NCBI lineage: Eukaryota > Metazoa > Arthropoda > Insecta > Lepidoptera > Erebidae > Lymantria > Lymantria dispar. Next base: position 15,863,779 of record CM063465.1, on the reverse strand, counting down.
TATTCTACGTAGTAGCTCAATCTAGTATACCATTTAACAAATGTGCAGTATTTCCAAAAAAAATATCCATATAGCACAAACAATATTGTACTATACAGCATAGATGGTACGCTATAAAAAGGATTATTTAACTTTATATAATAACCGAAAAATAATCATATAAACATAATAGGATTTAGCGCGTATATTGGTTTAAGAAAATCGGCCATTTTCTATAATTTGAAATATATTTTGTCTATTTTGTGTACTGTTGTAAGCTAGTTACCATAACTTTAATGTTTCTTCACTGAATAGAAGTAGGGGTTTGTCGATAAAGTGGAATGTATTTTTATATCACTTGAATTATAGCCATTATGATTAGTATCTTCTTTATCGCATGCATTATATATAGGTATATTCGTATAGATAAATAATATAGATTTTATTTTAATACAGTAATATTGTGTGTTAAAAATTACATATGTTATAATTATAAATATTTAATCCAACTATGATAATAGTAACATGATTATAAATTTCTTTTCATTTATAAATTTTAATGCCTATGAGTGACAGAAATTAAAATTAAAGAATAACGCAAACACATAATATTGTTAAAGCTATATTAGTATTGTTAAAGCTATATTAGTATTGTTAAAGCTATATTAAAATGGGGTGTGAGGCCGGGGCACCTCCACGCGGTGCACCCTGGAAACGTCCATTTGGACGGCCAAGATTCCGGCGGGAGGGGGGGTCTCCGCGTGCCGACTCTGAAGGCAGAGCGTACGGCGGATTTGGCCCGGGGCCAATGGGGCGGATGTGTCTCATGGCAATCCGTCGCCAGGGACGGTTGCGTCACGGCCCGGGGGCGTGACGGGTCGGTCGCTCGCGAGCGGCCGGACCCGGAAGGCCCAAACCGTAATCCTGAGTAGGGGGGTCAGGACCGGGAGTCTTCGGACCGCGGGGAAGAAAATCCCTATAAAAAATTACCCCAAATCTTAAGTTTGGCCACTCGGCGAGGAAATGTATGGCTGGTGGGTTAAGAAGCGCGCGCGAAAAAAAAAAAGCGTCCAGCCGCTAGAGTGGTAGTCAAGGCAAGACTTAAAAATGATCCAAATATGGCAGAGGTTCAAAACGACGTACCTACTCCAGTGGGTCCCGGCCACGCCGGAGAATCCCTCACTGTGCTGGTTTCTGAGTGCGAGAGGCGCACAGTCACCAGCACAGTCAGTCCCCAGTCGTATGGGAGGGGGACAACACCTGCTATGTCTGCCGAGAGCCCAGCACAAGATCAGGAGGCTCACCGGGGGGAGGGGATTGATGTTGATGTGAAGGAGAAGAAAGCGGTGGAGAAGAGGAAGAAGGGGAAGAGGAAGCAGAAGCGTACCGCCCAGGCGCGAGCCCGCATCGAAACCGCAAGGTGGAAGGCGTGGCGGGAGCAGCAGAAGGCGGCCGGTATGGCTACGTGCGACGAGGGTGGCAGCACTGCTGCTGCAGGACCGTCGCAGAACGGGGGTGGCGTTGCTGGCCAGCCATCGGAGGAGGAGACTGGGTCGACCACAGAGCTGTCGCTAGACGAGAGCGTCAGCGTCGACTGCAGCAGCGGACCCGAGGATGAGGACGGCATTGCCGCAGAGCCATCGCAGGATGAGGGCGGCAATGCCGCAGGGCCATCCGAAGGTCTGGAGTCGGACACGGCTTCAGAGATGGTCCTAACGGACGTGGGCGGAAGTGCCGCAGAGCCGTCCGCCGATGAAGACGGCGCTGAATGGACGCAGGTCGGCTGGAGTAGGGACGAGGGCGGTGGATGCGCCGCAGGTCCCTCCAGTAGGAGTAGGGGGACGATAGGCAGGTCGTCACTTGAGGGTGTAGGTAGGCCGTCGTCGAGGAGGAAGAAGAGGAAGGCTGCCGAGGAGGAAACCATCGCCACCACGGTAGATACGAAGGAGAGGGAGGAGGCCCTCCCCCCGAGCGTCCGGAAGCGCCCCCTCAAGGGGAGCAGCTCGAACATCGACTCGAAGGGGAGCACCACCATGCCTCCTCCCAAGGTCCCGACCATGCCCCGTGGGCGCAGAGGTCGTGGATCGGCGAGGCCGGGGACTCCGGTTCTGGCAGGCCACAGTGGCGAGGTGGCGGCCCTACGAGCCGCGAATGCCCGCCTCAGTGAGGAGGTCTCCGGCTTGCGGGCACGCAACCGCAAGCTGGAGACGGAGTTAGAGGCGGTGCGGAGAGAGAACCGCGGGTTGGCTAAAGACATGGCTGATCTGCGGTCTCAATTCGAGCGCCTGGTGCCGGCTGCGTCGCCGGTGCCGGCCCCACCGTCGAAGCGGGCCGCGCCAGTGAGGGCGGGCCCGTCGTCTGCGCCCGTGGCGCCGGCTGCGCTCGTCGCGGCTGCTGCGCCGGCTGCGCCCTTCGTGGCTTCTCCGCTGCTTCCCCTCGTCGTGGTCCCACCGCCGGCTCGTGGCCGCGGGAGACCTCGGAAGGGGGAGGAGCCGCCGCCCGACGAGGTGCATGGCGTGTCGGAGTCGGCGATACGCGTCATCCTAGCCCGAGTAGGGCTAATGATGGATGCGCGTATCGAGGCCGTAGCGGCCAGGCTCCCACCTGAGCCGCCCCTCCGACCGCCGCTCGCCACGGACAAGACGAGGCGGCCGCAAGCGTCGGCTCCCACCCCGCTGCCCTGTCAGGGTGGCCGCGTGGTGAGCTACGCTGCGGCCGCGGCGGGATCCAAAGGGGCCAAGAAGGCCGGCAAGGCGCCGGCTCCCGCCAAGGCCGGGCCGCGGCCGGCGCGATTGCACCGCAGGCGCCGGCCGGCGAACCCGCGACTGCTGCGCTCAGCGCTGCTGCCAGGCTCGAACAGGGCTGGCAGGTGGCTGAGCGTAGCAGGAAGGCCTCCACGTCGTGGCCTTCGTCGTCTCTGACCCTTAGGGACAGGGGCGTCGGATACGTCGCGGCGTACTGGGGGGAGATTACGCTCTTCGGAGTTTATCTTTCCCCTAATTGGAGTGTGACCGATTTCGAGGCCTCCCTCACCATCATGGAGGCCTCGTTACGGCAACTGGCATCGCGCCAGGTCTTCGTCCTGGGGGACTTTAACGCCAAGTCCGTGGCGTGGGGGTCCTCTAGGACGGATGACCGAGGACGGGCGATCGAGGAGTGGGCGGCGGCACTGGGCCTCTGTTTGTTGAACAGGGGCTCGGTGCATACGTGCGTGCGATAACGGGGCGGGTCGATAGTGGACCTTTCGTCGCTAGCCCCGGAGTCACCGCACGCGTGGGGAGCTGGCGCGTCGTGGTAGAGGTTGAGACCTTGTCGGACCACCGGTATATCCGGATGGAGGTCTCCCTGGCAATCCCGACGCCCAGCAGGGGTCACGGGGCGGATAGGCGTCCTGCGTTCCCGCGATGGGCTGTGGGTCGCTTAGATCGGGACCAGCTGGCGGAGACAGCCATCGTATACTCGTGGCTGTCCTCTGCCCACCAGTCGGACGGGGTGTACGCCGAGGCTGGCCGCATCCGCAGTGCGTTGACGCAGATCTGCGATGCGGCCATGCCCCAGGTACGGCGTCTGCCCCCGAGGAGGGAGGTCCACTGGTGGTCCCGGGAGCTGGCGGATCTCCGGGCTGCGGTTATCCGCGCCCGGAGAGCCTACACCCGCAGCCGGCGGCGCCATCGCGATGCGGAGCGGGAGGCCGTGCTTTACGAGGGCTACCGCAATGCGCGGTCGGCCTTCAGGCTGGCCGTCCGCTCCGCCAAGGATGTCAGTCGGCAGGAGATGCTGGACGGTCTCGACCGTGACCCCTGGGGACGCCCCTATCGCGCGGTGCTGAATAGGCTACGCGCGCGGGGCCTCCCCTCACCGAGACTCTCCAGCCCGGCCTTCTCACCCGGGTCATCGAGGACCTGTTCCCGCGGTGGGCGGAACACACGCCCCCGGTCATGGCTCCGCCAGACACTGACCGGGAGGCCGACGACGACAGTGTTCCGCCCATCACGGAACCCGAGATGGGGGTGGCGGTGACGCACATGCGCGCAAAGTCTACCGCCCCCGGGCCCGACGGTGTTCCTAACCATGTGCTGGCCCTGGTCCTCGAACACCTGGGACCCCGCCTCAGGGAGCTGTTCGACGCGTGTTTAGCGTCCGGACGGTTCCCTGGGTGCTGGAAGGAGGGAAGGCTGGTGCTTCTGCCGAAGCCAGGACGGTCTCCGGAGTCGCCTTCGGCTTACAGGCCTATCGTGCTGCTCGATGATACGGGCAAGCTACTGGAGAGGGTGGTAGCTGCCCACATCAAGCGGCACCTCGTCGGCACGGGGCCCGATCTGTCGGACGCCCAGTTTGGGTTTAGGAGGGGTCGTTCGACGATCGCGGCTCTGTTGCGCCTGAGGGCTGTGGCGACTGAGGCCGTCACCGGCGGGGGAGTGCTGTTGGTGGTGTCCCTAAACATCCCCAACGCATTCAATAGTCTGCCATTCAGCTGCATCAGGGAGGCGCTCCGGTATCACGGGGTGCCAGTTTACCTGAGGCGGCTAGTGGCAGACTATTTGGAGGGGCGCAGCGTCCTCTGCACCGACCGAGCAGGGGACGTTGTGCGAACGCCCATGACGTGCGATGTCCCACAGGGGTCGGTCCTCGGACCCACCCTGTGGAACATCGGCTACGTCTGGGCGTTGAGGGGGAGCTTCCCGCCCGAGCTGGGCGTGATTTGTTACGCCGACGACACGCTCGTTACAGCCCGCGGTGGGACGCTAGAAGAGGCAGTAAGCCTGGCGACCTCTGGTACCGAGGAGGTCGTCAGGCGGATCGAGGCGCTGTGGTTGAGGGTCGCCCTGGACAAGACGGAGGCCCTCTTGTTCCATGGGCACACTATGAGCCCTCCCATCGGCGTCTCGATCACCGTCTACTCGATCGACATCAGCATCCGGGCCCATATGAGGTACTTGGGCCTGGTGCTCGACGGGCGATGGTGGTTCCGGGAGCATTTCCGCAGGCTCGCTCCACGGCTCGTCGGTGCGGCGTCCGCCTATCGTGGCTTATACCGAACGTGGGCGGACCGAGCGCTGCATGCCGACGGCTGTACGCGGGGGTCATCCGGTCGATGGCCCTGTACGGCGCACCGGTGTGGGCGGGGTCCATGACCGTCCGACTTAGCGCCCTTCTGTAGCGACCACAGAGGGTCATGGCGGTCAGGGCCATCCGTGGATACCGCACGGTGGCGACGGAGGCAGCGTGCCTATTGGCCGGGACGCCCCCGTGGGACCTGGAGGCGGAGATGCTCGCCGGACTATATCGTCGGGTGACGGGGGTGCGAGCGGAGGGCGGTGTGGTCTCGTTAAGGGATCTCACCGCCTGGCACGTCGACGCCCGCCGAGACGTCATCGCCCGTTGGGCAGTCCAGCTGGAGAGGCCTCGGTTCGGGGTGCGAACCGTGGAGGCCTTCCGGCCGGTGCTGATGCAGTGGTTGGAAAGGCGGCACGGGGTGCTCTCCTTCCAACTGGTGCAGGTTTTGACGGGGCATGGGTGCTTCGCCAAATACCTGCACAAGGTCGTTAGGAGGGAGAGTACACCGTCCTGCCACCACTGCAATTGCGACGAGGACACGGCGCGCCATACGCTCGAGGCCTGCGGGGCTTGGGCATTGCAGCGCTGTGAACTCGTCGCAATCATCGATACGGACCTGACGCTGCCGGCTATCGCTAGGGCGATGGTCGACAGCGTCGGGAATTGGGACGCGGTCGCAGCCTTCTGCGAGACGGTGATCTTGCGGAAGGAGGCGGCGGATCGCCTGCGCGAGGAGCGCAGCCTCGATGGGGAGATCCGCCGCCGGCGACTGTGGCGGCGTAGACGCAACTATCTGCGCCTCATGCCGCCCTAGCCGAGGCCGCGGGTGACGTGACCGGGGATTAGTGCGTCACCCGCCGAGAGGCCGACCGCGTGAGGAAAGACCGACGTCCTCCCCGTGGGGGGGACGTCGGTCGATGGGAGGGTACCCCAATAGGGGGTATTCCGTCGGGCCGACCACTGACGACAAGTTAACGCTGCTCCCGTGGTCGGCCCAACGACGAAGGCGACGTGGTTTTCGGGTGGGTCGCGGGAGTTGCGTGCTTAAGCCCCTCTGTCGCCCCGGACGGAGTGGTGCGGAGGCACGCCGACCGCGGCCCACAAAAAAAAAAAAACAACTATATTAAAATATATCACAAATACATATCATTATTAAGGGTTTAATAAAACATATTACTGTTAGTATTAAAGTATTATTGGAGTTTTATTAAAACAACACAAAAACAATAAATCGTTTTGAATATGAACTGGTACACTGTATTAGTTCATGTTCAAAAGATTCTTTGTGTCTGTGCTTTATAGTATAAAATTCTCCAATTGTTTTTTTATATTTTTGTTTGTAATTTACTTCTGCAAGAGAAACATCATCAACATCTGCCATAACTAAAATTTAGGAATTTACAAGAAACTCTTATTGTATTAATCAAATAAAAAATAAATTTATCACCTCGATTAAGTTGTTTTCGTGTCGTTTGATTTGGAGGTATTTGCTAGAAAGCGGAGCCTATAAACTTTTTTTTTAATCTAATAATTTATAGGGGGTTTTTGTCGACATGGCCACGCTAACCCCATTGTATCATGGCGCATTACCTTACAACTAACATTACAAATAAATAACAAATGACTTAAAATCTAAATATTAGGGCAAAAGTAATTCATGGGTACACTAAAGTTACACATATGTTTTGCCTGTTCGGACTAAGGTTTAGACATAATTGTTTGAACTAAGCTTACATCTTATATATTTAAGTCAAATCTCTCTATGAATGTTGTTCTTTGCTTTCAGTTTTTTGCACATTCTATCAGCAAATGTTGCCCGTCTTCTGAGGTATTACGAACTATACAATTGGGTACATCACTTTTCTTCATCAGAAATGCAAATTTTGTTGTAGGAAAATGACCAGATAGGATTCTTAAAGCCAACTTGACATATTTTCTGCTCAATTTACTATCATCAAACCAAGGAACTCTACGAGGCTGATGCTGAATAGTTCTGTACCATATGCCTTCTGTTTCAGATTTTACATTAAAATATTTATTCCATAAATCATATCATTCCACTTTCAATTTAGGGATCAAGTCAATGTAGTCTGGTAATAAATTAATTTCATTCCCTGATAGTGCTGCTTGCTTAGAAATGCAATCAGCCTCCTCATTTCCACGTAGACCAATATGTACCGGCACCCATTGCAACCTGAAGTCAATATTGTTTATAGCAAATTTGTAAATAATATCGATAATATCATAGGCTATCCATGTACCTCTGGCGGATACTATGGCGGTATTCATTTATAAATATAAAAATAACGGACACCAATTTAACCTCAAGTCAAAAATTTGTCTATCGAAACAAATTATTTTGCTTCCAAATAATCAAACGCACACCAAAGGACGGTACATCGATTTTTTTTTTTTTATTGCAAACGGTGGTAAACGAGCAAAGGTGTACTGATGGTAAGTGTTGCTGCCGCTCATGGACCTTTACAAGGCCGCTGCCTACCGCGAAGAAAGTGAAGGGAGTGTGAATGCGTGCATTGAGGCTTGGTGATACCAAGGGCACCACCAAAACCCTCCAGACTCAAACACCCTCAGAAAGTTGGGCTTCTGGAACTCTCGCTCACCGAACGAAGCGCAGTAACAAATCGCTACTACTCAGACGTCGATTTTCTGTGAGAGTGTGGTACTGCCCCGGACGGACCGGCCCGCGGCTGTAGACAGATAACTGTCGACAGTGTGGTCCTACCACTCTTAATCACATCACAACGCTAACGATATCATAATCACAACGCTATCTGTGCAGTTAAAAAGCATAAAACATTTATCATATTACATACCGTCGCACGACACATGATTTTCAATAATTATTTATATCATTGAGATTAGTATTCGATAAATCCAACAATAACGTACTAATCATAAGTGGAGAAAGAGTTTGTACTGTAGTAACTAACATTAGTATTAAATAGATCGTTGGTATGCCCTGAAAGTGAAATCATATTAAAATTGTATCATCACTGTCACCCATAGTCTTATCCCAATTACTTGTCCGCGACGCAATATGTGTTTCATTTCCGTCGTACATATTGCAAATGATATTGGCAATAGTTTCATCACCGGCCGCCTGCCTGACGTTAACTCTCCTTGGGAATTTTAGATCAAACGGCATCAGATGGAGATGGTTAAGTCTATTAAAACTCTTATTCGTCTCTTATGATACCCCTGAGCAACGTTTGTTTAAACGGTACATATGAAGAGATAAAAAAAAAATTGATATTGCCTTACACTAAAACAGATATTCATAGGGGTCGTTCCAAACATACACATGTTTAAAATATGTAAAGTACAAGTAAAAAAAATAAGACAGTGATGTTAATTTTAAGATTTTGATTTTGTGTATTTTAGCTTTACTATTAAGGAAATAAATCGCTGCTTTAATTAGATAGTGACGTATCTAAAAATACACTTTTTTCAGGAGAACAGTTTTAGTAAAGCAAAAAAGTAATTGATGATATTATTTTCTATTCTATTTGTGATTATGTTTTGAAAATTGCTTAGACAAATGAGTAATGATATGAAATTTTGTTTTTAATAGGCAACTTAACCTTTTTAATAAAAAACTCAGGTTTTATTATTTGTGACATAGGTATAAAACAAAATATGACATTCAATTTTACACCATCTTTTCGTTAACAATGACACTATACCTAATAAAATAAATATTTCATCCTCACCATTTTTAAACAACGGCTTATTTAGAAATATAAACAAAATCTTCTAGTATTTTATTTTTTGGATAAGATCACATTTATAGTTGCATTTCTATTTTAAGAAAGCTGAAATACAAAACTAGCATAGTTTAAATACATTAGGTCATTTTTTGTTTTGTTTCGCTTAAATTATATCAGTATCCAACGTTAAGGAGATCACAAAGAATACATATAGTTATTATTATATTTTATATAATATAATTTAACGTAATAACCTCAAAATAATAAAAAGACTATCATTACAGAATATACCGGAACTCGTTAAAACAATTAAATACCCATTCTAACAAAAAATAAACCTTCACCATCATCGTCATTTCAGCCTATCGCCGTCCGCTGCTGGACGTGGGCCTCCCTCACGTTATGCCACAGAGTGCGATCCTATGCTGCGTGCATCCAACGATGCCCAGCAACTTTCATCAAGTCGTCGGTTCACCTAGTGAGGCGACGTCCTACACTGCGTCGTCCGATACGTGGTCGCCACTCGAGAACCTTTCTTCCCCAGCGGTTGTCAGTTCGTCGAGCGGTGTGTGGTCATTGCCACTTCAACGTGCTAATTCTTTGTGCTACGTCGGCTACACTCGTTTTTCTGGGGATTTTCATATTTCGTATTCGATCTCGCAGAAAAATCCCGAGCACAGTCCACTCCATAGCACGCTGAGCGACTTTGAGCTAGGTTATGAGGCCTACATTTAGTTAGGGACCACGTTTTCGTGCCGTAAGTCATTACTGGTAACACAAACTAATCGTAGACCAGTGTTTTCAGACACTGAGGTATGTTGGACGAGAAGATCCTCTTAAGTTTCCCGAACGCTGCCCAACTGAGTTAAATTCGTGGGCTGACCTCTTTCTCGAAATTGGATCTACCTAACCGAACTGTTTGTCCAAGGTAAATATAATGATTGAAAACTTCGAGAATCGCATGGCCTACTAGGACCGATATAGGAATGGCATGGGCATTTGACATAACTTTCGTCTTGTCCATGTTCATTCGTAAACCCACTAGTTGGGATACCCTGCTGAGATCATTGAACATAGTGCCTCCCTAGGTCCCTAGATAGTGATAAACAGTTTCGCAGAAATGACATCTCCCTGTCTTACATCTTTCTGCAACTGGATCGGTTTCATACTCTTATCATGGATATTTCAAAATAACGACGATCGATTTGGCACCGCTGAAGGGACTGCAGCACTGCCCAAGTTTCAACTGAATCAAAGGCTTTCTCATAGTCCACAAGCGGTAGATACAGAGGCAGATTATACTCCACTGTCTTTTGGATAATCTACCGAAGTGTGATGATATGGTCTATAGTGCCATAGCCTTTTCGGAAGACGGCTTGTTCGGGCGGCTGGAAGTCATCGAGCTTGCAAGTGAGTCGATTGATAATGACCTTCCAAAACAACTTGTAGACGTGGCTCAAGAGTGAGAAGGGTCTGTAGGTCTTTAGCAGAGCTTTGTCGTCCTCCTAGAAGAACAGCATCACCACACTCCTGGTCCTCAACTCTGGAACGTCCCTCCGTGGAGATAACGGAATTAAAGAGCTTCTGAAGGGCTTTTAAGACTGGCTTGCCGCCTGCTTTCAGGAGCTCTGCCGTGATTCCGTCGTCTCCCGATGCGTTACCGTTTCGTAGTTGTTTGAGAGCCATTCTGATCTCGTATATGCTGATGTCCGAGATTTTTTCGGTATAGTGCAGAGTTGATTGGATCTGGGATCTTAGACCAAGCCTACAACAGGATTTTGGGGTGATTTATTTAACTGTACATAGAACCTTTTAACCTCTCCCTAGATTCCAAGATCTGAGCCAAAGTCATGTTCTTCGATGGATAATTTGTTTAAATTCTTATTGTTTCAAATCGACACATTCATTTTGGAACAATCAACTACAGGAATCTCATTTTCTTTAGAATCAATATTCATTTTCATGTTTTAAAAATCTAGAGAGTACGTCGATTATACACTGCAAAAAAGTAAGTCAATATTGTAAAGTCTTGAATGTTTTCTGTCACAACAAATAATTTCATTCCGAGACACATTACAAATAAAATAATGCCACATTAAATATAATTTATTGCAATTATGATAAATAATGGCACATATAAAAAAAGTTATTAAAGAACTAACGTAAAAAGTGTCATAATCTGCAAAAAATCATTGTTAATACATGATTTTTAGTTACGAAATGTTGCCATTTCGTTTTAGTTCCTTTATTTTACAAACTTTTTATTTGAATATAAATCAATCATGAAATATGCTATTTGTTTTTATTATTTGGTTTGATACCGTCACAACTCCAAATACCATGTTCTTTAAGTTGAGCAAAATAACAAATATGATGCCAAAATTTCTTCATTACGACGGTAATGAAGAAATGTTTGAAATGCAAAATATAAGATTATTAAAAAAAACATTCTACGAATTACTATAAATTATTTTGTTTTATGCCCTTATTCTAGAGAAATTCCGTGTGTCACCCTCCGAATACTCGAAGCAACTGGCGTTGTGTCAATGTATTAAAAAAATTGCACTAAATGTCGACCAATCAGATAATGTCACACAATCATGCCACCAATGCAAATTTATACATAGAATTATGAGTTTTATTCACATGATAGTAAAGTTTGTTTTAAGTTGAATCGTAACATTATCAAAAACGTGACTCATTTGGTTATATGTCACTATCTAATTAAAGCAGCAAAATCTCATAAATTCAATAAGCAATAGCCACGACTACACTAAAAATTATCTCGTGTTTGTTAAACCTCGTGATGGTGTGAAACGTCAGTCACAATTAATGGTCTCACTGGTTAGGATACCGGTAGCTTTGTACAATAAGAGTGCTAAATAATGGAGGAATCAAATATTTTATTCTTAAGGCTATATTTAGCGAAATTTTATTCCTTTAAGGAATCTCATCCGTCCATCCATAAACCTATACACATTAACTATTGAATATAGGGCTCTTTATTAGAATGCCACTCAGAACAGTTCTGTGCCACCCCCGTCCAAACGTTTTCTGCGATTTTTAAGACATTGTCATTCCACCCAGTGAGGGGTAGCCGTACGCTGCTCAAGAAATTTTCAGCAGACAAACTTCGCCTTAATATCAGCTGATCGGTTGATAACTAGGAGGCACAGACAGTTATTGAAAGAAATACCGACTCACTGGAAGGTAGGAAACAACAACAAAATAAAACAATAAAATCTAAACTGTAACTTTTTATGGTAAGTAAAATTCGTCTGTTGTTAATACCATATATCTATTATCTGGATTATTGCGGTTATTAATATTGTATACTTACCTCTACGATAACTTTCACGAAAGGGCTTTTTATTAAAGTAGGTAGATATCTAATTCAGTAGTACTTACTTTACTTTTTACCTACAAGAGTTTACTTTAAACCAAAATTAAGCACGGACTATAAGATGTACATTTCTGCATCCTGTATGTAGCCATAGGTACTTATACCGATGACGTAACTTATATGCCTACATGTATAATGTTCATACCATGTAGCATTCATTTAAGGCATAGACTCTTAGAGACACATTTGTGAAATGATCTTTTCTTTTTTCACGCTGTGGAAATGCATTTACGCACTATCCCCCGCCGGTTACAGACAGGGGAGTGTGTGTTAGACTCGCCGGCCACAGAAGTGACCGAAATACCCACTAAAACCACAGCGGCCCCTTCCGCGTTTTTATGAGGTGCCGGAGAGATCGTCTGATGACATTCTATCCCTGAGACCCCAACGCTTGGCCGTCTGGCCACGTCCTATCATTATTTAGGGCGGTGGAAGGAGGAGTGCATAACGGCGTCTCCTCCACCCTGGTCGCCGCTGGCGGAGCGAATCTGCGGACGCAAGTGGCTCGCGTGCCCGCTCCGTGGCCTCCTTCCTTGTCATGACAGCCTCACAGAAGGAGGCCATCGACGACCAACAGTTTTCGCTGCCGAGCATCTTGGAGATGATGGTCGACAACGACAGAACCGCTGTTCCTATGTCCGTTAACATACATACTTCTAGTGTGTGGCGCGCATCGTCGATTAGCGCGCAACACTCATGGCATCCTGGGGCCTCTTCTTTTCCAATTCTGTGCAGGTACTTACCGAAGACCCCATATCCGGTAAGCACCTGTTGTGAAATGATCCTAGCTTATCATAATTTGCCTGTCTTTATCCCACGCTAAGGGGGGTTGACACAACATGTTCTTATTTTCCATAACCTCCTATCGGCCATCATATTTACACTATTCATAAGCATATCCTCGTTCATACAATCCATCTATCTTTTTAAGGGTCTCCCACGCTTCTTACGTCCATCCACAATTATATATATCCCACCTTGTCATATGCCTTTCATCCCTCCTCATTACATGTCCATACCAAGATAATCTTGCGCTCCTAATGTTCTCCATCACTGGTGCCACTTTCAGGCCTTCCCAATTCTCATTTCTTATCTTGTCTAACCTTATCACCCCATATATCCATTTTAGCATACGCACCTCTGTACGTGCCCTCTTCGTCTTTTTCAATGCCTAGCATTCAGATCCATATATAGCAACAGGTCTAATGACACTCTTGTATAATTTCCCCTTAAGTTTAAGGGGCATCCGTGCGTCACAAATACTTCCCGAGATCTGTCGCCACTTCATCCATCCTGCATTCATTCTACTATATATCTCCCGATCAATGTTGTCATCGACATGGAGATGGGAGCCTTGGTACTTAAAGTTGGAGCAAATCTATCTAAGACAATATGAGAGAATTGGGAAAGTCTCCGAAGTTACAGAATATTTATTCTGTTCAGTCTTGGTGCAGCTGATCTTAAGGCCTAATCTTGCCAAACTTTTCCGCCATTTTCGCGATATTTACTTGACGAGACTAACGACAACATTACACTCGCTCCCACACACATCCGCCTGAGTAATGTCGCTTAGTTTATTGTCATCGAACAAAGAGCCTTCTGCATTCATGAGCAGTTCAGGTTAAGACCACTGAAAACAAACATGAGCAATTATTTTCGGGTCCAAAGCTGCAGTTAATAAAGTGGTATTACGGTGATTAAAACAAAAATTATAAATTATTATATGTGTATTATTTACAAGTTTTTATTTAATTTCACATATCTGGTATCTGTCTGGCTCTCTGTAGTCAAATCTGACTCATTAATTGTGAGATATTTTCCCTTTGCCGAATGAGTTGAAATTTGGTATAAACCTTTAGATGACAATGAAGGTTAATTTGAACTGAAGATGAAGAAAATAATTTTTAGAAAGCTGTACTTTGAACGATTTATGCTTGGTATTTCTCTGCGAGATAGAATCCAAAATAAGTAAATCCGTAGGAGAATGGCTTTAAAGGATGGAGGATGAAGAATTACTAAAGTGTCATCATACCACTCTTATCGCCACCTCTTATTCTTTTGTGGGAGTGATAATAATCGGCTGATAAATTATCAGGTAATATAGGCGTTTGTATCAATCTATTAGTAAACTTGTACCTAATTACGGTTACTAAGCCACCCATCAGGTGAGATTATTTGTGTTTACCTATGAGAATGAGCGGAGGTCGATAAAATTGATGGATAATTGGATAGGAGTTGATGAATGATTAATAGAAGTTAGCTAAATAAATTAAACCACAAGTTTTCAAGTAACATTTTAATCAATCAATTTATACATAAAGTGCTTTTTTTTAGAAACCAAGGAAGGATGTATAAACAATAAAAATATAAGAATATATAATGAATCAGTTTCTGTTTTTGTGGGAGAATAAAATAAAAAAGTGTGTATGTATTTATATAAGCACGTAATAAGTTATACTTCTTTGGGGTAAATAAATAAAATCTGCCTAAAAAAATTATCCTTCGGGTTATCATACGTTTGAGGAATTAAACTACACTAATAATTGAAAAAAAAAGAAAACATTGAAAGTTTTATTATAATGCGTTAGTTATGTAGGTAATATTTGTGACGGCGTGCCCGCGCAACGTAAAAATGTTGACTAGCTATCTTCAGGCTGTCGCTCTTTTGTGAAAGTGCGTGCGCGCATCCTCAAAAATTACCATCATCGTTTTTTCCTAACTTGTCAAAAGAAAGAATTTCAAAAACTAATCTGCGCGAGATAGACAAATTTGTGCTCTGATGGCAGTCAAAGCAAGGTATGATATTGATTATTGGTTTATTTGATTTGTTATACATAAATTTAAAAAACAGATGAGGTAATGGTCTAAGAAGCAATCTGTGAGGTTCTGCCAAAATCTGTGAGTTCGACACCTATAGGCAGTTTACCCATTGATTTATCACGCGCTACTCTGAGTTAACGTTGTATATTTATAAGCACCCCACGTTATAAAGAAACAGTTTTTAATGCGCGGTGTTGTCTTAAAAACAAATTGATAATTCAAATATTAAATATTATTTTTTTATATATAAGACCTGACTTGAACAATGGCCATAATATTTATGATACAAAAAGAGAAAAACGCTAAAGGTACTCGTGAATTCACTGAAATCGCTCGCCATAATTTATATTGTAGTGGACGCTGTTCTAGCACAAGAAGAATTAGCGCCAGTTCACTTCTTTCCTGCTCATCTGAAAAGTTTACAGTTCAATTGTCATTATTCATGCATCTATCAGAGTATAGATAGCCACTATTAGACAAGAGCCTCCCCAAGATGTGATAACTCTATAATTACTTAGCTTGATTTGTTTCTCAGAATCTATTTTATAAGTTTCCCTGAAGAGTGCCGCTACCAATTCTTTAACCGATAACTTAGCCGGTTTTTGTAACGATTAGTAATATAGTATTTTTGCAACCCAACATCGCATTTTAATCATTAGTATAATATTCTAACATTAACAAATATCGTTTAAAGAATAATATCTGGTTGACCGAGCTTTGCTCGGAATATTTTTTTTTTGTAAATTGCATTTTTGGCAAACACATTTAGATAGTATATTAATAAAAAATAAAAATTATGAAATATTGAAAAGAATATCAAAACTTAAAAAACAACAATAATAATACTGAGATCCGATCTCAGGCGGTTGTATGCGACTGGACAACTTCCCAACTGAGCTAGCTAGATCGATTTTTTGCCCCCGGAAACCAAGTATACTAAATTTCATGAAAATCATTGCGCCACGAAATGGCTTTAACATGTTAAGTAGCATTATTATTTAAATAGACATATGTCTTCATCTCATCTAGATATTTATAATATTATCGCTACATTTACATTTTTGACATGTACCAATATAGACAAGTATTATTGAACTAGTTAATGCTTCCTTCGTGAGTAGTATGACAGCTCATTTGAAGCGTATTTCATAGACAGGTAATTTTTGTTGATGGTAGTTAATGGTTAAATATTCGGAAAGCATTCAATTCAAGTTAGCAGCCTATCATAAAGCTAAGCGCTCTGAAGCACAATGATTTTAAATAATGAATGTCATCCATTAGCCCATAGACGTCCACTGATGGGCATAGTCCTCTCTCCCTTCACGAGAATGCTACTTGGTATGGTTATATACCAGCTGCCCCAATGGTTTGAAGCGAGTTTGGACAAAGATGGCGTCAGTGCAGCTAGTAGCCCCCCACTTGTAAAGATATTTCGTAAGTGTAATTACATTAAGGAAATAATTAGCTTTATATAATTATTTAAATAAAGCTATTATATAATTAATGTAGAAAAATTACAAATCAGCCGAAAATTTGTGGATCACAATAAACTATTGTCCTTTACAGGAATCGAACCCATAAAACGAGGCGGTATGTCGATATCTTAATCACTACGCTGCTGTGGAGTCGAAAAGCTTAAAATTTTATAACATACCGTCGCATATTATACAATTTTCAATAATCATGTGTTTCATATCATTGAGATCAGTATTCGATAAATCCAACAATAATGCACTAATCATTAGTGGAGAAAGCGTTTGTATTGTATTAATTACCAATAATATTAAGTAAATCATTGGTACGCCCTGAAAATGAAATCAATATGATTTGTATAGGTATGGTATGTATTATCATCTTACAATAGGTATATATTATCATCTTACTCTTATCTCCATTATTAATGGTAGACGCAGTAGGTATACTATCTCTGTCGTACATATTAAAAATGTTATTAGCTTTAATTTAAATATCTGGTTGACCGAGCTTCGCTCGGTATATTTTTGTTGTATTTTTGTTGAATTTATTTAGATATATATTAATAAAAAATATAAAATAAATAATGAAAAAAATATCAAAATTACAAAAAGAGAATAATAATAACATCGAGATTCGATCCCACGCTGTTTGAATGTGAAAACAAAGCAAAAAAAACTGGACGACTTCCCAACTGAGCTATCGCCACTCGTGACATTGACGGCGAAATTTGAATCCATATTCTATTGACATTATATGTCATTGTATTGATTAGCTAAAAACACCGACAAAACGTTATTTTCTATAAATAAAACCTAGCTAGATCGATTTTTTGGCCCCGAAACCTCTAGTATGCCAAATTTCATCAAAATCGTTGGAGCCGTTGCCGAGATCCTGAATATATATACAAGAATTGCTCATTTAAAGATATAAGATATCTGACTGTCTGCCTGATGTCAACCCTCTCTGGGAAAGTAATGGCTTGTCAGAGGGCACAGATAGAATTGGACCCAGTGTATGTAAGGTCTTACAATACTCAAGAACAACGATAATATTAAATTGTTGAGGTACTACGCCAGAAATCTCCATGTGCTCGTTCGCTACTATCATCAGCCAAAGGAGCACTACCACGAAGAAGTAGGCACAAGCTTTCACCAAGGCCGGACCTCAGTCGGCGCTCGCAACCGCACCACCAGATGCGACAAGCGCAACCGTGACTGCGACTGCTGCAAATGTCACAGCCAAAGATGGAGAGTGGAGGCTAAATGCGCGGCTGAAGCCTTCACTATTCCAGCAGAAACTGGAGATAAAAAAGAAGCCTCGTGGACGAATCCGGCCACCGAAGATAGCCCACTAATGATAATTGAGCTGCCTGAGGTGGCTGAGAAGGGCTATAAAGCAGTCTGGCGTCGCACCCGGTGGGAGCTAGACATTTCCGACATCGGAGGCGTAGAACCTGTACACGATTACTGCTAAACCTTCCTACAAAAATGCACTCGCCTTTCTATAAAAACGCACACGCCTTCCTACAAAAATGCACACACCTTTCTACGAAAATGCATACACCTTCCTACAAAAATGACACTTAGAGCAGTTTATGCCATCTGCATCCTAGCGTTCCCTGCAACTTTTAAAATGTTGGCAGTCCACCTAGTGGCAGGTCGCCGTACGCTGGTTGCTTCGCCAAGTACCTGCACGCGGTCGTCAGGAGGGAGCGCACACCACCCTGCCACCATTGCGATTTCGTCGAGGACACAGTCAAGGTGTGTGCTGCTTGGGCAAAGCAGCGCTGTGAGCTCGTTGCAATCATCGCTGCCGACCTGAAGCTGCCTGCCATCGCTAGAGAGTTGCTTGATAGGATCAGGAACTTGGACACGGTCGTCGCCTTTTGTGGGGCAGTCATCTCATGGAAGGAGGCGGCGGAGCGTGCGTAAAAAAAACTCCGGCGATGTGGTCGCCACCAGCGACTTGGGTGGTGCAGGCGCGAGTACTTGTACCTGATGCCACCCTAGCTGAAACCACAGGCGTCTCATCCAGGGATTAGTCCGTCACCCGCAGTGAGGCAGACCGCGTGAGGACGATCGACGTCCCAGGAGGGGCGTTGGAAGGGGAGGGTACCCCACAGAATATCTCACCGGGCTGGCCACGCAGGACAAGGAACTCGGAGAGGGAAGACGGTGGGTTATGGGCCGCGGGCCGCCCTTTCGTTACCCTGGACGCAACGGACGGCGTGTGCGCTGATCATAGCCCACCCCAAAAAAAATTTTGCCGTACGGCATTCCAATCACTGCTAAGAAATTTGCCCCATTTGTCGGTTCGATAAGTGACGTCGTCAGCTTCTTACCACTTTATTTTTAATTCTTCGGGTTAAGTTGGTTACGATACTTTTTCAATCGATTTCCGAAAAATGTGGAACTTTTTTCACGTAGACAAATATCGATTATAGCCCTCTCCATAATGCGCTGATTTCCTTACAGCTTTGTTATGAGGCCAACATTTAGTAGTCAATTGCCAGTGTTACAAGATTTTGCTGCTCTTCAGGCTGATTCTTTTCAGTCTCAGACTTCGTCTTCCGATGCTGCAGAATATTGATGAAGGAGATCCTCCTAAGTTTCTCGAACTCTGTTCACCAGAGTTAAATTAGTCGTTTGACCTATTTCTCACAATTTAATCTACCAAATTAGACTGTTTGTCCTAGGTAACAATATTGATCGACTTCTTGGAGAATCGCTCTCCACCTAGGACCGGTACAAGAATGATATAGACATTAGATTCGTCATATCCATGTTCTTTTATAGATCCGCTAGATAAAAAGACCTGAGTTTTTGAGCATGTTGTCAAGAGCTTGAAGGAATTCTGCCATGACTGCGATGTCATTTGAAAACTGAAGATGAATGATACATTCGTCATTAATATTTATGCCGAGTCCGGTCCAATCTAAAACTTTGAAAATATCTTCACGTGCAGTAGTGAACAATTTGGGTTTGAAACTGTATCAGTTTAGCACCGTTATCACGGTTGCAGACCGACATGATAATATTCCTGTACAAGTATGAAGTACTTTGATGTATTGGTAGCAGATATAGCGCTACGGAGGAGGCTACAGCACTGCCCAAGTTTTAAAAGAAACTAAAAATTTTTCAAAGTATGCAAAGGATAGTGGCAGAAGCCAATTACACTTTATTTATTTATACACTTCATGCAATAAGTACAATAGCGGACTAAATGTCAGAGGTGTTCCGAAACTGGCCAACCCAGCTTCCTCACGAGAGATGTCGAGGACCTCTTACCACGACGGGCGGAGCACATGACCCCAGTCGTGGCTTCGCCGGATATCGACCGGAAGGCCGATGAGAGTTCCGCCCATCACGGAGCCGGAGATAGGGGTGGTGGTGGCGCGTATGCCAGCAAAATCCAACAGGCACTAACATCTCGGTAGGTGTCGACTCGCCAGGCGGCAAGCTCTTTAAACGAAACTATGCCACCTCCCGCTCGCGTCTCCGACACCCGACGATATAGACTGGCGAGCATCTCCGCCTCAAGGACCCACGGGAGATTCCCAGCCAACAAGCACGCTGCCTTCGTCGCCACCGTGCGGTACTCGAGTATGGCCCTGACCGCCATGGCTCTCTGCGGACGCCACAGAAGAGCCCTGAGACAGACGGTCAGGGTGTTATAAGTATCTTAGGAGATAGTTACTGCGCACACTTTTGATAAGATTTATAGCCAATTATTGCAATACTCACAGGTCAATAAGGGGTGACGTCAATTCTATTTTTATCTCGTTATCACACAGGAATACGTATCAAGATGATAAGTAACAGTTAAAAAAATGCGGAGTCTTTGGGGACTGTCGGTAGAAGTGAAAACTAAGTAACTTTGGCGTCGAACTAATAGATTACTATTTTTTAATTGTTTTGGTTTAGAACTGTTAATGTTTGTTTTAATTTTTTTTTAAATTCAAAATTTAATCCTTGTTTATAAACAGTTCTTAATAAACCAAAAGTAACTCGAAAATAATAATTAGAATACCATTAATAGGTTATAGCTAATATTTATTAGAAAATTTGTACTGCAATATTTTCATCAAAAGTTAAATAACATTTCAACTTTAGCGCTTGGTGTTTGTGGATTTGAAAGCAAAGAGCAGGCTCGCATGTGCTACACGCACATTCGCGCAAACGCCTTGCGACGTCTACTAATTTTCGATCAGGTCTTGTTCTAACGCAAATTAACATTTTATTACACATCCCAAAAAAAAAGTGCACACCGCCACTAACGAAGTTTTCACTTCAAAATTTATCAAAATATGTACCAGAAATATATACACATAAAACAACTTAATATAAAGAGCCTTTTTTTTTTGGGATGGGTTGCGGTCGGCGCGCTCCTCGCACTACTCCGTCCGGGGCGACAGAGGGGCGTAAGCACGCACACCCGCACCCCACCCACGATACACGTCGCCTTCGTCGTTGGGCCGACCACCGGAGCAGGGTTACTTGTCATCAGTGGTCGGCCCGACGGAATACTTGGGGTACCCTCCCATCGACCGACGTCCCCCCCTCGGAGAGAACGTCGGTCTTTCCTCACGCGGTCGGCCTCTCGGCGGGTGACGGACTAGTTCCCCGGTCACGTCACCCGCGGCCTCGGCTAGGGCGGCATGAGGCGCAGGTATTCGCACCTACGCCGCCGCAGTCGCCGGCGGCGGATCACACCGTCGAGGCTGCGCTCCTTGCGCAAGTGATCCACCGCCTCCTTCTGCGAGATCACTGCCTCGCAGAAGGCTGCGACCGCGTCCCAATTCCTGACGCTGCCGACCATCGCCCTAGCGATAGTCGGCAGCGTCAGGTCAGCACCGATGATTGCGAAGAGTTCACGGCGCTGCGCTGCCAAAGCGACGCAGGCCTCGAGCGTATGCCGCGCCGTGTCCTCGTCGCAATCGCAGTGGTGGCAGGACGGTGTACTCTCCCTCCTAACGACTTTGTGCAGGTATTTGGCGAAGCACCCATGCCCCGTCAACACCTGTAATATAAAGAGCCTAAAGTATCCTGTGTAGTAGTGTGGAAAAAAAATAAAATTCCCACCCCTTCCTTTCTTGAGTATATCATATAAGTATGTACCTAATTTAATTGAAATATAAAATGGCATCACTGCCAGATAAAGACACTTACTTTTTCTTTGATGCCAGCTACAGATAGGTAATGATGCAGTATTGTTCTGGGTAATATCATAATCAATGATAACACTATCTGCAATCAAATATACTAAGTGTATTACTGAGAAAAATAATACATTACCGATCATTAATGTTATTACTAGCTATCAAAAATAAAGTTAAATAAAATTATAAGTCACTAGCATGGTCATTACTTTAATGATATGGATTTAAAAAAAATGTGCGCCGTTCGATTCGTGGTCGCCACTCAAGAACCTTTCTTCCCCAACGGTTGTCGGTTCGACGAGCGATGTGGCCTGCCTATTGCCATTTCAACGTGCTAATTCTGCAGGCTATGTCGGTTACACCCGTTATTCTACGGATTTCCGTGTTCCGGATTTTATTACGTAGAGAAATACCGAGCATAGCCCTCTCCATAGCACGCTGAGCGATTTTGAGCTTTTTTATGAGGCCGACATTTAGAGACCACGTTTCAGTACCGTAAGTCATCGCTGTTAACACACACTGGTTATAAACCTTTGTTTTCAGACACTGCAAAATATTGAACGAGAAAATCCTTTCAAGTTTTTCAAACGCTACCCAGCCAAGTTGGATTCGTCGGCTGACCTCTTTCTCAAAATTGGATCTACCTAACTAGGCCCTTTCTCTAAGGTAAACATAATGATTGACAATTTCGTGAATCGCATTGCCAACTAGGACCACTACAGGAGTGACGTGAGCGTTTGACATGACTTTCGTTTTGTCCATGTTCATTTGTAAACCCTGCTGATATCATTGAGCATGGTGGCTAGATCCTCCATGGATTTTGCTAAAACGACAATATCGTCTGCAAATCGAAGATGAGTGATGTATTTTTCTGTTGATGTTGATGCTGAGTCCGGTCCCGTCTTAGAGCTGGAAGACATTTTCCAGTCTTGTCAAAGCCATGTATGGATAACAATTCTACGCACTTCAAAAAAAATATTAAGTTTTTTGAGTTGAGAGTCCTCGTCGTTTTCTTTCCACGAACATCATATATTCCACTGAAACATCCGTTACAATTTAAAAGAACACAACTCCTTATAAGATTTACTTTATCATGACAACTAACGAGTCATAAAGCCAGCCACTGAAATAGCCGGTATCAAGCTAAGTGAAGACTGTTTCTACATGGACAGTTTAATGAAGTATGCTCCGAAGTACTGCAAGTAGATTAGTCATTTTAATCCCAACTTTCTGGTTGACACTACAAACATTGTTTACAAAGAGGTACTTATTAGAGGCTAATTAAAACTTAATTTTGCACGAGATTTAATAATCACACGCATGAGATAAATTTTATTTAATCCGAATACCACCGCTAGTACTATTAAGAATTCTGAATGATGCAACGAACCCTATCTTAATATAATTACATATGTCCACGTGAAAAGATAGTTTTAAATTAATATTTATTTAATTAAATTATCGTTAAATAAATTCTATATATTTTTTTGTTTTGACTAAAGTAGGATCAAGATATTACAATTGTTATTCGTTGAGAGTGTCCATACTAATTTGGTAATATACCAGATAACCTGGATCTAGAGTTTACAATGTTAAGTATGAAAGCAGAATGCTTTCATACTTAACATTGTAAACTCTAGATGAAAGCAGAACGATAAGAACGATTCTATTATTTATAGGTACATAATAATCTAATAATAAGGGTTAATACTATTGTTACGTGATGGTATATGATACATAGTAAGTGTATGAAATGTTCTTTGATCTAAAAATGACACTAAATTGTTTTTTTTTTTTTAATTCCAGTTATTTAATTTTAATGAATAGGCTACTTTTAGTATTTAAAAGTGTAGAAAAAGGTTATATGATCTTTATAGTGAAAAATGTTATAACCATAACCCAGTTTTTTTAGAGTATGTAAAGAATTATTAAAAAAAAATTAAACGTGCCTGGTCCAGTTACCAATTTAATAGATCTAGTAATGTAATTAAAATGACTTGGACAGTGATTAATAGTGAAACCGTTAAAACATTGTGCGGAAGAAGTACTTCGATTCAATGATCGGAGATAGAAATGTGATAAATAAAGAAGTGGCACATGAAAAAACTACTTGATAAATGTGCCTGTGTTGCTCAAGGTGTATTCCAAGGCTCATGAAAATTAGTAGGATAATTCCATTATTTAAATCTTGTAGTATGTCCGATATTAACAATTTTCGTCCCATTTCTATACTACCATCACTCAGTAAAGTATTTGAAAAAAATATGCTTAATCAGATGTTGTTGGTCATTTTAATAGACATGGTATTTGTCATAAAAATCAATTTGGCTTCACTAAGAATTGCTGTACTACTGATGCGGATGTAGAGATATTGGAAAATATTTTTGCAGCATGGGGGGGATTCACATGAGGCTTTAAGTGTTTTTTATGATTTATCCAAGGCATTTTCTTGTGTACAACATGAAACACTCATCAGAAAATTGTACCACTATGGGATCGGGAATAATGTTCTTGAACTAATAACTAACTTCTTATTTAAGCAACAAACTCTAGAGGGTTGATATTAATGGTGCACGATCATTTGTTTCTGTTATTAAAATGGATGTTCCACAGGGATCCATTCTGGAGCCATTTCTTGGGGCTATTTCTTGTATATATTAATGACTTATCCTACTATATAGGAGACAATCAAAACATTGTGTTGTTCGCAGATGACCCTTTTTCTTATTCTAAATTAAAAGACATATGCTTAATTATGACGATGTGAATAATGCACTGTCTAACTTTGTTCATTGATTTAATACTAATAATTTAGTTCTCAATGAGAATAAAACAAGATTTAGTACCCCCAATGTGAGGCAAGTGGAAACCAATGTCCAAATGAATGGTGTGGCTCTAGACCTTGTGGAATCAACTGTTTTTTTCTAGGTATCATCATAGATATTAAACTTTAATGGAGACCTTATATTGAAAAGCTATCGAGCAGGCCTAGCTCAGCAGCTTATGCAGTAAAAAAAATAAGAATGTTAACCGATATTGAAACAGCTAGAATGGTTTATTTTGGTTATTTTCATAGTTTTATATCTTATAGCATAAAATATATATGAAATAAATATTCTGACTGTTGAATTACAATTTTTGTAGTTGTAATATACACAAAAATATATCATCATCATCATCATTTCAGCCTATCGCCGTCCACTGCTGGACGTAGGCCTCCCTCATGTTATGCCACAAAGTGCGGTCCTGTGCCACGTGCATCCAACGACGCGCAGCAACTTTCACCAGGTCGCCGGTCCACCTGGTGGGGGGCGTCCTACACTGGTCGCCACTCGAGAACCTTTCTTCCCCAGCGGTTGTCAGTTCGTCGAGTGATGTGGCCTGTCCATTGCCACTTTAGCGTGCTAATTCTTCATTCTATGTCGGTTACAGCCGTTCTTCTGCGGATTTCCGTATTCCGGATTCTATCTCGCAGAAAAATCTCGAGCATAGCCCGCTCCATAACATGCTGAGCGACTTTGAGCCTTGTTATGAGGCCTACATTTAGGGACCACGTTTTCGTGCCGTAAGTCATCACTGGTAACACACACTGGTCGTAGACCTGTGTTTTAAATATATTATATGTCAAAAAACTCGCTTTAAAAGATACTCAAAAAGATGAACTTTTAAAAAATATTGATACATTCATCATATGAATATTCGGAATAGGGACAAATTAGTTGTACATACTACACATCTCCAAAAAACTAACAGATCATTCATGAGGCAATGTGCACACATTGCCTCTACAATAAATTACCGTTTTTTTTTTTTTGGGGTGGGTTGCGGTCGGCGTGCTCCTCGCACCACTCTGTCCGGGGCGACAGAGGGGCGTAAGCACGCAACTCCCGCAACCCACCCACGATGCATGTCGCCTTCGTCGTTGGGCCGACCACCGGAGCAAGGTTACTTGACATCAGTGGTCGGCCCGATGGAATACCCCCTACTTGGGGTACCCTCCCCTCGACCGATGTCCCCCCCTCGGGGAGGACGTCGGTCTTTCCTCACGCGGTCAGCCTCTCAGCGGGTGACGGAACAATAAATTACCTAAAGATATCCGAGACCTGCCAATGAAAAAGTTTAAAAGACCTATCAAGAATCGACTTTGTAAAAAAGGTTATTATAAAATGTCGGACTATCTAAATGATAATACAGATTAGTTGTAAGCAGCTCCTCGATCAGCAATTTCCTTGTTATTTACGCTTTACATTGAAAGTAAAAAAAAAAGTTTTTTTTTTTACTTTCATTGTAAAGCGTAGCGTGTTTTGCCGAACGATTTTTTGTAGTTTCACTGTTAGTAACATATAGTGTTGGTTATGCTCACTGAAGGATCTACTTGCACTAGCTGCGTGGAGCTGGTCTCTCTTCCGTCCATAGTGGTTGAGGGCAGTGATGGCTGCTCTAGTAGTTATCTTGTGATTGGGTGCTGCATATGAGATCAAGCCAGTAGGTACTTACAAGACAAGTTATATCTACACAATTTTATATTAAAGAAGAAAAAAACTAAAAATAATAGACAAGCCCGCTGAGTTTCTTGTCGGATTTTCTCAGTAGCGGTCGCGTTCCGATCCGGTGGTAGTTATTTTTTTTTAATAATTTAATTTAATTTTGTTAACTTGACAATATGTAAGTGCCCTGTCGGGGTTTATGCATAATAAATGATTTAAATTTGAATTTACTATATTTTGAAGAAATTCTCTGAGATATTGGCGAAAATAAAAGTTGCGGAAAGAGCATCTCCATACTCAAAAATGAAGTATTTTTATGTATTTGTATTTTTTATCGATTCTATTGTAAGTTTATTAATTAATATTATATTTGCACAATAAAAATATAATTTGTGAACCTTACCGTAAAAGTTAACTGAAAATCTATATCATCAAATACTTCCATCAATGAATTATACATTTTAATATATTTTGCAACTGAAAAGGTTTTGAATGATGCAATTCCGAATCCATTAATCTCCATTGTCTTTTTAATAATTCTGATTCTCAAATGAAGTAATGCGAAAACTAATATAATATTACAGTAACACATAGCTATGGCCATTTTTAAATACTGAATTAGTATAATTTCAAAGCCTCTGTAATTTGAACAGGCTTCAATACTTATTAAACATAAAATAATCGCAGTAAAATTATTGTAGAATAATAAAGAGAAAGTAAGCCAAATAATTGATTTCTGAAATTTTCTAGTCATATCCTTTGCATATGGAAGATCGTCTATAATATTTATGCGCCTATAAAAAATATGTACAAATTCATTCTTGAATCGCCAAGATATTGCAACATTAAATAAAAATTCCAAGTAATAATTCCACTGAGTAAACTGGGGGTAATTTCTGATGTATAAATAATACAGATATGTATATATTATATAAAGCATTATACAGCCTAGCTTATATAAATATTTGTACGTTGGAACAGATATTTTTATATAATACCCAAAAAAAAATCTTATATACATAATTGGTTTCAAATTACACACTTGACTTTGTAAATTGGTCATTTTTCACAGTACAATATGTCTAGCGCTTATTATTTTCAGATATTTAATTTGTTCAGAGTGAATGTTAGTTGATATAAAGGAGTAAAAAGGTTTTATTGATTAAATGAAATGTATAAAATAACTCATCGCGTGCCTCATCGAATTCATTATGATAAAAGTCTGACTATAGTAATACGAGTACAATTGAACTTTCATCATATCATGAAACACAAAAACTCATGAAAATATTTATGGAATACTTTATGTCTATATGTATATATATATATATATATATATATATATATGTGTGTTTCTTTATGTTTATTTCTATATTTCGGTAATTTTAAAGTTCTAAAAAATTGGAAGAAATAAATATCAACGACGCCCAGAAACTTTCACCAGGGTGTCCTACGTTGCGTCGTCCGGTACGTGGCCGCTACTTAAGAAATTCCATCAGCTCACTCCATAGTACGCTGAAAGAATTTGAACTTGGTTATGAGGATCATATAAGGGACCACGCTTCCGTGCCATAACATACTGGTCGAAAACTTTGTCTGAAAATACTAAGATATGTTAAACTACACGACGCTCTTAAGTTTATCGAACATTATCCACCAGAGTAGGATTCGTTGACCGACCTCTTTCTCGAAATTAAATCTACCTAACTGAACTGTTTGTCCAAAGTAAACGACAACTTTATGAATCGCATTG
This sequence comes from Lymantria dispar, assembly GCA_032191425.1. Lineage (NCBI taxonomy): Eukaryota > Metazoa > Arthropoda > Insecta > Lepidoptera > Erebidae > Lymantria > Lymantria dispar. The sequence continues at coordinate 15,835,917 of CM063465.1, read as the reverse complement.
CCAAATAAGACCGGTACTAGAATAATATGAGCATTTCACATAACTTTTGTTTTTTTCGTGTTCATTCGTAAATCCACTAGTTGGGATACCATGCTAAGATTATTTAACATGGTGCCAAGATCCTCCATGGATTACGTCATAACGGCGATATCATCTGCAAATCGAAGATGAGTGATGTATTCGCCGCTAATGTTAATGCCAAGTCCAGTCCAGTCTCTGAGTTAGAAGATGTCTGCTAATGAACTGATGAACAGTTTCCGAGAGATGACCTCTCCCTGTGTCACACCTTTCTGCAATTGGATCGGTATCGTTACCTTATCCCGGTTACGGACTAACATTATGGCGTTCCTTAACAAACATCACAGCACTTCGGTATAACGAAGTACATATATTCTTCGAACAGTATTGATTTCTTTGTTATGTTGATAAGAACAGCGTTCAATCAATATCCTTAATATCATAAAAAAAGGTTATTCAAGCTGAAACATGGTTATTCTTTATTAATGTTTTATAATATTGATCTTTTGTGTCCTCTAATGATATGGCATTATAATTTTTCATTTTGACATGGCATCATAATTACCGTTTCTACACTAGCTACTAATGAATATAAATTCATTTATAATTTATACTATGGTATATTTCTAAATATGATCTGATACCATACCGATTCAGCTTATTTTTGCAATAAATTAAATTAAAAATTTTGAGTAACCCCAACTGTAATGAAAAGAAAACCTTGAAAACTGAGCAACTCATTCTCGTCACCAGGAGAAATGTAAAAACTTATTAAGACGAATCCAATGAGCTCAACCTTAATACATTTACTAATAGAAAAGCCAAAATTGTATGTGCCACCTTCGAACTCATTAGAATAAGCTCATTGGTACCATCACAGGTATAGATGATTCATATGTTAAGTCACATATGTTCGAATTCAAGTAAATATACATTGTGCCTCTAAGTTCATTGGTAACAAAAATGCTAATGACCTTAAAAACTTGAATAGATATATATAAATTGTAAATCAGAATCATCTTGATCAAGTCAGCTTTCAAACACAAAAAACCAAACTATAATTAGTCCTTTCAATTAGGAGCTACGATGCCAAAGACAGGCACACAGAGCACAGAGACAGATTTACACAGACACGTCATACTTATGATAACCCTCTTTTTGATTCGAGGGTTAAGAGCGTTATCGGTAATCGGGACTTCTCGCATTTTAGGTATTTTGCTACGGTCCGATATCGACGCACACTAATGCACTACACACACGCGAGTTCATAGAATGACCAGTCTTGAGCCTTGGCGCTTATAATCAATCTCTAATATATTCTTCGGAGAAGGAGATTTTCAAAAATCAACATGATGTAAATTTTAAAATTTTTAATTAAAAACCAAATCTCATAACAGTAAAACGGTTAAAATTGTATTTTTAATATGCAAAGTACAGGAAAAAGTAAAATATAGGCACAGAGTATAACTTACAAGGAGACCCTCAGACGTGTGGGTCGGGGATTTCTATGATTTTTGGTGGGGTGGTAGAGGGGGCACGAGGGTATCACAACTACCAAATATTAGGGTCAACTGGGCCCTCATTAAAAAGATTTTAAGGATCAAAGTTGGATGGGTAATTTATGTACTAGAAAAATTCAAAGTTGAATCGCCAACAAGCGGTAATCTTGTGGTAACGTGCTCGCCGGCGGGAACTCTGGTCTCGGGTTCGAGACTCGACAACTTATTTTTTTTAAATTATCACATTATTGTGTAATAATTTAAAAAAAATAAAAAAAACCCAATCGACGTCCCTATCCCGGGACGTCGGTCGCCGTCACACGGTCAGGCTCTCTGCGGGTGACACACTAAAGTCCCCGGTCCGGTCATTCGCGAACTCGCCTAGGGCGGCGTGAGGCGCGGATACTCGTATCTGCGCCGCCCGAGTCGCCGGTGGCGGAACGTGTGACCAAAGATTGATCACACACGAGCCGGCGTCTCCTTTCGTGAGATGACAGCCTCACAGAAGGCGGTGACCGCGTTCCAGTTCCTGACGCTGCTGAGCATCTCCCTAGTGATGGTCGGCAGGGTCCGGTCAGCACCGGTGATTGCAACGAGTTCACGGCGCTGCTCTGCCCACGAGGCACACACCTCGAGCCTGTGCTGCGCCGTGCTCACGTCGCAATCGCAGTGGTAGCAGGATGGTGGTGTGCTTCCCTCCTAACGAGCTTGCGCAGGTACTTGGCTATCGTGACCCATCAATACCTGCACCAGTCGGAAGGAATGTACCCCATGCTGCCGACCCAACCACCCCATCAGCACCAGCTGAAAGGACTTGACGGTCCTGATACCGTATTGAGGCTTCTCCAGTCCGATTGCCCAACGAGCAATGGCGTCTCGGCGGGCGTCGACCCGCCAGGCGGCAATCACCTTGATTGAGGCTATATGTGGCTCGCAGGTAAAGCTCGGCGAGTACCTCCGCCTGCAGGTCCCACCGGAGGGTTCCGGCCAAGAGGCACGCTGCCTCCGTGGCTGCCGTGCAGTAGTCGAGTATGGCCCTAGTCGCCATGGCCATGGATGTCTAACAAGTCCAGTCAGAGATTTAAATCTACCCACTACAGAAATTAGTTATTAAATTTTGATCCACATTTTGCTACATATTTATTGCTAGTACAAGAAGAAAATGATTCTCTATGAAAAAATTATATTGTGTATGGTTAGTAATTATTAAACATTAAATTTGAGTTAGCTGATAATCTTCAGAAGATGAGGCTGCATAAATGTTCCGTTCGGATTTTTGATGTGAAATATCTATAGGCGGGGTGAACCTGATCGTCGCGTGGCATTAAAAGCGGCGTTAACGCCACGCGGTAACGACTTCAAAATAATTTTGATGTTTCACATCTGCCAGGCGTCCTGAGTGACGGCTCACTTCTCTTTTCGTTTACTCTTTTGAAACTATAAGTACCTTACAGTTTTGTCGTGTGTTCTCTTTTTCCTTGCCTTGTAACCGATTTTGTTCCCAAGATACAATCTGCTTTTTCGATCCATCACCTAAAACGTAAAAAGATTCTATATTATTCTTTATAGAGATCGCATGAAAGTAATTAAAAGAATTAGGTAGTAATAAATACTTACGAATCAAAACCGTCAGTCGCAGTATACACTCAAGTTCGTATTGTCGTCTTTTACGCTGTGAGCGGAGAGCTCGAGCGACGTGACCCTGATCCGTTGAGCGCCAAGGCGCGACTGGCTTATGAACAATTATGCCGCTGCAATTTATAGTAATATTTAAAATTTAATTACGAGGGTGACTATTCGTATTTCAATTTGGTTTTTTTTTACTGCTTCTACAATAGTCGAACAAATAGTGGATATTTTTTTAAATATTCCAAGGTTAGTATTATTCATAAAATTAAATGTTTTACAGGAGCCATTTTCGTCAAATTAATCTTAAGGAAATATTTTTTTTTAGTTTTAAAAGGAAGAAATCTTGAATTTCATTTTATACATACCCAAGAACAGTAATTTTCCTAACATCTACAATTTTTTTCGAGCTGCCACGACTTATCGTTTATTCGTACCTGAACTTCAAAACTCAGCGTTTTCGTAAAATCTCATTAAGTTCAAAATACCCTTGCCTTTTAATAAAATAGTTACAATATTGAGTTATAATTCTGTACAAACACAATATAAAGATGTGTTTAATGTAGTGGTTATATAAATTTTTAGTAAGCTATTATGATGAACGAGTAACCAGTCCCCAAAAAACCACATTTTTGGGTTTACGGCCGCTTATTACTGATAACGCTCTTAATAATAAACATCTTACCCATTTGACTTTCTTCCAGGATGTTCTATTACTTCATATAATAACAGTTATTAACCATGAAAATAATGAATCTTCATCATTTCAGCCTATTGCCGTCCACTGCTGGACGTAGGCCTCCCTCATATTGCGCCACAATGTGCGGTCCTGTGCCGCCTGCATCCAACGACGCCCAGCAACTTTCACTAGGTCGTCGGTCCACCTAGTGGGGGGGCGTCCTACACTGCGTCGTCCGATGCGTGGTCGCCACTCGAGAACCTTTCTTCCCCAGCGGTTGTCGGTTCGTCGAGCGATGTGGCCTGCCCATTGCCACTTCAGCGTGCTAATTCTTCGTGCTATGTCGGTTACATCCGTTCTTCTGCGGATTTCTGTATTCCGGATTCTATCTCGCAGAGAAATCCCGAGCATAGCCCGTTCCATAGCACGCTGAGCGACTTTGAGCCTTGATATGAGGCCTACATTTAGGGACCACGTTTCCGTGCCGTAAGTCATCACTGGTAACACACACTGGTCGTAGACCTGTGTTTTCAGACACTGAGGTATGTTGGACGAGAAGATCCTCTTAAGTTTCCCGAACGCTGCCCAACCGAGTTGGATTCGTCGGCTGATCTCTTTCTCGAAATTGGATCTACCTAACTGGACTGTTTGTCCTAGGTAAACATAGTGATTGACAACTTCGAGAATCGCATTGCCAACTAGGACCGGTATAGGAATGACATGGGTATTTGACATGACTTTCGTCTTGTCCATGTTCATTCGTAGACCCACTAGTTGGGATACCCTGTTGAGATCATTGAGCATAGTGCCAAGGTCCTCCATGGATTCTGCCATAACGACGATATCGTCTGCGAATAGAAGGTGAGTGATGTATTCGCCGTTAATGTTGATGCCGAGTCCAGTCCAGTCTAAGAGCTTGAAGACATCTTCCAGTGCAGTGGTGAACAGTTTCGGAGAGATGACATCTCCCTATCTCACGCCTTTCTGCAACTGGATCGGTTTCATACTCTTATCCCGGATACGGACTGACATTGTGGCGTTCCTATACAAACACTTCAGCACTTCGATATAGCGATGGTCGATTTGGCACCGCTGAAGGGACTGCAGCACCGCCCAAGTTTCGACTGAATCAAAGGCTTTCTCATAGTCCACAAACGCTAAGCACAGGGGCCGATTATACTCCTCGGTCTTTTGTATAATCTGCCGAAGCGTGAGGATATGGTCTATGGTGCTATAGCCTTTTCGGAAGCCGGCTTGTTCGGGCGGCTGGAAGTCATCGAGCTTGCGCGTGAGTCGATTGGTAATGACCCTAGAAAACAACTTATAAACATGGCTCAGGAGTGAGATGGGTCTGTAGTTCTTTAAAAGAGCTTTGTCACCCTTCTTGAAGAACAGCACCACCACACTCCTGGTCCACGACTCTGGAACGTCGCCCCCGAGGATAACGGAATTAAATAGCTTCTGAAGGGCTATTAATACCGGCTTGCCGCCCGCCTTCAAAAGCTCTGCCGTAATTCCGTCATCTCCCGGTGCCTTACCGTTACGTAGTTGTTTGAGAGCCATTCTGATCTCGTACAAGCTGATGTCCGGGATTTCTTCGGTATAGTGCCGAGTTAGCTTGGATCTGGGATCTTGGACCAAGCCGACAACAGGATTTCGGGATGATTTGTATAACTGTCCATAGAACCTTTCGACCTCTCCCAAGATCTCACTTTGGGATGAAATGACAGTGCCGTCATCGGTCTTCAGCTTAGTCATTTGGCTTTTCCCAATAGACAGATCTTGTGCGAACACTTTCGAGCCACGATTCCGCTCTATCGCTTCTTTAATACGGAACGTATTAAATCGGCGAATATCGCGACGCACAGACCTGGAGATCTGTCTATTTAGCTGCCTATGTTTGGACCAATCGGCTGCAGACTGCACTGTCATCTCTTTTCTCCGCTCCATGAGCTCGAGAGTCTGGTCAGAAAGTTTTTTAGGTCTATTAACGCGGTGAGCCTTGAAAAATTTCGACCCAACCGCGTGGACAGTTTCCACGAACCTGTTGTTCATATCGTTCGGAGATTCGCACTCGTCCAGACATTGGAAGCGATTATGTAGTTCGAGTTGAAAGTTTTCGGGGTTCTGGTATTGGACAGATGTAGGTCGGAGTGTAGACTTCATCAAGCGTGACCGCTCGACTTTTGTATGGATATTCAATGTGCCTCGTACCATCCGGTGATCGCTCCCAGTTTTAATTCTGCTGATCACTGAGACATCATTGAATATCTGTCGTTTGTCTGACAAGATGAAGTCTATCTCGTTTTTTGTTGAACCATCGGGGCTAATCCAGGTCCATTTCCTTTGTGGCTGCTTCCTGAAGAAGGAATTCATCATAAAGAGGCTTTCCTTCTCCAGAAAATCAGCCAGTTTCTGGCCCCTCTGGTTTTTCTGTCCATATCCATGTTTGCCCACTCTCAATTCATCATCACTCCCTTTGCCTAGTTTCGCGTTAAAGTCTCCCATAACCACCGTGAAGTGGGTTTTGGACGCGTGTATGGCTTTTGAGATGTCCTCGTAAAATGCCTCCACCTCGTCGTCGGAGTATGTCGAGGTCGGTGCGTATACCTGTATAACCTTCAGCGAATACCTCTTGGTAATTCTGAGTATAAGGTACGCTACCCTTGTCGACACACTCTCGATTCTCTCCACGTTGTCTATGAGAGACTTACGAACGATAAACCCTATACCACCTTGGGACGGGTGATCGCCCTCCCGGTAGAAGAGCAAGTTTCCAGACTGGAGGATTATCGTGCCCTCGCCCTCTCTTCGCACTTCTGATAATCCTACAATGTCCCAGCGGATTTTGCTCAATTCCTCTTCCAGCTCGATGACCCTCTCGTCAGTCCTGAGTGTCCGAATGTTGTGTGTTACCAGGGCCAAGGGTCGTTTTTGTTTTTGTTCTTAATTAATGAATTAATGAATTCTTTGTTAATGGATCTTAACTATTGTAAATAAAACTACTTTACGGATTTAGTCGCGAATGTATTTTCGAACACTTTGCAGCGTACATCGTCACGAGCGGACTAAGATGTCTCACGTCCAACAAATCATCGTTATTACAGAGATTTATCTACCCGCTATAGCAAGTAGTTATTAAACTTTGACCCACATTTTGGTACAAATTTATAGACAATATAAGAAGGGATGAGCTGATAGATGAATTGCGTATACGGGCGAAAGAAATCTCGACAAAAAAAACCTGTGAGAACCCATCTGATCAGTAGGGTGTAGTGTAAAAGGGCAATTTTTCTCCTATTGTGCAGGCGGTTCGACCTCAGCAGCGTGACTTTTTTTAAGAAAAGTTGAGTGTTAATATGGTGTCCGATCTTTTAAAATATTAATAATAAAATATCAATAATATTAATAATACCCTCTGGGCCAGTCGTTATCTCACCATGAGACTATCGCAAACCTCTGAGGAACATTATATGGCTCTCCAAATTCTTTTGATATAAAGGAAAAAATGTATCACAAGATTTATAGGAAAGACAATAAACCGCAGGGCAGCTTGTGGTGTGCTGAATGTGAGTGGCGACACTGTGGTTCTGAATGCCCCAGAGAGTCGGCCAGGGCTTCGTATCCAGCTCGCTTTTACTGGATGGCTGGAGTGGATACCGAAGAGTGCCCGCAGGATTCTCATTCATTACATTCCGTGTAAGCCGTTCAAAGGACTGGGTATGTTCTCTTGAGAGATAGCTGTGAATCGGAGATATTAATAAGCCCAAGCGATATCATCATCATCGCCATTTCATCTCATATAAATCTCTCGAAATACTAAACTACGCTGGTCAGACAGGGTTTTAATTCGAGTAATTTTTCTTTGGAATATATATTATATACAGTCTATATTATATATAGTCGTTACATGTTATTATACCCCTTAGTCGTCTTTTAGACACCAGTGGGCAAGATAGTGGGTGGTAAATTTTATTCTTACTCCGTTACAATCTGGTGAAAGTTTATTGATGCCCGCACCGCTGGATTACCGGACCCGTTTATGCGGATTGCCATCCTTAAGGTTAATCTTTTTACTTAACCTTTCCCCAGACAAGAAACTTGATATTCAAATATTGGAAAGAAATTTACTGTACAGTGCTACACCAGTTAGAAAGTTGGTATATGTTTTATTTTGGGTTTGCCTTCACTTGCAGTGTAGTTCAAAGTCTGATTGTTTGAAATTTAATTCAGCATCGCACTTAATAAACGAACCATGGTTTAACAAGTTATGGTTTAATGTAATACTGGTATGTTGACGTGGTTTGCACATGTACATAGAAAGAATGAACGAAGAGAGAATGCAGAGCAAGTATACAAAGCAATTGTGAGTGGGACTGTTACAAAAGGAAGACCACGCCGTACGTTTCTGTATCAAATTGGAGACATGCGGCTGAAAGGTCACGTTAAGAGTATGCGTAACCGTATAGAATGCGTTAAGACTGATGGGTGTAAGTGAAGCAATGGAGCTATATCAGGCTCGTGGTTTGTAGCAAACTGTATACTTTATTTACCTCTGTGCAGCAGGCGTTCACCCCAAAACGGACAAAGAACCACCAAGTGTTTCAAAAGTTCTTCTATGATGACAGTAGAGGAAAACATATTTTTTGTCAAACATCAATCAATTATTTATTTATTTGCAATTATGAATACAAAAATGATTTTACAATAAAATTTTCCGTTTTCCATAGTTTACGAATTTGAATTTGAATTTTGCATACCTTATAGGTATGCAAAATTCAATTATTTTATTACATATACACTCTAACAATAGCAATTTGCTTATAGGAAATAAAATAGTAATATATTTCAATTAGATAAAAAATATACAGTATAGTATAAAAAATAGATAGTAATTAGAAAAATAATATTAATGCATAATAATAATAATATCATCATATCAATTCCATGTTTCTCTTACGCTATTAAATCTTTTTGGGCATATAGTATTTAATATATCTTTAAATAAATATGGATCATTGATTTTGCGTATATCGCTTGGTAATTTAATACATTTTTATCGATTTCGTACAAAATACATTATTATTTAACAATGATATCTGGGTGCTTATGATTTATATTTTATAGGGCGTCTGCATGTTGGCCGAGTGCAGGCGAGCGATGGCGAACGCCAACGTGTGTACACCCGATTTGCCTTAGTTGGCCAACGCTCGCCGTCGCTCGCCTAGTTGTCCGACTGAATACAAGCGCCAACGTGTGAACAGCTCATTTGTCTTCACTCGCCGTCACTCGCCGTCGCTCGTGATCACTTGCCTTACTTCGCCTCGGTGTCGGTTTTTGTGCACAAATCAAAGGCACTCGTCTATGCTCGGCCAATGCCGTATACATGTTGGCCGAGTCGTCATTACACGGTTGACATTCATTGCGGTTAGACGTGTTTAATGTGATATTGTTGCTCAATATAAATGATTATATTTTCAAATTTGCATCACTACTTCTAGATATGCGACGTAAATAATTAGATCCAAGTCACCCTATATGTTACCTATAGTATCAAAATATATTTTCATCATTCATCATCATTTTAGCTAATATACGTCCTACTGTTGGGCTCGAGCCTCCTCCACAATAGGCGAGAAACTGACCTTAGTATTCCATGCTAGTCAGACAGGTTGGTATAGGGTTTTATTTCGAGGTTTCCTTCTCTTGCATATATGTTATATGCTTATTATGTATTATATCCCTTAATCGTCTTTTACAACATTCACAGACAAGATAGGGACTGGTGAATTTTTTTCTTACTCCGTCACCACACGGATATATCTTACACTGTTCTATTTCTGTGAATACTCAGTATCAACCACCTTCTTTTTTTCTCACTCTACTACGGTTTACAATGAGATAACTATTATCTATATACTATTATTGTATATAGGTACTATTATATATATATATATATATATATATATATATATATATATATATATACACTATTATATATCCTTATGCTATTATTATATAACTATATACGTTCATTAAATAATAAGTCGAAGCTGTAGCGACGTCTATTTCAACGTCCGTAGTGTTTCAGTGCACAATGAACACTGACATCGGCCAGCGTGTAGACACTTCTACAAACGCTCGTCTACGTTGGCCACTCGCGTTGGCGTTCGCCGCACTCGGCCAACGTGTAGACGCTAGCACTCGCCTTGTACCTATTTGCCGACGCTCGCGATGGCCTAGGCTCGGCCAACGTCTGTACGGGCTATTATATTACTATCAACTGCAACGTTAATATAAAACAAATGAATATACTTTTTGACATAGTTTGCAACTTTGGCAATACAAATGCATTGTAAAATAAGCGGCTATAATAAAATAACTAATAAAGTATATAATAAAATAACTAATAAATTGCCGTTTATTTAAAGCAACACACGTATCTAATACATTGTTTTTCTGCTTTAAATTCCATATTGCAGTTTGTGAAATTATCCCAAAATCATAACCCCGTACCGTAAAGCAGACTCCACATAATCATAATATGCAATTAGCACAGTATTTTCATTATCTATTTTTGAAAACATATAATATATAGTTAGTGCAAATGAAATCTTTTTCACTCTTAATTTTATGCACAAATTTTTTCTGTGTGAATTACAATTTAAATTACAATCTACATGCAATCTCAAGAAGTTTTTTATTTCAACCTATTTTATTTTTACAAGCATTCCGAGAATCTAACGATACTGTCCTCTATGCGATGTCTTGTCTTGACAATAAATAGTTAATTCAAATAGTTACTTATTAATTTCTTATATATATGACCTAACCTGAGCAATGGCTATAATATTTATGATACAGAAAGAGAAGAAAGCTAAAGGTATTCGTGTAGTCATTGAAATCGCACGCCATAATTTATATTGTAGTGGACGCTGTTTTAGCACAAGAAGGATAAGCGCGAGTTTGTTTCTTTTTTGCTCACCTGGAAAGTATACAGTTCAATCATTAGTGATCATCTATTCATAAACCTGTTAATAGCCACGGATAGATAAGACCCTGCTCAAGAGAGAATAGTATCATCATCGTAAGGGTTAGCAAAGGGTTTAACAAGTGTCAGTGTTGTAAGTGTCCCAGGCGATTGCGACCACCGATTCTTTTGATGCTCACTCAGCCGGTTTTTAAAACTCCGAGGAAAAATAATAGGTATTGACATAGTAGTAATGCATATTATATAACGCGCCCAGGATACTGTTGGAGCTGCCGTGGCGCTTTTGTGCGCCTTCTATGTAATCGGCAATACGTATGCGGCCATCATACGTAGAAAATACGCTTCAGTACATACGCGCGACCGAAACAGCAACAGCACTAATCTATCACCTATAATATTTATAGATAAATGAGAGTCTTCGATGCTACGTTATTGTATTAAACTCTAAAAGGATATATAGTTCTGAATAAAATGTACATTTGCCTACTAACACTAGCTTTTAAGACTATTGTTACCATCACTATGGGTATTGCTGGCAATAAATGATTATTATTATTTTTATTTAATTTTCTAACTATATTTTTAAATATAAGATCCATCCCTCCATCCATCAGCGTACAGACGTCCACTGCTGGACATAGGCCTCCCCACAATAATGCCACTCGAAACGGTCCTGCGTCACTTGCATCCATTGGTTCCCCGCGACTTTGACAATGTAGTCAGTCCACCTAGTGTTCTACGCTGCGCCGTCCGATTCTTGGTCGCTACTCAAGAACCTTTCTTGCCCAACGGTTGTCGGTTCAAGCGATGTGGCCTGCCCATTGCCATTTCAACGTGCTAATTCTGCGGCCTATGTCGGTTACACCCGTTTTTCTACGGATTTCCGTGTTCCGGATTTTATCACGTAGAGAAATACCGAGCATAGCCCTCTTCATAGCACGCTGAGCGACTTTGAGCTTTTTTATGAGGCCGACATTTAGAGACTACGTTTCAGTGCCGTAAGTCATCGCTGTTAACACACACTGGTTATAAACCTTTGTTTCAGACACTGTGAAATATTGGACGAGAAAATCCTTTCAAGTTTTCCGAACGCTACCGAGCCGAGTTGGATTCGTCGCCTGACCTCTTTCTCGAAATTGGATCTGCCTAACTGGACTGCTTGTCCTAGGTAAACATAATGATCCACAACTTTGAGAATCGCATTCCCAACTAGGACCGGTACAGGAATGACATGGGCATTAGACATGACTTTCGTCTTGTCCATGTTTATTTGTAGACAAACTAGTTGAGAAACCCTGCTGAGGTCATTGAGCATAGTGCCAAGGTCCTCCATGGATTCTGCCATAGCGACGATATCGTTTGCAAATCGACGGTGAGTGATGTATTCGCCGTTTATGATGATGCCGAGTCCAGTCCAGTCTAAGAGCTTGAAGCCATCTTCCAGCGTAGTGGTGAACAGTTTCGGTAAGATGACATCTCCCTGTCTTACACCTCTCTGCAGCTGGATCGGTTTCGTACTCTTATTCTGTATGCGGACTGACAAAGTAGCGTTTCTATACAAACACTTCAGCATTTCGACGTATCGGTAGTCAATTTGGCATCGCTGAAGGGACTGCAGCACTGCCCAAGTTTCGACTGAATCAAAGACTTTCTCATAGTCCACAAATGCTAGACACAGAGGCCGATTATACTCCTCAGTCATTTGTATAATCTGGCGTAACGTGTGGATGTGGTCTATGGTACTATAACCTCTTCGGAAGCCGGTTTGTTCGGGCGCCTGGAAATCGTCGAGCTTGCACGCGAGTCGGTTCGTAATGACTCTTGAAAAAGAGCTTTTAGACTTTTAGAACTGGCTTGCCGCCTGCCCTCAGGGGTTCTGTGGTAATTCCGTCATCCCCCGGTGCCTACCCGTTCTTTAATTGTTTCATAACCATTCTGATCTCGTACAAGATAACGTCCGTGGTTTCTTCTGTGTAGTGCCGAGTTAGCTTGGATCTAGGATTTTGAATCAAGCCGGCAACAGGGTTCTGGTATTATCTATACAATTGCCCATAGAACCTTTCGACCTCTCCCAAGATCTCACCCTAGGATGAAATAACAGTACCATCATCGGTCTTCAACTTGGTCATTTGGTTGTGCCCGATAGACAAATCACGTGCAAACACTTTAGAGCCATGGTTCCGCTCTATTGCCTCTTTAATACGCTGCGTATTGAATTGGCGAACGTCGCGTCGCACGGACTTTGAGATTTGTTTATTTAGCTGCCTATGTGTGAACCAATCAGCTGAAGACTGCACCGTTATTTCTTTTCTCCGCTCAATGAGCTTGAGAGTCTTGTCTTAAAGTTTACTTGGTCTATTTGCACGACGGGTCTTAAAAAACTTTGACCCGACAGCGTGGACAGTTTTCACGAACCTGTTGCTCATATCGTTGGAGGATTCGCACTCTTTTAGGCATTGCAAGCGATTATGTAATTCGAGCTGAAAGCTCTCGGGGTATTGGACAGATGTAGGTCGGAGTGTAGACTTCATCACGCGAAACCACTCGACTTTCGTACGAAAATTCAATGTGCCTCGTACCATCCAGTGATCATTCTCAGTTTTAATCCTGCTGATCACAGAGACATCACTGTATATCCGACAAGATGAAGTCTATCTCGTTTTTAGTGTTGCCATCAAGGCTAATGTAGGTCCACTTTCTTTGTGGCCGCTTTTTGAAGAAGGAATTAATGATAATGAGGCCTTTCTTCTACAAAAAAAAGGCCAGTTTTGGTCCCTTTAGTTTCTCTGTCCAAATCCATATTGCCCCACTCTCAGCTCGTCGTCTGTCCTCTTGTCTAGTTTCGCGTTGAAGTCTGCCATAACTACCGCTTTTTGTTTTCCCATAACTACCGTGCAGTGAGTTGTGGACGTGTGGATGGCTCTCGAGATGTCCTCATATAAGGCGTCCTCTACGTCATCAGAGTATGTTGAGATCGGTGCGTAAACCTATATGATCTTCAACGAATACCGTTTGGTAATTCTGAGTATAAGGTATGCTACCCTTGTCGACACACTCTCGATCCTCTCCACGCTATTCACGAGAGACTTTCGAACGATAAACCCTACACCGCCTTGGGATGGGTGATCTCCCTCCCGGTAGAAGAGCAGATTTCCAGACTGGAGGATTATCGTGGCCTCGCCCTGTCTCCGCACTTCTGATAATCCTACAACGTCCCAACGGATTTTGCTCAATATATATGGTATGTTATAATGCCATAATAGCCACGCTTGGCAGACGGGTTGGCGATCGCAGTAGGTGTAATAGGCTTTTTTCCCCAGGAGATATCTGTTGACCATTCTCCTGGTGAGGCCCTCGGCCGATTTTTACGACTCCCACGGGCAAGCAAGGGGTGACGACAACTATATTCTATCCCGTCGCTACACGGGCAAATATAATATAAAAAAATAAAATATTAATTTATGGCTACTTGCTTGTGTCTGTGCAAGTCTTGGTTGTGGATTTGCCGTTAGCAAAACTTAAACAGCCGGAAACGATATGCCCGAGGGACTCATCTGGTAGGTTGCACGCTCGGCAATTATCAGTTGTGTCATCCTATCTCTATGACTATATCGTTTCAGACATGCCAACGACCAGAAAGCTGCGGGCATTCCAGTCAGCCAATTAAGGTTAGTTGGATAAAAGGCGAGGCGAGATGAATGTGAGTGACGACGACGAGAGTGACGAGTCAGAGCTCGCCACAAGCTGTCCTTTTCTTAGCAGCCTATGGTATGGGTGCACGCCATCCTTTCCGTCTGGGCAAGAAAAGAGTAGCACGCGACCCTATAACCTGCCCTATTTACTTTCCATCACCACTGGGCCGACCACATGCACCAAATTTATCACGTTCGCCTCTGGGCCGACAGGTTCCCTTTTAGCATATCAATTTCCATCGACGCCTGAGCAGCATCCAAAAACAAGCCTTTACAAATATACAATTAACGGTTATTCAGTACAACAATTTGTAAAACACAAAATGAATTTTCCTTTACAAGAAACGAACCTGCAACACGGAGATGGTAGATCTTACCTTTACCACTATACTATCTGTGCAATCAAACACTAATAACAACAAATATTTATGCAACATCTACAAACAAACATCTATAACATACCATCGCATGTTATGTAATTTTCGAAAATCATGTGTTTTATATCATCAAGTTTACTTTTAGATAAATCCAACAATACAGTAGCAATCATAAGTGGAGATAATGTTTGTACTACATTAATTGCTAAAAGCATTAAATGGTTTATTGATAGGTCCTGAAAGTAAAACTATATTAAATAAGTCTGTTTAAAAATATCGTCCCTGTAGTGATGGAGCAAGAATATAATTGTTTTCTGATGTTTACGCGAGTATTATACATTTTAAATAAAACTACTTTACGGATTTTATCGCGTTTGTATTTGATTTTTGATTACCCGACGTTTCGAACACTTTACAGCGTTCATGGTCACGGGTGGACTAAGATGTCTCACATCTTGGCAAGGCGGCTTAGTAACATAAAGTAAGCCGCCTTCAAAATTAACATTAATTTAGCATCATGTCACCTGAGTTTTCTTGCCGGATCTTTCTCAGTGTGACCGTGTTCCGATCCGGTGGTAGTATACTAGATCATTAGTTAGTTTTTTTAAATATAATTACTATTAATTTTAATGTTTAATTATTACTAACCATAAACAATATTTTTTTCATATAAAATCATTTTCTTCTTACACTGGCAATAAATTTTGTATCAAAATGTGGGTCAATATTTAATAACTAATTTCTGTATCGGGTAGATAATTATAAATTTTCTGCAGTAACGATGACTTGTTGGACGTGAGACATCTTAGTCCACCCGTGACCATGAACGCTGTAAAGTGTTCGAAACGTCGGGCAATCAAAAATCAAATACAAACGCGATAAAATCCGTAAAGTAAATTTATTTAAAAAGAATATAATTCACAAGATTGATTAACTACCACTCCCTTTCTTGTCTGTGGACCTCACAAACGTCGACGATGATATGATATGCAGAGAAGAACTTGAAATAAATCCATATATCAACCCGCCTGAGCAGCGTGGTGTAATAGGTCATTTTCCCTCCTAATGTGTAGTAATGCGGAAAAATACAATGTAGATCATTTCAATTAAAGATGTAAGCAAATGGCATCACTGCAAGAGAAAAGTAATATTAAAATTAAAAGTTATTCCCACGAAACATTGGTCACCATGGTTTGATAGTTTATTATAACTCATCAAATAAAGACGGTATTCGTATAGTGGAACTTTAATCGACTAAAATCAAGATGAAAAATATCCTACTTACTTTCTCTTTGACGATTACTATTATGAAGTAGCAATGTAGTATTATTCTAGGTAATATCATAATTAATGATAGAGCTATCTGCAATCAAATAAATAGTGGCTGAACATTATTCAAAATTATTAATATAATTATGGTAGCTATTAAAATACAAAATTAAATGAAATTGTATATGCTAACTAGCTAGTGCCCGCAACTTTACTGACAGAAAATTATAAAAAAATATTCGTTCAGTTCATATAATTTGCAGGTTTAATGTATAGCAAAAAATGTCAATGTATAGCACATTCTATAATAATGAAGTTAAATGACTAAATACCCATCACAAAAATGTGATTGCACACAGCATCACTGCATCATATACTACGGCTCGATATTTCTAATAAATTTGGCTTTTATGTTGATAGTAGAAGAGCAATTATCCCATCTGAAGATAACCACTGCTCATAGATCTCTTCAATGCTGGCAATACAGACACGTTGCTTTCTCGCGTAACGTGGAATTTTTATTTTCTCTCACTCATTGAACTTGGCAGAAAATTGTTACGCGACAATAAAAAACGAAAGAAAGAAAGAAAACTCATTTATTTCGATCTCGTATTAATAAAACAGTACAGAATCTATATAAAATTCCTAAGATTATACTAACGAATAACTTAAAAAATACTTAAGAGTTATATAATACTAAAAAAAGTTACAAAACTAAAGCGAAGATATAACAGGTTAAATAACAAATACAAAGAGAAAATACATAGAGATCGAAAAAGGTCCTATATCAGCATAAGCTGCACCGAGACGGTGTAGCGCTGGTTTTCATATAGAACCATAGGGGTGAAATCACGGGTAGTCACATCAAAATATAAAAAACAAAGCGTATTCTCAAGCAAACCTTATTATAATAAATAAATACCGAACGGTACTATGCCATCAGTTTTATAAAATATTATTGCATAGATAGGTAAAGACATGGCAGATATCATGATATAGACAGAATAAATACAAGTACATACAAAGAGTAACAGTAACTGTTTATGTATACACATAGTAATCGATTGTACTATCGAGAAAAGAGACGGTTTATAAGATGAGTTAGAATTGGAAATCATATAGTAGTAATTTATAGACACGCGGTAAGAAAGTCATAAGAATCATTAGACATAAACACATACACAGGATATTAAATATACACATTAAATATATCATGCACATATAGATACAAACACGTACACATATACATACAGATATGCTTAGCAGCTATCCTGTTGTTGGGCTAACAAGTATAGCTTGTAACTAGATTTAAAGGATTCAACAGACTTTTTGAGTCGATACGGTGGTAATAAATCGTTCCAACAGCGAGTAGCGGCAAATTTAAAACTACCTCGGAAAGCTGCGGTCTTATGCCTAGGAGTAGTTAACAAATATGAAGATGCTCTTGTATTTATTTTATTAAAGTCACGTGACCACGACAACTTATTGTTTTTTTTTTTTTTTTTTTTTAAGCGCACGCGCGGTTCTGTCCGTCCGGGGCGATGAAAGGACGGCGCGTGGGCCCATAACCCACCCGTACCCACGTCACCTCGTTGTTGGGCCGACCACCGGAGCAGATGTCACTTGTCGTCAGTGGTCGGCCCGACGGAATACCCTTTCGGGTAACCTCACCTCTCGACCTGGGACGTCGGTCGCCGTCGCGCGGTTAGCCTCTCCGCGGGTGATGGACAATTCCCCGGTCCGATCACCCGC
The DNA here is from genome assembly GCA_032191425.1 of Lymantria dispar. Taxonomy (NCBI): domain Eukaryota; kingdom Metazoa; phylum Arthropoda; class Insecta; order Lepidoptera; family Erebidae; genus Lymantria; species Lymantria dispar. The sequence goes on along the minus strand of CM063465.1, from coordinate 15,818,014 downwards.
GGCCTCGGCTAGGGCGGCATTAGGCGCAGATACTCGCGCCTGCGCCGCCCGAGTCGCCGGCGGCGGAACGTGTCGCCGAATAGAAGCTCTACTCGCACACGATCCGCCGCCTCCTTCCGTGAGATAACGGCCTCACAGAAGGCGGCGACCGCGTCCCAGTTCCTGACGCTGACGAGCATCTCCCTGGCGATGGTCGGCAGCGCCAGGTCGGCACCGATAATTGCGACGAGTTCACGGCGATCCTCCTCCCATGCAGCACACTCCTCGAGCGTGTGCTGCGCCGTGTCCTCGTCGCAACTGCAGTGGTGGCAGGACGGTGTGCTCTCCCTCCTGACAATCTTGTGCAGGTACTTCCCGAAGCAACCGTGCCCCGTCAGCACCTGCACCAGTCGGAAGGAAAGCACCCCGTGCGTCCGCTCCAACCACTCCATCAGCACCGGCCGGAGGGCCTCGACGGTCCTAACACCATACCGAGGACTCTCCAGCCGGACTGCCCAACGGGCAATGACTTCTCGGCGGGCGTCGACCCGCCAGGCGGTGATCTCTGTGATGGAGACCATGCCGCCGCGGGCGCGCTTCTCCGACACCCGCCGATAAATGTCGGCGAGCATCTCCGCCTCCAGGTCCCACGGGGGAGTTCCGGCCAGGAGGCACGCTGCCTCCGTCGCCACCGTGCGGTAACCGCGTACGGCGCTGATCGCCATGACCCTCTGTGGTCGCCACAGGAGGGCCCTAAGACGGACGGTCAGGGACCCCGCCCACACCGGTGCGCCGTACAGGGCCATCGACCGGATCACCCCCACGTACAGCTGTCGGCACGTAGCACTGGGTCCGCCCACATTCGGCATCAGCCGCGAAAGGGCGGACGCCGCGCCGACAAGCCGGGGAACAAGTCGATGGAGATGCTCCCGGAACCAAAGATGCCCGTCGAGCACCAGGCCCAAGTACTTCATGTGGGCCTGGATGCTGATGGTGACCGACTTCACGGTGATCGAAGCGCCGGCGGGAGGCCCGGCGGTACGGAGGCCATGGAACAGAAGGGCCTCCGTCTTTTCCAGGGCTACGACAACTTATTGTAAAGATAGTATGGCTTTTTAAATAATATAACTTCAAACAGCAAGGTAGCCAGCTGAAGTTTTCTATGTGCAGACATTTTCATCAATTTTCCCTTGTTAAGATACGGGGTAACATGCGAACGAGGAGGTATATTATAACAAAAGCGTGCACAAGCATTCTGAACGCGCTGGATAATTTTTTCGGTTCTAGCTAGAAGGCAAGGACCATATACTGTATCGGCATAGTTTAACTTCGACATAGTTAAAAACGACGGACTTCCATCCTTCGAGGTTGAGGATTTTTTATAGTAATCAGTAAAATTAAAAATTTTGAATAACCCCCGTAACAAACTAAAATATATTATCATAAATAAATATAATAGTTATATAAATATAGTATTAAATCCAAACATGATATATCTGCTGTAAGTTTTCGAGGAGTTGGGTGCTCTGAAGACTATCCAGGTTGTAGTTCAATGTCACCGTGACCATATTGCAAGATCATAATCTGTAAAGTCAACTCATTGAAACTAATCTATTAGACCCAAAAATACAATGTCTGCTGTGAATTTTCGAAGAGTTTGGTTCTCCGAACCTTTTTGGTTGCAGCATCAAGTCGAAGTTATTAATTAATTGACATTTGATGATTATATTAGTACGCGTGAAGCACTTTATTGAAAACTCATACGCCATTATATCATCTTGGAGCTGATACTCTTAACCTACTGGACCGATATTAATCAAAGAGCTAGCTAAGGACCACCGCCAGGAAACTGGCTCTCAAATGAAAAAACCGCATCGAAGTCGGTCCATCCGTTGGAGAGCTAACACCCCTTTTTATGCTTTGGGGGTTAACAATCGACTCTATTTCCAGCACAAACTTGTTAAAATATTCTATTATTACAAATAATAATGATGAAAAAAGATAGTTCATTTACCGTAAAAGTTAACTGAAAATTTATTACATCAAAAACTTCCATCAATGAATGATACATTTCAATATATTTTGTAACTGAAAAGGTTTTGAATGGTGCAATTTCGAATCCATTAATCTCCATTGTCCTTTTGATAATTCTGATACGTAAATGAAGTAACGCAAAAACTAATATAATATTATATTGATGTAAGGTTATAGCCGTTCTTATAATCAGAATTAGTATAGTTTCAAAACCGATAAAATTTAAACAAATTTTAATACTCATTAAACATGCAATAATTGTAATAACAGAATTGTAAAATATTAATGGCAAAGTAAACCAATTAATTGTTTTTTGAAATTTTCTAGTCATATCCTTTGCACACGGTATATCGTCTATAATATTTATGCGCCTGTAAAAATTATCTACAAATTCATCCTTGAATTGCCAAGATACTGCAGAATGAAATAAATATTCCAATAAGTAACTCCACTTAGAAAACTCGTGGAATTTTCTAACGTATAACCAGTGGAGATATGCATATATTATATAAAATATTATACTGTATATTTTATACAAATAGTCGCACATGGGCACAGATATTTGTATATAATGGCCGAAAAAAAATCTTAAATACCTAATCGGTTTTAAAATACACACTTGTTTCTGGAAATTTGTCATTTTTCACCGAATAACTAACTTTCGTTTATTATTTTCAGATATTTTATGTTCTGAGTAAAATAGTAATTTCTTTGTTCTGTACTTAAATTAAAAGCCTTATTGATAAAATTAATGGTACAAGATTACATGATAAAAGTCAGACTATAGAAACATTTTGACGATTAGATAATTAATATCAGGTTGACCGAGCTTCGCTCGGAATATTTTTGTAGAATTTATTTAGATATATATTAATAAAATATAAATAATGAAAAATATATAAAAAATTACAAAAAGAGAATAATAACACCGAGATTCGATCCGACGCTGTTTGAATGCCAAAAAAACCAAAATTTGAACCGGTCAACGTCCCACCTGAGCTATCATAACTCATGACGTTGACAACGGAATTTGAATTCATATTCTTTTTAACCGACTTCAAAAAAGGTGGAGGTTCTCAATTCGTCTGTATGTATAATATATTTTTTTTTATGTATGTTCACCGATATTGCCGTCAATTATAAACGGATTTTAATTTTTTTTTCTTTTGTTAGATAGAGTTCACTTCTCAGGTGGTCCCATTTTCACCAGGTCAGGATCTGATGATGGAAACCAGGAGAAATCGAGGGCAACCACCGAAAATTGTTTGCTCGTATGGTGTTGTTGTTACGATTATTAAATCATGTCTTACTCAGGTATATACTTCAGGGTGTCAACATCTGATGCTGCTGTGCTAATGTTGAAGTTACAGAACTCCTTAACGGATAGGAGTTGACATACAGTATTGCAATTGGTCGATGGAAGCTATTTAGTAGTATGTAGAGCTAACTTGTTGCTTGTTAGGTGTGCTTATATCAACATCTGATGCTGCTGTGCTGATGATGAAGCTACAGAACTCCTCAACGGTTAGGGGTTGGCAGACAGTACTGCAATTGGTCGATGGAAACTATTTAGTAGTATGTAGGGCTAACATGTTGCTTGTGAGGTATGCTTGAATGCTTGATGCTGCTGTGCTGATGGTGAAGCTAAAGAAGTCCTTAACGGTTAGGAGTTAAAGGATAGTACTGCAATTGGTAGATGGAAACTAGGTAGTAGTATGTAGGGCTAAAGTGACACTTGTTAACCGACTTCAAAAAAGGAGGAGGTTTCTCAATTTGACCGTATATATGCTTTTGTTATGTTTGTTCGCGGATAACTTCGTCGTTTATGAACAGATATTGATGATTCTTTTTTGTTGAAAAGAAGATATTTGAAAGTTGGTTCCATGATAAAGAAATCAGAGTTTGATGATGGCAGACCAGAGAAATCAAGGGGAATTTTCAACATCGTAGGGGCGACTACTGCGTTTATAAGTATTTTTATTAAGTATTTTATTAAAGCACTACAATTTAATAAAGATCTGTAGTAAATCTGATGATGGAGCAGTGACACTCCAGGGAACTCCTCAACAATTCACAGCAGTTACCTTATGTTTGAGCTTGATTAATCTGTATTGACAAGAACTTTACATCTAGATAGGTTGTGACTGTCATTAGGGGTCCGATGATGAAGACGAAGGACAATTTAGGGAACTTAGTTGCCCGTGAGAGTCGTAAAAATTGGCTAAGGGTTCACCAGGAAAATGGGCAGCAGCTCTCTCCTGGGAAATATATAAGATCTTACTGTGATCGCCAACCCGCCTGATAAGCGAGGTGGTTACGGCATTATCCCCTTATGATAATAATCAACACAGAAATGGCCCCTAGTAGCGGTGGAGCGTTTGCTGGTAACATATAATATTCGGACACTCAGGACTGACAGGAGGTTCACCGAGCTGGAAGAGGAATTGAGCAAAATCCATTGCGACATTGTAAGATTATCAGAAGTGCGAAGAGAGAGCGAGGCAACGATAATCCTCCGGTCTGAAAACTTGCTCTTCTACCGGAAGGGCGATCACCCGTCCCAAGGCGGTATATGTTTTATCGTTCGCAAGTCTCTCGTAGATAACGCGGAGAGGATCGAGAGTGTGTCGACTAGGGTCGCGTACCTTATACTCAGAATTACCAAGAGGTATTCGTTGAAGGTCATATAGGTACACGCACTAGAGTGTTACGAAAAATTTGTTTTCGACTTACGGTAACTTGATAGTGAAAATTTGGGCGTTTTTGGTTAAATACCGACTATGTAAAATATTATTTGATTTCCAGTAACTGCATCTGCAATGTCATCAAATATTAAAAAAAAGCATGATTTTGCAGTCCACTTTGATGTTACATTACTGTATCAAAATTAAATCTTTTTGGCCTTTTTCATTGACTTATTTCTATTTTAAAAATAAATATTTATAATAAAAATGCTCGAGAAGATGATACGAGAGCCAGGATCCTTTTATATGGGATACGGCGTACACAAAATGTCTCTGCCAAAAAAACTGAAACCACATTAACAAGGTTACTTACTGTCTAGTGAAGATATTGCCAGGCATCATCTCATAACAATTGGTTGCTACGGTATAATCAGACACTTTTTCCTCATCTTGACGGACGTACATCGGGACTTTAATCGTACATTGGACCAATAGGTAAAACTCTGGAAACTTGTGAAAAACTCTCCATACATCGAGGCAGAGTTGTTTCCTGAAATATCTAAAGATTTAAATGCAAATTATAATATGAAATCTATAAATTCTATGTGGTTTCTTGAAACTACTGAGGGAAAAGTTGAGGCTATAATTATGAATATTAAAAATGACAATACAGATGGACGGGACACTAACTAAATTAATAAAGATGAGCAAAGACATAATTGTCCAATATGAGTTCATATTGCTAATCTTTGTTTATGAAACGGAGAATTTCCCATGGTATACAAAATATCTATTGTTCATCCCAGTTTTACGGCAGGAAACAGAGACTGTGTTTAGGAATTATAAACCAATATCAGTACTACTTTTATTATCAAATATCGTAGAAAAAAATTATGCAAAAAAGGTTAATGTCATTTCTTAATACTTAAGGACTCGCTAATGGGTCTAACGGACCCAGTACTTCAATGTATGACTAATCTATACCAATAAATAAAATTGGAGTGTCTGTTTGTAATGTCAAAATAAAAGTCTTTTTTCATGCTCACACGGTTATTTGCACGACACCTATGCTTAAAATAGCGATTAAAACATTTTTGTCTGTCTGGCGGTCTGTTTGTTCCCGGTAATCTTCAAAACGGCTGCACCAATTTCAAAAATTCTTTCACCAATGGAAAGCTATAGTACCAGGGCGTAAACTAGGCTATATTTTATCCCGTTATTCCCACGGGAACGGGACCTACGCGGGTAAAACGACTAAAACCGAAGCGAAGCGAGGGCGGGCTTCTCGTAACTTATAAGTTTTAAAGTTTGCGACGTTGCCGCTCTCAGTACCTTTCAAGGCTAGTGTAGCACTGCGAATGGTGGTTGTACTCGTCAGTTAGTGTGCTGCGTGTGAGTGCTATGGATGTTAATGGTGCGTATGGGTCCACTGGACCCCATAGGAACTAAATACGTTAGTGCTTCAATGTAAGTACAAAGGCGACTCGTCAACGCCTGATCAGCTGATTTAAAGCGAAGTTTGTCTTGCTTATGCGATCGTAATCATTGATTTATTCAATTTCTAATGAACATTTAACAAAGTACGAATATGTTGCAGATTAAGTATCATTGACTTTATACATTTCAATCAGATTTACACGAAAAAGCGATAACAAAAATGAAAACTTTACATGTTTCTAATTCACTAACGCATCGATATTTTTATTTCAAATTTTTTCCATGGGTTCCTCCCGTATTGCCTAGCTTTCGTTTGACCAGTTGCCACATAACCTGATACAGACTGTATATATCACACTCTAGTTTTGTTACGTCAACAAATATTTTCATGTTTTAATATGAACATACATTTTACTTCGTTATATTAAATAACCAATCGTCATAATGGTACTATAGTGTGATATTAATATATATCTAATAACATTAATTTCATCAATTTATTTTATCTGTAAGGCTTTTTATTTCTTTATATTAACTGATCCACTCTAAACAAATGAACAACCCTCAAAACAAATAAAATATCTGTAAATAATAAACAAAAGACATATTTTACTGTGAAAAATGACGGATTATCAACAACATGTGTGTAATTTGAAACCGATAATGTATTTAAGATGTTTGTTTGCCTATTATATAAAAATATCTATACCCCTATGCGACTATTTATATAAAATATGCTGTATAATATTTTACATAATGTATGCATATTTATATTGGTTATACGTTAGAAATATCCACGAGTTTATTAAGTGGAGTCACTTATTGGAATATTTATTTAATGCTATACTATATTGGCAATCCAAGAATGAATTTGTAGATACTTTTTACAGACGCACATATATTATAGACGATCTACAATGTGCAAAGGATATGACTAGAAAATTTCAGAAAACAATTAATTGGCTTACTTTATCTTTACTATTTTACGATGCTCTTGGTACGGCCATTGTATGTTTTATGATTACTGAATTTTGTTTCAAATTTGGCGGTTTTGAATCCGTATTAATTCAGTTTACAAAAACGGCTGTAGTCTTACATCAATATAATATAATATTAGTTTTTGCGTTACTTCATTTACGCATCAGAATTATTAAAAGGACAATGGAGATTAATGGGACCGAAATTGCACCACTCAATACCTTTTCAGTTACAAAATATATCGAAATGTACCATTCACTGATAGAAAGTTTTGATGAAATAGAGTTTCAGTTAAGTTTTATGGTAACTAATAATTTTTTTTTTTTATTTTAAATTCTAAAAAAAAATGTGCTTAAATTAGAGCCATTTTCATATCAAATACCTAATTTAAAAGTAAGGCAGTGCTCCGTTCCAACTTTTGTTATCGCGCACTAAGCGTGAATTAATGCTGAATTAATTGCTGAGGTTTTTGCCGGATCTTCTCAGTGCGGTCGCGTTCCGATCCGGCGGTAATTTTAAGCAAAAAACTTAAAAAATGACAATATGTAAGTGCCCCCGCGGCGTTTATACATAATAAATGATTTGAATTTAATAATGGATAGAAGGGTCACCTTTTCTCAGAAAGAGAAAAGATGATCGTGATCACGCCTAAAGAAATAGTAAGAATAGTCAGCCAAAAAATGCGATTAGTGCAACAAAGAATATGAAATAAATCGGTAATGATAATTTGAAATAATTTTCACACTACTTTAGTGCCTGCCTTCAGAAGCTCTGTCATGATTTGGCTATCTCCCTGTGCCTTGCTGCTTTATAGTTGTTTGAGAGCTATTCTATTCTTTTGAAATAACTATGGCAAACACAGGTAATTTTCTAGTGGTACAAGCATGCTGCTGATAGTTTACTATCTGTAGCCATACATAGGTCACCTCGTCTGAAGTATTACCACATTTTGTCTGAAAACCAACACTTGAATAATAGGACATTTTTGCCAAATTCAATGAGCGAAAAAATATAAAAAAATGCACTTGTTGCAAGGCATTTCAAAGGTGTGTGAACGGCGGCTATCTTCAGGTTTTTTTTATGGTTGGGCTTTTATTTTCCGTCCTGGGCGACGAAAGGACGGCGCTCGTGCCCATAACCCACCCGTACCCACGTCGCCTTCGTCGTTAGGCGGACCACCAATGCCAAGTTCCTTGTTCTCAGAGGTCGGCCCAACGGTATAGGAATACTCTTTCGGGTACCCTCATCTCTCGATGCCCCTGTCCCGGGACGTCAGTCACCGTCGCGCGGTCAGCCTCTCTGCGGGTACCGGGCTAAAGTCGCCGGTCCGGTCACCCGCGGTGTCGACTATGGTGGCATCAGGCGCACGTACTCACGCCTGCGCCGCCTGAGTCGCCGGCGGCGGCACGTGTCACCGAAGAAGAGCTCCTCTCACGCACGATCTGCCGCCTCCTTCCGTGAGATGACGACCTCACAGCTGCCTCCGTCGCCACCGTGCGGTAACCGCGTAGGGCCCTGATTACCATGACCCTCTGTGGTCGCCACAAGAGAGCCCTCAGACGGACGGTCAGGGACCCCGCCCAAACTGGTGCGACGTACATGGCAATCGACCGGATCGCACCCGCGTACAGTCTTCGGCACGTAGCGCTGGGTCCGCCCACATTCGGCATCAACTAAAAAAGGGCGGAAGTCGCACCGACAAGCCGGTGAAGAAGTCGACGGAAATGCTTCCGGAACCACCAATGCCCGTCGAGCACCAAGCCTAAGTACTTCATGTGGGCCTGGATTCTGATATTAACGGAATTGATGGTGATCGAAGCGCTGGCGGTAGGTTCGGCGGTACGGAGGCCATGGAACAACAAGTCCTCTCGTCTTTTCCACGGCTACCCTCAACCTCAGCGCTTTGATCCGCCTGACAATCTCCCTGGTGCCGGTCTCCGGAGTTGCCAGGCGTGCCGCCTCCTCTAGCGTCACAGCCTGGAGCGCATCGTTAGCGTAGCAAATTACGCCCAGCCCGGGTGGGAGGCTTCCTCTCAACGCCCAGTCGTAGCCGATGTTTTGGCTAACACTGGGCGTTGAGGGTAAGCCCCATTACGGACTCCTATGGGATACCGCACATCAAGGGCGTTCGCACAACGTCCCTATTCGGTTAACGTAGAGGACGCTGCGCCCCTCCAAGTAGTCTGCCACCAGTCGCCTCAGGTACACTCGCACTCCGTGATCTCGGAACGCTTTCCTGATGCAGCTGAATGGCAGACTGATGAATACGTTGGCGATGTTTAGGGACACCGCTAACAGCACTCCTCCGCCGGTGACGGCATCCGTCACCACAGCCCTCAGGCGCAGCAGGGCCGCGATCGTCGGACGCCCTCTCCTAAAACCAAACGGGGCGTCCGACAGATCGAGTCCGACGAGGTGCCGCTCGATGCGGGCAGTCAGAACCCTCTCCAACAGCTTGCCCGCATCATCGAGCAGCACGATGGGCCTGTAGGCCTAGGCCGACTAAAAAGACCGTTCCGGTTTCGGCAGGAGTACCAGCCTCCTTCCATGATAGATATTTAATCATTTAACTTAGTCATTATAGAATGTGCTATACGTTAATGTATTGCAAATTCTGCAAACAGAACGAATATAATTTTATAATTCCTCCTCAAAAAAGTTGCGGGCACTGTCTACTTTATTATTTTTAATAGTTACGATAATTATATATAGTTTTTATTTCCATGATGTTTAGCCACTATTTATTTCATTACAGATGGCTTTTTCATTAATTTTCGTATTACCTAGAGTAATATTCAATTATTTCTTCACAATAATAACCGTCAAAAAGAAAGTAAGTAGATATATTTCTTCTTATTGATTTTAGTCCATTTAAGTTCCACTATATGGCTCCTGCCTTCATTCAATGAGTGAGAATAGACTATCAAACAACACTGACCAAATATATGGGCATAGTTTTTATTTCTAATATTACTTCCCCTGCAGTGATATCTTCTGATAAGATTTTCAATTGATCTATATCTGTGCCTCCTGTGACAAGTGATATAACTGAAAAATCACAATTTTACAGGAGAGCAAAATAAAGGTTTAAAAAATTCTAGTTCGTGTATTTAGTGGGTTAGATTACACTTGGGTACCTTCTATGGTAGATAAAAGCATTTACTTTCATTGTGTATTTTAAGTACTGTGGTAAATATCATAATTTTTAAGAAATTCGTGAAAAACCTAGCAGTTGTACCTTTTTTATTTATAAAATGTGTTAAAATTACGTGACAAATGATACAAGTAGAGTTAAATCAAGTTCCACCGTTATGTTGTCATTTGTGTAAACTGATATAGATATAGTAAAAAAATCGAATAACTTCTAAGAAAATGCTCAAAACACATTCTTGCTGAAACAAATCATACAAATCCTACTCCAAGGATTCGATTTTTATACTCATAAATCTCAAATTTTTATATTTTTGCAGAATTGTATCAGTTTGCTAAAATTCTAGTTTTTATAAATATGTGTTAAATGATACAAGTCTAGTTATACCTCTCATTAAAATACTTATTTATGGTGTAAATGAATACAATTTTTAGAAAAATATTAACGTTTATTAAGGTTTTCTTTATTAAAGTTTATTTATTTTTTATTCAGTTGGAATTATTAAGAAATGGCGTATATCAATCTTACGCAGCTATCACAACAATAAATTTAAATCTACTTACTTAGTACAAAACACAGCCATGGTATGGAATCTTTTGCCGACCTGACGCTGCCGACTATCGCCAGGGCGATGGTCGGCAGCGTCAGGAACTGGAACGCGGTCGCAGCCTTCTGCGAGGCAGTAGTCTCGCGGAAGGAGGCGGCGGATCGCCTGCGCGAAGAGCGCAGCCTCGATGAGGTGATTCGCCGCCGGCGACTGGGGTGGCGTAAGCGCGAGTACTTGCGCCTCATGCCGCTCTAGCGGAGGTTGCGGGTGACGTGACCAGGGATTAGTCCGTCACCCGCCGAGAGGCCGACCGCGTGAGGAAAGACCGACGTCCTCCCCGAGAGGGGGACGTCGGTCTTTCCGGGAGAGCCTTTCATGGGAGGGTATCCTAAATAGGGGGTATACCGTCGGGCCGACCACTGATGACAAGTAACCCTGCTCCGGTGGTCGGCCCAACGACGATGGCGACGTGCACGTGAGTGGGTTGCGGGTGTACGTGCTTACGCCCCTCTGTCGCCCCGGACGGAGTGGTGCGAGGAGCGCGTCGACCGCAACCCACCCCGAAAAAAAAAAAAATGTAATCTTTAATAAAATCTAGAAAAATAAAACACAAAATTGCATTACATACTTTAAAATTTACACGGCACAGTTAATGTACTATAACGTACTGAAATAGAAATAAAACCTATAATAGGCATTGCGAGTAAGATGACTTAGAAGTTACTCATGTTCAGAATCATTATCCGGAGCAGTGTCTTTGATATCATTCTTGCAGCTCAGACTTCTGTAAAACTCGTGAGCGCTCTCATGAAGAAAACACAGCAAATCTAACAAATTCTTCTTTTTTTTCGGTTAAATTGTAATCTTAAGAGTGATTGGCTTTCGGTACCGTAATTATTGTAATCATGTCGTAGGCTTTAAACCATTTAGAACAATCCATGTCCATATACTCAACATCCTTGATCTTTTGTAAGAAAAACGGGGTATATTGTTGTCTTTAGTATACAAAAATAGATCGAATGTCGCACCACAGAAATTTTTCATTGTCTGTATTGGTTTTTTTTGAAAGTATAACATTGTTTTGAAAAAATATTGAAATCATAAAACATATCACGAGTCATCTTGATAACAGTTGTAATTTAGCTGTTTTGTTTGAAGCTGTACGCACAAGCTAGTACCAATCTCTTCGCAAGTGAATATTCATATTTGCGTGCTTCTTCTTACGTTCAATCAACGTATGGTCGGTGTCAGCCTTCATGTGAGTATAACCGAGTACGAGAAATTTATGTTCAATAGATTGTAGTTGAGGAGATAGTTTAACAACCAGCATCAACATTGTTGTAACAATCAAATTCTTATTTTGACCCGGGCAACTATCAGAGTATATGATCAGCTTCTTGACGTTTGGGTTTAAATCCGGCAGTTTACTTATGATGAAATTGCATAGACATGAAGGTATGTTGTTTGCTCCCCTATTCCCTTCACACTCCGGCCACATATAACAGAAAGCTTTGTTTGTTTTTAAATCATGTATGGTCAAATTGAATGTCCAAAGCCGTCTCTTATAAAATGCTACATTTGTTTGCAAGTGTGGGGTGGGCAAACATTGTTGCAAATAAACCTTATGACCATTACATCTTCACATGACTGAGCCAGTTGCTCATCTTTTTTCTTTTCTTCGTAAGCAACTTTAAATGCATCTTGATGCTCTTTAAGTATCTTTTTCAAGTCTGTTGTCTGTGTTGTCCTCGGATGCGTACTTAAGTTTCATATTTATGAAGTCACATTTAGAATTTCTGAAAATGGTTTAGCTGATTGGAGTTTCAGTCTTCACTTTGTACGAATTATAAAGAACTTGTAAATAGAGATCAGAATTCAAGAATTTCTTAGTCGTTATATTGCGGCCATAGTGGTTTTCTGTGCAAGGGAAACTGGCAATATGAGCTTTAATTTCTTCTAGTTTGAAATCAGGAATCGACTTACCGACTCTACTTTTACGTGGTAGTTGACCGCTATTGTCCCTTAGTTTTTCGCAAACGGTTTGTGAAAATTTGTGACTTTCGTCGAATGTCTTTAAAAACATCGTTTGCAAATTAAATGTTTTGTTGGCTCAGAACTTTGAACGAAATATCTAAAGCTGACGTTGCGTTTTTGCTTTGGTGAAGACTGACGTTTTTTTCGGCAAACTTCAATGCATTGCGCCACATAATCGGACCTACTGTCATAACTTGCTAGGCCTCAATATGTATCGAAAAGATTTTTCCTGACATGCAATGGCAGCTTCTCTTTGCACTTCTGATGACAGTCTCTAGATCACGTAATTCACGACTTTTCTTTGTTTTTCCTGACTTCGTGGTGTATTCTAAACCAGTGTTACGAAAGAGCTTTCTCTTTATTCTATCCTTCCCGTTTTCTTTCACATTTTTTCTTGTTTTTTCTTTTTCCGCCACTATTCATACCGCTATTTTCCCAGAAAGTGCAACCAGAAGGAGCATTCTAAGACGTCATAGCCTCGTGTATCCCCGCCACTCTCCTCATGTTTGCTCTTGTATCACTTAGCACGTATTGTTATTCATAAAAAAGCAAATTGGTTGGTTTGTATTTTAGATACAATTCAATTTATATTAGTTTACACGTAAAAAATATTTTGTGTTGAATGGTGTAAGGCGAGACGTATCACTTATCACTAATTAGGCGTAACTTTAAATTAAAATTATTAGGTACATATTGAGTTGTACCCTAATTAGTATTAAGCAAGATCGGTACAAAGTGATATAACTCTAAATATATTAATATTCACGATAAAAACACTGAAAAATAAAATGTAAATTTTAATATAATCCTTCTTATACCACGAGGCACGAAAAAATTGTTTAGATCAATTACTTAAAGGGGTTACAACTTGACATGTATCTAAATTCACAATTATAGTTGCCAAAATCCTGTCAGTTATATCACTTTGCACTAAATTATCTCCGAAACTATAGCAGATAGAAGCACGCGAGATAGACCAAAAAAACCGTATTTTTTTTCTGATCGTTTCTATTAAAAAATCACAGAAAGGGTACAACTCAAGTTGAATCACCTTTCACAGGAGACACAGATATGATATCTACGAGAAATAAAGGGGTGGATTATTGCACTGTTCTCCCATCACCACACATTATAGGACATTTTACGACCTTCGTATTAAATTGCTTTATATGTACAAATTTCTGGTACTTTCTTATAAATTTTTGGCTGCTACCCTTTTGATTACTATTTCTGTGTGGCGACTGGTTAAAAATACTAAACTTGCTAGAAGTCTTAAAAATCAGGTAAGTACCTGTGAGTCTCAGTATAAGAGGCAGTTTCTATCTCCCAAGCAACTTATAACACCTATTGCGGTCGTCAACTCACCTGATGACGGACCTTACCCTTTGCATTACCTAAGGATATACGTTGAAGGTCATACACGTTTATGGGCTGAACTTAACAGTCTAATAGTCCAGCAACGTATTAGAGACCTTATACAAGGATAACTCCAAAGCCATTAACACGTCCTAAACCCATTTCAAAGTGAAAATGAGAAATTTCATCGCAAAATTAGGAAAAAATCTAAACGAGAAATGGACATTGGGTTAGTATTGGTCTAGTATGAAGTACTTGGGCCTGGTGTTCGACGGGCATTTTTAGTTCCGGGAGCATCTCCATCGTCTTGTTCCCCGGCTTGTCGGCGCGGCGTCCGCCCTTTCGCGGCTAATGCCGAATGTGGGCGGACCCAGCGCTACGTGCCGACAGCTGTACGCGGGGATGATCCAGTCGATGGCCCTGTACGGCGCACCGGCGTGGGTGGGGTTCCTGACCGTCCGTCTGAGGACCCTCTTGTGGCGGCCACAGAGGGTCATGGCGATCAGAGCCATACGCGGTTACCGCACAGTGGCGATGGAGGCAGCGTCCCTCCTGGCCGGAACTCCCCCGTGGGACCTGGAGGCGGAGATGCTCACCGACATTTATCGGCGGGTGTCGGAGACGCGCGCCCGCGGCGGTATGGCATCCATCAAAGAGATCACCGCCTGGCGAGACGACGCCCGTCGAGAAGTCGTTGCCCGTTGGGCAGTCCGGCTGAAGAGTCCTCGGTACGGTGTCAGGACCGTCGAGGCCCTCCGGCCGGTGCTGATGGAGTGGTTGGAGCGGACGCACGGGGTGCTTTCCTTCCGACTGGTGTAGGTGCTGACGGGGCACGGTTGCTTCGAGAAGTACCTGTACAAGATTGTCAGGAGGGAGAGCACACCGTCCTGCCACTTCTGCAGTTGCGACGAGGACACGACGCAGCACACGCAGGAGTGTACTACATGGGAGGGGGATCGCCGTGAACTCGTCGCGATTATCGGTGCCGACCTGGCGCTGCCGACCATCGCCAGGGAGATGCTCGTCAGGGTCAGGAATTGGGACGCGGTCGCCGCCTTCTGTGAGGCCGTAATCTCACGGAAGGAGGCGGCGGATCGTGTGCGAGTAGAGCTCCTAGTCGGCGGCACGTTCCGCCGCCGGCGACTCGGGCGGCGCAGGCGCGAGTATCTGCGCCTAATGCTGCCCTAGACGAGTCCGCGGGTGATCGGACCGGGAAATTGTCCGTCACTCGCAGAGAGGCTGACAGCGCGACGGCGACCCACGTCCCAGGACGTCGAGAGGTGAGGTTAAGCGAAAGGGTATTCCGTTGGGCCAACCACTGACGACAAGTCACATCTGCTCCGGTGGTCGGCCCGACAACGAGGTGACGTGGGTACGGGTGGGTTATGGGCCCGCGCGCTGTCCTTTCATCGCCCCGGACGGACTGGACCGTGCGTGCACTTACCACAGCCTACCCATAAAAAAAGGGGTAAACCGCAGTTACGAAGTTTGTATAAGGAGAAGAAAAATCTACATCGATTTTCTTCAAATTCTCCAAAAATACTCTTTAGTAAAAATAAATAAACACGCGTTTCAGCATTTTTTAATTTCCACCCCCTTAGATTACAATCTACACTAATATTATAAAGAGGAAACGTTCCTTATGAATAAACTCGAAAAATCCTGGACGGATTTCGATAATTCTTTTACCATTAGAATGTTACAGTATCCCCGAGTAACATAGGCTATATTCTATCCCAGTATACCCACGGGAACAGGAACTATGCGCGTAAGGTGACTAAAACCGATGCGAAGCGAGGGCGGGTTGCTAGTTATTATATAAAGCTAGTCACATATTGGCACAGTAACCGATGAGACCATTATTTGTCATTGGACAACATCACGAGTTTTAACAACTTTGGGTTTTATTGTTAAGTGCTGTCATGCCTACTGACTATTAATTTAATGTTTTTCTTTTATACCTAAGCTAAAACACACAAACATTGCTTAAATTTAAGATTATAATTTGTTATTAACATGTGTTAAATGGACTTATTTAATATGGTTGTACTTTCAGAATATACCAGTGAACTATTTAACGGCCTTGACATTTAATATAGTACAAACGGTTACTCCACTTATGATTGCTACTTTTTTTTTGGATTTATCGAATAATAAACTCAATGATATAAAACACATGATTTTCGAAAGTTTAATAATGTGCGACGGTATGTTGTGGACTTAATATTTTTTGATTTTTGGCTCCCCAGAAGAGGTGGTTAAGATATGATCTGGCATCTCCGTGTCGGTGATTCGAATTCCATGAAGGAAAATACTACAAAATGTTGTCCTGAATCTGGGTATAATTTTGTGCGTTAATTACATATGTGTACAGACCCATGTAATACAAGGACTCTTTCCTTAGAATATTATAGTATCCCTGAGTAATTAATCTCCATGTATTACAAAAATTTGACGATATTAATCAAAAGTCGCAGCAAATCATTTGATCCAGCTGGTGCACTACCATACTAAGTGGCACTCCCATACGGGTAGCCTATGTCCATCATTGGATGTTTACGGGCTGATCTATGGAGGATGAATGACGTTCATCATTTAGGATCATCATGACTCAGAGAACTTTATGATTAGCTGTTTGTACGAAGTAAATGCTCTTTGAAAATATAATGGCTAATTATCTTCAGCTGTGAATTGCCCGCGTAACTACGTTCTAAACTTCAGAATACGCTGCATTTATTTCAGCTCATATATGTACCACTGCTGGGGTCAAGCCTCCTCCGCAATAAGGGGATAACTGACCAACGCGGTATAATAATATCGCGCTGGTCAGAGGGGTGGGTATAGGGCTTTATTTCGAGGTTTACTTTTCTTGCACAGATGTTATATGCATATTGAATCCATTAGTCGTCTTTTACGACACCTACGGGCAAGATAGGGGGTGGTGAATTGTATTCTTGCTTCGTCACTACACGGAAAAGGTAAGTTGTATTGCTACTCACAAAATAAGATTTAACAAGTTAATTCATTACCTTACATGTGAAAAAAATTAATATAGCAGTAATTTTATAGAAATACTAGCTGACCCAACAGACGTTGTTCTGTTCAAATAAAACAAAAGGAATTCTCCTTGAAATTGACAGCAGCACCATCTATCGCGCCCAATTGTGAAGCTGAAGCATTCTCGAATCCTCTTAAACACACAAAAAATTTCATCAACATCGGTCCAGCCGGTCTTTACGAATATAGTTGACGCACTGCAGCGCGATAGTAGGCCCAACAGTATCTTAAGCGTCTTATGTATTAAATTTTACTACTAGGTATGTCACCGCCTACTACTTTACTTTGAGTATTGTAAAAACCGGCTGAGCGAGTCTCAGAATAATTGGTGTCAGAAATTATCTGGAAAACAACACTGAATACGATTGTTAAATCATTTACCAAGTTTAGATGGACACTAATGATTGAACTGTACAATTTCCAGATGAGCAGAAAAGGAACCAACTGACGTTTTTTCTTCTTGTGCTACAACAACGTCCACTAAAATATAAATTATGGCGAGCGATTTCAATAACTGCACGAGTACCTTTAGCTTTTTTCTCTTTCTGTATTATAAATATTATGGCCATTGCCCAGGTCAGGTCTTATATATAAGAAATTAATAAGTAACTTTTTAAATTATTAATTTATTTTCAAGACAAGGCCGCATCTGTAAAGGACTGTATCTTTATATCGCGGTATGATTGGAAATATTAAATTGGTTGAAATAATGAACTTCGTGATTGCACGTAGATTGTAATTTAAATTGGAAATCACACAGAAAATATTGGCACAAAATTTAGAGTGA
The DNA here is from genome assembly GCA_032191425.1 of Lymantria dispar. Taxonomy (NCBI): domain Eukaryota; kingdom Metazoa; phylum Arthropoda; class Insecta; order Lepidoptera; family Erebidae; genus Lymantria; species Lymantria dispar. The sequence continues at coordinate 15,799,970 of CM063465.1, read as the reverse complement.
ATAAGAGTTCATATGCACTAAGTAAACATATTTTCAAAATCAGACGATTTCTTTTTGGGCCGCCGGCTCCGTCCGGGGCGACAGAGGTGCGGCGCACTTATAGCACGTCGCCTTTATCGTTAGGCTGACCACCGGTGCAGAGTTTCTTGACCCTCTTCCATTGACGTCCCCTTCCCTGGATGCCGATTGCGAGGCTAGCCTCTCCGTAGGTGCCGGACTAAATTCCCTGTCCGATCACCCGCAGCCTCTGCTAGTGTGGCATTAGGCGCAGGTACTCGCGTCTGCGCTGCTCCAGTCGCCGGCGGATGAAATGTATATAATAATAAATATATACAAAAATAGGTGATGAAAATACTGTGCTAAACGATTTTGGGTAAATTCCATAAGCACAAAAACAATGTATTAGATTCGTGTGTCGCATTAAATAGACTGAAATTTGTTAACCGTAGTTCCAAAGAGCTATACACGCTTTTCCGTGTGGTAACGGAGTAAGAATACAACTCACGGTGTGTTAAAGGTCGACTAAGGGATTAAATATGTATATTGTTTTTTTAATTACTCTTATTATAGTTTTTTATTTGATGTATGTTTAAATATTTGGATCGCTAAAAATATTTATTGTTTTTATCCCATAAATATTAGAATAATAACTCATAGAAGGTAACTCCACGCATAAAAAATGAAGCATTTAAATTGGAGCTACGCCAGACCGTTCCGTTGTGTACAAGGTCCCCTCGTACGCAAAGCAACTCTTTTATATAGTGGTGTGCGTGTGTAATCGCTTGCACGCATGAAGTATTTTTGGCTTCACGTTTATGATCGCTTAAGTACCGCCACTATCCTTCTATACGTTACTATTCTAAGCCGTAAATAAATTGCTATTGTTTTAGTGTACATATGATAAAATTTTACATACCTATGTTATAATAAAATATGGATGAAATGAAAATTTTATTGTAAGAACATTTTTGTATCCATAATTATCATTACTAATATTATAAATGCGAAAGTAACTCTGTCTGTCTGACTGTCTGTCTGTCTGTCTGTCTGTCTGTCTGTCTGCTACGCTTTCACGTCTAAACCACTGGACCGATTTTGATGAAATTTGGTACAGAGATGGACTAAAGCTTGAGAAAGGACATAGGCTATTTTTTATCGCGAAAAAATGGGTATAAGGGGTTGAAATAAGGGATGACATTTTGTATGGAAATTCGTCATTTTCGATGATAGAACCACGAATCTTTGTATTAAGACACCTAATAATAAATAAATAAGTATTTGTTCAAGCATTTTGGAAATTTTATTTACATGGGGATGAAATTCAACCCCTAAAATAACAAAAAGCATACAGCCGAAACCACTGGGCCTAGACACGTATTTTTTTTTAACACCATCGTATTTCTTGTGGTGCACGAGCACTAGCAAAGGATTTTTGGAAATTCACCCCCTTAAGGGGGTGAAAAACATAGTCTTTCACGTCTAAACCGATTTTGATGAAATTTGGTACAGAGATGGACTAAAGCTTGAGAAAAGATATAGGCTACTTTTTATCGCAAAAAATGTGTATAAGGGGTTGAAATAGGGGATGTCATTTTGTATGGAAATTCGTCATTTTCGATGATCGAACCACGAATCTTTGTATTGAGGCACCTAATAATAAATAAATAAATATTCGCTCAAGCGTTTTGGAAATTCCATTTACATGGGGATGAAATTCAACCCCTAAAATACCAAAAAGCATACAGCCGAAACCACTGGACCTAGAAACGTATTTTTTTTACACCATCGTATTTCTTGGGGTGCACGAGCACTAGCAAAGGATTTTTGGGCATTCACCCCCTTAAGGGGGTGAAAAACATATTCTTTCACGTCCAAATCGATTTTGATGAAATTGGGTACAGAGATGGACTAAAGCTTGAAAAAGGATATAGGCTACTTTTTATCGCAAAAAATGGGTATAAGGGGTTGAAATAGGGGATGACATTTTGTATGGAAATTCGTCATTTTCGATGATCGAACCACGAATCTTTGTATTGAGGCACCTAATAATAAATAAATAAATACTCGCTCAAGCGTTTTGGAAATTCCATTTACATGGGGAGGAAAATCAACCCCTAAAATACCAAAAAGCATACAGCCGAAACCACTGGGCCTAGAAACGTATTTTTTTTTTACACCATCGTATTTCTTGGGGTGCCCGGACGGAGTGGTGCGAGGAGCGCGCCAACCGCAGCCCAACCCAAAAAAAAGGGGGTTGAAAAGCATATAGCCTTTCACGTCGAAACTTAACCGATTTTGATGAAATTTGGTACAGAGATGAACTAAAGCTTGAGAAAGGATATAAGGCTACTTTTTATCGCAAAAAAATAGGTATAAGGGGTTGAAATAGGGGAAAGTATTTTCTTTTTACGTCGTCTTATTTTTTGGGGTACACGAGCACTAGCAAAGGATTTTTGGAAAATCACCCCCTTAAGTGGGTGAAAAGCGTATAGACGAAACTCTTGTAGCTAGGAACGTAAAACTTTCTATGCAATTCTCTTTCTTTTGTTGTAAGTGAGCTCTAAGAAATTATTTTATTAAAATCAACTCCTAAAGGGGTGCAAAATATATAGCCGAAATCATTAGGCCTAGAAACATGGAATTTGAATAAAGTTTCCTTTCTTGGGGAAAGAGAGATTTTTGAAATTTTAGCCCTAAGGGGGTGAAAAGTGTTTAACCGAAATCACTGAGCCTAGGAAGGATCATTTTAGTACACGGTCGGCTTTCTTGGATTACCCCCAGATTTTCTTAGTGCTCACTTACCAAGCACTATGAAAAAATTTTTGGCAAGGATAAGCGAGCGCTAACAAAGAATTTTTGGAAATTCAACCCCTAAGAGGGTGAAAGTGTATAGCCAAAGATACCGGGCCTAAGAATGTGAAATTTTGTATACCGATCAGTTATTTGGGGTAAGCACTCACTAAGAAACAATTTTGGGCTGCCCCAAAAGGATAAAACACATATAGTCGAAGACACCCAGCCAATGATATTTCATGATTATCTTGCTCTTATCCTAATTACTTTGGATCGACGCGATATGTAGGTACTCTTCTGCCATCGTAGATATATTGCAAAGGTTCTAGCAACATTTTATGACCTGGCGCCCGACATTGATGGCCAGACGGCATCACCGGTCCAGGTCGATGTAAATCTTTGTCTTAGTAGTATTTTGCGATACCCACGAACAATGAAAGCGTGGTAATATTTCTAGCAGCTACCAGACAGTAAGTTACAATCAAGATATTATTACAATTTTCTATCTCTACAAATAAATAAATTTGAAGCGTCTGTTTGTCTATCAAAATAATAGGTTTTATTTATGCTCACACAATACGGTCCAAATTTTTTTATCTGTCTATTCGTTACAGGTAATCTTCAAAATGGCTGGACCGATATTGATTATATTTTACCATCAGGTCTACCAGTCGTACATAAGGAATAACTTAGACTATATTTTATCCCAGGTTATATTTTATCCCGGTGTGGCTGAATTAAGTCGATTTTAAAATTATTTCACTAATGGAAAGCTATTTATAAGCGAGTAACATATTTAAGCTATTTTTATCCCGATATTCCTACGGGATCGGGTATAATGTCGGTGAAATCACGGGAATTTAATGGTTTTAAAAATTAATTCACTAATGAAAAGCTATATTATCAGTGAAAGGCTATTTTCATCCCGGTATTTGCCCAGGAACGAGAACTATACCGAGGGATGTCGAGCAATTTTTAAAATTCTTTCACCAATGGAAAGCTATTTATATTGTCAGCGAGTAACATAGGCAATTTATATCTCTGATATTTCTGGGATTTATATTTTTTTTTTTTGGTATGTGTGTAAATTTATAATATCAGCGAGTAACATAGGCATTTTTTTATCTCCGTATTGGCATGGGAATTTCTACGTGAATGAAACTGCGGATGTTTGATTGATATAATTTTTTTTTTCACCAATGGAAAAGTACGTTATCAGAGACTAAAGAAAGGCATATTTATCATCGTATTTGCACGGCAATCTGAACTACAAGGCTGGAAGTAATATTCAAATGTGAAAGTTTGTGAAGATATTTGGATGTTTGTTACTCAATCACGCTTAAACTGTTGAGCAGATTTGGATGAAAATTGACACGTAGAGAGAGTATTTCTTAAATTAAGAAATGTAATATGCCGATAATATTCTTTGCGATAATAGTTCAATATGCAAGTAAATTTTTACGCGGGCGAAGCCGCGGGCAAAAGCTAGTGAATAAATAAATAACTGTTGGTTTAAAAAAAATGTGTTACTCTACATCACTAGGTAAGCTTTTAAAGCAGTTGATTGTTCCTTGTCTATAATCGGGTGAACGCAATGGATTTATTCAATCTTAGACAAATTGAATTTAACTCGGAGAAATTGACTGTTGACGTGGTCACTGCCATTAAAAAAACTGTTATGTTATTAGCTTTGAAATATGTAGTGTGACTCCAATACTGTGTCGTTTTGGATTACACCTTCACGCACACAAGAGCAAGTCGCATTTAAAAAGAGACTTGCACCTGCCCGCTAAAAACCGTGGTGTGTTTATGAACTACCGAAAAACCAAATTTATCATCATAATCCTAACAAATTTAATTGCCAGTGAGCTATTTGTTTGAATTAGATTATATCTTGATACAGTTTAATAATTATTGAGATAGGTATTTTATATATTTTAAAGCAGAAAATTTTTTAGACACGTTGGGCATTTTTGAGATGAGAAAAAGCAATTGTATTTGCGACACTGTTACAGTTACTGTTCCTATCCTCTCGTTATGAATATGTACATATATTGACCCCGTTTGTATGTGAGTTGAGATTGCGTTGAAATACTTGATAATATAACTATATACATATAATATACATTTAAGGTCAGGAAAAAAGTTCCTCCGCATTCTATGATAATTCAAGACATTTATTTTTAAATTTAATTTTAATTTAATTATCTACATATATAAAAGAAAGTCGTTTTAGTTACACTATTTATAACTCAAGAACGACTATACCGATTTGGCTTAAAATTGGTGGGGAGGTAGCTTAGAATCAGGAGACGGACATATAATACTTTTTATCCCGTTTTTTTAATGGTGTTTACAAGATTTAGTCAATAACTCTTTTATCCCGTTCGATCGCGTTCCCGTGTGACGTGACATAAAATGTCAAAGAGAATACAAGTCACTATGAAACGTAGTATAAAAAACGCATTTGATATGTAATAATAAAACGCCAATGACAGCTAAACGTAATTTTGTCTATAGTTAAGTATGGTTGAAAATTTGATAATTATAATTTTGTCAGAAATCAATAATGAGTAATTTGTATTCTCTTTGAATCATCATTAACAATGACGCGACCAAGATGGTCGAATCTTTCCTGACAAAGCTGTTATGGTTCTTTCATTAGAGACTATATTTTCGGAAATTTAGAAAATATATTTACAAAAAAAATTATGGCGGTACGAAGTTCGCCGGGTCAGCTAGTAATATATAAGTGTAATATTGTTCCATGACTGTCTACCATCTTGTAGTTTGTGGCATGATCCCATTGTTGTAGAAATATTGGGGCATCTGTGCAAAAAAACGCGTCAATTAGTTTTGGTAGTCCTCTCTTGATTTTAACCTGATACTGTCTAAAACATCTGAAGAGGTTGAAACAGGTAGAAATCTGAAGGAGTAAGGTTAGAATCATATGACGGACGGTTAACCCCTTCCCGCCAAACTTTCTTAATTTTTGCTAAGTAACTAAACATATGTGTGGTCGAGCGTTATCGTGATATGATAAGACCACATTTCTATTGATTAAATCCAGCTGCTTTCTCTCAATTTGTTGCTTTAATCTCATCAGTTGTTGACAGTAGAGATCCAAAATTAATCGTTTTGCTCGGCGGTAAAAGCTCATAATAAACAATACCCTTTGAATCCCACCATACACACAGCATCGTCTTATTGCAAGTTAGCTCGGGTTTTGCCACAGGCTGTGAAGCCTGACCGACCCTTAAAAAAACCTTTTTGGCACGTAAGTACTTACAATATGTGATCTACTTTTCATGACCAGTTATTAATCTCTTCAAAATTTGGCTCGGTTTCATTTGTTTTCAATAAAGAATCCCAAATGAGTACATGGTTCATTAGGTTTCTTTCGAACACGAAGTTCCGAACACTTTACAGCGTTCATAGTAACGGCAAAAGCGCGTGACCATGAACGCTATAATAGTCTTATTTACAATATTAATAACTTTTAATAATATTCAGCCACTATTAATTTGATTGCAGATAGACGCATCATTAATTAATATCTGGTTGACCGAGCTTCGCTCGGAATATTTTTATCGAATTTATTTAGATATATATTAATAAAAAATAAAAAATAAATAATGAAAAATATATAAAAAATTACAAAAAGAGAATAATAATAACCCCGAGATTCGAACCGACGCTGTTTGAATGTCAACAATATCAAAATTAGAACCTGTCAACTTCCCATCTGAGCTATCGTAACTCATGACGTTGACAACGAAATTTGAATTCATATTCTTTTAAAATTTAATGTGATTGTTTGTTTTGCTAAAAACACGGACAAAACAACATTGTCTATAAATAAAACCCAGCTAGATCGATTTTTTGGACTCGAAACATCTAGTATGCCAAGTTTCAACAAAATCGTTGAAGGCGTTTCCGAGATCCTGTATATATACCTTATATATATATATATACAAGAATTGCTCGTTTAAAGATATAAGATAAGATGATGTTACTTAGAATAATACTACATTATTACTTCATATTGGCAATCATCAAGGATGAAGTAAGTGAGCCTTTTTTCTTGACTTCACTTCATTTAAGTTACACTCATTATACGTCATAAAATCTGTACAAACGCGATATAATCCTTTAAGTAGTATTATTAATAAAAAAACTAAAAATATAAAAACGATATAATATATAAATAAATAAGTAAAATAATATACAAATATAAAGAAAAAAATTCTATTTAATTATGCGGCGGGCGGGAGATGGCTAGCTTTAATAACATCACAAAAGAATTGCTTTATTAAGGTCATGTCATAGCAGCGCGGCTCATGTTGAATCGAGATTTCTCTTTATTGCTCGTCATAGCTTAGTGCCATATACTTATTTCAAGAATAAAAATCATTGATATGTCTTGAACTTTCTCATTTAATATCATTAAATGTAATGTTATAAGATAATAGGAAATTACCAGAGGCGATACAATCCTTTTATCCTCATTTCTTTAATCGCGAATTTTTTAATTTGTATTTTTAATTGGACTTCATCATCATCACCACCATCTCAGCCCACAGAAGTACCACTACTGGGTTCAGGCCTCCTTTACAATGTGAGAGAAAATGTGGCCTACTATACCATGCTGATCTGGTTTTACGTCGAGTTTTCTTTCTCTTGCAATATCTAGATAATATGTATACCTGTGGTGCGCCCTGGGCAACGTCTGCTGACTCAAGGATTATATCAGGATGTAAAAAAAAAAAGTACCAACCCGCCTGACCAGCTTGGTATATTAGGTCAATTGTCTTCCCATTGTGGCGGAGGCTCTAGCCCAGTAGTGGAACATGTATGAGTTGTGAGCATAAGATAACGCAGAAGAGTACATATTACATAGATCCCAAGTAATTGGTATAAGCCTAGGACAATGAAGATGAGGGAACCTTTTGTTATTATCATAATATCATCTATAACCAATAAATAAAATTGGAGTATCTGTTTGTAATGTCAAAATAATAGGCTTTTTTCATGCTCACATGGTTATTTGCACGACACCTATGCCTAAAATAGCAATTAAAAAATTTTTGTCTGTCTGTTTGTTCCGGGTAATCTTCAAAACGGTTGGACCGATTTCAAAAATTCTTTCACCAATGGAAAGCTATAATATCAGGGCGTAAACTAGGCTATATTTTATCCCGGTATTCCCACGCGAACGGGAAGTACGCGGGTAAAACGACTATAACCTATAACCGAAGCGAAGCGAGGGCGGATTGCTAGTAATCTCTAAGTTTGGTATGGTACTTGGCGATCATTTAACAAGTTATTCAGGTAAGTCCAACTGGAAGCCCAACTTTCTGAGGATGTTTGCGTGTGGTAGATTTTAGTGATGCCTTTATTATCATTGAACCTAATTACACGCATTCACAGTCCTTTCACTTACTTCGCGGTAGGCAGCCACCTGGCAAAGGTTCATGAGCGGCTGCAACACTTACCATCATGTATACTGTTCGCTCGTTTGATACCGTTTGCAATAAAAAACAAAGATAAGTGCTACTGGCCTTTAGCTGAGTGTTTCTGTCACCAATTTTTATAACTTTCACAGACAGTTAAGCTGTGATATCATATTTATTCTTAACACTCGATAAACGGGGAATTATTATATTAGTGAATATTATCCATTATTCTATTGTGCTTAAGGCAAGTAATTAATTTATCAATTGTGTTAATGTCAACCCTTTTCAAATGAGAATCTATTAAAAGGCACCTGCCAATGACAGATAAAGAAATAGGGACTATTAGTGAGTGTTTCCTTAAAGATAATTATTAAATACTAGCAACCCGCCCTCGCTTCGCTTCGGTTATAGGTTATAGTCGTTTTACCCGCGTAGTTCCCGTTCCCGTGGGAATACCGGGATAAAATATAGCCTAGTTTACGCCCTGATATTATAGCTTTCCATTGGTGAAAGAATTTTTGAAATCGGTTCAGCCGTTTTGAAGATTACCCGGAACAAACAGACAGACAGACAGACAAAATTTTTTTAATTGCTATTTTAGGCATAGGTGTCGTGCAAATAACCGTGTGAGCATGAAAAAAGCCTATTATTTTGACATTACAAACAGACACTCCAATTTTATTTATTGGTATAGACTAGCAACCCGCCCTCGCTTCGCTTGAAAATGAAATGAAAAATTATTTATTGTCACGAGCTAAATTGAGGCAGAAAAGCATGAATTACATTCTATTTAAATAAATACATAACAGCTCGTAACAAAACGACTCCTACTCAGCATATTGCAGGTTAAGAAAAACCTGCACTGATCTTCCGTGGAGTCGTTATGTTGACGTCACGAAATAAAACGAGTGAAACAAATTAACAAAAAGCATGCAAAAAAATAAAATAAAAATACAAAACGAAATTAAAGATAAAACACAATTAAACCACGCCGAAGGTACATGTATGTATGTATGTGTATGTACACACACAAACAAACATAAAGCACAAACAGTAAAATAAAAAAATTATAAAAAATAAAATAAAGAAATAATAAGCTGGCTCAATAGGTACTTGTCCTGTGTGCAATTAAATTACAGATTTATAATCTGTGGCAGGGCGAACATTTCCCGGTGATGTACTACATATATGTACATACAGATGACATTTGGCACAACATGGCATAGTTTAAGATTACAATATTCAATTTCAATTTAACATTAAAATAAAAATAAAATATTGATTTACATATTGTTGCCGTCCAGATAACATGATTATCATAATGTGGTGTGAGTAATTTTGCATAAAATATAGGATATTGGATAATAAGTTATAATAGTGTCAAATTATTACTATTAGCAACTGATGCCTAAATCAAGATGGTAAGTAAATTTTTAAATTAATAATGGTAAATAAATCTATTGAATTCCGATATACCTAATATATAAATAATACTTATATACATAAGAGTATAAATACTATATTCATAAAAAAAACTGATACTTCCCCTTTGTTTGTTTTCTATTAATCATCATTCATCACTAAATAACATAAATTAAATTAAATGGCACTAGTATCGTGTTTCAGAGCCTCTTCTGATTTTTGATGCTCAAAAATGAATTTTTTAATAGATACTTTAAAGCAGTATTTATTTTGCAGGTTTCTAATTGGTGGATTGGGGGAGGTGGGCTTCGGCTTTAGTCGTTTTACCCGCGTAGTTCCTGATGCCGTGGGAATACCAGGATAAAATATAGCCTAGTTTACGCGCTGATATTATAGCTTTCCATTGGTGAAAGAATTTTTGAAATCGGTCCAGCCATTTTGAAGATTACCCGGAACAAACAGGCAGACAAAAATTTTTAATCTGTATTTTAGGCATAGGTGTCGTGCAAATAACCGTGTGAGCATGAAAAAAGCCTATTATTTTGACATTACAAACAGACACTCCAATTTTATTTATTGGTATAGATGTGAGATATCTTTCGCAATACTCACGGAAAATTTTGTATTAGGATTATCAGGGTACCTTTTAGATCTAGAGGAACTCCTATTATTTAGTTAGAGATATAAAAATAACATTTAAACTCTACCAATATATCAGCCTCGATGAGGAGATCCGCCGCCGGCGACTGGGGCGGCGCAGGCGCAACTACCTGCGCCTCATGCCGCCCTAGCCGAGGCCGCGGGTGACGTGACCGGGGATTGGTCCGTCACCCGCCGAGAGGCCGACCGCGTGAGGAAAGACCGACGTCCTCGGGGTCCTTGGGGACGTCGGTCGATGGGAGGGTACCCCGCGTAGGGGGTATTCCGTCGGGCCGACCACTGACGACAAGTAAACCTGCTCCGGTGGTCGGCCCAATGACGAGGGCGAGGTGGTTTTCGGGTGGGTTGCGGGAGTTGCGTGCTTAAGCCCCTCTGTCGCCCCGGACGGAGTGGTGCGGAGGCGCGTCGACAGCAGCCCACCCACAAAAAGAAAAAAAAAAAAAAAACCAATATAATAAGCAAACAACGTCGCGGCTATAGAAAAGTAAAATCGCTTATGCAGAGCATATATCTGCTTTTTTAGCTTGGTAATTAATGCATTTTATTAAACATTTCCAGTTCAACAGGACTTATCCATCTTTTGTTGCAATCAGTAAATATAGTCTACAATGGGCTCGCTACTTTCATCTATTGAAAGCCGTTTATTGAAAGCTATCTATTGAAAACGCTTGATAGCCTTTTAATAGATTCTTGATGACCTGAGCTCGGTAGAAAATTATTGCAATATAAAGTATCTGTTCATGTGTTATTGGAACATTATGAAAGATTTTTTGTAATATCGAATCGTTTTTGGTAACTGAGTAATTAAAATAATTTTCAATTATAAAAGAATCTTTTGAACACGTTAACTGCCATGGTACTTATCACGAAAATGAACTCGAAAACTGTATTGTTTTAAGTTGACAAAATGAGACAAATAACTGGAGTAGGTAATGTTTATAAAAATCGTTTGCACGTTAAACCAGCTAGTATTAGTTACACTTCCGTGTGGTGATGAAGTAAGAATACAATTCACCACCCCCTATCTTACCCGTGGGAGATCGTACGAAACGACTAAGGGATATAAAAGGCATATTACCATCTATGCGAGAGAAGGAAAACTCGAAATAAAACCCTATACCAACACGTCTGACCAGCGTGGTATAGTAGGTCAATTACCCTTCCATTATGGAAGAGTCCCGAGCCCAACAGTGGGACGTATATGGGGTGAGATGATGATTAGTTCCATCGTTAATTTCGGGCCTCCTCCAGAATAGGAGGCAAATTGATACACTATCTCACTCTGATGAAATAGATTGGTATATAGGAGATTATGATATAGGAATTTATGGTATAGGAGAGATGGTCTTTTGTATTTTTTATATTATATAAGCACAGTAAGTGGCTTTGTCGTCTTTTATAATATCTATGGGTAAGAAAGATGGTTTAAATCATATTAATTTTTAGGCTTTTTTTTTTGGGGGGTGGGTAGCGGTCGGCGCGCTCCTCGCACCACTTCGTCCGGGGCGACAGAGGGGCGTAAGCACGCACACTCACAACCCACCCACGATGCACGTCGCCTTTGTCGTTGGGCCGACCACCGGAGCAGGGTGACTTGACGTCAGTGGTCGGCCCGACGGAACTCCCTCTATTTGGGGTACCCTCCGATCGACCGACGTCCCCCCCCCCCCTCCCGGGGAGGATGTCGGTCGGGCATTGACGCGCCAGTCGGTGAGCTCCCTCAAACAGACCACACCGCCCTCCGATCGCACCCCGACACCCGCCGATACAAACCAGCGAGTATCTGCGCCTCCAGGTCCCACGGGGGAGTCCCGGCCAACAGGCACGCTGCCTCCGTCGCTATGGCCCTCTGTGGTCGCCACAGAAGAGCCCTGAGTCAGACGGTCATGGCTCCGCCCACACCGGTGTGCCGTACAGGGCCATCGACCGGATGACCCCCGCCTACAGCCGTTGGCACGTAGCGCTCGGTCCGCCCACGTTAGGCATAAGCCACGATAGGGCTGACGCCGCGCCGATGAGCCGTGGAGCGAGCCTGCTCCTGGAACCACCATTGCCCGTCGAGCACCAGGCCCAAATACCTCAAATGGGCCCGGATGCTGATCTCAACCGAATGGACGGTGATCGAGACGCCGATGGGAGGGCTCATATGGCGCCCATGGAACAAGAGAGCCTCCTTCTTGTCCAGGGCGACCCTCAACCCCAACGCCTCGATCCGCCTGACGATCTCTTCGGTGCCTAGAGTCGCCAGGCTTGCCGCCTCTTCTAGCGTCCTACCGCGGGCTGTGACGAGCGTGTCGTCGGCGTAACAAATCACGCCCAGCCCTGGCGAGAGCCTCCCCTTCAACGCACAGTCGTAGCCGATGTTCCATAAGGTGGGTCCGAGGACCGACCCCTGTGGGACACCGCAGGTCATAGGCGTTCGCACAACGTCCCCTGTTTGGTTGGTGCAGAGGACGCTGCGCGCCTCCAAATAGTCGCGCGGAGCTTACTCAGCGCCGCACGATAGGGGCGACCCCAGGGGTCACGGTTGAGATCGTTCACCATCTCCTGCCGACTGACGTCTTTGGCGGAACAGATGGCCAGCCTGAAGGCCGACCGCGCATTGCGGTAGCTCTCGTAAAGCTGGCCCTCCCGCTCCACGTCGCGATGGCGCCGCCGGCCTCGAGTGTAGGCCCTTCGGGCGCGAATACACGTGGCCCAGAGATCCACCAGCTCCTGGGACCACCAGTGAACATTAATTTTTAGGCTAATATTCACATGAACATCATAAATTTAATTTTCAAGCTATAGGAACAATTAAAATTAATTTTAAATAGTAATAAAAACTAGTGATTAATCCGAAGCCTTACTGCGTATTTTGTAATCACTTCTATTGAGATAGAACTTTGTAAGCCGCTAGAGCTAAGACATAGTAGATTGTAGTATCATGAAGACATATAACAACACCGGCAAATAATATATGAAACCAGCAACCCGCCCTCGCTTCGTTTCAGTTTCAGTGGCCTTACCCGAGCGGTTCCCGTTCCCGTAGGAATACCGGAATTAAATATAGCCTGAGTTACTCTTTACATAAACAGTTACTTTGTAGTAAAATATTATCAGAATCCATCCATCCGTTTTGAAGATTACCCAAAACAACCAGAGAGACAAACACACAGATAGACAAACAAAAATTTTTTAAATCGATTTTCAACATAACGTGCAAATAACCATATCAGCATGAAAAAGTGCCTATTATTTTGATATTACAAACTTCAATTTTATTTATTTGTATAGATAGCACACCAAATATTTACTAATAAATCATTTTTTAGAATTTATCGAACATTTCTTTTGCACAAGGCAAATTGTCTATATTATCTGGGTAGTCGCTCACTTTTGTAAACAATGAAGCAAATGTACAGTACTCCCAGTATTCATATAGCACAACCAAAAACTACTATACCATACAGCATAGATAATATTAGAGATTGCAAACCGGGCCCGGTGCCCTTTTAGGCACCCACCGGGCCCGGTCAATTCTTACCGGACCCGGTCACCGGACCCGGTAAGGATGACCAGCTTTTTAAGATCATTCTTTCAGACTGAAAAAAAATTGTTTTGCCTTACAAAAAGTATATTCTAACTTGCATAGTTAGAATATACTTTTTGTTTTGTTATAATATACTTATAAAGCCTACGTAACGTAACCAATTTTACGTTAAATATTGTTAGTTAAGACTATACAAGTGTGGTTGTTTGCAGTTACAATACAGCCTAGCCTATAAGATTTCGCTATCTGCTCAATTAGTATCTAATAGTAACACTTACTAGTCTTAATAACCAAAGTTTAAGAAAAAACATAATACTTTACTTTTAGCAGATAAGAATTTGTTTTGTTTATACCAAAGCTACCAAAGTTTATCTAAGTATCTAATCTAAGTTGTTATGACACGTTTAGTACTTTTAGTTGCGTTATTAGTTTCTTATTTTAATACTATGTTTTCAAATAGGTAGACACTATAAGGAGTAAAGTCAAAAACCTGCTTGTTTAAACTTGTTAAAATGAATATGAGTGAATATGAATGAACTAATACTAATGTTACTTTTCCGTCCATAAGTACAAGTAATCAACTATCTATTAAGTGTGATTTTGAGACTTGAGTGAGAGTGTTTATTGTGATAACTGTTTATAAGTCAGTTTGAAATAAATATTAACCTTGAATCGTTGTCTTTTTCCATTCATATATAGAAAATTTTCATAAAATACTTTAAAGGTTTCATCGCTAATCCAACCCGGCCGGGTTGGCGACGAATGCAACCGGGCCCGGCCGGGTTGAGAAACATGCCGGGTTGCAATCTCTAGATAATATGGCGTTCAAAGGATTATTTAATTTAATATATTTACCCAAAAATAATCGTATAATCCGATTTAGCTCATATACTGATTTAAGAAAATAATATGTTTTGTCTATCCTGTATATTGTTGGATGCTTCGCCAAATACCTGCACATGGTCGTTAGGAGGGAGAGTACATCGTCCTGCCTCCATTGCGATTGCGACGAGGACACGGCGCAGCATACGCTCAAGGTCTGTGACGCTTGGGCAGAGCAGCGCCGTGAACTCGTCGCTATCATCGGTGCCGACCTGACGCTTCCGACTATCGCCAGGGCGATGGTCGGTGGCGGATCGCCTGCGCGAGGAGCGCAACTTCGATGAGGCGATCCGTCGCCGGCGACTGGGGCGGCGTAGGCACGAATACCTGCGCCTCATGCTGCCCTAGCCGAGGTCGCAGGTGACGTGACCAGGGAATTAGTCCGTCACCCGCCGAGAGGCCGACCGCGTGAGGAAAGACTGACGTCCTCCCCGAGGGGGGCCGACTACTGACATCAAGGCACCCTGTTCCAGTGGTCGGCCCAACGACGAAGGCGACGTGCATCGTGGGTGGGTTGTGGGTGTGCGCGCTTACGCCCCTCTGTCGCCCCGGACGGCGTGGTGCGAGGAGCGCGCCGACCGCAACACCAACCCAAATATCCTGTATATTGTTGTAAGCTAGTACTACAACCATTGTGATATATGTACTCTCACTAAAGAAGATACCACAACTAGCATTTTTGTAAAACTTGGTGCGGTCTGTTGACCAAACTACGCTTAGTCTACGTCGGACTATTGTTGCAACTTTACGTGTTTGAGCGAAAAGTAATTTAATAAAAATGCCTACAAGAGTATAAGGTGTGTAAAAAGCACTTAAAAAAACTATTAATTAAGAAAAATTAAAAACAAACTTTTATTTAAATGCTCCAAAACGAAGAAAATAAATTTTGAATGCAATCAAACCCAACATTTTAATAAATTATAAAATTTACGTTGATATAAATAAAAGCTTGTCGGGAGATTTCAAACAAAATCCAACCTTCCGACGCCATCTTGAGATCATCAGCTTCATGGTATCATATCATTGCATTTTCACCGAAGTTACGTAAGTAAACCAAATTTCAACTTAATCTGACGACAAGGCAAGTTAAATAAAAGCTTTTAATAAAAATAACTTTTTACCAGTAAGAGTACAATATACTCTATGAAACAGAATTATGATCTGCGCACAGATCAGTGTGTCTGCGCACACGCTGTTCCCTCCGTCCGGGATGACGAAAGGGCAATGTGCGGCCCCATAACCCACCATAATTCCTCCCCTTCGCCATTGGGCCGACCACCGGTATCGAGTTCCTTGTCGTCCGTGGCCCAGCGGGATAACCTTTCGTGTACCCTTTGTCTTTGTGATGGACAATTTCAGAACTTATATTGGATACCGTCATATGTCACCTAATTCAACCAATTATCTCACACCACATCCTGTCAAAAAAATTAGGAGGACCATCAGTATACGACTATACTTGCGAGTCGTAATCGATTTGACAATATCAGATACTTTTAACTTTCGTAATACATCTTGAAATTGTGATAGACAGTAGAATGGCAGTGTATTTGGTAATGCCCATGAGTGGCGATTACTATTTACCATCGTATGTCAACTTGTCTGCCACTAGAGATAATAAAAATAGGTAAAATGAAACCCAAATAAATTTAGCACACAAGATTTTATTCATCATTTCAAAACAGATAATATACAGTTAATATCTATTTAAACACATGTTTTTTTTTTTGTTATTTAAAAGTTTTTGAAAGCAATATATTCGTTCAAAAAACCCAATATTTCTTTTTTAACACGCACAAGTGACTTACCGTTAAATCTTAAACACATCATACACTAAAAAAACTACACACACACACTAGGAAATCGATTTTTGTAATTTAGAATATAAAAATCTATTTCTTATCGAATATGCTTCTTAAATAAATCATAATTAAGTTAAAAAAAAAGAAACATCGAGGAAATAAAAGGCAAAAATAATGCCTTTTGAAGTTGGTGCCTTAGATAGAAATTCGTATAGTAATATTAGTTTATAGGAGGCACCGACTTTAAAAGGTATTATTTTTTTGCTTTTTAGTTTTTCAATGTATGTTGTTAAGAAAACCGCCTACTTTAGGCGGTTTTCGTTTTTAGTGAAATATTTTTTATTTATTATTTTTTTTTGTGGTTTCTCTACACTATAAAAAATATACCCAATTCGCTTCAATTGTATATATAATATTTGAATGAAACCCTCAATTTTTCCAGGATCTCATCATCAGTTCCTGACCATGGATGGTCTGGCAGGTATAATATAAAAAAAAATATTTTTCAAAGCGCCTTCGAGTAATCGTTGCAAATAAATAAAAAACAAAAAGTTTTCGATGATTTCATATTCTCCTACTTTTTTGAAATCGATTATAGTTTAATATCACTAAACTGATTAGCTTTGTGCATCCCTTCAAAGCGCCTTCGAGTAATCGTTGAAAATAAATAAAAAAGAAAAAGTTTTCGATGATTTCATATTCTCCTACTTTTTTGAAATCGATTATAGTTTAATATCACTAAACTGATTAGCTTTGTGCATCCCTTCAAAGCGCCTTCGAGTAATCGTTGAAAATAAATAAAAAAGAAAAAGTTTTCGATGATTTCATATTCTCCTACTTTTTTGAAATAGATTATAGTTCAATATCACTAAACTGATTAGCTTTGTGCATCCCTTATTCGTGTGTTTATTATTAATAATATATTATTAATAATTATTTTTTCTAAACATCATAATCCTCATCGCATCCCACATAGGTCCCACTGTTGGGCTCTGGTATTCTTCACAATGGAAGGGTATTCGACCTACTATACCACGCTGGTTAGACATGTTGGTATAGGGTTTTATTTCGAGTTTTCCTTCTCTTGCACAAACTTTATGTGCATATTATATCCATTAGTCATCTTTTACGACATCCACGAGCAAGGCAGGGAATGGTGAATTGTTTTCTTACACCGTCATCAGACGGAATGATATTTTTTATATTATATTTTACGTATTGTAAAAATAATAGAAAATCTAATAATACCTAAAAAAAATAATATAAGAAAAAAAAACGTAAATACAAGAAATTCATATAAAGTTCACAAAACAGGTGACAATTAGTTTAAGTACATTAGACAAAAGAATGAAGAAGCCAACTAAAACTTCAGTTAGTCCACACACCACTAATTCAGTTGGTCGAATAACGTGCCAATTTCAATCCTGAATGAACTTATGGTAAATAATTAATGGAATTTCAAAAATAAATAACCTAAAACCATCACAGATAATTTCGCGTCGAAAAGTCACGGTCCCATGCCGATTGCTAAAGTAGATTACAAATTTTTCGCCCGGTAAAAACATATTTTGCTTATATGTATATAAACATATATATATATTTGTTTTATATATAAGTCTTGACTTGAATAATTGCCATGGTATTTATTACACAGAAAGAGAAAAATGCTAAAGGTACTCGGACCGTAAATGAGACAGCACGCCACAATGTGTAACGAAGAGGCCACTGCTCCAGTACAAGAAGTAATAATTGCAATTCGTTGCGATGTTGGACATCTGAAAACCATAAAGACAGACAGTATATACAGGTGTAACATAAAAATTACTTTCTTAATGTATAATTTACAATCATAACAAAACAAACAATAACCAGTACTTTTCTGTCATCATAATATCTTTTATACTTGGCTTTTTTTCTTTTTATGGAGTGGGCTGCGGTCGGCGCGCTCCTCGCACCACTCTGTCCGGGGCGACAGAGGGGCGTAAGCACGCAACACCGGCAACCCACCCGAAAACCACGTCGCCTTCGTCGTTGGACCAACCACCGGAGCAGGGTTACTTGTCATCAGTGGTCGGCCTGACGGGATACCCCCTACGTGGGGTACCCTCCCATCGACCGACGTCGCCCCCCTTGGGGAGGACGTCGGTCTTTCCGCACGTGGTCGGCCTCTCGGCGGGTGACGGACTAATCCCCGGTCACGTCACCCGCGGCCTCGGCTAGATTATACTTGGCTGGCCTTTTCACATTTATATTTTCACTGGGATCCGTTTTTATCCCGCTTATTGGAATTCGTGAGTTCATATATTTATCAGTGGACGTGGGTCAATTATGATAAATGTTAAACAGCTCATTGTAACAGCTCAATGAAAATCCTTACTAATATTATAAATGTGAAAATAAGTTTGTTTGTTTGTTACGGTTTCATGCTTAAACCACCAAACTGATTTCAAAAATTATTTCACCAATACAAAGCTATAATATCAGGGAGTAACATAGGCTATGTTTTATTCCGGTATTCCCACGGGAATAGGCACTACGCGGGTAAGGCGACAGAAATCGAAGCGAAGGGAGGGCGGGATGTTAGTTATAAATAACTCATACAAACTCACTTTTGCTCTTTACACGTTCTTTAATAACTAAATATTTTATGTTATTGAGCTCAGCATTTGAAAGATCAAACATTATTGCACTGAATAAGAGGGGAGCAAACGTTTGTATTACAATCATTAACGATACAATTGTAATGTATGCTGGATCACCCTGAAAAAATGTAAATAATTACTCATCGAATGCAGTATAGAATATATAAATTAATATTAAAACCTAAACGGGTATTAAACCAAAATAGCAATATGGAGGTATGGTAAGATATCCCTACCCTCTTTCCTCGTGAGTTACCGTTAGAGACCCCATTCGAATGCTCTCTAACATAGTATGTAAAATTATTGCAGTCCTTATAGATTACTAGATAATTCTATTCATCATCTTTCTTTAATTATGATAACTTATATGTGACGGCATATTTTCTTTACCTGATACAGATAGACATCTCGTGTCGGGATAGTAATAAAATTGTTACCAATCCTTGCTTGCTTTTGGGAGTCGCAAAAACGACTAACAGTTTCATCAGGCAAATGAGCAGCCGCTTTTCTTAATAAGAAACTTATAGTATTTAATTTCAAAATATTCTAAATTTTCTGTGTGGTGATGAAGTAAGTATACAATTCACCACTCCCTATCATGCCTGTGCAGGTTATAAAAGACGACTAAAGGATATATGCACATAACATCTACGCAAGAGAAGGCAAACTCGAAATGAAACCCTATACCAACGTGTCTTTTGCTCCGGTTGTCGGCCCAACAACGAGGTGACGTGGGTACAGATGGGTTATGGACCCGCGCGCCGTCCTTTCATCGCCCCGGACGGACTGGACCGCGCGTGCGTCCCACCCATAAAAAAAAAATACCAACGTGTCTGACCAGCATGGTATAGTAGGTCAAATTCCCTCTCATTGTGGAGGAGGCCCGAGCACCACAGTGGGACGTATGTGGGCTGCGATGATGACTGCTAATGAAATTTTAGCTTAGTTTTACGCCTGATTAAATTAAAACTAACTAACCTAGTTAGTTTTAATTTTTATCCGTGTGGTGGCTAAGAATACATAATGTATGTTACTGTGTATTATTTTCTCAAGGGTATATAACAAGAGTCATTTCCAAAAAATAAGAAGATATCTTTAAAAGTGTGGCATTTCTTTTTTTTTTTTTTGTGGGTGGGCTGCGGTCGGCGTGCCTCCGCACCACTCCGTCCGGGGCGATAGAGGGGCTTAACCACGCAACTCCCGCAAGCCACCCGAAAACCATGTCACCTTCGTCGTTGGGCCGACCACCGGAGCAGGGTTACTTGACATCAGTGGTCGGCCCGACGGCATACCCCCTATTGGGGTACCCTCCCATCGACCGACGTCCCCCCCTCGGGGAGGACGTCGGTCTTTCCTCACGCGGTCGGCCTCTCGGCGGGTGACGGACTAATCCCCGGTCACGTCACCCGCGGCCTCGGCTAGGGCGGTTTGAGGCGCAGGTAGTTGCGCCTACGCCGCTTCAGTCGCCGGCGGCGGATCTCCTCATCGAGGCTGCGCTCCTCGCGCTGGCGATCCGCCGCCTAAAAGTGTGGCATAGTAGACCAATCAATACTGGTCTATAATTAATATTAAGAAGGGCGGATGTTGCTTCGAAAAAGAAAATCGATTGGACAGAAAGCTTAGTACTAACTCAGAATGCAGTGAACTTCAACTTACATTTTCTTTGACGTTTACAACATTACTATAAATTAGAGTCACAGACCTTGGTACTGTAATAAGTAACGATAGGAATATCTGTAATATAATAGAAAAAAACATATTTTATATTAATACCAAATACGAAATTCTAACTAATATTACAAATACTAAAGTAAATTTATTTGTTACACTTTCATGTTTAAGCAACTGGGCGGATTTTAGAATATATTTCAACAATGGAATAATATAATATCGACGAGTAGCATAGGCTATAATTTTATCCTCGTATCCCAGTAAAGGGAACAATGACGATGGAACCGCGAAAAATTAATCAAATTTGAAAGTTATTACGCCATTGGAAAGTTATATTATCAGCGAGTTATATTATCACATATGTAAGCTATTTTTATCTCAGTATTCCTAATGGAATGAGAACTACGCGAGTGAAAACTAGGAATGTTAACCGATTTTAAAAACCTTCACAATTCTCAGCCACATCATGAGCTTGTAACATAGACTACATTTTATCGCGGCTTTGCCACGAGAACGGGACCTAGACGTCTGAAACTGCGAGAATTAGACCAATTTTAAAAATTATTTTACCCGTGAAAACTACATTATCACATTAGTAGTGACTAAGAATTTGAGAATTGGTATCTAAAAATCTATGAAAATATTATTTTTGTCTGACAAAGTTAGTGGTAATTTTTTTTACACTGGTGAATGAAGGAATAATTGTAAATAAAATTATTATATGGATTTTATCGCGTTTGTATTTGATTATTGCCCGACATTTCGAACACTTCGTTCGCAGCGTTCATGATCACGGGTAGACTAAAATTTCCCACGTTCAACAAATAATCGTTATTACAGAGATTTATATTTATTTACCCGCTACGGAAATTAATTATTAAATTTTGACCCACATTTTGATACAAATTTATGGCCAGTCCTCAGTGGTCTGCCTGACGGAATACCTTGTCAGGTGCCCTTTCCCTCAACTCGACGTCCAGGACATCGGTCACCGTCGCATGGTTAGCCTCTCCACAGGTGACGGACTATTCCCCGTTCCGTTCATCCGCGGCCTCGGCTAGGGTGGCATCAGGCGCACATACTCACGCCTACGCCGCCCGAGTCGCCGACGGCGGATCGCATCGCCGTAGAGGAATTCCTCTCGCGCAAGCTCCGCCGCCTCCTTCCGCGAGATGACAGCCTCGCAGAAGGCGTCGACGGCGGCCCATTTCCTGACGCTGGCTAGCATCTCCCTTGAGATTGTCGGCTGATTGAGATCGAGGTCTATTTCCACCTTTTTGTAAATGGTTTTATTGGATAAAAGTTGGTTAATTTTAGAATTCTAATCCAACGTATTAATTACCACAGTCACGTTTCCTTCATCTGCGCCCAGTATGACGATATCTGATTTATTCCATTGATTCTTTAATGCAAAGTATTGTTGTTTCGGAAGCTCATATCTTTGGTAGTCCGCTTCGACGCAGCAAGGACGAGACATCCTGTTGAATAGCCTAAATATCTTCCTTTGGCACGATATTTTTAATCAGAACATCTTCAACAGCAGAAATTATTTCCTTATAAGAATGATAATATTCGCGTAAGTGTTACAGCAAAATTTTGCACTTTTGATAATACTTGAATTTCGGTTTCGTCTAAGCTTTCTCTTGACAAATTTATGACAGCGCGATTTGCGTAAGAGTCTAAAGTTTGCGGGCGTGTTCCGTTCCCATGATTCTGTTGCGTTTCGCGTTCAAGGCGAGGTTTTTTGTTACTTCATTTTTAAAATTTTGTAACGTGTTTTCTTTTTCACTTATCATATTTAGCTGTTACGCTTACCTAGATGTTTGATGCAACTTTTAAATTAGCTGTAAAAATTAAATCCAGATTTTTTCTCGATTTCACGGTTAATATTGTTTAGATCGAATCGGGTCTCGTAAATTACCGGCTGCAATAACTTTTTCTCGCCTATTCTAAGATCTTAGCGGTTCCACATATACTTTTCTTGCAAGGAATCCTTACTCATTTAGGAATAAGATCATGGTCTAGGCATCTCTTTAAGAAATTTAATGATGTTATATATCTTGCACGTTTAGTATAAAGATACTCTAACCAGCGTATTTTATTATCAAAATCCAGTCCGTACTGGTTTACATAATGATTTCTAATGTTTATGCGAGCATTACACATTGAAAAACTATTTTACGGATTGCTGCAAAGTATTCGCAACATTGGGCAAAAATCAAATACAAACGCGATGAAATCTGTAAATAGTTTTATTTACAATGTGTAATGCCCTCGTAAAAATCAGAAAATATTATGAAAAATTATTTGCGAAAAATACTTAATACTAAAACTTACATAAGCACGAAATATTTTCGCTATAACACATAGCAAATGCCTGCCTTGTAATCCCAATCATATCTAAATCGACGACAGCCACTTTACGCGAGGGAACATTACATAGGTGAGCGTGACGGCTCATTTACATTTGCCTGCATGCGCATAAGTGCACAGCGTGCCTAAAGAACTTAGAAGTCACTCAAAAAAAATATGCATTGAGGAAACATAAAAGTATACTCTATACTCTACCGACTCTTTCACGGGGAGTGCTCCGAGGAACTGTTTGACTTGGTACCACCGTCACCGTTTTACCAACGTACCACTCGACACCGCAGCAGGGTTCATCCATTACACCTGGAAACGATATGATCTTCAACTGTATGTTTCCAGCGATCATATCTCCCACGTATGTGCAGGCTCTGGAATGAACTACCTGCTGCTGTGTTTCCCGAGCACTATGACATGTCCTTCTTTAAACGAGGTTTAAGAAGAGCATTTATTTCACGGTAGGCAACGGCCTGGCTATACCCCTGATATTGTAAAGGTCCATGTGTGGCAGCATCACTTGCCATCAGGTCTGCTGTCTGCTCGTTTGCCACCATCAGTAAAGAAAAAAAAATATCCTCTAGTATGGAGTATTTCAACACAGTTCACTACTATCTATACCAATAAATAAAATTGGAGTGTCTGTTTGTAATGTCAAAATAATAGGCTTTTTTCATGCTCACACGGTTATTTGCAGGACACATATGCCTAAAATAGCAATTAAAAAATTTTTGTCTGTGTCTGTCTGTCTGTCTGTTTGTTCCGGGTAATCTTCAAAACGGCTGGACCGATTTCAAAAATTCTTTCACCAATGGAAAGCTATAATATCAGCGCGTAAACTAAGCTATATTTTATCCCGGTATTCCCACGGGAACAGGAACTACGCGGGTAAAACGACTATAACCTATAACCGAAGCGAAGCGAGGGCGGGTTGCTAGTCCATAATATAATCATTTTCTAAAACAAAACTACAAGAGAAATAGCTAGTATCCAATTTATTGTCATTTTTTCACATTAGTCTTTAATTTAAATTTAATTTAAAATCTGCCGTATTAATAACGCTGTATTTAGATATATTGTATTTCCATTTAATAAGACATCATTTTACAAAAGGCATATTACTAAAATATTACCATGGGTTTTTTATTTAATTTTGTGGACTATATTAAATAAATAAAAATAATAAAAATAAATACGACAATACAAAACTGTTTTTTAGTTAACATATTTTAATTCCAGAAATAAAGATTGAAAATACTGTTAAAAAATTAAACATACCTTAATCGTTAACGCGTTATCAATTTCATCGAAACTCTGCATCAATGATTCATACATTTTGATATATCTTCGAACTGAAAACTTTTTAAACGGTGTACTTTCGAAACCATTAATATTTATTGTTTTTTTAATAATTCTCAAGCGCAAATTTAACAAAGAAATTACTAACACGACACCATAATCCCCTACAAGTACTGCTATTTTTATTAAACCTAATAATACGGTTTCCCGTAGAGCTAATACATAGCAGACTGTAGTATTGTGAACACATAAAACAGTGTCGGCAATTAATATATAAAGTAATAAACAAAGCATACACTAATTAATCGTTTTTTGATATTTATCAAATACTTCCTTTGCACACGGTAGATTGTCTATGTTAGTTATTCGTTTATAAAAATTATATATATACTTATCCTTAAGTATCCAAGATACTGCTACACTTAATAAATATTCTGTGTAGTAATTCAATCTAACAAACCATTCAAAAAATCTGCAATATTCCCAATACAAATATCCATATATCACAAACAATATGGTACCATAGAATTTAGATAAAATGGCATGAAGAGGACTGTTTAAGTTAATATAATAACCCAAAAAAAATCGTATATACATAATATGATTTAAACTATATATTGGTTTAAGAAAATCGACCATTTTTGTAGTGAAATATATGTTATTTCTTCTAAGTATTGTTCTAAACAAGTTCATATACGAGTAACTGCCTGTCAGTGCCTTTAGCTAGCTTAGTAAAAGTAACTTTAATCAATAAAGTTGAGTCTATTTTTATATCACTTCATAGCTATTATGTATAACAGTATGTTCTTTATTGAATGCATTTATATAAAGCTCTATAGATGAATGAACGAGATTTCATTATCATAGATATCAAGTAAATAAATATGTCAATATATTGTTGCCTGAATATTTACTATTAGTTCAACCTCGTACAATATAATCGTAAGATGTTTTGACGTTATAAATTGTAATTATACCGGCTGGCACATTAATTCTTGAGTTTTTTTGAAATAAATACTCTTGACATCGATGATAATTTGTATGTTTACTATAAGATAATAATATTTATAATTGATAATTAAAATTGCGGTTACAAGGCTGGTACGGATATGTAAAAACATTGTATCACAAGATGTCGAGCTGAATCGTCCTTGCTAATCGTCGGCACAGATCGGCTGCTTATATGCCACGCATAGGCAACAGATGGCGTGACACGTTCTCATGAACATTCTCCGCGGCCTTGAAAGCTTCTGCTTTCAAAGATTCTTCGTTTAGCGAAATCTGTTTAGCTGAGTTGAATGGTGTCGTCGGAGGTGGTAATGGGCAACAGACACATCTTTTTAACTGCCCTTCTGACTGTTCCGTTAGTTGTGAAGATATAGGCTACTCGACAGATGCCATCTTGATCGAGATGCATTTTATCTACATGGCCCATACGCGAAGGAAGTGGCATCAGATTATCCTCCTTTAACACGAAGAGATCTCCAATATGTAGGGGAGAATGACCCTTCGTAAGATGTATGCTTTTTATCATATTCAAATTCAGACTGACCTAATCTGCCTCCTACCCTCAGTAATCCATTTTTATCAAAAAAGGGGTTCAAAGGCAGTATTCTTCTTTTGTAATGCAACTGTTTATTTGAGGTGCAACTGTTTGGGTGAGGAGTAGCAATATCATAAGAAAAATAATCGAATTAACAGAATTTTATTAATGTTTTTAATGATCGATCAAGTTCATCATCTCATCATCATCATCATCTCAGCCCATATACGTCCCACTGTTGGGCTCGGGCCTCCTGCATAATGGAAGGGTAATTGACCTACTATACCACGCTGGTCAGACGTGTTGGTATAGGGTTTTATTTCGAGTTTTCCTTCTCTCGCATAGATGTTATATGCGTTTTATATCCCTTAGTCGTCTCGTACGATCACCCACGGGTAAGATAGGGGGAGGTGAATTGTATTCTTACCCCGTCACCACACGGAAAATTCATCGATCAAGTTCATCAACTAATAAAGGACTAATTTTTTGGTATTATTTTAAATTTTATAATTATTTACAAATTGTAACACATAGGCAAACAAACTGTTTAATTTTAGATAGAATAATTTTCAAATTCAATAGGATTTTTAATATTATTAGAAGACTCAACAACAGTAAGAAAATATTTAATTTCACGTAAGTTAGTAATTGTAATTTGAGGTTGAGAAGGTCACTTGAAGGATCCATAGCTAGAAAAGATGGTCCTTCCTACCAAAGCGAACATAAATGCAAATGCTGTGGGTTAACACTACGTGAAGCTAGATCTGCATGATTTTCCTCAGTTGGCATATGCTGCCATGTAAAACTATGAGTAAGCTCACTAATATTCTTTACTCTGTTACGAACAAAAGCTGGTAGTGTCTTCGTTTGTGCCTTCAACCAACCAAGTACAACTGTGGAATGTGTCCACATATTTTAATACGCCTTTTTAGATATAATGTTGCATGGTAATATTTTTAAAACTTTAGAGCAAATTTGGGCTCCCAATAATGCAGAACTTAACTCAAGGTATGTCATCATCATCATCATCTCAGCCCATAGAAGTCCCACTATTGGGTTCGGGTCTCCTCCACTGTGGGAGAAAAATTGACCTACTGTACCACACTAGTTTGATACATTGACATTTTTTTTTTTTTTATGGGTGGGCTATGGTAAGCACACGGGTGGTCCAATCCGTCCGGGGCGATTAAAAGACGGCGCGCGGGCCCATAACCCACTCGTACCCACGTCACCTCGTTGTTGGGCCGACCACCGGAGCAGATGTGACTTGTCGTCACATCGTTCTTTATCACTATTATTGTTACTCTTTGACATTTCTTTGACATTGTTACTTATCCTATTATAATTGCTGGTAACCTAATATTGTTAAAATGTAATCGACGTCCTGGGACGTCGGTCGCCGTCGCGCGATCAGCCTCTCCGCGGGTGACGGACAATTCCCCGGTACAATCACCCGCGGCCTCGGCTAGGGCGGCATTAGACGCAGATACTCACGCCTGCACCACCCGAGTCGCCAGCGGCGGAACGTGTCGCCGAATTGGAGCTCTACTCGCACACGATCCGCCGCCTCCTTCCGTGAGACTATGGCCTCACAGAAGGCGGCGACCGCGTCCCAGTTCCTGACGCTGTCGAGCATCTCCCTGGCGATGGTCGGCAGCGTCAGGTCGGCACCGATACTCGCGGCGAGTTCACGGCGCTCCCCCTCCCACGCAGCACAAGCCTCGAGCGTGTGCTGCGCCGTGTTCTCGTCGCAATTGCAGTGGTGGCAGGACGGTGTGCTCTCCCTCCTGACAATCTTGTGCAGGTACTTCGCGAAGCAACCGTGCCCCGTAAGCACCTGCACCAGTCGGAAGGAAAGTACCCCGTGCGTCCGCTCCAACCACTCCATCAGCACCGGCCGGAAGGCCTCGACGGTCCTGACACCGTACCGAGGACTCTCAAGCCGGACTGCCCAACGGGCAATGACTTCCCGGCGGGCGTCGACCCGCCAGGCGGTGATCTCTTTGATAGAGACCATACCGCCGCGGGCGCGCGTCTTCGACACCCGCCAATAAAT
Organism: Lymantria dispar; assembly: GCA_032191425.1. NCBI lineage: Eukaryota > Metazoa > Arthropoda > Insecta > Lepidoptera > Erebidae > Lymantria > Lymantria dispar. The sequence continues at coordinate 15,771,848 of CM063465.1, read as the reverse complement.
GTCGGCCAGCATCTCCGCCTCCAGGTCCCACGGGGGGGGGTTCCGGCCAGGAGGCACGCTGCCTCCGTCGCCACCGTGCGGTAACCACGTATGGCCCTGATCGCCATGACCCTCTGTGGTCGCCTCAAGAGGGCCCTCAGCTGAACGGTCAGGGACCCCGCCCACACCGGTGCGCCGTACAGGGCCATCGACCGGATCACCCCCACGTACAGCTGTTGGCACGCAGTGCTGGGTCCGCCCACGTTCGGCATCAGCCGCGAAAGGGCGGACGCCGAGCCGACAAGCCGGGGAACAAGTCGATGGAGATGCTCCCGGAACCAAAAATGCCCGTCGAGCACTAGGCCCAAGTACTTCATGTGGGCCTGGATGCTGATGGTAACTGACTTCACGGTGATCGAAGCGCCGGCGGGTGGCCTGGCGGTACGGAGGCCATGGAACAAAAGGGCCTCCGTCTTTTCCAGGGCTACCCTTAACCCCAACGCTTCGATCCACCTGACAATCTCCTCGGTGCCGAGAGTTGCCAGGCGTGCCGCCTCCTCTAGCGTCCCACCCCGGGCTGTGACGAGTGTATCGTCGGCGTAGCAAATAACGCCCAGCCCGGGTGGGAGGCTTCCTCTCAACGCCCAGTCGTAGCCGATGTTCCACAGGGTCGGACCCAGAACCGACCCCTGTGGGACACCGCACGTCATGGGCGTTCGCACAACGTCCCCTACTCGGTTAACGTAGAGGACGCTGCGCCCCTCCAAGTAGTCTGCCACCAGCTGCCTGAAGTACAACGGCACCCCGTGATACCTCAACCCCTCGCTGATGCAGCTGAATGGCAGACTGTTGAAGGCCTTGGCGATGTCCAGGGACACCGCCAACAGGACTCCTCCGCCGGTGACGGCCTCCGCTACTACGGCCTTCAGGCGCAGCAGGGCCGCGATCGTCGAACGCCCTCTCCGAAAACCAAACTGGGCGTCCGACAGATCGGGCCCGACCCTGACGAGGTGCCGCTTGATGCGGGCAGCCAACACCCTCTCCAGCAGCTTGCCCGCATCATCGAGCAGTACAATGGGCCTGTAGGCCGAGGCCGACTCGGGAGACCGTCCCGGCTTTGGCAGAATAACCAGCCTCCCCTCTTTTCAGCACCCGGGGAACTGCCCGGACGCCAAACAAGCGTCGAACGGTCCCCTGAGGCGTGGTCCCAGGTGCTCGAGGACCAGGGCCAGCACACGGTTCGGAATACCGTCGGGTGGTGGATTTGGCTCGCATACGCGCCACCGCCGCCTCCATTTCTGGCTCCGTGATAGGCGGAGCACTTTCGTCGTCGGCCTCCCGGTCGCTGTCCGGCGAAGCCATGACCGGGGGCGTGTGCTCCGCCCGCCGTGGAAAGAGGTCCTCGACAACTCTGGTAAGGAGGCTGGGCTGGAGAGTCTCGGTGAGGGCGGGGGCCCCGCCCGCGGAGCTTGTTCAGCGCCGCGAGGTAGGGGCGACCCCAGGGGTCACGCTCGAGACTGTCCAGCATCTCCCGCCGACTGACGTCCTTGGCGGTACGGACGGCCAGCCTGAAGGCAGACCGCGCACTGCGGTAAGCCTCGTACAGCTGGCCCTCCCGCTCAGCGTCACGGTGACGCGCTCGGCTGCGGGTGTAGGCTGCATCGCAGATCTGCGTTAACGCACAGCGGATGCGGCCAGCCTCGGCATCCACCCCGTCCGCCTGGGGCGGTGAGGACAGCCACGACTGAACGATGGCTGCCTCCGCCAACAGGTCCCGATCCAGTCGACCCACAGCCCACCGCGGAAATGCGGGAGCTCCGTCCGCCGTGTGACCCCTGCTGGGCTGCAGGAGGGTCCGGGAGACCTCTATCCGGATGTATCTGTGGTCGGATAGAGTCTCGACCTCCTCCTGGACGCACCAGCTCCTTGATACATTAACATAGGGTTTTATTTCGAGTTTTCCTCCTCTTGCATAAATATATATGCGTATTATATCATCTTTTAATTGTCTTAATCATCGTTTACGATACCCACGGGCAAGAAAAGAGGTGGTAGATTGTCTTCTTACTCCGCCACCATCCGACATCAATGATCTTGAAAGATGAACAATATATAAATAAAACACCTGCTTTTATACCCTTAGGGAACAAAGTATGACCACTGAAGTCAAGGAACTCTGCACCGGTGATCGACCCAACGACAAAGGCGACGTGCTATAAGGGTGGGTTACGGGTGTGCGTGCTTACGCCCCTCTGTTACTCCGGACGGAGTGGAGCGGGGAGTGCGCGGACTGTAAAGAAAAGGAACAAAATAACATATGAGGGGCTAATTTTAGAATAATTTTTCTTTCAGTGATTTTTTTGGCAAATTTTAATTCAATGAGTAATCAAAATAAAGTAAGTTAAAGAATTAATGCAAAATTTAATACCTTATGTTAATCCCTTAGAGCATTGTAATTGAGAAATGCTGAAATATGTATTTACTTATTAATACAAAATTTGAAGAGCATAATTTCTCTCCATACAAACTTTCGTATTGCGTTTCACCCCCTTAGAATTTTATAAAATCCCTTAGTGGGTTCCTACGTCATAAAATCAGACTGCACTCTAAATGACATGTTTCTAGCTTCAGTACTTTCAGCTCGTCGTTGAAGAGTGAGTCAACCAACTTATTTGTACCTATTAACAACCTTAGAGGGATGAAAATTAAGAAACGCTAAAACACGTGACTATTTACTTTTATTAAAGAGTTATATTATTATTTTAAATAAAACTACTTTACGGATTTTATCGCGTTTGTATTTGATTTTTGATTACCCGACGTTTCGAACACTTTCCAGCGGTCAGTCCACCCGTGACCATGAACGCTGTAAAGTGTTCGAAACGTCGGGTAATCAAAAATCAAATACAAACGCGATAAAATCCGTAAAGTAGCTTTATTTAAAATGTATAATACTCGCGTAAACATCAGGAATCATTAGTTATATTATTATGTGCTTAATGTGAAGACAATCGATGAAGAATTTTTCTGAGTCTGACTGACATATCAACGCACGGCCAAAACTACTGGAACTAGGACCCTTAAAATTTGCTGTCCCTACGTTCTCAAGCTTTCTCTCTCTGGCTCGAGCCTTCTCCACCATGGAAAAGAAATTGACCTACTATACCACGCTAATCAGACGTGATGACATGGGGTTTTGTTTCAAGTATTCCGTCTGTTATTCACTGTTGACTATTTTTATCAAAACAAATAATTTAAAAATGATGGTACAATCATTATCATTAATGATATATTAAGAAAGATAAGACGTACATAAAATATTGTTATCATTAAAAATAAATGCAATAGGTTTTCACACCATTAACCTGCTTTTATGAAATTGACTTTGAACTTAATATGTTGATGATAAGTGTAAATTAATGTGAACTGAATGTATTTAATTATTTATTATATAGGTAGACCACCATTTTATTTGCTAATACAATACCAAGCATTGAATTAAACAATAAAAATCTAATTATATGAGTCAACATTTATTACATAACCTAGAGTTTAATTATTTTTATAAAATAATATTAATCATTTACCAAGCAACGATTACTTCACTCGATAAATACTAAAACAAATAATTTTCACTTTTGCAAAATATATGATTAGCGCGCCAAACAAAATGTCACTCTCTAATATCCATAGACAGAGAATGATAGTTTTTATTTTGTGTTGCATAAAAAAAGAAAAAAAGGTGTTCAAAAAGTATTTTATTAACAAAAACGTATACATTGTTTTTTTTTTAATTACTTGTTTACTTTATTATTAAAAGGACAATGGGCATTGCGGCCCATGAGCGGCCATCAATGAAACTAGTGTCATTTGAAAGGGGAGATCTTCGACAACAAATATTGTTCAAGGAGTACTATGAAATACCGTTTGGGAAAAAAAATATAGTTAAAATACTATTATTAAAATACTATTTTTTTTTTTCATTATTATTTATGTATCCTAATATTCAATACTTTTTCTATTAGAGGTCTAAGAACCTTTGTTAAAATCGGTCTCGCCATGTTTCATGCGTCAACCAATCAGCGACGAGCGCCGCTCGCACTCGGCGACTCGGCGATTACCGTTATGCTCGAGCGCACAGCGCAGTCCATCGTTGACATTTGTTTCGTTGAGTACTGTGCGATTATTATTGTTTGACAATTTCTTTTGACTCTGGCTTGCATATCGGACTTGTTAATATCTATCTTGGTGACTTGTGCTCGTTTTTTTGGACTTTTTTTAAGCACATTCCTATAACAATGGCAGATAATCGCCAAGTGTGTATTTTATGTAATCGATCCGTGATAAACAGAAGAAGATACGAAATAACCCGTGCTCGGTTTGAAGAACATCCCGCTGTAGGCCAATATATCTTTGAAGCTCTTACCTCTGAACATCAGGTAAGTACATCAAACGAAATCATTATTTCTTAGTTGTCACGTCAACAATATAGTACTGTTTAACTTGAGGTGGTCACAGTGTTTTAACTCTCGCGCATTGAGATTACATTTCGCTGTAAGTAGTAAGTAAACTGTTACCGACGCGGCGACGTTGTCGTTCCGTTTGATCCACGGGGCGAGAACGGGATAGAAGTATTGGTATTTACGTATGAGTAAGCGAGATAATTAATACTGCTTAGGCAATCGAGTAAAATATTTTTCTTTATATTTCGCTTTGTTTGAACAGCGTTCAATGAAAATAACTAAGCATTTTAACTAATTGTAATACTCTCATTTTCAGATACAATACAATGGTCAGGAGTACATTTGTCGACCATGCTGGCAACGGGCAGAAAGAGCTGCGCAGCCAAGAGAAGACCGTCCACACGAATGTGTATTACATATTGAAGAATATTCAAGACTCCCCAATACAGCAACGCGTTGTATGTATGAAAACTGCAGACGAACGGATCTCCGAAGGATTCCGGATAACATTAAAGTGACATTCTTGATTCATTTTAATTTTTATATTCCAAATAGTGCAAGAGTTTGCGATCATCATTTGGTATCCAATGATTGGGATCAAATAATTGACAGCCCTAACTTGCTCCACGACTTCAATGCCACACATTTTGTGCATATCATGAGCCTCATGAAAATCGCGGTGCTTCGAGGATCTATACTAGATTTTGATAATATAGATGACATGGACCCAAATGAAGTATACATCCGATTAGGCGTTAGTCGAGACCAATTTATGAATATTTTGGAACAAACTCCTTCATTGTCGAACGTATCAACACGCCCGAAAACATCTTTGGCATACTACTTAATGAAACTGCGAAGCGGTGAAGCAAATGAAAGGCTGGCGACGCTTTTTAATATGAGCCGTAGAACCCTAGAACGACATTTAACGTTCGCCAGAGACTCTCTTTTACTAGACTTCGTTCCCCGGCATCTTGGTTATGATCATCTCAATAGAATTGATGTAGCTAACCGAAACCTACAAGTTCCAAATGCAATTTTTGGAAATGCAAATGCCTTAAACAGAAAGGCAATTGTGATAGCAGACGCCACTTATATATATATATATATACAAAAGTCCGCAAACTATTTATTCCAAAAGCGATCATATAGTCTACACAAATACACGAATTTGTTGAAACCGTTTTTAATAGTGTGCTGCGATGGCCACATTTTAGATGCCTTTGGGCCATATTCAGCCATAGAATCAGATGCACAAATAATGAAAAATATGATTGACGACGAAAGAAATCCTTTCCATTGGTTTTTTGAACATGGAGATGTGTTCATCTTAGACCGTGGGTTTCGCGACGTAATCGACGACTTACATGCCTATGGTTATGAAGCTCACTTACCGAAAACAAAAAATCGAGACGAAGATCAATTGACGACAGAACAAGCGAATAAGTCTAGGTTGGTTACTATGTGCCGCTGGGTCGTTGAAGTTATAAATGGTTGGTTCAAACGCGATTTTAAACTATTCCGACAAGACTTTTTCAATCGTGCTTTGCCTCATATGATGACAGATTTTAGAATAGGTGCTGCATTATTGAATGCTTGCAGAGAACCATTGTCAGATAACGTTCACGCTGAAACATTTATAGAAGTTATAAACCAAAGAGTGAACCAACCAAATAACCTAGCAGAGTATGTCCTAGCCAACAACCTTAATCGTAGACGGGCTAGTTTCGATAGCATTACAGGAAACCAACCTAACATAAGTGATTTTCCTTTGCTGACTGAGGACGATTTAACCATTTTTGCACTTGGTACATACCAAGTGAAGCTAGCCCGCAGCTATTATGCGGAGCATGTGCGACAAGGTCTCTATAATATAGAAACGTATAGGGACCCCGATGTTACAGGCCTAGGCAGGTGCGGCATCACAGCAACAAATGTTTGGCTGCTAAGATGTCGAATACAATCTAGACATACTAGGTCAAAAATATATTATTCGTACATTATAGTAGATAGAGAGAAAAGCGGCAGAGAAGCCATAGAAAACTACTATTGCAGTTGTCTAAGCGGTAAGCGCACTCTTGGTTGCTGTGCCCACATTATGTGTGTAGTGTGATATTTAGGGTGGGCGAGAAACCAAGAGGAAGATATCCGTTTACCAGCTCATTTTTTAAACGATATTATTGTAGACGACAATTGAATCCCATCATTTTCTTTTTTTAAAAGAATACTAGCATTATATACGAGCATTGTATATGTGTCTGTCAATAAATCGATGTATTTAATAACCAATTAACCTTTAGTTTTATTTAATCCATCATTATCTTATACTTAGACATGCATTACGTTTTATCATTTACGTACTTTCGGTTTAATTAATTCGATTTTTTTTATATGATCAACGCTTTATAACTTTTTATCTAAACAAGTTGCCGAATAATTTTTTGCAGTCTTAATATATACATAATTGTCGACTAAAAAATATATAGGACAGATGTGGCCGCCGATGGGACAAGCGCCATACATTTTTGCCCATTGTCCTTTTAAAATTGAAAAATCTACTCCGCGCTAACCCAGCGCGGAGTAGATTTTGCTATTGACCATTAAAATAAATTTTAATTGATATTTATAACAATGACCTAAATATTATTAATTGGGACGTCATTTCGAATTTGCAGTATGTGAATGACATGGTAGATCCTTTTAATATGTACATATTGAATTTATTTGATCTACATGCACCCTACAAGAAACTTTTAGTAAAAAACAAATCTCATCCCTTGATCACCGACACAGTCAAATTAATGATGAATCTAAGATACACTGCCCGCGCTCGTTTTAGATCTAATAGATGCGAATATCTTAATAAGCTTAAGTACTTCGTCTGAGCTGCAATTGATCGTCAGAAGCAGGGTTATACATATATCAACAAAAATATAGACCAACGTAAACGACTATGGAAAAAACTAAAATCAACATAATAAATAAAAATCTGAGCACGAATTACCAGACTTCTGTGATGATCCCGAATTACTTTAACAAACATTTTTTGGACGTACCTGGTAAGGATTTCGTAACAATAGCAGAATTAACCTATTTTGAATTTAATCGTTTTAGCCTAAATAAATTTCAGCTTCAAACAGTGGCCGAGGGGATGTGTTAGATATTTTGAATAGTCTCAATTCGAATGCCTTAGGTACCGATCACATTCGCCACTATTTAAGTGTGGATATACACGTCATGTTGTGCGAGATACTTATTCTATCAAAGCTCAATTACGCTGACACCGTTTTTTTTTTTTTATTGCTAATACTGTGTATACTGATACTGATACTGTGTGCCGATACTTTGTACGGTACTTGCATTCTTGGCAAAACTGAGAAATTGTTCCAGAGAGTCTAAAACGCCTGTGCATGATTTTGCTTTTATATACCTCCTCGGGTTTATGTTATCCTTTTTTTAAACAGGGGTTTTTGACCTTCATTTGGCTATTCTTCTTTTCGACGTGATTGTTTAAAAAAAACCAGAATATTTATACTATATGTTGTCATGATCAAAAAAATAATAATAAAATAAATACTGGTATTTACCCTGGGGCTTCAACTTACATGTTAATAACACGTCCTGAGAAAGGATGTTGAGAGGAGAGGATACCCCATAGGGTATTCGATCGGGTCGACAAGGAAATTGGTACCCGTGGTTGGCCCAACGACGAAGGCGACGAGCTACGGTGGGTTATGGAGCCGTGCGCCGCCCCTTCGTCGCCCCGGACGGAACGGGACGGTGGGTACGCTGACCATACCCCACCCCAAAAAAAAAATAAAGTCAAAATTCTCTATATTAGCTTACCCACATTATCTAGCAACACGATGGGCTTGTAGAACCTCTGCCACATATAACTTTTACGCGTACGAAGTTGCGAGCAAAAGTTGGTCTTAATTTATATAACTTTTTATACCTGTGTTTATCCCAACCTAACCTAATAATCGGCTGGACCGATTTTTTATTTATTTGTTAATACTATTGGAGCAGGTAGGTAGCACTGCTCTAGTATCATTGAATTTGATTTGTCTGTCATTTTGACAATAGATTATTCTGAATTAGAAAAACTGAGAATGTTGAAAATCGTCATGTTATGTTTTATATGAACATATATTTTACTCCATTATAAAAAACGTCCAATCGTTATAATGTATAACTTTTATTATAATGAAATAAATGATGCACGCGATATGTAGTCTTATATCATTAATTTTATCAATAAGGCTTTTTATTATTTATATAAACTAATCCACTCAGAACAAATAAACTACTAAATTACTCAGAATAAATAAAATATTTGAAAATAATAAACGGCAGACACAGTTTTCTGTGAAAAATGATAGTTTTTCAAAAACTAATATGTAATTTGAAACCAATTACGTATATAAGATTTTTTTTCGGCTATTATATAAAAATTTCCGTACCCATGTGTGACTATTTATATAAATTATGTTGCGTAATATTTTATATTATTATAATATATGCATATGTGCACTACATACACATTAGAGATTTCCCTGTGTTTACTCAGTGGAGTTACTTATTGGAATATTTATTTGATGCTGCAGTATCGTGGCATTTTAAGAATGAATTTATAGATAATTTTTACAGACGCATAAATATTATAGACGATCTACCATGTTCAAAAGATATGACTAGGAAATTCCAGAAAACAATTAATTGGTTTACTTTTCCTATACTATTTTACAATGGTGTTGGTGCCGTTGTTAGTTGTTTAACGAGTAGGGATGCTTGTTCAAATTTTAGCGGTTTCGAAACTGTACTAATTCAGTTTACAAAAATGGCTATAGCCTTTCATGAATATAATATTATATTAGTTTTTGCGTTACTTTATCTGCGCATCAATATTATTAAAAGGACAATGAAGATTAAAGGATTCGAAATTGGATCATTCGCAACCTTTTCAGTTACAAAATATATCGAAATGTACCATTCACTGATGGAAAATTATGATAAAACAAACCTTCAGTTAACTTTTGTGGTAAGAAACTTTTTATTTTGTAAAATATAATATTATAACAAATATGTCCACAAAATAGAGTTTATTTTCAAATTTAATACTTAACTTAGAAGTATGGCAGTGCGCCGCTCGCAATTCTTGTATCGCGTATCTGAGTGTCAGTTCATGCCTACTAAAGATGAGATAAAAGGGTTCATCTTTTGTAAGAAAGAGTAGGAGGAAAAGATCGTGCTCTCGTCTAAAGAAATGGGCAAAGTAGAAAAAATGCAACTTATAATCAAGAATCATCATCACCTCAGCACATACACGTCCCACTGTTGGGCTCGGGCCTCCTCCACTATGGGAGGAAAACTGACTTATTATATCATGCTGCTCAAACGTGTTGATATAGGGTTTTGTTTCAAATTTTCCTTCTTTTAACTAAGAATCATCATCATCATCATCATTTCAGCCTATCGCCGTCCACTGCTGGACGTAGTCCTTCCTCATGTTGCGCCACAATGAGCGGTCCTGTGCCGCCTGCATCCAACGACGCCCAGCTACTTTCACTAGGTCATCGGTCCACCTAGTGGGGGGGCGTCCTACACTGCGTCGTCCGATACGTGGTCGCCACTCGAGAACCTTCTTCCCCAGCGGTTGTCGGTTCGTCGAGCCATGTGCCCTGCCCATTGCCACTTCAGCGTGCTAATTCTTCGTGCTATGTCGGTTACACCCGTTCTTCTGCGGATTGCCGTATTCCGGATTCTATCTCGCATAGAAATCCCGAGCATAGCCCGCTCCATAGCACGCTGAGCGACTTTGAGCCTTGATATGAGGCCTACACTAACTAATTAACTAAGAATACGTATGAATAAATTGGAAATATTCTACACGTTCTAAAGTGTAACAAGATTCGCTCAGGTAATAAAGTTGCTAATAATGTGAGTGCTCAAAAAGTGGAGTGCAAGAGTACGATATATTTAGAACTCTAAGTGGTATAGCTGATATTACGTATACTTCATCATCATCTATTCATTATATTAACGACAACCACTACTGAATACGGGTCTCCTACCAACATATCGGTCATGCCGCCTGTGGCCAACTATTCTTTGCTATGTTTATAATGTCGTGAATTTATCCAGTGAGAGGTTTTCTTAATTCTAGTTTTTAAGGCAATATTAATTACATAAGTTCTTCCAGACTATATCCAGTAGAAAAAGCTAGAGTACCTTCAATGTCTTTTTCAGCTAACATTTAAAGAGCCCAACTATCTCTCAATGCCACAAATATTTTGAAACCACTATTCAATTTTAAAAAGTTGTTGCTATTAATTTGTTTTGATAATTTGAAGCAATAGCCATACGACTTTGCCGCCTGTCTTCACAAGTTCTATTGTGATTTTGCTATCTCCGTGTGCCTCACTACTCCTCAGTTTTTTGAGAGTCATTCTATTCTTGTAAAGTAATCAAAGGGAAGACATCATCATCATATTATTATCATCATATCGGCTCGTATACATCCCAGTGTTGGGCTCGAGCCTCCTCCACAATGAGGGAAATGGACCTTTCTATACCATGCTGAGCAGACAGGTTGATAAAGGGTTTTGTTTTGAGTTTTCCTTACTGTTTTATGCGTATTATATCCTTTAGTCGTCTTATACGGCATCCACGAGCAAGATAGGGAGTGGTGAATTGCATTCTGACTCCGTCACCACATGGCTCAATCTCCTAATGATACAGCTACTCTGCTGACAATTTCTTACCTGTAGCCATAAATAGATCAGTTCATTTGGAAGATTTCCATGCTTTAGTAAAAAACAATACCTGAGTAGTAGCCATTGTCTTCCAAGTTGAATTAGTGAGAGAAAATAAAAAACGTACTTTAGGCGAGGTGGTAACGTGACTGTGCTTCGGGTATTGCAGAGGATTATGAGCGGTGGTTACTTTCAGATGGGCTGGTTGCTATTCTCCTATCGATATCAAAAAAAATCAATTAAAATAGAAATATTGCTGATGTTATTTAATCTGGATTATTGGACCGAGCCGTAATATAAGATACAGTAATGTTAAATGACTGTGATGCTAAATACCCACTCTGTCAATCTCTATCACATTTCTGTGATAGGTATTTAGTAGTTTAATACTATTACTATAATGACTAACATTGTAGAATGTGCTATACATCAACTCTTAAAAAATATATGAACTGAACAAATATTTTTATATTCATGTCAAGAAATAGCGGATACTAGTTAGTTAAATACAATTTTGTGCAGCTACCACAATTACATTAATAAATTTTCAATAATGTTTAGCCACTATTTATTTGATTGCAGATAGCGTTTTCATTAATTATGAAATTACCTAGAATGATACTACATTATTACCTCTTAACAGTAATCATCAAAGAAAAAGTAAGTGACCATATTTCTTCTAGATTTCAGGCCATTTAAGATTCACTATACAGCACCGGCCTCCATTTGACAAGTGAAAACGTCACGTCGTCGAAAACGAAGGCTCCGTCCGGGGCGACAGAAGGGCGGCACATGGCCCCATAACCTAACGTAGCACGTCGCCTTCGTCGTTGGGCCGACTACCGGTACCGAATTTCCTGCCTTCCGTGGTCGGCCCGATCAAACCACGCCGACCAAACATGTGGGAATAGGGCTTTATTTTCTACATTATTCCTCTTGCAATGTTGACATCTGCTTACAAAACTGCTGCTGCTTTTAAATCTGATATTTACGAGAAAAGTAGGGGTGGATTATTGTATTTTACTCCTATTACTGCACATCTGCACTGCGTTCATATTAAGTTGGCCTTAATATTTAGTTTCAGCTTCGAAAAGAGGTCAAATCTAACTAAGCTGGACAGTGTTCAGAAAAATTAGGAAGATCTTTTCATTTAATATTTTACAGTATCTGAAAATGATGTATCTGACCACACTGGTCATATTACCAATAATTTGATGTGCTACTGAAATACAGATTTTCAATTTTGTCCTCATAACAAGACTCAAAGGCGTACAGCATGTTATGATGAGGGTTGTGTTTGAAAAGAACAGTTGTAACCAATATATTTCAAAGAATTAACTCGTTGTAGTAGCAGTGATCAAGTCATCGCGAATTTTTCATTATATACTCAATATGCAGACTGCTTAAAAATACAATATTTTACTGCTCCATAATTTGGCGTTATTAATTGCACAAAGTTTACGCATGTATTGGTAAAATAACCCTGTGAGATCATTCTTTGTTATAGGACGTCATCATAAGCTTTAACAACTATAAGTTTAGCTTTAAGTGCTGTCAAAAAATTAATAAAAAAATACTTGTTCTTTATATACATATATTAAATAGACTTATTTAATATGGTTTCACTTTCAGGTCGTACCAGTAAACCATTTATTGCTTTTAGCATTGAATATAGTACAGACGTTTTCTCCACTTTTGATTGCTACTTTATTGTTGGATTTATCGAAAACAGAACTTAATGAAATGAAACACCTAATTTGCGAAAATTGTATAATGTGCGATGGTATGTAGTATAAATACTTTTTGGTTTTTGACTGCAAAGATAGTGGAGTGATTAAATCCAAATTGCAGATCCGAATCTCACGAAGACAAATACTTCGTTGTGATCTACAAATTATTGTTCTGAGTCTGAGTTTAATTTTTGTCCATTACTTGTATATTTTTGAATGCCTTGCATTACAAGGATTGTTTTCTTAGTGTGTTGTTTTAAAAAAGACTTCCAGCACATTCACTGACGATATATATCTAGTGTGGCCTAAAACAGTCTCGGTCTTGCAGTATTGTTCTTGGTCTTGCTAGAAATACGACACCGAGACCAAGACAGCTTAATTTTTGCAGGATCAAGCGCAATACTGTCCCTGTAAGACTTGAGCAAGACCAAGACTGAGCCTGCAAGTGTTTCGCGTCTTGCAGTTAAGTCAAATTATCATTCCAGCTTATATACGTTCCGCTGTTTTCCTTCTCTAATATATATGTCTGAGTCGTCATATAATATATATAATATTATATGTCTGAGTCGTCTTTCACGACACCCACGGGCAAAGAGGGTAGTGAACTGTATTTTTACTCTGTCAACGAACAGAAAATCAAATCAGTCTTAGGAAACCCATCTATGAAGGAGTGGTGACACTTTATATTCTAAACTTTAAATAAAGAGTTTTACGCATCCTACCCATAGAAGCGGCTTTGCTTCGCCTCTGGGGACCCAGACGTCTGTACGGACCGTATTACTGTTGTTACGGGGACGGAATTATTCATTCCTAACAGAAAAATACCCGTCGGTGGCCCCAGCTGACCCTGGTTGAACAAAACCTGCATCACTTACCATCAGTTGTGCTGGTTGCACGTTTGCCACCATCGGCAATAAAAAAAAAATCTAGAGATCTGCCTATTCAGGTGCCTCTGTTTGGACAAATGGGCTGAAGACTGCACTGTCATTTCTTCTCTCTGATTCATGAGGCAGAAATCTGGTAAGAAAGTTTTTTAAGTCTATTAGTGCGGCGAGCCTTGAAACATTTCGATCCAACCGCGTAGATAGTTTCCATCAACCTGTTATTCATATCGTTCAGAGATTCGCACTCGTCTAGACATTGAAAACAATTGTCTAGTCCGAGTTGAAAGCTTTCAAGGTTGTATTTAGAATATTAAAAAAGATAATTATAATCATTTTTTGTTGGCAATGGCCATGGTGTTAGTTATAATAATCCTAAAAGCTAGACTTAGTAGGCAAATGTACATTTTATACGGAAGTATGTGTGGAATTTGATCTAATGATGCAGCATTGGAGATTTCCACCTATATATAAACACCACCAAATTAGTATAGTCACTGCCCCAGAGTAATGAGTTGTATCTTTTAAATATGATGGCCTTGAAACAATTTATACGTCTCTCTGCGAATATAGTAAACGCATTGCAGTGCCACAGCAGCCTCAATAGTATCCTGAGCGCCTTATGTATTATCTGTATATTACCACCTACTTTACTTTTATGAAAACCATCTGAGTGTACATCAGTAGAATCGCTGGTAGCACTCTCGGGATATATATGTGTTATAAAACACTGACTATGATTGTTAAACCGTTCACCAACCTTAACGATTATAACATTAAAACCTCTTGATTGTTGCTCTAGTCCATCCGTAGCTATTAATAGTCTAATGAATAGATGGATACTAACGATTCATCATCATTTGCCTGTCCTCATCCTACGTTAATTGGAGTCGGCACTACATGTTTAAACCCTCCATAACCTCCTATCAACCGTCTGCTAACAATTAAACTCTATAATTTTCAGGTGAGCAGGAAAGAAATGAACTAGGACTTATTCTTCTTGTGCTAAAACAGCGTCCACTGCAATATAAATTATGGCGAACGATATCAATGACTACACGAGTACCTTTAGCTTTTTTCTCTTTCTGTATCATAAATATTATGGCCCTTGTTCAGGTCAGGTCTTATATAGGTATAACAAATTAATATGTAATTATTTTAACTATCAATTTGTTTTTGAAGACAAGACCCCGCATAGAGGACTGTATCTTTATATCGCAGGGTGCTTGGAAAATAAAAGAGGTTAAAGAACAAACTTTTTGGGATTGCATGTAGATTGTAATTTAAATTGGAAATCGCACAGAAGATATGGCCACAAAATTAAGAGTGGAAAAGAGTTTATATGTACTGTATATGCTTTAAAATTTAGTCAATGAAAATACTACGATAATCGCCTAATATGCTTGTGTGGAGTCGTCTTTACGGTACGGAGTTTTGGTTTTGGGAAAATTCCATAAACTGGAACTTGGCATTCAAAGCACAAAATCAATATCTATGATCCGTGTATCGCATTAAATAAACTGAAATTTGTTAAGCGAATTTCCAATGACCTATAGACACTTACGTTACAATGCACTTATGTTTTCAAGGTTGCTAACTATGTTAAGTAAATGTTCATTTGTATGAAATTTACGTTGCAGTCGACAGTAAGTAATATAAGTTTAGAATCATAAGCAAAAAGATATCATTGTAGTGGTGTATATTGTATGACATTGAAACAAATTTAATGATCCATATTTATTTAAGGATATATTAAATGCTATATACCAGAAAGGATTTTATAATGTAAGATAGAAAATAACTTTTAAATATGATAATATTTTTATGTCCTAATATTATTTTCTAATTACCATTATAATATACTTTATTTCCAATAAATAAATTGCAATTATTTTAGCGTACTAAACTAATAGTACTAAAACAACTGTAAGTACATGTAATAAAATAACAAAATGTTTGCCTATCTTATGGCAAAATATGTGTGCCGGACGGGCCTCCAGACAAATGTGTTGTAGTTGGCTGATGTCCCGGTTATTCGCTGGTTCGGTGGTGAAATAGACTGTATCTTCAGGTTCAAGTCTCTACTTTAACGAAGAAATAAAACACTTGATTTGAAGTAACTTGCACATCGTACGAACATTACACCATTGCTGCCTGGTCCTTGAACGCTAATGCTTGAATTTCACTATTTCTTCATACTATTTCGTCATACTGAAACTTCATGCTCTTTCCATCATGCGCCTCTAGGTGTCTTCGGTAGTATATGCTACGGAGTTTTTTTTTTGTATGTTGTTAGCCGCAGATGGCTTTCACAGCTTAGACCAGACTCTGGGTGAGCGCTGATGGCTTTCAAGCCGGGAATCTACGGCGCGTTCGTTTCAACGTGCCACTAAGTTAGCTCGGAGCGTTACCATAACGAGAACCATGAGGGTCTATACATTATTCTATTTGTATTAAACATAATTGTTTCAGTAATCGCCGTAACCTTAGGTAGTAATGTACATAGGTTTTAGGTAAGTCATCATCATCATCTTGCTCTTATCCCAATTACTTGGGGTTGACGCAATATGTCATCTGTTTTGACATATTGCAAAAAGTTTCGGCAATGACTTTTATGACCGGCCGCCTGCCTGACGTCAACCCTCCTTGGGAATGTAATCGTTGACCCAAATGGTACCAGATGGAGTTGGTCCGGGTCAATCTAGGGCTCTTAGTCGTCTTTTACGACACTCACGAGCAAAGCAAGGGTTGGTAGTATTCGAAGCCGCTACCACACATAGGTTTTAGGTAAGTACTATAAGCCATTACTTTTTACTATCGGCATTGATTATCTATCTTTACTGTACTATATCTCGGCAGTTATAATACCTAGGGTGTCAGTTCTTACTGCATTCAATAAGCTTTATCGTATATTTCAATAAAACACCAAAAATATATATTTATTGCGAATTTGACACTGTAAATAACAGAATTATGGCACAACTAAGAACAATTAGGTTTTTTACATACATAAGTTAAGTAAAACAAACAGTTATAATCTGTATTAACATAATTTTAGTACAGTAGGACGTTTAATTAATCTATTTTAGTGTTCATTACTCACTTTATTTATTTTGAAATATTCAAGTTTCATAATTTTCGCGAAGTTTAGGCGCACTCGGATTTTTAGATTTTCACTATATGCTTTTGTCAGTTAATACACTTCGGTTAGGTAGTTTACACGGCACTCTTACACTATGCTTTTTTCCCGGACACAATGCACTGTTGTTAATGTTTATAGTTCGTTTTTCACACACTATCATGGTGCTGTACACTAGTCGCGAACAATATGGAAGAATTGAAAATTTTATTATATGATCATCATTGTATCTATAATTCTAAATAAATAAATAATTAATTGTTAAAAAAAATTATGTGTGTTACTCTACTGCCATCACTAGGTAAGCTTTTAGAACTCTTGGTTGTTCCTTGCCTGTTATCGAGTGAACATCATGGATTCAATCGTGGATAAATTGAATTTACCTCGGCGAAATTAACTGTAAGGCGGTCATTACCGTTAAAAAAACTGTTACGTCGTCTGCGTTTAAATATGTATGTACTAGGCATTATTCTAGATATCCCAGATGATTTCGAGGATGCCTAATAAGCAATGTTATTAGGTACTTAAGTTAAAGGCTCGTGGGTATTTCACAAATATTTACCAACTCATTTTCAGGTTTATCTAACTAAAGTTAGACTCTGTCACCATGCTGTATAATTCACTAACAATGGGCTGTCTGGGCTCAAAGTACCGTGTTAAATCTAAAAATATGAAATCTAGAGTTTAATGACTTTCTTGAGCCTACTCTATCGCTAAACTTCTCATTGAACGACGTCGTTAATGGTGGTCTCCTACTTATACAATCCAACCTTAGAGACGAACTAGAGAAATTGATGGAAACACGTCTTACTTTATTACTTAAATGGGGAACATGATGTCGGCCTACTTTCACTCCTCAAGAAACTTATCTTACGAACATCGGACATCTCTGTCTAGTACTAAGAAATATGATTGATGGAATAGCAATAATATCACCTAGTAGAAAATCACAAATACTTTTGAAATACCCATATATGTTTCCTACGGGCCTTTCACATTTAAATTTTGTTAAAAGAAAAGGGTCATTGACGAATCCCCGTTCGTACTAATAGCTGCAAGGTCTTACTACTACACTGCAGTAGAAAAGTTGAAAGACGCTTTATTAAATATGATTGTAGAAAATTGTGTAGGTCCGTCATTTCCACCATGTCATGAGTTTAAAGCTAATCGATCATTACAGACCCTATAGCAACCCATCTGACCACTTTAGGATAGTAGGTAAACTTACCTTTTATTGTGCAGAAGACTTGGCTCAGCAGTGAGACGTATATGAGCTGATACGACAATGGTCAGATGATGATGACTATACTACTACATTTTGTGTCTCGTCTACTTATTAAAATGTTAGGTGCTAATAAGACGGTGGTGGCGTCTGCACACAAATTTCACCGCGCCCTCCTCTTCTTCCAGGCGGCGATGTCGTCCTCCTCCTACCCTTTTTTTGGTTGGGGTAACGAGCAGCATCTAGGAGTAGTCTTCGTGATTATTTCACGCATAATACTTCACCTGTCGATTCAGACAGCAGCACCGTGAGGCCGCCACCGTCCCCAGCCCCATGCCTGTCCCCGCAACAGTGAGCAAGCACAACCACGGTGGCCGAGTCAGAGCGGAGCCGCGCCACCCCCGTACTATCGCGGGCCCCGCTAACCTAACCTAACCCATAATCAGATATTAGGTATCATCATCAAGCTATAGTTTTACACCTACCATTGGCAATTCACGAGCGTTATGTGCAAACGTGTCATCGGTAGACATCCCGTTCTATTTTTAGATTAAATTTCATCCATATCCCCGTGTAAGCCTTTCAAAGATCCATATACAGTGGATTTCATTAATAACGACCTCGGTTGTAACGACTTTTCGGTTATAGCGACGTCGAACTTGGGTCCCTAGAATTTAAAGCATACTTTCGTAGGAAATTCATTTGGTAATAGCGACTAGCGGATATAACGCCTAATTTGGGTATACCGACTTGTTTTTATGAACTATTTGGGACAGATTCCTAGAAATTCCTTTCAGATGTTGCGACTGAGTCGGCAAAGGCACAGAGTCTCATTCATAAGCTTTAACTATTAAGCTTTCTTATCCTTTGTTTATATTCGCAGACGGTCAAATGCTTTGTTTGTGTGTAGCGTTACTTAGCATGTGCGCGAAGTTAAAATTATGAATCAGTTACGTAGCTATTTCCAGTGAGTGAACAGTGTTTCTTAAACTTGTGAAAATGGCTCGTAGACGTACATTTTCGTAACAAGATGGAAAACTCACGGTGGCACTCAGGGCGGCAGTACTGCCGCGGAGCCGTCGGACACCGAGGGCGGCAGCACGTCGGCTGCTGAGGCCGCCGCTGGGTCATCCCAGTCTGGGCCGACGCCGGCCCTAGTGGCCAGGGAGGAGGAGGTCCTCCCCCCGCAGGTGCGAAAGCGCCCCCTGAACATGGGTGGCAGCTTGGAGTCTGCCTCTGAGGGGAGTGGCACCATCATGCCTCCTCCCAAAGTGACGGCCTCTCGCAGGGGACAAGGGGGCGCAGTAGTGACGGCAAGGTCGGCGACGCCATCATCGGCCGGCGCAGTACGGGGGACTGAGGCCCAGAAGCGGGCGAATGTGTCGGCCGCCGCGAGGATGATGAGGGTGTTGTCAGACATCCCTCCCACCGACACGGCGGCTGCGGAGTCCGCTGTAGGTGGCAAACCCCGAGCTGCCAATGTGACCACCCTGCAGGCCGAAAACACCCGCCTTAGTGGTGAGGTCTCAGGCCTGCAGGAGAAAAACAAGGCACTACAAAAAGAACTGTCGGCGGTGCAGAAGGCGAACCGCGAGCTGGCCAAACAAATGGCCGACTTGCGGAGCCAGGTCACGCAGCTGGCGAAAACCACGCCGCCGACAAGCGCCGGTCCTGCCGCCACCCCCGCCGTCCCCGTTGCGCCACCCCCGCCGTCCTCGTTGCGCCAACTCACGCTGCAGTGAGCCCTAAGAGGACCCAGCCGGCCGAAGCGGTCCCGCTGCCCGCAGTGGACTGCATGCCGGACCTGACCATGCGCGCCATAGTGGAGATTGTGGGCAAAATGCTCGACACGCGCATGGCGGCTCTGGAGGAGAGACTGTCTCTGCCTCCAGAGCCCCGTCTCCGGCCGTCGCTTGCTGCGCACAGGTCGAAGGTCGTGGCGTCAGCCCCTGCCGCGCTACCCTGCCAGGGCGGGCGCGTAGGGAGTTACGCTGCGGCCGTCGCTGGACCGAAGCCGAAGGGGCCCGCCGCCAAGAAGAAGGCGGCACCGGCTCCTGCCAAGACTGGACCTAAGCCGCCGCCGGCCACTGCACCGTCGGCGGCGGCCACCGCAGCCGCGACCGCGACTGCTGCGCCTAGCGACCCCGTTGCCGCCAAAGAGGGTTAGCAGATGGCTGAGCGCAGCCGAAAAAGTCGCGGCCAGAAGAGAAGAGCGGAGGCCAAAAGCGCCGCCAAAGCCTCCGCTCCCAAGGCAGGAGCCGGTAACAAAAGGCCGCGCAGGAGGCTCCGGCCGCCGAAGTCAGCCGCGGTGGTGATCACTGTGCTGCCTGAGGCGGCCGAGAACGGCCTCAGCTATGAGGCAGTCTTGAGTCGCGCTCGGCGGGAGCTTGACGTCTCCGATTTAGGAGGCGTCGAAGTCAGGACCCGCAAGGCCGGACAGGGGCTCGAATTTTAGAGTTCCCTGGGGCCGAGGGCGCCAAGACGGCCGATAGCATGGCCGCCAAGCTGAGGGGTTTGTTTGCTGCGGAGGATGGCATCAAGATCGCCAGACCCGTCAAGTGTACGGAACTACGGGTCGCGGGTCTGGACGACTCCGTGACGGTGGATGACATCCGGGAGGCCATCGTCTCAAACACCGGATGTCCGGTGGACACCGTCCGAATTGGCGCTATCCGTCCTGGTCCGGGCGGCGTCGGTGTTACCTGGGTGCAGTGCCCGGTGGAGTCGGCCAAGCAATTGGCCGGCTCAGGCAGGCTCCTCGTGGGCTGGAGCTCGGCGCGGGTGACCGTGCTGGAGTCCCGGCCTGCGAGGTGCTACAAGTGCATGGCGGTCGGACACACTCGGCCGACATGCACTAACTGCTTTGACACTGCAGCGACCTTTGTTTCCGCTGCGGTCAACCCGGGCATAAGGCGGCATCGTGCGTCGCCACTCCCCACTGCCCCGCGTGTGCGACGGGCAATAGGCCTGCCAAGCACCGCATGGGGGGCAAGGAGTGCAAACCCCCGGCTTCGGTCCCAAAGGGGCGGAGCGGCCCGACGACACCGGCCGCTCCCGCCCCTAGCGCGACCCGATCGCCCGCCAGCGTGGTGGAGGTGATGGATACGGCCCACTAATGGCGACCGAATCCTACCACCTCCTGCAGGCCAACCTTAACCACGCCGCCGAGGCACAGGACGTTTTCCTGCAAGCCATGGCGGAGTGGTTGATCGGTGCAGCCGTAGCCGCGGAGCCGTACGTGGTGTCAGACCGGTCCAATTGGCTGGGCAGCAGTGACGGCTCTGTGGTAATCGTCGCCTCCACGTCGTGGCATTCCCTGCCTTTGTTGCTTAAGGACAGTGGCGATGGGTATGTCGCGGCGGAATGGGGAGAGGTTACGCTATTTGGTGTTTACTTCTCCCCTAACAGGAGCGCGACGGATTTCGGGGCCTTCCTTACCATCCTGGGGGCCTCGATACGGCGACTGGCACCGCGCCAAGTCTTCATTCTGGGGGACTACACCGCCAAGTCTACGGCGTGGGGGTCCCGCAGGACGAATGACCGCGGGCGGGCGGTCGAAGAGTGGGCGGCGGCACTGGGCCTCTGTTTGCTGAACAGGGGCTGGGTGCAAACGTGCGTGCGGCAGCAGGGCGGGTCGATAGTGGACTTGTCGTTCGCTAGCCCTAATGTCGCAGCACGTGTGAGGAGCTGGTGCGTCCAGGAGGAGGTGGAGACCCTATCCGACCACCGATACATCTGGATAGAGGTCTCCCGGACCCTCCTGCAGCCCGGCAGGGGTCACACGGCGGACGGAGCTCCCGCGTTTCCGCGGTGGGCTGTGGGTCGATTGGATCGGGACCTGTTGGCGCAGGCAGCCATCGTTCAGTCGTGGCTGTCCTCACCGCCCCAGGTGGACGGGGTGGATGCCGAGGCTGGCCGCATCCGCTGTGCGTTAACGCAGATCTGCGATGCGGCCATGCCCCGTGTGCGACGTCTGTCCCCGAAGAGTGCGGTCCCCTGGTGGTCCCGAGAATTAGCGGACCTTCGGGCCACGTGATAATAATTAATGACCAATCGTTATTAATGTTACTATAGTATGACTTTTATCACAATGTGTAATCTTGTACCATTAATTTTATTAAAAGGCCTTTTATTGCTTTATATTACTAATTCACTCAGACCAAATGAACTACTAATTCACTTAGAAAAATAAAATATCTAAAATTATTAACAAAGGACACGTTCTACTGTGAATAATGGCGGATTATCAAAAATACGTGTGTAATTTGAAACGGATTATGTGTATAAGATATTTGTTCGCCTATTATACAAAAACATCTTTACGCATGTGTGACTATTTATATAAAATATATTGTATAATATTTTATATAATATACACATATTTATACTGGTTATACGTTAGAAATTATCCTGAGTTTAATAAGTGGAATTACTTATTGGAATATATATTAAACACTGCACTATCTTGGCAATTCAAGAATAAATTTGTAGAAACTTTTTACAGACGCATAAATATTATAGACAATTTACCATGTTCAAAAGATATGACTAGAAAATTCCAGAAAACAATTAATTGGTTTACTTTTTCTTTACTATTTTACAATGCTGTTGGTGCAATTATTTTTTGTTTAATGAGTAGGGGTGTTTGTTCAAATTTGAACGGTATTGAACTTGTACTAATTCATTTTACAAGAACAACTGCAGCCTTTCATCAATATAATATTATATTAGTTTTTGCGTTACTTCACTTGCGCATCAGAATTATTAAAAGGACAATGGAGATTAATGGATTCGAAATTGCACCACACAATATCTTTTCAGTTACTAAATACATCGAAATGTGCGATTCATTGATAGAAGTTTTTGATGAAATATACTTTCAGTTAAGTGTTACGGTAACTAAACTATCTTTTTATTTTTAAATATAATATGCTGCCTAATATGGGCTTAAAATAAATTCTATTTTTATATTAAATATCTAATTTCAAAATATGTATGTGCTCCGTTCACAACTTTTGATTCCGCGTATCTGAACGTGAGTTTATGCCGAATAGAGATGGAGTAAATAGGTCATCTTTTCTCAGAAAGGGAGCAAACGATTATGATCTCACCTAAAGAGATGGTAGGAATAGGAAAAAAATGCGTATAATAAATAACCCGTATGAATAGATCGGGCATAATCTACCACTTTCTAAAGTGTAGTGAGATTCGCTCAGCTAATAGTGTTGCTAATAATGCTAATGCTCAAAAGGCGGACAGCAAGATAGAGTATAAGAGCTTGAGTGCTCTCGCTGTCATCACGGATATCCCTTAACTAGAAATCACGAAAAATACAAAAAGAAACAAAAAGTTATTTATGTTAATATATGTAGATTATAAGCCGTAGTCTTAATTTTTTATGTATCCATTATCTTAACAACGTCTACGATTTCACACGGTCCTCCATGATAATGCTACCCATACCTGTGTTTAAAGAGCTTTATTTCTCATACGAAGTTTACTTATAATAAGATACAATACTAATACTAGGTACAATATTATAATTCACAATGCCGACTCCGGTTCATTTCTCAAATTACATGCTTTTATATTTACATGTTTTTATATATTCCTTTAATGTTTTCTTGTACATATGCATATTATCATACTCTTTGATTCTGTTAGGCAATTGGTTGTACAGCTGTGCTCCCTCGAACAATAATGTCCTCACACCATAGTTAGTTCGCAGGTGAATTAATTGCATTTTATTTCTATTTCTAAAGTTATAACTAGCTGTTTTCTTCTCTAGTTGTATATTTGTTTAAATACAACCAGTAATATTTTTTTTTTACCAAGATGCAAGTGTAGTACTTGTACAGGTTTTTTATATTTTATACTAGCAACCCGCCCTCGCTTCGCTTCGGTTATAGGTTATAGTCGTTTTACCCGCGTAGTTCCCGTTACCGGAATAAAATATAGCCTAGTTTACGCCCTGATATTATAGCTTTCCATTGGTGAAAGAATTTTTGAAATCGGTCCAGCCGTTTTGAAGATTACCCAGAACAAACAGACAGACAGACAGACGGACAGACAGACAAAATGTTTTTAATTGCTATTTCAGGCATAGGTGTTATGCAAATAACCGTGTGAGCATGAAAAAAGCCATTTATTTTGACATTACAAACAGACACTCCAATTTTATTTATTGGTATAGATTTCTGTTTTGTGAAATAGTTCGGTTGTTGGAGTTGAGTACTTATAGTGAAATAGCATTTATTTTATTTTGTATTCTTTGCAATGAGTTTAAGTGCGTTACAGCCGCTGAACCCCATATTTCGATTTAGTATTCTAGGTGCGATTTCACTAAAGAGTTATAAATAATACTACTCACTTTCTTAGGAATATAATTTTATATGTTACGCACGGCCCCTAGTAATGAAGTAAGTTGTTTTACCTCCTGCAGCCAACCGTTCTCTGATATTTTTTTACAATGTCGTCAATGCATCGAGGGAGTAAAAGAGCGAGAGTTTCTAAAACTGCTTCATTTAATTTTTGATTGGCACTCCAAAACTATTCTTCATCAAAGGTCCTTGGATTGCCGAGTAATGTGGCCTACTCATTAACTTCTTCAAAATTCTAGTTTTCAGATTATGTCATTTATATTCTTCTATGAATTCTAGAATTTACCCACTAGTGAAATCTCGAGCATCCGCAATATCTTTTTAAGCGAACATTTAACCACCTATTTATAGCACCAACATTTGAGACAACTGTTCAATTTCGATAATGTGTTGCTATTAATTCATATTAATAATTTGAAACAATTTCTATACTTGGCTGCAGAAGCTCTATCGTAATGTGACTATAACCCTGCGACTCGCTGCTCCTAAGTTGTTCGATCTATTCTAATCTTTTGCATTAAGTGGTCATTAAACCAACAGTAGAGTAGTAGAAATTTTCTGCTAAATTCAATGAATGAGAGAATCTAAAAAATAGCACTTTATGTGAGGCAGCAACGTGACTGTGCTGGTATTTCAAAGGTCTATGAATGACAGTTACCTCCAGGTGGGTTGTTCGCTCTTCTATTATCAATAGAAATAAAAAATCAAATTAAGTGGAAATTCTCGAGTTAATCTATATCTGAAGTATTGAACTCGGCTATTGTTAAGATTCAGTGATGTTGTGTGTGATGACAATTCTGCAATGGGTATTTAAATGTTTAACTTAGTCATTATAGAATGTGCGATACATTGACTTTTTGCGAATTTTCAAACTGAAGGAATTAAGTATTCGTTCAGTTCGTAGTTGTTAATCAACATCAAGAAAATTGCAGGCGCTGGTTAATTACATATCGTGGGTTTGGGGCGCCGTGCTGCATCACTGTCAGGTCGGTCACACATTGCGATGGGGTAAAATAATACTACGGATGGCTACTTTTAAACTGTATTCAACAATTAGCGTTAACACTTTTCTATCATAACCACTAATTACTCGGATACCGACAGCTAACTTACAAGTTAGGGAAACGCGGTGAATTTGATACAACATGGCAGCAACAACCACCGATCGCTCTCGTGTCTTGCACTCAACTCCGTATTCAACGGACCGCTCTCAATAAAGAAAGCTCGGTAATATTTAAAACGTTAACGGTCAAACGACAAACATCAAAAATCATTGCCAACGTTGTATCAAAACACCCAAGTATAATACTTGACGTTTCCGTAATCGATTGATTCTTAAAAACTATCAAGATATGGCGCCAGAGGTAGTGACGCTGCGACATACATATAACTTTTTAATTTTAATAGCTACGATAATTATAATAATATATATTTTTAATATTATATATCAACTATTTATTTGATTGCAGATAGCCTCATCAGTAATTATGATATTACCTAGAATAATATACAATTATTTCATCACAATAACAATCATCAAAGAGAAAGTAAGTGGACATATATCTACTTCTTGATTTAAGTCTTTTTAAATTCCACTATATGGCATCGGCCTTCATTCAATGAGTGAGAATAGACTATCATACCACACTGACCAAGCATATGAGTATAGTTTTTATTTCTAATATTACTTCCCTTATAGTGATGCTGTCTGCGTAGATTTTTTATTGATTCTTATGATATCTACGGGAGAAGAAAGGGTGGAGTTTCCTCATGGTCCGTGACCTTAAATTCAAGCTAATTCGGTAACAAATCGAAAAAGTGTGATCTTGGCTTTGAAATAATGAAAGAAAGAACAGGAGCTTAACTCTATTATATATTAAGCAAGCCAGTACTAAAGATCATATAGATGCTGTTTAATTTGATTATTCTGACGTTCCCTACTTTTGAACTAGACTTAGTGGTACTCATTTTATATAAGGGCGTTTAATTGCTCTTCAACCTGATTTTACTCTTGAGACACATATAATAATAATTTTCAAAAGTCATTACAAACCTCAAGCGCAAGATCAGCTACTTCAAACTGTGTAAACTACCCAGATTCCCAAAAGATTTTTGTTGCTTTGGTAGAAACAAACGCGACTTTTGCAAATAGCGTTTGTGGACTAGTAAGGACTATTGTAAGGTTTTGATTCTGTAAAAACTTGGATTGTACTGCTATCTCTTTAGTGACACTAAATTGACTATCATTCTATTGAAGTGCTGAAGTGCTCATATAAAGACCTTACCATGTCATTGAGATTATGTTCAACGCAATCAGCAAAGTTTTCATATAGCAGTCTACTGATGAACAAAAAAGGCCAAAGTCATGTCTCATCTTAACATCTCAGCTCATATAAGTCCCACTGTTGGGCTCGAGGCTGTTTGGCTCTGATGAATTTTTTTATTTTATATTAAAACAAAAACATTTTCTTAATTTTAATAACTTGTACTTAACATATGTTAAACGGACTTATGTAATATGATTTCACTTTCAGGGGATACCAGTGAGCTATTTAATGTTTTTAACATTTAATACAATACTAACGCTTTCTCCACTTATGATTGCTATTTTATTGTGGGATTTATCAAATAATAAAATGAGTGATATAAAATACATAATCTTCGAAAATTTTGTAACGTGCAACGGTATGTTAAAGCCTAAATATTTGTTGGATTTTAATTGTCGAGATGGTGCGGTAGTTAAGATCTACCGTCCCCATTTCACACATTCGATTTTCACGAAGGAAAATACTTTGTTGCGATTTACGAATTGTTTTTCTATGACAGTATATAAGTTGTGTCCGTTAATTATATATTTGTAAAGTTCCCCGAAATAGAAGCATTATTTCCTTAGCGTATTGTGTTAAAAAAAATCATGTCGATATTAGTCGAAAGTTGCAGCAAACCATTGGAGATCGCTGGCGCAGGACCATACTAAATGGTGTTCCCATAGGGTAGCCTCAGTGGAGGTTTACAAGCTTATTTGGAGGAAGATAAATGACATTCATCATTTAGGACATCATGCTTCAGAGCACTTAGCTTTATGAATAGCTAATTATACAACTTGAACCCTCTTTAAAAATTCAATATACCCTAAAAATTCACAGTACCTTTGCTTTGCCGATGACATGAAAATATTTAACGAACTTAAAATTCCTAATGATGTCACCAAATTCAATTCTGACTTAATTAGACTAGAGAACTACTGCGTAATGAATATTCTGGATTTAAATATAAGCAAATGCAGTGTTATAAACTATTCGCGTAAAAATACGATATCAAATGTGATTGACATTTTAAAGAATGAAATTTTAACACGAGACAATGTCATTTAGTTTTTTTTTACATCGATATTTGTTCTCAAACATCGATGTAATGTTTTTACATGAAGCACCAACATTTTTGCATGATGTGATGACCTATTTTTTTAGTTATTTAGAAACAGAGTACTTAAACTGTTACGCAGGCTCTGCTAAAAGTACCATACATTTTTTAAATTATGCAAGCAAAACATCTATGTCAATGTGTTGTTGATGTTTTTTATTAAAACATAGATGTATGGTTTGCATCCCTAGTTACGCATCGAACAAATAGAAAATAAATTTATTAAATTTACATCTGAAAAATATAAAAGTAGTAGTAATTTTATAGATATACTACCGCCCACACTTCGCTTCGGTTTCAGTGGTCTTTCCGTTCCCGTGGGAATACCGGGATAAAATATAGTAAATTACTCCTTATATGGACAGCTACCTGGTAGTAAATGTTTTCAAAATCTGTTCAGCCGTTTTGAAGACTACCCAAAATAAACAGACAGACAGATAAAAAAACATCTGACCGGCTTTTAGGCATAGGTATCGTGCACATAACCATATATTCAGCATGAAAAAATCCCATTATTTTGACATTACAAACAGACACTTCAATTTTATTTATTTGTATAGATAGATGTGTGCAAATAAAAGTAATTGCATAGGCCATTTCATTCCTCGCTGTAAATGCCATTAGCTTACAGCGTAAGGATATACATTTAAACAGACTTTTCGTTTTTGTTTTCGTAATATAAGCCAACATTTGATCATACGTTTGTATATCCTTAACCTTCGCATACTCGTGCGTCAAAACGTTACATAAATACTCGCGCACGGTGCCTCAGAGCGAAAGTTGAACCTGTCTGTAAGCTTGTAATTTTATGATTATTAAGTAACATTTTCTTTTTTCCTCAGAAGAGATTATAATTAAATAAAAAAATTAAAAGAAATGTTAGCACTTTAACTATATTTGTTAGAAATAGGCTTTTAAATCGGCTTCTTCATAATAACAATTTTTTTAGTACTCTCAGTTAAACATCATAATTAAATTTTTTTATTGTGCTAACTGAGCTTGAGACCTGATATCGACTTATAAGGCCCTTCATCTTGTTGTCTTATATAAACTTTTAACGTATAAAACATTTTAGGATCGCCTCACTGTCACCGCTATCTTCATAATTTGAATTGGAATATTCCATTCGTTCAATATAACAGCGCTCTTATTCTAGCTTCGTTTATTGTTTAGCCAAGGCCGTGGGTGACGTGACCGGGGATTAGTCCGTCACCCGCCGAGAGGCCGACCGCGTGAGGAAAGATCGACGTCCTCCCCGAGGGGGGGACGTCGGTCGATGGGAGGGTACCCCCTACGTAGGGGTATTCCGTCGGGCCGACCACTGATGACAAGTAACCCTGCTCCGGTGGTCGACCCAACGACGAAGGCGACGTGGTGTTCGGGTGGGTTGCGGGTGTTGCGTGCTTAAGCCCCTCTGTCGCCCCGGACAGAGTGGTGTGGAAGCGCGCCGACTGCAGCCCACCCCAAAAAAAAAGCTTCGTTTATTGTGATACCAAAAAGACTGAAAATAATTAAAAATGATCTAAATTAACGTCAAACATTATATTTAATAGATATTATATACTACTAAAATTAATTAATATATTTTATTCAGTAATATTTTAAAATAAAAAGAAATCTGACTTTCCTAAAATGGTGTCACGCGTCGGTCTCACGGACCGATACCTGTAAAAAAATGCCACTTCTATACGACACCAGCGCTTCCGCCGCTTTAAATAATGACGAAAAAGAAATGAAGAAGCTACTAAAAACCGCGACGTCACAGTGTTGATATTTTTTATGCGTAGTTGGGTTTTAGTTTGTACTTATATATTGTATTTTATATGTGTTTGAAAAATTTATAAGTCTAAGCCTTGAAATTATTTATAAGTCTCTTTACCAATACAACGGACACACTGCAGCGAGACAGTACAACCAACAGTACCTTAAGCGCGTTATGTATTAAATTTTACTTCTAAGTCCCCACCTACTACTTTGCCTTTGATGTTGTAAAAACCGGCTGAGTGATCCTCAGAAGAATCGGTGCCAGCAGGCTTCTGGAACACTTATAACACTGACTGCGATTGATAAACCATTTGCAAAGCTTAGATCTATACTAACGATTTAACTATACAATTTCCAGATGAGCAGAAAAGGAACCAACTGGCGCTTATACATCTTATGCTAAAACAGCGTCCACTACAATATAAATTATGGCGAACAATTTCAATAACTGCACATGTACCTTTAGCTTTTTTATCTTTCTGTATCATAAATATTATGGCCATTGCTCAGGTCAGGTCTTATATATAAGAAATTAATGAGTAACTAATTGAATTAACTTACCGCGTCTGTAAAGGATTGTATCGCGGGATACTTGGATAAATAAAAGAAGTTGAAGCAACACGTTTTTTGGGATTGCATGTAGATTGTAATTTAAATTAGAAATCACACAGAAAACATATGCACACAATTAAAAATTAAAATAGATCATATGTGTTATGCTCGCATATGCGATTAAAACTGTAGACCATAATGTAATTAAAACTATGGGTGGCATACAATTAAAACGAAAAAAGGTATTAAAACTATAAGGGAAAAAGCGAAACGATATTTCTATACGCTTACAAGAATATCAACGTCCACATGGGGGCTTCATTATAATACACTTAAAACTATATATATATATATCCACATATTTGGGGTGTATTTGTTACGCTGCACCTGTCTGGGCTGATAAGAGTTTCCATAGGGACGACACGCCTTAAGTTATTATAAAGCTAACGATTGGCTTTCATAATGATATCTGATGTTTATGCGAGCACTACACATTGTAAATAAAACTACTTTTACGGATTATATCGCGTTTGTATTTGATTTATGATTGCCCGACGTTTCGAACACTTTGCAGCATTCATGGTCACGGGTGGACTAAGGTGTCTCACGTCCAACAAGTAATCATTATTACAGACATTTATAATTATCTACCCGATAGATAGGCAAAAAAAAAATAGGCAAACTATTTTAAATAAAACTAGTTTACGGATTTTATCGCTTTTGTATTTGATTTTTGATTGCCCGACGTTTCGAACATTTTGCAGCGTTCATGATCACGGGCGGACTGTCTCACGTCCAACAAGTCATCGTTATTATAGAAAATTTACAATTGTCTACCCGATACAGAAATTAGTTATTAAATATTGACCCACATTTTCAATCAATCAATCTGAAATCAAATACAAACGCGATAATATCCGTAAAGTAGTTTTATTTAAAATATGTAATACTCGCGTAAAAATCAGAAATCATTACGCTTTGCCTACTATTATTATTATGCCTTTCTGTGTTAGTTGTGCACTATATGCCCGAATTACTATGGCGTCTTGCCAATTGCCATGCCCCTTTACACACAAGGCTCGTATTTAAAAGACATATTTCTTTTGTGTATACCCGCATAAAAATCGTGACGTGCGCTATACGCGTTTAAGTACATAGCTTACAAGAAGCCAAGCTTGTGTATATAATAATAATAATAATATGTGAAGCAAAAACCTTGTATTCCTTCTTATAAAATTACGCGGATGGACAAGTATGATTTCTGGCACAGTTGAAGAATAAATTGAGGAGAAGTGAACAAATCTATAAAAATATTTAACCATGTATTAGAAATAAATTAAATTATTTATATTATATTATTTATTTATTTAGAGAAGCTAAGTCTACAAATGTCATAATTCAGGATTTAGCATAAATCTATAATTTAATGAATACAGTGTATTTTACTTAGCATTCTATGTCTTTCATTTTCTAAATTTTATATTACAGTCCACATTTCTTTGCGTCTGACAATAATAATACAAGTATGTCATTTGAAATCGATTATGTATTTAAAATTTTTTTTCGCCTATTATATAAAAATATGCGTACCCATGTGCAGCTATTTATATAAAATATGCTGTATTTTATATAATATATGGATGTCTATATTGGTTATACGTTAGAAATTACTCTGAGTTTAATAAGTGGAATTACTTATTGGAATATTTATTTTATGCTGCAGTATCTTGGAAATTCAAGAATGAATTTGTAGATCATTGTTACAGACACATTAATATTATAGATAATCTTCCATGTGCAAAGAATATGACTAGAAAATTTCAGAAAACATAAAATTGTTTTACTTTTTCTTTACTATTATATCATGCTGTTGGTACGATTATTGTCTGTTTAATTTGTATTGGAGTTTGTAGAAATTATAGCATTTTTGTATTAATTCAGTTTATAAGAACTTCTATAGTCTTACATCAATATAATATTGTATTAGTTTTTGCCTTACTTCATTTACGCAGTAGAATTATTAAAAGGACAATGGAGATTAATGGATTCGAAACTGCACCACACAAAATCTTTTCAGTTACAAAATACATCGAAATGTATCGTTCATTGATGAAGGTTTGAGATGAAATAGACCATCAGTTAACTATTACGGTAACTAAACTCTTTTTATTTTTTTAAATATAATATTCTAACAAACGTGTGTTAAAAGTAGAGTCATTTTCATATTAAATACCTAACCTCGACGTATCGAAGTGCTC
This sequence comes from Lymantria dispar, assembly GCA_032191425.1. NCBI lineage: Eukaryota > Metazoa > Arthropoda > Insecta > Lepidoptera > Erebidae > Lymantria > Lymantria dispar. Next base: position 15,739,302 of record CM063465.1, on the reverse strand, counting down.
CCTTTGCAAATTTTGTTGCCTCGTATCCGATCAAGTTGTTGCCAACTGGAGATGGGATAGAAGGGTCGCCTTTTCTCAGAATAAATTTGAAGAAATGGTAGGAATAATCAGAAAGAACACGTTTGAATAAATGGCTGCACATATGGCGTAGTAGTTAAGATACCGAGCTACAGTGCCAGTGCCGGAGGGTAGACTTCATCAAGCGTGATCGCTTACCTTTTGTGTGTATATTCAATGTAACTACTTCGCTTTAGGCGGTGATCGCCCACCAATTTTAATCCTGCTGATTACTGATAAAACTTTGAATATTTGTCGTTTGTCTGATAAGATGAAGTCTATCTCGTTTTTGGTTAAACCATCGGGCCAACCCAAGTCCATTTACAGCTCTTTCCTGGACAAGAAATTCATCATAAAGAGGCTTTCCTTCGCCAGAAAAGCAGCCTGTTTCTGGCCTCTCTGGTTCCTATTTTCATATTTATGTTGCCCCATCTTCAATTTATCACTACCCCCTTTGCCTAGTGTCACGTTAAAATCTCCTAACACTACCGCGAAGTGGATTTTGGACGCGAGAACGGCTTGCCGAAAAAGCCACTGAATGGACCCCCCTAAACGGTCGCCACAGACACGCAAGCCATATGAGCAATAGGGGGCAACATTGGTGCACGTGGTTTGGGGTATCGTGCTCGACACCCGTGTGCGACGCCGGTTTCACCATCGCAAGTCACCGTTAAACAGAGACCCGCAGTGCTTTCCGTGTAGTTATGCCCTTGAAAATGATATGTCTACCCACAGAAATATTAATACTTTAGAAAGAGTCTTGCTCGCATTCTGTTCTAGAACTAGTGTCACCACACATACCCCTCTACATTATGTTAACACATACGCAAGGTCTATACTTACAACAATTTCACACACTAACATAACACACATACATCGAAGCTGTGGTTTGTACACAAACTATAACTAATTTCTTCTAAAAATGGATGCAATAAAAATGACGGCTCCCAGTCACGGCAGTTACGCCTCTCCACGGGCTCATTTTGTCGCAGGGAACTGTTGGATGCAGGTGGCGCAGGACCGTTCCGAGTGGCATTCTCGTGGGGAGACCTATGTCCAGCAGTGGACGTCTGTAGGCTGATGGATGGATGGATTGCGCGGTTGCTCAAATAATAAAAGATGACATCCATGTATGGCAGACGATGTATAATATTTGCTTCTGTTTGCGATTTTTATCGTTGTTGTTTATAAACGACATAATACTATGACAAAATTACTAAATATTACTGAATTATTAAGTTTATGTAATTATCGATGAAAAGAAATTCCTTCTTGGACGACACTACACAACTGATTTCTTTTTCGAGACCTTATAACAGCGCAAGACGGCATATTTTTCCTTTTTCTCAGAGCTTCGTTCAAGGTCACTATATGAGCGCGACTCTTAGCTAGTAAAATTTCGTCTATATTATGAACAATTGCTCACAATAGCGATATGCCAGCCCCGCCCACAAGACCGTTCTATCTTATTAATTTTTCTGTGCTTCTACCCCCGAGCAAATAGATCTGGCGACCCGTCTCTGACCAGCCGTTTAAGGCAAGCTATAGTTGAGAATCTTGCGGCACTCTTCGGTTCCCATTCCAGCCAACCAATAAACGCAACCTTGATATCAAGCCCTGGCCGACCCTCTGGGATACTCAGGTGCGCAGTGTCGCCACTCACATTCAGCGCACCCAAGCTGCCCTGCTGTTTATTGGCTTTCCTATAAATCTTGTGATGCAGTTTTCTTTTTTCTTTTAGATCAAAAGAACTTAGAGAGCCATATAATGTTCCTTCAACACACAAGCTCAGAGGGTTATTTCATTTATTAAAGTGTAACTTTTATTACATCGCTCCAAACTTTTTCGTCCATCTATTGCATGTCGCGTGACGGTCGGCCGCGGAGTAGGGGCAAAGTGAAAGGCGCTCGACAGAGCAGCCGATGCCAATTTGGCGGCTTTCGCATCAGCTGACCGTGTAGTGTATAATAGACTATTACTCATTTGTGCCCGCGCTCCACGCTATTTATTTGCTTTTATCAGTGTTTAACGTAAATGTTGCTATTTTTGTAATGCGAAAAAAGATTTCACTTTTACCATGGTTTCATAAAACCACACAATCAAATTTTCTATTATGATATTGTTATAAGATATTCTTCGTTAAACTTAGATAATTCTTTATTTGTACACCTGCAAATGACTGCACAAATGGTGTAGTGGTTAAGATAGCAACCTACAGTGCTAGTGTAGTGTGTTCGAATCCCACGCAGGACAATACTTTGTGCGATCTACGAATTGTTGTTCTGAGTCTGAATGTAATTTGGGTCTGTTAGTTATATGTTTGTAAAATGTCCCCGCAACACAAAGATTATTTCCTTACTGCAGGATGTTGTCTTTATGCTAAAAAAAAAATACAAGAAAATCTTAAATACCTAGCAACATAACCCTTTCTAGGCAACCTTAGGATGGATATGGCAGAATAAAGAGATGGTAGCTAAACGACAACGAATTTTTCTAAATAATATAAGTCATATATAAATATTATTAATTAATTTATATAACTCTATTACTATGTTATATATTAATACATGAGAGCTGACGCTGCAGTTGTCACCGATTCCACTTAAGTAGTTTTATAATGAAATTATTCATTCTAATTCATATTTCAATAGGCTAGATTAATTAAATTTCTGTAATTTTTATAATTAATTAAATAGAATTAAAATATATATTTTTTTTTTCGATCCTTCGGCTACCGCTAATGTATTTGGCGCAGTCTTAGTAAGATCCTTGCGGGCCGGTTCGCGGCCTTTAGAATATTCTTATATCGAAATACACGTCACGAGTCACCAGGGCGGCTTTCAAGTTCCTTCTAGTTATCATCATCATTTCAGCCTATCGCCGTCCACTGTTGGACGTAGGCCTCCCTCATGTTACGCCACAAAGTGCGGTTCTGTGCCGCCTGCATCCAATGACGCCCAGCAATTTTCACCAGGTCGTCGGTCTTCTAGTTATATATTTTCCAAAACTTTTCGGCTCAGGCTCGTTGGAATACTATAAATTTAATTAGAAATTTAGGTAGTAGCCCGCCACAGAGTTTAGAAAATATAGCTCAAGGACAGGTTAACGTAGTAGTAGTAACCCATGACTCGCGCACCATTTATTTATTTATATAAATAAATGGTGTGTCGTCTGTCATCATCAATCATCATCATCAATCCCCTCTGTCGCCCCGGACGGAGTGGTGCGAGGAGCGCGCCGACCACAACCCACCCCCAAAAAAAACATTTATTTATTTATTATTCAACTGTTCATTACACTTGCAGTTTTTCAAAGCGTGAAGCGATCCTTTACAATTATTTAATTATAAAGGATCGCTTCACGCTTTGGTTATATAATCAATGTGCCTCATTATAAGAAAAAAGTTTAAACATAGTTTTAGGAATACATCATATTTAGGCAAAAATATATCAATCTCCGGATACTGAGCAATCAGTGAGACAAACAGTGCTATGGCCTGGACTGGTAGGTACAAAATATGTGGTACACATTCAAAGTTGTGTTGCCGTGAGTTGGGGGCGCGAACGAAACTATATGTATTAGTTCGGTGCTGATAGCGAACAATGCTATAGTGAATTAGAATATTCAACTCTATTATTCAATCATCATCATCTCATCTCAGCCCATACACATTCTACTGTTAGGCTCGGGCCTCCTTGTACGGAAATTCATGAGGAAAATCTGTGCAAGAGAAGAAAATCTCGAAATTAAACCCTATACCAACATGTCTGACCATCATGGTATAGTAGGTCAAATTGCCTCCCATTGTGGAGGAGTACCTAGCCTAATTGTGGGACGTATGTGGGCTGCAGTGATGATAATGAATCAATTTAAATCTAACTTCTACTACTGCTAGCATATAAAGTAACAATATAGACGGGCGAGAGCCCCTTGGAGGCGATGTAGTTTCAAATGTGGTCGGTAGCAAAATGTGTTAGCGATCAACAAGCACTGCCTTATAAACTCTGGCTTGATTTTTATTTTCAAGGTACTTGTAATATGACCAGTATTATAACAATATACTCGTATATATATACAGGGTGTATCAGGTTATGGGGCAACTGTTCGAGTAAGTTGTAGTTTAACGGTCATAGATCGTAATTAGAATGTACATTACACAAAAAACAATATAACATAAAAGTTATAGTGATCTCAAAAAAATGTGTCTAAGAGTCTACGCCTTAAATGTTACGTATTATGTAGGCATGTACAGACCAAATACACGTAGGCATGTAAAGCTTCGCCAGTATAATTTCATTCATTCGTACCTAGAATTGCGCAAGCGTTTCAATGACATCGTAGGTTGTACCTACGATCGCGCGAGCGGTCAATGGCCATAGGCCGATCAGCTGTTTGAAAGCGAAGTTTGTCTTGCTTATGTGAATGTAATCATTGATTTATTCAATTTCTAATGAACATTTAACAAAGTATTAGTATGTTGCGTATTAAGTATCATTGACTTTATACATTTCAATTAGTTTTACATGAAAAAGCGATGACAAATCTGAAAACTTTACATGTCTCTAATTCCTTAACGAATCGATATTTTTCGTTCAATTTTTTTCATGGGTTCCTACCACCATTGCCTAGCTCCTTTTTGACCAGTTGCTCCATAACCTGATACACCCTGTATATAAACCCAGAACAGAAACTCAGAAAAACAAACACTCCAATTTCGTTATGTCAACAAAAATTTTTATGTTTTAATTTTTTTTATGAACATAAATTTTACTCCAATATAATAATTGACCAATCGTCATAATGGTACTATAATGTGACTTTTATCGTGATGTATAATCTTGTTACACTAATTTTATCAATAAGACTTTTTATTCCGTTATATTAATTAACTAATTCACCCAAAACAAATGGACTACTATTTTACTCAGAACAAATGAAATATCTGTAAATAATAAACGTAAGTCATATTTAACAGTGAATAATGATGGATTTTCAAAAGCAAGTATGTAATTTGAAACCAATTGTGTATATAAGATATTTGTTCGCCTATTCTACAAAAATATCTGTACCCATGTGCGACTATTCATATAAAATATGTTGTATAATATTTTATATACTATATGCATATCTATACTGGTTTTACGTTAGAAATTTAACTGAGTTTAGTAAGTGGAGTCACTTACTGGAATATTTGGTTAATGCTGCTGTATCTTGGCAATTCAAGAATGAATTTGTAGATGTTTTTTACAGACGAATAAATGTTATTGATAATCTAGCATGTGCAAAGGATATGTCTAGAAAATTTCAGAAAACAATTCATTGGTTTACTTTCTTTTTACTATTATATCATTCTGTTGGTACCATTACTTCTTGTTTAATTAGTATTGAAGTTTGTATAAATTTTAGCGGTCTTGAAATTGTACTAATCCAGTTTTTAGGAACAACTATTGCCTTTTATCAATATAGTATTATATTAGTTTTTGCTTTACTTCATTTGCGCATCAGAATTATTAAAAGGACAATGGAGATTAATGGATTCGAAGTTGCACCATACAATACCTTTTCAGTTACTAAATATATCGAAATGTACCATTCATTGATGGAAGCTTTTGATAAAATAGACTTTCAGTTAACTTTTACGGTAACTAAACTATCTTTTTATTTTTAAAATATAATATTCCAACTAATATAAGCTTAAAATGAAGTTAATTTTCATATTAAATATATAATTTCGAAGTAAAAATTGAAGTAGAAGCTACAAACTAGAAAAAGTATGTTGGCAACTTTTGTTGTTCCGTATCGACGTGAGTTAATGCGGACTATAAATGGGATAGAAATGGTAGGGATAGTTAGAAAAAAAAACGAGACTGATACTCGTATAACAAAGAACACGTATAAATAAATCGGTGAATAATCTTCCACGTCCTAAAGTATAATGAGATTCTCTCAGGTTATTACTAATAAGTCTAAGTGGTCTCGCTGTTATCACGAATACCCTTTGCCTAGAAGTCACGAACAACACAAAAATCAAAGGAAACTCAATCAAAAAAATCGTATGTCTATTACCTTAACTATGTCTACGATTTGATACAGACCTTCTTCGAAAGTATCAACCACGCACCTGCAGCAAACCGTTCTTTGCTATTTTTACAATTTATCTAGCCAGAGGTTTTCTTAAACTGCTTCATTTGATTCATAATGGCAACTCCAGAACCATTCTTCATTTAAGGTTGTAGGTTTAACGAGCTATGTTACCTACTTGTTACTTCTCCAGAATTTTAAGGTTTCAGTTTATGTCATGTCGTCCATGTTTTAGTGATACAGCCATGCTGCTGACAGTTTTCTACCTATAGCCATACATAGCTCAATTCGTCTGGAATATTACCACACTTTATCAGAAAAGCAACCCTTAAGTAGTAGACATTTTCCACCAAGTTAAATGAGAGAATATAAAAAAATCGCACTTTATGCGAGGCAGCAAGCAACGTGATTGTGCGTCTGGTATAGCAGAGGTCTAAGAGAGTCCATTACCTTCAGGCAGGCTGTTGGCTCTCCTGCTGTCAACAGTAATAAAATAAGCTAAATTAAATAGTATTATTGTCGAGTTAATCTATATCTGAGTATCTATAGTCTTAATATCGACTTTCGCCAACTAAGCCGATTAATATTCAGTGATATTATGTGCAACCTCCATTCTGTGTTAGGTATTTAATCATTTAATTTAGTTATTATATATCATCATCATCATTTCAGTTCATATACGTCCCACTGTTGGGCTCAAGCCTCCTCCACAATAGGAGGTAAATTGACCTTACTATACCATGCTGGTTAGACAGGTTGATATAGGGTTTTATTTCGAGTTTTCCTTCTTTTTCGTTATTATATATATTTTAGTATATTGTGTGTCGTAAACGAGTATTTTTTTTATAATTATAATTCAAAAAAGTTGCGGGACTTACATATTTCTTTGTAAGTTTACTAGCTACGATATTTATATTAATATTTGCAACAAAAATAAATTATTTTAATATATTCAATAATGTTAAGCTAATATTTATTTGATTGCAGATAGCCTTATCAATAATTATGCTATTACCTAGAATAATATTCAACTATTTCATCACAATAATAACCGTAAAAGATAAAGTAAGTACGTAGGCATATTTCTTCTTCTTGATATTAGTCCATTTAAGTTTCACTATATGCACCGGCCGTCATTCAATAAGTGAGAATAGACTATCAAACCATGCTGACCAAACATGTAGCCATAGTTTTTATTTCTAATAATACTTTCCTTGAAGTGATGCTATCTGCTTAGATTTTTTATTAATCTCTATGATATAAACGAGAAAGGAAGGGAGGGATTATTGCATTCTTACTCCATCACCACACATTTAAGGTCTTCATATTAAGTTGCTTTATATGCACGACTTTGTGGTACATAGTCTTATAATTTTTTACTATTACATTCTGGAACCCTATTTCTATATGGCGACTGCTTAGAAATACAATTTCTGTCACTTGTCACTTGCTCGTATAAGTCGTAAAAATCGGCTACTTATGAGTCTCACTGTTTGAGTAGGTGGCTCCTATTTCCTAGGCACCTTACAATACCTACTATGGTTTCAACTCGCCTGTTGATGACTTTACCCTTAGAATTACCAAACCATATCCGTTGAAGGCCATACACGTTCACGCGTTGACCCTGACAGAAGCCGTCAATGTGGGGGAGGCCTTATTAAGAATGTCTCCAAAGCGATTCACACATCCAAAACCCATTTCAAGCTAATAATGAGAGACTTCAATGCAAAATTAGGAAAAAAGGTAACTGATAAACGAAGAGAGGCTAATATGAGTCTGGAAAAAAACTAACGCAGCCAAAAACAAACCAATTTTGGGAGCAGCCTCTTTATAATGAATCCTTTCCTTAGGAAGCCACCACAAAAGAAGAAGACTTATCAGTGATTCCACGGGATAGACTTCACCTTGTCAGATAAACGACAAATATTAAACAAGATAAAACTGTGTCAAACTATAAAGCAGGATTAAACTGTTTGAATGATCACCGGTTGGTATGAGGCGCATTAAATACCAGAAACCCGGATGCTGTCATCTTGTACTACATAATCACTTTCAATGCCCCGAAGAGTATGAATTCGCAAACGATATGAGCAAGAAATTCTTGGAAACTGTCTACTTGGTCGGCCCAACCTGCAATCAGATATCAACCTTTCTGACTAGAGCTTCAATTTCATGCAGCAGAGAAGGAATATGACGGTGTGGTCTTCAGCTAATCGGCCCAAAACATAAGCAGTTAAAAAGGAAATTCATCATAGCTTTAGGTTGCCCCACTCACCGATTCTATATACTGCGTATTGAAGAGGTGATGAAACGGATTCCTGACTTGAATGTGTTCGTAAGAGATTTTTCTGATAGCTATACCGAAGATGACGTCACTATCATAAGGCTCTATTCGAAATTGTATAAAGTACTCCAAAATCCAATTGTCTTCATGATTCGTGTCCCTACATTCAAATTAACTCGGTATTATACCGGCAAACTTGACCTTGGCTCTGAAATAATGAAAGAAATATAGGCATCGGAAGATGAATTACCACAGAGCTAATAGCGGGCAGTAAGCTAGTATTAAAAGCTCTATAGGTGCTGGTTAATTTGATTATTCTATCGTTCCCTAGCCCTGAACTAGACTAAGTGGTAGTATTTTGAAAGAAGGCAATAAACCGCTCTTAAAGAGAAACAAACCCATTTTACACTTGAGACACATATATTGATCATTTTCAAAAGTATCTATAAACCTCTCACGTAATATCGACGGTTTTCAACTGTTTGAATAACCTGAAAGATACTGAAAAGGTTTTAGTACTAAAAAAAACGCCACTTTTGCAACTATCGTTTGAGGACTATGAGTAAGCATTTCATTCTGTAAAAACCTGGATTATCAACATATTGAAGTACTGAAGTGATTGCATAGGAACTTTACTATGTCATTGAGACTATGTTCGACAACATCAGCAAAGTTTTGAAATAGTAGTCTACGAATGAACAAGAAAAGGGTAAAAGTCATGTCTGATCTTAACGTTTCAGTTGATATACATCCCTCTGCTAAAGTCGAGCCTCCTCCATACTCGTAGAGAAATTAATCTACTAAACTACTCTGGTCAGGTGGGTTGGTATAAGCACGTGTCTTCTCCACAATAGAAAGCAAATTACTAGGGAGTAAGAAGTTCTATGTCCAGTTATGAACTTCTACGGGTTGACTAATCGTTTTGAAATATAATAATTTGACATTCTTCACTAAATATGGAGACGGCTAACGATTAAAATATTTTCCTGCTTTATAATTTGCCGTTATTATTACAAAAAGCTTAAATTAAATTAATTAAAATTATAGTCCATAAAATATAGGATGATCTCTGTGACAGTTGTCCCTAGTACTGTCACGCTTACGATGAAGTCCGTAGTTTTTTATCGATAAAACTCTTTATTTTTATAATTGTGATTTTCTATTATAATTAAAATACAATCAATGAAAATTTTTTTGAATTTATTTCAAACAAAAACTGTTTTTTGACTGTTTTAATTATTCAAAAGGAGTACAATCAAGGTCTAGGTCACTATTATCGTCATCACTGGAGCGTTCCTGCTAGAACATTTATCATTTTTTGCCAAATAGGGACGGTCGTTAGATCAATCGATCAATTACGACTGTCTAGTTTATTGACAATAATGCGCACATAATATTATCATTTACTCTGAGACGAAAAGTAGTTTTTTAATGTTTAGTTAATTCAATTTATGTATTTTATAATATAACTGTCAATTTAAGTGTAAAAAATATGTTGAAAGTTTTATATAGGTCCTGTATTAAGTTTATTTCTTTTATGAATAATTTAACCCTCCGCTCGTCGCGCCTTTTTTATTACTTGAACAGTCGCATGGGGTCTGCAGCGACCAAAAATAAATAGCAATTAATTGGAATTGTATCATATTTTTTGACATAATTTTAATGTTTTATATTTGAATAGGACTACATTGAAATAAAAAAGTAAATATATTGCAAATCAGACATTTATTTATATTTAAAAAACTTAAAGAAATAGGAGTTATATTTTTCCTTACAATTTAACTCAGTCATCTTAAAGTTAACTTAAAAATAAAAAACAAGGGACTACTTTTCTTTTTATAGATGTATTTGAGATTAATGAACTAAAAAATGAAATCGAATATAAATCAACTAAAAACATAACAAAAAAATATATACTTCTTAGCTCTAAGTGAACCACCTAATCATTTCTTTGGATACAATCAGTACATATGGCTTTGGTATGGTTTGGACAAACACTTCCTTTGCAATAATAACAAATCGACTTAAATTTTCTATCTTTACGTTTTGGACAGTGAATGCAACACTTTCTCATAGGTGCAAACTGAGCATCATCAGGAGACAAGTCCTGAAGAGGAGATATAGTGATTCATCGACAACGCCATTCTTCTTCTTCTAAACATCTTAAAATACGTTTAGCTTGTCTATCATCCATTTCTTACTATTATAATAAATATTCTGGAACAATAAAACATAAATATAAACACTACAACAATAAAAACGATTAGGTTAATAGTAAAAGTCTACTTACGTCGTTCGTCGCGTGGGGTCTTTCAGAGCCTTGCGCAGAAACACACATCCATATCTCACGGCGCATGCGCCCAGACTGAGTTGCGATGGCATGAGCGCGAGCCGTAATCCTTTTTAGGAGGCTACCTAAAGTAAGGGATCTATAAACTTATTCTAAAAGTACATATTTTGCAATTTTCTAAGACCTGGGCTTTGAAAGACCCCATGCGACGATTCGAGGGTTAATAAAGATCGGTTATCGATTTACGTATATCGACTGTCCCATCTCTTTTTTATTTTCAGTCCAGTACGACTTTGTACGTGCGTAAATGTAATTTATGTTTGTAATGTTTACTAGGTATTTCAGTACTTACGAGGTACATTTTAGGTATGAATATTAATATTTTTATATTTATAATACATTGCAATAAAACTGGCACGAAAAGAATGAAAATGTATTTGATACAAAATGAAATTGTAAACATGTCGCTCGTTCAAACTTAGTTCGTTGGTTTCGTTGATATCTGTCACAGAGATCAAGCTATATTTTATGGACTATAGCACAGTATTAGGCGAAACCACTCTTTGTCATTGGACGCCATCACGAGCTTTAACAACTATGAATTTAGTTTTCAGCACTGTCATGTTTATTGCATTTAATTTAATGATTATTTGTTTATATTAAAGCTGAAATACACAAGAAGAATATTAAACGGTCTTACTTAATATGTGTGTATGTTTCACTTTCAGGACGTACCGGTAAAATATTTAATCTTTCTTACATTTAATACAGTACACACGATTTCTTCACTTATGATTGCTACTTTATTGTTGGATTTATTGAAAAATAAACTCAATGATATAAAATACATGATTTTCGAGAATTTCATAATGTGCGACGGTATGTTATAGACTAAATATTTTTTTGATTTTTGTCTTGAGTTGGTGTAGTGGTTAAGATAAGATCTACCGTCCCCATGACACAGATTCGATTTTTGTTTACCTACTAAGTGGCAGTCCCATAGTAGCCTATGTCCATCAATGGATATTTACGGGCTGGAGGAGGATGAATAACATTCATCACTCGGAACTATCATGCCTCAAGCATCATGCGGCTTTATAACTACTCGTAGGTGATTGTACAGCATGAATATTCTTTGGAAATATAATCAATAATTACCGTCAGCTGTGAACTCCCGCGTACGTTATGAACTTTAGAATGAGCTGCATTGCTACTCACAAAATAAAATTTAACCACATAATTCATACACTTACGTCGGAATAATTTTTATGTAGGCGTAATTTTATAGATATTCTAGCTGACACAACAGACGTTCAGTTCAAATCTAAAAAAATAATAAAAGGAATTCTCCTTGAAATAGATCGCAGCGCCACCTACCGGTTCCAGTTATTATTCTAAACGATTATCATATCCAACGAAACAGAGTTGACTCAACGGACGTTGTTCTGTTTAAATCCAAATAATCCGCGGTGCCGACGTGACGCTACAGACCATCCTAGAACGACGCTCAAGAGCGTCATGAATTACATATATTCATAAACCATCGAACACCAAAAATAAATAGAAGATAGTAATAATAACCATTTGTTGCAAGCAAGGCCCATTGTGCTTGTGACCTTAAAAGCTAATGTTAGTAGGAAAATAGACATTTTATTCAGAACTATATAACAGAGTGGTGAGCGGTGGAGATGTTAACTCCAAAGGCGGGACTTCAGTATGGCGACTTAGATCCTCCATTATGGGCGTGCGTATGTCGGAGATGTTTAAATGATAGTGCGACACTCTCACTAACACAGTTCTTTATTATCAAATTAACACTGGATAATAATATTGAACCAGAACAAAGATTTTAACGTGGTTAAGAGCAAATGGATTTGCACGTGCGCACAGCTTGATCGTGTCCTAACAACTGCCAGTTGATTGCCGCTATGGCACTTACGAGCCCATTTGGGGTTACCCGCTCTTACCATTAAAATGTCGATATTATCAGACTTAATTATAAAATTTACCAAGACTAAAAAAAAATAACTATTTGATACAATTTAATTAAAATAATTATTAATTTAATTAAAAATCATTCCACGCCGTTATATATATACTTATACTTGTTTTGAGTTTGACCCAATGATGCAGCATTGGAGACTGCCAACTATGCGGCGGGATGTATAGGTAGAGAAGCGTATCTTTTATGTATGATGGCCATTCATTGGATTCAAATCATCTATTTAAGTCTCTTTGCGAACATAGTAGACGTGCTACAGCGCGACAGTAGCCCCAAGAGTATCTTGTGAGCGTTATTTTTTATATATATGTATATTTCTTGTGTACGTGTGTATGGCACTGAACTTCTCCTAAACGGCTGGACTGGTGTTGATAAATTTTTATGCTTGAACATCAAGGGGATTTGAGAATGTTTTAGATTCACAATTAGACCCAGTAGGTGGCGCTTATTTGAACAGAATAACGTCTCTTGGGTCAGCTAGTGTATTATATTTTGCTACTACGCCACCACCTACTACTACTTTTCCTTGGGAGTTGTAAATCCGGGTGATTTGATGGACACTAACGATTGCACTGTACAATTTCCAGATGAGCAGAAAAGAAACCAACTGGCGCTTATACATCTTTTGCTAAAACAGCGTCCACTACAATATAAATTATGGAGAGCTATTTCAATAACTGCACGAGTACCTTTAGCTTTTCTCTCTTTCTGTTTTATAAACATCATGGCCATAGCCCAGGTCAGGTCTTATATATAAGAAATTAATAAGTAACTATTTGAATGAATAAAATTAATTTTAAGACAAGACCGTAAAATAAAAATAAATGAAAATACTGTGATAATCGTATATCTTCTAGCTATATATATATATATATATATATATATATATATAAATATATATATATATATATATATATATATATATATATATATATATATATATATATATATTATCAACAAAACAACAAACAAAACAAAAATCTGTCTGACGTACCTACGCATAGCCGAAACTACTGGGATTAGGACCCTGAAACATACTTAGTGTTTGTTTACACTATAGGCGCGCACTAAGAAAAAAATTTTGGAAATTCTTCACTTAAGGCAAAGGGGGTACGAATATTTATATGAAATTAAGTCGTTTTTGAAGATAGAGTTAAGAAAACCAGTTTACAGCAACTCCGTTCGCTATCCTATCTAATCTACCTTTTCTACTCTGTTTCAAATTTAATAAGGTGTAAAATATGGAGTGGAAGTTTATATGACGAAAAAAATCTTCATCGATTGTCTTCAAATTTTACGCAAATAATCTTCAGTAAAAATTAATAAACACGTGTTTCGGCGTTTGGCAATATTTTTCACTAGGTATTTAAGAGTTTCAAAATTAATTTTGCGGTGACACTTTCACTGGACTTTTTAATAAAATAAAAATCACCACAAAAAAGCTGCCTATAATCGAAATTATATTGAAAATCAACACCACACCTTCATCCCCCAATTGGTGTAACATAAAGGATGAATTTTATTTGAATATTTTTTCCACTCAACACAAGTAATGAATTGATACAACACCAATAAAACTTGAGAGCGCAGATGACATGGTGTTTAAGCTACCATCCTACGATTTCAGGTTCGTCGATTCAATTTCCACGCAGCACAGTATTCTGAATCTGGGTCTGAATTTTTGAGAGGATTCTTTCTTTAGTCATTAAAAAAAAGAAAAAATTCTTCATAGTTCTTCATAGTTAAGAGATAATTATTTCTCACACAAACATTAAATTCTATTTGGTGTGTTCTAAACCATATTGCACCAGCAGTCTGATAATTTTTGCACCGGAAGTTATGTATAAAAAGGTTCTGTACTGACATACGTATGTACCTTTATTAACCCGTGTAGTGGTAGGATCATACTGTTGATATTTGTCTGTCTACAGTCGCGGGCCGGTCCATTAGTACCACACTCTCGCAGAAAATCGACGTCCAAGGAGTAGCAATTTGGTACTGCGCTTCGTTCGGTGAGTGAGAAAGCCGGAAGCCTAACTCTCTGAGGGTATTTGCGTGTGATGGCTTTTAGTGATGGCTTTAGTATCACCGAACGTCATTGCACGCATTGACATTTCCTTCACTTTCTTTGCGGTAGGCAGCGGCCACGCAAAGGTCCATGAGCGGTAGCAGCACATACAGTGAGGTGTACTGTTTGCTCGATTACTACCATTTACAATTAAAAAAAAATCGTTATAATACAAGAGAACATAAGAGACGAAATACATAGATTGTAGAATGAATAGAAATGGAAGACTGTGCAGGGAACTTCAAACACCTGGTTCATTGGACTGAGGATTGGACCATCACACGAGGAGAGGCCGCCGCCCCGTCAGTGGCGAAAAATCATGGGGTGAAAGTTCGTATGGGGAGAAAAAATTCAAACCAACCTCAAGTACTAGGGAGTGTACTCTAGAGAGTGGTAGGACCACACTGTCGACAGTTATCTGTCTACAGCTGCGGGCCGGTCCGTCCGGGGCAGTACCACACTCTCGCAGAAAATCGACGTCTGAGTAGTAGCGATTTGTTACTGCGCTTCGTTCGGTGAGCGAGAGAGCCGGAAGCCCAACTTTCTGAGGGTGTTTGCGTGTGGAGGGTTTTGGTGGTGCCCTTGGGATCACTGAGCCTCAATGCACGCATTCACACTCCCTTCACTTTCTTCGCGGTAGGCAGCGGCCTTGTAAAGGTCCATGAGCAGCAGCAACACTTACCATCAGGTGTACTGTTTGCTCGTTTGCCACCGTTTGCAATAAAAAAGAAAAAAAAAAGTACAGGCGTCGACAAATACTCAGTGCAACCATGTTAGGCATAAGTCAGAACAGGGCACACTGCCACAATCAGCCGGGGACTAAATTAATGAAAATGCTTCTGAAACTACCACCGCCCCTCGAATATAGTATTCTAGGCCCAAATATGTCACCTGGGCCCCGAGGTTGATGGAGACCGAATGGACGGCGACTGAAGCACCACAGGGTGGATCGTTACGACGTCCTTGTAACAGCAAAGCGTTCGTTTTATTTAACAGGACGTTGCAGCACAAGCCACTGAATCACTTCCTCTATGCAGAATGCGGCCACGCGTATGGCCGACCGACGATGAAAAAGAAATAGGGTTATGGTTTTGGGAAAATTCCTTAAATTAGAACATGGAATTTAAAGCACAAAACCAATGTATTAGATGAACCGACATTTTTTAAACTTCGTATACTCGCGCGTCAAAACGCTACATATAAACTCGCGCACGGTGCCTCAGACCGAAAGTTAAACTTGTCTGTATGTTTGTACTTTTATGATTATTAAGTAACAATTTTTCGCTTAAAAACAGGTTATAATTAAATAAAAAAAAAACTAAAAGAAATGTTAGCAATTTAACTTTATTTGGTAGAAATAGTCTTTTAAATCAACTTCTTAAAAATAACGAAATTTTTAGTACTCTCAGTTAAACATCATAATGAAACTTTTTATTATGTTAACTCCAAAAATACTATACAAAAAATTTAAAAGAGTAACAAAACTAATAAAATAGCATAAAATAGTATCAAAATACATTATTTTCTAATGGTAATTTTAAAATCAAAATTAACACAAGTTACATTTCGACGAGATCCACCTATTACGCTACAAAGTCGCTTGACTAGTGTCTGAGACCTGGTATTGACTTAGAAGTCCCTTCATGTTGTTGTTCTATATAAACTTTTGACATATACATCATTTTTGCATCACCTCACTGTCACCGCTATTTTCATAATTAGAATTGGAATATTCACCCATCTAACAGCGCTCTTATTCTACCTCGTTAATTGTGGTGACAAAAATGACTGAAAATAATTGAAAACGGTCTAAATTAATGTCAAACATTATATTGAATAGATATTATATACCACTAAAATTAATTAATGTATTTAATTCAATAATATTCTAAAATAAGAAAAAATCTGACTTACCTAAAATGGTGACATGTATACTCGCGTCGGTCTCATGGATCGAAACCTGTAATAAAAGTGCCACTTCTATAGGACACCAGCGCTTGTGCCGCATTAAACAATGACGAAAAACAAATGAAGAAGCTACTAAAAACCACAAAGTCGGAGTGTTGATATTTTTTTAGAAAATAACGATTTAATGGTTTGTCGGTCTGAGAGACCAACGCGCGAGTATACGAAGATTAATCGTATTACTAAAGAACTATACACGCTTTTTCGTGTGATGATAAAGTGAGGATACCATTCATCACCACATATCTTGCCCATGGATATCGTAGAAGACTACTCAGGGATTAAATATGCATATTAAATTTATGCAATTATTTTTTTTTTGGGTGGGTCGCGGTCGGCGCGCCCCCGCACCACTCCGTCCGGGGCGACAGAGGGGCTTAAGCACGCAACTCCCGCAACCCACCCGAAAACCACCTCGCCTTCGTCATTGGGTCGACCACCGGAGCAGGTTTACTTGTCGTCAGTGGTCGGCCCGACGGAACACCCCCTACGCGGGGTACCCTCCCATCGACCGACGTCCCCCCCTCGGGGAGGACGTCGGTCTTTCCTCACGCGGTTGGCCTCTCGGCGGGTGACGGACTAATCCCCGGTCACGTCACCCGCGGCCTCGGCTAAAATTTATGCAAGGCTAAGAAAACTTGAAATGAAACCTCATACCAACCAACACCTCTGACCAGCGTGATATAGTATAACTTACTATACTTGCTCTTTTACTATGGAGGAGGCTCAAGCCTAATAGTAAGACGTGTAGCTGCTGCAATTATGATGATTTTTTTTTGAGGTGGGCTGTGGTCGGCGCGCTCCTCGCACCACTCCGTCCGGGGCGACAGAGGGGCGTAAGCACACAACACCCGCAACCCACCCGAAAACCACGTCGCCTTCGTCGTTGGGCCGACCACCGGAGCAGGGTTACTTGTCATCAGTGGTCGGCCCGATGCAATGATAATGATGATGATGAGACACGCTCATGTTATAATGCCTTTATGTATATCCAAAGTTGCTATGTGATAATTTAAGTAAAATTAAAAATTTTGAATAACTCCCGTCACAAACTAAAATAATACAAAAAAAGTATCAAGTTCACTTCAACAGGGGTTATTAATTAATTGTCATTTAGCGACTGTACTGGCATACGTCAAGTATCTCATCGAGTAATCATACGCCATTACATCACCTTGGATAAGAGCTGATACTCTTACACAGCTGCACCGATATTA
The DNA here is from genome assembly GCA_032191425.1 of Lymantria dispar. Taxonomy (NCBI): domain Eukaryota; kingdom Metazoa; phylum Arthropoda; class Insecta; order Lepidoptera; family Erebidae; genus Lymantria; species Lymantria dispar. The sequence continues at coordinate 15,721,338 of CM063465.1, read as the reverse complement.
ACCAAACAGAGCTCAGAACCACCGCAAGGAAACTGGCTTTTAAAAGCAAAAATACACATCAATATCGGTACATAACTACGAGAGCTACGATGCCATAGACCTGCAAGGCTACCTACTCATTGAAAACAATCTATTGAACTCAAAAATGTGTTCTCTGGAGACCATTCTGGTTGCAGCATCAGATCGAAGTTATCAATTAATTGTTATTTAACGATGGCACACGTGAAAAACGTAATTTAATCATCATACGCCATTACATCATTTGGGTAAAGAGCTGCTACTCTTACACTGCTGGACGGATATTAATCAAACATAGCTATGGACCAACGCCAGGAAACTGGCTTTCAAATAAAAACTCCCCATAGAAATCGGTGCCTCCGTTTGAAAACTACGATGCCACAGACAGACACACACACACACACACAAACAGACAGACAGACATCGACGTCAAACTTATAATACCCCTCTTTTTCCGTTGGGGGTTAAAAAGTAATATTCATTTGTTTGAAAACTTACGTTGCAGTGGACAGTAATATAAAATCAAAATCATAAGCATTATTGTTAAGTAATCAAATAATTGTAAAGTATAAATGGCCTGAAAACTATAACTTGTAAAAGAAACCAAGTCTTGCAACTTAGTTCTCCTTCCATAAAAAGTTGTAAGTTCCTTGTTGCTTAATTTATTCACGTAGTGACGTGATTGTGATGAGAAATCAAATTATTTATTTAAAACATAAAATATTCTTAATATTAATACGCTCAATGTAAGATGTTGTTAGTAGTAGTAATAAATAATTCGAAGATGTATTGTATTTATATATGATTGTGTAACAGTTAATGTTAATTAAAATTAATAAACCTAAAATAAAGTATAATTATTTACATAGGGTAATTATCGCATAATTCAAAATATCAGTGCGGCTTCTAACCCACACGTTAGCCATCTATTCTCATTTGAAAAAGTTTGTTCGCATTGTACATTTAAATTTAAGACCAATTTTTTAAGTTTTTCTACACTTAATAACAATATATTATATGTGCAATTTGGTTCGATGACTATCTGCCATCTGGTAGTTATATGATCCTGTTGCTGTAGAATTTTTTGAAAATTATGATCACAAAAACGCGATAAGTAATTTTGGCAGTCCTCTCTAAAGAATTCTGAAGAGACCAAAACAGGTGGAAAACTAAAGGTGCAAGGTTAGGACTAAATGGAGGATGCATTAACACCGCCCAGATAAACCTTTTTAATTTTTGCTGAGTGACTAATCATGTTTTCGTGTGGTGACGGAGTAAGACTACAATTTACTAACCCCACTCATACCCGTGGGTGTCGTAAAGGACGACTAAGGGATATATTACGCGTATAATATCTATACAAGATGATGATGGAAAACTCGAAACAAAACCCTATACCAACCTGTCTGACCAGCTTGGTATAGTGTGGGCATTGGGCAATTTCCCTTTTATTGTGGAGGAGGCCCGAGCCCAGCAGTGGGACGTATATGAGCCGAAATGATGATGATTGATGACTAATCATGTGTGTCGTCGTGTGTTATAGTGATGAAAGACTACAATTTTTCTGTTTATTATTTCCAGCCGCTTTCTCTCAATTTCTTGCTTTAATCTCATCAGTTTTTGGTGAGATGCATCTGTATCGATGGTTTTGCCCGTCGGTGAAAGTTTATAATGAACAATACATTTCCAATCTCACCATACACCGAGCATCGTTTTATTGTGAGTTAGCCCGGGTTTTGTTATAGTCTGTAAAGCCTGATCGACCTTTGACCACAACCTTATTCGGACGTTCTTATCGTACGTGATCCATTTTTCATTAACAGTTATCAATCTCTTCAGAAACGGTTCGGTTTCATTAGGTTTCAATAAATAATGGTAAATAAGTACACGGTTTATTAGGTTTCTTTTAGTTAGCTCGTTTGACACAAATGGATCCAAACTATTTTGTGGCCAATTTCCAGAACTTCCGCTACGTGGTAATTACTGATATGCTAATCTTGCCTTACTTTTTTAAAAAATGACGTCCATTTAATCAATCATAGGGCAACCAGAGTAAGATCCATCTTTGACATAAATAAATTCCCGGATTGAAGAGGTTTAAACCAATTTTGTGCTACTCTTACTTACACTGCATTAGGTCCATTAAAGTCATAGATTTTTTCGCGGTTTGCGTTACAATTTTCCTTTTTTTTATAAAAGTTTAAAATGTATCGAATTTCTCCATTAGATTCACTTATTTTAACACAAAGAAAAACGGCATACAAATTTATTTACTAAATTGTCTTTTTTTGAAATATAACTTTTTTAACGTTATCGAAACCAGTCATGTATAACTAGTACAACCAAAGAGATTTAATTAAAAGTTTATACAACCTATATGCGAAAAGACTTTTACCCGTCATATTATATTGTGTATATATGTATAATATATATATATAAAAATGAATCCCTGTTTTCCTTGGTCACGCCACCACGCGTGAACGGCTAGACCAGTTTCATTATTAATTCTTTTTTTGTTGTATTTGTTATTGTCAGGAGAAGGTTCTTATGAAAGAAAAAAATAAGAAATTACCCAGAAAATTAGAAAATTTAAGAATGCTTAACCATCATATAAAATTATTTCGAATCTAACCGCTTTGGACAATATAAACTTTTTTAATGTAACCTTATGACGTTTAACATAGAATTGACAGAACGCGTGCTGCAAATATCGTCAAAGAGGATGTAAAAAAAACTGAAAATTGTTTAAAACAGTTGCTTCGGTTGGAGTTATTTTATTGATAAAATACATGTAAAACAATTAATTCATTGTTTCTTACAGAAATGATGTAAGAAAACTGAATTTCTTAGTGCACATCAGGGTAGGTAAGTTCAGAGCCATCACGCCTAATATAAAAAGTCAATTTAATATGGAGTTTTGGTAATTAAGATACATGTTACTAATATAACAAGTGATATACTTAGTTATTAAGAAGAATACAATAGTTTTCTTTAATTTACAGTTGAATTTTCGTTTTTAAAAATGCCAGCAATTAGACGTACAAACTTAAGTTGTAAGTATTGGGTCAATGAACGTTGTATGCCAACATTGCAAGGCAATTAAGTTTAAAAATTAAGGTCCTGGATTGTGTTGCGCGAGTGCAATTGACGCCATTGGTACCGCCGTCAGAACCATTACATTCATTGGTTTCATACGCATAAGGAAAAAAAATAAGTATGTTGTATATAGGAATTGGAATAATAAACATTTTTTTTAATTCAATTCGAATTCAATATTCATAGTTAAGACATGTCACGTCTGTCGGGTCAGCTAGTATAGATATAGATTCATGGCGGATCACCTTTTAAACACAACACATTGCGTTAAGGAAAATATTAAGGCAATTAATTATTAAGGTAAATTCACATAAGTCGTCATCGAAGTGGTTACGTGGTGTGTTAACGCTAACAGTTTGTCTGTAGCTATAAGTACCTATAACTTATTTCGTTACACATAAATATGACAGTTTTAATTTTGTTTTTCTTGATTTATCCCGTCATACTCTCTCACCACAGTCATTTCTCATAGACGGCACCAAAGTTTGACCCTCAGGCAGTCCTAGGAAATGCTTTTAATTATTCTTCGACACACAACAAATTTAAATGGAAAAGTTAAAGAGTAGGAGTTGGAAATGAATGATTCCACTTCTCTTCTATCCAATGCGGGAAACCGAATTAAATAGTTTAATCAGTCAATAATAACTAAAGCGTGTGTAGTTACAATAAGCGTAGCAGTACGACATCTCGATTACAGAAGAGCTTAAGGTAGCCCATATTCCCCTCTGTCGCCCCGGACGGAGCGGGACGGCGGGTGCGCTGATCGTGGCCACCCATAAAAAAAGGTGGCCTATATGTGTGCCTTAGGATTGATTACTGTGGTAGGTATGGGAGAAACGCGTGAACGCATGGAAAGTTTGTCGAGTTGCTACAAAATTCATATAGTAAACTACTGCACAGACGTGACTACCAAACTGCCTAGCATAAGGTCGCACTCGATTCGCCAGCGTTTTTATTTTTAGAGAATGTGATGTGCTGATTATTCATATTCGTGCTTAGATGTGGAACTTTGATATAATGATGAGGATACGAATTTAAAAGAAAATAATTTGCTTTTAAAATTACCATGTCCAGTTAAGTATTGGACCACACAATGGTCAACTTCCAGTCATATCTTCTATAAACGCTTGCGGATGCATGGGAAAAATATAGGGTACGTTATTTCAGTGACAAATCCCATCATTCTTATCACTTGTTTAAAAGTTTTTCATAGACAACGGATTGCAGCGCAAGCATTCCAGCGCAAGCATTCCAGCAATTTTGTTTCTGTCGCGCCATGGCAGTAGGACATCTGTGTTCATTATTTCCCTTGCAGTATAATACATCTACGCCCGTCTTTGAACCTCCAAATCAAGTGGAAGTATACCTGTGAGTACTGGCGAGGCCTCGGTACTAATTGTAGGCTTTATACAAGAATATTAGAGCCAATCGTTGATTTTGTAGTATTTTAAGGCGAACCACTCCCATGTTAGTCTGAACGCTCCAAATAGGTACAGCGTAACAAACATGTGGCCATATATATAGTATATATGTAAGAGTAATGAAATGAAGGCCCCAGGTGGACATTGATATTCTAGGAAGCGTACAGAAATTTCGTTGTCATTTTAACCTACAGTTTTAATATATACGACAAATGAAAATTTTGTTCTAAAACTAGGCTGAAGGCAAACTGAGGCTCTCCTTATCACTGACATATTCTAGCATTTCATACGCGATATCGATTGCCATTTTCCTTTTATTAAAAATGATGTTTTTGGGATGCAAAAGTAAGCCGATTTCGTGTGCCTCATTCAAATATTACATTGAGACATGTTGCCGCTGATTTCGCTAAGCGGGATAGCTTACGAATTGTAAGATGAATGGAAGTTGGTCAATTCGCATATTTTTTCTTTATCCTATCCCGTATGCCTTTCTTTATTGAAGTGTGCTGTATAATAATTAATCTTGGACAAATGTAAAGTCTCCCTTACCATCCTCCATTTCAAAATAACAAATATAGCTACTATGGTTATAGTAATATAACCATCTGAGGGCTTATAGCTTATAGCTATAACTCTTCTAATATCTGGCAAAAAGATACAAATAAATAAAATAATAATAATTGAGTAACCGCGACTTAAATGAAAAGAAACTTTAAAATGCCACGACGTCCTCATTATGACATTCTGGTCATATTTTAAAAGTTTTGGAACTATCTGAGATGAATCCAATGAGCGCAAACTTAGTTACTAATAGGGTTTATGGAATATGTAATTCATTTGTTACGTTATCGTAAAACCGAAGAGGATATACTTAGATCGGCAGCCGAAGAGTGCCGAGCGCGGTCCCTCACTTGCGCCTGGAGCTTGCACACGCTACTCGTGCGCGACTATAAAAATGTCCGTGTCGAGACTCGTCTTTTACGACATCCACGGGCAAGATAGGGAGTGGTGATTTGTATTCTTACTCCATCACCATATGGAAATATACATATTAGTATCAGCAAATATAGAGTTATAGGTGATCAAATATTCGTCAAATAATAGGCACAACGGGAATGCGTAACAGCGTGCCAGGGGACTCGCTCACTTCGCTATGCTAATAGTATTTGCTGATCGCGGTCATCTAACTCACTCAACAATGTCCAAATGCCTGATGAAAGATGAAACAATGGATTGCGATGCAAACAATCTAGCTATTTTATTCCAGTCGCGCGGTAGAAGGAAATCTGTGCTTTCAGTTTCCCTGGTGGTGTAATACATTGATGTCTGCCTCTGAACCTCAAACTCCACCGGAAGTTCACCCACGATTACTGGCAAGGCTTCAGTACTAAATGTTCTGTAGGCTTTACATAAGAATATTAATGGCAATTGTTAGCATTGTAATAGCTTAAGGCGTGCTGCCCCTAGGGAAACTCTATCAGACCAGACAGGTGCGTCGTAAAAAATACACCCCAAATAAGTGGCCAGTTTCTTTATGGTATTCGCTATCGATTAATATGTTATCGTCTGGAATTAACGTATTTAATAAAACCTCCTAGGTCTCCTCAATATCCGTAGTATGTTTCGGCCACGGATATCAAATAATAGGTACCAGTCGTCGGCCCAATGCTGATCGGGAGGGAACAGATTATGAGGCCGCATGCAGGGTACAGGCGGGGTGTGTCCAGATTACAGACTACCATAAAAATGTGTACCAATTTGAAATAGAGAAGCCGATAAAGAAACGGTCCACTGATATTTAACTAATACTTTGTAATAGGTATGTATCTATTCAGTAATAGGATTACGTAAAAATGTGAATCTTAATAAAACATCTCTACTAACAACACAATATTTAATAAAATCACAAAAGATTTTTTTATTAGCTTCATTAAGGTCATGTCATCGTATTGAGGCTCATGTTGAATCGAGATTGTCTTTATTACTCGTCATAGCTTAGTGCCATACTTATTTCAAGAATAAAAATCGTCGATATATCTTGAAGAAGCTTATTTAATATTATGAAATATAATCGGTGTGGTGGGCAATGAAATTATACAAAATTACCGAAGGGGTCACAATCCTTTTAGTCTTATTTTTTTAACATAGCGCGTTTTTGGAATCTGTATTTTAATTGGATTTAACACTAATAAAATATACTGCTAAATGGAATAAATGTTTAATGTTTTTTTTCTTGCTGTTGGTGGCAAACGAACAAATAGTACACCTGATTGTTAGTAATACTGCCGCTCATAGACCTTTGCTAGGCTCCTTCTTACAGTAAAGAAAGTGAAGGGAGTGTGAATGCATACAATGAAGTTCGATGATACTAAAAGCATCACCAAAACCCCTCACACGCTAATACATGCAGAAAGTTGGGCTTCCGATTCTCTTGCTCACCGAATCAAGTCAAATCAAATCATTTACATTGCGAAATATGGGTATAAAAATTTGTAGTTATAGGTATATGTCGGCGTTACGCCAGGAATTAGGTTGTCCATATTAAAATATCGAGTATGTAATCACTGTATTTATTACAAGTTATTGCCGGAGAAGCGAGTGAAGTAAAACTGTCCTCTATTCTAATCTTACAATGTTTTTATAACCTCCGCTTTACAATGAAACGGTCTAGTCTTAGTAACTACAATTACTTTTTATAACAAACAAATAAAACAACTATTTTTAACTATCGGAATATAGCTAAATAATAATGATAAATATTCTAATGCATTTAACATAATTTCAAATAGTCAATTTTACACAATTTACATTAATGTAATTAAAGGAAATATTGTTCTCATATATTGTTCAACAGACGGCGCTGTAACTAGAAATAAATTACAATCTTTATTGTGTAAAAACAACTAAATATGGTTACAAATAATTACATTAATTCTAATCGATTTGAATTTGATCAATTATATAAATATTTAAACAATTAAATCAAAGATTTCTAGAAATACATTCAAAAAGTGTCTTAAATATCATAGCATGGTAAATAGCAGTGTTGTTACTACAAATAATTATTTAAATATTAGTTGCAAATATTTCAAACATGTTTATAACTATAATTGATAACACATACATCAACAATTTACAAATATTGCCGATAGAGGGCGATATGCGCCCATATATACAATAGATCACCATATTTGACGGTCAAGCGGCATGCAAAAAAAGTTGCCAATTGCAGATAAAACTTTTAAGAATTAATGGCTTCATAATAAATACAATTTAGTCAATAATTATATATATTAAGAAATGAATTTAGATTTACAGTTATGTCATATCTAAGGTAATTGAGTAATTATTTAATTATATAATGTCAATAATAATCTCAGATTAATAAATAATATGAAAACAGAAATATTATAATAATAAAGCATTAATTACATGTCAATCAAATCAATTTATCATTCACATAATCATTGATTGAGTAGTAGACTTTCTCTAAAAGTATATTTTTATTTTATTTTTAAATATATTAATATTAGTTATTTTCAAAATGGATTTAGGTAAATGGTTGTAAAATGTGGGGCCATACAAAATATACTTTTATTTAATATTACTGTCTTATTGGTCGGTGTACATATTTTGAGTTGACGTTGACGTAGTTGTGCTATTTAAATTCCTAAATAAATCTATATTTTTACGAATAAATACTACCACTTCTATAATATAAATACAAGGTAGCGTTAACAATTTCAAATCTTTAAATATAGATCTTTTTTTTTTTGTGGGTGGATCGCGGTCGGCGCGCCTCCGCACCACTCCTTCCGGGGCGACAGAGGGGCTTAAGCACGCAACTCCCGCGACCCACCCAAAAACCACGTCGCCTTCGTCGTTGGGCCGACCATTGGAGCAGCGTTAACTTGTCGTCAGTGGTCGGCCCGACGAATACCCCTAATTGGGGTACCCTCCCATCGACCGACGTCCCCCCCTCGGGGAGGACGTTGGTCTTTCCTCACGCGGTCGGCCTCTCAGCGGGTGACGGACTAATCCCCGGTCACGTCACCCGCGGCCTCGGCTAGGGCGGCATGAGGCGCAGATAGTTGCACCTACGCCGCCCCAGTCGCCGGCGGCGGATCTCCTCACGAAGCTGCGCTCCTCGCGCAGGTGATCCACCGCCTCCTTCCGCGAGATCACTGTCTCGCAGAAGGCTGCGACCGCGTCCCAATTCCCGACGCTGTCGACCATCGCCCTAGCGATAGCCGGCAGCGTCAGGTCCGTACCGATGATTGCAACGAGTTCACAGCGCTGCACTGCCCAAGCCGAGCAGGCCCCGAGCGTATGGCGCGCCGTGTCCTCGTCGCAATTGCAGTGGTGGCAGGACGGTGTACTCTCCCTCCTAACGACCCTGTGCAGGTATTTGGCGAAGCACCCATGCCCCGTCAAAACCTGCACCAGTTGGAAGGAGAGCACCCTGTGCCGCCTTTCCAACCACTGCATCAGCACCGGCCGGAAGGCCTCCACGGTTCGCACCCCGAACCGAGGCCTCTCCAGCCGGACTGCCCAACGGGCAATGACGTCTCGGCGGGAAATATAGGTCTGCAGCTGACTGATTGTTTTACATGACACACCACTCTTACACACCTCTTTTAGGCAAAGAATGCAGCGTCTTTAACTGTAGAATTGACCCAAAACATTACGCCGTATCTTAAGAGGCGAGACATAGCCATAGTAAGCTGTCAATATGGTAGGCATGCTAACAGTTTTTCTGAGCATTTACAGTGCATACGAATATTTATTTATTATTTAGTTATTTATTAAATTACCAATTATAGCTATTATTACAGGTTTCTCCAATGCAATAGTGTAAGTCAACATAAACCATTAATAACAATGTCAACATAATAATTACATAAATAATTAATTAATTTATACATTTTATATCGTACGTAAATTAAAAAATAATATAATCTACAATTCTGAAATCTATGCTAAAATAGGATATTATTAAATTATCAACGAGAGCCATTGTATAAAGTTATATATACATTATTATAGCATATTTCGAATAACATTGCTCTTTTGAATTCTACAATATGTATTCAATCTAGAGCAAATCGATTTAATATGTTGTTTCTAGTTTAAACAAATTCATTATCATCATCACAGTTCTATACGTCCCACTGTTGGGCTCGAGCCTCCTTCGTAATAGAAGGGAAATTGACCTTAATATACCACGCTTTTTTTTTTGTGCGTGGGCTGCGGTCGGCGCGCCTCCCCACCACTCCGTCCGGGGCGACAGAGGGGCTTGAGCACGCAACTCCCGCAACCCACCCGAAAACCACGTCGCCTTCGTCGTTGGACGACCACCGGAGCAGGGTTACTTGACATCAGTGGTCGGCCCGACGGAATACCCCCTACGTGGGGTACCCTCCCATCGACCGACGTCCCCCCCTCGGTAATATACCACGCTGATCAGACGTGTTGGTATAGGGTTTTATATTGAGTTTTCCTTCTCTTACACAGATATTTTGTACGTAGTCCCTTAGTCGTCTTTTACGATATCCACGGGCAAGATGAAGTGGTGAATTGTATTCTTACTCCTTCACCACACGGATTATTTTATTACATATATATATATATATATATATATATATATATATATATATATATATATATATATATATATATATATATATATATATATATATATATATATATATATATACTACTTATAACGGTTATACCGATTTACCTGAAAATTGGCAGGGAGGTAGTTTAGAACCAGGAGACGGACATAGGATACTTTTTATCACGTTGGACCGGGTTCCCGTGGGACTTGACATAAAACGTCAAAAAGAATACAAGTCGCTATAAAACGTGGTATAACAGTAACACATCTATCATGTAATAACAAAACGCAAATGACAGCTATAGGCAGATTACATTCTCGGAAACTTAGAAAATATATTTATTATATACTAGCAACCCGCCCTCGCTTCGCTTCGGTTTCAGTCGCTTTATCCGCAGCGTAGTTCCCGTTCCTGTGGGAATACCGGGATAAAATATAGCCTATGTTACACCCTGATATTATAGCTTTCCATTGATGAAAGAATTTTTGAAATCGGTTCGGTGGTTTAAGCGTGAAAGCGTTACAAACAAACAAACAAACATCCTTACTTTCGCATTTATAATATTAGTATGGATAATAATATATACCGTATACCGTACCGTATATAGTAGTAAATTTTTAAGTATATATGTAGTAGTAAATTTTTGTTATTTTTAACTAAGTAAAGGCTTTTTTTTACTCGACTACGGCTGCAGTGATGTTTCTATTGGTATCATTTTCTAATATTTAAACCCTTTATTTGATTATAATAAAGAAACAAAATGTAATCCGCCATCCTGAGATGCGATCATAAAAATTTAGTGTTACGGTGCTGATTAATTTGCAATAGCTTTCATTTGCAGCATATCAAAGTGATCTTAAAGTAATGACCAAATTGAACAACTTTGTCGTTTTTTACTTTTTGACACCTTTCATTAGCTGACCTCAAATGGCAGGCGGTTTCAATTTATCACATTTTTAATTTTTTTTCATGTGTGTTCACCAATTACTCAATGACGCCTGGACTGATTTAGAAAATTCTTTTTCCTCGATCATCAAGTCAGGATCGGTTGACATCCTAGAAATTCAAGGTTAACCTTCAAATACTATATGCACACTTGAAACACTTTGTGTAAATTTTATAGTGACTCATTATAGTTTCATGTAACCACTACAAAGCAAGAAATAAAGGATATCTAAGTAAAAATATAAACGGCCTTATTATCAGGGGTATAAAAAATATATCCTTTGGATCGAGGAAGCACTATGTACTGTTATCTAGAAATATAAAATTAACATTAAACCCTAGCGGTTTAATAAACAGTCTCGTTGAGAGAGCTCACCGCCAGGCGCGTCGACGCCCGCCGAGACGTCATTACCCGTTGGGCAGTCCGGCTGGAGAGGCCTCGGTTCGGGGTGCGAATCGTAGAGGCCTTCCGGCCGGTGCTGATGCAGTGGTTGGAAAGGCGGCACGGAGTGCTCTCCTTCCGACTAGTGCAGATGTTGACGGGGCATGGGTGCTTCGCCAAATATCTGCACTAGGTCGTTAGGAGGGAGAGTATACCGTTCTGCCACCACTGCGATTGCGACGAGGACACGGCGCAGCATACGCTCGAGGCCTGCGCCGCTTGGGCAGCGCAGCGCCGTGAACTCGTCGCAATCGACGCTGCGGCTATCGCCAGGGTGATGGTGGGCAGCGTCGGGAACTGGGACGCGGTCGCAGCCTTCTGAGAGGCATTGATCTCGCAGAAGGAAGCGGCGGATCGCCTGCGCAAGGAGCGCAGCCTCGATGAGGCGATCCGCCGCTGGCGACTGGGGCGGCATAGGCGCGAGTACCTGCGCTTCATGCCGCCCTAGCCGAGGCCGCGAGTGACGTGATCGGAGAATTAGTCCGTCACCCGCCGAGAGGTCGACCGCGTGAGGAAAGACCGACGTCCTCCCCGAGGGGGGGGGGGGATGTCGGTCGATAGGAGGGTACCCCAAATAGGGGGTATTCCGTCGGGCCGACTACTGATGACAAGTAACCCTGCTTCGGTGGTCGGCCCAACGACGAAGGCGACGTGGTGTTCGGATGGGTTGCGGGTGTGCGTGCTTACGCCCTTCTGTCGCCCCGGACGGAGTGGTGCGAGGAGCGCGCCGACAGCAACCCACCCCAAAAAAAAAAATGCTATAATAAACAACCAAATTGTGGCCATAGAAAAGTAAAACCACTTCCTGCAGAGCAGATATCTAATTGCTCGGTAATTAAATACATTTCTTAAATGTTTCCAGTTCAACAGGGCTTATCCATATTTTATTGCAATCAGCAAACATAGTCTACAAAGGGCTCGCTACTTTCATCTATTGAAAGCCGTCTATTGAAAGCTATCTATTGAAAACGCCTGATAGCCTTTTAATAGTTTCTTGATGATCGCAGCTGTAGAAAAATATTGCAATATAAAATATGTAATCATGTTCTATTGAACTACTGTGCAAGAATTTTTGTAATATCCAATAGTTTTCATGTAGTAACCGAGTAATTAAGTTATTTTCTCATTTATTGAACTTATAACTTATTTACGATACATTTCACGAAACTGGACTAGTAAGTCGTTTTGTTTTAATGATATTCATCACCATTTCAGCGCTTACACGTCCCCCTGCTGTCTGATGACAAGGTTTTTTACGAGAATACTTCTCTGCCAGTATTTACATTTTGATTTGAATTGTGACCCTGCGAGGGCACTTACATATTGTAATTTTTTACATTTTACCTTAAATTACCACCGGATCAGCACTCAACCGCACTGAGAAGGTTTGACAAGAAACTCAGCAATTACAATTCTCAAATATAATGAAAAATATTATGGCTGGACCAGATACCGTAAGCGGCATCCGATCACGAGTTAACCACTAAAGCAGCCATCACTCGCCTTAACCACAATGGAAGACAGTACAGATTACCAGCGTGCTCCTCTCGTCTATAGCCTCGCTGCGTCGCTAGTCGCCCGGAGCTAGATCTCCCCGGGATCACCGGGGGTCTCATCTGGCTTAGGTAGACCGCCACGGCGGTGTGAAGAATAAGAGCAGGCTGGACATGAACCCCAAGACCAGTCACTATCCAGTGACCGAATAGATCCCTACAGACAGAGGGAAACGCTCTAATTCTGTTTGCCACGCCCCTTACAGGATGCCGAGATTTCCACGACCGATCAACCACAATGGAGGGAAAGGAGTGACCCGTTCCTCGTATTTACCGTAAGCAAATCTTTTAGTGAGCATGGCCAATACGATTTGTCACAAACATAAACTACAGATAAAATAAAAATCATTTGGCAAAATACGCTACGCTCTATAATTACAATAGCAATAACAAAATAAACATGTGTGTAATGCATGTACATGTATTTAAGTCCCATAGCCGTCTTTTACGACAGTTATGGATAATGATAGGCAATTTAATTGTATTCGTATATCGTCATGTTGTTAATATAAGCAACTAACTAGCTGACCCGACAGACTTTGTCATGTCTTAACTATGAACACAAATTGGTTAAATTAATAAAAAAGAAATCCAATTCCACGTTATAATTAAATGCAGTTCGATAAGGGTTAAAAGCAACATTTCCATCGATTCCTTTTAACTTCATTCTGCGTTTGACGTGCCCTTGTATGTCTTTATAACTTGCAGCATTACGAGTTGTGCGACTTATGTTTGTACATTTAATTGCTGGCATTTTTAAAAACAATCTACTGAAATTGGAAAATATTCTATTATATTCTTTATTATATCAAATCGATTTCATTGATGTGATAAAAAAAACATTATATTAAAAGCTATCAAAATATCTATATTAAATTGAAATTTAAACTTACTGTATAATTTTAATGAAATTACACGAAATGATAAATTAACTCTATATCAACCGATTCATCTATGTGAAATGATATTTGTAGTGAGAATTCTGTCAATAGCTGACATTTATTTCAAACGACTGGCCATTATGTGAAACAACTGATAAGTATGTAAAACTAGCTGACCCGGCGAACTTCGTAACGCCATAATTTTTTTCGTAAATACATTTTCTAGATTTTCGAAAATATAGTCTGTAATGGAAGAACCATTACAGCTTTGTCGGGAAAGATTCGATAGTTTTGGTCGCGGCATTGTTAATGATGATTCAAAGAGAATACAAATTACTCATTATTGATTTCTGACAAAATTATAATTATCAAATTTTCAACCATACTTAACTATAGGAAAAATTTCGTTTAGCTGTCATTTGCATTTCTTTATTACATATCAAATGCGTTTTTTTTTTATACTACGTTTCTTAGTGACTTGTTTTCTGTTTGACATTTTATGTCACGTCACACGGGAACGCGATCGAACGGGATAAAAGAGTTATTGGCGAAATCTTGTAATCACCATTAAAAAAAGAAACGGGATAAAAAGTATCCTATGTCCGTCTCCTGCTTCTAAGCTACCTCCCCACCAATTTTCAGGCCAATCGGTACAGCTGTTCTTGAGTTATAAATAGTGTAACTAACACGACTTTCTTTTATATACATAGATTAATATTATTTAATGATATCTGATGTTTACCCGAGTATCACACATTGTAAATAAAACTACGCATTAGTATTTGATTTTCGATTGCCCGACATTTCAAACACTTTTCAGCGTTCATGGTCACGGGCCGACTAACATGTCTCACGTCTATCAAGTCATCGTTATTACAGAGATTTATAATTATCTACCCGCTACAGAAAATTAGTTATTAAATGATATTTATTTCGAGTTTTTCTTTTTTTATAGTGATTTTATGTGCTTATATCACTTAATTAAAATTAAGAATAACCACACAATGGATGACCGTTATATTCTTAATCAAATATTACACACATTTTGGTGTTTATAGGTACACAATAAGACTACTCTGTATCAAGCAATTCTTTATATTCAATAAAAATTTGTACACTGGTTTTTACTATTTGAATGGAAAGAAAAGAAAGACCGAGTTTACTTCTTGAGTTGGAGATAATTAAAAATTAACCTATACTACGCTATGATCAGGCTGATTGATGAAGGATTTTGTTTGTAGAATTTATTGAATTCATCCGCTACTAGATTTATTTATTTTAGGATTACCAACGAAAAATACACAAGCATACAATGTAGTAAAAAAAAATCACATGGATCATGTTTTGTGCTCTATCAGTTACAGTTACAACTAATTAAATGTTACTTAAACTTTTTAAAACAAAATATCTATTATTCTACTTTTTTAAAAAGGTAAACAAAAATTGATAAGAAACAATACACAACAGGCAAAATATATACACATACACAAGTACACACATGAACATAGATAATATATATATATATAACATGTAAACAAACTAAATATATATACTTACACAAAGACATACACACACACACACACACATACATCATTTGTACATGGGTCGCGGTCGGCGCGCCTCCGCACCACACCGTCCGGGGCGACAGAGGGGCTTAAGCAGGCAACTCCCGCGACCCATCCAAAAACCACGTCGCCTTCGTCGTTGGGCCGACCACTGGAGCAGCGTTAACTTATCGTGTGTGTGGTCGGCCCGACGGAATACCCCTAATTGGGGTACCCTCCCATCGACCGACGTCCCCCCCTCGGGGAGGACGTCGGTCTTTCCTCACGCGGTCGGCCTCTCAGCGGGTGACGGACTAATCCCCGGTCACGTCACCCGCGGCCTCGGCTAAAATATACTTGTAGTAGTGATGGTCACATAGCATTAACACATAATCGGACGAGGATTATTGCGCTAATCGACTTAAGAATGCCTTATGTACCAAAACGACACAACCGTTGGGTGATCTATACAGAAATTAAACATTACCGGTTTTAATCATTGGAGCGGACACAAAACGATAGATCATATGACACCAGATCCCTCTTCCCTTAACTGAGATTGCGGAGCATGGTATGACTAGACCATAGTCAGCCAAAAATATAGTCAGGCCATGATCTCTATTTGTTAGGCCGTAATATGAGTAGTGAGACAGTACAGACTATATTACCTATATTTATATACTACTAGCTGACCCAGCAAACGTTGTTTTGCCATGTAAATAATTTCTAGAGAATTTCTAGTGTAGAAAGAAAATAACTAACTTATTGGAAGTGGATATGGTATATGAGTGAAAAAGACATGGAGCGCTGTGAACAATGAGGGAATATAAAAATAATAAAACACCAAACATTATTTTTTTTTAATTCATTATAATTTATTTTAAGTAGTAATTATTTATATCATTAATTCATTACATAATATTAATCTCTTTATGCTACAGCGTGAACAATATTTTTTGTTAGCCCGTCTTCAGCTAATACCTACAAACTTGATGGTTTACCCACTCGAGAGCACGCAACGACATAATCGTCCGTGTGAAAAACATGGTGTGCTCAAATCTAAAGCACAAACAGACATTGTTTGGCTTTGGGATTTATTAATAGTCATTGTAAATGCCAATCTAATTGGAAATTGAATCGGCACATCTATGGATATAATAGGTATTCGTGGCATTAATATATTTTCACCTCGAAATTTGCCATTTATAATGGTGGCTTCGCGAAAACTGTAGAGGGAGTAAGAGAAGGCTTATTGTTTGAGTGAAATAGGAGACCATCTTCGTTGTCATCCCTATTCCGTGCTGTTTACTGAGTGAGAAGTGACACCGGTAGACACATGGAGGGGATAACTTACCAAGTGATAATAATCGAAGTTATCGAGCGGGATAAAAAATGATGAAATTATTAAAATGACTATTAAAAAGCAGGGGTTGGTGAAAAAAAGTGAAAATTTAAGGTTGTATGTACTTTTAATGCCACAATAAAAAAATGTATCCAAAAAATGAAATAAAAATTGGGATGGACACCACCTATCACTTAGGGGTTTGAAAAATAGATAGTAGCCGATTCTCAGACTTACTGAATATGCATAAAAAAATTCATAAAAATCGGTCAAGCCGTTTCGGAGGAGTATGGGAACGAACATTGTGACACGAGAATTTTATATCTTATCTTATATCTTTAAACGAGCAATTCTTGTATATATATATATTGAGGATCTCGGAAACGGCTCCAACGATTTTGTTGAAACTTGGCATACTAGAGGATTCGGGCCAAAAAATCGATCTAGCTAGGTTTAATGTATAGAAAATGTTATTTTGTCAGTGTTTTTGGCAAATAATATAATGACATTAAATTTTAAAAGAATATGAATTCAAATTTTGCCATCAATGTCATGAGTTACGATAGCTCAGTGGCGAAGTAGTCAGGTTTCATTTTATTTTTGACATCGGCGACAAACGGCGTCGAATCGAATCTCGGTGTTATTATTATTCTCTTTTTGTAATTTTTATATAAATTTCATTATTTATTTATTTTATTTTTTATTAATATATATGTATCTAAATAAATGCTACAAAAATACTCCGAGCGAAGCTCGATCAACCTGACATACCATCAAAAACAAGACTTGTAAAAAAAAGCCAAGCCTCGCAACTGAGTTCTTCTACCGTAAAAATTCGTGAGATCCATGTACCAAGTCGGTTAACTCATTCAGTCCCTCCTTAAGGGACCTTTCTTCTTAAGTTATTACGTAAATAGCTAACCTAACAACTTCTTATAGTGACTATATCAATATTAAAGATCTTTTATGTTTTAAATAAACAGAATGACTTGGCAATCGCATAAAAACACACCTCACAAGTAATACATATTATATTAAATTGTACTAAATATAGTGCGATTGCCAAGTCAATCTATTTATTTAAAACATAAAAGATCTTTAATATTGATATAGTCACTATAAGAAGTTGTTAGGTTAGCTATTTACGTAATAACTTAAGAAGAAAGATCCCTTAAGCAGGGACTGAATGAGTTAACCGACTTGGTACATGGATCTCACGAATTTTTATGGTAGAAGAACTCAGTTGCCAGGCTTGGCTTTTTTTTACAAGTCTTGTTTTTGATGGTATCTCATTTCTTTTTGTAGCTAGATCTACTTATTTGCCTTTCCGGTACCTTCTACTTCTTGAATACCAACAAAGGATTCTCTTAGAGCATACTCTCTGAAAAATGAGTCATCTCTCCTTTCCGCTTGAGTCAATTCTACCTAAACTAAGCAGAGAGATGTGGAAATAAAGAAATTTGATTGGTTTTTCGAAATACATCTCCTCTAGTCTCCTCTCCGCTTTGATGGCAATCGAGCCTAATGATGGCGTTCTTTGTTTCAGATAAATATGAGGCAATTTAGTTTTCTTAATACTTTGGGAGATTTTGGTACAATTTCATAAGACACGTCTCACTCTTGCTTTTTCAATAAGTTGATTGACCATTTTACAAGTTATCTTTTAACATTATTATTTCTAAGTATCTGTCTACACCTATTATGCCAATCATCATTCAGCCTATCGCCGTCCACTGTAGAACATAGACCCCTCTCATGCTTCACCATAAAGTGCGGTACTATGGCACCTGCATCTAACGACGCTCAAGGGTAACACAGTTGCCATGACTAGAGCTCATTTTTCTTCACCTTATGAGATATAATGACATAGTCGCCACGTTTAGTAAGCGGGTTGGTTTCGCAGTGAGATATCATACATTTCCCCGGCAAGAGGTGCTGCCCACTCTCCTTCCTGTTGAATCTTTTTTTTTAAATGACAACGCCTTGCACTAAGGGAATAATAATAATCCTTATATTGTGGGGGACTTTACAAACATATAATTCAACATCGCATCATCATCGCAGCCCTCATATGTCACACTGTTGGGCTCGGGCCTCCTTCACTATGGGATGAAATTTGACCTACCTACTATACCATGCTGGTCAGACATGTTGATATAGGGTTTCATTTCGAGTTTTCCTTCTCTTGCATAGATGGTATGTGCATATTATATCCCATAGTCGTCTTATACGATATCCACGGGCAAGATAGAGAGTGGTGAATTGTATTCTTACTTCGTCAGCATACGTAAAGAACATATAATTAACCGACACAAATTACATTCAGACTCAGAACAACAATTTGTGGATCGTACAAGGTGTTGTCTTGCACGGGATTCGAACCCGCGACACTAGCACGGTACGTTGGTATCTTAACCACTACGTCATCTGCGCAGTATTTAGCCGGTTGTTACGATTCCCATAGAGAAGCAATGATGGCGACAAATGTATTCTTATTTTTTACACAGTTACATTTCATTAACTGCAAATGTAACTTTGTAATCCTATATATTTATATGAGTATACAAAATTATTTATGTAGTTAGAGTATCTCGGCAACTGGATGAAAATTATAATGTTTCATAATTTTTCCTTCATTAATACACTAAACACTAATTTTATTCTAAATTTGAAGCTTCTATGTCTACTAGAAGTGCCACTTTAATATTGATGATCGGTCAGTCAGTCAGTGAGTGACAAAATTACGAAATTTTGACTAGTTATAATTCTTAAACTATTAGTTCAAATTGAATGAAATTTGAAATACACAATGTGTATACAATGCTTGCTAGGTTACTAAAAATTCAGGCTTCTAGTTTTATTAACAACGAAGTTATAGGGGGTCGAAAATGGCCTGAATGGCTTCGAGAAAAGTATGTTATGGCAGTGTTGCGTTTTGCCAGACTTTTTTTTTGCTCTACTTGGCGGGGGCACTCCCGTGCCCCCAGATTATTAGATTATCTCCCATAATAGATTGATTGGTATGAAGATAATGATTATATAGCTATACGGTTACATAATAATTAAAATTCATTACAGCTCATACCTGCACAGATGACGTAGTGATTAAAATATCAATCTAAAGTGCCAATGTCGGGGGTTCGAATCCCTCGCAGGACAACGGTTTGTGCGGTCCACAAATTATTGTTCTGAGTCTGGATGTAATTTGTGTCCATTAGTTATCCTTACTAATATTATAAATGCGAAAGTAAGGATGTTTGTTTGTTTGTTACGCTTTCACGCTTAAACCACCAAACCGATTTCAAAAATTCTTTCACCAATGGAAAGCTATAATACCAGGGAGTAACATAGGCTATATTTTATCCCGATAATCCCACGGGAACGGGAACTATGGCGCGGGTAAGGCGACTGAAACCGAAGCGAAGAGAGGGCGGGCTGCTAGTCGTATATATTTCATCGTCTAGCAAGTTAACGAATATAATACTAAAATGACCTTTGACAATGCAGAATTAAAGCAGTTGTATAAATTAGGCGTCATAGTGGAATCGCTTGAAGCAATAATGTTTTCCGTATGATGACGGAGCAGGACTTAACTAAAAAAGATTGAGGAAAATATGCATATAACATATATGAAAGAGAAAGAAAACTCGAAACAAAACCCTATACCAAGACTTCTGATCAACGTTGTGTAGTAGGTCAATTTCCCTCCTATTGTGAAGGTGGCTCGAACCCAACAGTGGGACGTATATGAGCTGAAATTTTAATGATGAACCAATAGAATTTCTATATACAAATTATACTCACAACAAAAATTTAATTCAATAGTATTCTTTTTAAGTAATTCGTATCATGGTACATTTTAAACTAATTATTTGTCTAATTATTTAGCGCTACAGACGAAGTTTATCTATTTTAAATACCAAGGACATTGATAAGAATTAATTTAGTTATTTAACAAATGCATTTTAGAAGTCCTTTATTATTTTTAGTCCGCAAATTCTGCTGACCAGGGTTTCCACTTAAAAGTAATTGTTTAATGGCTCTCCATTTTCTGAGTTTTCCAGTGGAACTGATGAGATAAGCTTGACACATTATCGTTTTTGGATACTTTTCCAATACGCAACGTTCCGGAGCACGCCGAATTGTCTTATTTACGTTATAATCACTGAAATGTTACTTACTACTACTTTAGAAGGGCTATCGCGCTTATTTTGTACTAAAGCCAGTGTCGCCCGGGGCATCCCTGATTTGTTTTTCATTTGCTAATGAAATAAATAACATTTATTATTAGGTCCAATATTTCACTTTATTAGTGTTAATTAACATTGCATTTCATTAGAGCGATATGATAAGAAGATACTGGGTTCCGGTACGACAAATTCCACTATATAAATACAACAGAAAATTGTACAGTAGCAATAGTAACAATAGAGGGCGGTCGGTCTCTCGGCGGGTGACGGACTAATTCCCCGATCACGTCACTCGCGGCCTCGGCTAGGGCGCCATGAGGCGCAAGTACTCACGCCTACGCCGCCCTAATCGCCAGCGGCGGATCGCCTCATCGAGGCTGCGCTCCTCACGCAGGCAATCCGCTGCCTCCTTCTGCGAGATCACTGCCTCGCAGAAGGCTGCGACCGCGTCCCAATTCCCGATGCTGCCGACTATCGCCAGGGCGATAGTCGGCAGCGTCAGTTCGGCACTGATGATTGCGACGAGTTCACGGCGCAGGCCTCGAGCGTATGCTGCGCCGTGTCCTCGTCGCAATCGCAGTGGTGGCAGGACGGTGTACTCTCCCTACCAACGACCTTGTGCAGGTATTTGGCGAAGCACCCATGCCCTGTCAATACCTGCACTAGTCGGAAGGAAAGCACCCCGTGCCGCCTTTCCAACCACTGCAGCAGCAGCGGCCGGAAGGCCTCCACGATTCGCACCCAGAATTGAGGCCTCTCCAGCCGGTCTGCCCAACGGGCAAATGACGTCTCGGCGGGCGTCGACGCGCCAGGCGGTGGGCTCCCTCAACGAGACCACACCGCCCTCCGCTCACACCCCCGTCACCCGCCGATACAATCCGGCGGGCATTTCCGCTTCCAGGTCCCACGGGGGAATCCCGGCCAACAGGCACGCTGCCTCCGTCGCCACCGTGCGGTATCCGCGGATGGCCCTGACCACTATGGCCCTCTGTAGTCGCCACAGAAGAGCCCTGAGTCAGACAGTCATGGACCCCGCCCACACCAGTGCGCCGTACAAGGCCATCGACCGGATGACCCCCGCATACAGCCGTCGGCACGTAGCGCTCGGTCCGCCCACGTTCGGCATAAGCCGCGATAGGGCGGACGCCGCGCCAACGAGCCGTGGAGTGAGCCTGCGAAAATGCTCCCGGAACCACCATTGCTCGTCGAGCACCAGGCCCAAGTACCTCATATGGGCCCGGATGCTGATCTCAACCGAGTGGACGGTGATCGAGACGCCGATGGGAGGGCTCATACGGCGCCCATGGCACAAGGGGGCCTCCGTCTTGTAAGTTTATAAAATCCCTCGCAATACAAGCCTTATTTCCTAAGAGTCAGTTGTTGTCTTATAAAAAAAAAAAATGTACGTCCCACTGTTGAGGCGAGCCTCCTTCATAATAGGAAGAATATTGACGTACGGTCAGACGGGTTGGACAGGGTTTCATTTCGAGTTTTCCTTATCTTACATAAATTTTATATGCATATTTAAGCCCTTAGTTGTCTTTTACGATACTTACGGGCAATATACGGGGTAGTGAATTGTATTATTACTCCGTCACGACATGGGTACCATCGTCATGCGGAATCACTTTTCTGTAATTAGTATATAGTAATCTAGTTGGATATCTTCCTTTGAGTTATTTTTTGCACCACAAAGTTCCACGTTACCTTCGTTGTGAAAATTACCAACTATTTTCCACGATATCATCAAACAAAAGTTCCATTTACGCGTACGATAATTATGCATGTCATGTGTATAGTGTCATCGCTAATTACTACTTGCATAGGCAGCATGACAAGTCAGTTTAAGTCTCGTTTCAACTTTAAAACATAGTACTAAAAAATTGTATGGTATGTCAATTATGTAATTATCCAAGTATATCTTTTTGGTTTATAATTTTCTATTAAGTGTGTGGGGTTAAGGATGAACTCCTGGATAGCTGGATCGATTTTGATATTTTATTCGTATTTACAAGTGTATTTAAGAATGATTTATAATAACAACTAGCTGACCCGGCGAACTTCGTACCGCCTTTTTTCCTAATTATTTTATTTTAGTATTTGTCAGTTTGGTTTTAGTATTATCCGAGCGGTGACAGAGTAAGAATACAATTCACCAGCCGTGTGTGTCGTAAATGACGACTAAGGGATATAATATGCATATAATATCTATGTAAGAGAAGGAAAGCTTGAAATGAAACCCTATACCAACACATCTTATCGGCGTGGTATAATAGGTCAATTTCCCTTCCATTGTGGAGGAGGCTCGAGCCCAGTAGTGGGACGTTTATAAGCTGTGACGATGGAAACGCCATAAACGCCATCTAGCTCGTCAAATGCGGGAAGATGTGAATTCAATTAACCACATTGTGGATTGAGAGTTGTTTTGCAACCGCATTTTCACGGTTGTTTTCTATTGATTTAAAACCAAAACCTACAGTCTGTTCTGTATCTCTGACAACGTGTATGCGAAGTTTCAAGGGCAGTCAAGTTCTTCACAAAAACGATATGCTTCGTAGTCACGTTAATATATCTATACCAATAAATAAAATTGGAGTGTCTGTTTGTAATGTCAAAATAATAGGCTTTTTTCATGCTCACACGGTTATTTGCACGACACCTATGCCTAAAATAGCAATTAAAAAATTTTTGTCTGTCTGTCTGTCTGTTTGTTCCGGGTAATCTTCAAAACGGCTGGACCGATTTCAAAAATTCTTTCACCAATGGAAAGCTATAATATCAGGGCGTAAACTAGGCTATATTTTATCCCGGTATTCCCACGGGAACGGGAACTACGCGGGTAAAACGACTATAACCTATAACTGAAGCGAAGCGAGGGCGGGTTGCTAGTATTTAATATTAGTTAGGATATCATAAATTGGTTGAGGTTGTAGTTTTTTTAAGATTATTACTTAAAGTCGCAAAAAGCAGGCTAGTGTTTAAATACACATATTAAATAAAATTATGTTACAATATTAACACAAGGTCAATTGTAAATGTGATTGTCACGTGACATTCACGTGTTGTAAATATACAAACTTATATAATTATAAAGTCCACTTTTTTAAGTGTAATAATTTATTTATTTATTCATTTAAGGACAGCTAGTAATTGGAACATTAGAAATAAAGGGTTTTTCAACAAGAACTTTGTTTTCTAAAACAAAATAAAACAAGAAATTTAGATGAAGATGATTCAAATTTTTATTGTATTACGAAGAGAAAAGTTCGGCAATTATGAATGAAAAATGATATCTGGCAAATGTCCACCACGACCACGCTGAGAGATGTCGATTCTTTCATCAAAGTTTTTAATCACTTTTTGGCAAAATGGCAAATGAAATAGACCCTATTTCGTTAATCACATCACGGATTTTGAGTTTTAGGCTGCAATCGATTCGATTGGCTCCGTATAGACTCTGTCCTTAACGTAGCCCCACAAAAAATAATCCAGTGGTGTTAAATCACACGATCTGGCAGGCCGCATAACAGCTGATTAAAATATAAATATAACATAAAATTAAACTAAATGCTCAATTGATAATCTATCACACCATGCACAGAAGTAGTAACAAATTAAGAAAACTAAATATAAAAAAGAAAGAAAGAAGCAAACAAAATAAATCTTATTCTTCATTATTAAAAAAAAAGAAAAAGAATGTTGAAATGGTTAATATAATTTTAAGCATTTGAAAGAGTTAAATATAATTGAGTTGAATTGAGTTCTATCTATGACGTCTACTACTGGACAAAAGTTCCCTACTAAGAAGGATAATGCTGTAATCGACTCGCTTAACAGCATATTCTAATTGATATTGATATTTTAAATTTCTTTAAACTTTTAACTTAAGTTGATATTTTAAATTCCAAATAACATAATGAAGTGGTAATATACAGTATGACTGGTAAAAGATTGTACATATTGAAGGGAACGATAGATAATGGCCACATGTAACTAATAAAAGTGTAAAAAGAAGATAATATTAATTAACTACATAGTAAACATCAACAATATTAGTGTTACAAGACTTCCAAAAATATTGTCACCCTACTGGCGATACACCGATACCGATATCGAGTAACAGTTTTGTAAGCACTATTGTCAAGATTTTGGATATTTATTACTAGAATTACTAAAACTAGGTGTAGGAATAATGTCATAAAAACACTAAAGTTAGTTGCAGATTCATAGCTCTTACCAATCCTGAGATAAAGTGATTTATTTCTAATCAAAACAATAGGGTTGCCAGCGTACGTTGATCTCTGTCTGCGGCCCGCGACGCAAAGAAATACCTACTGGGTCGAGTCGCATAGGTAGAATATTTACCTAAAATGTAACTAGTTCAACGTTACGCGAACTGTTTAGTACCTACAAGTGCTGACGTACGTTGACCTATCCCATGTGTCCATAACTAAATATTTTTATAAGATAATTAGTTCAAAATTTAAGTACCAATTTTTTTTATGTATTTGGTATCAGAATCGAGTACTGAATACCCTCCTTCAATATGTACAATCTTTTACCAGTCACTCTGTATATCAATAAAATCAAATCAACATAATTTATTTGTCAGAATATTGTCATATTAGTTAGTGTTATCTTAAATAAAGTTTCAAATATTCTACCGTTTCCGGTGTACAAATATTACTGGTTCTTTCGTAGATAAATTGAAATAGAAAACAGTCAAACAAACAAAAATAATAATAATTTGTAACATAGTGTCATGGGTTGCGATAAAATAGAAATCAATTGATATATTAAAGTAATAATATATAAAAACATTTTTAAATAACATTATTAAAGTTTGTTGTCCATAAATTCGTTAATTGAGTAATAACACTTATTCATTAAGAAATTATAAATTGCACATTTAAATTTTCTTAAACGAGAAAGACCTGTGTCTTCAAAAGAGTCTGGCAGTTTATTATATACGCGTATTGCCATACAATAGAAATTCGCACTAAATAAATATTCTCACTATATAATATATTCTATTCACTAAATTCATATGGACACAAAAAAAAAATACTACGTTAAAAAAGTAGAAAGATGTACGACAAATAAATTATTGTACTGAGTTTGGACGTTGTCCATCAGTTATATGTTTGTAAAGTTCCCTGCATTACAAGGATCATCTCCTCAGTACAAGTCTTTAAAAAAGTAAACCAATAAAATTAAATCAAATATACATATTTTTAATCATCATTATCTTCATCAGCCTGCTCTTTTCCCATTACTTAAAGTTTATTCAATATTTACTGCTCTTTCATAGTACATCTTGCAAAAGTTATTGATAATAGTATTATGATCAGACGGTTTGTCTGACGTCAACCATTCTTAGGAATATAATTGTGGACTTGACCGCATCAAATGGAGTTAGCCCATGTCAATGAAAAACCTCTTAAGATAAGATAGGATAGGGTGGAGTAGCATAGGATAGGGTAGGTTAGGGTAGAGCAGGGTAGGACAGGATAGGGTAGAGTAGGATAGGATAGCACAAGATAAGATGATATTTTATTTGTTTGAAGTATACAAAAATGCATGATATTACATAGTGTACATAAGTCCTGTCATGTTAAGGCGTACAAATTTGTAGTCTGTTAGTAGTTTCGTTGTCTTAGTCGTCTTTTTCAACACCCATGAGAAATATAAGGGTTGGTAAGCTACTAATAAAATTATCAACCAATTATTAAACATCGCTGAATTACCTATATCATTTGCCATCATAATGAATGTCATTGAAACGTAATACAGATACAGGTGGATGATTTACAGAATTCATGTTAGCTATTATTACTTGTTTGAAGGCTATATAAGCGGCAGTTACTAGTAATAAGGTTCACTGTTTGTACAATATTAATAAGAATAACATGGCAGTCTTATACTTCTTACTATCATCTTATATGTTACTTATTAATATGAATGAAGCTGCAAGAATATTAGCTGTTTTCCCAGTTCCATCTATCAGTCACCAAGTAGTGTTTCGCCCGATAACTCAAGCATTAGCAGAGCGAGGACATGAGGTTGTGGTTATTACAACAGATCCAGTTTATACTCAAGAAACAAGTCCTGCTAATTTAACCGAGATTGATGTTCACGACATATCTTATAAGATATGGAAGGATACGTTTATGACAACATCTAAAGGAAACCAAAATGATTTGATTAAACAAGTTGAAGTTATTTTGGAAATCTTTATAAGAGTAGTAGATGCACAACTTAGTGATGAACAAGTGCAAAAAATGTTAAATAATAAGAACGAAAAGTTTGATTTAATTCTTGCAGAAGCTTGTGTAAGATCTGCGCTGATATTTTCTTATATTTATAAGGTTCCCGTGATTCAAGTAAGTTCTCTTGGTGCTGTATTTGACAATTATGCAAATATCGGTGCTCCTTTGCATCCATTTTTATATTCAGATATGACTTATCAAAAATTAAATAATATGACGATGTGGGATAAAATAATACAATTATATAACAAATACTTAATAGACAAGCTCTATGAAAGTACTAAAGCTATAGAGTATAATATGCTTAGAAAACATTTTGGCGATAAGACACCATCGATCGATACATTAAACAATAATGTTCATATGTTATATCTGAACATACATCCAATATTCGAAGGTATACGTCCTGTGCCTCCATCGGTAGTGTTTATGGGTGGACTACACCAGAAACCTCAGAAGGATTTGCCAGCGGTAAGGGAAAGTTTAATTTCTTAGTAAATTGTTTAATATTTATTATTTCTGCTTGTAATTCACAGTAAATATTAGGTTATAAATACGTGAAAATTTTGGTATAAGGATGAAGTTTGTCAATACTCTTGGGATATCTTTATTTATAAAGAAGCCTTTTTAGGATTTATCTCAAAAATCTATTAAAACATATAGTAAAACTATTTCGTTTCCTACTGTATACAGTAGAAAACGCAAATTTGATGTAAAAGTACAAACTAATACGTGTATTTAGTCAAATTTAGTAGTCTAACTACCTCTGATGATGATTCCTATAGACTGACATGAGCTCACTAAAAAGTTATTATTTAAATTCTTTATATTGAAGCACTAAAATACATCACAACATCATTAATCATTTTATTGCGATCGTATAAGTAAACTAAGGAGTATTGGCATCAACTCATCTCAGCCCATATAGTTCTCATTATTGGGTTCGAGCCTCCTATACAATGGAAGGGAAATTGCCCTACCCACACTGGTAACACGTGTTGATATAAGGTTTTATGTCGAGATTTCCTTTTCTTGTATTGATGTTATGTGCATGCTTAATCACTTAGTCGTCTTTTACGATACGCACGGGCCAGAGCGGGAGTCATAAATTAAATTGACCATCAGAAGTTATTAATTATTGTATTGTTTAATCAGTCTCATAGTTTATATGATGTTATTACACATAGTATATTTATATAATCTATATATATATATATATACATATAAATGAATTGCTGTTCGTCGTTAGTCTCACTAAAGCTTGAGAACGGCTGGCCCAATTTGGCTAATTTTGGTCTTGAATTATTTGTGGAAGTCCAGGGAAGGTTTATACGGTGAGAAATTATGGAAAAATTGTGAGTAAAATACTAAAAACAATTTTTTTTTCTCATTCAGACTGTTCTTACTGGTCAAACATTTGATGTTTACGGAAAGTGTTATATTTCCTTAGTCCACAAATTTACACTATCTGTGGGCGACTGATAAATCGTCATCATCATCTCAGCCCATACGCGTCCAACTGTTGGGCTCGCACCTCCTCTACTATGGGAGGGCAATCGACCTACTATATATATCACACTGGTCAGACTTGTTAATATAAGGTTTTGTTACGAGTTTTCCTTTTCTTGCATAGATATTATATGCATATTCTATCCCTTAGTCGTCTTTTACGACACCCACGGGTGGTGAATTGTATTCTTACTCCGTCACCGCACGGATAATATTAAAACTAAACTGATAAATACTAAAACATAATAATTACGAAAACAGGCGGTACAAAGTTCGCCGGGTCAGCCAGTGTGTAATAAATTTAATTAATTACAATTGTTGCTAATCCGTTTCTTGCCTTTCATAGGATTCCTAAAAATCAGGTAAGTTTCTCACTAGGATATTCGGTAGCAACACAATCATAGGTAATGAATAGGACTACACTTTCATTGCTAATCTGCCTGCTAAGCGTGCCTTCATTGATGTTGGACCAACGTTCAGTTGTGAACAAACATAGGTTGAATAAATGATTTACCTATTTCAAACAAGATTTACGACTTAATCTATACCAATAAATAAAATTGGAGTGTCTGTTTGTAATGTCAAAATAATAGGCCTTTTTCATGCTCACATGGTTATTTGCACTATACATATGCCTAAAATACACTTCATATTTTTTTTGTCTGTCTGTCTGTTTGTTCCGGGTAATCTTCAAAACTAGGCTATATTTTATCCCGGTATTTCCATGGGAATTACGCAGGAAAGACCACTGAAACCGAAGCGAAGCGAGGGCAGGTTGTTAATTTAGAATTTTTTTTTTTTTGTGGGTGGGCAGCGGTCGGCCCGCCTCCGCACCACTCCGTCCGGGGCGACAGAGGGGCTTAAGCACGCAACTGCCGCAACCCACCCGAAAACCACGTCGCCTTCGTCGTTGGGCCGACCACCGGAGCAGGGTTACTTGACATCAGTGGTCGGCCCGACGGAATACCCCCTATTGGAGTACCCTCCCATCGACCGACGTTCCCCCCCTCGGGGAGGACGTCGGTCTTTCCTCACGCGGTCGGCCTCTCGGCGGGTGACGGACTAATCCCCGGTCACGTCACCCGCGGCCTCGGCTAGGGCGGCATGAGGCGCAGGTAGTTGCGCTTACGCTGCCCTAGTCGCCGGCGGCGGATCTCCTCGTCGAGGCTGCTCACGCAGGCGATCCGCCGCCTCCTTCCGCGAGATCACTGTCTCGCAGAAGGCTGCGACCGTGTCCCAATTCCCGACGCTTTCGACCATCGCCCTAGCGATAGCCGGCAACGTCATGTCTGTACCGATGATTGCGACGAGTTCACAGCGCTGCACTGCCCAAGACGCGCAGGCCTCGAGCATATGGCGCGCCGTGTCCTCGTCGCAATCGCAGTGGTGGCAGGACGGTGTACTCTCCCTCCTAACGACCTTGTGCAGGTATTTGGCGAAGCACCCATGCCCCGTCAAAACCTGCACCAGTCGGAAGGAGAGCACCCCGTGCCGCCTTTCCAACCACTGCATCAGCACCGGCCGGAAGGCCTCCACGGTTTGCACCCCGAACCGAGGCCTCTCCAGCCGGACTGCCCAACGGGCAATGACGTCTTGGCGGGCGTCGACGCGCCAGGCGGTGAGATCCCTTAACGAGACCACACCGCCCCCTGCTCGCACCCCCGTCACCCGCCGATATATTCCGGCGAGCATCTCCGCCTCTAGGTCCCACGGGGGAGTCCCGGCCAATAGGCACGCTGCCTCCGTCGCCACCGTGCAGTATCCGCGGATGGCCCTGACCGCCGTGACCCTCTGTGGTCGCCACAGAAGGGCCCTAAGTCGGACGGTCATGGACCCCGCCCACACCGGTGCGCCGTACAGGGCCATCGACCGGATGACCCCCGCGTAGAGCCGTCGGCACGCAGCGCTCGGTCCGCCCACGTTCGGCATAAGCCACGATAGGGCGGACGCCACGCCGACGAGCCGTGGAGCGAGCCTGCGGAAATGCTCCCGGAACCACCATCGCCCGTCGAGCACCAGGTCCAAGTACCTCATATGGGCGCGGATGCTGATGTCAACCGAGTGGACGGTGATCGAGACGCCGATGGGAGGGCTCATATGGCGCCCATGGAACAAGAGGGCCTCCGACTTGTCCAGGGTGACCCTCAACCCCAGCGCCTCGATCCGCCTGACGACCTCCTCGGTACCAGAGGTCGCCAGGCTTACCGCCTCTTCTAGCGTCCCACCGCGGGCTGTGACGAGCGTGTCGTCGGCGTAACAAATCACGCCCAGCCCGGGCGGGAGGCTCCCCCTCAACGCCCAGTCGTAGCCGATGTTCCACAGGGTGGGTCCGAGGACCGACCCCTGTGGGACACCGCACGTCATTGGCGTTCGCACAACGTCCCCTGCTCGGTTGGTGCAGAGGACGCTGCGCCCCTCCAAATAATCTGCCACTAGCCGCCTCAGGTAAACTGGCACCCCGTGATACCGGAGCGCCTCCCTGATGCAGCTGAATGGCAGACTATTGAATGCATTGGCGATGTCTAGGGACACCACCAACAGCACTCCCCCGCCGGTGACGGCCTCAGTCGCCACGGCCCTCAGGCGCAACAGAGCCGCGATCGTCGAACGACCCCTCCTATTGTTAATTTAGAATAAAGTTACAAGCTTTTCCATTTCAGAAATTCATTTCTGATTTTCCATCTTTTGATATTATCTGCTTACATTTCTTGTTCAATTAACTGATTCTTGTTATCCTCATCATCATCATCTCAATCTATATACGTCCCACTGTTGGGTTAGAGCCTTCTACACTGTGGGAGGAAAATGGAATGGCATAGGGTTTTGTTTCGAGATTTTCTTCTCTTGTATAGATGTTGTATGCATACAATAATCCCTTGGTCGTCTCTTACGACATCCACGAGTAAGAGAGGGGGTGCTGAATTGTATTCTTAATCCGACATCATACGGCAACTTTGTTATCTTAACTGATTCTTAATTGAACTTTTTATCTTTTTTTTATGGGTGGGCTATGGTAAGCGCACACGCGGTCCATTCCGTCCAGAGCGACGAAAGGACGGCGCGTGGGCCCATAACCCACTCATGCCTACGTCGCCTTCGTCATTGGGCCGACCACCAGTGTAGAGTTCCTTGTCGCCAGTGGTTGGCCCGACGGAATACCCTTTCGGATACCCTTGAACTTTTTAACTTAATTGATTCTTAGAGAAACAAAATTGTAGTGAGTTATAATATTACTCCAGTCCCACACACGTAAGCCAATACATATATACTATTTTTTATTGCTGCGTAAGACGAATTTTTCTCTTCTCATATGCATTGATGTATGTATTTACGAGCCTATATTATTTTATATCCATATTTGTTACTTTAATTCAAAATTGATAAATTTCTAACTTTCAGGATCTGAAATCTTATTTAGATTCTTCTAAGAATGGTGTAATCTACATCAGTTTTGGTACAAATGTAGATCCAACTTTATTACCGGCAGAGAAAATACAAACATTTGTACAAGTATTTTCTAAGTTACCTTACAATGTTCTGTGGAAATGGAATAACGACGAGTTGCCTGGTCGTACTGACAATATTAAGATATCCAAGTGGTTACCTCAGTCTGATTTACTAAGTAAGTAATTTTCCTAGCTATACAAAATAGCCTAGAAAAATATTTATTTTACACATACTCATATTTGTTTTCATTCTTGAAATAGTTATTATGGTTGTAATATCATTTTAAGAATTTATATTCCTCATTATGTTATAAATATTATATTATACTAGCTGACGCAATAGACGCTGCTCCGTTCAAATAAAAAAAAAGGAATTCTCCTTGAAATCGACCGCAGCGCCACCTACCGGGATCAAATATTAATGTAAACCATTTTCGATTCCCCTTAAACACACACAAAAAAATTCCTCAACATCGTTCCAGCCTACTACTTTTTTGTAGATGTTTTATGTAATAATTACATTATTAGTTAATATATATTTTTAATAAATTGACTTGAATTTTATTTTTCTGGTAGATAGTGTACTATCTACCAGAAAAATAAAATACGGCACTGAGCAAATTATTACAACTAATATGTAAATTCAGTGTTGAAATATCGTCTGGCTACAAAGGGACACGATAAAATGATAGCAATCTGTTGTTATATTATTTTTTAATCGAAAAATTATACTATAAATGGCTTAAATAATATTATAAAATATTACTTAAATGTACAATAAACCTAATGTAAAATTTTGTGCTAGTTTCAAATAGAATTAATTGTTTAAAAAACGTAATGTTTTAGAGGGACAGGCCTGAAAACGCCCTTGTAAATTTTTATGAAAATGCCCATATACAAGATTACAAAGTTATATTCGCAGTGAAGTGAATCAGTTTATCTGAATAAATATAATATAATGGAATAATAGGTGTACATAGATAACTAGATATAGTTATGTTGAAAAGTAACTTGTAGAGTGGTCAATCAACGGAATGAAAAAGCAAGAATGATACATGTCTTATGAAGTTGTACCAATATTCCGCAAAATGTTAAGTAGTTGAGTTTGGATTGGAATACATTGATAATACAACTATATATAATGTAAAAATATATTGTGTACAACGAAAATATATATTCATGTGGGAACATTTCGAATCCAAAAAAAAAATCTTTTTTCTATTGATCCAGAAATTGTTGGTCTTTTTTTTTTGGGGTGGGTTGTGGTCGGCGCACTCCTCGCACCACTCCGTCCGGGGCGACGGAGGGGTGTAAGCACGCACACCCGCAACCCACCTGCGATGATGCGTCGTCCCCGTCCCCTTCGTCGTTGGGCCGACCACCGGAGCAGGATGACTTGACGTCAGTGGTTGGCCCGACGGAATACCCCCAAAATTATTTGGAGTACACTCCCATCGACCGACGTCCCCCCTTCGGGGAGGACGTCGATCTTTCCTCACACGGTCGGCCTCTCGGCGAGTGACGGGCTGATTCCCCGGTCACGTCACCTCGGCCTCGGCTAGGGCGGCATGAGGCGCAGGTAATCGCGCCTACGCCGTCCCAGTCGCCGGCGGCGGATCGCATCATCGAGGCTGCGATCATCGCGCGCGCGATCCGTCGCTTCCTTCCGCGAGACTACTGCCTCGCAGAAGGCTGCGACCGATTCCAAGTTCCTGATGCTGCCAATCATCGCCCTGGCGATGGTCGGCAGCGTCAGGTCGGCACCGATGATTGCGACGGGTTCACGACGCTGCTTTGTCCAAGCGGCACAAACCTCGAGCGTATGCTGCATCGTGTCCTCGTCGCAATGGTGGCAGGACGGTGTATTCTCCTTCCTAACGACCGTGTATAGGTATTTGGCGAAGCATCCGTACCCCGTCAACACCTGCACCAGTCAGAAGAAGAGCACCCCGTGCCGCCGTTTCAACCACTGCATCAGCACCGGCAGGAAGGCCTCCACGGTCCGCACCCCGAATCGAGGCCTCTCCAGCTGGACTGCCCAACAGGCAATGACGTCTCGGCGGGCGTCGACGCGCCAGGCGGTGAGCTCTCTCAAAGATACCACACCGCCCTCCGCTCGCACCCTAGACACCCGCCAATACAAACGGGCGAGTATTTCCGCCTCCAGGTCCCACGGGGGAGTCCCGGCCAACACGGGGGAGTCCCGGCCAAAGAAATTGTTGGTCTGAGCCTAATTTATTTCCGATAAATTATATCTTCTCCGTGTATGGTATAATCAAAAAAAAAAAATACAAGTGTTGTTTCGATATTTTTTCTTTACGACACCCATGACCAAGAAAGTGGATGGTGAATTGAATTCTTACTTAAATGTTTATTGTTTAATTTCAGGGCATAAAAATATTAAGTTATTTATAACACAAGGTGGTTTACAATCTACAGACGAAGCTATTACAGCCGGTGTACCATTAATTGGAATACCTATGTTGGGTGATCAATGGTTTAATGTTGAGAAATATGAATATCATAAGATTGGTATTAGACTTGATATAGATACACTCACTGAAGATAAATTAAAGAAAGCGATTGACAATATTATTGCACATGAGAGGTAAAGCATCTCTGTTTTTTTTTTAGCATTATTCTTCAGCGAATTAAAATAATACCGTTATCAAACCCCTTACTGGCCTGTGGGATCCGCCCAAACCGACTGAGGACCTAGAGAATGTATGAAAATGTTAAAAAACAAAATGGAAAGGACAGAAAACATTATAAAAACATGGCACATAGATTTTAGATTTATTTTAAGTGAGGCTTTTAAGTTTGGATGGGAAGAAAATTTATATATGATGATGAACATCGATGTGGTCACGTGACGTGTTAACCCTAACGCTATATCTGTACCTATGTCAGTGTCACTATATCTGTATCGATAGATAGCAAAACCAGATAAATGTAAAAAGTTTTAAATTACAAATTTCAATTTAATTGAATGCCCAAAAATAACTATAGTTTGCGCATAGTTTTAAGTTTACACTTCTGTAGGTAGTGCTCATAACTGCTCTCTGTACTTTTTTATGTAAATTTATTATTTACACTCATTGATTTAAACTATTGTTAAATATGTTACTAGTATCTTTGTGGTGAGGCAGTAAGAATTCAATGGACATCATTTATCTCATATGAATGTGAAGAAGATTTAAGGAAATTTAAATAAGCCTAGATTTAACAAAATATTTTTACGGATTTCATTCTTTGCATTGGATTTGCAATTTACCGGCGTTTGGAATACATTTCAAATTTCACCGGCACTCATGAACGTAACGCGTAAATGCGATAACATCCGTTAAATTAGTTTTATTTCATACGTGTCTTATTTTTTAGTTACCGTCGTAACATCAAGAAATTACGAGAGTTAATGCGTGATGAGCCTATGCGTCCCCTAGAGCGAGCCATCTGGTGGACTGAACACGTTTTACGTCACGGTGGAGCGTCACATCTGAGGTCACCGGCAGCCAATATCTCTTGGGCACAGTACCTTGAACTGGAATTGTTATTTACAGTACTATTAGTCTCAGTAATAATAATTACTTTATCTGTTACGATTCTTCTCTATATTTATAAATATATAGTTAAAAACAATGTTACCATCAAAATTAAACGTGTTTAATGTATGGTTTAATAATCATTTAGACCATCCCATTATTACATCGACGGTTCCAAGGCTAATTGGTCTAAGCGACATTTTTTGCGATATTGAGTTATATACATATTTGGAATCAGCGAATTTTTCTGCGTCATTTGAAGTGGGTTTCAAATTTTTATGAGCATATTTTTGGCGCTTGAACCCCACACTAACTTTGCTCTCATTTAGGACGTCTGTGATCCAACCGACATAAAATTTGAGCATTATTTGTAGTTGGTAACTTGGACTATATGGGCTTTTCTAAAGTCTTTATCATACGTCGTTTGATTCATTTTTCCTACGATTATTTTGGATATCTAATGCGCGTTAAGATATTTGACCTTTTGCTCAAATACATGGTTTTGTCGCTTGAGACATTTTGCATTACTTCATAAAGATAAGCTATGTCGCTTGAACCATTTTGCATTCCATCATAATAAGAGGCCTAGTCGCTTGAACCATTTCAACTTGGCCTAGTTTCATATGTAATGATGTTTGAACCATTTTTGCTTAAATTGATATTGATGTTCAATGTTACATAATCCTTCTGAGATACGTTCAAACTTTTATGATTTCGGTAGTTATACCATTTTACTTAAATTGAAATTGAAAAATTTTGCTTGTTAAATCATCAGAAAATAGTAATAAAGATTATACTTACGTCGTTTGAAACAAAAAAAAATGTCGTACAATATGAATTAACGTACTTTAGTGTGAAATTTCCCCGCGCGAGTGCATCAGTCACCTCAGGCACCGAAAAGGTCGTCAGGCGGATCGAGGCGCTGGGGTTGAGGGTCGCCCTGGACAAGACGGAGGCCCTCTTGTTCCATGGGCGCCGTATGAGACCTCTCATCGGCGTCTCGATCACCGTCCATTCGGTTGAGATCAGCATCCGGGCCCATATGAGGTACTTGGGCCTGGTGCTCGATGGGCAATGGTGGTTCCGGGAGCATTTTTTTTTGGGACTAATCCCACCACACATTCCCACCATTGTAACGCCTGTTAGCCAGGATCCACAATGGTCTCCATAAATGACACCGAGGTTTAACCCTCAGGCAGTCCCGGGATTTGAATTTGATTGCCTTGGGACCCGCAACAAATTTAATTAGAAAAGATTAAAGAGGAGGAGTTGGAAAGAGAGATTCCACTTCCCTCCTAGGCAAAGCGGGAGACAGGAAAACCAAATGACTAGTCAGCCAATAAGTAAAAAGGTGTACAGCTACGATAGCGCAGCAGTACGGCACCATGGATACGGAAGAGCTTAACGGGGCCTATATGTAAGCGTTAAGATTGATTGCTACAGTAGGTATGGCAGAAACGCATGAACGCACGGAAATTTTCTCGAGTTGCTACAAGGTCGGTATAGTATACTACCCCCACAGGTGACTTGCAAACTGTTTAACATAAGGTTACGCTCGTTTCGCCAGAGATCGCACTCCCAGAGAATGCGATGATGTGCTGATTGTTCATACTCGTGGTCAGATGTGGAACATTGACATAATGATGATGGTACGAGTTTAAAAGAAAATAATTTACTTTTAAAGTTGCCATGGCCAGTTAAAATTGGGCCATGAAGTAGTCAACCTCCAGCCACAGCTTCTCCAGGCGCTCCCGGATGCATGGAAAAAATAGATAAAGATGAGATAATAGATAATGATGACCTTTCGATGATGAATCCCATCTTTCTTGCCATTCAGTTAAAAGTTCCTCATAGACAATGGATTGTGGTGCAAACAATCTAGCAATTTTATTTCAGTCACGCGGTAGAAGGAAATCTGTATTCATAGTTTCCTTTGTGGTGTAATACATTGACGCTCGTCTCTGAATCTTCAAATCCACCGGAAGTACACCCGCGAGTACTGGTAAGACCTCGGTACTAACCGTTCTATAAGCTTTACATAAGATTATTAGGGCCAATCGTTGGCTCTGTACTAATTAAAGGCGAGCCGCCCCTATGGTGGCCCTATCGGCCCTTACAGGTGCAGCGTAACAAATACACCCCAAATATGTGGCCATGTATATGGTTTTAAGTGTATTAAAACGAAGGCCCCAAGTAGATGTGGATATTCTAGTAAGCACGTAGAAATTCCGTTTCGCTTTTTCGCCTACAGTTTTAATATGCTCAATAAATGAAAATTTTTTTTCTAAGACTAGGCCTAGATAGCAAACTGATTCTTTCTTTTTGACAGTCATATTATTGAATTTTATACGCGGCGCCGATTGTAAATGTCCTTTTAATAAAAGATGATGTGTTTTTTGTGGTGCGAAGGCAAGCCGGTTTCGTGTACCCCAATCGAATATATCATTGAGGCATGTTGCCGCTAATTCCTCTAAACCATCCCTTGTGTTCGATTGTATAAGTAAAAGTCCGTCGTCTGCATAGCCGATCAGTAGACAATTTTTCGGTAGAGGTAACTCGAGAAAATCGTCAAAACCTAAATTCCATAGATATGGACTTAATACCGAACCTTGAGGGCAGCCCATCGTCAGGGGTTTCGACACAGCATGGTGACCAAGTTTCAATTTAGTCGAGCCATTTAAAAAGTACGACTGTATGATTTGGTAGATATTTCTATAGCAACCACGAGCCTTTAA
Organism: Lymantria dispar; assembly: GCA_032191425.1. Classification (NCBI taxonomy): domain Eukaryota; kingdom Metazoa; phylum Arthropoda; class Insecta; order Lepidoptera; family Erebidae; genus Lymantria; species Lymantria dispar. The sequence goes on along the minus strand of CM063465.1, from coordinate 15,682,784 downwards.
TTTAAGAAGTAGCATTGGCCACCAGGCGTTATCGAAAGCACCTGAGATGTCCAGGAAGACACCTAGTACGTATTTAAAAACGGATGCGCTAATGACACGTCTTACCGCAACGGCCGCGTCGAAAGTTGATTTGCCGTGAGTGAAGCCGAATTGTTTATGATTGAACGTTGGTCCACCCAGCAATAAACGAGGAACAATGAGACGTTCTAAGAGCTTGCCTAATGAAGGCAGTAAGGTGATTGGTCAATATGACTTCGGGTCGTCTGGTGGCTTATCACCGCCTTTAGGAATTATACGTATATAACCGCGACGCCATATATGAGGTAAAATGCCTTCAGTTATGCAACGATTAAAAATTGTTAACATTGAGTCGCTCGATGCTCGACTAGCTTCTTTGATCATTTTATTTGATATTTTATCTTCGCCAGCAGCCTTGTTGAGGGGAAGAGTTCTAACGGTATTCATAAACTCGGCAAGAGATGGAAGGTCAGACATAGGCGGGAGAGGTGGCTCGGCGGCCCATGCACGTATTTGTTTATGATGTTCGCTGTCGACTGAGATGTCATCGTCTGGGATTAACGTATTTAATAAAACTTCCGTGGTCTCCTCAATACCCGTAGTGTGTTTACCGTTCACTTTAATGTTTTGTATGTACGCTAAGTCGACTGATCGATTCGCTTTAAACTCGTGATATAGTGGAGACCATGGACCTACACTTTCTAATCTTTCCACAATCTTATTTAACAAAGCGTCTTTCGATTTTTCTACTGCAATCCGGTAGCGAGACCTGGCAGCTTTCAGTACAGATAGAGATTCATCAAAGGCCCTTCCTATGTTAGGTGACTTTTTAAGTTTATTATGCTTCCTGCGCACCCTTCGAAAGCGTTTGCGGAGTTCCACTAGGTGATTGTTCCACCAGTCACATCTCTTAGTATTAGGCAGGGATGTTCGGCCTAGGGCTACATCAGCACAGTATATCAGAGAATGTGACATTAGTTCAGCGCCTTCTTCTGCGGTTAATTGTGTACGAGTGAAATCCCTGGCATACGAAGAAAAGAGAGAGCTGAAAAAGTCCCAGTTTGCGCCCTTAGATTAAATAATTTAAAGATTAAATAACATGTCATGTTATTTAAAGTATTCATATATAATTCAGCACCAACTAGCTTGGCCGTGGATGTCGTAAAAGGCGATTAAGGAATATAAAATATGTAAATATAATATGTATGCAAGAGAACTAAACCAAGTGGTATAAAAATTCAATATCAATGCTATTGTGGAGGAGTTTCGAGTTTTCGTTTCCAACTAGTGGGTCTATGAGCTGAGATTGAGATGATGATTATAATCATGATAAATAACTAGCTTTTGCTGCTTAAGGAGTTCATACATGTACCATGCGTTATAATACTCGATTGGGCTGAAAATGTTCCGTGATTCCTTTTAGATGGTCCGGGTTGAGAGCCCTCAGCGCTCACCCACCAGTCCGGGTAAAGTTATCAGACCCATCTGCGGCTAAGTCACACACAAAATTATATATTGAGTTGGTGAATCAAGCTCCTTATCAAAAATAGTGCAACGCTTGCTCTAAAAAAATTGCCAGTTCTACTTTTTATAAAACACGAGACGAAGTATAAGTTTGACCAATATAGGAACGTTTGATCGATTGATTGATTGATTAGACGTTAGGACCCATGTTTGGAAAATAATATATGAAAGAAAGAAAACCATTTATTCTGTTTTTTGTAAATCTATTAAAATAAAACTACTTTTACGGATTATATCGCGTTTGTATTTGATTTATGATTCAAATACAAACGCGATATAATCCGTAAAAGTAGTTTTATTTACAATGTGTAGTGCTCGTGTAAACATCAGATATCATAATCTATTAAAAAATACAAACACAAAGACAATAACTTCTTACAAAACTTTACTAATGGTCTAAGATCCCGCTATACAACGACCTTCACCAAGATGTTTATTTGATGAAACTTATTTTTTATTTAATGGAATATGTCAAAAAATATATTGCATATGGGTTGCCTAACAAATTTTAGTCCAGAGTATGATTAGTTAATAATTTTTTTTAAGCTATTGCATAGCTTTTATCGCGGGCTTTGAGCGGGCGACCGAGTCAAGAAATTTCGTAACGAAAATAAAACCTAACACCCGCCTACCATGTAGCTTGGGGCGAGCTACATGGTAGGTGGGTGGTGGCGGCTCGGCCACGCGTTCGATGTGATGATCATCGACATTCTGCGCCTCTGCGTTAGTACGTCTCGGTGCGCACACGTGCCACCGCTTTGCGTAGCTTACGTCAAAAAAACTTTTCGCGCGTTTTCTAACGGTCCCAACGATCTTCAGCGGACGACAGTGGTAATCCAAACCGCCTTTATTGTTATACATGTAGTACATTTGTTTCTTATTGGTCACCACGCTCAAAAAGTGTAACTTGAATTAATATCAAAGAAAAAAATCCTGCATAAATAAAAAATAAATAAATAATTATAATTGCATAAGTTGATAATAAATGTTATGCAATATCTTTACCGCGGCAGTCCCCGAGTGCCACACTTTTTTTATACATTGTACCGGTTTGATTATTAGACAAATTCTATACCAATCGAAAGTATGAAGCCCATAGAATATGCAAACGTCGATCAGACCGGTGCAAAATGCTAGTATCGATTTATCTGTTTATACCTGGCTACCCGAGAGTTGTGACCGGAAAAGAATAGGCAATCTAACGTTTGCATATTCTATGGGCTTCATACTTTCGATTGGTATAGAATTTGTCTAATAATCAAACCGGTGCAATGTTAAAAAAATATTATTTTTCAATTATTAATTAATCATACTCTGGACTAAAATTTGTTAAGCAACCCATATGCAATATATTTATTGACATATTAAATTAAATAAAGAATAAGTTTCATCAAATAAACATCTCGGTGAAGGTCGTTGTATAGCGGGATCCTATACTATAATTGAATTTTAACGCGGAACAAAAAAGGCTATTGGCTTAACTCGTGCTTTTTTAAAGACATAGCGCTGGTATTCTACCAACATCTAATATGCACTAGATTTAGACTACATTTTACATCACATTTAAAAAAAATCAAAATTTATATCACATACTATTTATTTTTCTTCCGTGTGGTGACGGATTAAGAATACAATTCACCACTCCCTATCTAGCCCGTGGATGTTGTAAAAGACGACTAAGGGACTAAGGGATATAATATGCACATAAGATCTGTGCAAGAGAAGGAAAACTCTAAATAAAACCCTATACCAACATGACTTACCAGAACGGTATAGTAGGTTAAATTCCCTTCCACTGTGGAAGAGGCCCGAGCCCAACAGTGAGACGTATGTGGGCTGCGATGATGATGATGATGATGACCATTTTTTTTTATTGCCCGTGGAGGCAAATAAACAAGCAGCACACTTGATGGTAAGTGATTCTGCCGCACATGGAACTCTTCAATACCAGAGGCACAGCTAGGCAATTACCTACCGCAAAGAAAATGCTTTTCTTAAACTTCGTTTAGAGAAGGACATGTCATAGCGCTCGGGAAACACAGCAGCAGCAGGTAGCTCGTTCCAAAGCTTGCACGTACGTGGGAGAAATGATCGCTGGAAATATGCAGTTGAAGACCATAACGTTTCCAGGTGAAATGGATGAACCCTACTGCGGTGTCGAGTGGTACGTTGATAAAACGTTGACGGTTGTACCAAGTCAAACAGTTCCCTAGAAAACCTCCCCATGAAAAAGCCGGTAAAGTACACAGAACGATCCAAAAAAATGAATCTGTAATTGTATGTGTATATCTGTGTAAGGATGTAATTAATTTTGAATATTTTGCATACATGTAAGTTTACTTAAGAAACTCGTGGAAACTTTAAAACACATTAAATTAATTGGTGGGTAACATCTCGTCCGCATAACATATTGCCCGCGTGGTGACGGCATGAAAGTACATAATGGTTTTGCAAATGTGATGACGGAGTAAGAATACAATTCACCACCGAGGGGGTGGTGAATTGTATTGCCAGTGTGGGTGTCGTAAAAAAAAAAAGAAACGACTAAGGGATATAATGTGCATACACCATCTATGTAAGAGAAGAAAAACTCGAAACAAACCCTATGCCGACACGTCTGACCAAAGTGGTATAGTAGATCTATTTCCCTCTCATAGTGGAGGAGGCCCGAGCCAAACAGTGGGACGTATATGGGCTGAGAGGATGCAAAATAATGAGCATGATGAAAAATAATGTAATAGATCCGTGTGTCATATTAAACAAGCTATACACGCTTTTTAATTTTTTTCCCGCTTTTTTTATTAAACAAGCTATACACGATTTTTATAAAGATCGATTATTTTTTCACATCCCTAAAAATAATCACTAGAAACATACAAACAGCAACTTGATATCACAAGGTTCTCCTCCTATCCAAGGTTCAAGGAGGGCTGTTGGTAAAATATATGTCAAAATATAGATATTATTATTTAAAAATATCGATACTTAATACTGCACTTTTTTTGGACGATAATAAAAGTAGGTACCTATCGAGGGTCGATATTTATTTGAATAAATTTGGTGTTTTATTTTTTCTTCTAAAGTATTTATTCTACAAAATCACCGTAAACTTCATCTACTGTAGAAGCGCTGGCATGATGATCAGTTATCACTTACTCCTAGAATTTGATAAAAAAAAGCTCGACACGGCAACCCCGCAATGAACGAAATTAAAGAGTGGTCATGGGGAAAATATCGAAATATCGATATTTTTTCGTTATATCGAACTCCGATATTGATATATTTAAAAATATCAATATATCGAAAAACTATTTTTTTTAATATATACAGCCCTAACTAGAAGACTCGGGTGTCACGTGTTCAAAACGTGACATCATAGTACTGCAACCAATGCGGTGCGTTTCAGAAATTTGCGCGCGAATCTCAAAAAAGGCACTTTTTGATAATTAAATTTAATTATTAAATAATGATAAAATTAAAAAATAATTGTATAGGTACGTTTTTTAAGCAATAAAGATTACAAATAAAAATAATTTGTTCATTTTGGAGTTTCGTGCGTATTCTCTATTGATAATCGACCACCCTTGAAACGTTCATGCTACTTGAAACGTGCAGTTCGCTTCATGGCAACATCGCCTTAAGCCGTATTGAGCATGGCAAATGTTTTCGTTGCAGGTTTCCCGAGTTTCACACAAAATTTCACAGCAATTTGTTCCTCCTTCAGGCTATTCATTTTACAATCCCACAAACGGCAAAAACACTCTTTACTGAAAATCGTGTAGCTTATCAACAAATTAAGATATTTGCGACCGGCAAACGGCGTTTTAATTAGCTGATTTGTACGAAGCTAGTGATACCAAGCGGATTCTCATGCAACCAATTCGTGCCGCGCAATTCAAACAGTCCGCATATTTTTGAACAGACCTCGTATTATAGTGTATAAGCTTTATGAATAAATAGATCGATATAATAAGATTTTTTGCTATCCAAGTGGTAAGTTCATGAGTTTAGCGCATTCAAGTAAACTCTAGCTTTATAATCTTTATATATTGTAAGTGTTTATGTAGCGATCGTGTAATGAGTCATATATTAAGTAAAACGCAAGCGCGTATGTATGACTAATTTAATTTGTTTTCACCCTATAACATTATAATAATTTGACCTATAGTCCATGAAATATAGCTTGATCTCTGTGACATATGTCATCGAAACCGACGAAGTAAGTTTGAACGAGCGACATGTTTACAATTTTATTTTGTATCAGATATATTTTCAGTCTTTTCGTGCCAGTTTTATTGCAACTGAAGTGCAATATCATCATCATCATCTTGCTCTTATCCCAATTACTTGGGGTCAACGCAATATTTCATCTATTTTTAAATATTGCAAAAAGTTTCGGCAATGACTTTTATGACCGGCCGCCTGCCTAACGTCAACCCTCCTTGGGAATGTAATCGTTGACCCAAATGGTACCAGATGGAGTTGGTCTGGGTCAATCTAGGGCTCTTAGTCGTCTTTTACGACACCCACGAGCAAAGCAAGGGTTGGTAGTATTCGAAGCCGCTACCACACAGCACTGAAGTGCAATATATTATACATATAAAAATATTAGTATTCATTCCTAAAATGCACCTCGTAAGTATTGAAATACCTAGTAAACATTTTATAGAAAAATGACGCTTACTCACGTATAAGGTTATGTTGGACTGTAAATAAAAAAGAGATGGGACAGTCGATATAAGTAAATCGATAACTGATCTTTATTAAATTATTCATAAAAGAAATAAACCCAAAATAGTACCTAAATAAAACTTTCAACATATTTTTACAATTACAACAGACAGTTACATTATAAAGTACATAAATTGAATTAATTAAGCATTAAAAAACTACTTTTTGTCTCAAAGTAAATGATAATATTTTAAGTACGCATTATTGTCAATAAACTAAACATGTTTAGTAGTAAAAGAGTCGCAATTGATCGATTGATATAACGACTGTCCCTATTATGACAAAAAATGATAAATGTTCTAACAGGAACGCTTCAGTGATGATAACAATGGTGACGTTGACCTTGATTGTACTCCTTTCGAATAATTAAAATAGTCAAAAACAGTTTTTGTTTGATTTAAATTCAAAAAGATTTTCATTTATTGTATTTCAATTATAATAGAAAATTACAATTATAAAAATAAAGAGTTTTATCGATAAAAAAACTACGGACTTCATCGTAAGCGTGACAGAACTATGGACAACTGTCACAGAGATCAAGCTATATTTTATGGACTATAGATAAAGTGCATTGCATGCAACACACATTTGGCTCGATTTATTGTGATGCCATGCCCATCCAACCGTTAATACTTCACGGAGATAACGTCAGTGACTGGTAATTGACGATGACATCATGATAATATCATCTATATATAGAAAAACGAAGTCCAATCCGAAATCTGACGAACATTATACCCGCGTTTCGTAACCCAAACGGCATTCTAGGGAACTCAAATAGACCAAATGGCGTGATTACTGCGGTTTTTCCGACATCTTGGACCGATGTTTGATAGTACGCTCTTTTTAAGTCAATTTTAGAGTATATACTGGATCCTGATAATAGCTACGTGAAATCTAATACTCTTGGGATGGGATATCTGTCCGGTACTGTGATTACACTAAGTTTTCTATAGTCGCCACAGAGTCGTAACTCGCCGTTTTCCTTTGTTGTGACGTGTAAGGGAATAGCCCACGGGCTCTTAGAAGGTCTGCATATGCCGGTTTCTAACATCTGTTCAATCTCTTTTTTCACCCTTAAATATTTGTCAGCTGGTAACGGTCTTGATTTGGAGTAAACGGTGTGTCCGTAGGTAATGATTTGATGAACCACATTGTGTCTCGGTTGTGATAAAGCATTGAGTGGTTTCAAAATATTTGGGTTTCGAATATCCACTAGAATATTGTGTTTTTCTTAAAAATCGGCGCCAAGAATTGGTTGCGTAATGTCGGCGACGATGAAAGTCCAACGTTACGGTCGTCTCATATGCAAATCTAACGTCAAGGTTTTGTCACCATACATTGGTGGTTCTGGGAACATTTCCGTCGACGTGTTCCCCGGCCTGTCGGCGCGGTGTATGCCCTTTCTTAGTTGATGCCAAATGTGGGCGGACTCAGCACTACGTGCCGAAGGCTGTACACGCGGGTTATCCGGTCGATGGCCCTGTACGGCGCACCGGTGTGGGCGGGGTCCCTGACTGTCCGTCTGAGGACCCGCTTGTGACGACCACAGAGGGTCATGGCGATCAGGGCGCCGGAACTCCTCCGTGGGACCTACAGGCGGAAATGCTCGCCGGAATTTACCGACGGGTGTTGGAGACGCGCGCCCGTGGCGGTATGATCTCAATCAAGGAGATAGCCGCCCGCCGCCGATAGACGCCCGCCGAGACGTCATTGCCCGTTGGGCAGTCTGGCTGGAGGGGCCTCGATACGGTGTCAGGACCATCGAGGCCTTCCGGTCGGTGCTGATGGAGTGGTTGGAGCGGACGCACGGGGTGCTTTCCTTGCGACTGGTGCAGGTGCTGACGGGGCATGGTTGTTTCGTCAAGCACCTGCACAATATTGTCAGGAGGGAGAGCACACCGTCCTGCGATTGCGACGAGGACACGCTCGAGGTGTGTGCCGCGTGGGCGAGGGAGTGCCGTGAACTCATCACGTTCATCGGTGCCGACCTGACGCTGCCAACCATCGCTAGGGAGTAGCTCGACAGCGTCAGGAATTGGGACGCAGTCGCCGCCTTCTATGAGGCCGTCATCTCACGGAAAGAGGCGGCGGATCGTGCGCAAGAGGAGCTCTTCGTCGGTGACACGTTCTGCCACCGGCGACTCGGGCGGTGCAGGCGCGAGTACCTGCGCCTGATGCCGCTCTAGCCGAGGCCGTGGGTGACCGGACCGGGGAATTTAGCCCGTCACCGCCGCGTTTGCGGCGTATATTGTGTATGTGTTATCTATATTTGATTTATTTCCTCTTTTCAGCATTGCAGAGATATTGGCGCCTGTATCAACCAAGAAGCTATACCCACTTTTTCGGTCGGTGACGCATAGCCGGTTTGATGGCGTAATAGCGCTGACGTCCACCTCTGTCAACGCTGCATTTAGTTTGCCGATGTTACGTAAATGTTGGTGTTTCATGTAAAAAATATGCTTGATTTAGCCAAATAAAAAATGAAGCTCATCGCATAGATTTCTAAAAAATATCGATGTTTCTTTCGATACATCGATAATTTTAGGGCAATGTTTTTTGTACATCGTTGTTTGTTATCAAACATCGATGTATCGATACATCGATGTTTTTGGTTTCGATATTTGCATCCCTAGATAAAATCCGTAAAAATAGTTTTATTTCATATATAGGTACATATGTCTAATAATCAGAAATAAATGTCAGAAATCATTGTTAGTAAATTATTGCCGCATTTTATAGTTATCGCCGTAACATCGAGAAATTACGAGAGTTGATGCGTGATGAGCCCCCCATACGTTGAGCTAGAGCGAGCCGTCTGAAGGATTGAACACGTTTTACGTCACGGTGGAGCGTCACATCTGCGGTCACCCGCAGCCAACATCTCTTAAGCCCCCACTACACGTCGGCAGATGCGTCCGCAGACGTCGTCAGATGCATCCGCGGATGGATCTCTGTGCACCGTCCACACGTCTGCAGGCCGATCAGTCTGTATTGATTCTTGACGGACGCAACACGTACGTGCGTACGCACGCGAAATGGATATTGAGACCGTAGCTGTTGCAGCTATTTATTTATTTAGGACCTTTAAGTACTATTTAAGTGTCTATCGCAGTAGTTATTAAAAAAAAATGGAGAAGAGGAACGTGGTGGACGCTGTAATCAGCATACATAGAAACCGAATAATGTGGAAAAAAAAAATCATTTCCATAATGTATTTTTTGCCTTCCATGTGGTGACGGAGTAAGAATAAAATTCACCACCATCGCCCACACATTAATTCTTACCCGTGGGTGATCGTACGAGACGACTAAGGGATATAAAACACATATAACATCTATGCGAGAGAAGGAAAACTCGAAATAAAATCCTATACCAACCTATACCGACACGTCTGACCAGAGTGGTATAGTAGGTCAAATACCCTTTCATTATGGAGGAGGCCCGAGCCCAACAGTGGGACGTATATGGGCTGAGATGATGAAGATGATGATTTATTGCAATTTTTTTTTTAACACATCCTCCTGGACGCCATTTTTTTCGCAGGAATAGCGTGGATAACTAGCTTTTAGAACTACATATATGCAGAGCCATCCCGAGAATTTGATAATTTTGTTCGAATTTCTCCTTGATACAGCTCCAGGAATTTGAATGTTTTGTCAGTGCTCGTGTTAGCCATTTTAACCAGCAAGTAAAAAAGAAAGAACGAAAAAATACTGCAGAAATCACGCGTGCATTCTCATGCGCTTCCCGATGAACACTGATGCGTCGTCAGACGTGTGGACGCAACACTCAGCGCTGGCGTTGAAACCCTTTGATCCGTGCTACAAAAACCGACAACTAACGGATGAGTGCCGGATGCATCTGCGGACGTCAAATACCTACCACAGACGAGCAAATCACCCCCTCTACAAGTCAGCGGACGCGTCCGCCGATGACATCTGCGGACGCATCTGCCAACGTGTAGTGGGAGCTTTAGATATACGAGACATAACCAGCTATGATAGAAAGAGAGAAAGAATATGTATGAGCACTCCTACAGTCTCTGTTGCCCCTATAGTAATATACGACACACAACTTTCTCTCTTTCTATCTTCACTAACTTATATCTCCATCTAACTTGCGTTCACCTCGTCAGATCACACTTTTCGTAACGATCTCGTCACGAATTCACCACAGTGCCTATTGCCTCGTGGGATTTGGAGGCGGAGATGCTCACCGGATTCTATCAGTGGGTGTTGACGACGCGAGTGGGGGGTGGCATAGTCTCACTGAGCGAGATCGCCGCCCATGACGCGCAATGACGTCGCGATAGGCGTGTGACGTCATTGCTCATTGGGCAGTCCGGGTGGAGGGGCCTCGGTACAGTGTTCGGAACGTTGGCGGACGGCGCTGATGGAGTGGTTCGGTCGGTGCCACGGGGTGCGTTTCCTTGCGACTGGTGCAGTTCTTCACGGGGCACGGTTGCTTCGCTAAGAGCCTGCACGAGGTCGTAAGGAAGGAAAATACACCGTCCTGCTACCACTGCGGTTACGACGAGGATACGGCGCAGCACACACTCGTGATATGTGTCGCGTGGGGGGAGCAGCGTCATGTACTCGTCGCAATCATCGGTATCGACCTGACGTTGCCGACAATCGCCAGGGCGATGCTCGCCAGCGTCGGGAACTGAGTCGCGGTCGCCGCTATCTGCGAGGCAGTAATCAGTCAGGATGAGGCGTATCGTGTGCGGGAGGAACTCTTCTACGGTGATACAATCCGCCGCCGGCGGTGGAGGCACGAGTACCTGCACCAAATTTGTATGATCCAACTTTTTTTTTATTGCAAGCCATGGCAAACGAGCAGACAGTACACCTGATGGTAAGTGTTGTTGCTGCTCATGGACCTTTGTAAAGCCGCTGCCTACCGTGAAGAAAATAAAGGGAGTGTGAATGCGTGTAATGAGGTTCGGTGTTACTAAATGCATCATTAAAACCCACCACACCCAAACCCTCAGAAAGTTGAGCTACCGGCTCTCTTGCTCACCGAACGAAACGCAGTAACAAATTGCTATTACTCGGACGTCCATTTTTTCTCGAGAGTGTGGTACTACCCCGGACGGACCGGCCTGCGGCTGTAGACAAACAACTGTCAACAGTGTGGTCCTACAACTATAAAAAAGTGATTCCTTGGTCCTATCTTCTTTAAATTTGGCATAAACATTCATAAACAGAATTGATTGGGAAGACAGAATTGATGACGGAAGACTTGTTTCGTATTTTGTTGAAATTCAGTTCACATAATACAAGATTTTTTTAAATTTTTATGTTTAAACTTAAAGCCTTTCAATCCCTACGCTGTAATAAATATTTTTATTATTTATAGGTATCAAAACATTTAAACATAATAACTTATATGTTACTACTAGCTGACCCAGCAGACGTTGTTCTGTTCAAATAAACGCCACCTACCATGTCCAATTGTGAATCTAAACAATTCTCGAATCCTCTTGAACGTGCACAAAAAATTTCATCAACATCGATTCAGTCGTTTAGGAGGAGTTCAGTGACATACACATTAAATTTATATATAAAGATATATAAAGATAAATATAACAAAACTATTAACGTACGTTACATTTTATTAGTACCGTAAATAATTAGAAATTCTATTAGAACTGTTTTCGACTTTTATGTGGACGAAGTCGCGTATAAAAGCTAGCATAATATAAAAAAAACATTAACCACATATTATCAAGTGTTTAAGTGCATCACTAAATTTATGTTCGACTAATTAAATTATGTTTCAGTGACATTGAAAATGTCACTGAAACATAATTTAGTCGAACAAATACAGAAGTTGCATTATTGTGACTGATCAGAAAACTATATAAGGGGAAACATTTTGGTGTGTGTGTTCATTTCTAACTCAATACTAATTATAGCAACATGTCAGTGTTATATATTTTATTATCGTGTTGTATTTTACTCATTAAGTATAACGAAGCTGCAAGAATTTTAGCTGTATTGCCAGTTCCATCAATTAGTCACCAAGTAGTGTTCCGTCCGTTAACTCAAGCATTAGCAAAACGTGGACATAAGGTCGTGGTTATTACAACAGATCCGGTTTTCTCTCAAGAAACAGCTCCTGCAAACTTAACTGAGATAGATGTTCACGATATATCGTACAAGATATGGCAGGATACGTTTATGATAACATCGAAAGGAAACCAAGATGACTTGATATTACAGTGGAAGATTGTATTAGAAACAATGATAACATTAGTGGATGCACAACTTAGTAATGTACAAGTTCAAAAAATGTTAAATAATGAGAATGAAAAGTTTGATTTAATTATTTCGGAAGCTTGCGTGAGGTCCGCATTAATATTTTCTCACATTTATAAAGCGCCTACCATTCAAATGAGTTCCTTTGCCGCCGTGTTTGATAATTACGCAACAGTTGGTGCTGCTTCACATCCATTTTTGTATCCAGAGGTAACATACCATAAATTAAATAATTTGTCAACATTAGAAAAGACAAGGCAATTGTATAACAACTATTTGATAGATACGAAAGTCTGAAAGAATCGGAATACAAGATGCTTAGAAAATATTTTGGCGATAAGACACCATCGATTGATACATTAAACAGTAATGTGCATATGTTATATCTGAATATACATCCGATATTTCAAGGTATACGTCCTGTGCCTCCCTCCGTAGTGTATATTAGTGGACTTCACCAAAAACCTCAGAAGGATTTGCCACCGGTAAGTGAAAGTTTAATTTCTTAGTAAACTAATAGACATTATTCTTGCCTGCAATTTAAGGCAAATATTAGATTCTATTCTGTCCGTGTGGTGACGGAGTAAGAATACAATTCACCACTCCCTATCTTGCCCGTGGATGTCGTATAAGATGACTATGGGATATAATGTGCACATAACATCTGTGCAAGAGAAGAAAAACTTGAAATGAAACCCTATACCAACATGTCTGACCAGCATGGTATAGTAGTTCAAATTCCCTCCCATTGTGGAGGAGGCCCGAGCCCAACAGTGGGACGTATGTGGGCTGCGATGATGATGATGATTAGATTCTAAATTACTTTACATTTTGCCATCGTTATGAAAAATATATTATTTCCTTAATAGGCTTAGCTACTAAATCCGTGTGGTAAAGGAGTAAGAATAGAAGTCATCACTATAGCTATCGTAAAAGACTACAAAGGAATGTTATTTACAAATAAGATCAATTCAATGGAAGGAAATCTTAAAGTGAAATCCTATACCAACACGTTTTATTAGGTGGGTAAAGTAGGTCAATTTTCCACCCATTATGGGGAGACATACGAGTTCAGATGATTATGAAATTAAATTAATTCCTTTTTGATCGAGAATTAAATCTGTGCCTAAACTTATTTTTTTGAAGTTATACTTCTTTAGGCGCGTTATGAAAAAATGATGAGAGTGAAATTTTAAGATGCGCGCGCATCTGTGACACAAAATTAACAGTATGAAGTTGTCTGCTTAACCGCTCATTGAGTGAAATTTTAAGATGCGCGCGCATCTGTGACACAAAATTAACAGTATGAAGCTGTCTGCTTAACCTTAAATTCAATTTTTGAATTTATTATTAAATTTATTTTTAAAATATTAAATAATCAATAATAAACATTTAAAATTAAGAATCTTATAATATTTAGTACAAATTATGTCTTATATATTTATTATTCTCTAAATTTTGTTTTTAATAATTATATATATATATATATATATATATATATATATATATATATATATATATATATATATATATATATATATATATATATATATATATATATTAATTATATATTATATAAATTTATATTAAATATATATATTTGAAATATTTATATTAAATATATTATTATATAAATATATTAATTTTCAATTTTTAATATTAATTATTGATATCTAAGATCAATCTAAGATTCTTTTAGTTTAAATTTGATGACTATTAAACTGAACTTTGTTGATTATCCTTTTCCAATCCTTCTATTATTTTATTGTAATTAATTATTTGCATGCAATTAAAAACTATTTTTTAATGATGCCAAAGAAGTATAACTTCTCACGCGCGTACATAAGTACACGCACCCATTTTTTTTTTGTAATATTGAACTAAGACTTTCCTTATTTTATTCTGCCTGACTATTGGGTGCGAGAATCCTTCACAATAGGTAGACATTTTTGTAACTCTGGCACACTAATAAGTTGTGGAGTAGCCGAGTAGACGGATGGGTGGGGAGGTAGAGAAGACATTACTCGCTTCTCTTCACCGAGCCATGTTTGATCCAGGGCACAGCTAGCAGTTGTATGCCTAAAGGGCGAACCCCTAGCGTCCCATAGTCAGCGAAGACACGGGAACGCTGTGGGTATTCTGACGTAGTAAATCCATAACGCGCCAGTGAGTGCTATACATCCTTTGCCATTACAAGCAAAGGGTATGGCTAGATACATTTTCCACAGCCCAAAAAAATTTTGTTTCTTTTTGATATAGTAATAATATCATAATTTTAGATCATATACGTCCCAATGTTGGGCTCGAGCGTCCTCCATAATAAAAAGAAATTTGACCTACAAAAACACGCTGGTTAGCTTTTATTTCGAGTTATTCTACACTTGCACAGATATAATACGCATGTTTAATCCCTTAGCCGCATTTCACAACACCCACGGGCAAGATAGGGCGCGGTAAATTGTATTCTTATTCCATCACCACACGGAGAGTATATAGTAGTAAGAGTATGATAATAAGATTATGTATAGTAATATTAATCTATTGATTTATTTTATAATCATTTTAAACCTTAATGCGGCTTTTACTAAAATTAAAAATAATTCAATTAAAATGGTATTTACGTATTACCTGTGCAAATTAACATTAAGATATTTTCATATTACAGGATCTGCAATCTTATTTAGATTCTTCTAAAAATGGTGTAATCTACATTAGCTTTGGTACAAATGTAGATCCTTCTTTATTGCCAGCAGAAAGAATACAAACATTTGTACATGTATTTTCTAAGCTACCTTACAACGTTTTATGGAAATGGAATAACGACGAGTTGCCTGGCCGTACTGACAACATTAAGATATCCAAGTGGCTACCTCAGTCCGATTTACTGAGTAAGTATTTTAAATCTACTTATCAAAATTTTGATTACTACTTACACTTTTGTCACAATTTTTATGATAAAGAAGACATTTCGTTTACGTTTACGTAATATTTACTTCAAACGTAATGATGGTAAGGGTCATTGCTTTGCATACGGTAGCGAGGCCTGTCGATAGTGGACTTTTCGTTCGCTAGCGCTACATGGGTCACACGGCAGACGGAACTCCCGCATTTTTGCGATGGTTAGAAACCATCGGATCGGAACGAGGATCTATGGGCGAAGGCGTCCATTGCCTAAAAATAGTTGTCTTCACCACCCCCGGCAGATAGGGTGAATGCCGAGGCTGACCACGTTAGTTGTGCGTTAATGAAAATCTGCAATGCGGCCCTACACCAGGAGCTGGCGGACCCTCCGGGTAGCGTTTATACGCACTCTGAGGGCCTTTTCTCGCAGTCAACGACGTCAACGCCACGCACAACAGAAGGACCAGCTGTACGAGGGTTACCGCAGTGACGTCACGCAAAGGACGTGAATCGGCAAGAAATGCCACAGACTCTTGAGCGTATCGTGCAGCGCTAAGTAAACTCCGCATTCCGCGGGCCCCTCCTCACTGAGACTCTCCAGAATAGATTTATTACCAGGGTGGTCGAGGACATATTCACATGGTGGGTAGCGCGTACACCTCCGCTCATGGTTTTACTAGACACGGTCCGAATGCGTGCTGGAATGAATGAACGAATGAATCCTGGTTGCTCGAATCAGCCAGTACCTACTCAGGACCGGTCCTGTTCTATCGTATGCCTACCTCGGTTTCCGAAAGTTTGACGATCGCGGCCTAGCTGCGTCTAAAGGTCACGGAAGTAGTCACGGCGGTGGGGTGCAGTTGGCATTACCTTTGGATATCTCATCACTTTTAATAGACCGCCATTCAGTTGCATCAGGAAGGTTTTCCTTGTTATTTTAAATATACTGTTTGTAAATGTACTTTTAACTTTTATTGTAAAGTGTAGCGTATTTGCCTAACGAATTTTTGTATTTTCAGCGTTTGTAACATATTGTGGTGTTGGTCATGCTCACATAAGGATCTACTTGCGGTAGCTGCGTGGAGCGGGTCTCTCCCTTCCCTCCATAGTGGTTGAGGGGAGTGATGGCTGCTCTAGTAGTTAACTCGTGATCGGGTGCCGCTTGTGGGATCTGGTCCAGCCATAATCGTTTAAATTATATTAAGTGTCTTGCGGTTCGAAGGGCATCACACTGGAGCTTGTTCTTACAAAACATGTACACAATTGTATAACTAGTAAGAAGAAAAAAAAATATTAAAAATAATGACAAGCCCGCTGAGTTTCTTGCCGGATCTTCTCAGTAGCGATCGCGTTCCGAGCCGGTGGTAGTATATTTTTTTTTGGAAATTGTAAACCTGACAATATGTAAGTGCCCTCTCAGGGTTTATGCATAATAAAATAATTTGAATTTGAATTTGGTGCTCCAGTATCACGGGGTACCACTATAGCTGAGGCTATGTCGTACGGTTTTCTTCACAGTTCGGTCTTAGGACCTACTCTGGCTGGGCGTAATTTGCTGCGCCAACGTCAAGCTCGTTACAGCCCAAGGTAGGACGTTTGAAAAGGTGGCATACTTAGCAACTGTCAGCATTGAAGAGTTTGTTAGACGGATCAAGGCCAGTGGCTTAGGGCGTAGGGTGGCCCTTAGGAAGACGCAAGACCTTTTATTTCATGGGCCTTGCAACGGGCCATCCATCCACCGATGAGCTGACCATCTTGTAGAGGGATCTAGCACTTGACAGGTGCAGGAGTATATAAACGTGACTGTGTACCCTCTTATATTGGGCAAACAAAGATATCCATAAGAACTCGGATCAAAGAATACATAGCTGATGTGAAGCACCGCCGTCACACTAAGTCTGCAGTCTGTGAACATAGTCAGAACCATGCTCGCTATATTATAAGGTTTGATAAACCACAAATCCCCGCAAAAGAATACCGATACTTGCCTAAAATGGTACGCGAGACTATTGAGATTAAAAAACACAAAAAAATCAATAGAGAGGATGGCTGGGTGTTACCATGTAGCTGGGATCCTGTTATTGACATAATTAAAAATAAATCCAAAAAGACCACCACAAGATTGCAAGACACTAGGAGCACTTATTGTATAGATTTGACCCACAATATTAAAAGCTAAAATAATTTTATAAATTAAAAACCTCTTAGCAACATAAAGTAAGACGCCTGCAAAATTAATATTAATTTAGCATCATGTCACCTGAGTTTTCATGCCGGATCTTTCTCAGTGCGGCCGTGTTCCGATCCGGTGATAGTATATTAGATTGTTAGGTTTCTTAAATATAATTGCTATTATTTTTAATATTAAATAATTACTAACCATAAACAATATAATTATTTCATATAGAATCAATTTCTTCTTGCACTGGCAATAAATTTGTATCAAAATGTGGGTCAATATTTAATAACTAATTTCTGTATCGGTAGATAATTATTTTCTGCAATAACGATGACTTGTTGGACGTGAGATATCCTGAGCCGCCCATGACCATGAACGCTGCAAAGTGTTCGAAACGTCGGGCAACCAAAAATCAAACAAACGCGATAAAATCCGTAATGCAGTTTTATTTAAAATACTTTATTGGTTATTACCACTACTTAATCATTTGAATAACGCCATATTTCTTGTATCAAAAACTTGAAGACACATCGTCAATATTTCGATAAACGCCCATAACAGCTATATAGACGTTTATCCAAATTTGTAGTTTCAGCAACATTGTAGTTTCTATATAGAATTTTTTTTTGTGAAATTTATTGCATCATCGAAATATCATGATAATAAAATATGAAATATCAAACATCAAATATCATCATCATCATATCGTGCTTAAGCCCCTCTGTCGCCCCGGACGGAGTGGTGCGGAGGCGCGCCGACCGCAGCCGACCCACAAAAAAAAAATCATCGAAATATCACACATAAATTAATTTGCAAAATTGTATCTTAATTGATTTTTGTAAACTTAAATGCATTTTAATTTCAGGGCATAAAAATATTAAGCTATTTATAACTCAAGGTGGTTTACAATCTACAGACGAAGCTATCATAGCCGCTGTACCTTTAATTGGAATATCTATGTTGGGTGATCAATGGTTCAACGTTGAGAAATATGAATATCATAAGATTGGCATCAGACTTGATATGGATTCACTCACTGAAGATAAATTAACCAAAGCAATTATTAATGTTATTGAAGATAAGAGGTAAGACTAATTTATACTTTCTCACTATAGTAACCTGAACATTTACTTTTAATAATCGAGTTATTGAAAATAATTTAATAACGGTTCGTTTTTCAAAAAGGTAGGAAAATTTTGTGTTTCCATATCGAATAAAGCCTATTATTAAAACATTACGAGCTTTTTGTGTTACCAAATTCAAATAATGTTTGGTTTGAAGAAAAATAATATTCTGTTGAAGTTAGTTTACCAAGTAGCCATAAAAAGGGCAGTTTTATACAAAAAAAAAATATGTCCCATAAAGTAAAATATGAATTTTTGCTGTTTTTAAAACATATTTATCGTACTAAAATGGTGCTGATAATAATTTTCATCTATCATGTAGTCATAAAAAAATAAATAAAACCATAAAACTTGAACATGCATGATGTCAGTAATAATCACACTGTGATAAATAACCTGTTTTAGGATCGTTATTGGAAATCAAGCTATAAATAAACAATTTCCTAAACTTAATTGCTGCCCAGTTTGTAACAAATTGGTAGATACCGAGCAAGCAATCCACGTTATGTTAGGTATCGCTCATGGACCTCAGCAATGCTAGGGGGAGCTCAACCAGGACATTGCTTACTTTAAATTGCTGTTTGTGGGGCCTCAAACTCTCTCGCTCATCAAACGAAGGGCTAAGATATCAATATTGTCAGATGTTGATATTCTGGCACGGACATCAAGGACGTGGTACCAATGTTTGGCCCAACGGCACAGGAGGTATACGATATACGGTAGATTATAGGGCCATGGCCCAGCCTTTCGTCAACCCGGACAGAACCAAAGGCATGCGTCCAGACCCATCGCCCAAAAAAAACATATTGTGATATTCTGTGAACATGAAGTTACTCAGATATTGATATTCTGCGACTATGTAGAACTATTGCAGATGAGCTTGATACATTTATAGCTACAAGCAAAATACTGTCAACAGTGTCCCTTTTGTTGGGTTGGTCAGCGCACACACTGTCCGCTCCATCAGGAGTGACAAAAACACGACGCGCGGTCCCATAATCCACCGTATTGGCTCAGCTTCACCATTGGGTCGACCACCGGTTGCAAATTCCTTGTCGTCCGTGGCCAGCCCGGCGGGATACCCTTTCAGGTATCCTCCCTTGCTAACGCCCCTCCCGGGTTGTCGGATATACTCGCGCGTTCAGTCACTCTGCAGTACCTACAGTAAAGTCCTACGAATTAATCGGATAGAAACTCGAAACAGTGAGTAGATGCTCGATAAAGTCATATCACATGTGATATTGATTTTATAATATTGTAATTATCAACATACATTAGCGGTAGCACAAATTGCATCAATAAAAGTTAAAGCTTTAAGCTCAGATTTTTTATTACTTAATCATCAAATAAATATAGATAAAATATAACTTTAACGGTATTTGAAATGTTTAAATTTGTTTAATGTTATTTATATTAGGTACCTTTTTGCTTTTTACTTTTTACCTTTTTGCCAGCAGATTTGGATGGACTTCGCTATTTTAAGCATCCTACCCATAGAAGCGGCTTTGCTCTGCCTCTGGAGACCCTGACGTCTGTGCGGACCTCATTACCTATGCGGTTATTACGGGGATAGAATTATTCACCCCCAACACCAAAATACCCGTCGGTGGCTGCAGCCGACCCTGGTTTAACAAAACCTGCAGGAAGGCAGCACGCCAGTAACGGTCCGCATATCGGGCCTGGAATTGGGCCCAAACATGTCAGGACCCGAAAGCCACAGAGGCGAGGCGGAAATTTAATGCCGCTTATAGATCTAATAAGAAAGCTGTTGCCTGAGCCAAGGCACACATTTTTTCAGAATTGCCGAGCGATTGCAAAGCTAGTCAGCGCCGAGAGTCATGCATTCTGGTCGCTCGCTAAGGCTGCCCAAGGCAACTTCTGCCAGGCCCATCTTTTTTTTTTTCTTTTATTGCCGACGGTGGCAAACGAGCAAGCAGCACACCTGATGGTAAGTGACACTGCCGCACATGGACCTTTGCAATACCAGGGGCACAGCCAGGCCGTTGCCTACCGTGAAGAAAATACTCTTCTTAAACCTCGTTTAAAGAAGGACATGTCATAGCACTCCGGAAACACAGCACCAGGTAGTTCATTCCAGAGCTTGCACGTTCGTGGGAGAAATGATCGCTGAAAACGTACAAATGAAGACCATAAATTTCCAGGTGAAATGGATAAACTCTGCTACGGTATCAAGTGGTACGTTGGTAGAATGGTGACGGTGGTACAAAGTCTAACAGTCCCTCCGAGCACTCCCCGTGAAAAAGTCGGTCGATCCAAAGTCTCTCCGGTGCTCCAGCGACTCCAATCTGTCCATAAGATTGGGATCTCCGACGATTCGAACAGCCCGTCTTCACAGGGAGTCAAGTAGGTCTAGCTGATATTTGAGCGCACCTGCCCAGAGATATGAGCAGTACTCCACATAAGGATGGATTTGTGCTTTGTATAGCACAAGACGCTGTCTCGGTGTGAAGTACCGCCTGGCTCTGTTCAGGACGCCCAGGTGCTTATCAATTTGGCTTTGGCTTCTAAATGACTCCCAAACTGGACTTTGTGCGATATTTTGACGCCGATGATCCCAATACTATCGGAAATTTGGAATTTGGAGGGTTACTCCTTGGAACTGAGGCGCCATGACAAACGGGTTTTTTTTTGCAGTGAACGCTCAAACTTATGTTTTTGTAGAGTTGAATTGGACTAAGTTCCGTTCACCCACTTCCGAAGCCCGCCTTAGAGAGCACTCGACTTCAGACACAAGGTGAAGCCTTCTTTCCTGTGTACTCCGAGGGACATTCTGTCGCTCGGTGTACCGCTCGTCATCCATGCTGTCATCCGCATAGCAACGTATATTCTCAATGGAGAGCATATCGTTGATATGCAGGATAATCAACGTCGGGGAGAGCACCGAGCCTTGCGGTACACCATCATGAATGGTCATGGTATCGCAGTAGGAACCATCTACGACGACTTTTTTACTAGATCATCCATAAAGCTGGCGATTCGATTACAGAGTCCCTCGGGGATTCCGTATGATGGTAGGTTCGATAGAATTGCCCTGTGCCAGACTCTATCGAATGCCTTTGCGATATCAAGACTGAACGCCCTTGCCTTCGTCCTCCAAGGCCCAAGTGTGTGTGTGATATACAATAATATCACCAGCCGTCAGGCCAGGATCATCAGAAGAATAGTCAAAAATACTCTGAGAAATAAATATTGCGATCATATATTTAACCATCGTGGTATAGCAGTTCAACTACCTTACAGACGGGTAGGACGTATTGCGCGATGTAACAGCAACCGATAGGAACAAAAGGTTTTCAAGTAGTGACCACGTATCCAACTATCCAGTGTAGTGACGGAAATAAGAAATCAATTAACTGCCTTCTATTTTGCCACCACGCACTTAGCTGTGATGATGATGATGATAATGACTCATTAGGGAGGCATTTTTCTAGTAGTCAAGATCGAAAGGTTTATAGACGGCTTTTATATTGTAAATGGATAGATGGAATACTTTTAATATACGACCTTGAAAATGAAAATTTTCCATAAAATTTTTATACTCAACAAAGCCTGTAGGGTACTCTAAACAACACTCTTTTGGCTAGACCTTAAGACCTTATGAATGACTAAATCGGAAATAAATATCCTGCACATTAGATTTTTGTTTTACAGCTACCGTCGAAATATTGAAAAATTGGGAGAATTAATGCGCGATGAGCCAATGCGTCCGCTAGAGAAAGCAGTGTGGTGGACGGAATACGTTTTACGTCACGGTGGAGCTTTACATCTGCGATCACCGGCAGCCAACACCTCCTGGGCGCAATACCTCGAACTGGAATTATTATTTACAATTTTAGCATTCACAGTGTTAATAATTATATTCTGTGTTACTATTCTTCTCTATATTTATAAATATGTTGTTAAAAATTACATAATTGCTAAAATTAAACGTGCTTAATGTTGTCCACCAGTTTATTACACATTTATAGAGTAAATGAGGAACTGAGCCGCGGTCGTTGCCTTCTGCGAGGCAGTCATGTCGCGGAAGGAGGCGGCGGATCGTGTGCGGGAGGAACTCTTCTACGGCGACACGATCCGCCGCCGGCAAGTAAGGCGGTGCAGACGCGAGTACCTGCACATGATGCTGCCCTAGCTGAGACTGTAGGTGACCGGACTGGGGAATAGTCCGTAACCTGCAGAGAGAGTGACCGCGTGAGAGTGACGCCCCGGGAGGCATCGGCAAGAGATTGTACCCCCAAGGTTATCCCGCCGGGCTGCAGTTCATTGCCATTTTTGGTTCCTTAAAAACTAAAATTAGTATGTGTGGTGCCGGAGTAAGAATAGAATTCAGCACCAAATTTTTCATGATGCATCGCTGCAAGAGAAGAAAAACTCGAAATGAAACTTTATGTCCATAAGTTTGACCAGCTAGGTATAGAAGGCTCATTTTTGGGGGTGAGCGTATGCATAATTCTGAAGTTGGACTGAGAAGAAAAATAACAACTACATTCACATATATTTTAATTAATATTATAAAGTTTGCGTGCGTTAAGAGAGGATTTGCCGAAAATCTACCTCTAAGGAGGTGAAAAGGAGAGCCAAAATTTGTATGACCCAACGTGATTCTTTGGTCCTATCTACTTTAAATTTTGCATAAACATTCATGAACAGAATTTATGGATGACGTGTTTCGTATTTTGTTGAAATTCAGTACATAAAATATGACGTTAATTTTATTTTCATATTTATTTAACCTTTAAATCCCTACACTATAATAAATATTGTTACAATTTGTATGTTATGATAAATTTAACAACATACGAAACATTTTATTAGTAACGTAAAGAATTAAAATTCAATTGGAACTATTTTCGACTACGTGGACGAAGTCGTGTGCAAAAGCTAGCGTAATATAAAAACGATCAATCACGTATTATCAATTATTTAAGTGGCAGTATCGCTACAGTTATATAATTTCAATATCATTGAAACATAATTTAGTCGATCAAATACAGAAGTCGCTTTATTGTGCCTGGTCAGAAAATTAAATAAGAGAAAACGTTTTGTTGTGTGTTCATTTCTTACTTAATACTAATTATAGCAACATGTCAGTATTATATATATTATTATCATATTTTACTTTAACTATTAAGTACAATGAAGCTGCATGAATTTTAGCAGTATTTCCAGTTCCATCTATTAGTCACCAAGTAGTGTTTCGTCCGTTAACTCAAGCATTAGCAAAACGTGGACGTGGAATGAGGTCGTGGTTATTACGACAGATCCGGTTTTCTCTCAAGAAACGACTCCTGCCAACTTAACTGAGATAGATGTTCACGATGTATCGTACAGGATATGAAAGGATACGTTTATGACAACATCTAAAGGAAACCAAGATGACTTGATATTACAATTAAACATTATCCTGGAAGCAATGATAACATTATTAGATGCCCAACTTAGAAATTGACTACTATGTAGCCCAATTCCTCATAGGTCATGGGAATTGCAAAGGTCCATGTGCAGCAGTTTCACTTACCATCAGGTGTGCTGCTTGCTCGTTTGCCACCGTTGGCAATAAAAAAAAAATTGACATTGAAATTACTAGACTCTTTGCGCTACAATCCGTCGTATACAATAAGCTCCTGACCGAACGGCAGGAAAGGTGGGATTCGTCAATAAAGGGTCGTCATCTATATCTATTCTTTCCATCTGTTCGTGAACGTTTAGAGAAAACTTGGCTAGAAACTGACCACTATGTAGCCTAATTCCTCACAGGCCATGGGGTTAGAAAGAAGTAAATTATTCTATTTTAAACTAATACATTTACCATTTTGTCAATGTTCGACCTCAAACTCCGAATTAGAATAAACAACTCATCACATCCTTTGGGAGTGCATTTTCTTCCAGCGCGACCTAATGTTAGACAGTCTGCAAGTCACGTCTGGGGTAATCTATACTAATATTATAAAGCTGAAGAGTTTGTTTGTTTGTTTCTTTGTTTGTTTGAACGCGCTGCTCTCAGGAACCGCTGGTCCGATTTAAAAAATTCTTTCAGCATTGGATAGCCCATTTATCGAGGAAGGCTATAGGCTATATTAAATTTTCAAAAAAATTAGGGATCCGTACTAAAAGTCCAATAATGTAACCCAAGGTGTAAAAAAATTACCCGAAAAAATCTTTATATCGCGTTTGCTGCGAAAACTATTGATTATAGAACAAAACAATATACTACAACTTTGCAGAACATAGAATTTTCTACAAAAAATGTCGCGATACCATATGTCTAACTATTGTAGTTATCTCTTATTTTCTTTTATTTTTTAAATATTTAAAATGCCGTCGCTTAAAAACTCTTTATTTTGTATCTTCGTATTAATCCTTATCAAAATAAATTACTTCGTATTGAAGACGGATTCAATACCTTTCTAGAACTTTTGAATTATTAAATTCGGACTTTTTATTCAAAAGATATCGCGATATTAAAAATGTAAGTATTAGTGATGTAGCCATGTAATTATTAAGTACTAGCTGACCCGGCGAACTTCGTACCGCCTTTTCTTCGTAATTACTTTGTTTTAGTATTTATCAGTTTAGTTTTAGTATTGTCCGTGCGGTGATGGAGTAAGAATACAATTCACCACCCGTGTGTGTCGTAAAAGACGACTAAGTGATTCACAACTCACACTCCCTTCAATTCACACTCCCTTCACTTTCTTCGCGGTAGGCAGCGGCCCTGTAAAGGTCCATGAGCGGCAGCAACACTTACCATCAGGTGTACTGTTTGCTCGTTTGCCACCGTTTGCAATAAAAAAAAAACCGGAAACCGGAGATGGGGCGCCAGTGGCGCATATACGTGTTAAATCTATTACTCTCCGGCCAAACGGTCAACCCTAATGGGTGCTGGTACTGGTCTTTGAGCACCTGGTACCACATCTCACGGGTCTATACAACGCTTGAATAGCGTTTGGCCAGTTCCCTGGATGTTGGAAGGAGGAGAGGCTGGTGCCGAAGGTGGGACGGTCGCCGGCCTCGGCCACAAATATGTCGATATAATGGTATTATTAATAATTTAACTGGATTGAATTTACGGTAAGTGTTATATTGCCTTAATCTGCAACTTTACGCCATTTGTAGGAGGCTGATAAATCATCATCATAGTTTCAACCCATACACGTCCCACTGTTGGGCTCGGGCCTCCTCCAGTATGGGAGGGAAATCGACCTAATATACCTCGCTAGTCAGACGTGTTGGTATAGGGTTTTGTGCCGAGTTTTCCTTCTCTTGCATAGATATTATATGCATATTATATCCCTTAGTTGTCTTTTACAACACTCTCAAGTGGTGAATTATATTCTAGCTATTTAATATACCGCCTTTTCTTATCGATGCCAAAACCTTTTTTAATCTAGATCTACATGTAATTATGCCAAAAATGCCGAACCGTCGGGACGAACATCAAATGTGTGACAGGTAAGAACAGTTTGTATGGGAAAATAAAATTGTTGTGTTTTAGTATTTTACTCGCAATTTTGCCATATTTTCTTACCGTATAAACCTTCCCTGGACTTCCACAAATAATTCAAGACCAAAATTGGTCAAATCGGTCCAGCCGTTCTCGAGTTTTAGCGAGACTAACGAACAGCAATTAATTTTTATAGATAGAATGCGCGCGCATGTATGATGTGGCGGGCGGTCATGAGAGACGAGGGGGCGGTAGCCTCTACGAAACGCCTAGAAAAAGACCTCAACTTCCTCGACAGTCTGCTACTGCAAAACGACTACGACTTATGCGCAGTAATGAGAGAAGTTTTAAAATAAATAAATAAATCCTGAAAGTCACTATGCTCTCCAAAGTCACTATTTCACGCGGACGAAGTCGCGGGCACTGCTAGTATATTATACGGACCTTGTAGCAACTCGAGAAAATTCTCGTGCATTCAGGCGCTTTTGCCATAGCTACTATTCCAACCAAGCCTAAAGCTCAAAAATAAGTCCGTTATGTCCTGTTCAATCCGTGGTGCCGTAACCCTGCGCTTCACGTAGTTGTACATAGTCTCATTTACTCGCTTGTTAGCCAACTTTGTTTCTTGTTGCCCGCTTTGCGTAGGAGGGAAGTGGAATCTTTCCAACTCCTCCTGTTTTTCTTTTCTAATTCAATTTGTTGCTGGTCCCAATATAATTAAAAGCGGTCAAACCTCGGTGTCTTATACGAATACCATTGTGGATCCTGGCTTACAGCAGTTACAGTAGTAGTAATCCCACCACATATTCGCAATATATAGTGGGATTAGTCCCAAAAAAAGTAATCCCTCTGATGGTAACTGTCACTCATGGACCTCTGCTATACTATTGTTGAACTCAACTAGGTCATTGCTTACTTTAAATAGGTGTTTTTGGGGTCTCAAACTCTCTCACTCACCAAACGAAGTGATAAGATGTCGATATTCTCAGATGTCTAAATTCTGGCAACGGACTTGGTACCAATATTCAGCCCAACGGCGAAGGGGTTATACTGTATACGATGGGTTAAGAGACCGCGTAAAGGGCGGCAACCTTTCGTCACCCCGGTCGGAAAGGAAGGTATGCGTTCAGACCCGTCGCCCAAAAAGAAAAGATGTTGATATTATGCGAACAGGAAGTTACTCAGACATCGATTTTTTGCGACTATATAGAACTATTGCGGATGAGTTTTACAGATTTAACTACAGGCAAAATACTGTCAGCAGTGTAGTAGTTTTTTTTTATGGATAGTCAGCGCACACGCTGTTCGCTCCATCCGGGGTGGCGAAAGGTCGGTGAGCCCATAACCCACCGTATTGGCTCTGTTTCGCCATTGGACCGACCACCGGTAGCAAGTTCCTTGTCATCCGTAGCCAGCCCGGCGGGATACCCTCTCCGGTATCCTCCCTTTCTAACGCTCTTCCCGGGAAATCGGTCGCCCTCGCGCGGTCATTATCTCCGTAGAACAGTGTAGTCCTACAATTTAATCGGATATAAACTCAAAACAGTAGATTCTCAATAAAGTTATATCAAATGTGATATAAATTTTGTCTTTATTTAATTGCCAATATACATAAGCAGTAGCACAAATTGCATTAATAAAATCTAGAAGCTTTTAGCTCAGGTTTTTGTATTATTTAATTATCAAATAAATATAGATAAAACATAAGTTTATCATTATTTAAAATTTTTAAAGTTTAATTTTAATTATCATCATCATCTTGCTCTTATACCAGTTATTTGGGGTTCCCTCAATGTATACTTCTATCGTATATATAGGTTTTGCCAATAACCACCTGCCTAACATCAACTCTTCTAGGGAATATAATTGTCGATGAGACGGTATCAGAAGAGAGACTCAGGTCGATGTAAAGTTCTTAGTCGTTCTTTATAACACGAGCAATGAAAAGTCTATACCTATGGTCTACCTACTTCCAACTGTGTCGCTCATAGATTTTAATACCATCCAACCAATGTACCGCACAGCGGTTTTATTAAAAAACAATAATTCAAACATGATAAAACATTAGACCATTATAAAAATTCATTAGGAATATTTGTTCTATTTACCAGGTCGATTCTTATTACTTCTAGTAAAAAAATTCACTAAATCGAAGCTAGTTCAAACCAGAGAGTTCGAGTCGCTAGTTTAACATTAAGAGTTTATTCAGTTACTGTATACTCCCTACTAAATTAGAAGTGTCAGTAGTTTAATTAATTGAAAAACATATACCTAATACAAATAGCTTGCTCAAAATTATATTTATGACATTATGCCCACTTGTGGACAGGCTTATGTCTCACACTGGATGTCAATAAACTAATGATAATATTTTTACTTTATAACGGCGGCTACAAATACTAGCAAACTTTTGATTTCTTGTACATATCGTAAATAACTAAAAGTTTTACATAGATTTGGACCAACGTCATTTGGTATCCTCTGATTAACAATTACATTTTCAATGAAGTTTGATATCAAACAGTTGGGCAGTCATACCAATTAATTGAGATAAGAGCGGAATGACATGATGATTTTGAAAACATGTTATTACATAATATATTAATTACAGCATATAATGGCTTTGACCTACAAAAACGTTTACTAACGATATTTAAATTGTTGCATACTTGTTTATTATTAACTGATATTGTCCAGTGTAATTAAGTGTTACTGTGTTAAAGTGATTATTTAAAAATACAATATTTCATCATCCCTTGTATCATTGGTTATCGTTAAAATCACCAAATGGATTATTAGAAGAATAGTCAGCAATACTCTGAAAAATGATGATGACTCATTAGAGAGGCATTTTTCTGATGGTCGAGGACGATAATGTTATAGACGGCTTGTGAATTGTAGATAGATTAAATAGTTTCAAAATACGAACTCGTTGATGAAATTTTGGCATAGAATCCTGTATACTCAACAAAGGCTATAAAATATTCTAAACAGTACTATTTTGGCTTGACCTTAAGACCTCATGAACGACCAAATAGAAAATAAATATATCCTACACATTTGTTTCCTGTTTTACAGCTACCGTCGAAACATCGAACAATTGGGAGAATTAATACGCGATGAGCCAATGCGTCCCCTAGAGAAAGCCGTGTGGTGGACGGAATACGTTTTACGTCACGGTGGAGCTATACATTTGCGGTCACCGGCCGCTAACATCTCCTGGGCACAATACCTCGAACTGGAATTATTATCTACAATATTAGCATTCACAGTGCTAATAATGACATTCTGTGTTACGATTCTTCTTTATATTTATAAATATGTTGTTAAAAATTACGTAACTTTTAAAATTAAATGCGCTGAATGTTATCTTCTCGTTTATTACACAGTAGCAACCCGGCTTCGCTTCGGTTTCAGTAGCCTTATCCGCGTGGTTCCCAGTCACGTGGGAATGCCAGGACAAAATATAACCCAGATTACTCTCTAATATTACAGCTTACCCTTGGTCAAAGAATTTTTGAAATGGGTCCAATAGTTTCGAAGCCTATTCAATACAAACAAATCTTTCATCATCATCATTTCAGCCTATTGTCGTCCACTGTTGGACGTAGGCCTCCCTCATGTTGTGCCACAATGTGCGGTCCTGTGCCGCCTGCATCCAACGACGCCCAGCAACTTTCACTAGGTCATCGGTCCACCTAGTGGGGGGGCGTCCTACACTGCGTCGTCCGATACATGGTCGCCACTCGAGAACCTTTCTTCCCCACCGGTTATCGGTTCGTCGAGCGATGTGGCCTGCCCTTTGCCACTTCAGCGTGCTAATTCTTCGTGCTATGTCGGTTACACCCGTTCTTCTGCGGATTTCCGTATTCCGGATCCTATCTAACAAATCTTTACTCTTTATAATTTTAATAAAGAAAACAAACCAAAATTAAATGATACTTAATTATTACTATTATCATACACAAATCCTGTAAAAAAAACATATAATTTCGAATTTTAATAGTGCAAGTAGTGAGACGTCCGTCAGCAACAGCTTGCTCGCGCATTCTGACTTTCTGAGTCCGCGCGAGAGGCAACTCTTGTGATATTACGCTCATGCTAGGGGAAAGCAGCGCATCCCTGACCGTCCGTCTCAGGGCTCTTCTGCGAGCCACACGTCCACAGAGAGCCATGGCGGTCAGGGCCATACGCGGCTACCGCACGGTGGCGATGGAGGCAGCGTGCCTCCTGGCTGGTATACCCCCGTGGGACCTGGACGCGGAGATGCTCGCCGGAATTTGCCGGCCTGTGTCGGAGACGCGCACCCGCGGCGGCATGATCTCGTTGAAGGAGATTGCCGCCTGACAGATTGACGCCCGCTGAGATGTCATTGCCCGTTGGGCAGTCCGGCTGGAGAGGCCTCGGTACCGTGTCTTCTTAATTTTCTTCGTAATCTTAAAGGTGCTATTAAGATGGTTATTGAAAACAAAAGGTTATACTTATCAATTAATATTTTTAAAGTGCCGCACTAAAGATATTAACCTTGCAACTGTTTCCATGTGATGACACTATTTTCATTGTCTATAATATCCATCCATTCAACTTTTAGCCTATCCACGTCTGCTGTTGGAAATACGCTTTTCTAAGGAGAGATAATGCCATAACGCCAGTTCGGCCCCAGATTTCTTCAGAATCCTAGTAATTCCTCAGCTGATTTTTACGACTTTGCCAAGAGGAGAAGGACTGTTGAAACATTATATTCTAAAGCCTAATTTACGCGAATTATATCGATATTTCTTCTTTCCGTGTGGTGACGGAGTAAGAATACTATTCACCACTGCCTATCTTGCATTGTATTGTGCCTTCGTCGAGAGACAAACAAATATACAAAAATATGCCTTTAAGAGTTTAGCATTACGTAAGGTGCTGGCCTTAATGAGGAAAGGTCCAGCAAAATCAGTTGAGACATGACTGAATACAGGATGAGGTGTAACTCTCTCCGATGGCAAATCCGCCATGAGCGGAGGGTTTGAATTTGTGCGGAATCGAAAACATCGTATACATTTATAAACGCGATGTCGTATTATGCGTCGAGCTGAGAGTATCCACAATTGTTGACGAAGTATAGCATGCAGTGTATCAGCGCCGGGGTTGCAATGTATTTTGTGATAATGATCGATGATGAGTTCCACAAGCGGGCTTGAGCTGGGCAGTATCAGTGGGTGCTGAGCGTCATATCTGACGATAGCATGAGAGAGACGACCACCGACTCGTAATAAATTGCCTTTCAGAAAGGGTGAGAGACGCTGGAGTCTTAATGTGCAATCTCTCTTATTCTGAAGGCGATGAATATCGTCTGCGAACTCATTGTGCTGAACTGAGCGTACCCAAAACAGTAAAGCCTCTCTACGCTCACCAACTGGGTTATGGGCCCGCGCGCCGTCCTTTCATCGCCCCGGACGGACTGGGCCGCTCGTGCGCTTACCATAGCCCACCCATAAAAAAAAAAAAAAACAAACGCTCACCAACTGTAAGAAGACCCGGAACGCCTCTTATCAGGTGGGTTTTGACAATTAAAGGTAACGCGTTTAATACACGCTGTCACGCCTAATAACTTTTCTAATGAGCTGAAGCGAGTAAGAAGTTCGAGATCAATGTCAGGCACAGCTATATGGGCTAGTGCCTTCTTATGTTTAAGACTTGGCAATAAATGATAGTCTAGAGCTAGAGGCATAGCAGGCCAGTTGTCTGGTGGCTGTTGCAGCCAAGCAGGGGACCACCATAGGTCATGGGTCGCTAGGGATTAAGCGGATGCTCCTGCATCATCCGCTCAATCCCTAGCAGACTGTGCAAGCAGAGGACTGCTTGCACAGTCTGCAGGGTTAAGTGCTGATGGCACATGTCTCCATGTGGTGCTGACCGAGTTAGCAGTTATCTTGGTAACTCTGTTGGCTTCGAATGTTTGAAGTTTATGGGCAGGTGTATTGAGCCAAGCCAACACTATGGTACTGTCCGACCAGCATACGTGGATCTCAACTTGAATATGAGCTGAAAGGTTGTCAGAGACTCGAGTCATTAATTGAGATAGGAGATATACTGCGGACAACTCTAATTTTGGGATAGTGAGCTGAGTTTTGATAGGAGCGATCCTTAACTATGCGGCAACGAGGTTTACTGTAACACCTCCGTTGGCGTTGAGGTGGAGAAGATAAACAGCAGCCGCGTAACCGGCTTCTGACGCGTCTGCGAATCCATGTAGTGAGTAGGCGGCGTATTGTTTATTTGGGCAGAGGTAGCGAGATAAGCGGATACTTGCTATGTGAGGAAGATCTTGATGGATACGTTGCCACTCCGCGTGGACTTCATCGGGAAGGGGTTCATCCCATTCCAGTTTGAGTATCCATAACTTCTGCATTAGGACCTTTACACGAAACGTTACAGGAGTGACCCAACCGCTGGGGTCATAAAGGGAAGCGATTGTGCTGAGAATGGTTCGTTTTGTAACCTTACCTATAGGCGGAAGAGAGATACGGTAAGTAAATTCGTCAGAGTGTGGGATTCACCGTACACCCAATACTTTAATAGAGTTGGAGTCTGGGCTGATGTCAAAGTCCTTAAGCATATCACACTGGTCATCGGGAAATTGTTGAAGAAGTTGAGGTGAGTTGGAGGTCCATTTGCTGAGCTGAAAGCCCCCAAGAGCAAGCAATTCAATAAGTTCAGTCTGTAGTGCTTTGGCATCTTCGACCGTACCGTGACCGCAGAGAATGTCATCGACATAGATGGACTTACGTAAGACTTGAGCAGCATTAGGGAAGCGGTGACCTTCATCATCAGCTAACTGGAGCAAAGTGCGAATCGCATGGTAAGGGCTGGACCGAAGACTGTATGTGACTGTGTTTAGAGCATATGTAAGGAGAGGCTGAAATGGAGATGGACGCCTGAGTATAAGCTGATAGCGTCTATGGTCCGGGTGTACAAGGATATTGCGAAACATCATGCGATTGTCAGTGCTGAAGACTACAGCATGCGTTCTAAAGGACATGATGATGTCAACAATATCTTGTTGAAGCGCAGGGCCTGTATGAAGGCAATCGTTTAAGCTGATACCCTTTGAGCTTTTACAGCTACCATCAAAAACTGTACGGATCTTGTCTGATCCAGACTTAAATATACGATGGTGAGGAATGTAGTAATGAGGTTTACGAGAAAAGGTATGGGGATGGCAAAGTGACATGTGACCTAAGTTAATGTAATCGGTGATAAACTCGACATATTTGGAGCGGAGTAATGGATTTGCTTGCAACTTCTTCTCCAGGTTGTGAAATCTTCGTAAGGCTACAGCATGGGTCGTACCCAGCTCAGGTGGATTGGACAAGAAGGGTAAGGTTACCATGTATTTCCCCGAGGGCTGACGTGTAGTAGTAGTGCGAAAGATTTCCTCACACTAATCCTCTAATGGGTTGGTAATAGAGATTGAGCTCTGAGGTCTAAGTTCCTCTGACTCCCAGAACCGTTCAAGGCGCTTACATATTTCCTCATTTGTTACTTCAGGGTCTGTGCTGAGAGTATGAGCTGAACTAATTGTAACTGCAAGCGCATCAACTGGTTGTGGAACGGGTCCTAAGAGTGCAAAATCAAAGATTGTACCAAGTGCTGTTGGTCGTTCAGGCCCTAGTGAGAACCTAGTCCCATCCAAGACCTGATCCAGCACGTCTGAGCCGAGGAGGAGGTCAACTGGACCTGGTGTATGATAATCATTATCGGCTAGTGGAATCTGTATCTGGCCTTCCACATGTACAAAATCTGAAACTTTATCCATGGGCAGTTAACCCATCACATCCTTTAATATATGAGCAGTTACTTTAATAACAGGTTCATCACTGTAAATGGGTCACATAATTGATACAGCTGATTTGGAATCCTGAGCAAGCTCATTGCCAACGCCCAGAATTTTGAGAGAGGAGCGGATTAATAGGAGATTCAAGATGTGAGCCATGCGTTCGGTGATTAATGTTATCATACTGCCCGTATCTAACAAGGCTCGTGCCCTTTGGAAACAACCCTGTACGTCTGCTATTTTTAGTGAGACGGTGGGCAATAGAACAGGGTTATTTATGATGGGCCGACACTGTTCTGGTTGAGAACAAGTGACGTGTTGTAACTTGCTGCTCACTGGCAGCACGTTTATCGCAGAGTGGGAGTGCGCGATTGATGTGTATGGAGCGGAATTATTATTGAGCTGATGATATGGGGAGTGATGGGTGAGCTGGGTGTGTGTCTCCTCATCATGTTCTGTTATAGTCGATAGTCATTGGTCGAGATGTACTGGGCGAACGTGAAGACCGAGATGTATTAGGCGAGCGAGAGGACCGAGATGCTGATGTCGTATAGGACGACTGAGGTGGTTCATCTCGAGGTGGAGACACCCTTTGGGAGTGTCTGGAAGTAGGCTGAGGATGATTTGCGGGGCGCTGCCTAGGCTGTTCCCGTAAATGCTCGGGAAGGTGGTGAGCAGAAGAGTGGGGCGGAGACGGTGCTCCGGAGCGATGCAGAGCAGTATGGAGGTTGACACTCCCACACTCCCGACAAGCACCCGTGGACCTGCACTTGTTCTCATAGTGTGGCCCGAGGCAACGTCGGCAGCGGTCGCAAGAATTAATAAAGTCCCAACGACCTTGAACAGGCTGGTTGTTGAATTGGGGACATGCTATCAGCTTGTGGTCCCTTGAGTGGCAGTAAGGGCAGTACCAAGTGACAGTCTTGGTCTGTGATGGTTGTGCGGAGCAAACCTGCCGCTGTTGAGCAGAGGGTGAAGGCGGATACGTAACGCGAGAATAGACTGGAGCAATTGGCCGGAATTGCCTAGACGTGGGTGAGCGTTGACCGCGCCCACGTGTGGACGTGGGAGAGTGCTTGCGTGAAGTGCCAGGCGGAGTAGTGGACTGGTTTGGGCTAAATGGATTTGAGCTGGACCACTCTGTCTCTACGCAGCGTGCGTGCTCTTCTAAAAAGGAGATTAAGTCGGTGAGCGTGGGCAGAGTAGTATCTACTCGAACCATATTTGCGCTCAAATAGTGTGCGAAGTTCTCCTTTTAGTTTTCGTACCACTATGGATACGAAAACATAATCACAATCTGTTATGGGCATATCCAGGTTGAGCAGAGCTGATTGGGCTGAAATCAAAGGTGTAAGAAAGAGCGCGCGTATGTCCGAACGTGCATGAATAAACGGTAGACTCAATATAATGTCTACAAAACGATCGATGAGCACGCGCCAATTCTCATATCGTCTTGCGAGAATATCCATGGCAACAGAGTAGTTCGCATCAGTTATTTGAAGGTGAGACACCATACTGAGCGCCTCACCAGTCAAGCAGGAGATGAGGTAATTCAGCTTTACTGCATCAGAAAGTGTGGTCATGTGCTCCGTGAGGCTACGGAATATGGCGATGAATGACGGCCAATCTTCCACCTTTGAGCTGAATTTAGGCAGCTCAATTTTGGGCAGAACCGACGTAGGCGGTGTGTGAGCTGAGGAAGCGGGTGTGCATGCTGAGGAAGTGGGGATTGATTTTAACCGCATGGCCTCATTGACGGATAAAATCTTATAATAATCTCCCACTGTCGCTTCGTATTTGGAAGTGTAGCTGGATTCCTGGTCGGGGGTGATATCCTTTTCTTTCAGGATTGCCAAGTAAATATTTTCTAGCTATTTTCACCTTGGCTTCCTCTAATTTTTCGAAGCGGGCGTTAAAGCCGGCGAGCAGATGAGAGGAGCCGGCCTCCATCGCCGATGCGATTTCTGCTAATTGGGCGATTACTTTTGTTGACTCCCTAAACACTGCTGCTTGTGACTTGGAGGGCATTTTTGGGCCGACTAAACAAGATTAAAAATGAAGAAAAAACAAAACACTGAACTTTGTGCAACTCCTGTGGGTCCCTCCACAAACTACTACTAAACCACTAAACTAAAAACGCAACTCACAACAAAGTTAGTTAAATTATAATATCAAAATGTTGATGTTCAAATAACCTACTTAATACTGAGGAATGTGCTTCCGAGAAATTTATTGATAAGAAATGCAACGGAATGCTATGACGTTCACGTAATAAATATCTTTATGTGCTGAGTTATTAGGTGACAAGAGTCTCTAACTGTTGGACTGTATAACTGTCTGTCCAAGACATAATCTTATGGCAATATTTATGGCTAAGGTAGAGTCTTCTTATATTTAGAGGGGGTATGCTTAACTCTGATTCCATTACGTGTATGGGTGTACTTTTGATAAATCCACCAATGATTCTCAAAGCCTGTTATCGTAAATAAAACTGCCATAATCAAGTCTGCTTCTAATATGTGATATGTAAAGTGAACGTAAATGTTTGAGATGAACACCTCAAGTGGAGCCTGTTAAAATTTTCAACAAATTTAACAGTTTTGAGGTTTTTGAGGATATTTCATTTATATGCTTATTCCATAATAAGGCTCGATCTAACCAGAATCCCAAATATTTAAAATGATCAACACATGATACTCTACTCCTGACGAGTAGGATTTTTCCTGAATTCTTTAAGAGCTAGTCGACGAATGGCCACTGCTCTAGATAACGTCGGGTTCCAGTACTTTTTAGGTTTGAAATTTGCAAGTGGGTGGTTAGTACATAATTTAATTTTTGGGATATTATTTTATGCACTTATATTTATTTGTTTTTCAAGGTAATCGTATGACTGTTGAACAACAATATTTTCAGATAGAATATTATCGGAAAGATGTAAATGCTTTAATGAGATCGGATTTATATTTCTTCCAATTAGCCCTGTCGAAGTTAAATTTTTCCGTCTTTGGTAAATAATTTCTATTATTATAATTAATCGATATCTTTATAATCATGTGATCACTGCCAAGATTTTCATTAAAAACCTCCCAGTCAATTGCAGTGACTATATCCGATGATGCGAATGTAATGTCGGGTGAGGAGCTTTGCAAAGCGCCAGAGACGAGTTTAAGTCTCGTCGGGTCGTTGAGAGCTGAGTTCAATAGTTGAGTACCTCTCTGATCAGTTTTATAGTATAGTAGTAGTATAGTAGTATAGTATTCTTTATTTATAACACAGTTACAAGTCAGGGCTGTATTACATTAATCTTCATATCCATTTACATTTAATTTTAATTACAATATAGTAATAAATAATATAAAAACAAAAAAAATCATTTTAAAATTCAATAATACATTTACAATCATTGAGAAATTATATTATATGTGCATAAATTTAGAATAAATTACATTTATAAATACTTCACTTATATGACCAGTTTGTATGGTGGCAGTTAAAATCCCCTGCGATTAAGGTCTTTTTAGATATTAATGAAAAGAGGTTTTCCCAGTCAGATTGTCTAGTACACACACTAGAAAGACAGTAAATGGATATTATATTTTGTAGCTCACTACAATTACAAATTTGGACGTAAACTGCCTCAATACCTACATTATTTAGTGTTATAGGAACATTTCTAGATTGTAGGGATTTATGGATACAAATGTCAACACCACCATAACCGTCACATCTATCATTTCTATAAAATTGGTAATCCCTAATTAACACATGGCGATTTGTATTGAGCCATGTCTCGCTAATTATTGCTGTGTACATTTTGTTGAATTAGATAGTAGTGATTCGAACGTTGTTAGTTTCAGTAGTATACTTTGAGCATTCCATTGAATTATGTTAATAGAATTTTTCATATTTGTTCTATCCATTACATAAATTTATGAAAGATTTAATAAAATTATCACCACATAATAAATTTAAAATAAATTTACTTACATTCTTCAAAAATGATTTTCAATATCTGTGTAACTTTTTCTATCAATGATTTATTCTTCTCCAACACAGCTTGTTTTATTTTTTCAGTTAAATTCTGTATTTTGTCATTTCCTTTTTTTTACACTTTGGTTTTTCATTCTCATCACCTGAGTTAGCGCTGGATTGTTCTATATATTCGTGGATATTACATTCAATTTCCATGGGTAAATTAGTACCTTTCTTTTTCTTGGATTTTTTATTGAACCCTTTAGCAACTTCGCAATATGACTCAATGACTGGTGATTCTTCTTTTTCAGTAGCACTATTACTTATTGTTACAGGAGATGTACTAACACATTCGCTAATTATTTCTGAGCTTTGTAAAGTAAATTTGTCTAAGGGTTTGTTTCTATTATTTTCTTGACCTGTATTATAATTCCTTTTTTCGGTATTCAAATAGCGTTCTAGTACAATTTTATATGTCAGATTTTCGTTACCCATTATATCGCGTATTTTTTTTCTTTTAAGTACATGGGGCATGACTTATCTAGGCCCATATGCGGCCCCTTACAATTCGGACAAGTAAATCTTTCTATTGCGCAATTGCTGTGCTGTTTACCGCATTTTGGACA
Source organism: Lymantria dispar (assembly GCA_032191425.1). Classification (NCBI taxonomy): domain Eukaryota; kingdom Metazoa; phylum Arthropoda; class Insecta; order Lepidoptera; family Erebidae; genus Lymantria; species Lymantria dispar. Next base: position 15,644,156 of record CM063465.1, on the reverse strand, counting down.
TATTATAATTTTAGAAGGGCAATATTTTTTTATGTGCCCAAATTTCCAGCAGAATGAGCACTGAGTGACTGGGAAAATATAGCGTTCAACTGAAAAGCGGCATCCAAAAGCGTAGACAAATGAAGGGCAAATCGGATTTTTAAAACACACTCTGTTTCACTGTTTACCCCTTTACCATCGTAGTCTATGCGGGTTAACCTTTTTATTGACACAATATCATGCGAACTTTGCAGACAGTCTAATATTTCCTCTTCTGAGATGTCTAGGTCAATTCCTTTGATGATACCATAGGATAACGCGAGTTCATTTGTAAAATGCATGCGCAAATTAAATTCTTTGAATTGTTGGCATTCCATAAGCCTTTCAGCCTGTTTTTTATCACTAAATTGAATGAAAACTTTATAAGGAGATTTATATTTTATCTTCTCAATACCTCGTATATTTTCTTTATGTAACAATTTTGCCAAGGCCATCTGTTTAGACAACATTTCCAGCGATGTTAAGCATAATTCATATTTTTTTTTCACTACTACCCTCATTATTTTCTATAGAATTAGTAGTAATTTGACTGTTGTTCACGTCCATAGAATTACTTCTTATCAGACGTTTTGACTTCCTTCTATTTCTCACAACTGTTATATACCCTTCTTCGCTACTTTCTTCACTATTATCTCTCAATCTTTTTTCAACATGTCTTAAATTTTCCAATTCATCGCCACTTGCGTTCTTATTAATTTCCTTCATTACGAGTTCACACTCTTGTATTACATCATCATCACTTTTTTCGGGATCATCGTCAATAATCTCCATGATTGTAGACAATTAATAACTAGCAACGGAGCGACACAGAATTGTATGCGTACGCACGTCACCGTGTTCCAACTGCGAGTGGCTTTGGCATTTAATCGGAAATTGAATCGGCACATCTACGGATATAATAGGTATTCGTGGTATTAATATATTTTCACCTCGAAATTTGCCTTATATAATGGTGGCTTCGCAAAACTATAGAGGGAGTAAGAGAAGGCTTATTGTTTGAGAGAAATAGGACACCATCTTCGTTGTCATCCCTATTCCGTGCTGTTTACTGAGGGAGAAGTGACACCGGTAGACATATGGAGGGGATAACTTACCAAGTGATAATAATCGAAGTTATCGAGCGGGATAAAAAATGATGAAATTATTAAAATGACTATTAAAAAGCAGGGGTTGGTGATAGAAAAGTGAAAATTTAGGGTTGTATGTATTTTTAATGCCACATAATTAAAAAATAAAAAATAAAATATTCATAAAAATTGAAAAAAAAAATTGCAGTGGACACCCCTTATCACTTAGGGGTTTGAAAAATAAATAGTAGCCGATTCTCAGACTTACTGAATATGCATAAAAAATTTCATGAAAATCGGTCAAGCCGTTTCGGAGGAGTATGGGAACGAACATTGTGACACGAGAATTTTATATATTAGATTATCTCCCATAATAGCTTGATTGGTATCAAGATAATGACTATGTAGCTATACGGTTACATAATAATTAAAATTCATTACAGCTCATAACTGCACTGATGACGTAGTGATTCAAATATCAATCTAAAGTGCCAATGTCGGGGGTTCGAATCCCTCGCAGGACAACGGTTTGTGTGATCCACAAATTTTTGTTCTGAGTCTGGATGTAATTTGTGTCCGTTAGTTATCTTTACTAATATTATAAATGCGAAAGTAAGGATGTTTGTTTGTTTGTTTGTTTATTACGCTTTCACGCTTAAACCTCCAAACCGATTTCAAAAATTCTTTCACCAATGGAAAGCTATGATACCAGGGAGTAACATAGGCTATATTTTATCCCGGTAATCCCACGGGAACGGGAACTATGCCGCGGGTAAAGCGACTGAAACCGAAGCGAAGCGAGGGCGGGTTGCTAGTCGTATATATTTCATCGTCTAGCAAGTTAACGAATATAATACTAAAATAACCTTTGACAATGCAGAATTAAAGTAGTTGTATAAATTAGGCGTGATAACGGAATCGCTTGAAGCAATAATGTTTTCCGTATGATGACGGAGCAGGACTTAACTAAAAAAGATTGAGGGAAATATGCATATAACATATACGAAAGAGAAAGAAAACTCGAAACAAAACCCTATACCAAGACTTCTGCTCAACGTTGTGTAGTAGGTCAATTTCCCTCCTATTATGAAGGTGGCTCGAACCCAATAGTGGGACGTATATGAGCTGAAATTTTGATGATGAACCAATAGAATTTCTATATACAAATTATACTCGCAACAAAAATTTAATTCAATAGTATTCTTTTTAAGTAATTCGTATCATGGCACATTTTAAACTAATTATTTGTCTAATTATTTAGCGCTACAGACGAAGTTTATCTATTTTAAATACCAAGGACATTGATAAAAATTAATTTAATTATTTAAGAAATGTATTTTAGAAGTCCTTTATTATTTTTAGTCCGCAAATTCTGCTGATCAGGGTTTCCACTTAAAACTAATTGTTTAATGACTCTCCATTTTCTGAGTTTACCAGTGGAACTGATGAGATAAGCTTGACACATTATCGTTTTTGGATACTTTTCCAATACGCAACGTTCCGGAGCACGCCGAATTGTCTTTTACTTGTTTGAAGGCTATATAAGCGGCAGTTACTAGTAATAAGGTTCACTGTTTGTACAATATTAATAAGAATAACATGGCAGTCTTATACTTCTTACTATCATCTTATATGTTACTTATTAATATGAATGAAGCTGCAAGAATATTAGCTGTTTTTCCAGTTCCATCTATCAGTCACCAAGTAGTGTTTCGCCCGATAACTCAAGCATTAGCAGAGCGAGGACATGAGGTTGTGGTTATTACAACAGATCCAGTTTATACTCAAGAAACAAGTCCTGCTAATTTAACCGAGATTGATGTTCACGAGATATCTTATAAGATATTGAAGGATTCGTTTATGACAACATCTAAAGGAAACCAAAATGATTTAATACAACAAGTGGAAGTTATTTTGGAAACTTTTATAAGAGTAGTAGATGCACAACTTAGTAATGAACAAGTGCAAAAAATGTTAAATAATAACAACGAAAAGTTTGATTTAATTCTTGCAGAAGCTTGTGTAAGATCCGCGCCGATATTTATTTATATTTATAAGGTTCCCGTGATTCAAGTGAGTTCTCTTGGAGCTGTATTTGACAATTATGCAAATATCGGTGCTCCTTTACATCCATTTTTATATTCAGATATGACTGATCAAAAATTAAATAATCTGACGTTGTGGGATAAAATGATACAATTATATAACAAATACTTATTTGGCAAGCTCTATAAAAGTACTAAAGTGCTCGAGTACAAAATGCTTTTTTTTTTTTTTTTTATGGGTGGGCTATGGTAAGCGCACGCGCGGTCTTGTCCGTCCGGGGCGATGAAAGGACGGCGCGCGGATCCATAACCCACCCGTACCCACGTCACCTCGTTGTTGGGCCGACCACCGGAGCAGATGTGACTTGTCGTCAGTGGCCGGCCGACGGAATACCCGGAATTTCGGGTACCCTCACCTCTCGACGTCCTGGGACGTCAGTCGCCGTCGCGCGGTCAGCCTCTCTGCGGGTGACGGACAATTCCCCGGTCCAATCACCCGCGGCCTCGGCTAGGGCGGCATTAGGCGCAAATACGCTCGAGTCGCTGGCGGCGGAACGTGTCGCCAGAATAGGAGCTCTACTCGCACACGATCCGCCGCCTCCTTCCGTGAGATTACGGCCTCACAGAAGGCGGCGACCGCGTCCCAGTTCCTGACGCTGACGAGCATCTCCCTGGCGATGGTCGGCAGCGCCAGGTCGGCACCGATAATTGCGACGAGTTCACGTCGATCCCCCTCCCATGCAGCACACTCCTCGAGCGTGTGCTGCGCCGTGTCCTCGTCGCAACTGCAGTGGTGGCAGGACGGTGTGCTCTCCCTCCTGACAATCTTGTGCAGGTACTTCCCGAAGCAACCGTGCCCCGTCAGCACCTGCACCAGTCGGAAGGAAAGCACCCCGTGCGTCCGCTCCAACCACTCCATCAGCACCGGCCGGAAGGCCTCGACGGTCCTGACACCGTACCGAGGACTCTCCAGCCGGAGTGCCCAACGGGGCAATGACTTCTCGGCGGGCGTCGACCCGCCAGGCGGTGATCTCTTTGATGGAGACCATGCCGCCGCGGGCGCGACCCGCCGATAAATTTCGGCGAGCATCTCCGCCTCCAGGTCCCACGGGGGAGTTCCGGCCAGGAGGCACGCTGCCTCCGTCGCCACCGTGCGGTAACCCCGTATGGCCCTGATCGCAATGACCCTCTGTGGTCGCCACAGGAGGGCCCTAAGACGAACGGTCAAGGACCCCGCCGACACCGGTGCGCCGTACAGGGCCATCGACCGGATCACCCCCACGTACAGCTGTCGGCACGTAGCGCTGGGTCCGCCCACATTCGGTATCAGCCGCGAAAGGGCGGACGCCGCGCCGACAAGCCGGGGAACAAGTCGATGGAGATGCTCCCGGAACCAAAAATGCCCGTCGAGCACCAGGCCCAAGTACTTCATGTGGGCCTGGATGCTGATGGTGACCGACTTCACGGTGATCGAAGCGCCGGTGGGAGGCCCGGCGGTACGGAGGCCATGGAACAAAAGGGCCTCCGTCTTTTCCAGGGCTACCCTCAACCCCAGCGCTTCGATCCGCCTGACAATCTCCTCGGTGCCGAGAGTTGCCAGGCGTGCCGCCTCCTCTAGCGTCCCACCCCGGGCTGTGACGAGTGTATCGTCGGCGTAGCAAATTACGCCCAGCCCGGGTGGGAGGCTTCCTCTCAACGCCCAGTCGTAGCCGATGTTCCACAGGGTCGGACCCAGAACTGACCCCTGTGGGACACCGCATGTCATGGGCGTTCGCACAACGTCCCCTACTCGGTCAACGTAAAGGACGCTGCGCCCCTCCAAGTAGTCTACCACCAGCCGCCTGAGGTACACGGGCACCCCGTGATATCTCAGCCCCTCCCTGATGCAGCTGAATGGCAGACTGTTGAAGGCGTTGGCGATGTCCAGGGACACCGCCAACAGGACTCCTCCGCCGGTGACGGCCTCCGCTACCACGGCCTTCAGGCGAAGCAGGGCCGCGATCGTCGAACGCCCTCTCCGAAAACCAAACTGGGCGTCCGACAGATCGGGCCCGACCCCAACGAGGTGCCGCTCGATGCGGGCAGCCAACACCCTCTCCAGCAGCTTGCCCGCATCATCGAGCAGCACGATGGGCCTGTAGGCCGAGGCCGACTCGGGAGACCGACCCGGCTTCGGCAGGAGAACCAGCCTCCCCTCTTTCCAGCATCCAGGGAACTGCCCGGACGTCAAACAGGCATCGAACAGTCCCCTGAGGCGTGGTCCCAGGTGCTCGAGGACCAGGGCCAGCGCACGGTTCGGAATACCGTCGGGCCCCGGGGCGGTGGATTTCACTCGCATACGCACCACTGCCGCCCCCATTTCCGGCTCCATGATGGGCGGAGCACTTTCATCTTCGGCCTCCCGGTCGCTGTCCGGCGAAGCCATGACCGGGGGCGTGTGTTCCGCCCGCCGTGGGAGTACAAGATGCTTAGAAAACATTTTGGCGATAAGACACCATCGATCGATACATTAAACAATAATGTTCATATGTTATATCTGAACATACATCCAATATTCGAAGGTATACGTCCTGTGCCTCCATCGGTAGTGTATATGGGTGGACTGCACCAGAAGCCTCAGAAGGATTTACCAACGGTAAGTTTAATTTCTTAGTAAATTGTTTAATATTTATTATTTGTGCTCGTAATTCAGAGTAAAAATTAGGTTATGAATGCATGAAAATTTTGGAATAAGGATGAAATTTGTCAATACCCTTGGGATATGTTTATTTATAAAAAAGCCTTTTTAGGATTTATCTCAAAAATCTATTATAACATATAGTTTTACTGTATACAGTAGAAAACGCAAATTTGATGTAAAAGTACTAACTAATACGTGTATTTAGTAAAATTTAGTAGTCTAACTTCCTCTGATGAGGATTCCCATAGACTGACATGCGCTCACTAAAAAGTAATTATTTTAATTCTTTATAGTGCAGCACTCAAATACATAACAACATCATTCATCATTTTCTTGCGATCGTATAAGTAAATTAGTATTGGCATCAACTCATCTCAGCCCATATAGTTTCCGCTATTGGGCTAGAGCCTCCTACACAATGGAAGGGAAATTGACCTACCCACACTGGTCACACGTGATGTTATATGCATGTTTAATTACTTAGTCGTCTTTTAATCGTAAAACGGGCAAGAGAGGGGGTCATAAATTGTATTCTTACTTCGTCACTACATTGAAAATATTGACATCTATACCAATAAATAAAATTGGAGTGTCTGTTTGTAATGTCAAAATAATAGGCTTTTTTCATGCTCACACGGTTATTAGCACGACACCTATATCTAAAATAGCGATTCAAAAATTTTTGTCTGTCTGTTTGTTTGTTCCGGGTAATCTTCAAAACGGCTGAACCGATTTCAAAAATTCTTTCACCAATGGAAAGCTATAATATCAACGTAAACTACGCTATATTTTATCCCGGTATTCCCACGGAAACGAGAACTACGCGGGTAAAACGACTATAACCGAAGGGAAGCGAGGGCGGGTTGCTAGTAATTAATATATTTTTGCCAACTCATCTGTCTATTGTAGCATAATAATTATTGTATTGCAAATAAAACTATTTTACGGATTTTATCGTGGCTGTATCTATTTGACTTTGGATTGCCTGATTTTTTGAACACTTTATTTGCAACTAGCAACCCGCCCTCGCTTCGCTTCGGTTATAGGCTATAGTCAAAACAATTGTAGGTTGAACGATGTTTCACATCAAAAGAAGGGGGGGAGGGAAGTTTCTAATGGCAGGTAGGGGTAGTCCGGGCGGCAATGGGTTGCAAGGGGGGTCAAAATTTCTATCAAAAATGGTCTAGCACTTATAGTTTTTGAGATACGACGGTCAAAACAATTGTAGGTTGAACGATGTTTCACATTAAAAGAAGGGGGGGAGGGAAGTTTCTAATGGGGAGTAAGGGTAGTCCGGGCGCTAATGTGAGTTGCAAGGGGGGCCAAAATTTCTATCAAAAATGGTCTAGCACTTATAGTTTTTGAGATACGGCGGTCAAAACAATTTCGTCTCATTTAACGGTTTTATTCCACGCACTTTTTCTTACGGTTTTATTCCACGCACTTTTTCTTACGGTTTTATTCCACGCACTTTTTCTTACGGTTTTATTCTTACGGTTTTACTATCACATTTTTTTCAGTTCGTTCGCGCAGCAAAATCGCTATCTCCTCCAAGCCTGCCGTAAGGAACTTCGTTCCAAAAATGAATAGGAATTCACTCTCATTGCTAATCTGCTTACTAAGCGTATCTTCAGCCCTCATTGATAGTGGACCAACGTTCAGTAGCGAACAACCGTAGGTTGAATGAATGATTTACCTATTTCAAACAAAATTTACGACTTAACGTAGATTAAAGTTACAAGGTTTTCCATTTCTGAAATTCATTTCTGATTTGCCATCTTGATATTTTACATTTCTTGTTCAATTAACTGATTTTTGTTATCTTCATCATCTCATCATCATCATCTTAGCCCATATACGTCCCACTGTTGGGCTCGAGCCTCCTCCACTGTGGGAGGAAAATGGAATAGCATAGGGTTTTGTTTCGAGATTTTCTTCTCTTGCATAGATGTTGTATGCATACATCAATCCCTTGGTCGTCTCTTACGACATCCACGAGTAAGAGAGGGGGTGCTGAATTGTATTCTTAATCCGTCATCACACGGCAACTTTGTTATTTTAACTGATTCTTAATTGAACTTTTTATCTTTTTTTTATGGGTGGGCTATGGTAAGCGCACACGTGGTCTATTCCGTCCAGAGCGACGAAAGGACGGCGCGTGGGCCCATAACCCACCCATGCCTACGTCGCCTTCGTCATTGGGCCGACCACCAGTGTAGAGTTACTTGTCGCCAGTGGTTGGCCCGACGTAATACCCTTTCGGATACCCTTGAACTTTTTAACTTTATTGATTCTTAGAGAGAAATAAAATTGTAGTGAGTCATAATATTACTCCAGTCCCACACACGTAAGCCAATACATATATACTATTTTTTATTGCTGCGTAAGACGATTTTTTCTCTTCTCATATGCATTGATGTATGTATTTACGAGCCTATATTATTTTATATTCCTTCCTCCCTCCGTGTGGTGACGGAGTAAGAATACAATTCACCATCCCCTATCTTACCTGTGGGTGATCGTACGAGACGACTAAGGGATATAAAACGCATATAACATCTATGCGAAAGAAGGAAAACTCGAAATAAAACCCTATATCAACACGTCTGACCAGCGTAGTATAGTAAGGTCAATTACCCTTTCCATTATGGAGGAGGCCCGAGCCCAACAATAGCACGTATATGGGCTGAGATGATGATTATTTTATATCCATATTTGTTACTTTAATTCAATATTGATAAATTTCTAACTTCCAGGATCTGAAATCTTATTTAGATTCTTCTAAGAATGGTGTAATCTACATCAGTTTTGGTACAAATGTAGATCCTACTTTATTACCGGCAGAGAAAATACAAACATTTGTAAAAGTATTTTCTAAGTTACCTTATAATGTTTTGTGGAAATGGAATAACGACGAGTTGCCTGGTCGTACTAAGAACATTAAGATATCCAAGTGGTTACCTCAGTCTGATTTACTAAGTAAGTAATTTCCCAAGCTATACAAAATAACATATGAAAATATTTATTTTACATAACTATACCTACTCATTTTTATTTTCATTCTTGAAATAGTTGTTGTAATATCATTTTAAGAATTTATATTCCTCATTTTGTCGCTATCTACTGAATAAATATAAGTCTATTATATCCAAATAATATTATTTTATACTAGCTGACCCAACAGACGCTGTTCCGTTCAAATTTAAAAAAAAGTATCTCTCTTTGAAATCGACCGCAGCGCCACCTGCCGGGATCAAATATTAATTTAAACCATTCTCGAATCTCTTTGAACACACACACAAAATTTCATCAACATCGGTCCAGCCGTTTAGGCGGAGTTCAGGGACATACACACGTACACAAGAAATATATTGCTCCCTGAATGCAAGAGAATCACAAAACATAAATTCACGTTTTTACAGTACAGCAGAAATAAAAATTCTTAAACGTTTTTTTGGAAAAACATCTAGTTTTTTTAAATAAATGTATACCATTATATATCACTCGAAAGGTGGGTTGTTGCTGCCTCTTTTCTTATTGTAAGTATATTGAAAACTATTAAATTCACTCTTAAAAATGCAGACCCTTTTGCTTTCTAAAATCTGACTATTATTCTAGAAAAATATTCCAAAAATAAACCGAATATTTATAAAAATAAATTGTTTTATTAATATTTCTTTATAAAAAATAAATCAATCAGTTTTTTAATTATACATAAAATGTTGAACTATCTCATATGGGCAGAGACGTAGTAAAATGGTAATTTTTTTTTTAAGAAAATGCAACACAGCCATAGTGGAAGAAGGGACTAAGGACCTATCGCAAAAAAAGTTATTTCTTTCAAATTGGTTTTGCAAAATCGCTATAAATGGAAAAAAAGAACTTAAAAATAGGAAAAAACAAAGAATCTTTTCCAACATTATTTTCTTTATTTAAATTATATTCATCATTAATTTCTTCTACTTCAAATTGGTTTTGCAAAATCGCTATAAATGGAAAAAAAGAACTTAAAAATAGGAAAAAACAAAGAATCTTTTCCAACATTATTTTCTTTATTTAAATTATATTCATCATTAATTTCTTCTAAAATATAAAAATTAGATAAATTATTATAAAATTAAGACAACATTGCAGCATTTCTTTGTATTCTTTAATTATATTTATTTGTGTTTATTATTATTACAGAATCATTGCAATTCTTATAAATGTATTTTAAAATATAAATCTTCAAAATAAAATATCTTCTAATTCAAGATTAGCTAAAAAATATTACCGAAATAAGATTACTCATTAACTTTAGCTTTAATAACTTTCTAATTACAGTAATTTGGTACCGAAATGGCAAAAACATATCAGTAATTTCTTCAATATTGGCATAATTAACACAACTTAAAATCAACCGATCCCAAAAAGGTATGGCAAATTTTCAAGTAAACTAAAAATAAGCATAGAATAACAGACAATTAACATTCATCAAAAATCAAAAAACAATATTCTAACACTGACACGCACATGTTTAACTAATATAGAAAAATCTGTTCAGTCTTTAATGAAATTAGATAAAATCTATTCATAATTTCTTAAACAACTATAAACAAAGTAATTTTTTTTCTTATTATTAAATCACAGTAGTGTATAGATATCAAAATTACAATAATTGTAAGAAATCAAAAGTAACATTTAAAAGTCTAATAACAATTATTTATCTATTAACCCCATACTTGGCATAGTGTTTGATCTGATACGTAGCATTTTAAAAAAATCTACTGCATTATAAAAATATTATTTTAATAAAATTATGTTATAATACGCGCCCGAATATTTATAGATATTGTATTATTTCGTTTTATAATAATGGGCAACACAAAAACAGTAGTAGAACGAAAGATAGCAGACCCGTCATGTGCGTCTACGTAACGCCAGGTGAAAAAGTTATTGTTTTTATATATTTTGAACTAATCTTGTTGAGAAGTGGCTTGATTGGAATAGATAACTATACTATCTTTACAGAATATGCTTTATTGTGCACTAAAACGTATTATAACTCCATTTTGTAAGCTGGTTTTTCCCGAGTGTTTCAAAAATGATACCTTTCCAGGTATTCAGGTATTTACATATTTTTGATAAAGTATCAAATATAAGAAATTGCTTGATTTGTGAAAGTGCTATTATTTTTTTTAATTTAGTATCACCGATGCATTTTGGACTCAATCAGCAGCAATAACAACACATAGCTCGTAAATACATAGCCCTTGTTTCTAGACCTAGGGCAAAGTCTGATCAGATTTTTTTTTTTAATTTAATATATTTATTTATTTATTTAAGACAACACCCTGCACTAAGGAAATAATCCTTGTATTGCGGGGGACTTTACAAACATATAATTAACGGACACAAATTACATCCAGACTCAGAACAACAATTTGTGGTTCGCACAAAATGTTGTCCCGCGTGGGATTCGAACCCCCGACACTGGCGCTGTAGGTCGCTATCTTAACCACTACGCCATCTGTGCAGTCAGATCAGAGACTTTTTGGTGATTATTTTATTTATGAGAGTCAAAGAAATGCCCTGTTACCCTGGCTATACTTACTAATCTTAAGTATCTTATACTGACGTCGTATATGAACAGTATTTAACTTCTTTACCACCGTCAATTGAAATCTAGTAATGATACGAAGAAACTAAAGGCTTCGTAAATCGCATTGAGGTCTTTATGAAGGACTTAGAAGCAATAAAGAAAAGAATAGCATAAGCAGTTCAACAAAAACAATGCAGACACCGGTACCTGAAAGATCTCCAGCATTTAATATCGCTGTGATAGTGTTCCTCATTATCAGAGGGGAGGTGCATGTACTGCACAAAAGATCGGTCCAAATTTGCAAATACCATTTGCCAAAAATGCATTATCTGGTTATAACATATAGGTATAAACCTATTAACAGAGAGTTTTTTTTTTTGAATTATCATAAAAAGAAATAAATAAGAAGAAGCTATAAATACATTCCAATATAAGATTACAAATATGTAACTGAAATCTAAACCGTCCGATATCTTAGAGTTATAAGAAGTAAAAAGAATGACATATTGCTTAGTATTGTAATTTAAACAAGAATATTTACATTATCTCACAGAGCGTGACTTTTAGTATTTTTTATTCTATGTACTGGATTTTCTAAACCTGAAAATGTCATTAAAGTGATACAAACAATTCGATAGGTTTATTACTACAAGTCTGGCAATGTGTCATATATGATACGCTCAATAAAACCTAATTAAACATATAAACATCTTTTTTATTATTTTTTTCGTCATCAATGAATACCTTAAACCTCACTATAAACTATAATTTATCAACATTTACAACAAAAAATATCTTGCCAAGTATAGGGTTAAGTCTTATGAATTGTTGTATAAAAGCTTAAAATACCATAATAAATTATATTCTTCAATATAAACTTATACAAACGTAAAATAAAAGTTAAAGATTTTCGTAAAAACTGGTAATATTCAGGTATGACATTTTTTTTCTATAGGTTTAAGTATACTCTGTTTTTTCGTTTCAGATATTTTAAGTTTTTGGTTATACAATTTTTTAAGTACTACGTTTTGTAATTTAGGACACCAATTTGAACTCTTCACTATCATAAGAAGTCGTAAAAAAACTTATTTTTATGATCACAATCTACTTTTAACACCTTTATGTCAGCCCATTTAACTTTTTCTCCATCTTCAGATGTTGTATAATTACCAACAGCCAGTTATTTTAAATAAAAAAAATGTTCATGCGTAAGCTCATGGACTACAAAAGGTGTGCCTTTTTTTTGCTGTTTTAATTAGAGTCACATATTGATCCGGCAGGTATATAGAGGAAGTTTTCAATGCTCTTGAAATATTCCTTTGAATTAAGGAGAGTGTGGCATCACCCTCATTTTGTGTGCTCTTTTGTGAGAAATTTATGAGTGAAACGTCGCAATTCAAAATCTACCAAGGTTATTGAGAGCACATTTATTGTACCCAATTTAGTGATCGTAAAGTTCAGCAAATTTAATTTGGAAATGTAATAAAAGCTAGAAACCTCACCTTGTGGATGTGCATTGTAAATCATATGCATGTCCAGATCTTAAAATATAGTATTTTTGCAATATAAATTAAAAACAGTTTTAAATAAAATAGAATACAATATGGACTCAAGTTAAAATAAGGCTCTTTTTATATCATAAATAATAAGTAAGCTTACATAATATAGAATGCAAAATGGATAGATTTTAAAATATGGTACTTTTGTATTATAAACAATAAATAATCTTACATAAATTGAAATGCAAAAGAAACACATTTTAAAATATGGCACCTTTGTATTATAAATTATAAATAAATTTACCTGAAATTGGAATGAAAAACGGACGAATTCCGGAATGTGGTACCATTGCAGTGAAAACTATGATAACTATGAGATATTTTTTGGAAAGTGGCTGTTTTGCAAGAAAACTACGTACGTTCTCTTCCAGTTCTGGGTCACAATTGACAAAATGGCAGTCTTACACTAATGCTAGCGCGCCAAACGGCTTAATTCAAAACAGACGTTTGAGTGGTTTGGTGTCAAAGTTGGCGAAAATCATGGGTGTTTTAAATAGACTCTACATATAGTATCAGCGATTTAGAGCTCATTTTTGCAAAAAAACTATTTTTTACAATTTTTGCTTTGTGGCCCTCTTGCATTCAAGGAGCGAAATTTATGTAAAAATATATCTAAATAAAAAATAAAATTTAAGTGCCTGTTTGTAATATCAAAATAGTAGATATTTTCACGCTCTCACAGTTATTTGCTCGATACTTAAAAACCGGTTTATTTTTTTGTCTCTCGTTCTTGTTGTACCTACCGAATCATGTATCTCGAACTCAAACTCCTCTACAGCGACACGATCCGCCACTGGCGACTTGGGCGGTGCAGGCACGAGTACTTTCGCCTGATGCCGCACTAGTTGAGGCCGCGGGTAACTGGACCTGGGAAACAGTCCATAAGCCGCAGAGAGGCTGACCGCGTGAGGGTGACGCCCTGGGAAGGATGTCTAGGAGAGACGGTAAATGAAAGGTTATCCCGCCGGACTATCCACGGAAAATAAGGAAATCGGTACCAGTGGTCGGCCCAACACTATCATTCATCACAACATATTATTTCATTCATTCGTCATTTTAGCGGGCTATGGTCAGCACAATTTCATTCCATTCCGCCATTCTGGCTAGGATGACGCAAGAGTGATGCGCGGCTGCTAAACCTTCCATATTTACACCCCTTCACCATTGGGACGACCATCATCATCATCATCATAATTACAGCTTATATACGTTCCACTGTTGGGCTCGATCCTCCTCAACCATGGGATGAAAATTAACCTACTATATCACGCTGGTTAGACGTGTAGATATAGGACTTTATTCCGAATTATCCTTCTCTTGTATAGATGTTATAAGCATATTATATCCCTTAGTCGTCTTTTATGATACCCACGGCCAAGAAAAGGGATAGTGAATTGTATTCTTACTCCGTCATCACACGGAGATTTAACATAATTATATGTACTAGTGGTCGGTGTGTGGTCGAAATTCGGCCATAATTCATTTTAATTAAATTTTCTGCTACACAATTTTCTTTAATTTTATTTATGTATAATTATAAATTGAGCAAGCTGTATTGCATTAATAACTAATATATAAGCACAAATCTTTAGACATTGTCATCATAATTATGATTGTTTGACATTCAGTTTGTTATAGCAGAGCACAACAAGGGAAGCATAGTACGATTACTGCTTATTTGGCACTATTACACGCCAACAATAATCCCCTTGTAATATTTGGTGGAACAATGGAATCATAGTACAATTACTGCTTATTTCGCACTATTAACCGCCAACAATAGCTTACTTGTATTATAGGCACTTTGAACACACGTGAAGACAAATACTGCAGATGCTAGCTGGCAGCACCCGCCACCTCAAGCCTCGATGACGAAACCGACGTTTCTTTTTGTGCATCAAATATAAATCGCCAGTCAAAACCTAGCATCGGTTTAGATAGCACTAGTTTTAGTTAGTAATAGTTAGAATTAAATTAGCCAATTATTGTAAACTTTTACTAATTAAATTAGTATTAATCATTTTTGGTTTCTTTTAAGTCCTCCGTCGTGGACGTACATAATTGGCGCAGTCGAATAGGATACTCGAGGCGTAGACTCGAGAATAGCTAGGATCATTCTAATATCGAAGACCTTTTCGCTATTTTCGCTACCGCCGTCGTAAGCGATCGCGCTTGCCGAGTACCCAGAAAAAAGAACCTGACGTCCTGCGAGGAGGAGAGATCCAGACATCGATGCCAGAGATACCGAAATGCAGATATTGTAAGTACACTTGAATATCCTTTCTGTGTGTTGCTTTCAATATCCTTCCCTTAGATATTAGTTATTTTTAGCCGCAATCATTTCCTATCTTAGGCAAAGTACTCCAAAGGAGCTAGACCACTCTAGGCAGGCACGTAGACTAGGTATAGATTTAAATAGAAATATTCCTACAGATTTAGATACTTTTAGTTCCTTTAGGTCAAGTAGTTTCGTAAACATTACAATGAGTGACGCCGACGTTATCTATAAAACACTACGTTTGGTGCCAGAATTTAACGGTAATCCCCACATATTACCGCGATTTATTCAACTATGTGACCAAATCGTTTCGGAAGTTGTAGAACGCAACCCTGGTAACAACCTAGCTAGACTTTGCTTAATAAACGGCATCCTAAATAAAATCACTGGGCAGGCCGCACAAATAATAAACTCTAACGGCATACCTGCGGATTGGCATAACATAAAAAAATCCTTGATAAACAATTTTTCCGATCAAAGAGATGAGACCACCCTTTATAACGACCTAATGCTAGCAACTCAAGGGAATAGTTCACCCCAAGAGTTTTACGACCGTTGTGTTAATTTATTTTGTACCATCATGACATACGTCACATTACACGAGACTATCGATAAGACGATACAGGCCAAGCGTACGCTGTATAAAAAATTAACAATGCAAGCATTCGTTCGTGGGCTCAGGGAACCCATAGGTTCCCGTGTGCGTTGCATGCGTCCCGATAGTGTCGAGAAGGCGTTAGAGTACGTACAGGAGGAATTAAACGTAATGTATTTGCAAAATCGCCATGAATCACTCGCTGACAGGAAACCACACAACAGTAATTCATTTAAGCCGTTACCTATCATGTCATCACAAAAACTATTAAACTTACCGCCGCGAACCGCCCCTATGACACACTTCCAACCACCTCAGCAACTGTGGAAACCAAACATGCAATATAATAAACCTATGTCATATGGTAACACTCCTGGAATGCCTTCACGCACGCAGCAAATGTTCCGCGCACCGCCGCCTAATTATAATAGATTTAATAGTAATTTCCAAATGCATCCTAGGCCATTTCAACCACCTTCTAATATCCCAAAGCCTATGAGTGGAGTAAGCCATTATGTTGCAAAAGAGAGACCAATAGCACAGTTATCAGGTCACGATTGGAAACGAAGTGGCAACCCACCACCATCCAATTATTTTAAAAGCAAGAAAATGAACGTGAACGAATGTGCAGACTACAATGAACAGTATTATTATCCTGACTATTATTCGGAATCCGATTATAACTCTTATGCCACAAGCGGAGATTATTATAACTGTAATGTAGAACCGACTCATTTACCGTACAGTGCCTCTGATTATAATAATTGCTATGAAGAATACCCTTTACCACCAAATGATAATCCTCAACCAGGCCCCAGCTCAGCAGAGGATCAGGATTTTCAGACTCGCGATCAATTCGACAAATTAAGATAGATATAAACCTCCAGACACAACGACAGCTTCCTTATATTCAAATTTCTCAACCACCATTAAAACTGTTAAAAGATACAGGCGCAAATCAATCTTTCATTAGCCCAGAAGCTATAGATAATTTTTATAGTAATTTTCCCTTAAATATAGATCCATTCGAAGTTACAAACGTACACGGTACAACAAGAAATGACTATTCTATAACCATCCCTACCTTTAACGAATTTAAAGAACTCGAAAATATAAAGTTATTCGTATATAAGTTCCATAACTATTTCGATGGACTTATAGGCTTAGATCTCCTAGAAAAATGGCAAGCGAAAATTGATCTTAAGGATAAGATGTTAATAACGCGTAACTCTACCAACTGTATCAGTATGTTCAACTCCCATAACGTAAATCTATACGAAGACGTGATACCAGCTAACTCTTCTAAAGTGTTGAAATTACCGATTAACTTTCATGACGGAGATGCACTCATTAGTGAACAGATAATCTCAAATTGTGTTATTCGAGATTGCCTAACCACGGTTACAAATAATTGCGGATTCTTAGAAGTAATTAACCCCACTTCTAATGATTTAATATTTTCTATGGACCGAGCCGTTCAAGCAGAAATACACAATATTAAGTACACGCACACCCAACATCCGCCTTACGACTCGTCGGATAGTAGGATAATTTCAGCACGTGCAAACGAAATTATATCACGTTTACGTACGGAACATCTTAACGAGGAAGAGCGCATTAATTTACAAAACCTATGTAGGAAATATGCAGATATATTCTATATAGACGGGGAAGCATTAACCTTCACGAATAAGATCAAACACAGTATCCGCACGACGGACGAATTACCTGTTTATACAAAAAGTTATAGGTACCCATATGTTCACAGAGACGAAGTACGAGATCAAATTGACAAAATGTTAAGTCAGGGTATCATTCGGCCTTCGGAATCTGCGTGGAGCTCTCCCATTTGGGTTGTTCCGAAGAAGGCTGATGCCTCTGGGAAGACCAAATGGCGCTTAGTAGTAGACTTTAGGAAGATTAATTATATCCCATTCCCAACATTAATGATGTTCTAGATAAGTTAGGTAACTGCCAATATTTTACGACCCTTGATCTCGCAAGTGGATTTTACCAGGTCGAGATGGATTCCGCTGACATTCCCAAGACCGCTTTCAACGTAGAGAATGGACACTACCAATTTTTACGAATGCCGATGGGTTTGAAAAATTCTCCATCTACTTTCCAGCGTGTCATGGATAATGTGCTTAAAGACCTTCAGAATACAGTCTGTCTAGTCTATTTAGATGACATCGTAGTCTTTAGCACCTCCCTACAGGAGCACATCATAAACCTTGAAAAGGTCTTTAAGAAATTACAGGAATCGAACTTTAAAATTCTACTCGATAAGTCCGAATTTCTTAAATCAGAGACATCTTACTTAGGGCATATTATAACCAGGGAAGGCATTAAGCCTAATCCCGATAAAGTTGCAGCTATCCAGAATTACCCCATACCAACTACCCCTAAGGAAATAAAACGATTCCTTGGTTTAGTTGGTTATTATAGAAAATTTATTCCCGATTTTGCCAGGATAATTAAGCCTTTAACACAATGTCTAAAAAAGGGTGGAAAGGTAATTATTAATAGGGAATATACAGAAAGTTTCGAAAAATGCAAGCAAATTATTACTAACGACCCAATATTACAGTACCCAGACTTCAAAAAGGATTTTATCTTAACTACAGACGCAAGCAACATCGCATTAGGTGCCAATTTATCACAAGGAACAATAGAAGCGGATAAACCTGTTTGCTTTGCATCCCGTACATTAAATGAAAGTGAAATCAACTACAGCACAATCGAGAAAGAGTTATTGGCAATAGTTTGGGCAACTAAATATTTCAGACCGTATCTGTTTGGTAGGAAATTCAAAATTATCACGGATCATAAACCACTGCAGTGGGTTATGAATTTAAAAGAGCCTAACTCAAGGCTTACTCGTTGGAAGCTTAAATTATCAGAATACGATTTTACAATCATATATAAAAAAGGCGTTAGTAATACTAATGCAGATGCTCTCTCCCGAATACAAATACACAACGAAGAGACATCTTCTATGATTGCGAACGCATCCGAGCGCCCTCCATCAGTAAGCCATTCTACTACAGTTTCTGCCCATACTAGTCAGGAAACTCCCATTTTAGAAATACCCATTGTTGACGAGCCACTAAATAAATTCCACAGGCAAATTAGTATAAGCGTAGTAGGCGACATCAAAAAACGACCTATAGTAACTAAACCTTTCGATACATAAAGAGGACTTCCAGGTGGCACCAGCGATAATAAATGCACGGCAGAAGATTTTAAATTAACTTATTTATTTTATATGTAGGCAGTTACAATTATTTGCGCTTAGTAGAAGTGCGCGTCGTACATGGAGCGGATAGTATAGACGACTGACTCGTAGATGGTTCCTCCCGTGCCTCATACTGCACGCCGCGCACTTCCAGTTAATAATATTTTAAAAGTACCTTATATCTAAATAATAATTAATTACATTTATAAATATATAACAATGTGATCGCGTCGCTAACACTCCCCACCCTAGTGCTGCGTCAGCAGTACTCACTATCATCTACAGGTATACGAGCGACGCGATCTGCCGACCGTACAAGATAACCAGACTTTGTTTTTACTTTAACCACTCTCACCCTACCATCTTTACCAGGAAATACCTCCTGCACTATACCTTTAGGCCATAGATTACGAGGACCATCCGGATCTACCACCAGTACCATATCTCCGATTTGCAATGAACGCTGCTCTTGCAGCCATTTTGAGCGAGGTATCATGGCTGGGAGAACTTCCTTCAGCCATCGACGCCAGTACATATCCGCCAATCGTTGTGCAATGCGCCATTGCTTACGAAGGTACATGTCTGAGTCATCGAAGATTCCAACAGCAGGTAGACTGGAAGACGATCCCACCAGAAAGTGATTAGGGGTCAATGATTCGAGGTCGGTCGGGTCGACCGATACGTGGGTCAAAGGGCGGCTGTTAACCATGTTTTCAACCTCAGCCAGAAGTGTGTTCAGTGTCTCATCCTTCGGTGCCCGTTCACGTAGTAATACTTTCAGGCTATTTTTTACGCTTCTAATGAGCCGCTCCCATGCCCCACCCCAATGGGGACTAGCGGGTGGTATGAAGGTCCACTTCGTGCCATGGTTTAACGCCTCACTTTTTAATAAATTTTCGTCCAGGCCTTGTATTGATCGCTTTAATTCTTTGTCAGCTCCTCTTAAATTCGTGCCATTGTCCGAGTATAAATAGCTGGGCCAACAACGTCGTGCGGCCATTCTTCTCAATGCCATTATAAAGGAATCAGTGGTAAGTGTAGCGACTACTTCCAGGTGGATGGCACGTACTGTCATACATGTAAACAAAACACCATATCTTTTTTCTCTGCGTCTTCCCACGGTGACTTCCATGGGGCCAAATAGGTCTACTCCACAGTGAGTAAAGGGACGCTGGTGATGTGCCATGCGAGCGCTAGGTAAGTCGCCCATACGTGGTACGGTGGGTTTACATTTTCTTATTCTGCACAACATGCACTGTGATGAGACAGTCTTAGTTAAAGGTCTCAGCTTCGTTATCCAATATTTTTGTTTAACTTCGTTCACTACTGTCTCTCGGTTACCGTGAGCGAAGTAATGATGATAATATCTTACGATTAATTTAGCGATGTGACTTTTCCCATCTAATATAATAGGGTTCTTCGTTTCATGTGGCACCCCAGTGACGGCGCCAATACGGCTACCAACGCGTAGCACACCATGTTCGTCGAGGTAAGGTGACAAGTTTAGTATTTTACTATTTCGTGGAATACATTTGTTAGCTTTTATTTCGTTTATTTCACTTCCAAACGACTCTGACTGCGATTGTTTCAGTAGCAACATTTCAGCACGCTCCATGGTGTCATCGAAATGGGAAGTATTTTTTCTTTTACATTTATAAATAAATTTCAGCACAACAGCTGCACTTCGAAGTAATCGAAGCCAAGAAGAGAATCTAGTAGCATTAGGTACAGGTAAGTTTGCATAATTACTTTTCTGTTGTAAGTTATTAACGTACTCAAAGTCTAATCGTCTATCTTTTATTTCAGGTTCAACGAGCGAGAAGTCCCTTGGCCACTGGTTTTCTTCATTGAGTAAAAAGGCAGGACCGTACATCCATTCTTTTTCCAATATAGAACAGTCATAACATTCTCTGGTGCCAATATCAGCGACGTTTAATCCCGTAGGTATGTATCTCCATTCATTAATGTTAGTCAACTCGTCAATCTCACCGAGACGGTGCGCCACGTATTGTTTATAGTTGCGCGCGTCATTTCTTATCCAACACAGTACTGTACTAGAATCACACCAAAAATATTTTCTTTCCGCTTTCATTTTGTGTTCTTTTGTTATAGTTTCAGCCAGTCTAGCGGCTAGAACTGCCGCTTGAAGTTCCAGGCGCGGCACCGATACAGGTTTCACTGGCGCGACACGACAACGGCTAGTTATAAATGCTAAGTGCGCACCGTCGTCGTTTATCCAACGCCAATATGCCACTGCACACATTCCTTTAATACTCGCATCACAAAATATATGTAGCTGTAAGTTTCTATAACTATTTGTTATCGTAGGCACAATTTCATTCATTGAATTAAGCATTAATGATCCTTTCGTTAAAGCAGGCCGCAGTGCTGTCGTTGTCTCACTCGCACTCGTACACGCTGTGGCGCGCGGATAGTACCTGGGCAGGCGCACGTGACGTAACGACTGTAATAATGATATCCATTTGACCCACTTATCGAATATTATGTCAGTTAGATAATCGTCCCAGCTGATTTTTTGTTGCCAAGTTTCCTGCAATATAATTTTTCCATTTATTGTAATGGGTGATAAAAATCCGTAGACGTCGAAGATCGACATTATTACACTTAACACCTCTCTCTTGGTGGGCCGTTGTGTTCCATTGATTATATTTATTGGTATTCGCTTGAATGATACGTCGAACCTGAGTGTGTCATCACTCGGGTCCCAAATTAAACCAAGGGTGCGTTCGCCGTCGTATTGATGTCCTATTTTAAAGTTCACGGCTGCATTCCCCAGGGAATCTTTAGGTAGACTGTCCAGTACCTCTTTACTATTACTCGTCCAATTACGAATTTCAAAACCGCCCTTACTATGTATTAACCTCACATCATTAACTAACTTCACGGCTGATGTCACGTCTGGTAGGCTATGTATATAGTCGTCCATATAGTGCTGCGTACATATAGCGTCGACTGCAGCGGGCATAGAACTGGCATATAGTTTTGCGTTTTTGTTTTTCACGTATTGCGCTATAAACGGCGAACAGTTAGCGCCGAATATTAACGAAGACATGACGTAGGTATTGATGGGACCTTCATGTTCCCTGTATAGAAATCGAAAGGCATTTTGATCTTCTGGTCGAATCTTGACCCTCAAAAACATATCCTTTATGTCTCCTGTCACAGCTATCGGGTTCTCTCTAAATCGTAACATTATTCCATATAAGGACATCAATAGATCAGGACCTGTTAACAAATAATCGTTCAGACATAAACCGTTAGTTTTCGCAGCTGCATCAAATACTAATCTTAGCTTTTTTTTATGTGGGTTATCGACGCCGAAATGTGGTAAGTACCATGTCTTTGGTGTTGTGTCTAGGACATCTATTTTGTGCGCGTAATTATTATCTAATAAATGCTTTACGCGTTCCGTATATCTTTGCGCATATTCCTCATTTTTCTTCATTTTTTGTTCAACCCCCTTAAGTCTACAGACAGCGGTTGGGTACGAGTCTGGCATAACACATTTCTCGTCCTTCCAGGGTAAGCCGACCTGCCATTGACCACTGACAAAGGTAGCGGTTCGTTCCAAGATATTTTCAGCGCGTAAATCGTCGGAGTTCTGCCTGGGCTTAGCCGATATTCCCATCGCCTCGATGGAGAATGACCTTCGTACGTCCTCGTGGATTTCTTGTAATGTACTCTGACTCTCTGGCGAATCATCAGTAACGACCGTCGTAAGGTTGCACGAATAATTAGATAAATTAGCTGGCAAACGTCCATGCAGACACCATCCCAGAGGAGTCCGAGTAGCATAAGGTTCATTGGGAGATCCTGTCCTCGTCTCCAAAGGTAAGAGCAGGTGGTAATTATCTTGGCCAATTAAAATTTGTGGTTTTATTTGTTTTAAATCTAAACAACGACTTACACCCTGTAAATGCTTAAATTTAGTAATACTAATACTATTATTCAATGTTTGTTCTGGCAAGTTAAGCTTATCAATTACGCATGCATTCATTCTAAACATTTTTGTATCGCTACCACTTAAAGTTAAGCTAATCATTTCAGTATCGCACACTAAGTCTGTATTGTCCCAAGCGCCGCGCACACGGACACACTCGCGACGACCGCGGAGCCCCGCCTGCTTAGCCAGGGAGGAGCTGATCAGCGACACAGTTGACCCGTCGTCTAACAGAGCGGTCGCGCTTACGATACCGTGCGCACCGTGAATGTTTATTGGCACTACTTTTAACAACACTGGGTTTTTTATGTTAATATTGTTTACTGTCTCAGAGGGAGTTTCGGTTTCCGTCACTTGTAAAGGAGGACTAGAGTCCTGTCGCGATACATAATGTAATAAGCGATGATGAGACTTACCACAATTATCCACATCGCAGCTAGGCGCAGGGCACGTCTCTCTGTTATGATGCGCTAATAAACATTTGTAACAAATACCATATCGCCTTACGTGCAGCCATCTGTCCTTGCGAAGCGCCTTTTTGAACATCCTGCATTCCGTTAATTTGTGAATTCGCGTACGACAATATCGACACTTATTGTTCAATTCACTTAACACTTGTACATTGTTCACACTATCGTACTGTTTACGTTTATAACTTTCCGTTTTACTAGATAACAGTAACGTAGCACTACACGTTGACGTCTTCTCTGCTTCTTCAGTGAGGAAGTCTGACAACATTTCTAAACGAGATTTAGATTTATCGCTGGCGTTTATGAGCGGGTAGCTATAATCTGTCCATTTGGATAGCAGAGTGATAGGTAGCTTGGTTAATATAAACGTAACCGCTTCGATTCCCTGTAGGTACTCTGTGCGGCCAACCGCGCGTACTGTAGCCACGTAGTTTTTTATTTTCACGGAGAACGGCACAATATCGCGATAATATTCCGTTGATAGTTGGCCCATTTTTTTTATTTCTACCATAAAGCGGGACAGTATCACTTCAGGGTTGCCGAATTGCAGTTCCAGTGTGGATATGACCACCGTAGGCGAAGTACCGCTCACGAGCAGCGATGATACTGCCTCCTGTGCAGGACCACGAAGACATTTCCTTAATCGCCATAGATTCTCTTTCTCTGAGAATTTACAAAGTTCCGTTGACTCGTCGTATGCCTGTTTAAACGACAGCCACTCCATACTGTTCCCGTTAAATACGGGTAGGTCTTTTGGCGTGCTAAGACGGCTGATGAGGTGGGTATTCTGTTGAATACCGGACTATGTAACCAGGTGCTCCAGCGCGCTCACCAACTGCTGAATTGGTCCGTTCGTGTCAGCGTGAGCTGACGTTTGCGACTTGCCTTTGTCATTTCCAATCATAGTGGCATGCTGCAACTCCAATTCTTGCTGACTACGCTCCACCCACCGTTCGACATCATTCGCACGATTAATTTCCGATCTTTCTGATGGTGGACTGTATTCTTCTTCCAGATTAGCGAGGTCCGCCGCCAATTGTTTGTCTATGAGCTCCATTTCTATCCGTGCCTTCGCCTTAGCAGCTTCTAGTTCCAGTTTCTTTTTCTGGGCTTGTATAGATGAAGATGATGAGGGTATTTTTGATTTAACTGAGTGACGTGATGTTGATGGAGCCGGCTTTATCATACCTGAAGGTTCCGACTTCGCTACGCTGCCAACACAGGATCGTAACAGTTCGTTCCCGTCATCACTTTTTGTTCCAGGTGTAGGCGATGGCATTGCCTGTACTCTTGTAACCGCCTGAGGCCTTGCCTGAGGCGTTTCAGCTTCCAAACGTTTACTCGTGCTTCTGGTGTTCACCATAGTTTTTCTCGGCGGCGGAGTGGTAAACATATAGATCTGGCTCGATGGACCACTAAAGAGGACTTGCAGCTGGCACCAGCGATAATAAATGCACGGCAGAAGATTTTATATTAACTTATTTATTTTATATGTAGGCAGTTACAATTATTTGCGCTTAGTAAAAGTGCGCGTCGTACATGGAGCGGTTAGTATAGACGACTGACTCGTAGATGGTTCCTCCCGTGCCTCATACTGCACGCCGCGCACTTCCAGTTAACAATATTTTAAAAGTACCTTATATCTAAATAATAATTAATTACATTTATAAATATATAACAATGTGATCGCGTCGCTAACAATACACATACTAAAACTTGCGTACAAGTGTCCCGTTCAAATTTAGAAATAGATGTAGTTAATTTCATTAAAGAATATGTGAACCCCAAAGTTAAAACTGCATTATTCATAGATCCACCACTCGCTATGTATGATATTATACCGATTATTCAGGCAAGGTTCCGCAGTTCAGCAATGAACCTAGTGTTAACCAAAAGCCAAGTAGAAAACGTAAAAGAATATTTGAGACAGCAGGAAATCATTAAATGCTATCACGATGGGAAAACAAACCACCGTGGTATAAACGAATGTTACTTAGCTCTATCGCACCGCTACTATTGGCCAAAGATGAAAGATGAAATTACAAAATTCATAAATAACTGTACTGTTTGCGGCCAAGCCAAATACGATCGATGTCCTATTAAGCAGCAATTTAATTTAGTACCCCCTGCAACTAAGCCGTTCGAAATCGTTCATATAGACTTGCTGACAATTCATTCGGCAAAATACATGACAATTGTGGATGTATTCTCTAAATACGCTCAAGCGTATTACATACGAGATGGCACCGCGGTAAGTATTATTCAGGCATTTTTGAAATTCTGTACTCATCATGGTCTACCACTAACCATCGTATCGGATAATGGTACTGAATTTACCAACCAATTGTTCAATGAATTCGTTACGCTACATAAAATTACCCACCACAGGATATTACCACACACGCCCAACGAAAACGGTATCGTTGAACGATTTCACTCAACCCTATTGGAACACCTTCGATTACTTAAGTTGACCCACAAAGGAGAAGATATAATCAAACTAGTACCATATGCCATTTTAGCTTATAACAGCGCAATCCACAGTTTCACTAAATGCCGCCCGTTTGACATAATAACCGGACATTTCGACCCACGAGATCCTTTTGATATAGACCTAACTAAACATTTCACACAACAATATATACAAAACCATAAAAATCAAATGAAACTAGCCTACGACGTAATAAACGCATCCTCCTTAGCTAAACGCGGTGGAATCATAGACAATCACAATAAACATCGTGAGCCTGAAGTCGAATATCAGCCACAACAGCGCATTTTCGTTAGTAATCCTTCAGCAGCTCGCCAGAAAACTGCCCCTAGATACACCCAGGACACCGTGTTAGCTAACTTAGCCATACACATTTACACTTCTAAAAATCGAGGTCGCGTCGCAAAAAGCAGATTAAAAAGAGTACCTAAGAGCGCACAACTGCTACAGGACGCTACTGGTCCAGACTGCTCGTTTGATAGCCGCCGAGGAAACACATCCGGAGATATCACGTGAAAGTCTGGGCGATGGCCCGGGAATACTACCTTATAAATTAGGACCTACAAAACTCATGACTCTTTACCATATATTTTTATAGTACGTCTAACTCAACGATATCGAAGAAAAATTCGTTTATTAGAAAAAGCGAGGTCTCATTGATGGTCTGTAATTAAAAGTGTCACGAGTAACTTAGACTATGCAGACGTCATTCAATACAATTATGTTATGCTATAAAAATTCTACAGGATAACCACATAAAAATCGCAAAAGAATTTAATAACCATTTTAGTGTCAGCAAAGTATGGATGACTCAACAATCGAATGTTACCAGTTAGTTGCTAATCAGGCATCAGTTACCATTTAATCAATTTAATAATCATTTAACGACACCTTACTATTACTATTAGGTAAAGAAGCTCATACAACCATTAGCTTTTAAAAATTTTTCAAAGTTTGGGCAATGCTTATCTATGTTAATTGAGAATCTAGAAGACATCTCAAACGAATTGGTCAGATTCGAAAACATTCTAGCTTTTATCCATAGCTCCAGTCGGCATTACTCTATGATTGACATTAAGAGTTTGAAGTATTAGATAAAAAAAAAATAGTTAATAGTTAGGATAAGATGTTAGAATTAGAACTTATGATATAATTAAACTAGGTTACTACTATTCAGGCAATCAGATAGTTATCATATTCAAACTACCTATATTTTTCTATAGATAAGTATGATCTATATAAGTTGTCCATAGCTCCCAATAAATGTAGATAAATCCTTATCCCTCCTTATCCATTGATTGCAACCAACAGGAAGGGTTATGTGTACATAGAGGCTGAAAGCCCGAAGTACAATAATTAATGTCTCTGCAACGGCAAGATGGACCATCAGTTGCGTCGGGAACCTGACTGCTTACGAAATTTCATCTTGAATCGATCCATAAAGGTTGCACAATTACAACTATATCTCTATCAAGAATATCCATGCAAGAACTGGACGAGAGACACTACATTATCTCATTTCCAAACCAGACATCTCATGTGCATAAAAAAAATATAACATACTGAATGGAAACTATTTAGTCACAATACCTGTCAACTGTTACTTGTACACTCTCCAATGTACTATTACTAATCTTATCGACAATGTGAAAAGATAACCATTAAAAAAAATAATAGAACTACAGGACGACTTGCGATCACAGCCTGAAACATCTCAGATCCATCTGAAGTCTACTGATTGTTCAAGAGGTGCAGTATGAAATAGTATCGCACCCATTGCTACAATTATAACTAGCATCATCGGCTTATCTGTATCACGTGACAATACCTCTCTACGTCATAATCTGCAGCCTACTCGGACCTCACGTTTTCACAGTACTGAAATATTATAAAATTTGCTAACGAATGTCTTCTGGTCCCGAAAACAAGGAGAAGGCAGTCGAGCAACCCTTGCAAACCGAATCACCAAAGAAGACGCATTCAGCAATATTTTATTCGCCAAAACTTCAAAAATAGTTGCTGATCTGACGGTGGAGGTGTTATAGCAGAGCACAACAAGGGAAGCATAGTACGATTACTGCTTATTTGGCACTATTACACGCCAACAATAATCCCCTTGTAATATTTGGTGGAACAATGGAATCATAGTACAATTACTGCTTATTTCGCAATATTAACCGCCAACAATAGCTTACTTGTATTATATGCACTTTGAACACACGTGAAGACAAATACTGCTGATGCTAGCTGGCAGCACCCGCCACCTCAAGCCTCGATGACGAAACCGACGTTTCTTTTTGTAGTTTAGATAGCACTAGTTTTAGTTAGTAATAGTTAGAATTAAATTAGCCAATTATTGTAAACTTTTACTAATTAAATTAGTATTAATCATTTTTGGTTTCTTTTAAGTCCTCCGTCGTGGACGTACATAATTAGTTCGACCAGAGATTTTAACCGTAAACAAAAGTCTATAAGCGTTGCTACGCAACACACAAACACAAACGTGCGCGTGTGTGTGTAGCGATTGCGTTGTAGTGTGCGTAATGCCTTTTTTAATGAATTTAATGTATTTCTAATCCATTATTGTATAAAATTTTAGTTTTCTGCACTTCTCCTCGATATATTCTTCAACTGTGCCAAATTTCATACATGTCCGTCCACGAAATTTTCGTAAAAAGGGGTACAAAGTTTTCGCTTCACGTATTTATATATAGATAATATACATTATCTTATATATAAATTTCTAGCGTACGTGTGTATGTCACTGAACTCCTCCTAAACTGCAGTACCAATGTTGATGAAATTTTGTGTATGTGTTCAAGGGGATTCGAGGATGGTTTAGATTCACAATTAGACCCGGTAGGTGGCGCTGTGCGGGCAGGTCAATAACATGACTAGAGAACGACTTCACCGATTTCGTCCATCTTTCTTTTTAATTTTTCTAACACTTTTAAAAGGCTTTTTCGGAAAAAAAAATAAGAAAGTTGCCCAAAAAATCAGAAAATTTAAGAAAACTTAATGACTTAGGTATCTAGGTTATTTATCTATACTGCCACTAAACGGCTGGATGGATTAGAATAATTTTTTGTGAATGCATTCAAGTGGGGGCCTGGATGCTTTAGATTCACCAATCTGTCCAGCAGATGGCGCTGCAGTCGATCAATTCCTATTACTGCTGTCGATTTCAAGGAGACTTCGTTTTATTTCATTTAAACAGAACAATGTCTGTTGGGTCAGCTAGTATAATATAAATTTTATGTTTCGGTTAGAATGTAGTAATAAATATAATCTAACCTTACTATACCTAAGCTATTTTTGTTAATATATATAAAAGTGTACAGCTGTACCGATTTGGCTGAAAATTGGTGAGAAGGTAGACTAAAACCAGGAGACGGGCATTTTTTTTTTTTTTTTTTGGTGGGCTATGGTAAGCGCACGCGCGGTCCAGTTCCTCCGGGGCGATGAATAGACCGCGCGCGGGCCCATAACCCACCCATACCCACGTCACCTCGTTGTTGGGCCGACCACCGGAGCAGATGTGACTTGTCGTCAGTGGTCGGCCCGACGGAATACCCTTTCGGGTAACCTCACCTCTCGACGTCCTGGGACGTCGGTCGCCGTCGTGCGGTCAGCCTCTCTGCGGGTGACGGACAATTCCCCGGTCCGATCACCCGCGGCCTCGGCTAGGGCGGCATTAGGCGCAGATACTCGCGCCTGCGCCGCCCGAGTCGCCGGCGGCGGAACGTGTCGCCGAATAGGAGCTCTACTCGCACACGATCCGCCGCCTCCTTCCGTGAGATTACGGCCTCACAGAAGGCGGCGACCGCGTCCCAATTCCTGACGCTGACGAGCATCTCCCTGGCGATGGTCGGCAGCGCCAGGTCGGCACCGATAATTGCGACGAGTTCACGGCGATCACCCTCCCATGCAGCACACTCCTCGAGCGTGTGCTGCGCCGTGTCCTCGTCGCAACTGCAGTGGTGGCAGGACGGAGTGCTCTCCCTCGTGACAATCTTGTGCAGGTACTTCCCGAAGCAACCGTGCCCCGTCAGCACCTGCACCAGTCGGAAGGAAAGCATCCCGTGCGTCCGCTCCAACCACTCCATCAGCACCGGCCGGAGGGCCTCGACGGTCCTGACACCGTACCGAGGACTCTCCAGCCGGACTGCCCAACGGGCAATGACTCCATGGCGGGCGTCGACCCGCCAGGCGGTGATCTCTTTGATGGAGATCATGCCGCCGCGGGCGCGCGTCTCCGACACCCGCCGATAAATTTCGGCGAGCATCTCCGCCTCCAGGTCCCACGGGGGAGTTCCGGCCAGGAGGCACGCTGCCTCGGTTGCCACCGTGCGGTAACCCCGTATGGTCCTGATCGCCATGACCCTCTGTGGTCGCCACAGGAGGGCCCTAAGACGGACGGTCAGGGACCCCGCCCACACCGGTGCGCCGTACAGGGCCATCGACCGGATCACCCCCACGTACAGCTGTCGGCACGTAGCGCTGGGTCCGCCCACATTCGGCATCAGCCGCGAAAGGGCGGACGCCGCGCCGACAAGCCGGGGAACAAGTCGATGGAGATGCTCCCGGAACCAAAAATGCCCGTCGAGCACCAGGCCCAAGTACTTCATGTGGGCCTGGATGCTGATGGTGACCGACTTTACGGTGATCGAAGCGCCGGCGGGAGGCCCGGCGGTACGGAGGCCATGGAACAAAAGGGCCTCCGTCTTTTCCAGGGCTACCCTCAACCCCAGCGCTTCGATCCGCCTGACAATCTCCTCGGTGCCGAGAGTTGCCAGGCGTGCCGCCTCCTCTAGCGTCCCACCCCGGGCTGTGACGAGTGTATCGTCGGCGTAGCAAATTACGCCCAGCCCGGGTGGGAGGCTTCCTCTCAATGCCCAGTCGTAGCCGATGTTCCACAGGGTCGGACCCAGAACCGACCCCTGTGGGACACCGCATGTCATGGGCGTTCGCACAACGTCCCCTACTCGGTCAACGTAGAGGACGCTGTGCCCCTCCAAGTAGTCTGCTACCAGCCGCCTGAGGTACACGGGCACCCCGTGATATCTCAGCCCCTCCCTGATGCAGCTGAATGGCAGACTGTTGAAGGCGTTGGCGATGTCCAGGGACACCGCCAACAGGACTCCTCCGCCGGTGACGGCCTCCGCTACCACGGCCTTCAGGCGCAGAAGGGCCGCAATCGTCGAACGCCCTCTCCGAAAACCAAACTGAGCGTCCGACAAATCGGGCCCGACCCCGACGAGGTGCCGCTCGATGCGGGCAGCCAACACCCTCTCCAGCAGCTTGCCCGCATCATCGAGCAGCACGATGGGCCTGTAGGCCGAGGCCGACTCGGGAGACCGTCCCGGCTTCGGCAGGAGAACCAGCCTCCCCTCTTTCCAGCATCCAGGGAACTGCCCGGACGTCAAACAGGCGTCGAACAGTCCCCTGAGGCGTGGTCCCAGGTGCTCGAGGACCAGGGCCAGCGCTCGGTTCGGAATACCGTCGGGCCCGGGGGCGGTGGATTTCACTCGCATACGCGCCACTGCCGCCCCCATTTCCGACTCCGTGATGGGCGGAGTACTTTCATCTTCGGACTCCCGGTCGCTGTCCGGCGAAGCCATGACCGGGGGCGTGTGCTCCGCCCGCCGTGGAAAGAGGTCCTCGACAAAGGAGACGGACATAGGATACTTTTTATGCCGTCCGATCGTATTCCCGTGTGACATAAAATGTCAAAAAGATTAAAAGTCACTATGAAACGTGGTATAACAAAAACGCGTTTGATATGTAATAACAAAACGCAAATGACAGCTAAACGTAATTTTGTCTAAAGTTAAGTATGGTTGAAAATTTGATAATTATGATTTTGCCAGAAATCAATAATCACTCATTTATATTCTCTTTTAATCAGTATTAACAATGCCACGATCAAGATGATTGAATCTTTCCCAACAAAGCCGTAATGGTTCATTAGAGACTATATTTTCGGAAATTTGGAAAATATATTTACGAAAAAAATTATGGCAGTACGAAGTTCACCGGGTCAGCTAGTTTATTAATAAAGTAAACAGATAATAAAGAACTAAGCAAGTCCAGTTAATGACTTCAAACCTTTGCTTTAAACGTAGCTCGGGTCTTTGAGCGTTCTATATTTAGTAGAAGTTCATTTCATTGATGCGTCGCTGTGATTGTGAAAGATTTCTCAGAAAAGTTTGAAAGTGCAGTCGTGTTATCTAATATTTAATAAAATATTTTAAACTATGCATACGTATATGGAGTCATGCTTATTTTGTAGACATAAACTACGAATTTCCGTCAGCCATCATTCTGGCATATCTAAATCATTTCATTCACAGTCATTCTTGCTCTACAGTTACGGGTACCTTCAATATTACTTTTCAACATAACGTTATTGATACGTTCCGGTTACTTAAAACTGAGCCTTTTTAGGGTTCCGTACCCAAAGGGTAAAAACGGGACCCTATTACTAAGACTTCGCTGTCTGTCCGTGGCACTGTCTATCATCAGGCTGTATCTCAAGAACCGCGATAGCTAGACAGTTGTATTTTTTAAATATTATGTATTTCTTCTGCCGCTATAAAAACAGTTACAAAAATAAAATATTTAAGGGGGCTCCCATATAACGAACGCGATTTTTATGGATAATGGAATGGAACCCCATGTGCGCGACTACGACTCGCACTTAGTTCTTTATTGTTTTTTATTTAACGTGCTTCTCATAATTTGCATAAGGTCAATGAATGCTTTATTAAACGGTTTTATGTAGCTTACCCCGTTTATTTGTTTATTTTTTTCTTTGTTGGGTCAAATTTAGTAATTGAAATTTCACCCTCTTCCTGTCAACCGATTGATCTGAAATTTGGTATACGCCTTTGGTTTTGGTGACAATATAATTATTATGTATGAACGGCTATGGCTTGACAAGTAGAATACAATGCACTATACATATTCAAAATCTAAGATGGCCGCCGCTACAAAATGGCGGACAACCTATTTGTTTTTTAATCCCATTAATATGGGTATTAAATGAAATGGCTTGACAAGTAGAATACAATGCACTATCATCATCATCTTGCTCTTATCCCAATTACTTGGGGTCGACGCAATATGTCATCTGTTTTGACATATTGCAAAAAGTTTCGGCAATGACTTTTATGACCGGCCGCCTGCCTGACGTCAACCCTCCTTGGGAATGTAATCGTTGACCCAAATGGTACCAGATGGAGTTGGTCCGGGTCAATCTAGGGCTCTTAGTCGTCCTTTACGACACCCACGAGCAAAGCAAGGGTTGGTAGTATTCGAAGCCGCTACCACACAGCACCACAGAATACAATGCACTATACATATTCAAAATCTAAGATGGCCGCCGCTACAAAATGGCAGACAACCCATTTATTTTTCAATCCCATTAATATGGGTATTAAATGAAAGGACTTGACAAGTAGAATACAGTGCTATATACAAAATCAATATAAAACTAAAAACTTGAAATAAAAAAAAATTAAAAAATAATTTTTAAATTAAACGATTTTATTGTAAAGAAACAGTAAAAATAAAATCGTGGGGCACGTCAAATATCTACAATCGTCGATTAAAATGTTTGTTTTGTGGTTTTTTATTTTTTATTTTATTTATTTAGTTGTTATCTCGTGCAATCCTCGTCATCATCATCCCGGCTCATAAAACCCATGCCTGAACTTGAGCCTCCTCTACAATAGGAGGGAATTTAACCTATCACATTGATCAGACGGGTTGATATAAGGTTTTATTTCGTTGGTTATAGTTTTTACTTTTCTAACGTATATTTCTTATATTCATATTATATGCCTTTATCGTCTTTTACGATACTTACTGACAAAATAAGGCGGTAATTATTTCTGATGTTTACGCCATTTAATTTTTGCTTGCCCACCGTTTCGAACACTTTCCCGCAACCATGAACCCTGCAAAGTGTTTAAAACGTTGGGCAATCAAAAATCAAATACAAAGGCGATAAAATCCGTAATTTTATTTACCACAAGGCGGTTAACTATAGTAACCAATAAAAAATAGACTATAATAGCTAAAGAGACGTTGAACATATTCATGATTATGATGATATATAGACATTATGTAAGTAGAACAGAGAAGCAGAATTAGTGGTAAGTCTAACCTCTAATGGCAGAACTTAAATGAGAACACAGGTTCGAGTAATGTGCGCTATATACATTTTTAGCGTTTATAAGACCCGTGCTTTTAATAATCACTGGAGGCTAGTACGAATGTCAGAACCTATATTTATATTGCGATATACCACAAGGTTAAATTAAGTATTTTTGAGAAGAAAACTTCTTTTAAAATTTTGAGATGAGAAAAACTGTTGAACTAGTGACATCGTTACAATTATCAACACCTCTATTCTGTCATGTCTCTCTATTCGTGTCACTGCCCAATCGAGCAAAAAAGCGCCAACTGTACCATCATTTTTACGAAACAATTCAGGCAATTTTCGAGGCACTATAACTTCGTTGTGAATAAAACTGCCTGAAAAGAAGAAGCCTGAATTTTCAGTAACCAAACAGGCATTGTAAAACTACAAAATAATTCAAATTTCATTCAATTTAAGCCAATAGTTGAAGAATCATAATTAGTCAAATTTTCTTATTTTGTCACTCACTCACTGACTAACCGATCATGAATATTATTGAGAAACTTCTAGCAAACATAGAAGCTTCAAATTTTGAACACAATTAGTATGTGGTATATAAACAAAGGAGAACTAAAATATTTTACAATTTCGTTTCAGTTTTCTAGATACACCATATGCATAAATAACTTTGTAAACCAATGTAAATTGTATATATATATATATATATATATATATATATATATAAGATTACAAAGTTATATTCGCAGTGAAGTGAATCAGTTTATCTGAATAAATATAATATAATGGAATAATAGGGGTACATAGATAACTAGAATAGTTATGTTCAAAGGTAACTTGTAGAGTGGTCAATCAACGGAATGAAAAAGCAAGAATGATACATGTCTTATGAAGTTGTACCAATGTCCTGCAAAATGTTAAGTAGACTAAATAGCCCGAAATTGATATGATAGGAAGAACACTAATAATCATAAGCTGGGAGGAGCGGAGAGGAGAGGAAATATGTTTGAATAAACAAATTTCGTTACTGCCGCATCTCTTTTTCGCTCAGCTGCGGTGGAAATGGATCAAGCGGAGAGGAGAAGACATGTCTAATTTTAGAGAGAGTGGGCTTTAAGAAAATCTATTGTTAGTTTTCAAGACGGAGTAGGTACCGGGAGGAATATAAATAGGACTACAAAAATAAATGAGATGCCATCAAAAACATAAATTTAAAAGAAATCAAGCATGAAAACGTGATCACAAGTAATATATTACTATGTTAAATTATTCCGTGTGGTGACGGAGTAAGAATACAATTCACCACCCCCTATCTTACCCGTGGGTGATCGTACGAGACGACTAAGGGATATAAAAGGCATATATCATCTATGCGAGAGAAGGAAAACTCGAAATAAAACCCTATACCAACACGTCTGACCAGCGTGGTATAGTAGGTCAAGTACCCTTCCATTATGGAGGAGGCTCGAGCCCAACAGTGGGACATATATGGGCTGAGATGATGATGATGAGATGATGATGACATATATTGACTTTGTTTACGCGAGAATTGAGTTTGGATTGGAATATATTGATAATACAACTATATATAATGTAAAAATATATTGTGTACAACATACATATATATTCATGTGGGAACTTTTCGAATCCAAAAATAAATCTTTTTTTTACTGGTCCAGAAATTGTTGATCTGAGCCTAATTTATTTCCGTAAAATTATATCTTCTCCGTGTATGGTATAATCAAAAAACGAAAAATAAAAGTGTTGTTTCGATATTATTTTTTTCTTTACGATACCCATGACCAAGAAGGTGGTGAATTGAATTCTTACTTAAATGTTTATTGTTTAATTTCAGGGCATAAAAATATTAAGTTATTTATAACACAAGGTGGTTTACAATCTACAGACGAAGCTATTACAGCCGGTGTACCTTTAATTGGAATACCTATGTTGGGTGATCAATGGTTTAATGTTGAGAAGTATGAATATCATAAGATTGGTATTAGACTTGATATAGATACACTCACTGAAAATAAATTAAAGAACGCGATTGATAATATTATTGCAGATGACAGGTAAAGTAAAACATCTTTGTTTTTTTAGCACTATTTTACAGCGAATTAAAATAATACCGTTATCAAACCCCTTACTGGCCTGTGGGATCCGCCCAAACCGACTGAGGACCTAGAGAATGTATGAAAATGTTAAAAACAAAATGGAAAGCAGGACAGAAAAACATTATAAAAACATGGCACATAGATTTTTTAAGTGAGACTTTTAAGTTTGGATGGGAAAAAAAAATCTATATTTCATCATCGATGTGGTCATTTGACGTGTTAATCCTAACGCTATATTTGTACCTATGTCAGTGTCACTATATCTGTGCCGATAGATATCAAAGCCAGATAAATGTAAAAAGTTTTAAATTACAAATTTCAATTTAATTGAATGCCCAAAAATAACTACAGTTTGCGCATAGTTTTAAGTTTACACTTCTGTAAGTAGTCCACATAATTGCTCTGTGTACTTTTTTATGTAAATTTATTATTTACACTCATCGATTTAAACTATTTGTAAATATTTTACTATATCTTTGTGGTGAGGAAGTAAGAATTCAATGGACATCATTCATCTCATATCGATGTGCAAGAAGATTTAAGGAAATAAAAATAAAAAATAAGCCTAGAATAAAAAAAAATATATATATATTTTTACGGATTTCATTCTTTGCATTGGATTTTCAATTTACCGGCGTTTGGAATACATTTCAAATATCACCGGCAATCATGAACGTAACGCGTATATGCGATAAAATCCGTAAAATTAGTTTTATTTCATACGTGTAATACTTAAGGTAATTATCAAAAATTCTTTAATTATTGTCTTATTTTTTAGTTACCGTCGTAACATCGAGAAATTATGAGAGTTAATGCGTTATGAGCCTATGCGTCCCCTAGAGCGAGCCAGCTGGTGGATTGAACACGTTTTACGTCACGGTGGAGCGTCACATCTGCGGTCACCGGCAGCCAATATCTCTTGGGCACAGTACCTTGAACTGGAATTGTTATTTACAGTACTATTAGTCTCAGTAATAATAATTACTTTATTACGATTCTTCTCTATATTTATAAATATGTAGTTAAAAACAATGTTACCATCAAAATTAAACGTGTTTAATGTATTGTTTAATAATCATTTAGACCATCCCATTATTATATGTTATTTATAGTATCCATATATAATTCAGCACCCTGGCCGTGTATGTCGTAACAGAGGATTAAGGAATACAAGTATAAATATAATATGTATGCAAGAGAACGAAACCACTTGGTATAACAATTCAATATCGCTCCTATTTTGGAGGAGTTTCGAGCCCACTAGTGGGTATATGAGTTGAGATGTATATGAGATGAAATGATGATGATGATCATGATAAATACCTTACTTTTAAGGAAACTGCTTAAAGAATCCATGCATGTACCATGCGTTATGATACTCAATTATTGGGCTGAAGATTTTATGATGATGGAATGGATGATTGAAAATAGTAAGTTTCCTAAGAGATTAATATCTTTTCCCTTACATAATCGCTTCCATATAACTACTGCTTACCGTGGCAGTTTTAAATATAATGCTATCTAAGTATTGGAATAATTTGCCACCACCTATACGGAAAATGACTGGGAATAACTCCTTTAAAACTAAGCTTAAATGTCTCATAATAACACAACAAAACTCTAGTTCTTAGCCTATTTTGTGGCGGTTTTTTGTGTGGATTGGGATAATTCTTTCCATACTTTTTACTCCCTCTTGATAATGTGATGTTTAATTATTATTATTTTATGTTATTTTATTACATTTTATTAAATTATCATTTTATTTTATTACATTTTATTAAATTACCATATTAATTTTAATGCTATATTAATCATTTTGACATCTTTTAATAACATAATAACTTATTCAATGACATATCTTTTTATATACATATTTTCCTTTTTTTTTTAAATTGCAAAACTTGAATGTAATATATCAATGTTTACTGTGTTCTTCTGATCATTTTAGACTTTTTAAAATGCAGATTTCATACAGTGTTGGTTTGACTTAAATGCTGTTATTATTGTTACTAATATGACTATTTACAATTTTGAATAATCTATGAACCTATTAATTGTAGCTCTACTGTACTTTCACTTCTTGTGACCTGTAACTTAGATTAGTTAGGCTGCAGCTGAAAATTAGCGCTGCAAGTTTATGTAGCATATGCTGAGCTGTTGCCCTTTGGACACTAATACTTGGCGTTCCATTTGTTATATACTACGACTATTTTAATTATTAATATTTTTACGTCTTCGTTTTTTATATCATTTTGTGTATATTTGTATGTCAAGCATGTAACTATAGTGTCCAATAAATGTTATTTTCTTTCTATCTATTCCAGTTAGTTGGTGATTAAAACTCCTTATCAAAAATCCTTATCAAAATTGTGAAGCACCTGATTATTATACATCATTATCATTATATATAATAAAACTAAGTTGATAAAATGTGCGTGCCGATAAAACTTAAAAAGGAGTCCCGGCACGATAAAGGGACTTATATAGTGTGATAGCCCTTTATCCCCCCTCAAACAAGAAATTTCCCGTTTTAACTTAAAGGGCGTGTTTTTAAAGATATAAGGGCTTTTCCAACCCTTCAACTTGGAAATTAAGTGTAGTGGCGCCATCTATTGGAGAGTATTTGAACTTCATTCGGAACAACGATTATTTGGGTTGCATTACGAAAGACGCTGCGAGCAATTGCAGCATGTGTAGTAATGGCGCGAAATTTAAAATTCCAATTTCAATAAAGTCTTAAATTACATTTGTTACTATAATAAAGTTATTCAATTTTGTGTGTTTATACAGCAGTAGCTAACTTATATTTTGGAGTTAAAGTGAGATAATTTTATTTATTCAAATTAGTACTGAAAACATTTTACAATTTCAGTTTTTTTTGCGAAAAAACTCTAAAATAATGGGAGGAGCTCTACTCATACTCTCATGAGATTTTCGACAAACACTTCCAATTATTCTTAAGTCAACACCAGCAGACGAGATCAATGCATGCTTAAAAAAGTCACATCTCTGGCCACAAGTACAAATACTGCAATTAACAAAAAACATGAGAGTTGAAATGAAATGAGAAAACATTCCGTGTGGTGACGGAGTAAGAATACAATTCACCACCCCCTCTCTTACCCGTGGGTGTCGTAAGAGACGACTCAGGGATATATTACGCATATGACATCTATGCAAGAGATGGAAAACTCGAAACAAAACCCTATACCAACCTGCCTGACCAGCATGGTATAGTAAGGTTAATTTCCCTCCTACTATGGAGGAGGCTCGAGCCCAGCAGTGGGACGTATATGAGCCGAAATGATGATGATGATGATGATGAGAGTTGAATTATCAAAAGATGAAACAACAGCACATTTTGCTGAAATATTTTTACAAATAGGCGGAGGTACATATCCTACTGACCAAACGACTGGCCTCATTGAACTCAATAGTGATTTCTGTACCATAGCCTCTACTGAAAACGAATTAATCGACAATATTTATCCAAATATTATTCAGAACTATACCAACGTAGAGTGGTTATTTCAAAGAGCAATTTTGGCCACTAAAAATAATATTGTTGACGATATCAATTTTAATATTCTAAAGAAAATACCTGGTGAAGAGAAAATATATAAATCGATCGACACGATGGTATCCATTGAAGAAAGTGTCAACTTCCCTACTGAATTTCTAAACTCTTTACAAGTACCAGGAATGCCATTACACTGCCTTCGTCTGAAAATTGGATCTCCAATCATACTACTCAGAAATCTCAACTCCCCAAAACTATGTAATGGAACGAGGATGATCGTAAAACAGCTATCGAATAATATCATTGAAGCTGAACTTATTTCTGGAAAGAACAAAGGACACAGTATTTATACCTAGAATACCACTGATCTCTTCTGAATTGCCATTTCAATTTAAAAGATTGCAGTTTCCAATTAAATTAGCCTTTAGTTTTACAATTAACAAAGCGCAAGAGCAAACTTAAAAATATTGTGGCATCAACTTCAAAGAATCCTGCTTCTCTCACGATCAGCTATATGTAGCTTGCTCAAGAGTAGGAAATTCGAAAAATTTATATATAATATATATACCCCGGACAATAAAATGAAAAATGTTGTTTATAAACAAATAGTGTAAATATTGAGAAAATGTTCTCAATATTTTTTTTTACTTTTTACGTTATAGTTTATTTTTTTATTTCAACTACCACGTAATCTCATATTAACTCCCGAGCGAAGCTGGATATCATAACTAGTGTAATAATAAAACGCAAATAATAGCTAAACGTAATTTTGTCTATAGTTAAGTATGGTTGAAAATTTGATAGTTATAATTTTGTTTGCAGAAATCAATAATCAGTAATTTGTATTCTCTTTGAATCATCATTAACAATGCAGTGACCAAGACGAATTAATCTTGCCCGACAAAGCTCTAATGGCTCTTCCATTAGAGACTATATTATCGGAAATTTACAAAATATATTTACAAAAAAAATTACGCCGGTACGATGTTCGTCGGGTCAGCTAGTATTAATATATTTAAAAATAAAATAAAAATGTTCTTTTAGAGAAAGTTTACTACTCAGTCAATGGTTATGGGAATGATAAATTGATTTGATTGACATGTAATTAATGCTTTATTGTTATAATATATCTGTTTTAATATTTCTGTTTTCATAATATTTATTATTGACATTATATAATTAAATAATAACTAATAAGCCAATGACCTTAGATATGACATAACTGTACATGTAAATTCATTTCTTAATATATATAATAATTGACTAAATTGTATTTATTATGAAGACATTAATTCTTAAAAGTTTTACCTGCAATTGGAAACTGTTTTTGCATACCATGATTTTGACACAGATCATTTTAATATCCACTCACCTCAAGTCACCTGCTCCGGTGGTCGGCCCAACGACGAAGACGACGTATCGCGGGTGGGTTACGAGTGTGCGTGCTTAAGTCCCCCTGTCGCCCCGGACGTAGCTGGGCGAGGAGTGCGCAGACCGTAAAAAAAACTTTAATATTAAAAAAAAAATAGAAAGGAACGTCAGCCCGTCAAGTACAGTGCGGCATTCCACTGCACTTGATGCACACAAGCCACAAGGCAAAGGTTGGATATAAAAAAATATCAAAAGAAATCAACAATACCAAATTTCAATAATTTTCAGTTTTTTTTTTTTACTTAGGAATGCCGTTTCACCATTTAAATACGTTTGATATCAAAAATTAAAAAGAAAATCGTTCCAATAGCTAAATTTTCATAAAAGTTATAGCCATTAGAAAACAATACGTTTTTCTCAAAAATTCATAACGTTTTTAGGTTAGGGAAATAAAAAAAAATGAACGTTTTTTGAGTTAGAAAGTGGTAAAAAATTGGGTCGATTTGCCGTGGAATGCCTCATATGCAAGTTTACAATCGTTTATGAATCTCAGCAACTATTTTAGTACATGAATCCTTGACATTTAGACGGAAGTACATACTTCCATCTTAAATGTGTAACATACTAAGCCCTGTTGACTATTCATGTAGGTATTAGAACTATTCTATATATAACCAGCAGCTTTGCTACCGTGCGGGCCCACTACAAACCCAATACATTTTTTTTATCTTAGCAGTTATCATAGCCACGGTAATATTATCAACCAGTAATCCAACTTCATACAAACGGACGAAACGCGAGCTATACCTATGCGCCTCGATCTCAGCATGCGCTCGGCATGCTGACAGTCGCGACTGTGCTGCAGTGACGAGCGAACGGTGTGTTGTTTTTTTAACAATAACTGCGCGAATTTTTCACTAAAATTCATAATTATACACATATTTAATATGACAAGTAGGGTATATTGTGCTGTTTTTGGTTGCATGAATTCGTCAATAACGAATCCAGAGATAACTTTTTTTAGATTACCTGGAAACTCTGAAAGGTAAGATTATAAAATAATTTTACTTACTAGTAGGTAGGTACATAATGTGTGTCGTTTTAATTTCCTTTTATCTCCCGAAAAAAAGTTGTCTGGATTAATAAATAAAGTGAATAAAGTGATTGACACGAGTGAAATAGGTAGTTATAGGCGGTTCATGAATCATGTTACGGTACGCTTGTGTTAAAACTCATAATGTGTTTTGTTTTGTTAGTTTATATAATTCAAAGTAAAGACGTGGTATTTTATTATTAATAATATATGTTTATTGTACTATGTGTATAATAGTACTAGAAAAAATAATTTGACCGTCTGTCTGTCACTAGATAATTTAAATTTATAGACCGATTTGTTATTTAAACATAAACATGTTTTTTTTTAATTAAAACTACCAATCAAAAATCAACACGCATTCTTATTGAACACTTCCTATTCAATTCACAAAGTATTTTATTTGTTTATATAAGAAAAGTATATACAAAACTAAATGGAAACACAAAGTAGGCAAATGTAATTAAAATGCTGGAGGCGGGCAGCCCTATCACATGTTTACGTTTAAGCATTTAATTCAAGGT
Source organism: Lymantria dispar (assembly GCA_032191425.1). Taxonomy (NCBI): domain Eukaryota; kingdom Metazoa; phylum Arthropoda; class Insecta; order Lepidoptera; family Erebidae; genus Lymantria; species Lymantria dispar. The sequence goes on along the minus strand of CM063465.1, from coordinate 15,601,363 downwards.
TACGGCCGAGATACATTACTGGATAGATGACTATACTGTGTCATAGCCATAGCGAAGGCGCAGAATGCTTGACAACTATTTTTACCATATTTAGCTACTTGTCACGGACATTGATAGACACTACTTTGTTCTTTTTATTCGTAACATTACACGTATATTATAGTGTATAAGCTTTCTGAATAAATAGATTGATATAATAAGATTTTTTGCTATACAAGTGGTAAGTTCATGAGTTTAGCGCATTCAAGTAAACTCTGGCTTTATAATATTTGTATGTTGTAAGTGTTTATGTGGCGATCGTGTAATGAGTCATATATTAAGTAAAACAACCAGTTGACGCAAGCGCGTATGTATGACTAATTTAATTTATTTTCAATTTATAACATTATAATAATTTGACCTAGATAAAGTGCATTGCATGCAACACACATTTGGCTCGATTTATTGCGATGCCATGCCCCTCCAATCGTTTGAATACTTCACGGAGATAACGTCGGTGACTGGTAATTGACGATGATGTTACGAGAATATCGTCTATATATAGAAAAACGAAGTCCAATCTGAAATCTGACGAACGTTTGACCCGCGTTTCGTAACTTAAACGCCCTTCTAGGGAACTCAAAAATGGCGTGTTTACTGCAGTTTTTTCGACATCTTGGACTGGTATTTGATAGTACGCTCTTTTTATGTCAATTTTAGGGTATATACTGGTTCCTGATAATAGGTACGTGAAATCTAATACTCATGGGATGGGATATCTGTCCGGTACTGTGATTACATTTAGTTTTCTACAGTCGCCACATAGCCGTAACTCGCCTTTTTTCTTTGTTGTCACGTGTAAGGGGCTAGCCCACGGGCTCTTAGAAGATCTATTTATGCCGGTTTCTAACTTCTGTTCGATCTCTTTTTTCACCCTTAAATATTTGTCAGCTGGTAACGGTCTTGATTTAGAGTAAACGGGGTGTCCGTAGGTGATGATTTGATGAAACACGTTGTGTCTCGGTTGTGATAAAGCATTGAGTGGTTTCAAAATATTTGGGTTTCGAATATCCACCAGAATATTGTTTTTTTTTTAAATCGGCGAGAATTGGTTGCCTAATGTCGACGTCGATGAAAGTCCAACGGTACGGTCGTCTCATATTCAAATCTAACGTCAGCGTTTTGTCAACATGCATTGGTGGTTCTGGGAGCATTTCCGTCAACTTGTTCCCCGGCCTGTCGGTGCGGCGTCTGCCCTTTCTTGGTTGATGCCAAATGTGGGAGGACCCAACGCTACGTGCCGATGGCTGTACACGGGGGTTATCCGGTCGATGACCCTGTACGGCGCACCGGTATGGGCGGGGTTCCTGAACATACGTCTGAGGACCCTCTTGTGACGACCACAGAGGGTCATGGCGATCAGGTCCATACGCGGTTACCGCACGGTGGTGACGGAGGCAGCGTGCCTCCTGGCCGGAACTCCCCCGTGGGACCTACAGACGGAAATACTCGCCGGAATTTACCGGCAGGTGTCGGAGATGCGTGCCCGCGGCTGTATGATCTCAATCAAGGAGATAGCCGCCTGGCGGGTCAACGCCCGCCGAGACGTCATTGCCCGTTGGGCAGTCCGGCTGAAGAGGGCGCGGTACGGTGTCAGGACCATCGAGGCCTTCCGGCCGGTGCTGATGGAGTGGTTGGAGCGGACGCACGGGGTTCGTTCCTTGCGACTGGTGCAGGTGCTGTCGGGGTATGGTTGTTTCGTCAAGTACCTACACAAGATTGTCAGGAGGGAGAGCACACCGTTCTGCGATTGCGACGAGAACACGCTCTAGGTGTGTGCCGCGTGAGTGGGGAAGTGCCGTGAACTCATCACGTTTATCGGTGCCGACCTGATGCTACCGACCATAGCCAGGGAGATGCTCGACAGCGTCAGGAAATTGGCACGCAGTCTCCGCCTTCTGTGAGGCCGTCATCTCACGGAAGGAGGCGGCGGATTGTGCATGAGAGGAGCTCCTCGTTGGTGACGCGTTCCGCCGCCGGCGACTCAGGCGGCGCAGGCGCGAGTACCTGCGCCTGATGCCACTCTAGCCAAGACTGCGGGTGATCGGACCGGGGAATTTAGTCCATCACCGCCGCGTTTGCGGCGTATATTATATATGTGTTATCTATATTTGATTTATTTCCTCTTTTCAGTCATTATCATCATCATCATCTTGCTCTTATCTTACTTGGGGTCGACGCAATATGTCATCTGTTTTGACATATTGCAAAAAGTGTATTTTATTTGTTGGTAGCCGGATCGCTGCCGGAGATTCCTCGCACCCCCCGCTCCACCCCTACTGGGCCCGCCACCAAAATGAGCCCGTAGTGTACCGGAGCCGCCGTGACTGGGGGCCATTTTTGAATTGTACGCCATTTTTGAAGAGGGGATATTGCCGTAATCGCCACGCTTGGCAGGCGGGTTGGCGATCGCAGTATAGATGTTTTACGTTTCCCAGGAGAGAGCTGCTGCCCACTCTCCCGGTGAACCCTCAGCCGATTTTTACGACTCCCACGGGCAAGTAAAGGGTGGCGACACATGTATTCTCCACCCGTCACCACACGGGCGACTATTTTATTTCCTCTTTTCAGTATTTTAGAGATATTGGCGCCAGTATCAACCAAGAAGCGATACCCACTTTTTCGGTCGGTGACGCATAGGCGGTTTGATGGCGTAATAGCGCTGACGTCCGCCTCTGTCAACGCTGCATTTAGTTTTCCAACGGCTTTTTCCAATTATACGGGTTTTCATAATTTCGAGCTCGTTTTCTATAACGCAGGTGATATTTACATAGCCATTTGGAGCTGTCTGTTGTAATTCTAGCTCACGGATGGGACCTTGAGCGCGTCAAATTTCGCCTAAAATTACTGTCTATAATTCTTATGATATGAGTTTGACTTTAGAGCTGCTATTTCCATCGTTAACTTACTCATTTGATTTAATATTTCCATCATAAGTTGTGATTGACTACTTGAAATCTCGGATACTTCACCTGATCTTCCTTCTAGAATTTTATCTGCTATGATTTATTTATTTATTTATTTATTTATTAGGGACAAAAAACAGTTATATATTACAGTAATAAAATTATTATACTGATATAATTAAAATAACGTATATATAACCAGCACCTCTGTCCACGGCTTAACAAAAAATAGTGGTACAAAAAAAAAACTACACGGAGCAACACGGACTAATTGCTCCCAAAATGAAACAAAGAAACAAAACTTAAAAAAACTTAAAGCTAAGATAAAAAAAGGTCATCAATCAATAAAGAAATATTTAGAAAAAATAATAAGTTAATTAAAGTAAAAAAAAGATAAATAAGGAAACGAAATTTAATAATTATCCTTCAGTGCAAGATTAACTTTTTTTTTAAATTGTAGATGAGACTCAGCAAAAATATCAATGGCTGAGAAGTTTGTGTTATAAGTTTCGATAAGACGGCGCAGAGGCGCCCGCACACCGGCACTGGTTCTGCACTTAACGGTATGAAACAAACGCGGTGCTCGTGCAGCCCTACGCACTGTTCTAGGTACTATATAACAAAGTTTGCCTGTAAGGTCAATACAATCATAATTATTGTTGCAGAGGCCATGCAATACCATAATGCTCAACAATGTGCGCCTGGATTCTAAGCTTAGAATATCATACTTTCTTAAGAGTTCTGCGTACGATAGTCTATTCTGAAAACATTTATAATGTAATGTGCGTAAAAATTTCTTCTGTACCATTTCTATGTGGTGTGCATATTTAGCATAGAAAGGATTCCAAATTGAAACAGCGTATTCAAGTTGTGAGCGTATTAATGTTTTACATAAAAATAATAGAGTAGAAGGTTTTTTAAAATCGACAGAGGATCGCATTACGAAACCATACATCCGGAAGGCTTTATTAATAATATTATTTATGTGTATGTCAAGATGTAGTTCAGAATCTAGCGTAATACCAAGATCGCGTACAAAGCTGACTGATTCTAAAATAACGCCATTTAGGCAATAATTAAAGATCTGCCGGGTCTTATTTTTAGTAAAAGAGATTAAATTGCATTTGGAAATATTGAGTTGAAGCTTATTGTGCAGGCGGTATTCCGAAAATCTATTCAGATCCTCTTGAAGTAAAAAGCAATCCTGTATACTTTGGCAGGATCTGAAAATTTTAATATCGTCTCGCGTACATTAAGAATTTTTAATTAAGAAAACAAGATTTGACATTATTGATAAAGATGATAAACAAAAGAGGGCCTAAAACCGAGCCTTGAGGTACACCAGACTCGACAAAAAAGCAGTCAGACTCAAAACCATTGACCACAATGACTTGAGTTCTCTTGTGGATATAGGATGCAAACCATCTCAGCAAACTGCCTCTGATGCCGTTGAACGCTATCCTGTCCAAAAGTAATTTATGATCTACCCTGTCAAAAGCCTTACGAAGGTCGGTGTATACTACATCCACTTGGATTCTATCGTCCATACTTTGAAATAAATAATTAGTGAAAACCATAAGATTCGTAGTAGTGGATCGGGATTTAAAAAACCCGTGTTGTTCGGGTATAATTAGTCTACGTATAGATGGAAATATTAAGTTGTGTACGAGTCCCTCGAATATTTTGGATAAAACGGAGAGAATGGTAATTGGCCGATAATTTTCAATATTGGCTTTATCACCGCTTTTATGAATGGGAGTGATAAAAGCTTGTTTCCAAGTTCTTGGAAAAATGCCATCGTTTAGACATTTGTTAAATAAAACATATAGCGGTGAGCAAATACTTTTAGCTGTTTGTTTAAAAAAGTTTGGGGGTAAGCTATCGGGCCCAGCACCTTTGGTCACATCCAGACTTATTAGAGCCTTGTATATGCTGTCTTTAGAAATATATAGATTAGATATATAATCCGAGTTAGATGCAGTCTGGTCAGGTGCTTGCCAAGTTAATGGATCGAAAGTAGAAGGTGCATAAATAGATTTGAAATAATTTGAGAATAAGTTGCAAACATCCTTAGGGTTGTTTACCGAAATATCTTTGTAATACATAGAGGCTGGAAAGCTCGATTTGCCTTTACGGCCAAAATATAACGCCAAAAATGCTTAATATTGGTAGGGATATTAGTCTCTAAAGTGTTCATATATTTTTTAAAACATTCGTCAGATAATACTTTAAAATGCCTGCGATAATTAGAAAATATCTCATAATCTGATACATTACAGAACTTTTTCCATCTAATCCAGACACGATCTTTCTTTTTAAATAAATTAATAAGTCTATTATTAAACCAAAGAGGAAACTTAGTTGTTTTAATCCGTGTAGTTGGCACATGAGATCTAATAATATTGTAAATTACATTATAAAAGTATTCCACCGCCTCGTCAGGCGTAAGGGTGCAAATGGTGTCACCCCAGTTTATTTTAGCAATATCGTCATTTATATTGTCATAATTCGCATTAAAAAAATTATATTTTATGGAAGCTTTACGTTTCATTGAAATTAAATGGGATTCGAGAGGTGTAAGCATAATAAAAGGGGGGTGATGGTGATCAGGTAGTATTAATTGCGCACCTGATTATTGTTGACAGTCCACGTTACTGATAAACAAATCAAGAATACGAAGGCGTTTGTGTAGGTATTATACTGTGAGGCGTTCGAGATGGATATTAAATCAATAAGTTGGCGATCAACTGCACTACTTGGTTGAATTGAGATATTATCATTACTACAGAGCCAGTTTATATTCGGTAAATTATAATCACCCGTTATATAAAATGATTCGGTACAAGGGTCATTGACAATGTTATAAAGTATTTCTAGATGGGAAGAGTAAATATCGTCATGTGAACGTGGCGGTACATAAGCAGCACTGATAATGTGGTGTTTACCTGGGCGAGATGCCGGTAATTTAACCATAATGTGTTCGATGCTATTGGGACTTAGTCGCGTCATAATGATGGCAAGGTTATCAACTTTTTGATCTTGACTTACCATTAATACGTCTCGGACATGGTCAAGGAGTCTCGATAGCCACGGGCTGTGAAGATTTTTGTCACTTATTTGGCTGTTGCGAGTTCTCTTATACGTCTCAACAGTGACGACGGTTTTTGGTCGCCTAACTCAATTTCGCCCACCAATTTTTGAAATTGCCGCTCTTCTGACTCTTCATAAACAGACAGCAATCTTTCCTTGACCGCATCGTATTTCTTCGTTTTTTTGGGGGGTTTTCCGTTATGACGTCGGTTATCTGTCTGACGACGTCTTTGCTGAGTTTGGACATTTAGCATATTTAGCGTATTTAGCCTCGTCACCTTGTTTATGAGGGGCCATTATAGCCCCAAACTGAGTGAACCATACTCGGACCATCTCGACCCAAAAAGCCGGCATTTTCGATGATATACTGAATGCTGCGATTTCTGTATTTATATTGCTGGTATTCGCTGCTCCGCATCCAGATAGTCTGGGTACACAATTTCCATTTGAATTCATTTCAGTGATAACTATGTGCCTCTTGAAAACCGAAATCAGTGAGATCCGCTTGTGGAAGGCTGACCAAGTTGTGCAGTGCAGTTATAACGACACGGGGAATCACGTCGGTATGATCGCGTCGGAATGATTATCACGTCGGTTATGATCACGTCGGTTATGATCACGTCGGTTATGATCACGTCGGTTATGATCACGTCGGTGATCATCACGTCGGTGATGATCACGTCGGGATGATTTTCATATCGGCGTTGATCGCGTCGGGGCGATTTGATGATCACGTCGGGGTCACCAATCTAAGTGTTTATGTAGCGATCGTGATGTGCGATCGTAGGTGATCGAATGAGTCATATATTAAGTAAAACCACCAGTTGACGCAAGCGCGTATGTATGACTAATTTATTTTATTTTCAATCTATAATATTATAATAATTTGAATTGAAATTTGAATAATTCTTAAAATCGGATCGGAACACGACTGCACTGAGAAAATCCGGCAAGAAACTCAGCGGGAATGTCTATTTTTTAATTTTATAATTTCACTTAAATAAAATTACATCTTACAACATGCTTATTAATAGTTCCAGTGTGATGCCATTCGAAATATTATATAGTACAATTCACAAATATAATAATAATCACAAATATAATGAGAAGTTTATGGCTGGACCAGGTCCCGCAAGCGGCACCCGATCACGAGTTAACCACTAGAGCAGCCATCACTCCCCTCAAACCTAATAGAGGGAAGGGGGTGATCCGCTCCTTGTAACTACCGCAAGCAGACCATGATGATGATCTGCTTATTATGATTAGTAATTTTTTATGAGATGCACAGAAACGAACGGATGACGAATAATGTATTTGGTTCATGTCATTATATGAAAAACAATAACCAATATGAATATCAATTTAGACGATATTAATTATTTGTTAATAATTCAGATGATATAATTGTTAAAGTTAGAATAAGGGTTTTCCTTTTTTGCTACAGTAATTACAATGTTAATTTATTTATTTTATTAACATTTTAAGCTTTTTTGCAGTTTTACCACAAAGAAAAATAATGCAATTAATTTGATGTTTTATATTTAAGTTCATATAATTGTTTGTGTTTCACAATATTATAATTAACGTTTTGATATTTTAATCTTACAGGATCTGCAATCTTATTTAGATTCTTCTAAAAATGGTGTAATCTACATTAGTTTTGGTACAAACGATCCTTCTTTACAACCAGCAGAAAAATATATACATTTATACAGCTATTTTCTAAGCTACCTTACAATGTTTTGTGGAAATGGATTAAAGATGAGTTGCCTGGTCGCACGGATAACACTAAAATATCCAAGTGGTTACCTCAGTTAGCGGAGGGCGGTGTTGTCTCCTTAAGGTAGCTCACCGCCTGGCGCGTCGACGCCCGCCGAGACGTCATCGGCCGTTGGTCAGACCGGCTGGAGAGGCCTCGATACGGTGTCTGGACCGTGGAGGCCTGCCGGCCGGTGCTGATGCAGTGGTTGGAACGACGGCACGGGGTGCTCTCCTTCCAACTGGTACAGGTCTTGACGGGGCATGAATGCTTCGGCAAGTACCTGTACACGGTCGCTAGGAGGGAGAGAACACCGTCCTGCCACCACTACCATTGCGACGAGGACACGGCGCAGCATACGCTCGAGGTCTGTGCCGCTTGGGCAGAGCAGCGTCGTGAACTCGTCGCAATCATCGGTGCAGACCTGACGCTGCCGACCATCGCTAGGAAGATGCTCGGCAGCATCAGGAACTGGGATACGGTCGCAGCCTTCTGCGAGGCAGTGATCTCGCATTAGGAGGCGGTGGGTCGCGCGCGCGAAGAGTACAGCCTTGACGAAGCGACCCGCCGCCAGCGACTGGGGCGGCGCAGGTGCGACTACCTGCGTGCCATGCCGCCCTAGCCGAGGCCGCGGGTGACGTGACCGGGGATTAGTCCGTCACCCGCCGAGAGGACGATCGCGTGAGTCAAGACCGACGTCCTCCCCGAGAGGGGGGGGGACGTCGGTCGATGGGAGGGTATCCCAAGTAGGGCGTATTCCATCGGGCGGACCACTGATGACAAGTAACCCTGCTCCGGTGGTCGGCCCAACGACGAAGGCGACGTGGTGTTCAGGTGGGTTGCGGGTGTTGCGTGCTTACGCCCCTCTGTCGCTCCGAACGGAGTGGTGCGAGGAGCGCACCGACCGCAGCCCACCCCAAAAAAAAAGTGGTTACTTCAGTCGGATTTACTGAGTAAGTAATTTAAATATGCATACCAAAATACATAATTACTCACCGCAAATTTTGTAATGAAGAAGAAATTTTCTATACGATTTTGAAATGTTTGCTTCCCTTGTGATAATGGTTAGGATCATAGGGCTGTATGTGACTACAAATGGTATAAGAATTTCTTGATTAACTGCTTTAACCTACTCATATTTTTAACCCCCGACGGCAAAAGAGAGGTTTTGTAAGTTTGACGTCGAAGTCTGTCTGTCTCTGTGTGTGTGTGTGTGTCTGTCTATAGCATCGTAGCACTTAAACGGGTAGAGGGATTTTAATGCGGTTTCTTTTTATTTAAAAGCCATTTTCCTGTCACTAAATATTTTATTTTTCATTAATAGAGTCATTAAATAAGAAAGAAAGAAAGAAAATAAGCTCAGCATATGCTACATAAACTTGCAGCGCTGATATTCAGCTGCAGCCTAACTAGTCTAAGTTACAGGTCACAAGAAGTGCAAGTACAGAAGAGCTACATTTAATAGGTTCATAGATTTTTCAAAATTATAAATAGTCATATTAGTAACAATAATAACAGCATTTGAATCAAACCAACACTATTTGAATTCTGCATTTTAAAAGTCTGAAATGATCAGAAGAACACAGTAAACATTGGTATGTTACAGTCAAGTTTTGCACTTAAAAAAATAAATAAATAAAAGGAATATATATGTATATAGAAAGATATGTCATTGAATAATTATTATGTTATTATAAGAAGTCAAAACAATTAAAATAGCATTAAAATTCATAGCATGACAATTAATAATTCCTGTTGAAGAGAACGTGATAGGTACTTTGAATGCATTCATTTAGTTTCTGTCGAGGCTTTTTCAAAATATCAATTATACTTATTATGTTTTGCCTTGTGAATGGCGTATGAAAAAAACTGATAGCCAGGTCTCAATGTCATTAAAATCATTTCTTATGATTACTTTAGTGGTTATTCCCACCAATTAATTATATGAATAATGCAACCAATTAATTATATAATAATAATAATATATATTTCCTGTATCAAAATTTGAAAAAATATATGGAGATTTGGGGAAAAACGCCATATATGTAGTTAATGCCTCTTACCTAGCAACATAGTCTCCAGACACGCTATTTTTTTGTGAAATTTATCATCGAAACAGCACATATTAAAAAGTTCTAACGCATATAATTGTATCTTAATCTTTTTTTTTTATTAATTTAAACGTATTTTTAATTTCAGGGCATAAAAATATTAAGTCATTTATAACTCAAGGTGGGTTACAATTTACAGATGAAGCTATTACACCCGGTGTACCTTTCATTAGAATACTCATGTTGAGTGATCAATGGTTCAACGCTAAGAAATATGAACATCATAAGATTGGTATTAGACTTGATATAGATACACTCACTGAAGATAAATTAATGAAAGTGATTCATAATATTATTGCAAATAATAGGTAAGGCGTTTTTGTAATTTAGTAACATTCATGTGCATTATTCCGGACGAATTAAAAACCCAATTTCACCACACCCCTTACTTGTAGGTGGGATGGGTTCAAACCAACTGAGGATATAGAGAACGCATAAAAATGTAAAAAAAAAAACAGAAATAAAAACGAAAAGGAGGAGACAACGACTTTTTAGTCCGTTATGATATGCTACAAAACATGGTACATATATTTTTTATGTGAAAATTTTCATAGGTAGGTTTGGATGGTGAGTAAATTCGTGTAAGTCGTCATAGACATAGTCACGTAACGCGTTCCTATCATATCCTATTCCATTTTATCTTACATAGCTACAGTTATGCTAATGTCGCTATATTAGATAAATGTAAAAGTTTTAATTTACAAATTTTAACTGAAGATCAAACAATTAAATTGAATATCCAAAAATAACAACTGTTGCTCACAGTTTTAAGTTTACACTTCTGTTGGCAGCAGTTTTTTGGGTGGGTCAGCGTCCCGCTCTGTCCGGAGCGACAAAGGGGCGGCGCACGGCCCCGTAACCCACCCACGTCGCCTTCGTCGTTGGACCGACCACTGGTGCAGAGTTCCTTGACTTCAGTGCTCGGCCCCACGGAATACCTCGAGGGAGTACCTTCTCGGTTCTATTAAAACAGCTATGTATTGATGTTATTTTATACAATGTTTTGACATCGATGTTTTGCCTGCCATGACTTAAAATGTATGGTACTTCTAGCAGAGACTGCAAAAAAAAGCTCCTCATGTCACGCAATTGTTGGTGTTTCATGTATGATGATTTAGCCAAAAAAAAATGAAGCTCATCACATAGATTTCTAAAAAATATCGATGTTTCTTTCGATATATGATGATGATGAGTTTCGATGATTTTTGGGCAAGGTTTTTTGTACATCGTTGTTTGTTATCAAACATCGATGTATAGATACATCGATGTTTTTGGTTTCAATATTTGCATCTCTAGATAAAATCCGTAAAAATAGTTTTGTTTCATATGTATATCTAATAATCAGAAATAAATATCAGAAATCATTGTTAGTAAATTATTGGCTCATTTTATAGTTATCGCCGTAACATCGAGAAAATACGAGAGTTAATGCGTAATGAGCCCATACGTCCCCTAGAGAGAGCCGTCTGGTGGATTGAACATGTTTTACGTCACGGTGGAGCGTCACATCTGCGGTCACCGGCAGCCAACATCTCTTGGACACAATACCTCGAACTGGAATTATTATTTTCAGCACTAGCTGTCTCAGTGATAATAATTACATTATCTGTTACGATTATCTTATATATAAATTTCTAGCGTACGTGTGTTTGTCACTGAACTCCTCCTAAACGGCTGGACCGATATTAATGAATTTTTTTGTGGATATTCAAGGGGATTCGAGGATGGTTTAGATTCACAATTGGACCCGGTAGGTGGCGCTGTTCGGGCTGGACCATAACATAACTTAAGAACGACTTTACCAATTTCGTCCATCTTTTTTTTTTAATTTTCTAACGTTGCGCAGAAAATTATAAAATTTAAAAAACTTAACGACTATATATAACCTTTTCTAATGTAACCTTTTTTTCGACTATATAAACTTTTCTATCTTTATATACATAAATCTTCTGTTCGTATTTTGTAAATGAACTCCTTCTAAGCGGCTGGACCGATTTTGATGTTTTTGTAGCTATGCCGATGGATATGAGAATGGTTTAAATTAATAATTGGAACTCGTAGGTGGCGCTGCGATTGATTTCAAGGAGAATTCCTTTTTACAATTTTTTAGATTTGAACAGAACAACGTCTGTTGGGTCAGCTAGTTTTCTATATTTATAAATATGTAGTTAAAGGGAATGTTACTATCAAAATTAAACATGTTTAACGTAATTGCATTGTTTAATACCATTTATACCACCCTCTTATTAGATGTAAGTCCTTTTCTTTTCTTTTTGGTTTGACATAGTATAAACATAATTCAGCGCCCACTATCTTGGCCACAGGTACTGTAAAAGACGATTTAGGGATATAATATAGATGTAATATGTATGCAATAGAACGAAACCTCGAAACAAAATCTAACATAATGTTGGTCAAACGGGTTAATACTAACCCGTCTAACCAACATGGCATTTCGATTGTCATTCTATTGTGGAAAAAGCTTGAGCCCAGTAGTGGGTTGATTTATATAATCAATATTACTATTATAAATTTGATGAGTTTGTTTGTTTGAATGCGACAAACTCACGAACTATCAGTTTAATATCAAAAATTCTTAATGTAACAGATAGCCTATTAATTCATGAGGATTATAAATTATAATACACATGTAACTTTGTATTTTATAGGTGGAATGTTAACGGGAAGTCGCTAAATATAGTAAAACTACTTAATTGTCAAGCGTTGTTCACATTCGTTATGGTCATGGCAATGGCCAAGATAATAAATCACACAAGTGAAGCTGCTGGTAACGCTATTGAAGTAAAATTTCATTAGCTCCATCTATATGTATGTATAATTATATATTCGCACTGCTCTCTCTTGCTCCTACAGTGTGATACAGACAATAGGCCTGCACTGTATCTTAAATATACGAGACATAACTAGCTATGATAGAAAGAGAGAAAGAATATGTGTGAGCACTCCTACAGTCTCTGTTGTCCCTATATTAATATACGGAACACAAATTTCTCTCTTTCTATCTTCACTAACTTATATTTCCATCTAACTTGCGTTCGCCTCGCCTCGCAAAAACACGAAATGAAACTTTATGTCTATAAGTTTGACTAGCAAGGTATAGTAGGTTCATATTCTTCATTTGGAGTGAGAGTATGCATACTAGTGAATCTGGGCTGAGAAGAAAAACAACAACAAAATTTACATATTATATTTTATTTAATATCATAACTGTATCTAATAATTCATAATCTATAATATTTAAAATGATTGTATGAAATGTTATGTATTGTATGTAACGTTAAGAGAGGACGTGTCGAAATTCTACCTCTAAGTAGGTGCAAAAGGGGGCCCAAAATTTGTATGATCTAAATTTTTTTATTGCAAGCGGTGGCAAACGAGCAGACAGTACACCTGATGGTAAGTGTTGTTGCTGCTCATGGACCTTTGTAAAGCCGCTGCCTACCGTGAACAAAATAAAGGGAGTGTGAATGCGTGTAATGAGGTTCGGTGTTACTAAATGCATCATTAAAACCCACCACACCCAAACCCTCAGAAAGTTGAGCTACCAGCTCTCTTGCTCACCGAACGAAACGCAGTAACAAATTGCTACTACTCGGACGTCCATTTCTTCTCGAGAGTGTGGTACTACCCCGGATGGACCGGCCCGCGGCTGTAGACAAACAACTGTCAACAGTGTGGTCCTACAACTATAAAAAAGTGATTCCTTGGTCCTATCTTCTTTAAATTTGGCATAAACATTCATAAACAGAATTGATTGGGAAGACAGAATCGATGACGGAAAACTTGTTTCTTATTTTGTTGAAATTCAGTTCACATAATACAAGATTTTTTAAAATTTTTATGTTTAAACTTAAAACCTTTCAATCCCTACGCTGTTAATAAATATTTTTATTATTTATTTTAATTAAACATTTAAACATAATAACTTATATGTTACTACTAGCTGACCCAGCAGACGTTGTTCTGTTCAAATAAGCGCCACCTACCGTGTCCGTGAATTGTGAATCTAAACCATTCTCGAATCCTCTTGAACGTGCACAAAAAATTTCATCAACATCGGTCCAGTCGTTTAGGAGGAGTTCAGTGACATACAGATGTACACATTAAATTTATATATAATGATAAATATAACAAAATTATTAACGTACGTTACATTTTATTAGTACCGTAAATAATTAGAAATTCTATTAGTACTATTTTCGACTTTTATGCGGACGAAGTCGCGTATAAAAGCTAGCACAATATAAAAAAAAAACCATTAACCACATATTATCAAGTGTTTAAGTGTATCACTAAATTTATGTAATTTCAATGTCATTGAAACATAATTTAGTCGATCAAATATAGAAGTTGCATTATTGTGACTGATCAGAAAACTATATAAGAGGAAACATTTTGGTGTGTGTGTTCATTTCTAACTCAATACTAATTATCGCAACATGTCAGTGTTATATATTTTATTATCGTGTTGTATTTTACTCATTAAGTATAACGAAGCTGCAAGAATTTTAGCTATATTTCCAGTTCCATCAATTAGTCACCAAGTAGTGTTCCGTCCGTTAACTCAAGCATTAGCAAAACGTGGACATAAGGTCGTGGTTATTACAACAGATCCGGTTTTCTCTCAAGAAACAGCTCCTGCAAACTTAACTGAGATAGATGTTCACGATATATCGTACAAGATATGGAAGGATACGTTTATGATAACATCGAAAGGAAACCAAGATGACTTGATATTACAGTGGAAGATTATAATAGAAGCAATGATAACATTAATGGATGCGCAACTTAGTAATGTACAAGTTCAAAAAATGTTAAATAATGAGAATGAAAAGTTTGATTTAATTATTTCGGAAGCTTGCGTGAGGTCCGCATTAATATTTTCTCATATTTATAAAGCGCCTGCCATTCAAATGAGTTCCTTTGCCGCCGTGTTTGATAATTACGCAACAGTTGGCGCTGCTTCACATCCATTTTTGTATCCAGAGGTAACATACCATAAATTAAATAATTTGTCAACATTAGAAAAGATAAGGCAATTGTATAACAATTATTTGATAGATAATCTCTACGAAAGTGTGAAAGAATCGGAATACAAGATGCTTAGAAAATATTTTGGCGATAAGACACCATCGATTGATACATTAAACAGTAATGTGCATATGTTATACCTGAATATACATCCGATATTTAAAGGCATACGTCCTGTGCCTCCCTCCGTAGTGTATATGAGTGGACTTCACCAAAAACCTCAAAAGGATTTGCCACCGGTAAGTGAAAGTTTAATTTCTTAGTAAACTAATAGACATTATTCGGGCCTGCAATTTAAGGCATATATTAGATTATAAATTACTTTACATTACATTTTGCCATCGTTATGAAATATCGTTTCCTTTAGGCTTAGCTACTAAATCCTTGGGGTAAAAGAGTAAGAATAGAAGTCATCACTATTATTATTACTATTTATTACACTAGTATTTCAACAGCGCAAAAAAAAAAGCTTGCTTCTTTTGGATATAGTAATAATATCATAATTTTAGATCATATACGTGCCAGTGTTGGGCTCGAGCGTCCTCCATAATAAAAGGAAATTTGACCTATAATACCACGCTGGTTAGCTTTTATTTCGAGTTATTCTACACTTGCACAGATATAATACGCATATTTAATCCCTTAGCCGCCTTTCACAACACCCACGGGCACGATAGGGCGCGGTAAATTGTATTCTTACTCCATCACCACACGGAGAGTATATAGTAGTAAGAGTATGATAATAAAATTATGTATAGTAATGTTAATTTATTGATTTATTTTATAACCGTTTTAAACTTTATTGCGGTTTTTACCAAAATTTAAAAAAGTCAATTAAAATGGTTTTTACGTTTTATCTATGCAAATTAACATTAAGATATTTTAATGCTACAGGATCTGCAATCTTATTTAGATTCTTCTAAAAATGGTGTAATCTACATTAGCTTTGGTACAAATGTAGATCCTTCTTTATTGCCAGCAGAAAGAATACAAACATTTGTACAGGTATTTTCTAAGCTACCTTACGACGTTTTATGGAAATGGAATAACGACGAGTTGCCTGGCCGTACTGACAACATTAAGATATCCAAGTGGCTACCTCAATCCGATTTACTGAGTAAGTATTTTAAATCTACTTATCAAAATTTTGATAACTACTTACATTTTTGTCACAATTTTTGTGATAAAGAAGACATTTCGTTTACGTTTACGTAATATTTACTTCAAACGTAATGATGGTAAGGGTCATTGCTTTGCATACGGCAGCGAGGCCTGTCGATAGTGGACTTTTCGTTCGCTAGCACTACATGGGTCACACGGCAGACGGAACTCCCGCATTTTCGCGATGGTTAAAAACCATCGGATCGGAACCAAGATCTACGGGTGAAAGCGTCCATTGCATAAAAAATAGTTGTCTTCACCACCCCCGGCAGATGGGGTGAATGCCGAGGCTGACCACGTTAGCTGTGCGTTAATGAAAATCTGCAATGCGGCCCTACACCAGGAGCTGGCGGACCCTCCGGGTAGCGTTTATACGCACTCTTAGGGCCTTTTCTCGCAGTCAACGACGTCAACGCCACGCACAACAGAAGGACCAGCTGTACGAGGGTTAACGCAGTGTGCAGCCTGCCTTCAGGCAGGCCATCTATCACGCCAAGGACGTGAATCGGCAAGAAATGCCAGAGACTCATGAGCGTATTGTGCGGCGCTAAGTAAACTCCACATGCCGCGGGCCCCTCCTCACTGAGACTTTCCAGAATAGATTTATTACCAGGATGGTCGAGGACATATTCACATGGTGGGCAGCGCGTACACCTCTGCTCATGGTTTTACTAGACACGGTCCGAATGCGTGCTGGAATGAGTGAACGAATGAATTCTGGTTGCCCGAATCAGCCAGTATCTACTCAGGATCGGTACTGTTCTATCGTATGCCTACCTCGATTTCCGAAAGTTTGACGATCGCGGCCTAGCTGCGTCTAAGGGTCACGAAAGTAGTCACGGCGGTGGGGTGCGGTTGGCATTACCTTTGGATATCTCATCACTTTTAATAGACTGCCATTCAGCTGCATCAGGAAGGCGCTCCAGTATCACGGGGTACCACTATAGCTGAGGCTATGTCGTGCGGTTTCCTTCACGGTTCGGTCTTAGGACCGACTCTGGCTGCGCGTAATTTGCTGCGCCAACGTCAAGCTCGTTACAGCCCAAGGTAGGACGTTAGAAAAGGTGGCATACTTAGCAACTGTCAGCATTGCAGAGTTTGTTAGACGAATCAAGGCCAGTGGGCGTAGGGTGGCCCTTAGGAAGACGCAAGCCCTTTTATTTCATGGGCCTCGCAACGGGCCATCCATCCACCGATGGGCTGACCATCTTGTAGAGGGATCTGGCACTTGACAGGTGCAGGAGTATATAAACTTAACTGTGACTGTGTTCACTCTTATATTGGGCAAACAAAGAGATCCATAAGAACTCGGATCAAAGAATACATAGCTGATGTGAAGCACCACCGTCACACTAAGTCTGCAGTCTGTGAACATAGTCAGGACCACGCCCGCTATATTATAAAGTTTGATAAACCACAAATCCCCGCAAAAGAATACCGATACTTGCCTAAAATGGTACGCGAGGCTATTGAGATTAAAAAACACAAAAAAAATCAATAGAGAGGATGGCTGGGTGTTATCCTGTTATTGACATAATTAAAAATAAATCCAAAAAGACCACCACAAGATTGCAAGACACTAGGAGCACTTATTGTATAGATTTGACCAACAATATTAATAGCTAAAATAATTTTATAAATTAAAGATCGCTCAGCAATATAAAGTAAGACGCCTGCAAAATTAATATTAATTTAGCATCATGTCACCTGAGTTTTCATGCCGGATCTTTCTTAGTGCGGCCGTGTTCCGATCCGATGGTAGTATATTAGATTGTTAAGTTTCTTAAATATAATTACTATTAATTTTAATATTAAATAATTACTAACCATAAACAATATAATTTTTGCATATAGAATCAATTTCTTCTTGCACTGGCAATAAATTTGTATCAAAATGTGGATCAATATTTAATAACTAATTTCTGTATCGGTAGATAATTATTTTCTGCAATAACGATGACTTGTTTGACGCGAGATATCCTAGGCCGCCCATGACCATGAACGCTGCAAAGTGTTCGAAACATCGGGCAACCAAAAATCAAACATAAACGCGATAAAATCCGTAAAGCAGTTTTATTTAAAATACTTTATTGGTTATTATCACTACTTAATCATTTGAATAACGCCATATTTCTTGTATCAAAACTTGAAGACACATCGTCAATATTTGGATAAACGCCCATAACAGCTATATAGGCGTTTATCCAAATTTGTAGTTTCAGCAGCATTGTAGTTTCTATATAGAAAATTTATTTTTGTGAAATTGATTGCATCATCGAAATATCACACATAAAAAATTAATTTGCACAATTGTATCCTAATTGATTTTTGTAAACTTAAATGTATTTTAATTTCAGGGCATAAAAATATTAAGCTATTTATAACTCAAGGTGGTTTACAATCTACAGACGAAGCTATCACAGCCGCTGTACCTTTAATTGGAATACCTATGTTGGGTGATCAATGGTTCAACGTTGAGAAATATGAATGTCATAAGATTGGCATCAGACTTGATATGGATTCACTCACTGAAGATAAATTAACCAAAGCAATTATTAATGTTATTGAAGATAAGAGGTAAGACTAATTTATATTTTCTCACTATAGTAACCTGAACATTTATTTTTAATAATCGAGTTATTGAAAATAATTTAATAACGGTTCGTTTTTCAAAAAGGTATGAAAATTTTGTGTTTCCATACCGAATAAAGCCTATTATTAAAACATTACGAGCTTTTTGTGATACCAAATTCAAATAATGTTTGGTTTGAAGAAAAATAATATTCTGTTGAAGTTAGTTTACCAAGTAGCCATAAAAAAGGCAGTTTTATACAAAAAAAATATGTCCCATAAAGTAATAGGTATCTAATTTTTTGCTGTTTTTAAAACATATTTATCGTACTAAAATGGTGCTAAAAATAATTTTCATCTATCATGTAGTCTTAAAAAAATAAATAAAACCATAAAACTTGAACATGCATGATGTCAGTAATAATCACACTGTGATAAATAACCTGTTTTAGGATCGTTATTGGAAATCAAGCTATAAATAAACAATTTCCTAAACTTAATTGCTGCCCAGTTTGTAACAAATTGGTAGAGACCAAGCAAGCAATACACGTTATGTTAGGTATCGCTCATGGACCTCAGCAATGCTAGGGGGAGCTCAACCAGGTCATTGCTTACTTTAAATTGCTGTTTGTGGGGCCTCAAACTCTCTCGCTCATCAAATGAAGGGCTAAGATATCAATATTGTCAGATGTTGATATTCTGGCACGGACATCAAGGACGTGGTACCAATGTTTGGCCCAACGGCAAAGGAGGTATACGATATACGGTAGATTATAGGGCCATGCCCCAGCCTTTCGTCAACCCGGACAGAACGAAAGGCATGCGTCCAGACCCATCGCTCAAAAAAAAAAAGATTTTGATATTCTGTGAACATGAAGTTACTCAGATATTGATATTCTGCGACTATGTTGAACTATTGCAGATGAGCTTGATACATTTATAGCTACAGGCAAAATACTGTCAACAGTGTCCCTTTTGTTGGGTGGACGATCAGCGCACACACTGTCCGCTCCATCAGGGGTGACAAAACCGCGACGCGCGGCCCCATAACCCACCGTATTGGCTCAGCTTCACCATTGGGTCGACCACCGGTTGCAAATTCCTTGTCTTCCGTGGCCAGCCCGGCGAGATACCCTTTCAGGTATCCTCCCTTGCTAACGCCCCTCCCGGGTTGTCGGTTATACTCGCGCGTTCAGTCTCTCTGCAGTACCTACAGTAAAGTCCTACAAATTAATCGGATAGAAACTCAAAACAGTGAGTAGATTCTCAATAAAGTCATATCACATGTGATATTGATTTTATAATATTTTAATTATCAACATACATTAGCGGTAGCACAAATTGCATCAATAAAAGTTAAAGCTTTAAGCTCAGATTTTTTATTACTTAATCATCAAATAAATATAGATAAAATATAACTTTACTGGTATTTGAAATATTTAAATTAGTTAAATGTTATTTATATTAGGTATTAGTCAGCAGATTTGGATGGACTTCGCTATTTTAAGCATCCTACCCATAGAAGCGGCTTTGCTCTGCCTCTGGGGACCCTGACGTCTGTGCGGACCTCATTACCTATGCGGTTATTACGGGGATGGAATTATTCACCCCCAACACCAAAATACCCGTCGGTGGCCGCAGCCGACCCTGGTTTAACAAAACCTGCAGGAAAGCAGCACGCCAGAAACGGTCCGCATATCGGGCCTGGAATTGGGCCCAAACATGTCAGGACCCGAAAGCCACAGAGGCGAGGCGGCAATTTAATGCCGCTTCTAGATCTAATAAGAAAGCTGTTGCCAGAGCCAAGGCGGCACATTTTTTCAGAATTGCTGAGCGATTGCAAAGCTAGTCAGCGCCGAGAGTCATGCATTCTAGTCGCTCGCTAAGGCTGCCCAAGGCAACTTCTGCCAGGCCCATCTTTTTTTTTCTTTTATTGCCAACGGTGGCAAACGAGCAAGCAGCACACCTGATGGTAAGTGACGCTGCCGCACATGGACCTTTGCAATACCAGGGGCACAGCCAGGCCGTTGCCTACCGTGAAGAAAATCCTCTTCTTAAACCTCGTTTAAAGAAGGACATGTCATAGTGCTCCGGAAACACAGCACCAGGTAGTTCATTCCAGAGTTTGCACGTTCGTGGGAGAAATGATCGCTGGAAACGTACAAATGAAGACCATAAATTTCCAGGTGAAATGGATGAACTCTGCTACGGTATCGAGTGGTACGTTGGTTGAATGGTGACGGTGGTACAAAGTCTAACAGTCCCTCCGAGCACTCCCCGTGAAAAAGTCGGTCGATCCAAAGTCTCTCCGGTGCTCCAGCGACTCCAATCTGTCCATAAGATTGGGATGTCTGACGATTCGAACAGCCCGTCTTCGCAGGGAGTCAAGTAGGTCTAGCTGATATTTGAGCGCACCTGCCTAGAAATGTGAGCAGTACTCCACATAAGGATGGACATGTGCTTTGTATAGCACAAGACGCTGTCTCGGTGTGAAGTACCGCCTGGCTCTGTTCAGGACGCCCAACTTTTGCTTATCAATTTGGCTTTGACTTCCAAATGACTCCCAAACTGGACTTTGCGCGATATTTTGACGCCGATGATCCCAATACTATCGGAAATTTGGAATTTGGAGGGTTACTACTCCTTGGAACTGAGGCGCCATGACAAACGGGTCCTTTTGTACAGTAAACGCTATAATCTATGTTTTTGTGGAGTTGAATTGGACTAAGTTCCGTTCACCCCCTTCCGAGGCCCGCCTTAGAGAGCACTCGACTTCAGACACAAGGTGAAGCCTTCTTTCCTGTGAACTCCGAGGGACATTCTGTCGCTCGGTGTACCGCTCGTCACCCATGCTGTCATCCGCATAGCAACGTATATTCTCAATGGAGAGCATATCGTTGATATGCACGATAAACAACGTCGGGGAGAGCACCGAGCCTTGCGGTACACCAGCATTAATGGTCATGGTATCGCAGCAGGAACCATCTACGACGACTTTTTTACTCCGACCATCCATAAAGCTGGCGATTCGATTACAGAGTCCCTCAGGGATTCCGTATGATGGTAGGTTCGATAGAATTGCCCTGTGCCAGACTCTATCGAACGCCTTTGCGATATCAAGACTGAACGCCCTTGCCTTCGCCCTCCAAGGCCCAATGGTGTGTGAGATATACAAGAATATCACCAGCCGTCAGGCCAGGATCATCAGAAGAATAGTCAAAAATACTCTGAGAAATTAATATTGCGATCATATATTCGTCTGCCTAGTTTGATGATTATAAAATATTTAACCATCGTGGTGTAGCAGTTCAATTACCTTACAGACGGGTAGGACGTATTGCGCGATGTAACAGCAACCAATAGGAACAAAAGGTTTTCAAGTAGTGACCACGTATATCACTATCCAGTGTAGTGACGGAAATAAGAAATCAATTAACCGCCTTCTATTTTGCTACCACGCACCTAGCTGTGATGATGATGATGATAATGACTCATTAGGGAGGCATTTTTCTAGTAGTCAAGATCGAAAGGTTATAGACGGCTTTTATATTGTAAATGGATAGATGGAATACTTTCAATATACGACCTTGTTAATGAAAATTTTCCATAAAATCTTTTATACTCAACAAAGTCTGTAGGGTACTCTAAACAACACTCTTTTAGCTAGAACTTAAGACCTTATGAATGACTAAATCGAAAATAAATATCCTGCACATTAGTTTTCTGTTTTACAGCTACCGTCGAAATATTGAAAAATTGGGAGAATTAATGCGCGATGAGCCAATGCGTCCTCTAGAGAAAGCAGTGTGGTGGACGGAATACGTTTTACGTCACGGTGGAGCTTTACATCTGCGATCACCGGCAGCCAACATCTCCTGGGCGCAATACCTCGAACTGGAATTATTATTTACAATTTTAGCATTCACAGTGTTAATAATTATATTATGTGTTACTATTCTTCTCTATATTTATAAATATGTTGTTAAAAATTACACAATTGCTAAAATTAAACGTGCTTAATGTTGTCCATCAGTTTATTATACATTTGTAGAGTAACTGAGGAACTGAGCCGCGGTCGTCGCCTTCTGCGAGGCAGTCATGTCGCGGAAGGAGGCGGCGGATCGTGTGCGGGAGGAACTCTTCTACGGCGACACGATCCGCCGCCGGCAAGTAAGGCGGTGCAGACGCGAGTACCTGCACCTGATGCTGCCCTAGCTGAGACTGTGGGTGACCGGACTGGGGAATGGTCCGTAACCTGCAGAGATCATCTTCCCTCCTCCCCTCCCCTCGATGCAGTGCGAATTCAGTTAGCGCGTATAGTTTTTGTCCTTTTAAGGATTAACTATCGGCTCGTGCGTTGTTTCTAATAGTGTTTTATTGTGTTTAGTGCGTGTTTATGTTCATTACGATAAGTATTTGTGCTTATTTATTCTAAAAGCCAGCTTAAATCGGTAAGTCTTTAACTTTTATTAAGTAGTGGGTAGTGACAAGTCACTTTACGAACAAAATAATTGTTATTCGTTGATTGTTACTTTGTTTACATTCGTTGAGTACTTATATTTCATTATAAAATGTCGAAATATTATACGGACACTGAACCCCCTGATCGCGCGGAAGAAGTTTTTCGCCTCAGTCAGCTGACACCGCGGTCACCTCCCGCTGCCAACAGCAGGCGTGCGCTCTATACCCAGCCATCGCCTGCCTACATTACACCCGAAACTAGGCTTCAACAGGAGAATAGTGCAAAAAATTCTCCATCACTTAATATTAGCGATGCTAGACAGGCCGACTATTGCGATCTCGTCACGGAGGCATCGTTATTTTTATCGAAAATTAACGATATCGTCAACGATCAAGGTTCTCGCATGAACATCGCGAACAAAACAACGATAATGGATTACACTCAACGTGTTACTACCATTGTATCTCTTTTAGCCTTGAAATCATCGTCTAATGAGACTAAATTAGCGAATATTGAGCTAGAATTAAGCCATACTAAAACCCAACCGCCATCAAATATTCATAAACTATCTTACGCTGAAAAACTTAAGCTACCAAAGGTTGTGCCAAGTGTTGAGGTGCGAACGTCACGCGCTCCCTGCGTTATCGCTTATCCGACCGCTGAACGTTCAGCCGATTACGTGTCGTCGTCTGCCACAAAGAAAGCGTTATTGAGCGCGATTAAGCCAGTTGACGATGGCTTTCAAATAGTAGGCGTTAAAAAGGGCGCGAAAGCAGGTGTAGTTCTGCGAGTCACTAACGAAAAGCAGATTAAAAAATTGGAATCTGTAGACGCCATTAAGGCTGCGGGTTTACGTCTAGAAAAACCGAAAGGTCGACGACCGCGCTTATTAATTAAGGACGTCCCCATTTCTATGGAAGTCAATGCGTTCCTAGTCGCTCTCTATCGACAAAATATTAAAGACGAAATATCTATTAAAGAGGACGACTTTATGAAAGCCACTAAAATTATTCGCAGTCGAAAATTGCAGAACGGTCGCTAGTGGATAGGCATAGAACTCGACCCAGTAGTACGTACCCATTTGTTAAGCACCAAAGAAAAAGTTTTTATAGATTGGGCTAGCTGCCGTTTTTATGACGACCTTGAAATTGTACGTTGCGCGAACTGTCAACAGTATGGTCACGTCGCTAAATACTGCAATGAAAAAACACCCACATGCGGTCACAGTACGGAAGGACATATAACAAAGTCCTGCGCAAATAAGGAAACACCTGATTTTAAACCAAAATGTGCCTCTTGTAAGCGTTTTAAGAAACCTTACGATCACCCCTGCGGCGCGTCGGACTGTCCCACCTACAAATTTAAGCTGGAATAACTAGTCTTAAACACTAACTATTAAAAATGGATAGCTTAAACATAGGACAGCTAAATCTTCACAATGATAGGGTGGCTACATCAGAATTAGACCGTCTTGTTAAGGAAAATAATTTGGACATAGTACTTATTCAAGAGCAATACCAGAATGCTCGCTTGCGCAGTAGGGTTGTGCAATTAGATAACAAAGCACGCGCCGGAATATATGTATCAAATTCTAAATTTACAGTCACATCGTTACAAAATCTAATGACATCACACTGTGCTGTCGCGGAGGTTACATCCCCATCCTGTAGTGTTTACGTTGTGAGCTGCTATTTTCAGTACTCAGACCCTGTAACCTCACACTTAAACCATCTCCGTCATGTCTTGCGGTCTCTTACGGGCCGTAAAACGATAGTAGGTGCTGACGTAAACGCGTCATCTACTCTGTGGTATGGCAAGATTAGATACACCGATACTGATCGTCGGTGTGCGATAGAAGATTTCATCGCCGAGATGAACCTGTCCATCCATAATACACCTGATGCACCACCAACTTTTTGTAGCCCTTTGGGCGAATCTTCTATTGACGTCACGCTATCAAGCGCGGACGTCCGTTTGGATAGGTGGCGCGTCTTCCCAGACGCGTCGTGTAGTGATCACCGCCTGATCGTGTACGAATTTAAACCGAGACTGATACAAGATCCTCCCAGTCAGAGTTACAATTATAGATAAAGTAAGGGAGCAATATCGAAGTGCTGAAGTGTTTGTATAGGAACGCCACAATGTCAGTCCGTATCCGGGATAAGAGTACGAAACCGATCCAGTTGCAGAAAGGCGTGAGACAGGGAGATGTCATCTCTCCGAAACTGTTCACCACTGCACTGGAAGATGTCTTCAAGCTCTTAGACTGGACTGGACTCGGCATCAACATTAACGGCGAATACATCACTCACCTTCGATTCGCAGACGATATCGTCGTTATGGCAGAATCCATGGAGGACCTTGGCACTATGCTCAATGATCTCAGCAGGGTATCCCAACTAGTGGGTCTACGAATGAACATGGACAAGACGAAAGTCATGTCAAATACCCATGTCATTCCTGTACCGGTCCTAGTTGGCAATGCGATTCTCGAAGTTGTCAATCACTATGTTTACCTAGGACAAACAGTCCAGTTAGGTAGATCCAATTTCGAGAAAGAGATCAGCCGACGAATCCAACTCGGTTGGGCAGCGTTCGGGAAACTTAAGAGGATCTTCTCGTCCAACATACCTCAGTGTCTGAAAACACAGGTCTACGACCAGTGTGTGTTACCAGTGATGACTTACGGCACGGAAACGTGGTCCCTAAATGTAGGCCTCATATCAAGGCTCAAAGTCGCTCAGCGTGCTATGGAACGGGCTATGCTCGGGATTTCTCTGCGAGATAGAATCCGGAATACAGAAATCCGCAGAAGAACGGGTGTAACCGACATAGCACGAAGAATTAGCACGCTGAAGTGGCAATGGGCAGGCCACATCGCTCGACGAACCGACAACCGCTGGGGAAGAAAGGTTCTCGAGTGGCGACCACGCATCGGACGACGCAGTGTAGGACGCCCCCCCACTAGGTGGACCGACGACCTAGTGAAAGTTGCTGGGCGTCGTTGGATGCAGGCGGCACAGGACCGCACATTGTGGCGCAATATGAGGGAGGCCTACGTCCAGCAGTGGACGGCAATAGGCTGAAATGATGATGAATGATGAAAGGGAGCAAACTGGGAATTCTTTAGTTCGTTATTTTCCTCGTGTGCCGGGCATTTCACTCGCGAAGAATTAAACGCGTTAGAAAGTGCTGAGATAATGTCACACTCTATGATATACTGTGCTGACATAGCCCTAGGTCGCATATCTATCCCTAACACCAGAAGGTGCGACTGGTGGAACAATAAACTGGCCGAACTTCGCAGACGCTTTCGAAGAGCACGTAGAAAATTTAACAAACTTAAAAAGTCATGTGTAACGGGAATAACGTTTGATGAGTCCTCACTTGCACTCAGAACTGCAAGGTCTTACTACCGAATTGCGGTGGAAAGGTCTAAAGATGCGTTATTAAATAGGGTAGTAGAAAACTGTAAAATGAAGGCCCGTGGTCTCCATTATATCACGAATTTAAAGCAAATCGATCAGTTGACCTAGCTTATATACAAAATATCAAAATAGATAATAAACACTCCACGGGTGTAGAGGAGACCACAGAAGCTCTAATAAATACTTTAATACCGGACGATAACGTAACAGCTGATAGCGAACATCATACGCAAATAAGAGCGTGGGCCACTTTGCCACCTCTATCTCCTATGTCTGACCTTCCCTCTCTAACTGAACTTTTAAATACCGTAAAAGCCCTTCCTCTAAACAAAGCAGCCGGTGAAGATAAAATCTCTAATAAAATGATTAAAGAAGCTTGTAGAACGTCAGCCGACTCAATGTTACTAGTTTTCAATCGTTATATAGCGAAAGGCATCTTTCCTCGGCTATGGCGTCGCAGGTTTATACGTATAATACCGAAACACGGTGATAAGCCACCGGACGACCCGAAGTCATATCGACCAATTACTCTACTGCCGTCACTAGAAAAACTCTTAGAACGTCTGATTGTTGCCTGTTTGTTACCGGGTGGCCCCACATTCAATCGTAGTCAGTTTGGATTTACCCCGGGGAAATCGACTGTCGACGCGGTCATTGCCGTTAGGAAAATTGTTTCCCTATCAGATTTTAAATATATACTAGGTATTTTTCTAGATATCTCAGGTGCTTTTGATAACGCATGGTGGCCGATGCTACTTCTTAAACTGAAGGCTCGTGGATGCTTTAGGAACATCTACCAACTCGTACAGTCATACTTTCTACAAGGTTCAACCACACTGAAACTCGGTCACCATGACGTGTCTAAATCACTGACGTTGGGCTGTCCTCAAGGATCAGTGTTAAGCCCATACTTGTGGAATCTAGGGTTTGATGACCTTCTTGAGCTACCTCTACCGCAAAACTGCTCATTGATTGGCTATGCTGACGACGGTCTCCTACTTATACAGTCAAACACTAGAGACGGACTGGAGAAATTGGCGGATCTATGTCTCAACTCAATACAAAAATGGGGCATACAAAATCGACTTACTTTCGCCCCCCACAAAATGTATCATCTTTTACTGATAGGTAATTTACAGTCGAGCCCCCGTATAAAATTTAACAACACTGTAGTTAAAAAGAAGGAGTCAGTATGTTACCTCGGCCTGGTCCTAGAGAAAAATTTTTCGTTCATTGAACATATTAAAACTGTAGGTGAAAAAGCCAAACGAAATTTCTATGCGCTTACCAGAATTTCAACTTCCACCTGGGGCCTTCGTTTTAACACACTTAAAATTATATATACAGCCACATATCTGGGCTGTATCTGTTATGGTGCACCGGCCTGGGCTGATCGTACTACCATAGGCGCGGCTCGGCGTAAGTTACTACAGAGTCAACGATTAGCGCTAATATTTCTGTGTAAGGCATACCGAACAGTTAGCACCGAAGCCTTACCAGTACTTGCAGGTGTACTTCCGGTCGACTTAGAGATACAAAAACGTGCGTCCATGTATTATTCCACTAGGGAAAACATGACTAACAATTTTCTTTTACAACGCGATCGTAATAAAATTACTAGACTTTTTGCACCGCAATCCGTCGTTAACGATAAGCTCCTGACCGAATGGCAGGCAAGATGGGATTCGTCAACAAAAGGTCGTCATCTATATCTATTCTTTCCGTCTGTTCGTGAACGTTTGGAGAGAACTTGGCTAGAAATTGACCACTATGTAGCCCAATTCCTCACAGGCCATGGGAATTTTAGAAATAAATTATTCTATTTTACACTAGTAGATTCACCATTTTGTCAATGTTAGACCTCAAACTCCAATTTTGAACAAACAGCTCATCACATCCTTTGGGAGTGCATTCTCTGGCGCAACGAGCGGAACGTCATGTTAGATAATATGCATGTCACGTCTGGGGTAGTATACTATTCGGATCTTGTAGCAACTCGAGAAAATTTCCGTGCGTTTAGGCGCTTTTGCCATACATATTACTGTAATCAAACCTAAAGCTCACAAATAGGTCCATTAAGCTTTGTCCAATCCGTGGTGCTGTACCGCTGCATTTCACGTAGTTGTACATACTCTTATTTACTGGCTTATCAGCTAACTTTGCTTCATGTCTCCCGCTTTGCATAGGAGGGAAGTGGAATCTTTCCAACTCCTCCTGTTTTCTTTTCTAATTAAATTTGTTGCGGGTCCCAAGACAATTAAAAGCAATTCCCGGGACTTCCTGAGGGTCAAACCTCAGTGTCTTATACGGAGACCATTGTGGATCCTGGCTTACAGGAGTTACAGTGGTGGGAACGTGTGGTGGGATTAGTCCCAAACAAAAAAAAAAAAAAAACCTGCAGAGAGGGTGACCGAGTGAGAGTGACGCCCCGGGAGGCGTCGGCAAGAGATTGTACCCCCAAGGTTATCCCGCCGGGCTGCAGTTCATTGCCATTTTTGGTTCCTAAAAAACTAAAATTAGTGTGTGTGGTGCCGGAGTAAGAATAGAATTCAGCACCAAATTTTCTTCGTCTTTTTCATGATGCATGGCTGCAAGAGAAGAAAAACTTGAAATGAAACTTTATGTCCATAAGTTTGACCAGCTAGGTATAGAAGGCTCATTTTTGGGGAAGAGCGTATGCATAATTCTGAAGTTGGACTGAGAAGAAAAATAACAACTACGTTCACATATATTTTAGTTAATATTATAAAGTTTGCGTGCGTTAAGAGAGGATTTGCCGAAAATCTACCTCTAAGGAGGTGAAAAGGTGAGCCAAAATTTGTATGACCCAACGTGATTCTTTGGTCCTATCTACTTTAAATTTTGCATAAACATTCATAAACAGAATTTATGCCAAATTAGAAATTGACTACTATGTAGCCTAATTGCTCATAGGTCATGGGAATTGCATTAAAATTACTAGACTCTTTGCGCTACAATCCGTCGTGTACAATAAGCTCCTGACTGAATGATAGGAAAGGTGAGATTCGTCAACAAAGGGTCGTCATCTATATCTATTCTTTCCATCGGGTCGTGAACGTTTAGAGAAAACTTGGCTAGAAATGGACTACTATGTAGACAAATTCCTTATAGGTCATGGGAATTGACATTGAAATTACTAGACTCTTTGCGCTACAATCCGTCGTATACAATAAGCTCCTGACCGAACGGCAGGAAAGGTGGGATCCGTCAACAAAGGGTCGTCATCTATATCTATTCTTTCCATCTGTTCGTGAACGTTTAGAGAAAACGTGGCTAGAACCTGACCACTATGTAGCCTAATTCCTCACAGGCCATGGGGTTAGAAAGAAGTAAATTATTCTATTTTAAACTAATACATTTACCATTTTGTCAATGTTCGTCCTCAAACTCCGAATTAGAATAAACAGCTCATCACATCCTTTGGGAGTGCATTTTCTTCCAGCGGGACCTAATGTTAGATAGTCTGCAAGTTACGTCTGGGGTAATATATTATACGGACCTTGTAGCAACTCGAGAAAATTCCCATACATTCAGGCGCTTTTGCCATAGCTACTATTCCAACCAAGCCTAAAGCTCAAAAATAAATCCGTTATGTCCTGTTCAATCCGTGGTGCCGTAACCCTGGGCTTCACGTAGTTGTACATAGTCTCATTTACTCGCTTATTAGCCAACTTTGTTTCATGTTGCCCGCTTTGCGTAGGACTGAAGTGGAATCTTTCCAACTCCTCCTGTTTTTCTTTTCTAATTCAATTTGTTGCTGGTCCCAATATAATTAAAAGCGGTCAAACCTCGGTGTCTTATACGAATATCATTGTGGATTCTGGCTTACAGCAGTTACAGTAGTAGTAATCCCACCACATATTCGCAATATGCAGTGGGATTAGTCCCAAAAAAAGTAATCCCTCTGATGGTAACTGTCACTCATGGACCTCTGCTATACTACTGTTGAACTCAACTAGGTCATTGCTTACTTTAAATAGGTGTTTTTGGGGTCTCAAACTCTCTCACTCACCAAACGAAGTGATAAGATGTCAATATTCTCAGATGTCTAAATTCTGGCAACGGACTTGGTACCAATATTCAGCCCAACGGCGAAGGGGTTATACTGTATACGATGGGTTAAGAGACCGCGTAAAGGGCGGCAACCTTTCGTCACCCCAGTCGGAAAGGAAGGCATGCGTTCAGACCCGTCGCCCAAAAAGAAAAGATGTTGATATTATGCGAACAGGAAGTTACTCAGACATCGATTTTTTGCGACTATGTAGAACTATTGCGGATGAGTTTTACAGATTTAACTTCAGGCAAAATACTGTCAGCAGTGTAGTAGTTTTTTTGGGTGGATAGTCAGCGCACACGCTGTTCGCTCCATCCGGGGTGGCGAAAGGACGGTGAGCCCATAACCCACCGTATTGGCTCTGTTTCGCCATTGGACCGATCACCGGTAGCAAGTTCCTTGTCATCCGTAGCCAGCCCGGCGGGATACCCTCTCCGGTATCCTCCCTTTCTAACGCTCTGCCCGGGAAATCGGTCGGCCTCGCGCGGTCATTATCTCCGTAGAACAGTGTAGTCCTACAATTTAATCGGATATAAACTCAAAACAGTAGATTCTCAATAAAATTATATCAAATGTGATATAAATTTTGTCTTTATTTAATTGTCAACATACATTAGCAGTAGCACAAATTGCATTAATAAAATATAAAGGCTTTTAGCTCAGGTTTTTGTATTATTTAATTATCAAATAAATATAGATAAAACATAACTTTATCATTATTGAAAATTTTTAAACTTGTTTAATTTTAATTATCATCATCATCTTGCTCTCTTATACTAATTACATGGGATCCACTCAATGTATACTTCCATCGTATATATAGCTTTTGTGAATAACCACCTGCTTGACATCAACTCTTCTAGGGAATATAATTGTCGATATCAGTAGGTATCAGAAGAGAGACTCAGGTCGATGTAAAGTTCTTAGTCGTTCTTTATAACACGAGCAATGAAAAGTCTATACCTATAGTCTACCTACTTCCAACTGTGTCGCTCATAGATTTTAACACCATCCGACCGATGTACCGCACAGCGGTTTTATTAAAAAACAATAATTCAAACATGATAAAATATTAGGCCATTATAAAATTCATTAGGAATATTTGTTCTATTTACCAGGTCAATTCTTATTACTTCTAGTAAAAAATTTCACTAAATCGAAACTAGTTCAAACCAGAGAGTTCGAGTCGCTAGTTTAACATTAAGAGTTTATTCAGTTACTGTATACTCCCTACTAAATTAGCAGTGTCAGTAGTTTAATTAATTGAAAAACATATACCTAATACAAATAGTTTGCTCAAAATTATATTTATGACATTATGCCCACTTGTGGACAGGCTTATGTCTCACACTGGATGTCAATAAACTAATGATAATATTTTTACTCTATAACGGCGGCTACAAATACTAGCAAACTTTTGATTTCTTGTACCTACATATCGTAAATAACTAAAAGTTTTACATAGATTTGGACTAACGTCATTTGGTGTTCACGCTGTGGAAATGCATTTACGCACTGTCCCCCGCCAGTAACGGACGGGGGGGGGGGGGGGTGGTGGTGCGTGTGGGACTCACCGACCACATCCGCGGCCGGAATACCCGCTAAAACCACAGCGGCCCCTCCCGCGCCTTTACGTGTGCCGGAGAGGTCGTCTGATGACATTCAATCCCCGACACCCCAACGCATGGCCGTCTGGCCACGTCCTGTCATTACTGTTCAGGGCGGTGGGAGTAGGTGGCCATATTTTCGCCTCCTCCTCCCGGGTCGCCGGCGACGAAGCGAGTCAGCAGACGCAAGCGCCTCGCGTTTCCGCTCCGCCACTTCCGTCCTTGATATGACGGCCTCACAAAATGAGGCCATCGACGACCAGCACCTGTCGCTGCCAAGCATCTTTGCGATAACGGTCGGCAGCGACAGGTCCGCTCCAAGTACCGCCGACAGGTCGTGGCGCTGAGACTCCCAGGCGGGGCATATCTCCAATGTGTGACGCGCATCATCAGTTGGCGCGCCACACTCATGACATCCGGGGGTCTCTTCTCTTCTAATCATATGCAGGTACTTACCGAAGACCCCGTGTCCGGTAAGCACCTGCACCATCCTAAATGTTAGGTTGCCGTGCTTCCTTGTGAGCCAGCGGTGGAGATGCGGCGCAACCGCTTCCACAGTCCCCCGCCCTGCTACGGGGGACTCCAGGTATTCCCTCCACCGCCGGATAACCTCCCTTCGGGCCACTTCTTGTGCTCTGCCCAGTCTCCTTGCAGAGACTTGCTTGCCGTTGGCCCGCGCTGTTGCACGGAGCTGGTAGACCTCCGCCAACGCCTCAGCCACAAGTGGCCAAGGCGGATCGCCTGCCAGTAGCGTCGCCGCAGTCCAAGACACTGTACGATAACCCCTGATAGTTCTCACCGCCATGACTGTCTGCGGTCGACGCAGGAGGGCCTTGTTACGGGCGGTGAGGGACTCCGACCAGATAGATTTGGTATCCTCTGATTAATAATTACATTTTCAATGAAGTTTGATATCAAACAGTTGGGCAGTCATACCAATTAATTGAGATAAGAGCGGAATGACATGATGATTTTAAAAACATGTTATTACAAATTCAAATTCAAATTATTTTATTATGCATAAACCCTGAGAGGGCACTTACATATTGTCAGGTTTACAATTTCCAAAAAAAATATACTACCACCGGATCGGAACGCGACCGCTACTGAGAAGATCCGGCAAGAAACTCAGCGGACTTGTCATTATTTTTATTTTTTTTTTTCTTCTTACTAGTTATACAATTGTGTACATGTTTTGTAAGAACAAGCTCCAGTGTGATGCCCTTCGAACCGCAAGACACTTAATATAATTTAAACGATTATGGCTGGACCAGATCCCACAAGCGGCACCCGATCACGAGTTAACTACTAGAGCAGCCATCACTCCCCTCAACCACTATGGAGGGAAGGGAGAGACCCGCTCCATGCAGCTACCGCAAGTAGATCCTTATGTGAGCATGACCAACACCACAATATGTTACAAACGCTGAAAATACAAAAATTCGTTAGGCAAAACACGCTACACTTTACAATAAAAGTTAAAAGTACATTTACAAACAGTATATTTAAAATAACAAGGAAATTGCTGAATGAGGAGCTGCTCACAACCAATCTGTATTATCATCTACATAATCCGAGATTTTATAATAAGCTTTTTTACAAAGTCTATTCTTGATGGCTTTTTTAAACTTTTTCATAGGCAGGTCTCGGATATCTTTAGGTAATCTATTGTAAAAGCGTATACATTGCCCCATGAATGATTTGTTAACTTTTTGGAGACGAGTAGTGTGTACAACCAATCTGTCCTTATTACGAGTATTCATTTCATGAATGTCACAATATCTCTTAAAGTTAGCGATATTTTTTTTGACATATAATATATTTTCGTATATATATTGTGATACAGCAGTTAGAATATTTATTTCTTTGAATTTCTCCCGAAGTGAGATTCTTGGGCCTAGATTATAAATTGCACGGACAGCCCTTTTTTGGAGAACAAAGATTCTATTAAAGTCCGCGGAGCATCCCCACAGTAATATACCGTAAGACATAAGACTATGGAAATAAGCGAAATAAACCATTCTAGCTGTTTCAGTATCTGTTAACATTCTTATTTTTTTTACTGCATAAGCCGCTGAGCTAAGCCTACTCGACAACTTTTCAATATGAGGTCCCCACTGAAGTTTAGCATCTATCTATGGTGATACCTAAAAAGACTGTTGACTCCACAAGGTCTAGAGCCACACCATTCATTTGGACATTGGTTTCCACTTGCCTCACATTAGGAGTAGTAAATTTGATACATTTAGTTTTTTTCTCATTGAGAACCAAATTATTAGTGTTAAACCAATGAACAACGTTAGACAGTGCATTGTTCACATCGTCATAATTCAACATTTGTCTTTTAATTTTAAATAACAAAGAAGTGTCATCTGCGAACAACACAATGTCCAGATTGTCCCCTATATGGTAGGGTAGGTCATTAATATATACAAGAAACAGAAATGGCCCCAGAATGGACCCTTGTGGAACGCCCATTTTTATAATAGAACCAGATGATCGTGCACCATTAACATCAACCCTCTGGATTCTGTCGCTTAAATAAGAAGTTACAAGTTCAAGAGCGTTATTCCTGATCCCATAGTGGTATAGTTTTCTGACGAGTGTTTCATGTTGTACACAATCAAATGCCTTGGATAAATCACAGAAAACACCTAAGGCCTCATGTGATTCCTCCCAGGCTGCAAAAATATTTTTCAATAACTCTACGCCCGCATCAGTAGTAGAGCAATTCTTAGTAAAGCCAAATTGATTTTTGTGAAAAATACCATGTCTCTTAAAATGAATCAACATCTGATTAAGCATAATTTTTTCGAATACTTTACTGAGTGTTGGTAGTATGGAAATAGGACGAAAATTATTAATATCTGACATACTACCAGATTTAAATAAAGGAATTACTCTACTAATTTTCATGAGATCAGGAAACACACCCTGAGCAACACAACCATTAAATACAAATGCCAGGTGGAGAGCAATAACAGGTATTATAAAATCAATAGTCTTTACTGATAAACCCCATAAATCTGCTGTTTTCTTAATATTAAGATTTTTAAAAGACTTTAAAATATCATCCACACCTACATCTGAAAATTCAAAGGAAGTGTCACATTTTACAATGCTTTGTTTAAGGAGCGATTCAGCCAAAATAGGGCACGACGCTAAGGATTTTGTTGTTAATACAGGCACATTTGTAAAATAGTTTTCAAATTCATGTGCCACTTCTTTATTTACTGTCACATTTTTATCACCAATCTTTAAATTAAAGTCCTTCTTCCGCACAGTGTTCCTACCGGTTTCACTATTAATCACTGTCCAAGTCATTTTAATTATATCACTAAATCCTTAAATTTTCCTCCTTAAATAAATGGATTTAGCACTAGAACAGGCACGTTTGAAAATTTTTGAATAATTTTTAACATACTCTAAAAATACTGGGTTATGGTTATAAGATTTTTCACTGTAAAGATCATATAACCTTCTTCTACTCTTATAGATACCACAAGTAGCCCATTCACTAAAACCAGCAGGCACTCCAAATGTTAATGTTTTTGGTTTAAAAATTTTACTAAATTCTGTATTGATTGTGTGAAATAAAGATGTATATAGCTCATTAGGACTGTCATGAATAGGCAACAGCGGTACCTTCATACTCAGTTCATCTTTAAACTGCTCTAAGCAGCTAGCAGTCATGGGAACAAAGCTAATACTTTCTCGTTGAACCCTACTAGTTCTAGGAAATACAACAAATTGACCACAATGATCCGATTCTAGAGCACTCAGAATAGAGTGAGCAATGGGTTTAACAGTTGTAAATACATTATCAATACAAGTTGCACTCCCAGACGTTATCCTAGTAGGCTCCAAGAAGACATTATATAAATCATATGATTTCATAAGAGTTATAAATTTTTGTGTGATGTTGTTGTGGTCTAATAAATTAATATTAAAATCGCCACAGATAATAACTGTTTTATTAGAGGTAGAGATTTTGAACAAAATATCCTCCATATATCTTTCAAAATTATCATATGGTGAACATGGAGGTCTGTATACGCATACAATTATGAACTGCTCCGGCAATTTCTATAACACGTTCAATAGAGAATCTCACAATATCATTTCTTTCTTTAAATTTAACCATCTTATTTAAAATTATCAATGAGCCGCCTCGTATCCTATTGACTCTATTGAACGAGCTAACAACCTGGTGATTAGGAAAATTGAACATTAGTTGATTACCTTTGAGCCAGTGTTCAGTAATACATAAAATGTCTATTTGATAATCATTCAAAAATAATTCAATTTCCAAATCTTTACCTAACATACCCTGAATATTTTGATGTACCAGGTTGATTGATTTATTATTATTCTTAGTGCTTAAAATGCTAAGGCAAGAGGGGTTCTCTATTGTCTTAATAGCTAATTTAAATTAGTTTTTGAATTAATATCACTATTTACAATAGTGGATATGTTATTACATTGCTCAATAAAAGCAGTTTTGGTAGCCAAGTTCTTGGCTGATGTAAATAAATAATAAGATAGCGAATCAGCTATCAGTTTTTTGTAAAATTTTGAAAGATTCTTGAATCTTAAAGATTTTATATTTTTTACATGTATTATTCCTACTGCACCTGGGCATCTCCTCATTACAAGGTGGTAATAGTTCATTAATTGTGTCATGTGACATAGAGGAATTCTCAGATGCAATAGAAACTAAGTTTGGGGCACTATCGACAAGTTCATCAAATAAGCTTTGATTCAGCGAGGCTGTCACATTATATTTAGAATTTTCCATTTCAGATATTTGATTGTGAGCTTCTTGTAGTTCTTCTTTCCAGTGTATTTATGCGATTCAAATTATTTACATATTCAAGACTACACTCTTGAAATCCATTTACAATAATTTGGAGGCTATCCCGAACCTGTACAGCCTCACTGAGTTCTGCATTAAGTTGTGCCATTTCTAGTTTTAAATTTTTATTTGAATTGAGTAAGTCTAACAGCTCCCTTTCGCTGTCATCTCTTTCCCTACTCAATGCACTACACATCTCCTTCGCAACCTTCAATTCACCCAAGGCCAAATGGAGTTTAGTTTCTTCTTGACGAGCAAGGGCCTTGCGAGTCAACATTTTACAATAGAAAAATATAAAATTACGTTAGAAGCAAAGGAAAAATGTAGGTAGCAGAAACAGAAAATTAAAGGTAGAAATATATGTTTGTCAAAAATCTTATAGTTAATAATATATAACAGTTACCTTATAAGCAGTATTTAGTACCTTATTAAGAGAAAACAACGATAACAGCAGTGATATTTTAAATACAAAACACCGGTAAAACATGCACTGTCACTGTAAAACACTATATAGTAGAATATGTAAAATAATAATTATTTGCTAACTGGTGTTTGAAAAACACTTTTCTATAAGTTACACCTCTAAATTAGCGAGAAATAGGCAAGCGGATGTTAAAAACAAATTAAATTAAACATAAAATTAAAATTAAATACGAGAATAAAAACAGACACAGCTGTCAGTTCGGGGTTGCCAGACCAATCATAATATATTAATATATATATACAATACATAATATAATACATAACATATTAATTACAGGATATAATGTAATACATAATATATTAATTACAGGATATAATGGCTTTGAGCTACAAAAACGTTTACTAACGATATTTAAATTGTTGCATACTTGTTTATTATTAACTGATATTGTCCAGTGTAATTCCTGTGTTAAAGTGATTATTTAAAAATACAATATTTCATCATCCCTTGTATCATTGGTTATCGTTAAAATCACCGAATGGATTATTAGAAGAATAGTCAGCAATACTCTTAAAAATGATGATGACTCATTAGAGAGGCATTTTTCTGATGGTCGAGGACGATAATGTTATAGACGGCTTGTGAATTGTAGATAGATTAAATAGTTTCAAAATACGAACTCGTTGATGAAATTTTGGCATAGAATCCTGTATACTCAACAAAGGCTATAAAATATTCTAAACAGTACTATTTAGGCTTGACCTTAAGACCTCATGAATGACCAAATAGAAAATAAATATATCCTACACATTTGTTTTCTGTTTTACAGCTACCGTCGAAACATCGAACAATTGGGAGAATTAATACGCGATGAGCCAATGCGTCCCCTAGAGAAAGCCGTGTGGTGGACGGAATACGTTTTACGTCACGGTGGAGCTTTACATTTACGGTCACCCGCCGCTAACATCTCCTGGGCACAATACCTCGAACTGGAATTATTATCTACAATATTAGCATTCACAGTGCTAATAATGACATTCTGTGTCACGATTCTTCTCTATATTTATAAATATGTTGTTAAAAATTACGTAACTTCTAAAATTAAATGCGTTAATGTTATCTTCTCGTTTATTACACAGTAGCAACCCGACCTCGCTTCGCTTCGGTTTCAGTAGCCTTATCCGCGTGGTTCCAAATCCCGTGGGAATGCCAGGACAAAATATAACCCATATTACTCTCTAATATTACAGCTTACGCTTGGTCAAAGAATTTTTGAAATCGGCCCAATAGTTTCGAAGCCTATTCAATACAAACAAATCTTTACTCTTTATAATTTTATTAAAGAAAACAAACCAAAATTAAATGATACTTAATTATTACTATTATCATACACAAATCCTGTAAAAAAACATATAATTTCGAATTTTAATAGTGCAAGTAGTGAGTTGTCCGTCAGCAATAGCCTGCTCGCGCGTTCTGACTTTCTGAGCCCACACGAGAGACAACTCTTGTGATATTAAGCTCGTGCTAGGGGAAAGCAGCGCGTCTCTGATAGTCTGTCTCAGGGCTCTTCTGTGGCATCCACAGAGAGCCATGGCGGTCAGGGCCATACGCGCCTACCGCACGGTGGCGACGGAGGCAGCCTGCCTCCTGGCCGGTACACCTCCGTGGGACCTGGAGGCAGAGATGCTTGCCGGAATTTCCTGGTTGGTGTCGGAGACGCGCGGCCGCGGCGGCATGATCTCGTTGAATTAGATTGCCGCCTGGCGGGTCGACGCCCGCCGAGATGTTATTACCCGTTGGGCAGTCCGGCTGAAGAGGCCTCGGTACAGTGTCTTCTTAATCTTCTTCGTAATCTTAAAGGTGCTATTAAGATGGTTATTGAAAACAAAAGGTTATACTTATCAATTAATATTTTTAAAGTGCCGCACTAAAGAACAAATTATTACCTTGCAACTGTTTCCATGTGATGACACTATTTTCATTGTCTATAATATCCATCCATTCAACTTTTAGCCTATCCACGTCTGCTGTTGGAAATACGCCTTTCTAAGGAGAGATAATGCCATAACGCCAGTTTGGCCCCAGATTTCTTCAGAATCCTAGTAATTCCTTAGCTGATTTTTACGACTTTGCCAAGAGCAGATGGACTGTTGAAACATTATATTCTAAAGCTTAATTTTCGCGAATTATATCGATATTTCTTCTTTCCGTGTGGTGACGGAGTAAGAATACTATTCACCACTCCCTATCTTGCCCGTGGATATCGTAAAAGACGACTATGAGATATAATATGCACACAACATCTGTGGAAGAGAAGGAAAAGTCGAAATAAAACCCTATATTAACATGTCTGACCAGCATGGTATAGTAGGTCAAATTCCCTCCCATTGTAGAGGAGGCCCGAGCCCAACAGTGGGACGGATGTGGGCTGCGATGATGGTGATGATGATTCTAAAGCCGTTGCCAAACGATTAGGGTATGTGACAGACAGTGTAAAACTTTACTGCCTATTGTTACTTGCTGTGTAACTGCGTTTTACTTTCCTATTTTTCAGGTTTTTTTTTCTTAATAGGTCATAAAAGCTCGATTAATAGTTTTTTTTTTATTTTTATTATTATCAATAGAGCAAAACAACTGGAGTGACGAAATGGTCCTTGTTCTAATCCTGGGTCTAATTTGTGTCCGCTAATTTTATGTTCGTTAACTTTTAATCATCTCATGTTCTATACGTCCCATTATCGAGCCCAAGCCTTCTCCATAATAGGAGGGAAAGTGATCTACTATACCACACTTGGCAAATGGGTTAGGATAGGGTTTTATTTCGAGGTTTCTTTCTGTCTGAACATTATAGATACCCCTTAGTGGTCTTTAACGACACCTGCAGGCAAGAAAGAGGGCGGTGAATTGTAATCTTACTCCATTATCACATAGAAACAGTATATTCCTAAAAACAGAGTCTACTAATATAACTTGTAAATAATAGGGGCTTAAATATAAAATTGCTGTTTTAACGTACTAGCCACTTTGAATTGGCGGTGGATAAGGCGGCGACCACGTCCCAGATCCTAACACTGTCGAGCATCTCCCTAGCGATGGTCGGCAGGGTCAGGTCGGCACCGATGATTGCGACGAGTTCACAGCGCTGCTCTGCCCACGCGGCACATATCTCGAGCGCGTGCTGCGCCGTGTTCTCGTTGCAATCACAATGGTGGCAGGACAGTGTGCTCTCCCTCCTCACGACCGTGTGTAGGTACTTGGCGAAGCAGCTGTGCCCCGTCAATACGCAGGTATTGACGGGGCTTCGGTTGTTTCGCCAAGTACCTGTA
The DNA here is from genome assembly GCA_032191425.1 of Lymantria dispar. NCBI lineage: Eukaryota > Metazoa > Arthropoda > Insecta > Lepidoptera > Erebidae > Lymantria > Lymantria dispar. The sequence continues at coordinate 15,560,494 of CM063465.1, read as the reverse complement.
CACGAGCTGCTTTCCGTCGCACTCCCAACCACTCCATCAGCACCGCTCGGCAGGACTCAACGGTCCGAACAGCGTACCGAGGCCTCTCCAGCTGGACTGCCCAACGGGCAATGATGTCGCGGTCGTCGTAGTCCCGCCAAGCGGCCACCTCGCTGAGGGAGCCTTCGTTTGTTTCTTTTTGGGAGTACTACTATTCCTAGACGTAGTAAAAATATAATAGTTACAGTTTGTCAACGATTTTTTATTCTGTATCTTACCCATGATGTATCGCTGCAAGAGACTCGCTGCAACTTGTAATGAAACTATGTCATTAGTTGCATTACAATAGTTATTAGTTGTAGTTATTAGTAATAATTATTAGTAATGAAACGCAATAACGATGACTTATTGGACGTGAGACATCTTAGTCCGCCCGGACCATGAATGCTGCAAAGTACTCGAAACGTCGGGCAATCAAAAATCAAATACAAACGCGATAAAATCCGTAAAGCAGTTTTATTTAAAATGAAACTATTTCTTTAACTATTATTTTGCTATTAACTAGTTGATATAGTTTCATTATCAATCAAAGTATATAGTAGGCATTTTCTTTATCGGGTGTAAGCCTATGCATAATACTGGAACATCTATGGGCTAAGAAAAAAAATAACAAGAAGGCAACCGTCACATACATTATTTTAATTTCTAGCCAAGTTCTCTCCAAACGTTAACGAATAGATGGAAAGAATAGGTATAGATGACGAATCCCTTTGTTGACGAATCTCACCTTGCCTGCCATTCAGTCAGGAGCTTATCGTATACGATGGATTGCGGCGCAAAAACTTTAGTAATTTTATTACGATCGCGTGGTAAAAGAAAATTGTTAATTATGTTTTCCCTAGTGGAATAATGGATGCAATATTTTGTATCTCCAAGTCGACCGGGAGTACACCTGCAAGTACTTCGGTGCTAACTGTTTGGTATGCCTTACACAGGAATATTAGCGCTAATCGTTGACTCTGTAGTAACCTACGCCGAGCTGCGCCTATGGTGGCACAATCAGCCCAGGCTGGTGCACCATAATAGATACAACCAAGATATGTGGCTGTATATATAATGTTAAGTGTGTTAAAACAAAGGCCCCAGGTGGAAGTTGAAATTCTGGTAAGCGCATAAAAATTTCGTTTAGCTTTTTCACCTACAGTTTTAATATGTTCAATGAACGAAAAAATTTTCCCTAGGACCAGGCCGAGGTAACATACTGACTCCTTCTTTTTAACTACAGTGTTGTTAAATTTTATACGGGGGCTCGACTGTAAATTACCTTTCAGTAAAAGATGATACGTTTTGTGGGGGGCGAAAGTAAGTCGATTTTGTATGCCCCATTTTTGTATTGAGTTGAGACATATATCCGCCAATTTCTCCAGTCCGTCTCTAGTGTTTGACTGTATAAGTAGGAGACCGTCGTCAGCATAGCCAATCAATGAGCAGTTTTGCGGTAGAGGTAGCTCAAGAAGGTCATCAAACCCTAGATTCCACAAGTATGGGCTTAACACTGATCCTTGAGGACAGCCCAACGTCAGTTATTTAGACACGGTATGGTGACCGAGTTTCAGTGTGGTTGAACCTTGTAGAAAGTATGACTGTACGAGTTGGTAGATGTTCCTGAAGTATCCACGAGCCTTCAGCTTAAGAAGTAACATCGGCCACCATGCATTGTCAAAAGCACCTGAGATATCTAGAAAAATACCTAGTATATATTTAAACTCTGATAGGTAAACAGTTTTTCTAACGGTAATGACCGCGTCGACAGTCGATTTCCCCGGGGCAAATCCAAACTGACTACGATTAAATGTGGGGCCACCCGGTAAGAAACGAGGAATAATCAGACGTTCTAAGAGTTTTCCTAGTGGCGGCAGTAAAGTAAAGACGGCAGTAAAGTAAGTCTAAGAGTTTTCCTAGTGATGGCAAGAAAGTAAAAAAAAATTGGTCGATATGACTTCGGGTCGTCCGGTGGCTTATATATAGCACCGTGTTTTCGATATTATACGTATAAATTCGCGACGCCATAGCCGAGAAAAGACACCTTCCGCTATACAACGATTGAAAACTAGTAACATTGAGTCGGCTGACGTTCGACAAGCTTCTTTAATCATTTTATTCGAGATTTTATCTTCACCGGCTACTTTATTTAAAAGTTCAGTTAGAGAGCGAAGATCAGACATAGGAGATAGAGATGGCAAAGTGGCCCAAGCCCTTATTTGCGTATGATGTTCGCTGTCAGCTGTTACGTTATCGTCCGGTATTAAAGTATTTATTAAAGCTTCTGTGGTCTCCTCTACACCCGTGGTGTGTTTATTATCTATTTCGATATTTTGTATATAAGCTAGGTCAACTCATCGATTGGCTTTAAATTCGTGATATAATGGAGACCACGGACCTTCATTTTCCAGCTTTTCTGCTACCCTATTTAATAACGCATCTTTAGACCTTTCCACCGCAATCCAGTAGTAAGACCTTGCAGTTCTGAGTGCAAGTGACGACTCATCAAACGTTACTCCCGTCACACATGACTTTTTAAGTTTGTTAAATTTTCTACGTGCTCTTCGAAAGCATCTACGAAGTTCGGCCAGTTTATTGTTAGGAATAGATATGCGGCCCAGGGCTATGTCAGCACAGTATATCATAGAGTGTGACATTATCTCAGCGCTTTATTCTGCGTTTAATCCTTTGCGAGTGAAATGCCCGGCACACGAGGAAAATAACTAACTAAAGAATTCCCAGTTTGCTCCCTTACTTTTATATCTAAAATAGTAACTCTGACTGGGAGGATCTTGTATCAGTCTCGGTTTAAATTCGTACACGATCAGGCAATGATCACTATACGATGCATCTGGGAGGACGCGCCACCTATCCAAGCGGACGTCCGCGCTTGATGGCGTGACGTCAATAGAAGATTCACACAAAGGGCTGCGAAAAGTTGGTGGTGCATCAGGTGTATTGTGAATGGACAGGTTCATCTCAGCGACGAAATCTTCTATCGCACACCGACGATCAGTATCGGTGTATCTAATCTTGCCATACCATAGACTAGATGACGCATTTACGTCAGCACCTACTATCGTTTTACGGCGCGTAAGAGACCGCAAGACATGACGGAGATGGTTTCAGTGTGAGGTGACAGGATCTGAGTATTGAAAATAGCAGCTCACAATGTTAACCCTACAGGATGGGGATGTAACTTCCGCGACAGCACAGTGTAATGTCATTAGATTTGGTAATGACGTGACTGTAAATTTTTGAATTTGATACATAGATTCTGGTGCGTGTTTTGTTATCTAATTGCACAACCCTAATGCGTAAGCGAGCATTCTGGTATTGCTCTAAGTATCTAAGTACTATGTCCAAATTATTTTCCATAACACGACGGTCTAATTTTAATGTCGCCACCCTATCATTGTGAAGATTTAGCTGTCCTATATTTAAGCTATCAATTTCTAATAGTTAGTATTTAAGACTAGTTGTTCCAGCTTAAATCTGTAGGTGGGACAGGCCGACGCGCCGCAGGGGAGGTCTTAAGGTTTCTTAAAACGCTTACAAGAGGCACATTTTGGTATAAAATCAGGTGTTTCCTTATTTGGGCAGGACTTTGTTATATGTCCTTCCGTACAGTGACCGCACGTGGGTGTTTTTTCAGTGCAATATTTAGCGACATGACCGTGAAATTAACCACTATGTAGCCCAGTGGCTCACAGGCCATGGGAATTTTAGAAGTAAATTATTCTATTTTAAACTAGCAGATTCACCATTTTGTCACTGTTCGACCTCATAATCCGATTTTGAACAAACAACTCATCACATCCTTTGGGAGTGCATTCTCTGGCGCAACGAACGGTACCTCATGTTAGACAATATGCATGTCACGTCTGGGGTAATATACTATTTGGATCTTGTAGCAACTCGAGAAAGTTTCCGTGCGTTTAGGCGCTTTTGCAATACCTTCTATTGTAACTAAACCTAAAGCTCACAAATAGGTCCATTAAGCTCTGTGCAATCCGTGTTGCTGTACCGCTGCGTTTCACGTAGTTGTACAAATCCTTATTTACTGGCTTATTAGCCAACTTTGCTTCATGTCTCCCGTTTTGCATAGGAGGGAAGTGGAATCTTTCCAATTCCTCCTGTTTTTCTTTTCTAATTAAATTTGTTGCGGATCCCAAGACAATTAAAAGCGTTTCCCGAGACTTTCTGAGGGTCAAACCTCAGTGTCCTGGTATCCTGGCTTACAGGAATTACAGTGGTGGGAATATGTGGTGAGATTAGTCCCCCAAAGAAAAAACATGGTTGTCTGTAAAGTCGGTTTACGGACGATAGTTTAACGTGACAACGTCATAACAAAACATTGATGAAATTACTGCATACTTTTATGAATAAAATTGAATCAGCGTAACGGGATAATGAGCGTAACGGGACACTTTTCTTGCATGCAGCCAGCATTCATCGATTTATTAGACGTTGTCACGTCAAAAACATATATATTATTTTAGTTGATATCATAACCGTACAAAATAATTATTATATGCTTTGTTTTATTTGGAAATAACTGACTGATTGATGGATAACGCACAGTCTAAGCCGCCGATCGTAGAGTTGTATGTAACGATCCCCCAGTCATAGAAGGGGTAGCCCTACAGCTTGAAAATGCTTGCCTTAATGCTGAGGTATCACGTCTGCAAGAGCAGAATAAGAAGCTTGAGACGGAGCTGGCGGCGGTGAGAAAGGAGAAGCGCAGGTTGAACAAAGAAATGGCTAACCTGCGAGCTATGCCACCGACGCCGATGACGAGGGCTGTTGCTGCCGCCGCCCCTGTTGCGTCGACTCGCGCTGCGGGGCGTGCCCCAGCTGCGGAGATATCACTTCCGTAGTGGAGGGCTTGCCGGAGGAGACGATGCGCGCCATTTGCACCAGAGTTGGTCGGATAGTTGAGGCGCTCATCGAGGGCGCGGATGCTCGACTCCCTCCTGAGCCACCTCTCCGGCTAACGCTCGTCGCGGACAGAGGCAGGGCTGCGCGACCGACGATGACGGCAAACACCATCCCGTTAACCTACCAGGATGGCCGCGTCGGCAACTTTGCCGAGGCTCAAAAAACCCGCCAAAACCGCCAAAAAGGCCAGTAGCGGCTTCCGCCAAGGCCAAAATGCAGCCGGCGCCTACAACTGCACTGTGGGTATCGGCTAGCGCACCTATGACCGCACCTGCTGCACTCAGCGCTACTGCCTTGCACGAACAGGGCCGGCAGGTGGCTAAGCTAAGCAGGAAGAGATGCAGCCAAAAACGGAGGGCGGCAGCTAAAAGCGCCGCAGAAGCTGTTGCACCCTAGGCAGGAGCCGAAAAGAAGAAAGGGAAGAAGTCGTGCAACGGGCTCCAGCCGCCACAGTCAGCCGCAATTGTTATACCTGAGGTGGCTGAGAGGGGCCTCAGCTACGAGGCCGTCTTAAGTCGCGCCCGGCGGGAGCTAGAGGTCTCTGACATCGGACATTCGTCGTTGAGCCGACCATCGATGCAGAGTTCCTTGTGTTCAGTAGTCGTCTCGATGGAATACCCCTACGGAGAACCCTCTCCTCTCGACGTCCCCACATATTTTAGGAAAAGGTAAGATCACTTTTCGTAACAATAAGTTTACTCATTTTATATATATATATATAATATATAAAGATAGAAAAGTTTATATAATCGTTAATTTTTCTTAAATTTTCTAACTTTCTAATTTTTTTTTCTGTAAATGTCATTTTCAAAGTATTAGAAAACTTAAAAAAAAAGATGGACGAAATCGGTAAAGTCGTTCTCAAGTTATGTTATTGTCCTGCCCAACAGCGCCACCTACCGGGTCCAAGTATAAATCTAAACCATCCTCGAATCCCCTTGAACTCACACAAAAAAATTCATAAAAATCCGTACAGCCGTCTAGGAGGAGTTCAGTGACATACACACGCACACAAGAAATCTATACCAATAAATAAAATTGGAGTGTCTGTTTGTAATGTCAAAATAATAGGCTTTTTTCATGCTCACACGGTTATTTGCACGACGCCTATGCTTAAAATAGCAATTAAAAATTTTTTGTCTGTCTGTCTGTTTGTTCCGGGTAATCTTCAAAACGGCTGGACCGATTTCAAAAATCTTTCACCAATGGAAAGCTATAATATCAGGGCGTAAACTAGGCTATATTTTATCCCGGTATTCCCACGGGAACGGGAACTACACGGGTAAAACGACTATAACCTATAACCGAAGCGAAGCGAGGGCGGGTTGCTAGTATATATATAAAGATAGCTCACCCGGCGAGCTTCGTACCGCCTTTTCTTCGTAATTATTTTGTTTTAGTATTTATCAGTTTGGTTTTGGTATTATCCGTGCGGTGACGGAGTAAGAATACAATTCGCCACCCGTGTGTGTCGTAAAAGACGTCTAAGTGATATAGTATGCATATAATATCTATGCAAGAAAGGGAAAACGCGGCACAAAACCGGGTTTATAAACCGGGTTATACGGTTTTGTTTCTTGTTTTCCTTCTCTTGCATGGATATTATATGCATATTCCAAAACCTTTTTTAATCTAGATCTACATGTAATTATGCCAAAAATCCCGAACCGACGGGACGAACATCAAATGTTTGACATGTTTATATATATTGTTTATATATATACATGTTTATATATAGACATTTATATATATATATATGTATATATTCAGGAACTCGAAAACTGCTCCAGCGATTTTCAGGTATTTAGCATACTAGAGGTTTCGGGGTCAAAAAATCGATCTAGCTGGGTTTTATTTATAGAAAATGTTGTTTTTTCGGTGTTTGATTTGAGCTAATCAATACAATAACATAAAATGTCAATAGAATGAGAATTCAAATTGCGCCGACGCTGTCAAGAGTGACAATAGCTCAGGTAGGAAGTTGTCCAGTCGCATTCAAACAACGTGAGATTGAATCTCGGCGTTATTATTATTATCTTTTTGTAATTTTAGATTTTTTTTTTCATTATTTCAACATTTTTATTTTTTATTAATATACCTATATTTAAATAAGTTCGGCAAAAAACAAAAAAAATATATCGCACAAAGCTCGGTCAACCAGAGATTGTTTATTTAACCATTAAGTCTTTACACTATACTAAATATTGTTATATCTTATAAGTATTTAAACATAATAATGTATTAATTTATATATAATAAAATAACTAACGTAAAAATTTATTATAAATCCTATTAGAACTATTTTTTAATTCAACGCGGATGAAGTCGCTGGCAAAAGCTAGCTTAATATAAAAAAAACTATCAACTGCGTAGTTGATAGTTTTTTAGCAATTATTTAAGTGGCAGTATTACAACAGTTATATAATCTCAATGTCATTGAAACATAATTTAGTTGATCTGATATAGACGTCGCTTTATTGTACCTGGTGAGAAAACTATATAAGAGGAAACATTTTGTTGTGTGTTTATTTCTTACTCAATACTAATTATAGCAACATGTCAGTATTATACATATTATTATCATGTTGTATTTTACTCTTTAAGTCCAACGAAGCTGCAAGAATTTTAGCTGTATTTCCAGTTCCATCTATTAGTCACCAAGTAGTGTTCCGTACGTTAACTCAAGCATTAGCAAAACGTGGACATGAGGTCGTAGTTATTACGACAGATCCGGTTTTTTCTCAAGAAACGGCTCCAGCAAACTTAACTGAGATTGATGTTCACGACATATCATACAAGATATGGAAAGATACGTTTATGACAACATCTAAAGGAAATCAAGATGACTTGTTATTACAATTGAAGATTATCCTAGAAGCAATGATAACATTAGTGGATGCTCAACTTAATAACGAACAAGTTCAAAAAATTATAAATAATAAGAATGAAAAGTTTGATTTAATTATTTCGGAAGCTCTCGTCAGGTCCGCATTAATATTTTCACATATTTATAAAGCTCCTGCTATACAAATGAGTTCCTTTTCCGCCGTGTTTGATAATTACGCAACAGTCGGTGCTGCTTCACATCCATTTTTGTATCCAGAGGTAACTTATCAAAAATTAAATAATTTGACAACATTAGAAAAGATTAGGCAGTTGTATAATAATTATTTGATAGATAATCTCTACGAAAGTATGAAAGAGTCGGAATACAAGATGCTTAGAAAATATTTTGCCGATAAGACACCATCGATTGATACATTAAACAGTAATGTGCATATGTTATACCTGAATATACATCCGATATTTAAAGGTATACGTCCTGTGCCTCCCTCCGTAGTGTATATGAGTGGACTTCACCAAAAACCTCAAAAGGATTTGCCACCGGTAAGTAAAAGTTTAATTTCTTAGTAAATTAACCAAAAAATAGGCAAATTTTTTGTGTTTTTATTTAAGATAAATATTATATTACAATTACTTTACATTTTGCCATCGTTAGGAAAAAAAAATTATTTCCTTAATAAAAGCTTCGATATTATATCGGTGTCGTAACGGAGTAAGAATACAAGTCATCGTTAGAGCTATTATAAAAGACTGGTAAGGGATATTATTTACAAATAAGATGAATGCAATAGGAGGTAATCTTGAAGGAAAACCTATACTAACACCTCTTATTAGCGGGGTAAAGTCGCTCAATTTTCTACTCACCATGGAGGAGACCTGAACCCAGCAGAGGGACATGTACGAGTTGAGTATTATGAAATTAAAATAATTCTTTATTGACCGAGAATTATATCTGTGCCTAAACTTCATTTATTTGTAATAGTGAACTAAGTTTTTTTAAACACATACATCACTATTTAGAATCAAAATTTTAACCGCATGCTTATTTGTATGATCAGTGTTTTATAAATAAATTCACATTTAAGTAAATACTTGTTTTTGTACGCCTAAAAATAGAAAGGCACAATGAGGAATGACCTTTCCTTATCTTATTCTTAACTCTGTCTGACTATTGGGCACGAGAACCCTTCACAATAGGTAGAAGTTTTCGTAACTCTAGCAAACTAATAAGTTGTAGAGTAGGCGAGTAGACGGATGGGTGGGGAGGCAGAGAACATTTACACGCTCCTCTTCTCCGAGCCATGTTTGATCCAGGGCGTAGCTAACAGGCCTATAGCCGGGATGTTAGAGACGTATGCTCAAAAGGCTAACCTCTGGCGTCCCACAGTCAACGAAGATGGGGGAACGCTGTGGGTATTCTGAAGTAGTAAATACATAACGCGTCAGTGAGTCCTACATATTCCTTGCCATTACAAGTAAAGGGTATGACTAAATACATTTGCCACAGCGCAAAAAAAATCTGATAGAAAAAGGTTGTTTCGTTTGGTTATTTCAGATCATATACATCCTACTGTTGGGTTCGAGCGTCCTCCAGCAAACCAAGGTTTTAAACGTACTTTTTACCAAAACCGTTTTTCCCAAAACAAAACATTCATTCAATCAAAATGATTTTTTACGTTTTACCTGTGCGGATTCTATAATATTTTAATTAACATTCAGATTTTCTAATCTTACAGGATCTGAGATCTTATTTAGATTCTTCTAAAAATGGTGTAATCTATATTAGCTTTGGCACAAATGTAGACCCTTCTTTATTACCAGCAGAAAAAATACAAACATTTGTACAGGTATTTTCTAAACTACCTTACAATGTTTTATGGAAATGGAATAACGACGAGTTGCCTGGCCGTACAGATAACATTAAGATATCCAAGTGGTTACCTCAGTCCGACTTACTGAGTAAGTATTTTTAATGTACCTATCAAAATGCCCCAGGACGGGCAATAAGGGTTTAATTTTCACCAACTTGTTGAAAATGCTCCTGGCTCATGTCGGCACAGCGTCCGCCCTTTTATGCCTCAAGCCGAATGTGAGTGGTCCTAGCGCTACCTGTAGTATATTAAATTTGTTAGATATCGATTAATAAATTGTCATAATATAATAATCATTACAAATTTGATGTTTAATTATTGACAGACTTAAAACAATGTATTTTTTTCATATAGAATCATTTTCCGTTTGTAGTGATAATAATTTTTTATCAAATCAAATCAAATCATTTATTCTGCATAGGCCCCTTAAGGGCACTTACATATTGTCAAATTACACGTTTGAATATAATACAATAATCTACCACCGGATCGGAACGCGGCCACAAACTGAGAAGATCCGGCAAGCAACTCAGCGGGCAGTCATTTTTTTTTCTTAATCTTTTATCAAATATGTATATAATGTTTGATATAATGTTTGATAGTCTTCTATTTTAATGTTTCAGCTTTAGTCTGGAATTAGGTAGGATTCAAAGGTACTCACGCATCAGCTTGACTCGATTTTCTTGATAATTTTCACACACAGAATTTTTGTGACCGGCGCCGCGCCGCGTTGAATCGGTAATCGTTTTGTCTAGGTGGCGCTACGGTCAGTGTGAATGTTGGCGTGTTTAAATAAGGGAATCGGATTGGCTTAGGACGGAAGAACGTTCAGAAACGACTTAAAGCCTTAACATATCCCCCTACATGAAATCAACGTGGATTTCAAAGTTAAATCGCGGGTTTGTAACCCTAAAGCATTAGAGTATAGATACAGATTCATAAATTTTATGATTGTTAGTTAGATTGTAGATATTCGTTAGATGAGTATAACGTTAGTTTGTTCAATATGTGCTTCAGATTAGTTTGTTTATTGTGTGCTTAAGATTAGTTTGTTTAGTGTGTTTTTAAAATTAGATTATATAAAATGTAAAAAAAATATAAAAATTAAGTAATTATATGAGAGAAAGTAAATTGTTTTATATTTTGAAAAGGTTAAAATAAATTGAATGTAATTAATTTGTTTCATAGATAGGTAGAGGACAAATCTTTACCGTAGGTCTTACCAGTAAGCCCTTATATGTTTTTACAGTCACAACGCGAGTAACGTTATCCTTGCCGGGATGTAACTGAACGACGCGAGCTAAACGCCATTCGTTCGGTGGTAAGTTAGGTTCAAAGATGGTAACAAGATCGTTAATCTTAACCTAACGACTATCGTGTTTGAACCATTTTGTACGCTGTTGTAGTGTATGAAGATAATCACGTTGCCAAGTTTGCCAAAAGCTTTGAGTTAATTACTGTAAAAATTGCCAACGCGTACGCAATATGATGGTTTGATTTAGGTTTGGTTGCGGAAGGGATACTAGTGGACGACCGATTAAAAAATGTCCTGGGGTGAGAGCATCTAACTCACTCGGATCGGATGAAAGCTCCACTAACGGTCGGGAGTTTAACATCACTTCAATCTTAGTAAGAACCGTATAAAACTCCTCATAAGTAAGAACTTGAGCTCCTACCGTTCTCTTTAGGTGATACTTGCTAGAACGAATGCTTCGTTCAAAGATTCCGCCGAAATGTGCCCCCGCCGCTGGATTAAATTTCCACGTTATATTACGAAAGGCAAGTTGTCGGCCAATTAACTCGCGTTCTGTATGAAGCATGTTAGATACTTCTGATAGGTACCGCTTAGCGCCACCAAAGTTTGTACCACCATCAGTTATAATGACTTGGCATAGACCTCTTCTTGATGTAAAACGATCGAAGGCTGCTATGAAAGCTTCTGTAATTAGTTCCGTAACTAACTCAAGATGAATGGCTTTAGTTGTATGACAAATAATAAGACAGAGATACGCTTTATAAGTTCGTGCGTTACGGCGTCGACTTTCCTTTATTATAAAAGGACCCCCAAAATCGATTCCGACAGTCTGAAAACATTGACCTGGTGTCAGACGAGATGGTGGTAGGTTCGCCATAACTGGTTGTAAATGGCTAGGCTTAGCTTTTGAGATTTCGTAAGCCAAGAATCCAAAATCGACGCTGTATCAATGACTGCAAGAGACGAGGTCCATAGTGTAAATAAAGTATATGATAATGGTCGACAAGGAGTTGACTCAAGCGTGAGGTTTTAGGTCGTAGTACAAATATGTATATTACAAATATGTATACATAATATTATGCTTCGTACAACATATATGGTATTAGCTCCAGTGTGATGCTCTTCGAAATTAAATTAAATATCTATCAAAAGGTAGGCCAAAATTTTATGAGCAATTCTGTAGCGGATTGATATATGTAAATCTCTGAAATAACGATGACTTGTTGGACGTGAGACATCTTAATCCGCCCGTGACCAAAAATGCTATAAAGTGATGAAATGTCGGGGAATCAAAAATCAAATACAGAGGTGATAAAATCCATAAAAATAGTTTCATTAAAGTCATTTCCCATAATTACTTAATTGGTTATTCCCTACTACTTAATTATTTAAATAACACGATATTTCATGTATCTTGTAAACTTGAAGATACATCGTCAATATTTGGATAAACACAGTATTAACTATATAGGCATTTATTAAATATTGAGGGTATGTCTTGCTTAGCAACTTGGTTTCCGTATAGATTTTTTTTTGTGAATTTTATTCCATCATCCAAATATCACATAAAAAGTTAATTCGCAAATAATTTTATCTTGAATGATTTTTGTAAACTTAAACGTGTTTTAATTTCAGGGCATAAAAATATTAAGTTATTTATAACTCAAGGTGGTTTACAATCTACAGACGAAGCTATTACAGCCGGTGTACCATTAATTGGAATACCTATGTTGGGTGATCAATGGTTTAACGTTGAGAAATATGAATATCATAAGATTGGCATCAGACTTGATATAGATACACTCACTGAAGATAAATTAACGAGAGCGATTATTAATATTATTGAAGATAAAAGGTAAGAATTATTTGGACTTTCAGGAGAAAGTCCAAAAGTTCCAAAAATGAGGACATTGTAACTTGAAAATTTACTTTTTATAAACGAATAATTGAAAATAACTCATTAAAGGTTCGTTTTACGAAAAGGTTTTAGGAACGTGTTGTTACTATACCGACTAAGGCCTATTCTTAAAACATCAAGAGCTTTTTGTGTTACGAAATTCAAATAGCGTTTGGTTTAACGAAAAATAATATTTCGTTGATGTTAGCTACAAAATAAATAATGATAAAAATGCTATAAAAAGTTTTATACAAAAAAAACATGCCAATATTCCATCAGGAAATATCCAATTTTTTGCTATGTTCACACTTTTTGTCGTGTTTAAATTTTTTGCTATGTTGAAACATGATATATACTTTTTCTACTAAAATGTGGCTAAAATATTAATTTTTAATCATGTAGTCATAAAAAATAGATAAACCTTGAACATGCATGATGTCAGTGATAATCATAGTGTGTTTTAGGTTCGTTATTGGGTAACATCTATATAAATAAAATGCTTTGCCCCGAATGATGGATCAACGCACAGCCTAAACCGCTGATCATAGAGACCTGAAACTAAGAGGGTTTGTTCGTTGTGGGGCGTAGGCCTCCGATAAGAAAGGATTTTATTAAATTATACCTCTAAGGGTGGGAAAAAGCGGGGTAAAATTTATATGGGACAATATGATTGCTTGGTCCTATTCAAATCTATTCAATCTATTTCAAATCTTGCATAAATATTCTTTAACAGAATTAAAGAGAGACGTGTTTTGTATTTTATTGAAATTTACGTTTATTATTATTTTGACGTGTTTAGTGTTTTTGATTTAAATAACATTTTATTTTTTACACATGTTTGAAAACTCAATTGGATTTTATTCAAAAAATCAGCTAAGTGCGAGTCAGAGTCGCGCACGAACTGGTCCGTACCATTATATATAAGTGGGAGTTGGAGTCGCGCCCAAAGGGTTCCGTACATTGTCTATAAAAAATATGCCCAAAATTTTTTGTATAACAGTTGAAACTTTCACAGATCATGTATTTCTGTTGCCGCTATAACGACAAATACTAAAAATAAGAAAATAATAATTAAGGGGGCTCCCATATAACAATTTTGATTTATTTTTTACTCCTTTTTGCTTGATATTGATCGAACGGCTATAGGTAGGCGCTTGAAATTTTCACAGAATATTTAATTATATAGTCGTTTAGTTTTATATTAACTATCGTGGTTTATTAGATACAGCCTGGTGACAGACAGACGGACGGATGGATGGACACCGGAGTCTTAGTTATAGAGTCCCGTTTTGCCCTTTGGCTTTGGCACCCTAAAGAGATTGAACTCACATAAAAACTTCGTACAATGCAAATCTATATATATAAAAATGAAAGTCCTATATGTCCTTTATAGAATCGTAAACTATGCATTTGATCATGTGATGATCTTCACCAAAATGTTGTGCAGGAGCTCATGAACGTCGAGCTCGGGCCCGATCTGTCGGAAGCCCAGTTTGGTTTTAGGACGTTTGACGATGGCGGCCCTGCTGTGCCTGAGGGCCGTGGTGACAGAGGCCGTCACCGGCGGAGCAATGCTGGTGGCAGTGTCCCTGGACATCGCCAACGCCTTCAACAGTCTGCCATTCAGCTGCATCAAGGAGGCGCTCCGCTATCACGGGGTGCCCGTCTACCTGAGGCGGCTGGTGGCACACTACTTGGGGGGGGGCGCAGCGTCTTTTACGTTAACTGAGTAAGGGACGTTGTGCGAACGCTCATGAGGTGCGGTGTCCCACAGGGGTCGGTTCTGGTTGCGACCCTGTGGAACATTGGCTACGACTGGGCGTTGAGAGGAAGCCTCCCCGGGTGGCTCACCCGGGCTGGGCGTAATTTGCTACGCTGATGATACGCTCGTCACAGCACGGGACGGGACGCTAGAGGAAGCGGCACGCCTGGCAACTCTCGGCACCGAGTAGATTGTAAGGCGGATCGAAGCGTTGGGATTGAGGGTAGCCCTGGAGTAGATGGAGGCCCTCTTATTCCATTGCCTCCATACCGCCTGGCCTCCCGCCGGGGCTTCGATCACCGTGGATTCGGTTACCATCAGCCTCCAGGCCCACATGAAGTACTTGAGCCTGGTGCTCGAAGGGCATTGGTGGTTCCGGGAGCATGTCCGTCGACTTGTTCCCCGACCTGTCGGCGCGGCGTCCGCCCTTTCGTGGCTGATGCCGAATGTGGGCGGACCCAGCGCTACATGCCAACGGCTGTACGCGGATGTGATCCGGCCGATGGCTCTGTACGGCATACCGGTGTGGACGGGGTCCCTGACCGTCCGTTTGAGGGCCCTCTTGTGACGACCACAAAGGGTCATGGCGATCAGGGCCATACGCGGTTACCGCACGGTGGCGACGGAGGCAGCGTGCTTCCTAGCTGGAATTTCCCCGTGGGACCTGGAGGCAGATGCTCGCCGGAATTTACCGGCGGGTGTCGGAGACTCGCGCCCGCGGCGGTATGGTCTCGCTGAAAGAGATTACCGCCTGGCGGGTCGACGCCCGCCGAGACGTTGTTGCCCGTTGAGCAATCCGGCTGGAGAGGCCTCGGTACGGTCTCAGGACCGTCGAGGCCTCGGTACGGTGTCAGGACCGTCGAGACCTCGACGGAAGGAGGTGGCGGATCGTTCGCGAGAGGAGCTCCTCTTCGGTGACACGTTCAGCCGCCGGCGACTGGGGCGGCGCAGGTGCGAGTATCTGCGCCTGATGTCACCCTAGCCGAGGCTGCGGGTGACCGGACCGGGGAATTTTGTCCGTCACCCGCAGAGAGGCTGACCGCACGACGGCGACCGACGTCTTAGGCAGGGACGTCGAGAGGTGAGGGTACCCGAAAGGGTATTCCGTCGGGCCGACCACTGACAACAAGGAACAGGGTAACCTGTTCCGGTGTTCGGCCCAACGACGAAGGCGACGTGGGTACGGGTGGGTTATGAGCCCGCACGCCGCCCTATCGTCGCCCTGGACGGAATGGACCGCGTGTGAATACTCATAGAAAAAGGGGCTCACGGATTCTAATTTCGAATCCGATTCAATTCCAATCTCAGCAAACTTATATTTAGTACTCTTGAACAAAATCGAGAATGAATACTTCGCGTTTGCCGTTGTTATTTTCACCAAATGTGCCGTATTTTCTTACTTTAAATTAATAACGTTATCGAACTCGATCACCACAAAGACGCTTTCTTGAAATTGTGTAACATTAACGATTTTAAACTACATCAAAATCACGTCGGGAGTAGCAAATATTTGACTTAATCGACGAGAATCGAATTCATTTCGTTTCTAAAAATGCCACAAATTTGTCTCCAATCGTGCGCTAGTGTCGCTTTCAAGAGTACCAAATTTGCTCAAATTCGAGCTGCGATTAGATTTAGGATTGGAATCGAGATTCAAGAGTAGGCACACGGATCTAGTGGAACCAGTAGGTGGTGTGGTGGCCGATTTTAAGGAGAATTCCTTTTACTATTTTTTTAGATTTTAACAGAACAACGTTTATTGGGTCAGCTAGTCAAGCTATAAATTTACGTCTTAAACTTAATTACTGTTTAGTTTGTAACAAATTGCTAAATATAGGGCAAGCAATCCCTCTGATGGTAACTGTCACTCATGGACCTCTGCCATACTACTGTTGAACTCAACTAGGTTATTGCTTAATTTGAATTGGTGTTTTTGGTATCGCAAAAGTTCTCGCTTGCCAAACGAAGGACTAAAATGTTAAAATACTCTCAGATGTCGATATTCTGGCCACGGACATTAAAGACTTGATAGTAATGTTTGGCGCGACGCCGAAAGGGTTATAAGGTATACGATGGGTTAGTTTAATTTTAATTATCATCATCATCGTGCTCTTATGCCCATTACATGGGGCCCACTCAATGTATACTTCCATCGTATATATAGGTTTTGCCAATAACCACCTGTCTGACATCAACCCTTCTGTGGAATATAATTGTCGATGAGACGGTATCAGAAAGAGATGACTCAGGTCCATTTAAAGTTCTTAGTCGTTCTTTATAACACGAGCAATTTAAAGTATACCTATTTCTACTTGTCATTTATAAACTCTCAAACCGGTTTCATTAAAAAACAATAATGCAAACATGATAAAACATAAGACCAATATAAAAATTCATTAGGAATATTTGTTCTATTTACGTGATCAATTCCAACAAATTCCAATTATTTCTAGAATTCTTATTACTTCTAGTTAAAAATCTCACTATATCGAAGCTAAGCAAGTTCAGGTCACTTTTAGAATTAAGTGTTCCTGTATATTTCCTTCTAGAATAGCAGTGTTAGTACTCTAACTGAAATCATATAATACAAACAGGCTGCTTAGAATGATATTTATGACGTCATGCCCACCAATATCAAGTATTTCTTCGCGTAAATTCAATAGATATATTAGATAGATTGAATAGTTTCAAAATACGAACTTGTTGATGACATTTTACCATAAAATCGTTTATACAAAGGCTATAGAGTACTCTAAACAACACTATTTTGGCTTGACCTTTATACCTCATGAATGACCAAATAGAAAACAAATATCCTACGCACTAGTTTTCTGTTTTACAGCTACCGTCGAAACATCGAAAAATTGGGAGAATTAATACGTGATGAGCCAATGCGTCCCCTAGAGAAAGCCGTTTGGTGGACGGAATACGTTTTACGTCATGGCGGAGCCTTACATCTGCGGTCACCGGCCGCTAACATCTCCTGGACACAATACCTCGAACTGGAATTATTATTTACAATATTAGCACTCACAGTGATAATAATAACATTGTGTGTCACAATTCTTCTCTATATTTATAAATATGTTGTTAAAAATTATATAATTGTTAAAATTAAACGCGCTTAATGTTATCTACCATAGAATACACATTTTTAGTATGCAATTTATTTTTGACATTTTACAATCTTTATATATATGAATTTTCTTTTCGTGTTTGTAATTGAACTGCTTTTAAACGGCAGGACCGATTTTGATGATTTTCGTGACTATTTTGATGGTGAAAAGGGTTAGATTAATATTTGGAACCAGTAGGTGGCGCTGTGATTGATTTCCAGGAAAATGCAGTTTAATATTTTTGAACAGAACAACGTTTGTTGCGTTAGCTAGTTAATAATATAATTTCCCATATCTTTCTTTCCTTTTAATAACACCGAGATTCGATCTCACGCTGTTTGAATGCGACTGGATAACTTCCCAACTGAGCTATTGTCACTCTTGACGGTGACGGCTAAATTTACATTCCTATTCTAATGACATTTTATGTCATTGTATTTAGTAGCTATAAACACCGACAAAACAACATTTTCTATAAGCAAAACCAGGCTAGATCGATTTTTGGCCCCGAAACATCTAGTATGCTAAATTTCATGAAAACCGTTTCCGAGATTCTGAAAATATATACAAGAATTGCTCGTTTAAAGATATAAGATATGAGTTAAAACAAAAACCAGTATATTTGTTATTTAGGTAAATTACGCATTAGTAGGTTTTTATATAAAAATCATTCAAGCTTGAGACTTTAATGTCAAATATTAGGGTTAGCTCGCTACGTACGTAAATAGATTAACGAGATTGTAAAAAAACCTTTAAAACTTCAATTAAAATTCAGTCTAAAGTTTAAATCCTTCCTTTGGATCTGTATTTTATTTAATCCTCCTCCCAATCACTGTTCCTTCTAATTTTGTTAAGTTTGTGGCCTTGAGATTAGAGACATGATCTAAATAAGGCTCAAATCTTACTGGCTGAATAAGTGAATTACAAACAGTACCCTTGTTTGCTTTTAGCTTTTATCTTATTGATTGGATGTATTTACTGTTAAATATTTTATTGTTAGTGGAATTTATATATCATCATCATCATTTCAGCTCATATATATCCCACTGTTGGCCTCGAGCCTCCTCCACAATAGGAGGAAATTGACCTTACTGTACCATTATTGATTGGATATATTTACTGTTGAATATTTTGTCATTAGTGGGATTTATTACATCATCATTATTTCAGCTTATATACGTCCCACTACTGAGCTCAAGCCTCCTCCATAGGAGAGAAACTGACCTTGCATACTATGCTGGTCAAACAATTTAGTATAGGGTTTTATTTCGGGATCTTGCCCGTGGATGTTGTAAAAGACGAATAAAGGATATAACATTCTTATAACATCTATGCAAGAGAAAAAAAAACTCGAAAGAAAATCCCATGCCAATCATTTTCATCATCACACCCTATATATGTCCCACTGCTGGGCTCGAGCCTCCTCTACAATATGAGGGAAAATAAACCTGCTATATAACTCTTGTCCGACAGGTTGACATAGTAGACCAGGGTCAATAACTAGTGAAACAAAAAAAATAAATAACAGTAGGATGAAACCCGTTGAAAAAGGAAGAGAATATAACAAAAACGAAAGGAAAAATAATTTACGGGCGATCTGAGGTTGGGAAGTGGAAGGGGGTGAATTTTTAAAGGTATAAAACGGTTTATCTCGATTTCCAGCGAAACTACAAGTAGTTTCGCTGGAAATCGAGCCTAAATTCTGACGTCAAAATATTAGCTTTTTTAAAAAAGGCGGTGGGTTTATAAACCTCTTCTTTCTGATGATGTAAAAAAAATATACTTTACTATGGTCCTAAATGTTCTCAGAAATTGCTTTTACAGCTGCTACTTTTTCGATTGAAAATTGGGGTGCTATTTCGATATCAAGTCAAAATAAGGTAAAAAACAAAAAAAAATAAATAAAAAAAAAAATACAGTGTGTGTGGAACATAAAAAGGTAAGTTTTTACCTAATTTAATTTGGTGAAAAAAACAAATTTATAAGATGAAAATAAAAAACGAAAATCTTGGTTATTTGAATTTTGAGGTTATGTGAAAAAAGTGTAAATACAAAAGTTGTAGATCCCTTTATTACCTAAAACATTGTTATTTAATATTTTACATAGGACTTGCAGTTTTGCCGAAAATCAAGATAAACCGTTTTATACCTTTAAAAACTAACCCCCTTTTTTTGGGGGGTGGGCTGCGGTCGGCGCGCTCCTCACTCCACTCCGTCCGGGGCGACAGAGGGGCGTAAGCACGCATACTCGTAACCCACAAGCGACACGTCGCCTTCGTCGTTGGGCTGACCACCGGAGCAGGGTGACTTGTCGTCAGTAGTCGGTCCGACGGGATACCCCCTGAGGAGTACCCTCTCCTTGACCGACGTCCCCCTCTCGGGAAGGACGTCGGTCTTTCCTTACGCGGTCGGCCTCTCGGCGGATGACAGACTAATTCCCCGGTCCAGTCACCCGCGGCCTCGGCTAGGGCGGCATCAGGCGCAGGTATTCGAGCCTGCGCCGCTCCAGTCGCCGGCGGCGGGTCACGTCGTCGAGGAGACGCTCCTCGCACACACGCTCCGCTGCCTTCTTTCGCGAGACTACTGCCTCGCAAAAGGCTTTTTTTTTTTATGTGTGGGCTATGGTAAGCGCACGCGCGGTCCAGTCCGTCCGGGGCGATGAAAGGACGGCGCGCGGGGCCCAAAACCCACCCATACCCACGTCACCTCGTTTTTGGGCCGACCACCGGAGGAGATGTGACTTGTCGTCAGTGGTCGGCATGGCCTCGCGAAAGTCTGCGACCGCGTCCTAGTTCCTGGCGCTGTCGAGCTTCGCTCTGGCGATGGTCGATAGCGTCAGGTCAAAAAAAAACTTACCCCCTTCCACTTCTCGATCTCAGATCGCCCGTCTTAAATTACGTTTCCTTTCATCATTATCGTACGAGTTCCAACGTGAAATTAAAACGCCTCCGAGTTTTCTAAAAGAATTACGCTTCGGAAACTGATTACCACAACAATGTGTCCGCGTCGGCACCCTTTGTACGAAGACCACAAATAATGACCGTTCAACACACAATGTTTCCAAAACAAAGCTTGTAAAGTCATTTAGTTGAAATCTAAACCCTTAGGATCCAGTAAATTATGAGGCGGAAAGGAAATTTGTTATAATATCCTTGTGTGTGTTTAGTATAATTTAGTTTGATTGTAATTACAAATACTGTAATTGAAGACGAGCGCTCTCTGGGGCGGGCCTCAGAATGGGGTGAATGGAACCTAGTTCAGTTCAACCCCACAAAGACACAAGTTTGCGCGTTCACTGCAAAGAAGGACCCGTTTGTCATGGCGCCACAGTTCTAAGGAGTAACTCTCCAAATTTCTGACAGTATTGGGATCTTCGGCGTCGAAATATCGAACACAGTTTAGTTTGGGAGTCATTTGGAGGATAAAGCCAAATTGGCTAGCAAAAAGTTGGGCGTCCTGAACAGAGCCAGGCGGTACTTCACACCGAGACAGCGTCTTGTACTGTTCAAAGCGCAAGTTCGTCCTCATGTGGAGTACTGCTCACATCTCTGGGCAGGCGCGCCCAAATATCAGCTAGACCCACTTGACTCCCTCCAAAGGCGTGCTGTTCGAATCGTCGGGGATCCCAATCTCACGGACGGATTGGAGTCGCTGGAGCAGCGGAGAGACTTTGGGTCACTCTGTGTACTCTACCAACTCTTTCACGGGGAGTGCTCCGAGGAACTGTTTGACTTGATACCACCGTCACCGTTTTAGCAACGTACCACTCGATACCGCAGCAGGGTTCATCCATTTCACCTGGAAACGATATGGTCTACAACTGTACGTTTCCAGGATTTTCCCACGTACGTGCAGGCTCTGGAATGAACTACCTGCTGCTGTGTTTCTCGAGCGCTATGACATGTCCTTCTTTAAACGAGGTTTAAGAATAGTATTTCCTACACGGTAGGCAACGGCCTGGCTGTGCCCCTGGTATTGCAAAGGTCTATGTGCGGCAGCGTCACTTACCATCAGGTGTGCTGCCTGCTCGTTTGCCACCATCGGCAATAAAAAAAATACTTATGCCTAATTTTAACTAACAAAGCCAGCGCTTAATAAATCCGTAGTTCAGTAATATCAAGGGAGATCTGATATCCTAAACACAAGATAACCTAGTTAGGAGTTAGCTCCCATCTGTTAATCTACCTGACAAATACGCTATTTAGATTTTTGTAATATCAACACCTATATTCATATTTGTGAGTCAAGTTATACGTGGTAATTACCTCTCCTAATACGTGTATAGAGTGTGTCCGTTTGGTGATGAAGTAAAAATACGATTCATCGTTCATTCTCTAGCCTGTGGGTATCATAAAAGAGGGCTTTAATTTTTTTGGCAGCCTATGGTGTGGACAGGACAGATGGTGATTTAGGGTGGCGCTCGGCTCTATAACTCACTGTATTTCTCAGTAGAGTACTACTGTTTTTTTCTCCTGGTGATTTATCAAACGTGTTTTATGTCCCAAAAAATAAGAGATGCCAAATGTTGACACTTTTATCCTTAATCCATCATTATACAGGGTAGAAAAAAAAAACATATTTCAGCTCTTATATACGTCCCACTATTAGGATCGAACCTCCTTTAAAACAGGAGTGAAAATTGGTCTATACTGCACTGGTAAGACGTATCAGGATAGGGCTTTATTTAAAATTTTGCATCTCTTATATAGAATTATATGCATATAATATCCCTTAGTAGTCGTTTATGACACCCACGTGCAATGGAATATATATATGTTAAGATAGAAGAGAAAGTCGAAATTCAACTATTTGCTCCCTTATATGTTATGCTTAGTGAGGTATAATGTACCGGTTATCATCAAATTATGAAGGAGTTTCTCGCTTAATAGTAGGATATACAGTGCATATTGCAATGTGGATTGCATGTGAGTATTTCAATCACGAAGATATGTAGTTTGTAAGACCTTAGTTATAACCATAATAATAAGCATACAATATACCATTTTATACATATACTCAATAAAGATATAGAAAAGCAAATATCATTACAGCTCATGGGGAAGCTCTCTGTCTAAGACTATTTTTGTGTTTTATTTATTTGATTCTTACACTACACACCAAAATAAAGATTTTATAAACAACGATTTATTTTAGGAATTGAAACAGTTTCTAAATTCGTCCACAAATGGAGTGATTTACTTCAGTTTTGGAACGAATATTTTATCTCCTGCTTTACCAGATGAGAAAAAACAGATAATTATTAGAGCATTGTCCAGCCTAACTTATAATGTGTTATTGAAATATGACAAAGATGAATTACAAGGGCAAACAGATAACATTATAATTCGCAAATGGTTTCCACAATCGGATCTTCTGAGTAAGTAAATTTAAATAGATATATTTCTTAAATAGTCATGAGCGACGCACTCAATGCATTATAGATTTGATAGTAACCAGCATTTGTAACTTTCGGTAACACTAATTACAAAGTTAAGTCACTGCATATAGTGCAGTTGCATATTCAAAGGGAATGGAATGAGGAAAGGAACAGGGCAGCGTTTGTTGGGTCAGCTAGACATCATTATAAAATATCCGATGCAATGTAAGTTTTTCAAAACAAAATTATTTTAAATTGTTACACAAGAAGCAATAAAAACACTTTCAAGGTTAAATAAAATGAATATTCATGAAAAAATAAACTAATGATATCAGAATAAACTATGTATTCTACTGGCAACTCGCTCTCGCTTGGTTTTGGTTGCCTTGCCCCGCATTTTCAATATCTATACGCCACCGCAGTCCATGAGGCACAGGGTTTGATTCTCGGACCGCGCTAAATTTTACAGGAGTGTTTTGAAAGAAAAAAAAAACTTAAGTTACCCTTTGTATAGATAGACTGACAGACAGACAAAAAAATTAAAGTGATTTTTAGGCATAGGTATTGTGTTAATAACTGTGTGAGCATGAAAAAACATATTATTTTGACATGTAATATCAGACACTTCAACTTTACTTATTCGCATCCTTACTAATATTATAAATGCGAAAGTACGTAGTTTGTTTGTTACGCTTTCACGCTTAAACCACAGAACCGGTGCATCAGGGAGTAACATAGGCTATATTTATCCCGGTATTCCAACAGGAATGGGAACTATGCGGATATGGCGACTGAAACCGACGTGAATCGAGGGCGGATTGGGAGTAGATTATAAGGCTAAACAGTTTTTTTTCTTTGTTTGAACTTGTTAATAAAAAATGTCTTATTATATTAAAGCAGCATTTTTATCAAGACAAGTTGTGGACATTAATATCTAAGGGCATTTAATCTGCCCATGTATCAGACTGCTAGTGTCAGTTAGCCAGTATATCCTGAATACGAACGACAGTCCCTTGATTTCTTTGAGGAACTGTCGCTCGTGAGGAATATCTAGCGGGGCAGTCGGTTGGTAATTTTGTGGGGTGCCATAAATTCGCTATATACTCTCTGATTGTAGAGGATATTACACGCAAATTTCGATGGGCTCTCATTAATTTGAGGACCGGACAGGCAATTGACAACCGCAACAGATCTAAAAGCTGGTTCTTGCTGCGAATCATTCATCTTGAAGGCTAAATTCAAGCTGAGGCTGCCGTTCTCCTGGCAGGAGCCGAAAGGAGAACAAGGAGACCGCGCAAGAGGCTGCCACTACCGAAGTCAGCAGCAGTGGTCGTCACTGAGCTGCTTGAGGTGGTTGAAAATAGCCTCAGCTGTGAGGCTGTCTCGAGGGTAGCTCTGCAGGAACTCGTCATCTCTATCAGGAGCGTCGAAAACCCGCAAGGCTAGGATAGGGGCTCAAGTACTCGAGTTCTCTGAGGCTGAGGGCACCAAGGCGGCGAATAGCTTGGCTTAGTAGCTGCGAAGGCTGATCGGCGAGAAGGGTGGCATTAGAATCGTCAGGCCTGTGAAGTGCTCAGAAATGCGCGTCACGGGCTTGGATGATTCTGTGACCGTGGAGGAAATCTGGGTAGCCATTGCCTCGAAAACCATGTACTCCTCTGACATTGTCCGGATTGGCGTCATCCGCTCTGGTCCAAGCGGTATCGATGCAGCCTGAGTTGGTCAAAAAATTGGCTGACTCAGGCAGGCTCCTCGTATTTTTGTGAGTTCGGTGCAGGTAACCATACAGAATCACAGCTTGCGAGGTGTTATAAGTGCATGACGCTTGGGCATACTCGGCCTACCAACCATCATGGGGTGTGAGGATTACAAACCCTGAGCTTCGGCCCCAAAAAGGCGGGGTGGCCTAACGAACACGGCCGCTTCTACTCTTAGCGCGGCTCGATCGCCCGCCAGCCTGGAGGAGGTGATGGACACAGCTCACTAATGGCTGCCCATGCCCTAATGCAGGTTAATTTTAACCAGTCCGCCTGTGCGCAGGATCGTTTCCTGCAATTCATAGCGGAATGGTCGATTGGTGCAGGAGAATCAAATGGTAACTGCCTAGTCACCACTTAATTCTCCCTGTAGTGGCGGTTTAAGAGTGTATGTATATGTCATCACTAAGAAGAAAGTAAGAATATTCAGTGTGAGTCGTAAGAATTGGCTAGGGTATCACCAGAATGCAATGTCAAGTGATTATTACCAGTGATCAATCCAATGGTGATAGGGAGGGAGTACATGCGATAGTCGTATTCTTATCCCGTCGCTACATTGAGAATAAATAAATAGTTTAATATTATTTTATATTAATTTTCCTTACAGAATATCCTAATATAAAAGCTTTTATTACCCAAGGAGGTCTACAATCAACTGATGAAGCAATCACAGCTGGAGTACCTTTGATTGCAATCCCAATGCTAGGCGATCAATGGTTCAATGCTGCAAAATATGAAAATCACAAAATCGGAGTGAAGCTTGAATTCGAAACTCTTAATATCCATGATCTTAGAAGTGCCATTAAAATGGTTATCGAAAACAAAAGGTTATATTTTGAAATTAACATTTTTAAAGCGCCGTACTGGGGCATGAATTATTACTTTGCGAGGGTTTCAATGTGGTAACGGAGTAAGTATACAATTCACCAACCTTTCTTGCCCTTGGGTATCATTAAAGACCACTAAGGGGTATAATGTGTATATGACAGAAGACAACCGCGAATTAAAACCCTATCCTAACCCACATGACAATTGTGGTATAGTAGGTCACTTTCCCAGCAGCAGGTACACAGCAAGTAACAACAGGTAGTAAAGTTTTACTTTGTCTATCACATATCCTAACTCTTTGGTAACGACTTTAGAATATAATGTTTCAACACTTAATATTATTTTCTTAGCTGTCGTAAAAATCGGCTGAGGAATTGCTAGGATTTTGAGGAACTCCGGTGCCAAACTTGGCGATTATGGCTTTATTTCTACTTAGACAAGTGCATATCCAACAAAAGACGTGGATAGGCTAAAATATGGATGGATGAATGTCCATCATGACATTGAAAATAGTGTCAAAATATTATTTTATTTTTATATTCCACATCACAACCCGACTTTCTACTTATGTTCAGTAGTTAATACCAAAGTTGAGTTCTCGCTGAAATTTGCAAACTCCACAAATATTCCCCGACTTTCTCGACATTTCTTTACAAACTATGGCCCTAGACTCGAGCCTTATGTATTCTAATCTAACTTGTAAATATAAGGTAGCAGTATCAATAATATTATTTGCTTAATTGTAAAGTAAGTTTTCCATGTGGTGACGGAATAAGAATACAATTTACCACCCCCTATCTTACCCGTGGGTGATCGTATGAGACGACTAAGGGATATAAAACGCATATAACATCTATGCGAGAGAAGGAAAACTCGAAATAAAACCCTATACCAACACGTCTGACCAGCGTGGTATAGTAGGTCAATACCCTTCCATTGTGGAGGAGGCCTGAGCCCGGCAGGTGATGAGATGATGAATTGTAAAGGAAGATACAGAAGATATTTAAATTTTGGAATTTTGGTTCGTATTTTTCTTCTAGTTACCACCAAAACATCATTAGTCTACGCGAGTTAATGCAAGATGAACCGATGAAACCAATAGATCGAGCTATATGGTGGACAGAAT
This sequence comes from Lymantria dispar, assembly GCA_032191425.1. NCBI lineage: Eukaryota > Metazoa > Arthropoda > Insecta > Lepidoptera > Erebidae > Lymantria > Lymantria dispar. The sequence continues at coordinate 15,533,699 of CM063465.1, read as the reverse complement.
ATGTACTACGTCATAAAGGTGCCAAACACCTCAGATCACCTGTGGCCAACATTACATGTACGCAATATCTGGAACTTGAACTCTTGGGTACTCTGCTGGTAGGGCTACTTATTCCTTTTGTATTATTGATAATTACACTATATTATTTATATAAGTATACTGGAAGAATATTTACAAAATTTAATAATAATTTAAAAGAAAAAAGATGTGAGGTAAACATATCCAATGAAAATTTTGGAAAAAACTATTCGGTCTATAATGTTTCAAAAACATTTATTCAAAGTTTTGATACTTCTTCTATGCATTGTCTCTTTTATTTTTTACGAAATAGACGATCATCATACTACCCTTATAAGTAATTAGTAATTGGGATCGACTCAATGTACAACTCAACGTACTCCTCTTTCAGAGTACATATTGCAAGAATTTTGGCAATAGTTTTATGACCGGCCGCCTGCCTCACTTCAACTCTCCTTGGGAATTTAATTGTCAACCAGATGGCATTAAATAGAATTGGCCCAGGTTTACTTAAACTTCTCAGTCGTCTTATACGAGAACCACAAGCATTGTAAGTGTTGATAGTATTCGTCACGGTCATTACATAAAATTTATAAAATAGACCATTATTGAAAATGTTTCAAGAACAAAGGTTTATGGTGGGTATGTATTTTATACAAAATATACATTATTCCAACATGTTTTCAAAATATCAACCTAAAAATTAACCTCAAATTTGCCCAGACTTTCATAGAAAATAAAGAGGCTTTGGCACATGATATTTATCCGGAGCTCAACAAATCCATAGCACAGATGTAATTAACATTATTCAAAGGATTGACGCGAAATGACAATGAATAGGATACATCACTCAAGCAGCAGCATTTTGGATAAAATTCTCTCAAATAGATAATACCACAGAGTGAATTGCAGCTTAAAATAAGGTGGTCTGATACTACTAAAAATTGCGAGGAGTGGTAGTGTTTCATGATACGCTGATGCACATAATTCAAACTGGAGATTTTAATATTTTTATTTTTATATTTGAACGCTGACTTTTTTATACGAGGTTATCAGTAAATGTTTTATTTATACCGTCTAGTCAAAACATTATTATACAAAAAATGTGCAGTTCATATATAAAAAAAATATTTAAAAAAATAATTACAGTATTTGTAATTACAATCAAACTAAATTGTACTAAACACACACAAGGATATTATAACAAATTTCCTTTCCGCCTCATAATTTACTCGATCCTAAGGGTTTAGATTTCAACTAAATGACTTTACAAGCTTTGTTTTGGGAACATTGTGTGTTGAACGGTCGTTATTTGTGGTCTTCGTACAAAGGGTGCCGACGCGGACACATTGTTGTGGTAATCAGTTTCCGAAGCGTAATTCTTTTAGAAAACTTGGAGGCGTTTTAATTTCACGTTGGAACTCGTACGATAATCTATATCTTAAAGAGCTTAGGTCATAATTTATATTCGCGTGTACTGATAAATTATGTTACACATTTTTTTTAAGATAACGATTTGAGCGGGTTTAACGGATTAATATTTGTATTACAAAAAAGTTGTGACAAATAATATACAATATTTAATATATTCATTTCAATTTCTATACGTCCCACTGCTGGGTTCGATCGAGCCTCCTCTACAATGGGAGGGAAATCGACCTACTATACCACGATAGTCATATGTATCGGTATACGATTTGATTTCCAGTTTTCCATCTCTTGCATTGATGTTATATGCATATTACATCTCTTAGTCGTTTTTTAGGATATCCACGGGCAGAATGTTGAACCGTATTCTTACTCCATCACCACACGGTAAATTAGATAGAAATAATTATATATCAGACCGTGTGATAACTAAGTAAGAATACCATTCGCCATCCCTTATCTTGCCGTGGATATCGTAAAAGACGACAATGATATAACATCCATGCGAGAGAAGGAAAACTCGAACACATCTGACTATAGTTGTTACAAAATAAGAGGCCCGTTTTGACATTTGGTCTTACCGATGTAATTAGTGATGCCCTATACGACTCGGTGCTCGATACTCACGATAAATCGATTCAAGTTTGCATATAATCAATTTGAATATGTATTGTAAAGTGCATTGGATTAAAGTTCTGATTTGAAAATTTTACTTAAACTGTGATATTGTAAATATTTTGAAATGATACAATGTTACGAAAGGTAAATTTTCTATCATTTAATATTTTTTGTTACAATAACATTCACTCAATCATAAAAATATCGAGAAAAAGTGAATCTTCAGTCAATCATTTTCTTCAAATGATGAACCTAAATTGTCAGTTGAGCTATCGTCATCCATTTACATACATTATTTCATTTTCATATTGTCAATATTGACGTCTCGAATTTTTAGTAAAAATCACTACACAGCTGGTGAAATTCTGTAATTAGTTGGTCTAAATACTAGTATTAAAATTAATAACACCGACCAAGTACGAGTCCGCCTTAAAAAATATATCTTGATCGATTTATTTTTTCTTAACCGATTATTTATGGTCTGTGGACAATATGAAAAAATCGTTATGCCACAGCACTTAGCCCAGTGGGCGGTACCCGTCAATGAAAAATGTAATTAACCTTCAAAACATTTCGATTGGTAAAAAATAGAAAACTTCTTGGGCGTGAACTGTCAAAACGGGCCTTTTATTTTGTGACAACTATAGTCAACCTACGCCCCATTATGAAGGAGATTTGATTTCAGTAGTGGGACGTATATCAGCTAAAATGGATATAATTTAGGACATTCATTTTACAAAAAACCAGCAATCAGTAAATAATTTTATTGTTATTAGGTACATTGATTTGTATTATTGATAAGTTTATTTAATCACTTGTGTTGTAATATTATTTATTTATGTAAATAAAATGTACAGTACAGTCTGTTATTGTTTGTTTTTGGGTTTTAAATGCTTGACAAAATACTTATTCTATATTAGCTAATTCTGGCACTTTCACGCGCATACTTAGTGTTGCTTTTTTCTTTTTTTTGGGGGTTGGGTTGCGGTCGCCGCGCTCCTCGCACCACTCCGTCCGGGGTGACAGAGGAGCGTAAGCACGCTCACCCGCAACTCACCCACGATGCACATCCCCTTCGTCGTTGGGCCGACTACCGGAACAGGGTTACTTGACGTCAGTGGTCGGCCCGACGGAATACCCCCTATTTGGGGTACCCTCCCATCGACCGACGTCCCCCCCTCGGGGAAGACGTCGGTCTAGTTATTGTTGCCTTGGGAAAAAGACGATCAAATCTCCCACGACTTAATTCACCTGTTTCTTGTGCCCGTGGAAATACTAGGATCTAATATACCCTATGTTACTCGCTGATAATACAGCTTTCCATTGGTAAAAGAATTATTAAAATCGGTTTAGTGGCTTAAGCGTGAAAACGTAACAAACAAATACACTCACTTTCGCATTTATAATATTAGTTACAATCCCATTATGCACAACATTTATGCCAACATTGTTGCGCCCTTTCGTCGTGTCAATGTAGTGATATCTGCACCTATTTCAATTTCACTATAGATATCAAAACCAGATAAATCTAAAAGGTTTAAAATTTACAAATTTTAATTTTAGATCAAACAATTAATTTGAATGTTCAAAAATAACAACTTTTTGTTTACAATTTTAGGTTTTCTACCAATGTCGACAGTCCTCATGATGTCTTGCTTTGTATACTTTTTGAAATTTATTAATTATTTGCGGATGTTATCGCGTTTATATTTGATTCTTGAATTCTCGACGTGCCCAATACTTTTCAGCGTTCTTGTTCACGGGAGGACAGTCTTACCCTAAAAATCAAATACTAATGCAAGAAAATCCATAAAAACAATTTTAGCTTAGGTATTTATTTCACAAATTACATCGTAAACCAAATATAATACTGTATCGCGACGATATCGCTGTCACTGTTTAAGTTTCTTCTTGTATCTAAGATATGGATATATACAATTTATTATCTTATTAAATTTTATAATCAGCTAAAGTCCGCCCGTGACCAGGAACGCTATTAAGTGTTCGAAATGTCAGGAAACAAAAAATCAAATACAAATGCGATAAAATCCGTATAAACAGTTTTATTTACAATGTGTGTAATAAATACTCACGTAAATATCAGAAGTTATAATATTCTAAAAATCAATGTTGAGTCATACATTGCATATTAAACTATAGGTAAATCTGATAAGGTACTTGACACAGTGACTCTATAAATAATGTTTCTTAACACGAATACTGATAAAACTTGGTTAATATATTATTACTGTAACCTTACGATACAGAAATTGTATGCACAAATATAAAATATACTCGTAATACATAGTAACGGATGACGGATTTTGTGTGTAGTTGTGAGGAATGGATATACCTATCTATGTGGAATGCTAGTCTAGTTAAGGTAAACATTAAAACTGCATTGTGCAGAGAATAAGATTATAATTTGCTTTTTTTTTTTTTTTTTTTATTTATTTAAGACAACACCCTGCACTAAGGAGATAATCCTTGTATTGCGGGGGACTTTACAAACATATAATTAACGGACACAAATTACATCCAGACTCAGAACAACAATTTGTGGATCGCACAAAGTGTTGTCCCGCGTGAGATTCGAACCCCCGACACTGGCGCTGTAGGTCGCTATCTTAACCCCTACGCCATCTGTGCAGCTTTGTTACAACGATAGCAAGAAAATTAAAATTTTTAAGAAAGCTTAACTTATTAAATTAATTTGTACGATGACTGGATGGTGCGTGTTGCGCTGAGGTTTAATACAGGCGTTCGTCGACGGATGTCGGTCAGTCGGTGACTGAGTAAGAATACAATTATTGTTAATTAAGTTATTTATTCATCATTTATTGATTCATCGCAGCCCACATACGTCCCACTGTTGGGCTCGGGCTTCCTCCACAGTGGAAGGGAATTTGACCTACTATACCATGCTGGTCAGAGATGTTGGTATAGGGTTTTATTTCGAGTTTTACCTTCTCTTGCACAGATGTTATGTGCATTTTATATCCCATAGTCGTACTCGTCTTGTACGACATCCACGGGCAAGATAGGGAGTGGTGAATTGTATTCTTACTCCGTCACTACAAGTTATTTATTGTGAGTTGGAAACCCCGTGAGATTCCCGAAATTATAAATTAGTTTATTGCATTAAATTAAGATTATAATTTAATGTCTATCATCGGATCAATAGGCCTACTCTTGAAATCAATTCTAATTTCGAATCCGATCCAATTCTAATCTCACCAAACTTATAGTTGGTATTCTTGAAAAAAATCGGGGATGAAATTGAAACCGTAAACACGATCGACTCGAAATGTTAATAAAGATTTCAAACAACACTATCGAGTGTGGCCATGTAAAGTTAAACTTATATACCATTAATTAAATTATAAAAATATATCAAACGCCTATAGAAATCCTAACGAATATCGGTAGTATTAGTTTTTATTAAATATAATATGACATAATATTAGTTTAAAACAGTTGAACACTATGAAAATGCTCACACAACTTTTAAATGTGTAGTAACTATGGCTAATATTGTCAATACTCCAAGTCTAAAAAATGTCTGCATTGGGTACCTATTTTATTTTGATAATTGTTGATAGGTAAAATTAAAGTTTAATACTTAACCTACAAATAAAATAATAATCTACAAATAACAAATCGCTGAAGTTGTGATGATTCAGCTCATCGAAAATGGCAGAAGATGTACTATTCGCCCTAAATGTCCTTGAATTAATTTATATATATGAATGCTACAGATACCAAAGAATGTTATTATATATTTATTACCAACGAAGTATTATATTCATATAGGTATACCTATATATCGCACCTTTAATCCAATACCGTCACTAAACGAAATTTTTCGAAAAACTGTTTTTAACGTCATCTAATTGCTCAGCACTGAATTTACACATTGCTTCAATTTATATATTTTAATTTCACTTAACTTTTTAATTTTTTTCTAAAATGTGTACGTCACTAATATTTTAAATTATTTATATCCACTAATTAATAATAATTAAAGCGAAAAATAAATGTGTTTTAATAGGCATAATAGTTGTTAATAAAATAAAAATAAAAGACAATTATTCCTGAAACGCTAATATACTCCTATTTATATCCATACTAATATTATAAGTGCGAAAGAAAGGATGTTTGTTTGTTTGTTTGTTTGTTTGTAATGCTTTCACGCTTAAACCACAGAACCGATTTCAAAAATTCTTTCACCAATGGAAAGCTATAATATCAGGGAGTAACATAGGCTATATTTTATCCCGGTATTCCCACAGGAACGGGAACTAGGCCGCGGGTAAAGGGACTGAAACCGAAGCGAAGCGAGGGCGGGTTGCGAGTTAGTTAATATTTGTCATAAATCTTTAAATAGTTCTCCTGTAAAATTTGCTTATTTAGGATAGTGACGGTATTGGATTAAAGGTTAAAGGCGATATCATCATTATCACAGCTCAGATGCGTCCCACTATCATGGGGTTCTAGCCTCCTCCACAATAGGAGGGAAATTTACCCACTATACTACACTGGCCAGACGGGTTGGCATTTTTTTTTTATAGGTGGGCTATGGTAAGCGCACACGCGGTCTATTCCGTCCGGGGCGACGAAAGAATGGCGGGCCCATAACCCACCCATACTCACGTCGCCTTCATCGGTGGGCCGACCACCGGAGCAGAGACGGTTTGGTATAGGGTTTTATTTCGAGTTTTTCTTCTATTGCATAGTTATTGTATGCCCATTGTATTCCTTGGACGTGTTTTACAACACCCACACACAAGACAGGCATAGTGAATTGTATTCATACTCTGTCACCACATGAAAATCATCATCATCATTTCAGCTTATATACGTCCCACTATTAGGCTCGAGCCTCCTCCACAATAAGAGAGCCATTGACCTTACTATAATATGCTAGTCAGACAGGTTGGTATAGGGTTTTATTTCGAGTTTTCTCTCTCTTGTATTTTTGTTTTTTTTTTTTGGGTGGATTGCGGCCGGCGCACCACTCCGTCCGGCGACAGAGGGACGTAAGCATGCACACCCGCGCGGCACGTTGCCTTCATCGTTGGGCCGACCACCGGAGCAGGGTGACTTGACGTCAATGGTCGGCCCAATGTATATTATATCCCTTAGTAATTTTTTAGGACATCCATGGGCAAGATAGGGAGACCACATAGAATAACAGGTATACCGTATATATATATATATATATATATATATATATATATATATATATGACGTGACGGAGTAAGAATACAATTCACCACCCCCTATCTTACCCATGGGTGATCGTACGAGACGACTAAGGGATATAAAACGCATATAACATCTATGCGAGAGAAGGAAAACTCGAAATAAAACCCTATACCAACACGTCTGACCAGCGTGGTATAGTAGGTCAATTACCCTTCCATTATGAAGGAGGCCCGAGCCCAACAGTGGGACGTATATGGGCTGAGATGATGATGATGATGATGATGATATATATATATATTGTTTTATTACTGATCATCATCATCACAACTCATACGAGTTCCACTGTTGGGCTCGAGCGTCCACCACAATATGGGGAAAATTAACCTATTATACCACTCTAGTCAGATGTGTTGGTATAGGGTTTTATTTCCAGTTTTCTGTCTTTTACATAGATGTTATATGCATTTAATATCCCTTAGTCGTCTTTAACAACACCCATGGACAAGAGAGATGGTAGTGAATTGTATTCTTACTCCGGCCTCACATGGAGATTTTTAGAGATATTACTAATACTGATGTAAAATAAATATATAGTAAAGCACTTTCAGTTTAATTCAAACACTAGCAACCCGCCCTCGCTTCGCTTCGGTTATAGGTTATAGTCGTTTTACCCGCGTAGTTCCCGTTCCCGTGGGAATACCGAGATAAAATATAGCCTAGTTTACGCCCTGATATTATAGCTTTCCATTGGTGAAAGAATTTTTGAAATCGGTCCAGCCGTTTTGAAGATTACCCGGAACAAACAAACAGACAGACAGACAAAAATTTTTAATTGCTATTTTAGGCATAGGTGTCGTGCAAATAACCGTGTGAGCATGAAAAACGCCTATTATTTTGACATTACAAACAGACACTCCAATTTTATTTATTGGTATAGATTTAAAAGATACAAAGAAACTCAAAAAAAAAGCGTGCGTGCAAAGTACGCATGTCAGAAGTGAAACTTCTTTATCCTTTATCCTTCATCCTTTATCCCTCATCTTCATCCTTTATCCTTTAATCCGTCAATTATAGACGGATTTAAAATAATATAAAATAGTATATATATTTCTGTCTCATTCTTTGCCAGCTTCGTCCTACACATTTTTGTATTTGTGTCTCTTACCTGTCGTTTTTTTCGTTGCATCCGGTTTGAAATCACAACGATTCTAAAGAAGTATCACTTCAAAAAAAATATTCTTATGTAACTAAACAATAAAAAAAATTATTGGATATGCCATGCCCTGCTTGAATTGATTTTGACTTGGATATGACTTCTGACTCTCCCCCTCAGCTGCCTATCACACTCAGTTGGTTGCTTATTGAATAGCGATCCTGTAGGCAAGACTTCATTGTCCTGTTTCAAATGCCGTTTTGTTACATATATTATACTATAGACAACGGGCTTTTATTATTTTTGTTACATTATTAGTATGATAATAATAACTGTATGACCCAAAATACACCACCAATTTTCCACAATTCTGTTTACCGTATTACTGATGAATGCCGCTTAGAATGATGCTCATCTGCTAAACTTTATGGGGCATTAACTGTAAAAGCTCTAAGAGAGTTCCTTTAAGAATAAGCTGTAACATGCAAATTAAGAATAATATAGTAGCTTACCAAATTTATAATTGCCAGATTTGAAAGTGTTATTTTTGTTTTCTGGATTTAACAAGCAATTTGTAAAAGTTTCAATTATGAACTGTGCCCAATATATAACAATAGGCTCATCCACAAACTATAATAATATATCTCAATATGTACCTACTTGCATGTGAGACCTCTATTTGTTGAACAAAAAAGAGATTTAATAATAAAAATACTATACAGCAAGAACATTATTTGTATTATGTATTTAAGTTTATTAAATATTATCCATCTAAATGAGTGGCTCCTCCAAAGTTTACTTTAGTTTAGTTAATCTACAGTTTCTGCACCCCAAATCTATGAATATATAATATGAGTTTATAAGCCATCATTTTACTGTTATATTATCGAGATTTAAAGATAGATGATGACTAGCAAAATATATTATATATTATGATATTTATAATTAATATTCCACTGTCAAACATGGGCCTCTGATACAATGATATAGCTCAATTGATGAAGATATAAAAATATATACCTATCAATACACATAAAAGCTCGATATTTGGCAGCTACACGAGCTCACTAAAATAAACCTAATGAATCGCATACTCGTTTATGATTCTTTATTGAAATATGATAAAACCGAACCGTTTCTCTAAAAATTGATAACTGATGATAAAAAGTGGATCACGTACGATAAGAACGTGTGCAAAAGATTGTGGTCAACTGATGAGATCACAGCAAGCAATTGACAGAAAGCGACCGGATTTAATCAACATAAAGCGTGTGGTCTTCCATCAAGATAATACTAGATCACACACATTTTAGTAACTCAGTAAAAATTAAGAGAGTTTGGCTGGGAAGTGTCAATATGCGTTAACACATCCCACGCAAACTCTCTTAATTTCAGGCCTATATCCACTGCTGCTGACTTTGCACCTTCAGATTTTCATCTGTTTCGGTCTCTTCAGAATTCTTTAGATAGCATCAGGTTAACATCAAGAGAGGACTGCTGAAACTACTTGAAGCGCTTTTTCGATCAGAAGTTCCAAAATTTCTACAACAACAGGATCATCTCACTACCTACAGTCATCGAACAAATTGTCACATTAAAAATTGAAATTGAAATGGAAATATGTGCCAATTTTCATCCAAATCTATTCTACGACTTAGGCATAATCCTATAATGAACATCCAGATATCCAAACATCATTACAAACTTTCAGATTTTTATAATATTTTATAGAATACTAGCGTACCCAGCAAACTTGTCCGAAATAGGAACGCCCTAAATATGATATTTTAAATTGAAAATATAAATTTTTTATTTGCGTGTGATGACAGAGTAAGAATAAAATTCACCATCATTACCATACCTTGACCGTGGGTTTCGTAAAAGATTGAATTGATACAATGTGCATAAAAAGTCTTTGCAAGATTAGGTAAATTCCAATTAAAATTTAATTCCAACCAGTTTGACCATCATGTCCACCTATCAGATGACTTTCCCTTAAGACGTGAAGCATCTCCAGCCCACCAGTGGAACTTATATGAACTGAGATAACGTATTTAACTAACTTACGTATTTACAGTTGAATTATAATTTTTGTTTACTGTTTATTGCATGGAAAATGAATATTAAAAAATGTGTAAATTATAATTTTCTAATCTTTCTAACTAGGCAACAAAAAGTGCCACTTAAAATTATATTGTTAACGGTACATGTAGTCAAATTTGAAGAGATAGCGATAGCAGTACCTACCTACTGAGTCCAATTGACTAAATTATTCTTAAATTTAGGTGGATTTAAGAATAATTTACTTAATTACACACAAAACATTTTATCAAAATCTATCCAGCGGTTTGGAGCTCGGTCACATACATATGAACAAGAATTATTTAATTATTTTATCTCTCGGGAACAATATCTTTTTTTCAGTATAATCGATGTTCTGTAGTTCTTTCCGTATCCCTGAGGTGATTGCAGAATTTCAAGAACTCGGGTTAAGTGATTAAGGTGTAATAATATAACAAACAAACTGCCATGTATAAATATTTGTTCAGTTTAGAATGGAGTATGAATACAATTCCTTACCCTCTTATTTAGCCGCAGTTGTCGTAAGTGGGCTAAGAAATATAATATGAAGATATATGTTATCTTTTATTTAGCAAGTGTAGATAAATTTATACCTATTTGTCCGACCAAGGGACCAGTAGGTCATATTTCCTCCCTATTGGAGGAGTCTCGAGCCCAATGTGAAGAATAAGATCTGAAATAAGAATGACGTAATTAATGAGTTAATGTACGTCATTAGTGATAATAATTAGTTAACGAAAAGTAATCTTATAGAGTTTGTTTGACTATAACTCCGTAGAAATATTGATTTTAACAGAGTTATGGTCAAACAAACTTTGTATGATTAGTTATTGTCAAATTATTTTAAAACCTAATAATAATTATCATACACATAAAAATGTGTGATATTGGTTAGTGATAAATATTAAAAGCCACTACGGCTATGAATATTTGATGAATATTCAGACGAACTTACTATTGTGTACCTACCTATATAAATTATTATGTAATGTGTATAAATATTAATTTGTCATCTATGGAATTACTAAATAGTTTCAAATGTTTTTTTAAAGTAAATAGAATAACAAAATATTTTAAGTTTTATAGTAATGGTAGGGTTTCTTCTGATATATTCGCTATAGAGTTGTCCACAATAGAAAACAGCATTTAAAGTTCTTTCTATTATACGTATACACTAGCAACCCGCCCTCGCTTCGCTTCGGTTATAGGTTATAGTCGTTTTTCCCGCGTAGTTCCCGTTCCCGTGGAAATACCGGGATAAAATATAGCCTAGTTTACGCCCTGATATTATAGCTTTCCATTGGTGAAAGAATTTTTACAAACAGACAAAAATTTTTTAATTGCTAATTTAGGCGTAGGTGTCGTGCAAATAACCGTGTGAGCATGAAAAAAGCCTATTATTTTGACATTACAAACAGACACTCCAATTTTATTTATTGGTATAGATTATACTGTTGAAATTTTTCGAAAACTTTTTTTATTTCAAACGGTGGCAAACGAGCAAACAGTACACCTGATGGTAAGTGTTGCTGCTGCTCATGGACCTTTGCAAGGCCACTGCCCACCGTGAAGACAGAGAAGGCAGTGTGAATGCGGGCAACGAGGTTCGGTGATACTAATCACTAAAACCCATCACACGCAAACACCCTCAGAAAGTTGGGCCTCCGGCTCTCTCGCTACTACTAGTAAGTCATTTAAGATCATCATTATCATTTCAGTTTGTACGTGTCCCACTCAACAGTGGGTGATCCAACGGGCCTTAAGCCTCCACCACAACAGAATGGAAATTGACCTACAAAACCACGCTGGTCACACGTCTTGTGTTTTATTTCAAGTTTTCCTTCTCTTTCATAGATGTCATATATTAATCCTTTAGTCGTGTTTTACGACACCCACGTGGAAAAGAGGGGGTGGTGAATCGTATTTTTACTCCATCACCACGGGAGATAGTCATTCATATGGTGAGAGAAAGAGATAGACCGAGAGATTAAATCATCTAAATACGTAATGACACAGCTTGCTTTTAGGCCTCTCATGAGCTTATTCATTAGTCATTGGAAAATGACAGATATATATCGTAATCATAAAGGCATACGCTTGAATCAACCCAGTCCAAATGGGCAAATAAAGGTTTTTACCTTGGTCATCTGGATACAATCGTCGGGGATCCCAATATTACGGAGAGATTGAGTCGCTGGAGCAGCGGAGAGACTTTGGATCACTTCGTGTACTTTACCGACTCTTTCACGGGGAGTGCTCCGGAAACTGTTTGACTTGGTACATCAAGGTTCATCCATTTCACCTGGAAACGTTATGGTCTTTAACTGTACATTACCAGCGATCATTTCTCCCACGTACGTGTAAGGTCTGGAATGAACTTCCTGCTGCTGTGTTTTCCGAGCGCTATGGCATGTCCTTCTTTCATGTCATTTCTTTTCTCCGCTCCATGAGCTCGAGAGTCTGGTCGGCAAGTTTGTTAGGTCTATTAATGCGGTGGGCCCTGAAGAATTTCGACCCAACCGCGTGGACAGTTTCCACGAACCTGTTGTTCATATCGTTCGGGGATTCGCACTCGTCTAGACATTGAAAGCGATTATGTAGTTTGAGTTGAAAATTTCGAGGTTCTGGTATTGAACAGATGTAGGTCGGAGTGTAGACTTCGTCAAGCGTGACCGCTCGACTTTTGTATGGATATTCAATGTGCCTCGTACCATCCGGTGATCGCTCCCAGTTTTAATCCTGCTGATCACTGAGATATCATTGAATATCTGTCATGTTTGTCTTCATAAATCATTTTCAACTATTGCTCTTAATTTTGTTGGGAGCTGTGGCAATGGTGTTTCATTAACATCCGATATCATAACGTCTATTGGTTTATTTGTTTGCTTTTTGCAAAGCTTTTAACATGTGGTTGTTTTTTTTTTGTGCGAAAGACATCTTATGGCACCAAGGGCTTGGCTAAATTTCTTAAGGTTAGGTTTTACACTAAACAACCATGTAGCTGCTTTGTTCCTGAGCATAAGCGAAAGTACCTTCAAAGCATCTTTGAAAAAAAAACATTCTACCTTTTTAAAAACAGCGATTTGTGTTAAAAAAAATTCCACTTTTTCATGTCTTTTTCACCATTATATTTAGCTGCTATTATATTAAGCCCTTACATATGAAATTGGGGTTTTGTACGGGAGGAATATAAAGCCATTTTTTTTGTAAAATATATTTAATCAATCAAAGTATGCACCGTTGTTATGTATGCTTTTTTGCCATCTCATAGGTAGTTCATTGAAACCTTTACTAAAAAAAACCACGGGGGTGGGGGGCGAGAATCAATAAACTCTTTCAAGGCGATTTGGACTGCCCACATCGAAGTTGATTTTTTTCCTTGTAAGCAGTTATCCAAATGCCGGCAAAAATAGTAATCTGTTGGAGCACGGTCCGGGGAGTACGGTGGATATCACAGACATTCCAATTGTAGCTCATCTAACTTAGCCTTAGCCTTTAATTATTCATTTTCCACTTTGGTCTCCAGCCGTCCACGGGGTTGTTTCTGAAGGTCGAAATTTCCAGAACGAAAACGTTGAAACCAAAAACGTATCGTGCTTTCTTTTGCGACACCAGCGCCGTACACGTCATTAATCCTTCGAGCTGTTTCTGCAGCACTGGTGCCACGGTAGAACTCATATCGGTAAATATACCAATATTTCATGTTTTCCATTGTGCACTACTAAGCGACGCCAAAGAAAAAAATAATGAGGAAAAAACAAATGAATGACTGTTCAAATGAATCAAAACTCAAATGTACCAGCTAAATGAATTTATAAATTTGAATTTGGAATTCTTAACCAAATAGGAGATATTTGAGATCAAAGTGGTCAGTACGACATAACGCTAATTTCATATGTAAGGACCTAATATTTACTGACATGTAAACAAAATATTTTGATGAAATCGTATTTGTTTGAATTTTGCTAAGCAACTAACTTAACTGCGTTATCGGTTCTAATGAAATTACTAGGTTTTGGCGTATTATTACTTAAAATGAATGTGCAATTTTCAAAATATCTTTACAGTGGAAAATTGCCAAAACAATGAATATTTTAGTATAAACCCCTCAAAATATATATTTCACATTTAATATCCAATAGACCTAATCTATGGGTATGTTCATAAAACCTTGAATGCCAAATGCAGTAGTGTTATTTGTATTTGCTGTAGGGTGGTGAATGGATGAATCCTAGACCCATGGTAACCTTGACCATTTATTATTTTTATTCATACATTTATTCTTACAAACTAGCTTATAGATATATATATATATATATATATCCCTATGTGAGAAGTGACAGGTACTGTGGAGCTATCGTCAATCATTTATTCTTATATAAGGATGTTAAAGACGACTGCGGGGTTATCTTTACTTCTTATGACCGCATTACGGTCATAAGAACTAAAGATAACCCCCGTTATTATAAGCAACTGTGGCTCTTTCATAAGAATATATGGGAAATTTCTATTAATAGGACTACCACGGGGACTCACTCCTTTCGATTACCTACTCGATACCATAACATAAAAAACTAATCTACAAAAGTCGTTTACCCAACAAAGGCTTGCTAAAACACCGCTAAAGGTACACCAAAGTCGTAAAGTTTCTCTCTGATTAATAAACAAAAGTTAATTCATTGTCGCCAACGTAAACTGCACCAGAGAGGATGCCAGTTTACTGTTAACAAACTTTGCGAATATCAAAAGAGCGAGACAAGTAATATAACATTGTGTGTAAGACAAAGATAACAGGATCGTGTTTAAAAGTTAAGAAGTTGGAGACAATATTAACACAAAACTTTGAGTAGGATTATTCGTAAAAACTTTTAGTTGAGACTTTTGTTATGTTTATATTTTCAGTGCTTAAAATTAATATTTATCGTCATTATCATCTTTAAGCCTTACGCTGTCTACTACTGCACTAGCTGCCCCTATAGATCCTGTTACGTAGTCTTTCTTTGGATTAGTTAATTCCATTTTGACTAC
This sequence comes from Lymantria dispar, assembly GCA_032191425.1. Classification (NCBI taxonomy): domain Eukaryota; kingdom Metazoa; phylum Arthropoda; class Insecta; order Lepidoptera; family Erebidae; genus Lymantria; species Lymantria dispar. The sequence goes on along the minus strand of CM063465.1, from coordinate 15,518,164 downwards.
GGTTGTTAATCCGAATGAGTCGCTGTAAAATATTATGCGTAACCCAGAAAACTGATAACCCAGATACTGATGCCCATTGACTTCCACGGGCAAGTAAGGGCTAGTGACAACTGTATTCTTATCCCATCGTCACCCAAATAATGATAATTGTATCTTAAGCGCTGACCCTGCTATTTCTGTATTATTATTTACGTGAAATTTTAACCTATTTAGCAGTTTAACTAACACTGCTCAGGCGGTTAACACACGGTAACAGCCTGAGCAGAAGCGGGCTGACTATCGTAGCCTCGATTATACCGCAAGTACGATCCACAACACCGGTGTGGGCGGGGTCCCTGACCGTCTGTCTTAGGGCTCTTTTGCGGCGTCCACAGAGAGGCATGGCGGTCAGGGCCGTATGCGGTTACCACACGGTGGCGGCCGAGGTAGCGTACCTGCTTGCCGGGACTCCCCCGTGGAACCTGGAGGCGGAAATGCTCGCCGGATTGTATCGGCGGGTGTCGGAGACGCGAGCCAGGCGCGCCATCGCTACTAACTAGATATTGATTTATAATAAAAGTTTCAATGCATTGTTATTATAATTTGTTTCTATTATTAGTGTCGTTTTTTCCACAAACGTAGTATAACGTGAAAGATACAATTTTTGAAAGATATTTATCTTGTTACGCCAAAATATATAACTTCTCAAGTGCATACCCGTGCACACAAAGTACAACACACACTCTTTATTGATATGAACTTTGATTCACCAATTATATGATACTAGCAACCTGCCCTTGCTTCGCTTCGGTTTCAGTCGCCTTACTCGCGGCGTAGTTTCCGTTCCCGTGGGCATACCGGGATAAAATATAGCCTATGCTACTCCCTGATATTATAGCTTTCTATTGGTGAAAGAATTTTTGAAATCGGTTCGGTGGTTTAAGCGTGAAAGCGTAAGAAACAAACAAACATCCTTACTTTCACATTTATAATATTAGTAAGGAAGTAAGGATATATGATATGACATAAAGCTTTCAGTCTAATTGAGTATCACAATGCATGGTTCATGCATAGCTTCTTTAAGCAGCTATAACGATATATTTATCATGAACATCATCATCAGCTCAGCTTATATACATCTCATGTCATATACCCACTAGTGGGCTCGAACCTCCTCCACAATAGGAGGAATATTGAATTATAATACCATGTTGGTCAAATTGGTTTTTAGGGTATGGTTTCTAGTTTCCGTTCTCTTGCATACATATTATATTTATATTACAAGCAACCCGCCCTCGCTTCGCTTCGGTTTCAGTCGCCCGCGAAGTGCCCGTTCCCCTGGAAATATCGGGATAAAATATAGCCTATGTTACTCCCTGACATTATAGCTTTCCAATGATGAAAGAATTTTTGAAATCGGTTCTGTGGTTTAAGCGTGAAAGCGTAACAAATAAACAAACAAACTTACTTTCACATTTATAATATTAGTAAGGATTCCTTAATCAACTTGGCCTCTATCTTGGCCGTAGGTGTATGACACATATGGCCAAGATAGAGGGTGTTGAAATATATTTATACTCCGTCAAAAGAATGAAAATAGAAAAAGAATACTCTAAGTAACATATTATGCCCTAGCCGAGGCCGCGGGTGACGTGACCGGGGATTAGTCTGTCACCCGCCGAGAGGCCGTCCACGTGAGGAAAGACCAACGTTGGTCGATGGGAGGGTACCCCACATAGGGGGTATTCCGTCGGGCCGACCACTGATGACAAGTAACCCTGCTCCGGTGGTCGCCCCAACGACGAAGGCGACGTGATATTTGGGTGGTTGCAGGTGTTGGGTGCTATACAGCCCTATGTCGCCCCGGACGGAGGATGCGAGGAGCGCGCCGACCGCAGCCCACCCCAAAAAAAAAAAAACAGTAACATATTATAAGAGAATGATATAAATTGTATTAAATAATGCAATTACGTTAAACACTTTTAATTTTGATAGAAATATTGTTTTTAACCACATATTTATAAATATAGAGAAGAATCGTAATAGATAATGTAATTATTATCACAGAGACTACTAGTATTGTAAACAATAATTCCAATTCGAGGTAATGTGCCCAAGAGATATTGGCTGCCGGCGACCGTAGATGTGACGCTCCACCGTGACGTAAAACGTGTTCAGTCCACCAGACGGCTCGCTCTAGGGGACGCATGGGCTCATCACGCATCAACTCTCGTAATTTCACGATGCTACGACGATAACTACAAATGAGACAATAATTTAATAACAATGATTTTAGATATTTCTCTGAGTATTACAAATATGAAATAAAACTATTTTTATGCATTTTATCCTGTTAGGCATTTTCTTCGTGATCGCCGTTGGAAGTTGAACAGTATTCCAAACGCCGGGAAAGTTAAAATATATACTATATATAAAAATATATACTATACAAAGGCAACGAAATCCGTAAAAAAAGTTAAGCACATTTTCACACTTTCTTAAATTTTCTTAGACATTTTTTTTTTTGATGAGACATGAATGATGTTCATGGAATTATTAGCTCGTCACCATAAAGATACTAGTAAAATTTTTACCAATAGTTTAAATCGATAAATATAACTAATAAATTTACTTTAAAAAAAGAAAATAAAGCAGTCATGACGGCTGCCGATGGAAGTGAAGACTTCAAACTGTGAACAAACAATTGTTATTTTTGGATACTCAAATTAACTTTTTAATCTTAAATTTAAATTCGTAAGTCAATACTTTAAACATATATCTGGTTATATCTATAGTGGTGACCTTGACATAGCTAATAATATAGTGTGAGTTTTAAGACGTCACGTGACCATGTCGATGACGATACGTGAATTTACTGTCCATCCAAATCTGCTATAGAAGTTATCGCTTAGAAAACGTATATTCCATGTTTTTTACAGCGGACTAGAAAGTTTTTCTTTTTTCATATTTGCATGCATTCTCTAGGTCTTCAGCCAATTTGTACGGATTCCACAAGCAAGTAAGGGGTGTGGTGACATTGTGCTAGTGGTAGGACGACACTGTTAACAGTTGTCTACAGTCGCGGGTCGATCCGTCCGGGGTACCACAATGTCGCAGAAAGTTGATGACTGAGTAGTAGCGATTTGTTACTGCGCTTTGTTCAGTGAGCAAGAGAGTCGGAAACCCAACTCTCTGAGGATTTTTGGGTGTGGTGGGGTTTAGTGATGCCTTTGGTATCACCGAACCTCGTTGCACGTATTCGCACTCCCTTGACTGTTTAGCGGTAGACAGCGGCCAAGCTGTAGGTACCCTTGGTATTACAAAGTTCCATGAGTGGCAGCTACACTTACCATCAGGTCTACTGCCCCTTCGTTTGCCACCGTTTAAAACAAAATTGTCTGATATAATGCCAATGAATGTTACTATAAATACAAAAATGCCTTACCTGTCATCTGCAATAATATTATTAATCGCTTTTGTTAGTTTATCTTGAGTGAGTGTATCTAAATCAAGTCTAATACCAATCTTATGATATTCATATTTCTCAACGTTGAACCATTGATCACCTAACATCGGTATTCCAATTAAAGGCACACCGGCTGTAATAGCTTCGTCTGTGGATTGTAAACCACCTTGAGTTATAAATAATTTAATATTTTTATGCCCTGAAATTAAATAATAAATATGTAAATAAAAATACAATTCACTACTCACAACTTGCGGGGCAAGTCGACGGAAATGCTCTCAATGCCCGTCGAGCACAAATACTTCATGTGGGCCCGGATGGCAACCAAATTGACGGCTGATGGTAACCGAATTGACGGTGATCGAAGCGCTGTTGGTAGGACTGATACGGAGCCCATGAAATTTTAGTGCCTCCGTCTTATCCAGAGCTACCCTTAGCCCTAGTGCCTCGATCCGCCTGACAATCTCCTCGGTGCCGAGAGTTGTCAGGCACGCCGCCTCCTATAGCGTCTCACCCCGGGATACCCGGGCGTAACAAATTACGCCCAGCCCGGGTGGAAGGCTCTTTCTGAACGCCCAGTCGTAGCCGACCGCGGTGGGACCGAGGAACGACTCTTAGCAAGTTATGGGCGTTCGCACAATGCCCCAACTCGGTTAGTGTAGAGGATGTTGTGTCACTCCAAGTAGTCTGCTACCAGCCGTCTCAGATATATGGGCAACCGACTGTTCAATGCGTTGGCGATGTCTAGGGACACTGCTAACAGTATCCCTCCGCCGGCGACTGCCTCCGTGACCACGGTTCTCAGGCGCAGCAAGGCTGCAATCGTCATAGACTCGATATTTATTCGGTAGATGTTGAGAAAATGATAAATACAATATATATTCTAAAACATTATACAGCTATTTCAAGGACGAAAATAAACTTAAAATAAATATTTTTATAAGCTATTTGTTAAAGTTAGTATAAGTAAAATAAATATTTTCATAGGCTGTTTTGTGTAGCTTGAAAAATTACTTACTTAATAAATCTGACTGAGGTAACCACTTGGATATCTTAATGTTATCAGTACGACCAGGCAGCTCATCGTTATTCCATTTCCACAAAACATTGTATGGTAGTTTAGACAATACCTGAACTAATGTTTGTATTTTCTCTGCCGGTAATAAAGTAGGATCTACATTTGTGCCAAAACTGATGTAGATTACACCATTCTTGGAAGAATCTAAATAAGATTTTAGATCCTGGAAGTTATGAATAATGTAATAATCAATTAATGAAAAAAAAACGGATATAAAATAATATACACGTATACTAGCAACCCACCCTCGCTTCGCTTCGGTTTCAGTCGTCGGGTAAGACGAATTAAACCGTAGTTCCTGTTCCCGTGGGAATACGGGGTTAAAATGTAACCTATGTTATTAACCTTTCCATTGGTGAAATAATTTTTGAAATCGGTTCAGTGGTTTAAGCGTGAAAGCGTAACAAACAAACTTACTTTCGTATTTATAATATTAATAAGGATATATCACTGCCAGATAAGAAGTAGAAAAAGACGCAGCAAAAAAAAAGTACATACATATGTAAGACTATATTCAATACAACTTTTTTTCTATTGGCATAAGAATAGAATAGAATCAATTAAGGTATCTAATTGAACAAGAGATGTAAATGTCTGTAATAGCGATTACTTGTTGGACGTGAGACACCTTAGTCCGCCCGTGACCATGAATGCTGCAAAGTATTCGAAACGTCGGGCAATCATAAATCAAATACAAACGCGATATAATCCGTAAAAGTAGTTTTATTTACAAGAGATGTAATCCGATAATATCATAATAAGAGTTTTAAAATTAGAAATGACATTCATCATCATCATCATTTCAGCTCACATACGTCCCACTGTTGGGATCAGGCCTCCTCCACTATAGGAGGGAAATTGACCTACTATACCACGCAGGTCAGACGTGTTGGTATAGGGATTTGAGTTTTCCTTCTCTTGCACAGATTATATATGCTTATTACATCCCTTAGTCGTCTTTTATGACGGGCAAGGGAGGGGTTGTGAATTGCATTCTTACTCCATCACTACACGGAACCATTCAGGCATGGAAAAAGTAGTAGTTTTACTTTGAAGAAGTTAAATAAAATTTTACTGTTTTTATCGCGTTTGTATTTTATTTTACACTAGCAACCCGCCCTCGCTTCGCTTCGGTTTCAGTCGCTTTACCCGCGGCGTAGTTCCCGTTCCTGTGGGAATACTGGGATAAAATATAGCCTATGTTACTCCCTGATATTATAGCTTTCCATTGGTGAAAGAATTTTTGAAATCAGTTCGGTGGTTTAAGCGTGAAAGCGTTACAAACAAACAAACAAACAAACAAACAAACAAACAAACACCCTTACTTTCGCATTTATAATACTAGTATGGATTGCCGTTTTCAGCGTTTATGGTCACGGGTGCACTAAGATATCTCGCGTCCTACAAGTTATTGTTATTACAAAGATTTATATCAACCCGCATAATTAATCATTGAATCCACATCCACAATCCACATTTATTATTAGTACAAGAAGAAAAGAATTATATATGCAGAAAAATATATTGTTTTAGGCCAGTAAAAAAAAACAGTTTCAAAAAGAAGTTTAGCAAACCGAACCAAGCTAATATTCGCTCGTGACCATAAACATCTGAAACTATTTTGAAAAGTTTACTATTTAAATTAAGTCGCACATATAATATAAAATTGGTAATTCATTCGTTACGCCATATGGTCGTTTACTGCTGAAAGTAGGCCACCCCAACTAAAGATAAATTTGACAATGATTACAAATCGACAATGATAGTGAAGCTTTATACATTTCCTATAAGTGTGCTGCTTCCCACTATCATGGTTAGAAATTTACTCAATTTTTATGTCCCGATGAGCAAATAACTCGTTGAACACAATTATAAATAATAAAATGTATAACTCATTACCATATACATACTAGTGACAATGATATGATCATCATCGCAGACCACATACGTGCTACTATTGGGCTCGGGCCTCCTCCATAATGGGAGGGAATTTAACCTACTATACCGTGCTGGTCACACATGTTGCTATAGTGTTTCATTTCGAGTTTTCCTTCTCCTGCACAGATGTTATGTGCGTATTATATCCTATAGTCGTCTTTGACGACAGTGATATATTAATACTATATCAGTATTGCTCAGTTTACTTATACGATCCCTAGAAATAATGTAATGTTTTTGAATGTTTCACTATAATGAAATTAATTATTTTCTTCCTAATCGGTGAATATTACTCTAGTGAACTTTTTATGAGAGGCAATTAGACTACCAAATTTTATTAACCAAAGGCGTTAGTATGGGCTTTTACTATGTATATTTCAAGTTTGCGTTTTCATATAATAATATTATATATCTTAATGGACTTTTGAGAGAAATACTGGAAGGGTCTCTTGCTAAATAGACATATTCCAAGGTTATTGACAGATTTCATTCTAATTATTTTACCCAAACTGGTCATGTATTTATAACCTAATATTTATTTTGAATTACAAACACAAATAATAAATATCTAACAATCTTTACTAAGATATTAAACTTTCACTTACCGGGGGCAAATCCTTCTGAGGTTTCTGGTGTAGTCCACCCATATATAATACTGATGGAGGCACAGGACGTATACCTTCAAATATTGGATGTATATTTAGATATAACATATGAACATTATTCTTTAATGTATCTATCGTTGGTATTTTATCGCCAAAATGTTTTTTAAGCATCTTGTACTCGAGCACTTCAGTGCTTTCATAGAGCTTGTCTATTAAGTATTTATTATATAATTGTCTTACTTTATCCCACATCGTCAAATTATTTAATTTTTGATAAGTCATGTCTGAATATAAAAATGGGTGCAAAGAAGCACCGATATTAGGATAACTGTCAATTACAGCACCTAGAGAACTTACTTGGATCACAGGGACCTTATATATATGAGAAAATATCAGCGCAGACCTTACACAAGCTTCTGCAAGAATTAAATCAAACTTTTCGTTCTTATTACTTAACATTTTTTGCACTTGTGAATCACTAAGTTGTGCATCTACTATTCTGATCGAGGTCTCCATAAGAACTTCCACTTGTTTAATAATATCATTTTGAGTTTCCTTAGATGTTTTCATAAGCGTATCCTTCCATATCTTATATGATATGTCGTGAACATCAATCTCAGTTAAATTCGTAGGGCTTGTTTCTTGAGTAAAGACTGGATCTGTCGTAATAACCACAACCTCATGTCCTCGCTTTGCTAATGCTTGAGTTATCGGGCGAAATACTACTTGGTGACTGATAGATGGAACTGGGAAAACAGCTAATATTCTTGCAGCTTCATTTACATTAGTGAGCAAAATATAAGATGATAGTAAAAAGTATAACACTGCCATGTTGTTCTTATTAGTATTGTGCAAGAAGTGAACATTACTGCTAATAACTTCCGCTTATATAGCCTTCAGACAAGTAATAATAGCTAACACAAATTCTATGAATCATCCACCTATATCTGAATTACATTTCAATGATGTTACCATGGTGATAATTTATTTTATGAATTAAAAATAAGTTATTTGATGCAATTTCTTTTTATATTATTACTGTATATATCTGATATGAAAGAGTATTTAATTTAAATAAAATGTACCAAAAAATATATTGCTGTGCGGTGACGGCTACGAATACTAACAATATATTCATAGCACTTGGGTGTTATAAAAGAAGATAAAAAGTTTTTATAGGCTAACTCCTTGTGATGCCGTCAGATCCACAATTACATTCACAAGAATGATTGACGCCAGGCAGGCGGTCGGTCATGTAGCTATTGTCAATATTTGCAATACGTACTATGAAAGAGGATTACGCAATACGATTTAGTTTCATCATTCATCATTATTTCAGCCTAAAAGTTATTTTTTGAAAAGCCACTGGACTGATGAAATAAGCCTTGTATTGTGGGGGGACTTGCAAACATATAATTAACGGACAGAAATTACATACAGACTCAAAACGAGAAGTTTTTGGATCGCACAAACTAACAAATTACGATACTTGCCGAGATTTTTGACGTAATTTTTTTTGTGCGCATAAAAACATATGTTATAAATTCAAACTGTATAAAACTTTAAATATCAATAGCATTTAGAATACGCTATTAAAAGAGAGCATTAATATTTTTCGTAGGGAAACTTTCGCCCAATAGTGGCCATCATAGATGCATCATCATAGATCTAATATTATTAATCTTATCTATGCCTATAGATAAGATTGATAATTGATACACGTAAAAAGTGGGCTTTATATATTAAGTTTTTATATTAACTACACGTGGATTTCGCGTGACAATCATACAATTGACCTTGTGTTTAATATTCCAACATAATTATTTTTAATATTTGTATTTAAAGACCGTCCCATCTTTTTCTTGTCTTTGAGTAATAATCTTTAAAAAATCTCAAATCTTAAGTAATTTGTGATATCTTCTACTATTTTTGATTAGCAGTTATAAATCCTAATTATTGTTATAACTACTAAAATCGAGATCATTAATATGCTGACTGTGCTATCCGTGTGTTGTTTGTTTTAAAATACATACATACATATATGTTTATAAATGATCTAATTTTGCTGGGAAAATTTTTAAAAAGGCAAAATTGAGAGTGGCTTCCTTTGTTGAAGTAGTTTAAAAATTGAGCATAAATATTGATAAAAGATATGTCAGATACGTGATAAGTTCGCTACGAGGCGCCTTTTTAAAAGTAATTGCAAATTACTCTTTTCTATAAAATAGCCACTTAAGTTTAAAATTTTAGGTGACCTTTTCCGCATGGTGACGGAGTAAGAATACAATTGACCACTCCCTGTCTTGCCTGTGGATGTCGTAAAAGATGACTAAGGAATATCATTTGCAGATAACATCTATGCAACAGAAGGAAAAATCGAAGTGAAACAATGTTCAACATATCTGATCAACATAGCATAGTAGGTCAAATGCCCTGCCATTGTGGAGGATGGGGGAGTGGGACGTATGTGGGGTGTGATGTGGTGTTCTTTTAGTGTACCTTTATTTTTATTTCTTAATAATAAAAAAAAAACAAAAGAGGAAACATAACTACTAGAAAAAATAAAATTCAAATCGGTTAAACCATTTATGAAATTTCACGAGTCTAACGAAGAACAACTGATTTCTATACTATATATAGGTATCAGCTGACGCCGTTCTATACAAACTTGAATAACAAAAACATAAAATTAATTAAAATTGACCTCAGGGAATGGGTAATTTATTTTTATCTAAACCACAGTAGATTCCATCTGAGAACATGAAAAAGATTGTAAAAATCTGTCCAACTGTTTTGGAGGAATTCAGAAACATACAAACGTACAGAAGAATTATATTTATATAAAGACTGATTAATCCATTAAACGATGTTTTAAAAAAATCTATAAAGAAAAAAAAATAAATAATTAAATCGACCGCAGAGATACTACTGAGTGCAATTGTTAATCTAAACCATTCTTGAATACAGCTGAAAATGAAAATAAAACATCATAAATGGTCCAGTTACTCGAGAGTTCACCCAGAAATACACATAACAAAGAATTGTATAGCAATAACGATGTAGATAACTTAATGTTTGACATACCATACAAGTTTTTAGTACTATGTATAGAATTTGAAGCACGACTTAAATTATGTTTCTGCCTTGTCATGCCACCTAAGCGAATAGTAACCAGCGATGAGAGATTATACATCAATCACATGCATAATTATCGTACGCATGAATGGAACTTGTATTTGATGATGTCATAAAAATTACTTCATAATTTTGATAGCGAAGTTTATGTGGGATTTCGTGATTCAAAAAAGAATTTACGGGAGGATTTCTACTAAAAAAATCAGATTTCGTAATCTGTAGCTACAGTGTGGTGTCAAACTGTTACGGTTGATATATAATAATAATCTTTATTGTAACATAAACCCTCACAAATTTGTTTGCAAGCTCTGACTCCCAAACTAGCATAGGCTGTGTGTTGGGAAAAAAGAAATATAGTCTGCGCTGTCTTAATACACTAAGAGAGTGCATGGCTAGTCAACACGCCTTTTCTCTTGAATACAGCTACCAGACACAGATCTCTTCCAATGATTACTAAGGTACTAGCAGGCCACATCGCTGACTAATTTTTCTGGGTTGATTATGATACGGTCATACCACGCTCAGGCGCCGAGTTAAGGGACGAGGTATCTGGTATTATGTGACCCATAATTTTTATTCTCTCCTAAGAGGAGAATCCTACCTAAGAGATGATACAAATTATAGGTTAACCTAATTGAATCACCGACAACATTACTTTAATTTTTATGACTTACCCTATTATGTAGGGGACAATCAAAACATTGTGTTGTTCGCAGATGATACCTCTAAACTGTTTAAAATTAAGAGACAAATGCTCAATGCTGGTCAGACATGTTGGTATAGGGTTTCATTTCGAGTTTTCCTTCTCTTGCACAGATGTTATGTGCACATTATATCCCATAGTCATCTTATATGACAACAAGTGGGAACCAATGTTCAAATGAATAGTGTGGCTCTGGACCTTGTAGCATCAACCACCTTTTTAGGCATCACTATAGATAATAGACTTCAATGGGGGCCTCATATTGAGAAACTGTCAAATAGGCTCAGCTCTCAGTGGCTTATGCGATAAAAAAATATGCGTGTTAACCGATGTTGAAACAGCCAGAATAATTTATTTCGCATATTTTCATAGTCTCATGTCATATGGCATATTACTTTGGGGTTGCTCCGCGGAATTGAATAGAATTTTTGTTCTACAAAAAAGGGCGGTCCGCGCGTTATATAATTTAGGCCCAAGAGTGTCACTAAGAGAGAAATTTAAAGAGGTAAATATTCTGACTTTTATATCTTAACATATACATATACGAATATGTAAAAAAGCATCGGTAACTTTGAAAAATATAGTAACATTCATCATGTAAATACTCGGAATAAGGATAAAATAGTTGTACATAGTACTCGTCTTCAATAAGTTAACAGATCCTTCATGGGGCAATGTATACGCTTCTACAATAAATTACCTATTAATATTCTAGATATGCCAGTTAAGCGCTTATTACACTACACGTTATTCAGGGCCCTGAATCACTAGGGATGCTGTACAACAGCTAAATAGTGGAACTTGTTTCACCTTTAGCGAAATAACAGTTTCAGAAAACTGTTCCAAAATAAACAGCCTGTTGTGCTGTAATACGAGAAAAAAGTGGAAATAACCATTATTTAGGAATAATGTTTAGAAGTGGTTTCAGTGTTTGTTCCTAAAATGAAAACGATATTCCACTATTTAGCTGTTGTACAGCACCCCTAGTGATTCAGGGCCCTGAATAACGTGTAGTGTAATAAGCGCTTTAATAAGTTAAAAAAGCAATCAAGAGTAGATTCTGTAGAAAAGGTTATTATAAAATCTCGGATTATCTTGATGATAATACAGACTGGTTATAAGCAGCTCCTCATTCAGGCATTGTCTTATTATTTCAAGAGGTGTTTATTCTGTTGTTGTTACTATAATTATAAAGCGTTGCGTGTTTTGCCAGCGGGGGAGCCTCCCGCCCGGGCTGGGCGTGATTTGTTACGCCGACGATACGCTCGTCACAGCCCGCGGTGGGACGCTACAAGAGGCGGTAAGCCTGACGACTCTAGGCACCGAAGAGATCGTCAGGCGGATCGAGGCACTGGGGTTAAGGGTGGCCCTGGACAAGACGGAGGCCCTCTTGTTCAATGGGCCCCGTATGGACCCTCCCATCGTCGTCTCGATCACCGTCCATTCGGTTAGGATCAGCATCCAGGCCCATATGAAGTACTTGGGCCTGGTGCTCGACGGGCGATGGTGGTTTCGGGAGCATTTCCGCAGGCTCGTCCCGCGGCTCGTCGGCATGGCGTCCGCCCTATCATGGCTTATGTCGAATGTGGGCGGACCGAGTGCTGCACGCCGACAGCTATACGCGGGGGTCATCCGGTCGATGGCCCTCTACGGCGCACCGGTGTGGGCGGAGTCTATGACCGCCCGACTCAGGGCCCTTCTGTGGCGTCCACAGAAGGCCGTGGCGGTCAGTATCATCCGCGGGTACCGCACGGTGGCGACGGAGGCGGCGTATCTACTGGCCGGGACTCCCCCGTGGGACCTGGAGGCGGAAATGCTCGCCGACCTGTATCGGCGGGTGTCGGGGGTGCGGGGGGAGGCCGGTGTTGTTTCCTTAAGGGAGCTCACCGCCTGACGCGTCGATGCCCGCCGAGACGTCATCGCTCGTTGGGCAGACCGGCTGGAGAGGTCTCGATATGGTTTCTGGACCGTGGAGGCCTTCCGGCCGGTGCTGATGCAGTGGTTGGAACAGCGACACGGTGTGCTCTCCTTCCGACTGGTACAAGTCTTGAGGGGGCATGGATACTTCGGCAAGTACCTGTACACGGTCGCTAGGAGGGAGAGAACACCGTCCTGCCACCACTGCGATTGGAACGAAGACACGGCGCAGCATACGCTCGAGGTCTGTGCCGCATGGGCCTGCTCTGCCCATCGTCCATCGTCGTGAGCTCGTCGCAATCATCGGTGCTGACCTGACGCTGCCGACCATCGCTAGGGAGATGATCGGCAGCATCAGGAACTGGGACGCGGTCGCAGCCTTCTGCGAGGCAGTGATCTCGCAGAAGGAGGCGGCGGGTCGCGCGCTCGAGGAGCATATGCGTGTCATGCCACCCTAGCCGAGGCCGCGGGTGGCGTGACCGGGGATTAGTCCGTCACCCGCTGAGAGGCCGACCGCGTGAGGAAAGACCAACGTCCTCCCCGAGGGGCGGACGTCGGTCGATGGGAGGGTACCCCAGGTAGGGGGTATTCCGTCGGGCCGACCACTGATGACAAGTAACCCTGCTCCGGTGGTCGGCCCAACGACGAAGGCGACGTGGTGTTCGGGTGGGTTGCGGGTGTTGTGTGCTATACGCCCCTCTGTCGCCCCGGACGGAATGGTGCGTGGAGCGCGCCGAACGCAGCCCACCTCAAAAAAAAAAGCGTGTTTTGCCAAATGAATTTGTTATTTAATCTGTGTTTTATGTTTGTGGCACATGGTATTGGTCATGCTCACTGAAGAGTCTGCTTGCGATAGCTACGAGGAGCGGGCCACTCCCTTCCCTCCATTGTGCTCTGATGAGTGATGGCTGCTCTAGTGGTTAACCTGTGATCGGGTGCCGCTTGCGGGATCTAGTCCAGCCATGGTACTTTTTCGTTATATTTAATACTTAACTGTATTGTATGACGGTTCGAAAGGCATCACACTGCAGCTATTAATAGACGCGTTCTTGTATATTATTTTATTTAAAATAAAAAAAATAGTATTTCAATAAAAAAGAAGACAAACCCGCTAAGTTTCTTACCGGATCTTCTCAGTGTGGTCGCGTTCCGATTCGGTAGTAATTCAAATCCTTTATTATGTATAAACCCCGCGGGGGCACTTACATATAGTAATTTTTTTACATTTTACCTTAGGAGGAGGTGGCGAGATTGGCCCTGAACAGGGCCCTTTTTTGGAGGCAGCATGACGCATGCCGATGATACTGGTGTGTCTGCATGACATAACTTGATAGGATGCTGATGCTGCGCGACGGCCGCCGCCCCAATGCCCACGCCGACGCTGAGACGACTAAGCGAACACCGATTTAGCAACCATTTAAGAGGAGACATCCCCAATCTGAGAGATCATTGGTCGGCACCACCACTTACCTTAAAGTAGATCAATAATTGGAGCTATTGACCTGTATTTGAACTGTTGGTTTCATCATGTGCTGTGTATTGTAGTACTATGGCAAAATTATGGAGATGCTGGCATATGAGATTTCTGTAAAAGTGTTTTTCAAAACTATATTAGATAAGCTAAGAGATGTTGTTAGCGCCGCGTTATTTGCTGTCATTCAAATGTGAACATTCTGTTTCTAAATGGTATCATCAACTTGACGAGTGGATGACGCATCCTTTTTCTCTCCTCCCTAAACCCGCGATTCGCACGACACCTAGCTGAAGAAGCTCGGTGACATTCGCCCTTGAACCGCCGCCGCTGCAAGACCTTAACTGCGCGTGACATGCGCCCGCGTCCTTGTGGCATAGGGTGAAACTACGCTATTGTACGTGTTATAATTACTGAACTAGTGAAGTGTATAGGTGCACCTAAAATACAGCAAAACTCGACAGTGGTTATCACTTTGGTCATGCTCACTGAAGAGTCTGCTTGCGATAGCTACGAGGAGCGGGCCACTCCCTTCCCTCCATTGTGCTCTGATGAGTGATGGCTGCTCTAGTGGTTAACCTGTGATCGGGTGCCGCTTGCGGGATCTAGTCCAGCCATGGTACTTTTTCGTTATATTTAATACTTAACTGTATTGTATGACGGTTCGAAAGGCATCACACTGCAGCTATTAATAGACGCGTTCTTGTATATTATTTTATTTAAAATAAAAAAAATAGTATTTCAATAAAAAAGAAGACAAACCCGCTAAGTTTCTTACCGGATCTTCTCAGTGTGGTCGCGTTCCGATTCGGTAGTAATTCAAATCCTTTATTATGTATAAACCCCGCGGGGGCACTTACATATAGTAATTTTTTTACATTTTACCTTAGGAGGAGGTGGCGAGATTGGCCCTGAACAGGGCCCTTTTTTGGAGGCAGCATGACGCATGCCGATGATACTGGTGTGTCTGCATGACATAACTTGATAGGATGCTGATGCTGCGCGACGGCCGCCGCCCCAATGCCCACGCCGACGCTGAGACGACTAAGCGAACACCGATTTAGCAACCATTTAAGAGGAGACATCCCCAATCTGAGAGATCATTGGTCGGCACCACCACTTACCTTAAAGTAGATCAATAATTGGAGCTATTGACCTGTATTTGAACTGTTGGTTTCATCATGTGCTGTGTATTGTAGTACTATGGCAAAATTATGGAGATGCTGGCATATGAGATTTCTGTAAAAGTGTTTTTCAAAACTATATTAGATAAGCTAAGAGATGTTGTTAGCGCCGCGTTATTTGCTGTCATTCAAATGTGAACATTCTGTTTCTAAATGGTATCATCAACTTGACGAGTGGATGACGCATCCTTTTTCTCTCCTCCCTAAACCCGCGATTCGCACGACACCTAGCTGAAGAAGCTCGGTGACATTCGCCCTTGAACCGCCGCCGCTGCAAGACCTTAACTGCGCGTGACATGCGCCCGCGTCCTTGTGGCATAGGGTGAAACTACGCTATTGTACGTGTTATAATTACTGAACTAGTGAAGTGTATAGGTGCACCTAAAATACAGCAAAACTCGACAGTGGTTATCACTTTGGTCATGCTCACTGAAGAGTCTGCTTGCGATAGCTACGAGGAGCGGGCCACTCCCTTCCCTCCATTGTGCTCTGATGAGTGATGGCTGCTCTAGTGGTTAACCTGTGATCGGGTGCCGCTTGCGGGATCTAGTCCAGCCATGGTACTTTTTCGTTATATTTAATACTTAACTGTATTGTATGACGGTTCGAAAGGCATCACACTGCAGCTATTAATAGACGCGTTCTTGTATATTATTTTATTTAAAATAAAAAAAATAGTATTTCAATAAAAAAGAAGACAAACCCGCTAAGTTTCTTACCGGATCTTCTCAGTGTGGTCGCGTTCCGATTCGGTAGTAATTCAAATCCTTTATTATGTATAAACCCCGCGGGGGCACTTACATATAGTAATTTTTTTACATTTTACCTTAGGAGGAGGTGGCGAGATTGGCCCTGAACAGGGCCCTTTTTTGGAGGCAGCATGACGCATGCCGATGATACTGGTGTGTCTGCATGACATAACTTGATAGGATGCTGATGCTGCGCGACGGCCGCCGCCCCAATGCCCACGCCGACGCTGAGACGACTAAGCGAACACCGATTTAGCAACCATTTAAGAGGAGACATCCCCAATCTGAGAGATCATTGGTCGGCACCACCACTTACCTTAAAGTAGATCAATAATTGGAGCTATTGACCTGTATTTGAACTGTTGGTTTCATCATGTGCTGTGTATTGTAGTACTATGGCAAAATTATGGAGATGCTGGCATATGAGATTTCTGTAAAAGTGTTTTTCAAAACTATATTAGATAAGCTAAGAGATGTTGTTAGCGCCGCGTTATTTGCTGTCATTCAAATGTGAACATTCTGTTTCTAAATGGTATCATCAACTTGACGAGTGGATGACGCATCCTTTTTCTCTCCTCCCTAAACCCGCGATTCGCACGACACCTAGCTGAAGAAGCTCGGTGACATTCGCCCTTGAACCGCCGCCGCTGCAAGACCTTAACTGCGCGTGACATGCGCCCGCGTCCTTGTGGCATAGGGTGAAACTACGCTATTGTACGTGTTATAATTACTGAACTAGTGAAGTGTATAGGTGCACCTAAAATACAGCAAAACTCGACAGTGGTTATCACTTTGGACACTCACGACGGACGGTCTGTGATATTGGAGCCTCAAGGACGCTTTGGACGATCCAGGAGTGTATTGGAGTCAAGGTGCGTGGAATTCCTATACCCTAGACCTAAGCGTATGCTCATCGTAGTTGTGATACCAATTTTGTAACCAGCCGCCTAGCGAAAAATTATACAGTCCATTCTCTCATAAAATTACCGCCATAACGCCTTCGGGCGCATAACGCATATTTGCATGACCAAAGTAATTTGGGCCATGCCATAAATTTGGTCCTTCGAGCCGGATACAATTAATTGTAATTCAATTGTATTTTGTCGATTTTGTTGTATCTTTTTCGCTACCATTTTGTTTGTTTAACTTCGTGTCACAACGTGGTTAGTACGATAGTACGCCGTTGTGCACCTTACATTCATTAGAATAAAGCCGTTGATTCTTTGGTTGACAGTCACCAACCTCAACGCATCCCCGCACCGCGCCTATATAAGTGTTTGCCTTTACAGATTTATATAAATCACATAATATTGCCCGCCCTTTAGGCATCATTTATATGTATTATATTTAAGTATTTATTAACACGTACTCATAACATAACATAACATAACAAAACCGCGCATACTTTTAAATTATTGCGCATTCTAGTTTAAAGGTGGGTAGCATCGAACGTTGCGCACGAGCCGCACACGGACGAGATAATAAAATTGTTCATTCGCCGTAATAATTATTACCTATAGCTGCACAATTCAATTCTATCTAGATAGTTACCTATATTTATTGACCCGCATATTTATGTAGGTTTTCTGTTGTTTTGTTCTACCGTGATAATTAATTTCGATTATGCCTCACGAAGATAAGGTAGTTTCTCCGCGTAGTCCGCGCTTAACTGTTCTAGAAGCGAAGCGAAACGCTATTTTTGAACGAATTAATACTGTTTATAGCCAAGCTAAAGCAGCAGAAACTTCTGAGAAACATCGCGAATTATTTCTGAATTCTTGTGTAACGGTAGATGATATACGATCGAGCTTTCACAAAGTCCTTGATGAGTACAATGAAGTACTTCTCGTAAGTGATCCTACAGCCACTCCCTCGTACCAAAGTTATACCTCCTTCGAGGACCTGTACTGTTACATTAAGAAAGCTAAGTCGATGTATACGAAACCCGCGCCCGCGTCTGAGTCGTCGTCGCCTAGCTCGACAGCGCACAGAGTTATGCCGCGGCTACCACCTATCGAGCTCATGTCGTTCGATAATAATATGTGTAACTGGCCATTATTCTACGCTAGCTTTAACGCTACAGTACACAATAACTCCTCGCTAACAAACGCAGACAAACTATACTATTTATTAGGTAAATTGTCACCCGCCGCTCAGAGTACGTTCTCTGGTATTATACCGTCTCCAGAAAATTACGAAGTCATCTATCAGACTCTTGTCGATAAATATCAAGACGTCGAGCTGTTAGGTTCTAACTATTTAGAACAAGCGCTTAACCTAAAATTAAATGGTTCTCCGTCTGCAGCTAATTACCAATTGTTTATCGACAAATTTGTAGTCGCTGTTAACTCGTTAAAAGCATTAAAAATCGATGATCTGTTGGATTTCGTATTACTGCACATAGCTATGCGAAAGTTTGACGCAGAAACAGTACGTGCGTTTCAAATGTACTCCCGTGATAATAAAATACATACGCTCGATCACTTTGTTGATTTTATTAAAGGTCAGTGTCGAATCTTCGGGAGCACAACGCCTACAGCTGCTGACAATAATAATACTGCGAAGTCTATTTCAAAAACCCTCGTTAAAAATTATAATAATAACCCGCCGAATCCACAGTCATACGTAACATGCACGACGTCTGATAAATGTGCCCTATGTAATTACGCGACCCACGATCATTACTATAAATGTACCGCGTTTGAAAAACTTTCGCCTACTGAGCGATTTAAGTTCATAAAAAATAATACCGCGTGTGTAAACTGCCTTAGTCGTACTCACAAGGCAGTTAATTGCAACTCTAAATTAAAATGCCGCACTTGTAGTCAGCGACACCATTCCATGCTACATTTTAATAATAATAAACTACGTTATGAACCCGCTACGCCTAATCAGGCTGCCGCGCCTCTCACCACTGCGCCACAAGCGCTAGTCAGCATCGCCGCGCTCGCGCCTGTACCATGCCATGCGCCGGCGCAGATAACTCAACGCACCGATCTATCGCTATGTACGACATCCATTGCCGCTTCAGAGCGCACGCGCTCGGATACACAGAACGATAAGCAGCA
This sequence comes from Lymantria dispar, assembly GCA_032191425.1. Classification (NCBI taxonomy): domain Eukaryota; kingdom Metazoa; phylum Arthropoda; class Insecta; order Lepidoptera; family Erebidae; genus Lymantria; species Lymantria dispar. The sequence goes on along the minus strand of CM063465.1, from coordinate 15,498,871 downwards.
ACGGTTAGCGAACTATTCTACAGTATTGCTCGCTACTGCTCAAGTGATAGTGTACGATGTTTATAACCGGCCGCTTACGATTCGTTGTTTGTTGGATAGTGCATCGCAGAGTAATTTCATAACTTATGAATGTTGTGAGCGCATTGGGTTACTAAATAATATGAAGCCGTCTCATACGGTAGTCAGGGGTATTGGGGGTTCCGTTAAGCAAGTTAAGGGTTCAGTGAACATAAATATCCACTCCAGATTCAATACGAATATTAATTTCGATCTCAAGTCGCTCGTGATCGATCGGATAAGCGACACGCTGCCGTCCGCGCCCGTCGATGCGGCTGCGTTTGCGCATCTCGAGTCACTTCCGCTCGCCGATAAGGATTACGCACTTCCGGGTCCGGTCGACTGCCTGATCGGAGCGTCAACCTTCGCGCATTTAATGCTACCGGGTGTTGTTCACTGCCAATATAAGAATGTACCGCCCGCGATACAAACTGTTCTGGGTTTTGTGATAATGGGTTCCGCGCCTACGTCACAGCTCGTTCACAGTTACGTCTCCACTTGTTGTTCCGCTGTTCATGACCCTATGGACTCGCTCTTCAAACGCTTCTGGGAGCTTGAAGAGGTTGCTACCGTGCCACCCGCTCAATGTTCCGACGATATTGAGTGTGAAGAATTTTTCCGCGCTACCACCGTTCGCGATGACAGTGGTAGGTATGTCGTCGCCTTACCGTTTCGTAATGATGCGTGTTTATTAGGCGATTCTTACGCCGCCGCGCTTAGACGTCTCAAATGTTTAGAGCGAAAGTTGGACACCTCGCTCAATATCCGCGCCGCTTATAATGATGTTATACGCGATTATATAAATAAGGGCTACCTAAGTCCCATCAATATAAACAATGATGACGTCACCCGACCTTCGTATACAATCCCGCATCATGGAGTAGTGAGGGAAGATAAATCTTCGACTCGTCTGCGCTGCGTGCTGGACGCGAGTTGTAAAACTCTGCCGTCTGGGCCTAGCCTAAATGAACTTCTCCATGCAGGTGCTAATTTACAAGGCGACTTGTTTAGCATCTTAATAAATTTCCGCCTATTTGAGGTAACACTTTCAGCTGACTGTCGTCAAATGTTCCTTCAAATAGTGGTACGCGAACCTGATCGTAGGTTTCAAAGGATTTTATATCGGTTTAGTACCGATGATCCAGTTGCTGTTTATCAGTTTAACCGCGTCTGTTTTGGACTAAAGTCCAGTCCTTTTCACGCATTGCGCGTCGTAAATCAACTTGTCCTCGATGAAGGACATAAGTTTCCCGCGGCAAAAGACGCCATTTCTTCATCTTTGTACATGGATGACATCGTTCTGTCTGTCATGACGACAACGCAAGCCGTCACATTAAGTGATGAACTAATCCAACTTTTCAAATTGGGTCAATTTGACCTCGTCAAGTGGACCAGCAATTCTGATGCATCTAGCCCACATACCAGATACGCATAAAGAACCTCGTGATAAAGTGTTCGAGGAGTCTGTTCCATATAAAATCCTAGGTCTATACTGGGATAGATCCGGTGATTGTTTCCGCTTTGTTGTCGCCGCTCCCGATGACAAGTGCACTAAACGCACGATGTTATCCGGGATAGCACGGCTGTGGGATATCATGGGTTTCGCGGCTCCCGCCATCTTGTTCGCCAAGCTTCTTATTAAAGAGCTTTGGCTGTCGAAGGGTGGCTGGGATGCTGAACCTCCTCGTCATGTAACATCAACATTATCGGCTTTGCTGACGCAAGCGAGCGAGCCTACGGTGCCGTTGTATATATACAGATCCGCGTAGCTACAGAGTACAAAGTACAACTTGTATGCGCGAAGTCTAAAGTGTCACCAGTAAAGGTAGTTTCTGTTGCACGATTGGAACTCTGCGCTGCGGTATTGTTGTCACAGCTACTTCGCATAGACATTATTAAACCGCGCTATCCCGTCAGGGATGTCTTCGCCTTCAGCGATTCTAAAGTAACTCTTTGTTGGATAAAAGCGTCCCCACATCGTTGGCAAACCTTTGTCGCCAATCGAGTCGTAAAATTGACAGATAATATTCCCGCGAGTCGATTCTTTCATGTTTCGGGCTCTAATAATCCCGCGGACTGCCTGTCACGTGGTCTCACCCCGGACAAGCTAGTCGACCATCCTCTATGGTATGCTGGACCTTCCTGAATCACGCGCGATCCAAGTGAATGGCCTATAACTAAAGTCGATAATAATGATTACGCAGATGTGCCTGAGCAACGGACCCAGGTACACGTTCTCACGACTAGTCCTGAAGACTCCCTGATTTACGCGCTTGCGCAACGACATTCGACGTATTCTAAATTATTACGCGTCATTGTTTACGTTTACCGCTTTATGAAGAAATTGCCTCGTGGTAATTCTGTGACCGCCGTGGACTTAGATTTTGCAGAAACTGAATTAATTCGCGCCGTACAAGGTATTCATTTCTCGCACGATAAATCTAGTCTGTTAAAAAATGAACCTTGTTCACCCGCTTTAAATAAACTTCGCCCGTTTATAGACAGTAACGGTCTTATTCGTGTCGGAGGTCGGAGGGAGTGTATTGGAGTCAAGGTGCGTGGAATTCCTATACTCTAGACCTAAGCGTATGCTCATCGTAGTTGTGATACCAATTTTGTAACCAGCCGCCTAGCGAAAAATTATACAGTCCATTCTCTCATAAAATTACCGCCATAACGCCTTCGGGCGCATAACGCATATTTGCATGACCAAAGTAATTTGGGCCATGCCAGATGTGTAAGTAAGTACTATAGATTTTCTGTTAACCCATTTATATAATCTTAATTTATAGTTAAATTTAGTATATACTCTATAAAATTCGAATAACTAATACTAATAAATTTTGTCTGCTATCCTTGCTTACCTTGCAAGTGTTTTTACCCGATACCGACATTATATTATGCATCATACCGTTGCTCACTGCAAATGACGAAATTGACGGACACCCACATCCATAATTAATTTTATTCTTGTGACGTTTTTAAGTGTTAAGTGGTAGAACACCACTTTATAGAAATAAAGTTTTACAAAAATATATGTGATTGAATTGGAGGATACTATCCTACCGTAATATAGTTCTAACTAGTACGGAGGACAGTATGAACCTAGTGCAACAATCTACTGTTTTTTTTTCAGTTTTGCAATGTAGCATGGAGGTTAAAACATTCCTTTTCCTTTATTATGGTTTATGAAATTTTTTTATGTAATTATGTAAGATAAATAAAATAAAATAAATAAATAAGACCGCATATAAAAAAAAAATCTGTGTAGGTAAGTACTGTAGTTACAAGCCGTATTCATATCTATGTACCTACTATTTAGAATGAGGGCGAAATGATCTTGACAAAGTATTTTACAGGTTCGGACATGTTTGAACATGTTTGCGTTCCTACTGTGTAGAACATATCAGCAGCTTGAACATGTCGAATTTTTTGTGCAGATGAATGCCTGATAATTTATGATACAACAAGGCTATAATGAGTATAATAGATACCTACAACTTTTAATACATTCTGATCTTAAACAATAAGAGATCTAACCCTAAACCATGGCATTTAAATTAATAGGGGAGAAGGAGGCACATTAGCACAGGGGCAGATTTGAATTTGTTGATTCTTGAACACAGCTTTGTATTAGTCTACTAGCTCCCCCAGCAAACTCCGAGCCAAACCGTCGATTCTTTAATTTTTTTAATACTTATTCCGCCGGGTCAGCTAGTAAAATAAATAAAACAAAAGAAAGTTAATAAGTCAATAATTAAATTATGTCAAAAAATAAAAATTATAAAACAATACTAACAATTGTTTTGCCTTCCCGGAACCTCACTACTAATGCTTGAACTTTATGGAATAGTATTAAAGTTGAAATTGATTTTTAAGTCTTATATTACGAATCGTTTGTATGGGAGTATAGAGTAGTGTTGTTTTTAGACCTTTTTAGGCTATTTTTATATTTTCATTTGTGTAAGAACCATCCTTGTATTTCAAGGAATATTATCAAAAAAGAATTAACGAAATCGGTTCAGCTGTTCTCGAGATTTGCGCTTAGCAACACATTTAGCGATTCATTTTTATAGATGCCACAACTCCATTTTAATGTTAGCAACACCGGGTGTGTCAAACGTCAAGTCACAAAGCGCGTGTGTTTATATGTGAAATAGAGTTATAACCTCTCTTCCTTCTTGTGCCGTCGAAGTTTAAAATTCCAGCTTTTAAAAAAAACAGTGATATCACCATACAACTTTTATCTTTTAATTGAAACGTCTCGTTATTTTTATACTTCATCATTTCAGCCTATCGCCGTCAACTGCTGGACGTAAGCCTCCCTCATGTTACGCCACAAATTACGGTCCTGTGCCGCCTGTATACAACGACGCCCAGCAACTTTCACCAGGTCGTCGGTCCACCTAGTGGAGGGGCCTCGTACACTGCGTCATCCAATATATCGTCGCCACTCGAGAACCTTTCTTCCCCAGCGGTTGTCGGTTCGTTGAGCGATGTGGCTTGTCCATCGCCACTTCAGCGTGCTAATTCTCCGTACTATGTTGGTTACACCCGTTCTTCTGCGGATTTCCGTATTTAGGATTCTATCTCGACTAGTTTCGTATTTCCTTTTTAAGACTAAGAAAGCTAAGAAAAATATGTTGTTTAAATTTTTCTTTACACTTGATTTGTTTGCGGAGGCGCGCCGACCGCGGCCCACCCACAAAAAAAAAAAAAAAAAAAAACACTTGATTTGTTACAAGTCAAAATATAAAAAATGTACTACGGTGCCTCCTTCTCCCTCCATATATGTATGTATATATAAAAGTGTTATATAAACGTGTTTGCCAATGTACCTACAATTAATGGATAATACAATATGAACTGAAATAGTACTATTTATTGAATAAAACAAAATAATAACTAAATAATAAATTCAGTTTAAATTCTTTGTTGAGGTATAACTAAATATAATAGGTATGAATAGCGACGGTAGAATTTGTTAAATATAATTTAATGTTCTATATTGGATTTTAGGTTGTACATAAAACAACAATTCGAATAACGTTAAATAATTCGTCATCATGAACGCACTTTTTTGCATTTGGTTGTGGTCTCTTGTATTTGTGATTTAGGGATTCATGGTCAATTCTTTTTGGGCAATTTTTGCAAAACTGTTAATCTCTAAATTGTAATTTTATTATCTTTTAGTGATTTTTTTTCGAAATGTTCGATTTACTTATGTATTTTTTAATAATAATAATAATAACGCAAACCTTCAGTGAGTTGGCGAGTCACCGTCTGCCAAATTTGAAGACGATAAAGGTATTGAAGGCAGACGACAGTTTTAAATCCATAATATTCAGTTAACCCAGTCCATCAAACCTCACAACCCCATAATCAGGTTTTAGATATCATAATTGCATAATAGTTTTGCACCTACCGTTGGCAGTTCACGAGTGTTATGTGCAAACGTGGAGGGTCATCGGTAGATGTCCCATCCCATTTTAACATTAAATTTCTCCAAAGGCCTCTGCGTGTTGGATCTATATCCCCATGTAAGCCTTTCAAAGGACCGGGTATCTTCCTTAGGAAGATCCCGTGAAAAAGGAGAGACATTAAAATAATAATAATAATATTTATTTATAGCCAGTTAAATAAATATGTCTTAAATTTACTAGTAGGTAATAATCGGACGTCAGCAGGTAGTTTATTATAAATGTTAATTGCTATACAATATGCATTTCTAGCGAACATTTGTAATCTTTGGCGAGGAATTAATAGTTTAGTAGGATCTCTACTATGTGTTTTTTTCATTACTTCATCATGTACCTACTGAAAACATATGAGGATTTTTTTTTACAAATAAACACAATTCAAAGATATATAGACATGGCAATGCAAGAATTTTCATTTGCTTAAAAAGAGGCTTACAATCGTCTAAATACCCTGCCCCATATAGAGCTGGAACACATTTTTTCTGAGCTGTAAGTACTTTATTCGCTTCTACAGAGTTTCCCCAAATAGATAATTATTCCGTACCGTATCACCGATGATACGTAGCCATGATATGCCACCAGAGCTGCTTCTCTTGAAACAGTACATCTAAGTTTCTTTAAAGCAAATACAAACCTATCTAGTTTATTACAAATATTTTCAACATGTGTTTTCCATTGTAATTCCTTATCGATCGTTTTACCAAGAAATAGAGCTGTATTGACTGATTCTATGGTTGTATTATTTATCTGTATAATTAGTTTTGTTATATTTAGTTTATTGTTACATGTCTGAAAGTCAACTTTGTTTTATCAATATTTAGTTGTAGGTTATTAGCCATTTCATTATATTTTTTAGTTCATTGTTAGTTTCTACTTCTATTTGTGACTTATTTTCACATTAGACTATAATTTTGTGCTTACACAGCTTGGATTATATGGATTAGATTTTCAAGATTTCATTTACTAGATTTATTACCAATAAAGTCTTTGAAGTAGTTTAGTTGTCAAACATTTTTATAGCTTTTCAAATTGGTTCATAATTGATTGAATTAGGCGATACATTACGAAAAGCCATTTATATTTTAAAATGTAAGGAAGGAAGGGAGACCCACCACTTTCCCACGGTAATCAATCATTTTTCCTTCCATCCTTATTAATATTATAAATGCGAAAATAAGTTTGTTTGTTTGTTTGTTTATTTGTTTGTATGTTTGTTACGTTTTCAGGCTTAAACCACCGATCCGATTTCAAAAATTCTTTCTCCAATGGAAAGCTATAATATCAGTGCGTTACATAGGCTATATTTTATCCCGGTATTCCCACGGGAATGGGAACCACGCTGGTAAGGACTGAAAGCGAAGCGAAGCGAGGGCGGGTTGCTAGTTTTAAAATAAAAATTGTTTCATCTTAAATTAAAACATTTATCTGATTTTGCACAGATAGATGCCAAAATAAAATATTAATTCAAAAAATTAAAAACAAGCTTTTATTTAAATGCTCTAAAACGAAGAAAATAAATTTTGAATACAATCAAACCCACCATTTTATTAAATTATAAAATTTATATTGATATAAATAAAAGATTGTCGCGATAACACAAACATTTTGTTTTTTCAAAAGAACAAATTAACATTAATTCTAAAAAAAATTATAAGAACGCGTGCGTGGTTTTTCTTTTGTTGGAATTAAATATTACTTAGTAGACAGGTACGATGTTGTTTGAAATCCCGCGACAAGCTTTTATTTATATCAATAAAAATTTTAAAATTTAATAAAATGGTGGGTTTAATTGCATTCAAAAGTTATTTTCTTCATTTTAGAGCATTTAAATAACAGCTTGTTTATATATATATATCTTTTTTTAGTTAATATTTTATTTTTTAAATTTTTAGTTATGTCTCTATCTCTGTATTTCTAATATTGTATCATGTAACACAAGAGTGCTTGACCAGACCATACAAACCAGTCCCAACTTAACGGTTTTATCTTGTTTAGTTTAGGAGTTTCTATGGCCACCGCCGACACCATCTTAAGACCCTGGTTTTCATGTAGCACAAGAATGCTTGTCAAGACTATTCAAACGAGTCCAAACTCGACGGTTTTATCTCGTTTAGTTTAGGAGTTCCTATGGCCACCTTCTGACGCCATCTTGAGACTCTGGCTGTCATGTAACACAAGACTGCTTGTCAAGACTATTCAAACTCGACGGTTTTATCTCGTTTAGTTTAGGAGTTCCTATAGCCACCTTCCGACAAAATCTTGAGACCAGCTTTATGGTACCCTATTATTGCATTGTCACCGAAGTTACGTAAGTAAACCAAATTTCAACCTAATCTAACGACAGGAACTGGTTCTAATTTAACTCGCTAGATTTATCCCATACTAACATACTAACAGGGCAAGTTAAATAAAAGCTGGGACGCGGTCAATGGGAGAATACTCCTCAGGTGGTATTCCGTCGGGCCGACCACTGACGTCAAGTAACTCTGCTTCGGTGGTCGGTCCAACGCCGAAGGCGACGTGGTGTTCTTGTGCGTGCTTACGGTCCTCTGTCGCCCCGGATGGAGTGGTGCAAGGAGTGCGTCGACCGCAACACAACACAAAAAAAAATTAAATAAAAGCTTTTAACAAAAGATAGTGACATTGACACATCTATGCATATTGCGTTAATACTTCCTATAACCATGTCAATGACGATTTAACATACATAAATTCCCCTCCAAACCTGCCTATAGAAGTCACTTTAAAATTCGGATGAAAATTAAAGACTAGAGATGTCTAAATTATCCGTCTTATACTCGTTCCAACCATTTATTTTACTTTTGGCAGGTCGAATTCTGATCAATTAGTGTTGTACCAATGTATTACGGATACTATGTTTTGTAATAATCGATTTTAGTCAGGAAGAACTTTTAATCGATTTAACACGGATATTTTATTTTTGCTTAAATACATATTTCATATTATTTATAAACTTCACTTCTGTAAATATATTTGTTATTTGGGCACATTAATTTTTGCATACCCACTAATTCAGTCCTCCCAAAATATTTTACTTTGAAAGAAAGAAAGAAAATTATTTATTTGGGTTCTACAGCATTATTTTCTAAGAGTAAAAAAGTAATTAATAACTATTATATCATACAAAATTAAGAAAGATAATAATATTAAAGAAATAATATTAAATAACAATAATATTAAAGAAAAAGAACAATATCAATGCCGTAGTACACCAAAAAGGTTCCACCTCAGCATAAGCTGTAGCACATAAGTATTACAGCGCTGGTTTTCAGGTAAAACCATTTATTGAGTACGGGCCGCCACGACACGCTGTATATATATTTTAATTGTTAAAATTGAATAAATATTGGATATGTACAGTATCATAGATTGGATATGAACAGTATAAAAGTAAATATATTTAGCAAACATAGTAAAATACAGTACAAAACACATAATGAAATATAACTTAATAAATCAAACACAATTCAGAAATGCATAGTAAACATAGAAAGCAGAGAATGATTTGCAGCATACCCTCATTAAACAAAAAATAAATAAACAATCCGGTATGACCATTGATGATATCGTGCCGCTACAGGGAACGATCATTCGGCTCGTGGTGGTCGACAGCACATAAAAAATGACCGTGTGTTGAGTGTTAAAGTCACGCGATTAATTTTAACAAACATAATATCTATACACACTCACGCGCACACACACACACCTCACACAAACATATATATACATATACTCATACACACATACACACACATATACATACACACACGCACACGTACATACATATACATGTAGGCACAGATCCATATTATGTCAATTTACAGCGGCTTCGTGCACACCTTGCTCGGGACTTTTCTTAAACTTAGCTGTCGACATGTATGCTTGGAAAACTTATAAAGTTTCCTTTTGTTTTGCAAGCAAGTAATCCTTAAATTTATATTTGAAGCTTTTAATTGATTTTATATTGCGCATTGGAGGAGGTAAGTCATTCCAACAACGGGTTGCTGCAAACTTAAAACTGCCACGAAATGCCGCTGTTCTATGCCTCGGTGTTATTAGCATATAAGTTGACGCTCTGGTATTTTTTTTATTGAAATCTTTCGACCATGACAATTTACGATATAAGTACTCGGGCTTTTTTGTCAAAATAACATCAAACAGAAGGGCAGCCAGATGAAGTTTCCTGCGAGCAGACATCTTCATTAGATTGCCCTTATTTAAAAATGGAGTAATGTGAGCCCGTGGAGGAATATGGTAGCAAAATCGTGCGCAAGCGTTTTGCACTCTCTGTATTAATTTTTCTGTTTTTCCAAAAATACAGGTACCATACACAGTATCAGCATAATTTAGCTTCGAAAGTATAAGTGTCTCACACAACAAGATACGCAACTCCACACTCACGTAATGACGAATTCGATATAGCAGTTTGAGTCGATAAAAACAATTCCGTACCGCTTCAACTACATGAGTCTCAAACCGCAACTGCCCATCAAAGATGACCCCTAGATTACGTGCCTCTAGTACTTGTGCGACTGATCGACCATCGACCTTGATATCTATGTTTTGACACTTTTTTAACATATTTCTACTACCCGCAACAATAAACTTGGATTTTCCAGAGTTCAACAGCAAAGAATTTCTATCCGACCAGTCAGAAATCCTCTCCAGATCCTCATTGATTTTGTTTACAGCATCGTCTAAATTTTGTGGATAGAAAGAGAGATACAATTGCAGATCGTCTGCATAAAGGTGAAATTTTGAGTGAACCAGACAATCAGTAATATCACATGTGTACAGGATAAAGAGGAGCGGTCCAAGGACGGAACCCTGAGGAACGCCTCTGTTAATAAGACTAGGGAGAGATGTTATATTACTACCATCCTTACTCTTTATTTGCACAAATTGCGATCTATTAGACAAATAGCTGTGAAACCATTTGATGGTATCTGTATCACATCCATAGAATGCAAGCTTTGACAGAAGGAGTGAAATGTTGATGCTGTCGAAAGCACGTGAGTAGTCTAGAAGAACAAGCAGAGCTGCCATACCCCGATCTCTGTCTTCCAATATATTACTGGCTACGTCGAGAAGAGCAGTAGTCGTACTATGCTTTTGACGGAATCCTGATTGGGTTAGAGGTAGAATTTGAAACCGCTCGAGATATGTCCTAAACTGGTTACAGACGACTTTTTCGAGAACCTTGGAGAGACACGGCAACAAGCTAATGGGGCGTATATCCTTAGCACTGGTTGGATGTGGAATTTTGGGGATTGGTTGGACTATTGCCATTTTCCACAGAGTAGGAAACGTGGCAGTCATCAGTGATTTGTTTATGATGGATGTAATTGCTCGGAGAGAATTAGGAAGCGTCATTATCAGCATGTTCAGTGAGATATAGTCGGCACCTAAGGTGTTTGATTTGAGGCTACAGAGAATGCTAGACACGTCCACATCGGTCACCGTATGAAGCCGAAATGTATTTGAACTAAAACGGTTAAATTCAAAATACGTTAATTCTGACATTGTAACAGAATCTTTACCAGGTATTTTCAGAAAATATTGATTAAGAGTATCGGGGTCATTACAGAGATATGGCAGCTCAAGCTCAGATTTCTTTGTTATAGATATGGTAGACTTCAATTGTTTCCATAATCGTTTCGGTTGGTCAATATTTTTATTTATGTATGTATTAAAGTAGGCCTGCTTTTCGCGATCAATTGCAGCTCGAACCAGGTATTTAAGGCCTTTATATGAGTTTAAAGAACGTTCGCATCTACTAGATTTATAAAGTGCATGCGCAGTGTCTCGCAAGTTCATCATTAACCATTTCGGTGATCCAGGGATGGGACTTATTGTTAACTAAAACTTTTTTATAAGGTGCATGTAGATCAAATAAAGTTAAAATGTACGTATTAAAAAGATCCACCATGACATCCACGTCCTCTAATTTTTCAATGTCATTCCAATTAATTTTGTTTATGTCACTGTTATAGATGTCGATCAAAATATCTTTTAATGGGCGGTAGGTAACCCAGAGTGGTGTAGGCTTTTCTATTTTAAAATTAAACTTTACAGAAATCATTGCATGGTGACCTAACTCGGGGGTATGTGAAACTGTTACAGCACCTACATTAGCATCAGTGCACACAACATCAAGTAGTGTCTCACTGTGATCCGTAAAATGGGTCGGCTCGTCAATTATTTGTTTCAAACCAGAATATTCGAGAAAGTTTTGAAGCAGTTTAGTTTTGCTATCGGATTGGTCAAGAATATTGATATTAAAGTCGCCAAGAATAATAATTTTATCAACATTAGGAAAGGAGGTAAGAGACTCGGTAATTGCGTCTATAAAAGTGCTTACATCGAACCATGGAGGTCTATAGGCTGTACCAATAATGACAGAGCACGCGTTGATACTGAGCCGCAGCCACATCTGTTCGACGAGCGGCGCGTAGGGGTGTTGTAAGGTGCGTACGCGTAAGCCCCGTCGCACATAGAAGCCCACGCCCCCGCCACGGCCTCCACGCACTCCAGTAGGTCGCGGAACGTGACGCAGTCGATAGTTAGCTAACGACGGCGCACGACCCTCCTCGCCCTCTCTAAGCCACGTCTCATTAATTGCCATAATATCTACGTCGTGATTCTCCATAGCTATAACGAACTCCTCATGTCGTGTACCAAGTGATCCCGCATTAAATAAACCAACATTAAGTTTTTTTGTTTTATGCATTGTAAAGATTATAATAAACATGAAAGGTACTAATCGGAATAATTATTTTCTCAATATAATTGTACACATGTGATATGCTTAATTGAATTATGATTGAGTTACTTTTATTACAATAAGATACAAAATAAATTATATATACTAGGATGCATTTATATAAATAATCAAAAAATAAATATAAAATTAACAATATAGGACTTCCAGTGAAGAAATAATAAAAGCGGGCTAAAAAATAAGATAAGGTCAAAACATTTGTTAAGCTTATAAGACACGGCATAGATATAACATATTTATAGTCAATAATCCTTATAACAACGGTTTCAGTTGACAAACAAACATACTTAAATGATAATAACAAACATAATTCATAATAACAAATATAGCATATAACCAAGTGAATATTAATCATCAGAAGCCGTAACGTATTAATTGTTCTTATTACCAACACTATCACTACCAAAAACACGAAGGAGGTCTTCCTCCGCGCGAATACAATGAGTCGGCTTGCCATCACTATGTTTCGTTAAAATACGACCGAATTTTGTCCAGCTGTATCTCCAACCGAGACGTGTGGCAATCTCTCGCACCCGGTAAAATAGTTGTCTATTTGTTCTCGTTAGCCTCTCATTGACATAAAAGCGTCGCGGCGGAGTAGACAAGCCCAGATCTGCAGTATTAACACCGCGCCGAACGCGTGCGTTCTGCAACACGGCGTCCCGCAATGTACGCCGCGTAAGGCGCACTACAATGCGACGCGCTCGCACCGCACTTGATCCCAACCCTGGGTCTTGTTTCTCCACGCGTGGACCCACTCTTTGGGCGAACATTATATCCCGCTCGTCAAGGGTTAAGCCTAGTTTTGATGCTACTAGCCCAACTGTATGATGTATGTTCTCACCTGGTATTTCCGGCAGATTAGAGATTTCAAAATCGGTGCTGAGGGCCTCCTGGTCTCTATCGTTAAGTTCGAGCTGCAATCGTGCCATCGTATGCTGCAGCTGGCTAACCAATGTATTATCTGGTGCGTTAGCTACTTGTTTAGTCTCCAGCACCTCAATCCGAGTCTCCAAGTCCCCTATTCGTCGATTGCAGTCACCAAATGAAGTATGCAGCTCGACCATTTCACTACGAAACGCCCGTAACTCATCTCTGACCGCACGCAGTTCCGATCTAAACAATCTAATTTCTTCACCAAGGGTTGATGAAATCTCGGTGTCGGTGTATGTGCCCACATTTGCCGTAGCATGCGCCACGCTCGTTCCGGTAGTAGAACCAGATATCCCAATCTCTTTTTCACAAAGCTCATCACTCAGCTGTTTAACAGGGGTACCACTGTTATCACCCCTAGGGCTCTTTTTTTTGCAGTCTGGGCATTTCCAATTGTTGCTCATTTGCGTGGACTCGGGCAGAAGCAGGAAAGCAAAATGATATTTATTTATGCAAACACTGTTAGAACAGGCAGCACCTGCCTTAACACCGAGGAACTTTCCACATGCTGCACACTTCACCATTGTATTTATAAGGTATAGAATATGTTAGCAATGAAATTAGTTTAAGAATTTAAATTTATAAAACAAATTTTAATTATAAAAAGTCACTTATCACTATGTGTGGGTACTATTGTTAATGTTCCGTCACTGTTTAAGAGTTTATTTAGGTAAATAACGTTAAAAAAAAACATTCATGAGTGTAAGTCTCACTAAGTATAATGCGAATAAAGGTATTTATTCTAAAAGATACACACTTTCACTATTATTTATATTTATATAACAGATCAGCTGTTAAGTGCCGTGTACCGACCGTGATGTGAATGAATGTCTTTGTACTTTGTACTTTGCAAAATAAAAAATAACTACTTTATGAAGCATTTTTCCATTAAGCGGGGTCCACTGCTCCAAACTTTACTTAGAGACAATGGCGCCCTCGTCTGCGGTAGTAAATCACTAATTTTCTCATCCAGCCTACCCCTTTTTTTTAAGCCGAATTGGCAACACTGAACGGCGCGCTGGCGACGCCATTTTGTTGTGTTGTCTGTCACTCGCAACAAGACTCCCGTGCTAGTCATATTTCTGTTCGCTGAGTGCTCTTTCATATTTTTCATACGCTGTGTTGAGTATTTATATTCCACCGTATTGATTTCATTGTTCTTACTTTGATTGAGTTGAGCGTATCGTTCCTCCCAGTAAGATTTTACTTGCAAAATGCCGAAAGGTATGGTGCTTAAAGGACAATCCAGAGAGTTAATGCTGCGGCTTCGTGAATTTTTTGAAAAGGAAAGCCGCAATGGCGGATTCCTTATACCAGTAACCCAAGTTAGAGACCGTGTTGCAGCAGCATTAGGTATTAGTGCTCCAACGGTGGCGAAAATCACTAAAGAAGCCTATGGTAGTAGTGGTATTGAACAGAACAAGCTATCTACGCCTAAGAAAAAACGTCAGCCCCGTAAAGTGACAGCAATTGACAGTTTTGATACTGATGCTATTCGTCGTCATATATACAATTATTACACAAGCAAAGAGATTCCTACTTTGAAAAAATTAGTAGCGTCTCTACGAAATTGTGGCTTGTTTCGTGGTCAAAAATCTTCTTTGTCAAAGGTGCTGCACCAAATCGGGTTCTTGTATAAGAAATCCGACAAAAGAAAAATTTTAATGAAACGTCGTGATATAGCCTTGTCTCGCTGTGAATTTTTAAGACAAGCGAAGAAAATAGAAGACTGGTCGAATGTCGTTTTCACAGATGAAACTTGGCTCAATGCCAATCATTCCATACCAAAAGGTTGGACTGACGATACTGCTGCTTCTACTTCTGCAGTGCCAATGGGGAAAGGTGAACGCCTCATCATTTGCCATGCGGGAACTACAAAGGGATTTGTACCAGACGCTCTGTTAGCGTTCAAATAAAAAAAAAAACAGGAGACTATCATGAGGAGATGAATACGGACGTGTATGAAAAGTGGTTCAGAGAAATGCTTACATCACTTGAAGAGCCATCAACAATATTTATTGATAATGCACCCTATCACTCTCGCCAAATTAATAAAATGCCAACACAGGCCAACAAAAAACACGAGATTATAAACTGGCTTCGTGATAATGGGGAAGATGTGGACGAATCCCTACTAAAAGTAGAATTACTTGAAATATTAAAAAGTAAAAAGCAGCCAAAACGATATGTCATCGATGAAATGGCAGCAGAATATGGGCATGTTGTAATCAGAATTCCTCCGTACCACTGTCAATATAATCCAATTGAAGTGATCTGGGCACAAGTCAAAGGACACGCCGCAAGAAACAATACAACTCCTCCTTTCACAGCAAATAAATGCTTGAACTTTTAAAAAACGCATGTGCTAGTGTGACGCCTGAAAACTGGGCGAGTGTCGTCAACAAGACAAAAAATATAATATTCTCTGATTGGGATCGGGAAATTGAATTTGACAACATACCTACACAAGAGTTAATAATAAACACTGCAGATGATTCAAGCGACAATTCGAGTTCGTATGAAGAATCCGACGATTCGTTATAATAAAATAATATTAAAATATTTTGGTTGTTTTATTTCATGTTATAGGTATGATGAGAAGATTTTTATATCTCCCTGATACGTAGAACTAGATGCGATAGAACGTAACTTTTTTTATAACGGAAATGAATTATCACTTAAATTTTATGAATAGAGCTATTTACGGCATATTAATGTATTTAGTGGGTAATAATAAAGATATATAAATATTATTGGGCAGTTTATATATTTCTCTGTTCACTCGTTTCAAAGTTAATAATTGCGTATAATGAAACAGTTACGTCCTAAAGCATGTGTCAAAAGTAAAATAAATGGTTGGAACGAGTATAGAAACTTTAACGTATCGACTCTTACCTAATAGCATTTGAGCTATTATTTACAGCTTCTAAAAGGTAAAAACAAATTTAAAACCGAGACAGTCTAACAGTGTATTTCTAATCAACTAATCGAAATAACCCAAGACCGCAAATAAAGTCTAAAATTATAACTGATAAGGATTTCGCTGTGAAATAACTTCTTGTTTTCTAAAGGAGAGGACATTTACTGTATTGTCTCGTTAAAACTCATAACGAGTCAAGTTTTAATGACTAAGCTTATTACATTTCACGAATGGACGCAACTTTGAATGGCATCTTACTTATAAATTCTTATGTACGAACTTTGACTCTGTTTATGCTATCTTTTTTATATGATCTATTCTTCTTAGCCCCTTATACATACATAAAGTATATCATTGTCGAAAAGTAAGTCGTGAATGGAAGGACCATTCAACATTATCATCCCTCACGTGTACATTAAATTCTCTACAAAAATATGAAATTTATGGTTAATTAGTTACAAAAATCACAAGAAAAAATTTGCCTGTGTTATTCTTATGGGAAATCGAAAATGGCTCATATTTTCAAAGCCCTGTTATGACATCTAAACGAAACTTTTGAGCCTAGTTTCGAGTAGAATATTTTTTTTAAATGCGCTAATATATATATTTATATATATGCTATAAATAGATGCTCCAGGTTAGGATATAGGAGGAGGGGAGGGGATATAAAGGCAGGTGAATAAACGTAATAATACTAAACGATCTGTTACCGGAATAGGTTGTATGTGGTTAGTAACTTAAACACCAATAACTTTGCGTGGGTTGGGTAGTGACTTTTAACTTTTATCATATAGCTATTTTATTCTGCAAGTCCCGTCTTTTTTACTAACTACTACACTGGATAAAACAATACACGGATTTTGTAGCAACTTGAGAAAATTGCCGTGCATTCATGCGTTTATGCCATAGCCATTATTGTAATCAATCTTAAAGGTCACATATAGGCTCCAATAATTACTCTAGTATTCATGGTGTTATACTGCTGCGGCTTATCATAGCTGTACATCATTATCATCATCATCACAGCTCATATACATAGTCCACTATTGAGCTCGAGCCTCCTCCTGATTTGGAGGGAAATTGAACTACTATACCATGAAGGTCAGGCGGGTTGGTATAGGATTGTATTTCGAGTATTCCTTCTCTTGCATAGTTGTTATATCCACTAAATATCCCTTAGTTCTCTTTTACAACACCCATGATCAAGAAAGGGGGTGGTGAATTGTATTCTTATGCCGTCACCACACGGCAAGCTGTACATACTCTTATGAATTGACTAAACAGTCTATATTGCGTGATGTTTCAAAACAATAAATTGTGGATCAAGCTCAAATTGTTATTAAATCAAACGAAGTCATTTATTTGTATATATATATGCACTCGTTGACCTAGCAGACGTTGTTCTGTTTAAATAAGCACCTCCTTTTTTGTTTTGTGTGTGGGTTAAGGTCGGCGCCCTCCTCGCTCCACTCCGTCAGTGCCGACAGAGGGGCCGAAGCACGCACACCCGTAATCCACCCGTGACACGTCGCTTTCGTTGTTGGGGCGACCACCGGAGCAGGGTGACTTGTAGTCAGTGGTCGGCCCGACGATTGCATGGTAGTGTGCGTGTTGCCTTTTTTAATGAATTTAATGTATTTCCAATGCATTTTATATGAAATTTCAGTTTTATGCACTTCTCTTCAGTATATACTTCAACTGTGCCAAATTTCATACTTGTCCATCCACGTAATTTTCTCAATAAGTGGTCCAAAATTTTTGCTTCACGTATTAATATATAGATTACATACCAGTGATATAACCTACTTTGAAAAAGACTGTATAGAACATTCCTCGTTAGAAACAGTCCTTTCTTAATTGATTCGTACAACTACAAGACCCTGTTAAATATAATGTTTTAATTATTTGTGTTTTAGGAGAGAAAAATAAAAGAGCGTGCGTACAAAGTACGCATGCCAGAAGTGATAGGTGACACGTGTTTTTCATCAATATTAAAAAAATAAGAAAAAAAAATATAAAAAATAATTGTAATTGTCTCACTCTCAATGTTTCTCACTCGCTTGATATTACTCCTACTCTCGCTACATGGCTATGTACTTAGTGCTATGTTTACCCTTTCTCACGCTCTCTCAATCGGTTTCAAACACTCTCGCCCTCTTCTTGGACAAAAACGTCCCACATTTTCGTGTCACTAAATTGCGTTACATCCGTAAAAAAATTACTTTCATGCGCGCAAAGAACTTTCTCTTCAAAAACTGTGTAGCGGTGGCTATGAATACTACTAGTACTTACATTGCTCGTGGGTTTCGTAAACATTGGTTTAGAGTTTTTCATGAGCGTCGGCCAACTCTATCCGATGCCGTCAGGTCAACAATTTTATTTCCAAGGAGGGTTTATTTCAGGCAGGCGACTGATTATAAAACTATTGCCAATAACTTTTACAATATGTAGATTGAAAAGTACATACTGTGTAAACTCCAGATAATATGGAGAAGAGCAGGTTGATGATAATGAATTTCTGTGTGGTGAAGAAGTAATAATACAGTTCACCACTTCGCACTATCTTAACCGTCGATGTCGTAAAAGATGACTAAGGGATAGAATATGCATATAACATCTGTACAAGAAATGGAAAACTGTACTGTAGCAACCCGTCTGACCATAAACTTTATACCAACTCGCCTGATCAGCTTGGTTATAGGCATATTATTATCTTTGAGTATTCTATTACAGAGCTATTATAATGTATAACATAGGAAATAATCATCTTTTACGACACCCATTAGCAAGGCACAGGGTAAATTGTAGTCTTAATCTGTGACCATAAAAAATATAACATTAAAATTATATACAAAATAGTGTCAAAAGAAATACAATTGTGGTTCTTGCTATAGCGCCTGACACAGAAATTCCATTTACTTAAATACAAAATCCTATCAAACTCCTACAGTAAATGTAATAGCAATAACATAACATTATGTAGCTACAAATATTGCGACACATAACATCCAATATACCTTATATGTGAGTGACAGAAGTATTTAATTTCTAAAGACTTGAATCGGAAGAAAGGCATTATAAGTTCCATTAGGCAACTCGACATTTATTTAAGACTCATTTCACATATAGAGTTCTCTCCCTCTTTAGTTATCGTAAAAGACGATTAAAGGATCTCATATTCATATAATATATTTGCACGAGGAGAGAACTCACAATAAAACCCTATACCAACCTGTCTGACCAGCGTGATATAATGGGCTAATTTCATTCCTATTGTCCAAGAACAACAATGTTATTTCAACTGAATCGATGTTTATAAGAGATTTAAGGAGCTAGTACCTTAATAAACGAATGATTACACATTTTTTATTTTTATGGCTAGTTAAAACTGTTTTTAAAGCTCTTACCAACAAGAGGGTAGTAGCGGCACTTTCTTAGTAAAGCGTCGGTGTTCATCTATCCATCTGTTTAGGGGATTTGTTGTTTGTTGAGGATGCTCGGGCCCAACAGTGGGATGTTACGAGCCGAGATGATGATGATGAAGTAGTTGACATATAAAATATGATTGTGGACGTAGTTCCTAAATTTAGGTCTCATAACCAAGCTCAAAGTCTGTCAGCGAGCTATGCTCGTAATTTCTCTACTAAATAGAATCCGAATAACGGAAATCCGTAGAAGAACGTATGTAACCGACATAGCGCGAAGAATTAGCACGCTGAATTCTAATTTAGAATGCAATTAGTGTTTAGTGTATATATAAAGGAAAAATTATAAAACATGGCAATTTTGGTCCAGTTTCCTAGATATAGTAACTACATAAATAATTTTTTAATCCCATGTAAATATATAGGATTACAAAGTTACATTTGCAGTAAATGAATCAATGTACCTATAAGGATAATATAACGGAATAAGAATCTGGGGGCACGCCAGCGCCAAGTCTAGCAAAAACGCAAAGCAAAACTGCTGTTGCATTTGTAATTTTATAAAGTATACGTTCACTACAATTAAATAGTGTTACATTCAACTAGACGTGTCTTGAATCTATTTTATTTGTTGTTTTATGATAATGTTGAGTCATTTATCTGTAGTGATGTCAATTATTAGTTTATATTATATGAGTCGGCCAGAATATTAGCAGTTTTTCCAAGTCCATCTTTAACCCATCACTTGATGGCACATGATGACACATTTCACCCATTTACTCAAGAATTAGCTAAATGTTGCCCACATTTAACTAATTCTCGACGTTGTTGTAACTTGACTGCACAGATGGCGTAGTGGTTAAGATAGCGACCTACAGCGCCAGTGTCGGGGGTTCGAATCCCACGCGGGACAACACTTTGTGCGATCCACAAATTGTTGTTCTGAGTCTGGATGTAATTTGTGTCCGTTAATTATATGTTTGTAAAATCCCCCGTAATACAAGGATTATTTCCTTAGTGCAGGGTGTTGTCTTAAATAAATAAATAAATTACAACAGATTCTGCATTTCCATATAAAAATGGTGTTGTTGCACCATTTTTATATAGAAACGCAGAATTTAACAGAAATCGAAGTCCGCGATATATCTTACGACGTCGTCAATAGTATCATCAAAATGATGATATTATTGCATCAACTGAAAATAGAGATATTGTTACACAAGCTATGTTTATGCTAGAGAGTACTTTCGCCCTCTGGGGACTCGCCGCAACGCCTAGACTCGGCCCAGCCGGCTGAAGCGATCTCGCTGACCGCAGTGGACGGCGTTCCGGACCAGGCCATGCACGCCATAGTGGATGTTGTCGGCAGAATGCTCGACGCACGCATGGCGGCTTTGGAGTCAAGACAGCCTCCAGAGCCCCGTCTTCGGCCGCCGCTTGTTGCGGGCAGGACGAAGGCCGTAGCGTTAGCCCCTGCCACTCTACCCTGCCAGGACAGGCGCGTAGGAAGCTATGCTGCGGCCGTTGCTGGGCCAAAGCCAAAAGGGTCCGTCGCGAAGAGGAAGGTGGCACCAGCTCCTGCAAAGGCCGGACCACAGCTGCCGCTGCCGGCAACTGCACCGCCGGCAGTGGCCAACGCAGCCGCGGCTGTGACTTATGTGCCCGGCAACCCTGCTGCGCCCAAAGAGGGCTGGCAGATGACCGAGCGTAGCCGGAAAAATCACGGCCAGAAGAGGAGAGCGGAGGCTAAGAGTGCCGCTAAAGCCTGTGCCGACGGCTGTACGTGGGGGTGATCCGGTGGATGGCCCTGTATGGCGCATCGGTGTGGGCGGGGTCCCTGACCGTCCGTCTGGGGGCTCTCTTGTGACGTCCACAGAGGGCCATGGCGATCAGGGTCATACGCGGCTACCGCACGTTGGCAGAAGAGGAAGCGTACCTCTTGGCTGGAACTCCTCTGTGGGAACTGGGACGCGGTCGCCGCCTTTTGTAAGGCCGTCATCTCACGGAAAAGGAGTGGCAGTTCGTGCGCGAGAGGAACTCCTCTTCGGCGACACGGTCCGCCGCCGGTGACTCGGGCGGCGCAGGCGCGAGTACCTGCCCTGATGCCGCCCTAGCCGAGTTCGTGGATGACCAGACCGGGGACTTTAGTCCGTCACCCGCAGAGAGGTTGACCACACTACGGCGACCGACGTCCCGGGACAGGGACGTCGAGAGGTGAGGGTACCCGTCGGGCCGACCACTGAGGACAAGGAACTCGAACGAGCGGGTTATGGGCCCCCGCGCTGTCCTTTTGTCGCCCTGGACGGAATGGACGGCATGTGCGTTAACCATAGCCCACTCATAAAAATAAAAGCAAATAGTAGGCGGTGCTGAACTCTATTTATACTTTGTCAAAGGAAAGAAAACAAAGAAAGAAATACTCTAAATAATATATAATAAGAGAATGGTATAAATTATATTAAATAATGCAATAACTTTAAGCACGTTTAATTTTAATAGAAACATTGCGTTTAAACACATATTTATAAATATAGAAAAGAATAATAACAGATAATGTAATTATTAGCAACGAGACTACTAGTACTGTAATCAATAATTCCAGTTCAAGGTATTGTACCCAAGAAATATTGGCTGCCGGTGACCGTAGATGTGACGCTCCACCGTGACGTAAAACGTATTCAGTCCACCAGATGGCTCGCTCTAGGGGACGCATGGGCTCATCATGCATCAACTCTCGTAATTTCTCGATGTTACGACGGTAACTACAAAATAAAAATTTAATAATTTAAAATAATTTAATGATCTTCGACAATTACCTGTGTATACATGTAGTATGAAACAAAATTATATTTACGGATTTTACAGCATTTACGGGTGTCGTTCATGATTGCCGGTGAAATTTGAAATCTATTCCAAACGCCGGTAAATTGCGTGTGACCGGACCGGGGATTTAGTCCGGACACCCACGGAGAGGTTAGCCTCGCGACGAAGATCGGCGTCCCGGTAGGGAACGTCGACGAGAGAGGGTACACCCTCGGGGTATTCCGTCGGGTCCACCCCTGAAGTCAAGGAACTCTGCATCAGTGGTCGGCCCAACGATAAGTCTAAGCTCAGTAGCTCAGTGACTCTAAAAATCAAATGCAAAAACGACGAAATCCGCAAAAACTTTTTTAAAATTCTCAACTCGATATCTCATAGACACTAGTAAAATCCTTACCAATAGTTTAAATCTTTAAATATAAATAAAAACACAAAATAATCATCAGAACTGCAGAGGGAAGAATAAACATAAAACCACCACCACACGGTTAGTAGGTACATAGACTAACCGTGTAGTGACGGAGTAAGAATAAAATCCACCACTCCCTATCTTGCCCGTGGATGTCGTAAAAGGCGACTAAGGGATATAACATGCATATAACATCTATGCAAGAGAAGCAAAACTCGAAACAAAACCCTATACCAACCTGTCTGACCAGCTGGTCAATTTCCCTGCTATTGTAGAGGAGGCTCAAGCAGTGGGACGTATATGAGCCGAAATGATGATGATGAATCATTTAATGATCATCATTTGATGTACTAAGAGTTGTTATTTTTGGGTGTTTATTTTAATTGTTTGATCCACCAATAGGTATTCCATTATCATCCTCTAATTATAGGCAGAATTCATATATTGTGCGAGCGAGCAAATATTTTAACAAATTATGTAAAGAGTTTTCTTTTGACCCTTTCAATACTGGGAGCGAGGTGGCACGGCGATAGCTAAATCTTAACTTTTTTAATAATTAATTATCATTGTTTTTCCTTTTTCTGTCATACTCGGTGTTATTGTTCATTAAGATGTTACAAATTGTTATCGGACTTACTGTAGGTGTGTACCACTGCTATCCGTGAAAACCTGTTATTGGCTTTATGTTTCTTACTCTAGTTTTCATTACTATCTTGTACAGCTGTTGGTTTTCCAAGTACTAAATAAATAAATAAATTAAACTTTTTAAATTTAAACTTTCTACATTTATCTGGTTTTTACATCTATTGTCACACTTATAGTTACATTGACGTAGCTATAGATATTGTATTAGCGTTAGCTGGTCACGTGACCTTGTCGATGATGACTTATATCCTTGAACTAGTGACATGGTGTCTCACAGGCGTCGCACGTGTTGCGACTTCTTTAAATTGGCCACTTCTTTCCACGACTTAGCGTCTTAGTACCCTCTGTTTTTGTACTAAATAGAACGTGGAGGTATATATGCGAAAATGACCAGTAATTCATGCTAAATTGAGTCATTGTTAGGATTTTTAATTTATGGTTTTGTAAGTGATTATTTGTTGTCTTTCTAAATTAGAATTTAAGTAAAAATGTTATTTCATCGTTTTCCTTTCGTAATGTCAGCTAATCGTAAAATAAGGGTCTCATACCATTTGAGGCTGAAAAATAGCACAATTGTAGATGTTTAGTTTCTTCGATATTTTATGAAAAAATTTGGTTGTATTTGCTAATACCTCTTCCGTTATATGACAAATAGTTGAATATTAAGACACGTTAAAAAATTAATTTAAATGTAGGAGCTTGTTAAACGTCATGTCCTTTGTATAGTGTTATAAAATTTTCACGTCACCAGTTACGGGATACGAATATACTCCCCATCGAACCCGTATATGACAGCTTCCATTTAAAAAAAAATATGCACCATATTTTAATAACGTCTTTCTTTCCTCCTTTTAATTTTTTTTATATTTTCACATTTACATGCATTCCTTAAGTCGTCAGTCGCTTTTTATGGATCCCACCGGAAAGTAAGGGGTGTGGTGACATTGCGTATTTAAATTATCCTGTATAATGCTAAAGAATGTTACTAAAAATACAAAAATGCCTTACCTGTCATCTGTAATAATATTATTAATCGCTTTCGTTAATTTATCTTCAGTGAGTGTGTCTATATCAAGTCTAATACCAATTTTATGATATTCATATTTCTCAACATTAAACCATTGATCACCCAACATAGGTATTCCAATTAAAGGTACACCGGCTGTAATAGCTTCGTCTGTAGATTGTAAACCACCTTGAGTAATAAATAATTTAATATTTTTATGTCCTGAAATTAAACAATACATATTTTATTAAGAATACAATTAACCGACCACTTTTTTGGTCGTGGATATCGTAAAAAATGACTAAAGCATATAATATGCTTATAAATCTAAGAAAGAAAAGTTTAATGAAATACTGTTTCAATCCGTCTAATCAGTGTGGTCTATCCGTCTAATAGTAGGTCGTAACATACAGTGGGCCACATATGTGCCAACATACAAGGCCACAGCAGTACTGAGTCCTTTATGACTATTCTATGACGATACATACGAATGTATGATTATAGTCAGTCCGCGTTAGTATTCCGAAAACTTGAACATTTATGTATGCATTTTTTTAATCGTCAGGAACTAGATAATTGAACAGGAAATTAAAACAATATAGTAACAACACTTTTTCTTTGGATTTAACGAAAATAAATTGCATCCAGAATCAACAACAACAATTTGTGGATCAACAGATTCTTTTTTTCGAAAAATTACCATATAACTATGTTGTATTATACACAATATGTTTATATTATCATTATCGTCGTCATCATCGCAGCCCACATACGACTCACTGTTGGGCTCGGGTCTCCTCCACAATGGGAGGAAATTTGACCTACTATACCATGCTGATCGTACATGTAGGTATAGGGTTTCAATTCGAGTTTTCCTTCCCTTTCACAGATGTTATGTGCATATTATATCCTTTATTCGTCTTTTGCGACATCCACGGATAAGATAGGGAGTGGGAGTGGTGAATTGTATTTTTACTCCGTCACTACATGGAAAATTTCATTTATATACTTATATTATCAATCGCTTCGCTTCGGTTTCAGTCGCTTTACCCGCGCCGTAGTTCCCGTTCCTGTGGGAATACCGGGATAAAATATAGCCTATCTTACTCCCTGATATTATAGCTTTCCATTGGTCAAAGAATTTTTGAAATCGGTTCGGTGGTTTAAGCGTGAAAGCGTTACAAACAAACAAACATCCTTACTTTGGCATTTATAGTATTAGTATGGATGTATTTCAATTGAAACTCAAGTCAGGTGTAAACGGAGCCAACATATATAGATACAGAGGTATTGGCAACGTAACGATGTCGCGAGTTCAATAGCTTTTCCCATCTCAAAATACCCAATGTGTATAAAGAAGATTTCATCTTAAAAATTTATAGACATCACATTGATCGAAATGATGTTTTCATTTAAGTTATACCATTATACATATGCTAGACGTACCACTATTCCTGCTTTTCTGTCACATTTACATTCTATCGACATGCAGTATATATTCATAGTTTCTTTAGCAGATTATCGTTTAATTTATTAGATTTAATGTTCAATATAATTTTTATTTATTTTTATCTATTCATATTTCATATTGTGCAAATATTTTAAAATTATCTACTCTATTTATCTATTTATAAATAGTAGTTAACATATATGTATCTATATGTCGGAATGGTCATTAGTACGGGAGCTGCGTTGACAACCAGATGAAAGCGCCATGACAGTTGCGCTTCGACAGAGTTTAGCCTGCGTTCGCGCGAGTGTTATAAAAGGGGCTGCGGACGATGTTGGAGTACACACACATCGTCGAGACTCCGAGCGGACAACATAGGCCTAGGAACTGTCTACGACTCGTTGAGTGTATTATGTACCATTGTGTTATTAACTTGCAACTATATTGTGACTGTTAATATCTTCAGTAATAAATTAAGTGTGATAGTGATAACATAGTTTCTATTGCTCGTGACCTGCGCAGTGCCCACACGCCATGCACTCGGGAGAAGACGCTCTCACTACTCTTGCCGACTTTACCGACATCAGAAGTGGGATGCGAGCATCCCAAGGAGAACCGCATGGAGACTACATCACACTGTGAAGAAAACGATGCGAGCGGAGACAACTGGCGGCTATTATTCGAAATTCAAAATTCGAATATGAAGGCCCTGATCGAGGCACTGAGTAAGCCACAACGTTCTGCCCAGATTGTCGCCTTACCCGAATTTGACCCAGACAAGACGGATACAGCTGCACGATCGTGGTGTGCAACAGCAGACCTGTGTTTCGCTGATAACCTCATCGAAGGACTGACCGCTCATCGTGGCCATTAGCAAGGCGCTTAAAGTGACTGCGTCGGCTTAGCTAGCATCGGTTTCCATTTCCCGGTATGAAATGGACGGAGTTCAAAGAACTTTTTCATTGCAAGATTTGTGAGCACGGAAACTCCGGCGGGTACGCTGATAAAGTTGAGTACCGATAAGCCCAAAGAAGGTGAGACTTTAGCTGCGTACGCTAGTCGTGTCATGTCATCATTGTTCAATCGCTGGGAGAATCTCGCCGTCGAACAAATTGTTGTGGCAACAGTCGCACATATTTCACAGTTCGACTCGAGATTGCGCAGATTGACATTTACGTCAGACATAAACAATCGCCAGCAACTACAACAAGAATTGTACATACCTCAAGCGTATGTCAAGTGATTCCCCGGACCATTGGGCACAAACTGGCTGACTGTTCACACAGACAGGAAGCAAAAGGAAAACCGACGAAAATGCACCACATTCAACCCTCGAGACCTAATCACCACCACCACCACCACCAGCAGCAGGGTGGTAACACTAACTACATTTATGTGTTACAAATGCGGTAAACAGGGGCATATCGCCGTCCGATGCCCTAGTGGAGGCGGCAGCGCTGAGGCTCCACGCAGCGATCGACGTGT
This sequence comes from Lymantria dispar, assembly GCA_032191425.1. Lineage (NCBI taxonomy): Eukaryota > Metazoa > Arthropoda > Insecta > Lepidoptera > Erebidae > Lymantria > Lymantria dispar. The sequence goes on along the minus strand of CM063465.1, from coordinate 15,471,439 downwards.
TGACGTGTGCCTCGTCGATCCCGCTGCGGGAACTTTAAAGCATAAATAAAGGTCAGTTGTTCGTGTTTCACTATGATTCGGGTGCTGAGTGTTCTCTTATCAAAGAGAGTATATCGTCCAAATTTAGTGGTAAACGTAAACAAAATATAGTAACACTAAAAGGTATCAGTTAGTCGAGTGTATTGAGTACTCTGCAGATATCTTGTGTTGTCGAAATCAATGGTAACCTTATCGAGATTTTGTTGCACGTTTTGCCTGATGTCTATTTGCGAAGTGAAATTATGTTAGGACGTGAAATATTATCGCAAGGCTTTTGTGTTAGTATGACCGCGACACAATTTACGATTTCCAAAATTTTTAACGTTGATAATTTTAATTTACAATTACCCTCGGTTGATTTAGTGAATACAGTTCAATCTTTTAGTGCTAGTGATCTACCCCCAATATCTTTGACATAATTGATACAGACGTAACCGCAGAACAAATCGGCTATAATATCCGTGTTGACTCGTTATTCGGACTATTTCATGACTGGTATGCCACAAACGCGCGTAAAAACGGGTGAACTAACAATTCGTTTAATTGACCCTAATTTGATCGTACAGCGACGACCTTACCAGCTTAGCGCGGCGGAAAGAGAAGTAATGCGTGATCACGTAGCGGAATTATTGCGTGCAAATATTATTCGACCAAGTAACTCTCCCTTTGCAAGTCCAGCGCTTTTGGTTAAAAAGCGAGACGGTTCGGATAGAATGTGTATAGACTACCGCGAACTAAATAGAAATACTGTACCTGACCGGCATCCCTGGCCCCTTATCACAGATCAAATCTCACGTTTACATGGTGCGCGTTACTTTACTTTAATTTACTTTAATTCCTATTAAATGCGAAGAGTCTATACAGCGTACTGCGTTTATTACACCAGACGGTCAGTACGAATATTTAACTATGCCGTTTGGGCTACGTAATGCTATATCAGTTTTCTAACGGGCAATTGTTACAGCTCTAGGCAATCTGGCAAATACATACGTCATAGTTTACGTCGACGACATTTTAATCATTTCGGAAACCGTTGATGAAGGAATAGAACGACTTGATGTCGTTTTAGGGACATTGACTAAAGCCGGGTTTTCCCTAAATTTGACAAAGTGCTCCTTTTTGAAAACTCAACTCAAATTTTTAGGGTACGAAATCAAGTCTGGAGAAGTTAGGCCCAATCGCAGAAAGGTAGAGGTACTACCGGCACTACCTCCACCATCCACGGTATCTCAGTTAAGACAGTTAATAGGTTTAGCGACGTATTTCAGACAATTCGTGCCTAAATTTTCTCGTGTTATGGGCCCACTTTATAAATTAACATGTGCCAAGGTTCGAGGCTATTAGAAAAGAAATCATTTCTATTCTTACAAAAGAGCCGGTTTTAATGATTTATGATCCGCAATGCCCAGTTGAGTTGCACACAGATGCTAGCTCTGATGGGTACGGTGCTATATTATTTCAAATCGTAGAGGGGAAACGCAGAGTGGTTGCATATTTCAGTAAGAAGACCTCTCCTGCGGAATCGCGTTATTATAGTTACGAGCTTGAAACCTTAGCGGTCGTTAATGCCATCAAGCATTTTCGACAATATCTAGACGGTAGAAAGTTTACGGTCGTGACTGATTGCAATTCACTGACATCGTCCCATAAAAAGATCGATTTAACCCCTCAGGTCCATAGGTGATGGGCTTATTTACAGTGCTTTGACTTTGAGGTTGTTTATAACAAAGGCAAAGATATGGCCCACGCAGACTTTTTATCGCGAAATCATCCTCCATCTCTTGAACGTAGAGACGGTTTAGAGTAACAGCCAAGTAACGATTAACTTAACTAACTGAACTCTTCGGTAATTGGCTACTCGCTGAGCAAAAACGTGATTCTGAAATCTCCAAGCTTGTTTCGGATTTGAATAACGGACAGTTAAATGACGATGTAGCGAAAACGTACGAGATTCGTAAAGGCGTTTTTTATCGTAAAATCAGCGTAATGGCCGCACTAAATGTTTACCAATACTTCCCACAGCTCTCAAACGTTCGGTAGTGAGCAACGTCCATGAATCTCTTATTCATCTAGGATACGATAAGGCATTAGAGAAGCTTTATGACGTCTATTGGTTTGAGGGAATGTCCCGTTACGTCAAAAAGTTTGTTGATAATTGCATAACATGTAAAGTCGCAAAATCGCACTCTGGCAAAGTACAAGCCCAATTACAACCGATACCTAAAGTAAACACGCCTTGGCATACTGTACACATAGACGCGACCGGAAAATTAAGTGGTAAAAGTGATCAGAAGGAATATGTTTTTGTCCTTCGATGCTTTTACGAAATACGTCTTATTGTTTCACACGGTTAATATAGACTCTAAAAATAGTATTAAGGCTGCGAGAGATAGTGTAGCACTGTTTGGTACTCCAAATAGGATAATCGCGGATCAGGGACGTTCTTTTGCAAGTAAAGAGTTTAAAGAGTTCTGTGTTTCTAGTAACATCAATTTATATTTGATTGCGACCGGCACTTCTCGTGCCAACGGGCAGGTAGAGCGTGTAATGTCTGTATCAATGTTAACGACGGTAGAGACAAAAGATCGATCATGGCAGGATTCCCTAGGTGAAGTTCAACTTGCGATTAACTGTACGATTAATAGGACGACAAAAGCTAGTCCATTAGAGCTACTAATTGGCAAGGTAGCGCGACCCTTATCACTGATGGCGCTTGATGATGTAGAGGTCGAAGTGGATTTAGGTATCGTAAGAGATGAGGCCTTGCGTAATATAGAAAGAACAGCTTCGTATGAAAAGCGTAGGTTCGAACAGATTAAGGCGAAGCTCAATAGATTTTCGGTAGGAGACTTTTTGACTGTTAGATCCAAAATTTAAAGGACCATTTGAGGTCATTGAGGTTCTTAATGGTGATCGATATGGTTTAAGAGCACTCAACAGTAATCGTACTTACAAATACGCACACGAACGGTTGCGGAAGATGCCCGAACATCAGGGTGTAACTGACAAAATTGAGGTAGAGTCAAGTTGTGGTGATAATGAAGAGAGTGTTTAAGTTTGCATGATGGTGGGACCGTACCAGAGGTTGACGTGTAGCCGTAGCTCGGTAGAAATCGGTATCTACTACATAGTAGTCCGTGAGTACGCGGTAGGCAGTCAACTCTGGCGGAGGTCGGGTTTCAGAGGAAACCATGGAGTCCGTGGTAGACTCAGCGTTTCCATGAGGGATTCGCATAAGAGTCCGTGGTAGACTCAGCGTTTCCATGAGGGATTCGCATAAGGATGTGTAGCCAGAAATCACATGCAGAACTTAAGTCATTCGGTTTATTTGGTCGGATCATCTTTTGTGAGATAACATTTTGAGTCAGAGTCAGTTATACTTGGAGTTCGAGTCTTGACATCCACACAACTTATATTCAAGTTGAGGTCAGGAGTGACCGAGCGATCTGATACTGCGTGATGAATATTGTTTCAGAATAACACACAGGGACGTGTGCTCCGTAGGATCGGCCGTGTCGGAATGGTCATTAGTACGGGAGCTGCGTTGACAACGAGACGAAAGCGCCATGACAGTTGCGCTTTGACAGAGTCTAGCCTGCGCTCGCGCGAGTGTTATAAAAGGGGCTGCGGACGATGTTGGAGTACACACACATCGTCGAGACTCCGAGCGGACAACATAGGCCTAGGAACTGTCTACGACTCGTTGAGTGTATTACGTACCATTGTGTTATTAACTTGCAACTATATTGTGACTGTTAATATCTTCAGTAATAAATTAAGTGTGATAGTGATAACATAGTTTCTATTGCTCGTGACTTGCGCAGTGCCCACATGCTATGCATTCGGAAGAAGACGCTCTCACTACTCTGCCGACTTTACCGACATATATATATATATATATATATATAAAAGAAAGTCGTGTTAGCTTACACTATTTATAACTCGAGAACGGCTGTACAGATGTGGCTGAAAATTGGTGGGGAGGTAGCTTAGAACCAGGAAACGGACATACGATACTTTTTATCTTCGATCGCGTTCCCGTTTCCCGTCCGATAAAATGTCAAAGAAACGTAGTATAACAAAAACGCATTTGATATGTTATAACAAAACGCAAATGACAGCTAAACGTAATTTTGTCTATAGTTAACCGTGGTTGAAAATTTGATAATTATAATTTTGTCAGATATCAATAATCAGTTATTTGTATTCTCTTTGACCAAGACGATCGAATCTTTCCGGACAAAACTGTAATGGTTCTTCCAGAGACTATTTTCGGAAATTTAGAAAATATATTTACGAAAAAAATTATGGCGGTAAGAAAGTTCGCCGGGTCAGCTAGTATCTTATATTTAATAAAATGATATAATTCATTTTACACATAAGCCTTTGTCTATAACACAACACTTTATTTGGCATAAGTGACTTCACTGACACGGATCTGTCAGAATATCAGCGCTAGGGTCAGCGCCACATGGCCTCAGCTATAGCTGAGACAGATACCATATTTTGGCCTCACACATGTGCACAGTTGTATAAAAAAATATTGCTTAAAACTATTTTCTTTCTTTCTTTCACTTCTATTTTTTCATGTGGTGACAGAATAACACAATTATGCGCTCTATTTTGCCATTGAGCCATTGAGTATCGCAAAAGTCTATTAAGGCATATAATATGAATATAGGTAGCATAGATGTTAGAAAATGAAAACTACAATAACGAAATAAAACCATAAATCAACCCTTTTGATCAATATGGTATTCCCTTCTACTGCCGGAAAGACTCGAGCTATAGGATTTATACGAGCTGGGATGGTGATGATGAAGATTGCACAAGATAGCGACTACATAGTACTTTCACGGGCCTTATTCATTTTTTTTTATTGTAAACGGTGGCAAACGATCAAATAGTACACCTGATTTTAAATATTGCTGCCGCTCATGGACCTTTGCAAGGCCACTACCTACCGCTGAGAAAATTAAGGGACTGTAAATGCGTTCAATAAGGTTCGGTGATACTAAAGGCATCACTAAAACCCGCCACATGCAAACACTCTCAGAAACTTGGGCTTCTTGCTCCCTCACTCACTGAACGAAGCGCAGTGACAAATTGCTGTTACTCGGACGTCGATTTTCTCCGAGAGTGTGATACTACCCTGGACGGACCGCCCCGCGGCTGTAGACAGACAACTGTCGACAGTGTGATCCTACCATTATTCGTCTTTAAGTCATCTATGATTGTATATTTTATCAGAAACACACTTAAAAAACTCAGTTTTAATGAATTGAAATGTATCAATGATATGCTGATGAAAGTATTTGTAATGTAAGAATGAGTGTGAATGAAATGATGCAGATATTCCAGAATGATGACTTTCAGAAATTCGTACTTTCTGTCTACCTGATTGCAAACAAGTGTAACTCTATGCAAGTATGTATAGTTTTAAATATTTCAACGAGTAACTAAATTCTAAATAAATAACGGATAATTCTAAACAAAAATCAAATTCAAAATCAAAGTTTTCTGAGATATCTTTCATTATCACAGCGATGCATCAGTGAAATGAACTTCCGCTAGATATAGAACGCTTAAAGACCCGAGCTACGTTTTAAGTAAATCTTAAATGTTACTTTCGAGAAGTATAAGAATTAACTAATATAATTTAGGTACACTAAGATTAAATTGTATTTGTTAATATAATATCTTCACATTTTTTTATCGTTCTAACCACGTGATAATATTTATTTTATATCATACTAGCTGACCGAACAGACGTTGTTCTGTTCAGATAAAATAAAAGCAATTCTCCTTGAAGTCAACAGCAGCGCCACCTACTAGGTCCAATTGTAAATCTAAAATATTCTCCAATCCCCTTGAACACACAAAAAAATCATCAATATCGGGCCAGCCGTTTAGGAAGAGTTCAGTGACATACACACATACACAAGAAATATATACATATAAAGATATGTACCTATGTATCTTACGAACTATGTATATATTTATTGATACTGGCTATGTAGGTACGTATTTTTAAATACAGGAAAGCAGTATATAACTATCCTTCTTTCCCTACCTGTTTCAGTCCAAAAAATGCCCGATAGAAATCGCTTTTATCAATGGGGCGGCCCATTGTACTATCTCTACTTAGAATTATTATAATAAATGTATCAATCAGGCAATAAAAAGTTTAAATCATCTAAATTACTTAAGGTCAGTGCAATATCTACTAGACCTATCTCCAATCGTATATGTCGCAAATAATTATTGTCAATAGTTTTCTGACCGCTGTCTGCCTGGCTCTTAAGACACCCACAAGCAATGTAAGGGCTGGTAGTATTCGTAACCACCACAAAGTACCACCGCATAGCATATAATTATCATCATCATCTCAGCCCATATACGTCCCACTGTTGGGCTCGGGCCTCCTCCACAATAGAAGGGCAATTGACCTACCATACCACGCTGGTCAGACGTGTTGGTATAGGGGTTTATTTTGAGGAAAGACCGACGTCCTCCCCGAGGGGGGGACGTCGGTTGATGGGAGGGTACCCCACGTAGGGGGTATTCCGTCGGGCTGACCACTGACGACAAGTAAACCTGCTCCGGTAGTCGGCTCAATGACGAAGGCGAGGTGGTTTTCGGGTGGGTTGCGGGAGTTGCGTGCTTAAGCCCCTCTGTCGCTCCGGACGGAGTGGTGCGGAAGCGCGCCGACCGCAGTCCACTCACAATAAAAAAAAAAGGGGTTTATTTCGAGTTTTCCTTCTCTCGCATAGATGTTATATGCGTTTTATATCCCTTAGTCGTCTCGTACGATCACCCACGGGTAAGATAGGGGGTGGTGAATTGTTACCTTACTCCGTCACCACACGGAATAGCATATAATAAAGTACAAATAAATAAAAAAGTACAAAAAATAAGAGCCAATCTTTGCACTATTTGGGGCATAACATCAATATGTTATCATATCTATATCTATTTTGATTTATGATGACTAAGGGAGTATTACAGATTGAAAATAAAGGGATCCATCTTGTGTAGAACATTTAATCTCGGTAAAAACATGAATTGAAAAGGACAGCAAAGTTTGTATGACAATTATGGTGTGGTGTCGACTTTACCGGCAGAAGGAAAAAATATGTGCTAAATTCTGTAGATTATGCTTAAATTGATTTATTAGTAAATCATATATTCTTATGTAAAACACAATTTCTTGTATATCTGTTACTATAACAGTGTTTGCTGTTTTTAAATATTACTTGTAATTGTCAAATTATTTACATATAGTAAATAGCTTGACATGTGCTGTGTGGTAGCGGCTTCGAATACTACCAACCCTTGCTTTGCTCGTGGGTGTCGTAAAAGGCGACTAAGAGCCCTAGATTGACCCGGACCAACTCCATCTGGTACCATTTGGGTCAACGATTACATTCCCAAGGAGGGTTGACGTCAGGCTGGCGGCCGGTCATAAAAGTCATTGCCGAAACTTTTTGCAATATGTCAAAACAAATGACATATTGCGTCGACCCCAAGTAATTGGGATAAGAGCAAGCTGATGATGAAATAGCTTGACAATTGCCTTGACACTGTTAGAAAGGGAAAAATGGACATATAATACCACGTAGGTTAGACCTGTTATTATAGAATATTGGTCAAAAGTTTATTACTCTTGCAGTGATATTTTTTTACCTGCATACATGTCTTAGACACCTCAGAGAATGACTGCAGGATAGAAAAGGTTAGGTTAGATGTATTGAATTCTAATTCTTTTACCACGTGGAAAATGAATGATATCCTTACTAATATCATAAATGTGAAAGTAAGTTTGTTTGTTTATTTGTTTACTAGCAACCCGCCCTCGCTTCGCTTCGGTTTCAGTCGCTTTACCCGCGCCGTAGTTTCCGTTCCTGTGGGAATACCGGGATAAGATATAGCCTATCTTACTCCCTGATATTATAGCTTTCCATTGGTGAAAGAATATTTGAAATCGGTTCGGTGGTTTAAGCGTGAAAGCGTTACAAACAAACAAACAAACAAACAAACAAACATCCTTACTTTCGCATTTATAATATTAGTATGGATTACGCTTTCACGCTTAAACCACCGAACCGATTTCAAAAATTCTTTCTCCAATGTAAAGTTATAATATCAGGGAGTAATATAGACTATATTATATCCTTTTATTCCCACGGGAACGGGCACTACGCGGGTAAAGCGACTGAAACCGAAGCGAAGCGAGGGCGGGTTGCTAGTATATGATATTCATCAGAATTATCTCGGCAAAGCTTAGGACCGGCAACGTATTCATTGTTGGTCCTTGCGGATTATAAGAAATTAACAAGCGGAATTAATAACATATCATTTTATTTATATACAATACCGAAGGCGAAATATAAAATTAGAAATGAAAAAAAAAATATTTATATAATATTCCGTGTGGTGACGGAGTAAGAATAATATTCACCTCGCCCTATCTTGCCCATTGATGTCGTAAAAGACAACTATGGTATATAATATACATATAATATCTGAGCAAGAGAAGGAAAACTCAGAATGAAACTCTATACTAACATATCAGACCAGCATGGTGTAGTAGGTAAATTTTCCTCCCATTGTGAAGGAGGCCCAAGTCCAACAGTGGATTGTATGTGAGCTGCGACGATGATAATGATGATTTATATAATAGACTTGATATTTTATATATGGGGTATTTCACCTCAAGCGGACAACCAAAAAAAACTGAGGTCATGAAATTTGTTTATACTCTGGTCAGTTATACTTCTAGTAAACGTGGATGTGGACACACATTTTTTCTCGTATAATGCTTTATTGCTGAGTTATGAGCTTTTGAAAATTTACTACGAATGAAATCATGAATTTGTGAAAGCATATCTTGGGAAATTACTTACTTAGTAAATCAGACTGAGGTAACCACTTGGATATCTTAATATTGTCAGTTCGACCCGGTAACTCGTCGTTATTCCATTTCCATAAAACATTGTAAGGTAGTTTAGAAAATACCTGTACAAATGTTTGTATTTTCTCTGCCGGTAATAAAGTAGGATCTACATTTGTGCCAAAACTGATATAGATTACACCATTCTTGGAAGAATCTAAAAATGATTTCAGATCCTGGAAGTTAGAAATCTATCAATAATCAATTATATTAGTGTAGGGTGTGGTCTTAAAAAAAATAAAAAAGAATATAGGCTTGTAAAAAATACGTTACTGCAGGATGAGAAGAAGAAAAAGACGCACAGCAAAAAAAGTAACAAATATAATATATGTAAGATTTTCACTATAACTTTCATTTTCTCAATTGCTATAAAGAATCTATTAAGGTATTGAATTGAACTAGAAATGTAAGGATGGAAAATTAGAAACGAAATTCACAAATGTAAAAGCTTGTGATTTTGATTGAAAGCGTTCGATTTAAAATTGGTAATTCATTCATTCAGCCTAGTGTTGTTCATTGTTAAATGTAGACCGCCACCACAAATGAAGGTACGTTAAGCAGGCAGATTGGTAACGATAATAGGGCCTTATACTATTCCCATGAGTGTTCCACTATCCTGGTGACATATTCATTCGAAATTTGCGATTCCTATGGCCAAGAACGAGTTGGTATTAATTATAAATAAATAAATACTAATTAGCTTTTAAACTGTTCAATAATAATAAGAAATTGATTTACTATTCCACAGTGGACAGATGGGCTGACAAAGATATATTAATACTATGCCCGTATTCCTTAGTTTACTTATACGATGGCCAAAAATAATATTGTAATGTATTTGAGTTCTTCACTATGACGAAGAATATTATTCGTAGACAGCGCATATAAGTCTATTGGACTCTGCATCAGAGGAAATTAGCCTAAACTTCTACTAATCAAACGCATTATTTTAGGTTTTTATTTCAGGTTTAAATTTACCCACAGTGATACTATGTTTTAATGAATTTTTGAAATACTCTGAAAAGTCCTTTTGGTGAATAGAGATATCCCAAGGGTATTGACGAATATCATTCTACTTCTATCTAAAAATATCATTGAATTACGAGTATAAATAATAAATATCTAACAATTTACTAAGAAATTAAACTATTCCTTACCGTTGGCAAATCCTTCTGAGGTTTCTGGTGTAGTCCACCCATGTATACTACCGATGGAGGCACAGGACGTATACCTTCGAATATTGGATGTATATTCAGATATAACATATGAACATTATTCTTTAATGTATCAATCGTTGGTATTTTGTCGCCAAAATGTTTTTTAAGCATCTTGTACTCAAACACTTTAGTATTTTCATCGAGCTTGTCTATTAAGTATTTATGATATAGTTGTCTTATTTTATCCCACATCGTCAGATTATTTAATTTTTGATAAGTCATATCTGCATATAAAAACGGATGCAAAGGAGCGCCGATATTTGCAAAATTGTCAAACATAGCACCAAGAGAACTTACTTGGATCACTGGGACCTTATATATATGAGAAAATATCAACGCAGATCTTACACAAGCTTCTACAAGAATTAAATCAAACTTTTCGTTCTTATTACTCAACATTTTTTGCACTTGTCCATCACTGAGTTGTGCATCCACTACTTTTATAGAGACTTCCATAATAACTTCCATTTGTTTGATCATATCATTTTGGCTATCCTTAGATGTTTTCATATAATTATCTTGCCATATCTTATAAGATATGTCGTGAACATCAATCTCGGTTAAATTCGCAGGACTTGTATCTTGAGTATAAGCTGGATCTGCCGTAATAACCACAACCTCATGTCCTCGCTTTGCTAATGCTTGAGTTATCGGACGAAATACTACTTGGTGACTGATAGATGGAACTGGGAAAACAGCTAATATTCTTGCAGCTTCGTTCATATTAATGAGTAAAATATATGATGATAGTAAGAAATATAACACTGCCATGTTGTTCTTATTAGTATTGTACAAGAAGTAAACAATATTGCAATTAACTTCCACTTATATAGCATTCGGATAAGTAATAATAGCTAACAAAAATTCTATGAGTCATCCATCTATATCTGAACTACGTTTCAATGACATTATCAATGTGATAACTGATACTATACTTATACTATTATTTTAAATAAGTTATTTAAAAAGACTACCTGTCTGCTGAGTATTGTTTTTTAATCATAAAACAGATTTCTTTAATCAAAGTATTTACCCTCGTTATCTATACATTTCTGCTATTTAATTGGACGATCATTTAAACCTTTGTGATAAAACTCTGGGGTCCTGGACTCCACAAATTGTATGAAGGTATTTCATACTGCTTCCTCGGAAAAAAAACTGTGCAATAAATTGTCCAAATCGCGGCACATTGGTAGATGGTTGGGACGAGGTCTGGCGATTATGGAGGATGACGTATGGTTTCTAACTGCAGGTCTTGTAGTGTTAAAACAGTTTATCAAGCAGTATGAGGTCTTGCGTTATCATGGAGCAATAATGCTGAAGATCGATTGGCAAGTCGGGCTTGTTTTTTTGCGAGTTTCGCTATCATTGTTCAGAGTTCTGCACAGTAGACATCTGCGTTTATTACTTAACCAAATCTGAGGAAGCTGTAGTGAATTATATCATGAAGTGACCATCAAACAGTTACCATCACTTTTCTATGGGTAAGCTTTGTTTTAGGACATTGATGTGGCGTTTGACCTGGGGTCAGTCATTGTGTTGTTTGCTTGCGACTATCACAAAGAATCCCTTTTTAATCACACGTCACAGGTCCCATTCTTAAATACTGGAATACACAAAAAATAATATCAAAATGGTCTCGCTACTTAGGAGCATGTGGGTAATACATACGTAATAAATAATTCTAAATCAATAAAAATGTAGGTAACCAAATAATAGAGATACTATGCATTGAATTTGAAGCAAGATTTAAATTCTGACTTGTCATGCCATTTATGCAAATAGTAACTAGCGATAAGAATATATACCTACGTGATATGCGTAATTATCGTACGCGTGACTAGAACTTTTATTTGATGATATCGTAGAAAAAAATCTATAATTTTAACAACGAAGGTTATGGAATACAGTGATACAAAAAAGAATTTCGGGAGGATATACACTAGAAAAAGTTATTTCGTATTCTGTAGCTACAGCCTGGTGTCAAGCTGTAATAGCTTAAGGTTGAGATAGTCTGCATTGCCCCACCACTCATATTATTAACTGATGAATTTATTGTACGTACATTGGATCACAAGTTAAAAACAATTTATCGTGTTGTAATAACTTATTCCTTTTTATATTTACTTATTATTCCCTTGTAAATCACATCTCGGAGGATAGTATTCTTGACCTTTTTTTTTTCACCACTCCGTCCGGGGCGACAGAGGGGCTTAAGCACGCAACTCCCGCAACCCACCCGAAAACCACCTCGCCTTCGTCATTGGGCCGACCACCGGAGCAGGTTTACTTGTAGTCAGTGGTCGGCCCGACGGAATACCCCCTACGTGGGGTACCCTCCCATCGACCGACGTTCCCCCCTCGGGGAGGACGCCGGTCTTTCCTCACGCGGTCGGCCTCTCGGCGGGTGACGGACTAATCCCCGGTCACGTCACCCGCAGCCTCGGCTAGGGTAGTATTCTTGACCTAGTAGAAAATAGTATTTACCTATTAATTATGAAAGCGAAAATGGAAAGCATTATTAATTTTTAAAATAAACCTTCTTTAGACGCTAATAAGGGATAATTGTCTACTTTGACAAGATAACGGGTAACGGTGGAAGTGACGTTTGGTTCAAAATTAAAATTCATTTATTATGTATAAACTTTGCGAGGGTACTTAAATATTTTCAATCTTTTTTTTTTTTTTGTGTGGGTCGCGGTCGGCGCGCCTCCGCACCACTCCGTCCGGGGCGACAGAGGGGCTTAAGCACGCAACTCCCGCAACCCACCCGAAAACCACCTCGCCTTCGTCATTGGGCCGACCACCGGAGCAGGTTTACTTGTCGTCAGTGGTCGGCCCGACGGAATACCCCCTACGCGGGGTACCCTCCCATCGACCGACGTCCCCTCCTCGGGGAGGACGTCGGTCAAATATTTTCAATCTTAACATTTTAACTAAATTAATCTAATAAACTACCACGGGATCGAAACCTGTGCACGATCACGAATTTACACAAGATTCGGCAAGAAACTTAACGGATTTATCTTTTATTTTATTTATTGGCTTCTTTTATACAAAATTGTATACAGCATGTTTCTTCTGTGATGCTGTTGGAACTACAAAATAATTTACGAATATAAAGCAAAAGATTATGGCTGAACCAAATCCCACAAACGCCACCCAATCACTGATTAACTACTGGAGGAGTGCATTCTATCATGCGATGTTCGTGCCGTTTTACCAAAATATGTTTCGTTTTATAACGGATAGATGTACCTAAGGACGAACCCACGGCATATTTTAATAAATTGCTAGGAGCGTCTAGCTAAACGATATACATCTATGTAAACATTTAATGTGTTTATAAAATTGGGAATACTGGTTTAGTATAAGTAGTATAAAAATCGTTACTTTTATGAATACGTTACAACTCACATATAAATCAGACACTCGACCTACTTTCAAATGATCTAGAAATTTCAAATTTTGCATCCAGTTAGATAATGATGTGTAATTGGTCAGGGAAAAGTCTTTTTGCATATAGTTTGTAAAAATCTCTTTGGCTGTACTAGTTGTATCTGGCTTGTTTTTATAACATTAAAAATGTTATATTTGAAAAAAAGAAGCAATTTAGTAAAATGTTGTCGCCGGTCGTTTTTCATTTGTTTTTCTTTCTGTCAAAATGAGTGAATCTGATGAAATAATTCGATAGTGTCAGGTTTATTTGTAAGAAATATCAGATCAGACCAGGTACACATAATTCAGATTAGATTCAGATAATCCAGACCAGATGTTAATCAGTTGTCATCAGAACAAGGCTCGGCATAGCTATAAATAGAGGTAAGGCATCTAAACGAAAAAATTCCTTGATCTGAGAGATCAGTCTTCAGCACCAGTAAGTACTTATAAAGTAATTATAAAGTTATAATAGATCATTAATTGAACCTATTGGTATGTACACTTGCATAGTGTTACTTGTTTAGATATTAGAGTTTAAAACGTAACGTACTCATCATATGCAGTATTCTGTAGTACCACAGTATAGTCATCTATCCAGTAATGTATCTCGGCCGTAACCTTGAATTAAATGCCTAAACGTAAACATGTGATAGGGCTGCCCGCCTCCAGCATTTTAATTACATTTGCCTACTTTGTGTTTCCATTTAGTTATACTTTTCTCATATAAACAAATAAAATACTTTGTGAATTGAATAGGAAGTGTTCAATAAGAATGCGTGTTGATTTTTGATTTAATAAAAAAAAACATGTTTATGTTTAAATAACAAATCGGTCTATAAATTTAAATTATCTAGTGACTGACAGACGGTCAAATTATTTTTTTCTATTACTATTCATACATATAGTACAATAAACATATATTATTAATAATAAAATACCACGTCTTTACTTTGAATTATATAAACTAACAAAACAAAACATTATGAGTTTTAACACAAGTGTACCGTAACATGATTCATGAACCGCCTATAACTACCTATTTCACTCGTGTCAATCACTTTATTCACTTTATTTATTAATCCAGACAACTTTTTTTCGGGAGATAAAAGGAAATTAAAACGACACACATTATGTACCTACCTAATAGTAAGTAAAATTATTTTATAATCTTACCTTTCAGAGTTTCCAGGTAATCTAAAAAAAGTTATCTCTGGATTCGTTATTGACGAATTCATGCAACCAAAAACAGCACAATATACCCTACTTGTCATATTAAATATGTGTATAATTATGTATTTTAGTGAAAAATTCGCGCAGGTATTGTTAAAAAAACAACACACCGTTCGTTCGTCACTGCAGCACAGTTGCGACTGTCTACATGCCGAGCGCATGCCGAGATCGAGGCGCGTAGGTATAGCTCGCGTTTCGTCCGCTTGTATGAAGTTGGATTACTGGTAGATTGTATTACCGTGGTAATACTTTGACGACATTGTAGAGATTCTGGGATCTGAAATTTCTGTAAAACTATTTTCAAACAAAAATATATCTAAGTGATGTGTAGGTAAGTACCTCCTGCGGTTTGGATACATCAAAATAATACGGCTTACATGCCGCATTCATATCTATTTAGAATGACCGACGAAGTGATCTTATGTCATACTTACAAAATATTTTACAGGTTTGGACACGTTTGAACGTGTTTGCGTACCTACTATATAGAGCGTATCAGCAAATTCGATGTTTTATTTTGTGCAGATTAATCCCCGATAATATTTTATGACACAAGAAGGCTGTAATGAGTATAATAGATACCTACATCACGGTAATATTATCAACCAGTAATCCAACTTCATACAAACGGACGAAACGCGAGCTATACCTACGCGCCTCGATCTCGGCATGCGCTCGGTATGCAGACAGTCGCGACTGTGCTGCAGTGACGAGCAAACGGTGTGTTGTTTTTTTAACAATAACTGCGCAAATTTTTCACTAAAATTCATAATTATACACATATTTAATATGACAAGTAGGGTATATTGTGCTGTTTTTGGTTGCATGAATTCGTCAATAACGAATCCAGAGATAACTTTATTTTAGATTACCTGCAAACTCTGAAATCTTACCTATTATAAAATAATTTTACTTACTATTAGGTAGGTACATAATGTGTGTCGTTTTAATGTATAAATATTTCCTTTATTCTCCCGAAAAAAAGTTGTCTGGATTAATAAATAAAGTGAATAAATTGATTGACGCGAGTGAAATAGGTAGTTATAGGTGGTTCATGAATCATGTTACGGTAGGTACGCTTGTGTTAAAACTCATAATGTGTTTTGTTTTGTTAGTTTATATAATTCAAAGTAAAGACGTGGTATTTTATTATTAATAATAACAGATGTCTATTGTACTGTGTGTATGAATAGTACTAGAAAAAAATTATTTGACCGTCTGTCTGTTACTAGATTTTGTTATTTAAACATAAACATGTTTTTTTTTAATTAAAAACTACCAATCAAAAATCAACACGCATTCTTATTGAACACTTCCTATTCAATTCACAAAGTATTTTATTTGTTTATATAAGAAAAGTCTATACAAAACTAAATGAAAACACAAAGTAGGCAAATGTAATTAAAATGCTGGAGGCGGGCAGCCCTATCACATGTTTATATACCGCATGGATGTAGGTATTTAATTCAAGGTTACGGCCGAGATACATTACTGATAGATGACTATACTGTGCCTACATACTTTTAATGCTTATCTTTATTTCCTCATGAATATCTATACCAATTAATAAAATTGGAGTGTCTGTTTGTAATGTCAAAATAATAGACTTTTTCATGCTCACACGGTTATTTGCACGACACCTATTCCTAAAATACAAATTTAAAATTTTTGTCTGTCTGTTTGTTCCGGGTAATCTTCAAAACGGCTGGACCGATTTCAAAAATTCTTTCACCAATGACAGCTATAATATCAGGGCGTAAACTAGGTTATATTTTATCCCGGTATTCTCACGGGAACGCGAACTACGCGGGAAAGACTGAAACCGAAGCGAAGCGAGGACGGTGAAGGCGACGCCGGGGGAGTTTCACCGGTGTGCAGTCGGTGAAGAGTTATGTAAAGACTTTTTGGCGCCAAAAAAGTACTAATCATGATTAAAAACTGATTTATTTGATAATATATGGACTATTGGTATAAGAAAACAACACAGGACAATTAAAAAGAATAATTAACAACTAATATAGACTATAACAATATAAACAGAATACAATATAGCTTAAGACTCGTATTTTACACCTATTCGTGGCGTAGAATTTGAGAGAGTATAGAAAAAGGGCGCGATAGTCCCGGTGGCACGAGCGCGAGCGCGCGCGAATACCTCTCCCCGCGCATCCAATTACCCCGCGTGCCAATCACCCTGCGCGCACCTTGCATAGCAACAATAGAATGCCTAATATTTACAATACATATTTTTATTTAATAATTCGCGTCGCTTACATTCCCCACCCAAGTGCTGCTTAGCAGCACTCCTCAATCAACAGGATCCGAGCGACGCGTGAAGCGGACCGGGTAACTACTCCAGACTTCGTGTTTAGCCTTAGTGCCCGTCCATGTTTTCCTGGCGGTTCTTCTATCACCAGTCCTTTTGCCCAGGTGTTTCTAATACCGCCTGGATCAACGACAAAATCATCTTCCCTTAGGGCTCTTTCCTCCTTGTACCATTTTATTCCATTGCGTGTGTCGCCCGCCGTACGTCGTGTAAGGCCGAGTCTGAGTGTCCGTAGGCCATCATATTGCTCGCGCATTTTGAACTTTACAGCTTCGTCTCCAAGGGTCTCTTTGGCTAAACGGTTTAGTACTATTTTACTGTTGCTGTTCCAGTTACGTAGTTCATAATTGTTGTGTTTGTGTATATACCTATTTTCTATCAATGGTATAGTAGTACGTTGTTCAGGCAAGCTATCTATATAGCCGTCCATATAATCTTGAGTATATATAACTGCTGTTACCGTCGGCATAGTAGTTGCAAAGCGTTCCGCGTTCTTACTTTTAACAAATTGCCCAATAAAGGGTGGACGGTTGGTTAGCGTCGAACATTAATGACGTCATGACACATGATTGTATGGGTTCTTCTAGCATCTCAATGTTGTAAGATTTGGTTGAATCTTCGGTGATGAGACATTTGTCACTGAATTTATTAGATAGCGTTAATTCTAATAGTTCAATTTCGCACAAAAATTCACTACACTGTTTGAACCCGCACAGGCCGACACGGATGACTAACGATGCACACATCATGGACACAGTGGACCCTTCATCTTCCGAGTTGCCGAATAATAATTGCAGCGTGGACGTTATGACCTTTGGTGACGTAGTGCTCATCAAGAGGTCAGATACAGCTTCCTTTGCGAGACCGCGAACACATTTTCGTAGACGCCACAGGTTTTTCTTCTCACTATAGTTGCAGATACTGATTGACTCTTCGAACATGTGCTTGAATGACAGCCATTCCATCTGGTCACCAGAGAATATGGGAAGTTCTCTTGGAGTGCTGAGGCGACTGAGTAATTTCGGGTCGTGGCTAGTAGACGCATGGGTGGCGTCCAATTCCCTTAGTGCGTACGTCAACTCCTGCACTGGACCGTTAGTACCGTCGTTACACGACGGTGGAAGCACTGGGCCTTGTAAAGTACCATTCTCGTTAGCCCCTTGCTTCTCCAGTTCATGTTGACTACGCTCGAGCCACTCCTCGATGTTCTTGCTGTCATCTTGGCTATCACATTGCGATGCGTGTGGACTGTATTTTTCTTCTACGGCTGCTAGATCTGCTGCTAGCTGTATGTCTAGTAATTCCATTTGTATACGAACCTTTTGTTTCGCTGTTTCTAATTCTAGTCTTCTTTTCTGTGCTGTCACTGAAGATGCCGATGACTTTATTTTGTGCGAAGAAGGTTGTTTTAGACTTCTAGTTTTCTTGACATTTGCAGCACTCGTCGTAGGCAGTTGCTCTGGATGTACTTTTGGCGCGATCGTAGCGTCACTCTTTAGTTGCTCTTGGCGGTTTGTACTATGTGTGTTAACCATTGTCTGCTTTCTGGGTGGTGTGGTAAACATTCCTGATGCGGCTCGAATGATCAAAATGAAGGCGACGCCCGGGGACTTCACCGGTGTGCAGTCGGTGAAGAGTTATGTAATGACTCGGTTGGCGCCAAAAAAGTATTGATGTGTTGAGAGAAAACTGGTTTATTTGATAATATATTGACTATTTATAACAGAGAACAACACAGAACATTTAAAAGGACTAATTAATAACTATATAGAGAATTACAATAAAAAATAAAGTACAATTTAGCTTAAGGCTTGTATCTAGACCTATTCGTGCCGTAGAATTTTAGAGAGAGTATAGAAAAAGGGCGCGATAGTCCCGGTGGCACGAGCGCGGGCGCGCGCGAATACCTCTCCCCGCGCGTCCAATTACCCCGCGCGCCAATCACCCCGCGCGCACCTTGCATAGCAACAATAGAATGCCTAATATTTACAATACATATTTCGATGTGAAAAATCTATAGGCGAGGGTGACCGCGATGCTCGCGTGGCATTTAACGCCACGCTTCGCGATGCCCTCTTGATTAACTATAAAATAAATATCGGGATATATATGTACATTTTTGTAACGAAACCATGGTGCGATTTAAAATTTTGTACAACGCCATCTAGTGAACTCAAAGTAAATTGTTATCTATAAGGTATACTAATGAAAATAAACGTTTAAAATTCATTCGGTGTGCGGTGGATTAATTTTATTGCTGTGTAATATTTCAAATAATAATGGAAATCGTATTATTTTATTCAATACTTTATGCCATATTAGTTCTGTCGTAATCTATTCTTTTATGCATATATACTTGTACAAATAATTTCGATGTTTCACATCTGCCAGGCGTCCTGAGCGACGGCTCACTTTTTTTATTTAATAATTCGCGTCGCTTACAGACGGCTTGCTAGTATAGTGTATAGCAATATACCTACTTTCTATTAAATCAAATTGTTAGGTATACAGGGTATTACGTATTATCTAGGCATGTATAGACAGGATACATGTAGGCATGTAAAGCTCGACAGTGTAAATAGGAATGAATTGCGCAAACGCTTCAATGGTAACGTAGGTACAAAGGCGCCTCGTCAACGGTCATCAGCTGATCAGCTGATTTAAAGCGTAGTTGGTCTTGCTTATACGAACGTAATCATTGATTTATTCAATTACAAACAAACAAATAAACAAACAAACAAACAAACTTATTTTCGCATTTATAATATTAGTAAGGAAGGATATATTCTATATCCTAATTAATATTATAAATGCGAAAGTAAGTTTCTTTGCTTACACTTTCACGCTTAAACCACAGAACCGATTTCAAAAAATATTCTATCCCGTTATTCTCAAGGGGACGAGAACTAGGCGAGTAAGGCCGCTGAAACCAAAGCGAAGCGAGGGCGGGATGCTAGTATTCTATAAATCACAATCACGTGAGGTATAGCTGCAGTGAAGAAACTATTCTACGCGTCGCACAGTGTACCTATTATGAACCCCATTTTTGTTGCATGCTGTTTTTATTGTAGAAACTAACAACCCGCTCTCGCTTCGCTTCGGATTTAATCGTTTTACCCGTGTAGTTCCCGTTCCCGTGGGAATACCAGGATAAAATATAGCCTAGTTTACGCGCTGATATTATAGCTTTCCATTGGTGAAAGAATTTTTGAAATCGGTCCAGCCGTTTTGAAGATTACCCAGAACAAACAGTCAGACAGATAGACGGACAATTTTTTTTAATTTGTATTTTAGGCATAGGTGTCGTGCAAATAGCCGTGTGAGCATGAAAAAAGCCTATTATTCTGACATTACAAACAGACACTCCAATTTTATTTATTGGTATAAATAGATAGTTCTTATCATTTTAAGCATTAGAGTAAAAGACTGGAGTCGATACGACGTCGATTTTTTTTTTTTTTTTATGGGTGGGCTATGGTATGCGCACGCGCGGTCCAATCCATCCGGGGCGATGAAAGGACGGCGCGCGGGCCCGTAACCCACCCGTACCCACGTCACCTCGTTGTTGGGCCGACCACCGGAGCAGATGTGACTTGTCGTCAGTGGTCGGCCCGACGGAATACCCTTTCGGGTAACGTCACCTCTCGACGTCCTGGGACGTCGGTCGCCGTCGCGCGGTCAGCCTCTCTGCGGGTGACGGACAATTCCCCGGTCCGATCACCCGCGGCCTCGGCTAGGGCGGCATTAGGCGCAGATACTCGCGCCTACGCCGCCCGAGTCGCCGGCGGCGGAACGTGTCGCCGAATAGGAGCTCTACTCGCACACGATCCGCCGCCTCCTTCCGTGAGATTACGGCCTCACAGAAGGCGGCGACCGCGTCCCAGTTCCTGACGCTGTCGAGCATCTCCCTGGCGATGGTCGGCAGCGTCAGGTCGGCACCGATAATTGCGACGAGTTCACGGCGCTCCCCCTCCCACGCAGCACACACCTCGAGCGTGTGCTGCGCCGTGTCCTCGTCGCAATTGCAGTGGTGGCAGGACGGTGTGCTCTCCCTCCTGACAATCTTGTGCAGGTACTTCGCGAAGCAACCGTGCCCCGTAAGCACCTGCACCAGTCGGAAGGAAAGCACCCCGTGCGTCCGCTCCAACCACTCCATCAGCACCGGCCGGAAGGCCTCGACGGTCCTGACACCGTACCGAGGACTCTCCAGCCGGACTGCCCAACGGGTAATTACTTCCCGGCGGGCGTCGACCCGCCAGGCGGTGACCTCTTTGATGGAGACCATACCGCCGCGGGCGCGCGTCTCCGATACCCGCCGATAAATGTCGGCGAGCATCTCCGCCTCCAGGTCCCACGGGGGGGTTCCGGCCAGGAGGCACGCTGCCTCCGTCGCCACCGTGCGGTAACCACGTATGGCCCTGATCGCCATGACCCTCTGTGGTCGCCTCAAGAGGGCCCTCAGCCGGACGGTCAGGGACCCCGCCCACACGATACGACGTCGATACGGTTTTTTTTTAAATTTCCAAAATGCATCATAATCCGGGTCCGAAAAATCACAAAAATATAATTAAAATAAAATAAACTACTTATTTAAATTTTGATTGCAGTCAATAATTACTCACATAATATGTATTACATATTTGCACAAGTTTTCATTCATATAGTTTGATTATTTATAAAGATATAATTTCAATTTTTTTTTTTTGGATATTTTACTCCGCCATAATGGCGTATTAGATTATGATTTTTAGATTAAACGTTTGACTAAATTTGCCTTTATTGATGGTATTTAAATCACATTCTAATTCCGCGTTGTTTGGAAATTATATCTATTTTAATTGTAATCTGGATTTTTGAGGCTTAGGGTTATCTCCTCTACCAAAAATATTAATTTAATTTTAATTATAAAAATTACCTAAACTCTGCATTAAACTTTTATGCGATAACTAGCAACCCGCCCTCGCTTCGCTTTGGTTTTAGTCGTTTTACTCGCGTAGTTCCCGTTCCCGTAGGAATACCGGGATAAAATATAGCCTAGTTTACGCCCTGATATTATAGCTTTCCATTGGTGAAAGAATTTTTGAAATCGGTCTAGCCGTTTTGAAGATTACCCAGAACAAACAGACAGACAGATAGACAGACAGACAGACAAAAAATTTTTAATTGCTATTTTAGGCATAGGTGTCGTGCAAATAACCGTATGAGCATGAAAAAAGTCTATTTTGACATTACAAACAGACACTCCAATTTTATTTATTGGTATAAATATAGAAAATAAGGTAAAAAAAAAAAAAAATATTTTATATTTTTTAGGGTTCCATAGTAAAATAAACGAATCCATTTAGTATCGTTATTATAATTATATGAATTAGACCTGCCACTTACTTTACTTCGTTCTCAGTTGTTGAGTATGCTGTACTCATCTGGAGTCCTTTTTGTGAAAAATATAAATATGGCATAGAAATGGTCCAATACATTTTTTTCTTAACATGCATTATAAATGCAGTAGTGTCTTATACTGAATTAATAAGTGTATACATATAAACATAAGGTTTTTGAGTGGCGATTGGGCCTGACATTATTTATATTTTATTTATTTATTTATTTAAGACAACACCCTGCACTAAGGAAATAATCCTTGTATTGCGGGAGACTTCACAAACGTATAATTAACGGACACAAATTCCATCCAGACTCAGAACAACAATTTGTGGATCGCACAAAGTGTTGTCCCGCGTGTGATTTGAACCCCCGACACTGGCGCTGTAGGTCGCTATCTTAACCACTACGCCATCTGTGCATACTTTGTGATGTTATAGCTACAGTTGTCATTCGAAGGCAAACACGAAAAGTTGTGTTATTTTATTTCAGAAAATGTAAGACCAATGTAAATGTGTATACGTAAATAATGTTAAGAGTTACACTATCTTAAAATTTAATGTTCACTTTTAATACTGCACTGTATAACTGAACTTTTTGTACTAAATAAATAAATATGACCAGACTAAAACACCTGGCTCTGTCAAAAACAGAACTCGCCACTACCCGATGCAGATGGTCAATCTAATCCTGCGTATAGCGGTCATCAAACTAAATTTTCATGCATTTGATTGCACATATAGCATGGGAAGGAGTCTACCCTCCATAGGCAAATGGTAAAACCCCATGCTATTACATATAGCCGGGCTGGCCACGAACGTTAGGGATTTGGTACCAGTAAGCAGATCCCAATAATATAGCTCAAAATCTAATTTTCATGAGATTCTAGATATAATTCTTATTCTAATTAAGTAAATGAAAACTTCTGCCAAAAATGGGGTTCATAATACACTGTGCGGCGGTAGAATGTGTTAAAAATTATTTAATAATTTAAATTTTATTGGATTTTAGGTTACTATATATAAAATAACTATTCGGATAACACTAAATACTCCATTACTAACGCCCCCTTTTGCATTCGTTTGTGGTCTCTTGTATTCGTTGTGTAGACATTCAGGGTCAATTATTTTTGAGCCAGTTTAGCTCATTTTGATTCTTTATTCTTTGCAAAACTTATAATTCCATAAATTTTTAATTATATTTTATTGTATTTTTCTTTTCGCAATATATGTACTTTTTTAACTTTAATATATCTTGGATTATATGGCTATCATTTACTAGGTTTAAAGTTTAAGATCTTATAGCTTTTAGTCTTTGAAGTAGTTTTTTGTTAATCGTTTTTTTTATGGTTTTTCATATTTTTTGTTCTGAAATCAAATTAATAAAATTAACACATTTTTATATTTATCTGGTTTTAAAATCTATCAGCACAGATAGATGCCAAAACCAAAGATAGTGACATCGACATGTCTACAGATAGTGTTAGCGTTATCACGTCGTATAACCATATCTATGATGACTTACATTTAATCACTTCCCTACGAACTTAGATTAGAAGTTTTTACTTCAAAACTCAGAAAGAAATAAAGACGAGAGACACGAGAATATTTGATAGGGTTAGAATACTATCTTATCAACCAGTATAAACATATTGTTACAAATAAATATAATACAAAAAGTGCTAGGGAAGAGAAGCTAATTAAACCTAAAATTACAAACTACTATGGAGAAAGAACCAATAAGTATATAATACCTAAAGTGTTTAATAAAATAAATATATTAAGACAAAAACATAAATTAAGTACAAGTGTTTTAAAGAAAAGATTGAAAAGGGTTCGCTACTTGACGGGCTATAACCCGTTCAGTGGTGAACTCTTTAATTTTTCATTATAGTCAATATTTTTTTTTAATTTTAATTTGTGTTGTGTATGTAGGTTAATATATATATATATATATACTAGCTTTTGCCCGCGGCTTCGCCCGCGTAAAAGTTGGCTTGCATATATCGTTTTATTGTGGTGACGGAATAAGAATACAATTCACCACTCCCTATCTTGCCCGTGGATGTCGTATGAGACGACTATGGGATATATGCACATAACATCTATGCAAGAAAAGGAAAACACGAAAAATGAAACCTTATACCAACATATCTGACCAGCATAGTATAGTAGGTCAAATTCCCTCCCATTATGGAGGAGGCCCGAGGCCAAGAATGGGAAGTATGTGGGCTGCGATGATGATAATATTTCTTAATTTAAGAAATACTCTATCTATGTGTCAATTTTCATCCAAATCTGGTCAACAGTTTATGCGTGATTGAGTAACAAACGTCCAAATATCTTCACAAATTTTTATATTTGAATATTACTTCCGCCCTTGTAGTTCAAATTCACGTGGAAAGACGATGATAAATATGGCCATCTTTAGTCGCTGATAATACATTATCCATGATAGGTTTCCATTGGTGAAAAAAAAATTATATCGATCAAACTTCCGTAGTTACACCCACGTAGACCCCATTCCCATGCGAATGCCGAGATAAAAATTGCCTATGTTACTCGTTGATATAAGTTTACATGGGTGAATAAAAAAAATACTAATCAAATCCCATATAAATATCCGAAATAAAAATTGCCTATGTTACTCACTGATAACGTAGCTTCCTATTGGTGAGAGAATTTTATAAATTGGTCAACATCCACCGGCTTCACTCGCAGAGTTCTCGATCCCGGGCAAACACCAGGATAAAAATAGCCTTTATTTGTTATTCACTGATAATGTAGATTTTCATTTATAAATTAATTGTTATATCCATTATCGGTGCCGCTTGCGGGATCCGGTCCAACCATAATTTTTTTATTAAATTTGTGATTATTATTATATTTGTGAACTATATTATATAATATTTCGAATGGCATTATACTGGAACTATTAATAAGCATGTTGTAAGATGTAATTTTATTTAAAATAAATTTTAAAAAAATAAATAAAAAATAGACAATCCCGCTGAGTTTCTTGCCGGATCTTCTCAGTGCGGTCGCGTTCCGATCCGGCGGTAATTATAACTTTAAGAAAATTGTAAAAAAATGACAATATGTAAGTGCCCCCGCGGGGTTTATACATAATAAATGATTTGAATTTGAATTTGAATTAAATGCCCGCAATTTCACCGGCATTATGTAGGAATATCGGGATAAAAAATAATATGTTCATCATCATTTCATCATCATTTCGGCTCATATACGTCCCACTGCTGGGCTCGAGCCTCCTCCATAGTAGGAGGGAAATTAACCTTACTATACCATGCTGGTCAGACAAGTTGGTATAGGGTTTTGTTTCGAGTTTTCCATCACTTGCATAAATGTCATATGCGTAATAATATCCCTGAGTCGTCTCTTACGACACCCACGGGTAAGAGTAAGAGAAGTAAGTAAAATCTGCTGGTGAATTGTATTCTTACTCCGTCACCACACGGAATAAAACCTAAATATGTTACTCGCTTAAAAATAGCTTTCCATTAAAGAAATAATTTTAAAATCGACTAAATTCTCACAGTTGCTCCAGGCACACCGGAATAAAATATAGCCTGGGATAAAATATAGCCTAAGTTATTCCTTATTACATAAGGCTTGGTAGACCTGGTAGTAAAGTATTATCAGTATCGGTGCAGCCGTTTTGAAGATTACCCGTAACGAATAGACAGACAAAAAATTGAGCAGTTTTTAGGGTTTCGTACCCAAAGGGTAAAAACGGGACTCTATTACTAAAACTTCGCTGTCTGTCCGTCCGTCTCTCTGTCACTAAGCTGTATCTCAAGGACCGCGATAGCTAGACAGTTGAATTATTTACAAACTATGCATTTCTGTTGCCGCTATAACAATAAATATTAAAAACAAAATAAAATAAATATTTAAGGGGGGCTCCTATACAACAAACACAATTTTCCCCCTTTTTATGAAACCCTTCGTGCGTGACCCCGACTCGCACTTGGCCGGTTTTTTAGACATAGGTATCGTGCAAATAATTGTGTGAGCATAAATAAAACCTATTATTTTGACAACAAGTAGACACTTCAAATTTGTTTATTTCTAGAGATAGAAAATTGGATTAATATCTTGATTTTAACTTACTGTCTGGTAGCGACTAGGAATATTATAACACTTTCATTGTTTGTGGGTGTCGCAAAATACTACTAAGTCAAAGATTTGCATTGACCTGGACCAATTGGTGATGCCATCTAGCCAGCAATGTCGTCTGGCAGGCAGCTGGTCATAAAATGTTGCTAGAAGAACCTTTGCAATATATCTACAATGGCAGAGGACCGCCTACATATTGCGTCGATCCAAAGTAATCTTGATAAACGAGCATTAAGAAAAAATAATGGGGTAACCCAAGAAAGCCGACCGTGTACTAAAATAATCGTTCCTAGGGTCAGTGATATCGGTTATACGCTTTTAACCTCCTTAGGGGTAAAATTGCAAAAACTCTTTTTTAGTGAGCACTTTCCCCAAGAAAGACAACTTTGTACAAAATTTCACGTTTCTAGTAGGGATGTGACTTGGAGCGAAAATAATCGATTTTTTAAATAATCGATTTTTTGTTCTTCAAAATAAATCGATTATGAAAAAATCGATTAATTAAAAATAAATAATCGATTACAAAATAATCGTTTTTTTTCCCAACAGGATTATGATGACTTTTTTTTTAGGAAATGTGAGCTTTATCTTCTAATATAGTATGAAATACTGCACGCAGTATTGTGATGACCTTCTTTTTTTAGGATATCTGGCTGTGAAATAATCGATTAATTTTATCATAAAAATAATCGATTTTCTATTATTCTGATAATCGATTGTAAAAATCGATTATTACAAAAAAAATCGATTAATAATCGATTATTATAAAAATCGATGATTTTTCACATCCCTAGTTTCTAGGCCTAATGATTTGGGATATACATTTTTCACCCCCTTAGAGATTGAATTTCAAAAACTAATTTCTTAGAGCTCATTTGTAACAAAAGAAAGGGAATCGCACAATACACAGAAATACATAGTTTCACGTTCCTAGCCCCAATAGTTTCGGCTATACGCTTTTCACCCCCTTAAGGGAGTGATTTTCCAAAAATCCTTTGCTAGTGCTCATGTACCCTAAAAAAATACGACGGAGTAAAAAAAAATACGTTTCTAGGCCCAGTAGTTTCCGCTGAATGCGGATACTTTCTCAAGCTTTAGTCCATCTCTGTCCCACAGAGATGGACTAAAGCTTGAGAAAGTACATGGGTTATTTTTTATCGCGAAAAAATGGTTTGTATTAAGGCATTTGATAATAAATAAACAAATAAATATTCGTTCTAGCATTTTGAAAATTTTACTTACGTGGGGATAAAATTCAACCCATAAAAGACCAAAAAGCATTCAGCGGAAACTACTGGGCCTAGAAACGTATTTTTTTTTACTCCGTCGTATTTTTTTAGGGTACATGAGCACTAGCAAAGGATTTTTGGAAAATCACTCCCTTAAGGGGGTGAAAAGCGTATAGCCGAAACTATTGGGGCTAGGAACGTGAAACTATGTATTTCTGTGTATTGTGCGATTCCCTTTCTTTTGTTACAAATGAGCTCTAAGAAATTAGTTTTTGAAATTCAATCTCTAAGGGGGTGAAAAATGTATATCCCAAATCATTAGGCCTAGAAACTAGGGATGTGAAAAATCATCGATTTTTATAATAATCGATTATTAATCGATTTTTTTTGTAATAATCGATTTTTACAATCGATTATCAGAATAATAGAAAATCGATTATTTTTATGATAAAATTAATCGATTATTTCACAGCCAGATATCCTAAAAAAAGAAGGTCATCACAATACTGCGTGCAGTATTTCATACTATATTAGAAGATAAAGCTCACATTTCCTAAAAAAAAAGTCATCATAATCCTGTTGGGAAAAAAAACGATTATTTTGTAATCGATTATTTATTTTTAATTAATCGATTTTTTCATAATCGATTTATTTTGAAGAACAAAAAATCGATTATTTAAAAAATCGATTATTTTCGCTCCAAGTCACATCCCTACTAGAAACGTGAAATTTTGTACAAAGTTGTCTTTCTTGGGGAAAGTGCTCACTAAAAAAGAGTTTTTGCAATTTTACCCCTAAGGAGGTTAAAAGCGTATAACCGATATCACTGACCCTAGGAACGATTATTTTAGTACACGGTCGGCTTT
The DNA here is from genome assembly GCA_032191425.1 of Lymantria dispar. NCBI lineage: Eukaryota > Metazoa > Arthropoda > Insecta > Lepidoptera > Erebidae > Lymantria > Lymantria dispar. The sequence continues at coordinate 15,442,620 of CM063465.1, read as the reverse complement.
CTTGGGTTACCCCATTATTTTTTCTTAATGCTCGTTTATCAAGATTACTTTGGATCGACGCAATATGTAGGCGGTCCTCTGCCATTGTAGATATATTGCAAAGGTTCTTCTAGCAACATTTTATGACCAGCTGCCTGCCAGACGACATTGCTGGCTAGATGGCATCACCAATTGGTCCAGGTCAATGCAAATCTTTGACTTAGTAGTATTTTGCGACACCCACAAACAATGAAAGTGTTATAATATTCCTAGTCGCTACCAGACAGTAAGTTAAAATCAAGATATTAATCCAATTTTCTATCTCTAGAAATAAACAAATTTGAAGTGTCTACTTGTTGTCAAAATAATAGGTTTTATTTATGCTCACACAATTATTTGCACGATACCTATGTCTAAAAAACCGGCCAAGTGCGAGTCGGGGTCACGCACGAAGGGTTTCATAAAAAGGGGGAAAATTGTGTTTGTTGTATAGGAGCCCCCCTTAAATATTTATTTTATTTTGTTTTTAATATTTATTGTTATAGCGGCAACAGAAATGCATAGTTTGTAAATAATTCAACTGTCTAGCTATCGCGGTCCTTGAGATACAGCTTAGTGACAGAGAGACGGACGGACAGACAGCGAAGTTTTAGTAATAGAGTCCCGTTTTTACCCTTTGGGTACGAAACCCTAAAAACTGCTCAATTTTTTGTCTGTCTATTCGTTACGGGTAATCTTCAAAACGGCTGCACCGATACTGATAATACTTTACTACCAGGTCTACCAAGCCTTATGTAATAAGGAATAACTTAGGCTATATTTTATCCCAGGCTATATTTTATTCCGGTGTGCCTGGAGCAACTGTGAGAATTTAGTCGATTTTAAAATTATTTCTTTAATGGAAAGCTATTTTTAAGCGAGTAACATATTTAGGTTTTATTCCGTGTGGTGACGGAGTAAGAATACAATTCACCAGCAGATTTTACTTACTTCTCTTACTCTTACCCGTGGGTGTCGTAAGAGACGACTCAGGGATATTATTACGCATATGACATTTATGCAAGTGATGGAAAACTCGAAACAAAACCCTATACCAACTTGTCTGACCAGCATGGTATAGTAAGGTTAATTTCCCTCCTACTATGGAGGAGGCTCGAGCCCAGCAGTGGGACGTATATGAGCCGAAATGATGATGAAATGATGATGAACATATTATTTTTTATCCCGATATTCCTACATAATGCCGGTGAAATTGCGGGCATTTAATTCAAATTCAAATTCAAATCATTTATTATGTATAAACCCCGCGGGGGCACTTACATATTGTCATTTTTTTACAATTTTCTTAAAGTTATAATTACCGCCGGATCGGAACGCGACCGCACTGAGAAGATCCGGCAAGAAACTCAGCGGGATTGTCTATTTTTTATTTATTTTTTTAAAATTTATTTTAAATAAAATTACATCTTACAACATGCTTATTAATAGTTCCAGTATAATGCCATTCGAAATATTATATAATATAGTTCACAAATATAATAATAATCACAAATTTAATAAAAAAATTATGGTTGGACCGGATCCCGCAAGCGGCACCGATAATGGATATAACAATTAATTTATAAATGAAAATCTACATTATCAGTGAATAACAAATAAAGGCTATTTTTATCCTGGTGTTTGCCCGGGATCGAGAACTCTGCGAGTGAAGCCGGTGGATGTTGACCAATTTATAAAATTCTCTCACCAATAGGAAGCTACGTTATCAGTGAGTAACATAGGCAATTTTTATTTCGGATATTTATATGGGATTTGATTAGTATTTTTTTTATTCACCCATGTAAACTTATATCAACGAGTAACATAGGCAATTTTTATCTCGGCATTCGCATGGGAATGGGGTCTACGTGGGTGTAACTACGGAAGTTTGATCGATATAATTTTTTTTTCACCAATGGAAACCTATCATGGATAATGTATTATCAGCGACTAAAGATGGCCATATTTATCATCGTCTTTCCACGTGAATTTGAACTACAAGGGCGGAAGTAATATTCAAATATAAAAATTTGTGAAGATATTTGGACGTTTGTTACTCAATCACGCATAAACTGTTGACCAGATTTGGATGAAAATTGACACATAGATAGAGTATTTCTTAAATTAAGAAATATTATCATCATCGCAGCCCACATACTTCCCATTCTTGGCCTCGGGCCTCCTCCATAATGGGAGGGAATTTGACCTACTATACTATGCTGGTCAGATATGTTGGTATAAGGTTTCATTTTTCGTGTTTTCCTTTTCTTGCATAGATGTTATGTGCATATATCCCATAGTCGTCTCATACGACATCCACGGGCAAGATAGGGAGTGGTGAATTGTATTCTTATTCCGTCACCACAATAAAACGATATATGCAAGCCAACTTTTACGCGGGCGAAGCCGCGGGCAAAAGCTAGTATATATATATATATATATTAACCTACATACACAACACAAATTAAAATTAAAAAAAAATATTGACTATAATGAAAAATTAAAGAGTTCACCACTGAACGGGTTATAGCCCGTCAAGTAGCGAACCCTTTTCAATCTTTTCTTTAAAACACTTGTACTTAATGCCTATGTCCTTTCTCAAGTTTTAGTCCATCTCTGTACCAAATTTCATCAAAATCGGTTCGGTGGTTTAGACGTGAAAGCGTAACAGACAGACAGACAGAGTTACTTTCGCATTTATAATATTAGTAAAGATATATGTTTATGTGTGCATGTGTATACATGCACATATATAATGTGAATGTATACACATGCACACATGTATGCACGTGCATTTGTATAGAAATATGTGTAGAATAAATAGTAATAAATATAGTATGTAAATAAGAGCGTGTCTCGTCGTTAAACAATTACGTTTGGCGAGAATAATATGTAGTAGTAAATAAGATACCATTGTATAATAAATAAATAAAAAAAAATCCAGAAATTATTACTAAAAATCGCTTACATATTTGAAATTATGACATTATTTTCGAAAACTTTGATGCGATCGTAAGCAAACACTCCTAACAATTGGTGATCCTTGACTGTTCAACAAAACTTTCGTCAAAAATACACCAATCACATAATGACATTTTGTCATGCTATCGCGTTGTTTTGCCGATTTGAATGTGAGTTTTATACAGGTTGTATCAGGTTATGGGGCAATTGGTCAAACAGGAGCTAGGCAATGATTGATGGCGTCGGCTCGTCGCAGTCCGGGGTGGGACGCTACAGGAGGCGGCACGCCTGGCAACTCTCGGCACCGAGGAGATCATGAGGCGAATCGAAGCGCTGGGGTTGAGGGTAGCCCTGGACAAGACGGAGACCCTCTAGTTCCATGGGCTCGTACCGCCGGACCTCCCAATGGCACTTCGATCTCCATCAATTCGGTTACCATCAGCATCTAGGCCCACATGAAGTAATAGGGCCTGGTGCTCGATGGGCATTGGTGGTTCGGGGAGCATTTCTGTCGACTTGTTCCCCGGCTTGTCGGCGCGGCGTCCGCCCTTTCTTGGCTGATGGATCATCCGGTCGATGGCCCTGTACGGCGCACTTGTGTGGGCGGTGTCCCTGACCGTCCATCTGAGGGCCAGCTTGTGGGGACCACAGAGAGACCTGGTGATCGGGGCCATGCGCCGTTACTACACAGTGACGATGGAGGCAGCGTGCCTCTTGGCCGAAACTCCCCCGTGGGACCTGGAGGCGAAGATGTGAGGCGAAGCTTTACCGGCGGGTGTCGGAGACGCGAGACGGAGGCGGCATTGTCTCCATCAAGCGTGAACCTGCCGCCTGGCAGGTCCACGCCCACCGAGTCGTCATTGCCCGTTGGGCAGTCCAGCTGGAGAGGCCTCGGTACAGTGTCAGGACTGTCGCCTTCCGGCCGGTGCTAATGGAGTGGGGCGCTTTCCTTCCGACTGGTGCAGGTGCTGACGGGGAATGGTAGTTTCGGCAAGTACTTGCACAAGATCGTAAGGAGGGAGAGCACATTGGCCTGCCACCACTGCGATTGCGACGAGTATACGGCACAGCACACGCTCGAGGTGTGTGCCGCGTGGACAGAGCAGTGCCGTGGACTCGTTGCAATCATTGGTCCAACCTGACGCTGCCGATCATTGCTAGGGAGATGCTCAGCAGCGTCAGGAACAGGGACGTGGTCGTCGTCTTCTGTGAAGCTGTCATCTCATGGAAGAAGGTGGCGGATCGTGCACAAATGGAACTCTACTTCGGTGACACGTGCCGCCGCCGGCAACTTGGGCGGTGCAGGCGCGAGTACCTGTGCCTGATGCCGCCCTAGCCGAAGCTGCAGGTGATAGGACCGGGGACTTTAGTCCGTCCCCCGCAGAGAGGCTGACCGCGCGACGGTGACCGACGTCCTGGGAAAGGGACGTCGAGAGGTGAGGGTACCCGAAAGGGTATTCCGTCGGGCCGACCACTGAAGACAAGGAACTCGGCACTGGTGGTCATCCCAACGACGAAGGCGACGTGGGTACGGGTGAGTTATGGACCTGAGCGCCGTTCTTTCATCGCCCTGGACGGAATGGACGGCGTCTGAGATTATCAAAGCCCACCCATAAAAAAAATTATAATGACACCCACGGCTTGGTAGGCGGTGCTGAATTATATATATGCTTTGTCAAAATAAAGAAAAAAGTACTCTTAATAATATCTAATAAGAGTATGGTATAAATGATATTAAATAATGCAATAACTTTAAGTACGTTTAATTTTAATAGAAACATTGCGTTTAACCACATATTTATAAATATAGAAAAGAATCGTAACAGATAATGTAATTATTAGCAACGAGACTACTAGTACTGTAATCAATAATTCCAGTTCAAGGTATTGTGCCCAAGAGATATTGGCTGCCGGTGACCGTAGATGTGACGCTCCACCGTGACGTAAAACGTGTTCAGTCCACCAGATGGCTCGCTCTAGGGGACGCATGGGCTCATCATGCATCAACTCTCGTAATTTCTCGATATTACGACGGTAACTACAAAATAAGACAATAATTTAATGATTTATGATAATTACCGGAGTATTACACGTATGAAATAAAACTATTTTTACGGATTTTATAGCATTTACGCGTGTCGGTCATGATTGCCGGTGAAATTTGAAAGGTAGGTATTCCAAACGCCGGTAAGTTGAAAATCCAATGCAAAGGATGAAATCCATAAAAATATTTTATTAAATGTAGGCTTATTATTTATCCTTAAATCTTCTTACACATCGATATGATATGAATGGATGTCTATTGAATTCTTACGTCCTCACCACAAAGATAGTAAAATATTTACCAATAATTAAAATCGAAGAATTTAAATAATCAATTTACCTACATTGAAAAGCACACAGAGCAGTCATGAGGTAGACCAACATGTTATAACGGTAACTATAAATGAGACTATAATTTAATCACAATGACTTTTGATATTTACTTGAGTATTACAAGTATGAAATGAAACTATTTTTACGATTTTTTTCGCATTTATGCGTTATATTTATTGTCGCGGTTAGAAGTCGAAAAGTCTAAATTCAGTGAAACTAAAAATCAAATGCAAAAACCACAAAATCCGCAAAAACTTTTTTAAAATTTAAAATATTATTTTCATTTCCCTAAATTTCCTTACACCGTATTTATTTGCTATGAAGTACATTGAATTCTTAACTCTATATCTCATAGATATTAGTAAAATCCTTACCAATAGTTTAAATCTTTAAATATAAATAAAAACACAAAATAAACATGAGAACTGCCGAGGGAAGAATAAACATAAAACTATGTACTAACCGTGTGGTGACAGATTAAGAATACAATTCACCACTCCGTATCTTGCCCGTGGATGTCGTAAAGGGCAACTAAGGGATATAATATGCATATAACATCTATGCAAGAGAAGGAAAAGGGAGGAGTGCTCGAGCAGTGGGACGTATATGAGCCGAAATGATGATGATGAATCATTTCATGATCATCATAATATGATGTACTAACAGTTGTTATTTTTGGGTGTTTATTTTAATTGTTTGATCTTAAATTAAAATTTGTAAATTTAAACTTTCTACATTTATCTGGTTTTCACATCTATTGTCACACTTATAGTTACATTGACGTAGCTATAGATATAGTATTAGCGTTAATACGTCTCGTAACTGTGTCAATGATGACTTATATCCTTTAACTAGTGACATGGATTCTCACAGGCGTCGCACGTGTTGCGACCTCTTTAAATTGGCAACTTCTTTCCGCTTGCCACGACTTAGCGTCTTAGTACTCAATAGCAAAATAGAGCAGTTATTTGTAGTATTATTTTCTCAACACATGGAAAAATAGAAATGAGACGACAATCGACTAAAGAAACTATGAATATATACTGCATGATAGAATGCAAGTGGGACAGAGAAGCAGAAATAGTGGTGCGTCTAGCATATGCATAATGGCAGAACTTTAATGAAAACATGATTTCGATCAATATGGTCTATAAATTTTTAAGATGAAAGTTATGTTTTTGAACTAAATAGAACATGGAAGGAGGTATACATATATGCAAAAATGACCAGTAATTCATGCTGAATTGAGTCATTGTTACAATTTTTAATTTATGGTTTTGAAAGTGATTATTTGTTGTCTTTCTAGATTAGAATTTCTAGATTAGAATTTAAGTAAAAATGTTAATTTCATCGTTCTCCTTTCATAATGTCAGCTAATCGTAAAATAAGGGTCTCATACCAAATGAGGCTGAAAAAATTACCATAATTGTAGATGTTTAGTTTCTTCGATATTTTAGGAAAAATGTTGATTATATTTACTATAGTCCATAAAATATATGATGATCTCTGTGACAGTTGTCCCTAGTGCTGTCACGCTAACGATAAAGTCCGTAGTTTTTTATCGATAAAACTCTTTATTTTTATAAATGTGATTTTCTATTGTTATTAAAATACAATCAATGAAAATCTTTTTGAATTTATTTTAAACAAAACTGTTTTTTACTGTTTTAATTATTCATAAGGTCAAGACAATCAAGGTCTAGGTCACCACTATCGTCATCGGTCATCACTGGAGCGTTCCTGCTAGAACATTTATCATTTTTTGCCAAAACAGGAACAGTCGTTAGATCAATCGATCAATTATCACTGTTTTATAAATAAATATGTCTAGTTTATTGACAATAATGTGTACATAATATTATTATTTACTCTGAGACAAAAAAGAGTTTTATAATGTTTAATTAATTCAATTTATGTAATTTATAATGTAACTGTCTGTTTTAATTGTCAAAAATATGTTGAAAGTTTTATATAGGTACTGTATTGGGTTTATTTCTTATATGAATAATTTAATAAAGATCGGTTATCGATTTACGTACATCGACTGTCCCATCTCTTTTTTATTTTCAGGCCAGTATGACCTTGTACGTGCGTAAGCTTTATTTATGTATAAAATGTTTACTAGTTATTTCGGTACTTACAAGGTACATTTTAAGTATGAATATTAATATTTTTATATTTATAATATATTGCAATTCAGTTGCAATAAAACTGGCACGAAAAGAACGAAAATATATTTGATACAAAATGAAATTGTAAACATGTCGCTCGTTCAAACTTACTTCGTTGGTTTCGTTGACATCTGTCACAGAGATCAAGCTATATTTTATGGAATATAATACCTTTTCCATTACATGACGATGGTTGAATATTAAGACAATTTTAAAACACCCAAGTTGATTGTCGTAACAAAAATGAATTTAAAAGTAGGAGCCTGTGAGACGTCATACAAAGGAGTATAGTGTTATGAATTTTTCACGTCACCAGTTAAGGGATACGAATATGCTCCCCATCGAACCGATAGCTAACGAATATGATAGCTTCCATTTAAAAAAAATATGTACCATATTTTAATAACGTCTTTCTCTCCTCCTTTTCGTTTTTTTTTTATATTTTCACATTTACATGCATTCCTGGTGTGTGGTGACATTGCCTATTTAAATTATCCGGTTTAATGCTAAAGAATGTTACTAAACATACAAAAATGCCTTACCTGTCATCTGTAATAATATTATTAATCGCTTTCGTTAATTTATCTTCAGTGAGTGTGTCTATATCAAGTCTAATACCAATCTTATGATATTCATATTTCTCAACGTTAAACCATTGATCACCCAACATAGGGAATCCAATTAAAGGTACACCGGCTGTTATAGCTTCATCTGTAGATTGTAAACCACCTTGCATTATGAATAATTTAATATTTTTATGCCCTGAAATTAAACAATAAATTTTTAATTAAAAATACAATTCACCACCTACTTTCTTGGTCGTAGGTGTCGTAAAGAATGACTAAAGCAGATAAAATGCTTATAAATCTAAGAAAGAAAAGTATAAATGTTAGACTGTATCAATCCGTCTAGTCAATCCGTCCATCCAGCGTTGTACATATAGTAGGTCTTAAACTACAGTGGGACACACATGGGCCGCCATACAAGGCCACAGCAGTACTGAGTCCTTTATGACTATTCTATGACTATACATACGAATGTATGATTATAATAGCGATGAGACGAATTGCTTTTTTTCAATTCGAATCAATCGAATTAAAATTACTATTGATTCGAATCGCAATTCGAATTGATTCGAATTACAAATTTGCATTACAAATGAGTCGAGATTTTGAGTTACAGCAGTGTGCTCGGTATTTGGTTATGGAAAGGGGACTTATAGGTATATTGACTTTTAAACCCGTAGGTAATGACAATACTTTTTTATTATTATGATTAAAATCAGCATACTAAATAACAAAAAGTAATAATAAAATCATATATAAAAAAATACTTTAAAAAAAAAGTCTGATTCTAATTAGTAATTACCCGATAAATCAACTTTAAAAAAAATAAATACGTGTTTATACGTCTCAGGTATACTCATAATTAATAATTATTATTTTTAGTTAGGTAAACGAGCAGTCGACAAAAGCAAGAAAACATTAAATCGCGCGAGGGACAGAAAACGAATCAACGAATAGAAAACAAATCAACGAATGTCCTATCAAACCGAGTCGACTGATCGCCGCGCCGCGCCGCCGCGGCCGCCCGCGCTACGAGTACCTACCTGCCTACGAGTATGATACGAGTTAACGAATTGATTCGGTTTCGGTCAACGCCGATTCGAATGAACGAGTCAATAGTCTTATTCGAGTTATTCGAATTAAATGATTCGAATTACGCAACGCTAGATTATAGTCAGTCCACGTTAGTATTCCAAAAACTTGAACATTTATGTATGCATTTTTTTAATCGTCAGGAAATAGTTAATTGGAACAGGAAATTAAAAAAATATTGTAACAACACTTTTTCTTTTGATTATACCATACACAGAGAGGGCTTTAACGAAAAAAAATTACATCCGGAATCAGAACAACAATTTGTGGATCAACAGATTTTTTTTCGAAAAGTTACCATATAGCTATGTTGTATATATACACACAATATGTTTACATTATCATCATCGTCGTCATCATCGCAGCCCACATACGACTCACTGTTGGGCTCGGGCCTCCTCCACAATGGGAGGGAATTTGACCTACTATACCATGCTGATCGTACATATTGGTATAGGGTTTCATTTCGAGTTTTCCTTCCCTTTCACAGATGTTATGCGCATGTATCCTTTACTCGTCTTTTACGACATCCACGGCAAAGATAAGGAGTGGTGAATTATATTCTTACTCCGTCACCACACGGTAAACTTTATGTATATAGTTATATTATCAACTAGCAACTCGCTCTCACTTCGCTTCGGTTATAGGTTATAGTCGTTTTACCCGCGTAGTTCCCGTTCCCGTGGTAATACCGGGATAAAATATAGCCTAGTTTACGCCCTGATATTATAGCTTTCCATTGGTGAAAGAATTTTTGAAATCGGTGCAGCCGTTTTGAAGATTACCCGTAACAAACAGACAGACAGACAGAGAGACAAAAATTTTTTAATTGCTATTTTAGGCATAGTTGTCGTGCAAATAACCGTGTGAGCATGAAAAAAGCCTATTATTTTGATATTACAAACAGACACTTCAATTTTATTTATTGGTATAGATGTATTTCAACTCAAACTCGACTTTCATGTTTTTTTTTTTTGTTGTGTGTGTAGCTGTTAGTCGCAGATGACCTTGACAGCTTAACGCGGTCAATGGGCGAGCGGAAGGCTCTCAACCCGGTAAGTAAGTTAAGCGAACATCGCCCGAGGGCTCCCCCTGTGGGGAACGGACCTCGGCTCGGGGCGTCGCTGAAAGCAAAGTGGGCGTGGCCACGTTTAGGATAATGACTTTTACGCGCGGTTTTCGACCTCGACGGCGAGGCCGATACCGCGGAGCTTTGTATGTTATCGCTGCGCGAGCTGTTTAGGCCCTTTCTTGGGCGATCGTAATAGCGTCATCCCCTTCTTCAAGAAGATGACGAGGACGTCGGACCGCGTCGACTCTCGTGTAAACGGAGCCAACATATATAGATACAGACGTGTCGGCAACGTAACGGTGTCGCGAGTTCAATGGCTTTTCCCATCTCAAAATACCCAATGTGTATAAAGAAACTTAAATCTTAAAAATTTATAGACTACATAGATTTTGTTACCGCGCTCCGTTCGGTGTGTGAGAGAGCCAAATGCCAACTTTCTGGGTGTGTTTGTTCTGATGGGTTTCGGTGATATCTGAAATTTGTGGTAGTGAGGTCTTGGTTGGGGTATTGAGCATAAGTGGCTGACATGGAATACAGGGAGACCCGATAGGAATGGTCACCGCCGGCCACCTGCCGGTCAGCAGGGAACCCGACCCGGGATGATTCTCCCTAGGAGGTTGTCCTACCAACCGGCAAAAATCCTGTTGGGGTCTACCCAGGTCGTGTCGGTGTGGGAAACCAGAGTAGACCTCGGCGACTACGCACGGAAGGGCATTGAGGGCCCCTCCGTGCTTCGTGTCAGCTACTCACAAAACTCACCTCTCAACCATGCACTATGCTCCGCTCTTTTTTTTGGTGTCACCGAAGCACATACATGAATACTCACACTCCCTTCCTCTTCTTAAAACGAACAGCATGAGAAGCAAACTTCAAAAGAGAAGATTTTACACGGCGGTCCCCTTATCCACATTTGATTTTTGCAATATCAGGGGTCTACATAGCAACCTCGATGTCGTCCACCATCATCTCGAGACGGTGCGACCTGCCCTGCTCTTTTTAACGGAGACGCAGATATGTGCGCCGATGACATTTCCTACCCATATTACCTCGGCTACGAGTTGGAGCACACCTTCCGTCGTATGGCCGGGGTATGCGCATTTAGTTGCCGCCTCCGGGCCTTCGAGCATGGTCACCTGTCAATCCTATGGATACGCGTAGACTATGGAGGGCTTACCCGTATCGCCGTGTGCCTCTACAGGTTTCATAGCAGTAATCAGGGGTCAATTCAGTTATTAGAGAACGTTCAATGGGGGATTGGCGAAATATTGGAGCTGTGTCCATCAGCGGACGTGGTGGTTCTTGGAGACTTCAACGCTCATCATAAAGAGTGGTTGGGGTCCTGAATCACTGACTACCAGGGTCGACATCTTCAATATAGCCTCGGGCTATGATCTCTCGCAACTGGTGACACAGTCCACCCGCGTCCCAGATATTGGGAGCCATGAGTCTTCTTTACTGGATTTTCTGCTGACTACACACCAGCACGGATACCAGGTAGTGGTCGAAGCCCCATTTGGGTCTTCTTATCACTGCTTGATCCGTAGCAAAGCCCTTCTTATGAGGCCTAGTCGCTATTCGGCAACTGGGACTCGCAGACTCTGCCAATATAAGTCAGCAGATTAGGATGGACTTCGCGAGTGTTACGCATCCTACCCATGAAAGCGGCTTTGCTTCGTATCTGGGGATCCCGGTGTCTGTGCGGACTGTGTTGCCGCAGCCGACCCTGGTTTAATAAAACCTGCAGGAAGGATGCACGCCAGAAACAATCCGCATAGGCCTGGAACAGGGCGGAAAAATGTCAGCACCCGAACGCCAAAGAGGTGAAGTGGAAATTTAATGCCACTTCTAGATCTAGTAAGAAAGCTATTGCCAGAGCTAAGACGAAACATGTTGCCAGAAATGGCGAGCGATTGCAAAGCTGACCCGCCGGGAGTCGTGCATTCTGGTCGCTCGCCAAGGCTGCCCGAGACAACTACTGCCAACCCAATCTCCCATCACTACAGAAACACGGTGGTAGTCTAGCCCACAGCGCAAAGGAGAAGGCCGATCTTTTAAGTCAATTCTTTGCCTGTAACTTGACTTTGGGTGTCGAAGCTGCCACACCTCCGACAATCCTGAAGTGTGAAAGCTCACTTCGTGAAATCCGCATCACGCACCGAGTGATCTGGCGGGAGCTGCGACTCTTAGACGTCCATAAGTCGAGCGGGTCGGATGGCATCCCTGCAGTGGTCTTAAAGAAGTGCGTCCCTGAATTGACTCCCATCTTCACGCACCTACACCGACTTACGATACGACACTAATAGGGTATTGTCTTCGTGGAAGATAGCACACGTCCACCCGATAAGTAAAAAAGAAGACCGGTCCGACCCATCGAATTACAGGCCAATTGCGATATTATCAAATATCGGCTAGACTCCCTTGACTCCCTGCAAAGGCGTGCTATTCGAATCATCGGGGATCCTAACCTTACGGACAGATTGGAGTCACTAGAGCGGCGGAGAGACTTTGGGTCACTCTGTGTACTCTACCGGTTCTTTCATGGGGAGTGCTCTGAGGAACTCTTTGACTTGGTACTACCGTCACCGTTTTACTAACGTACCACTCGACACCGCAGCAGGGTTCATCCATTTTACCTGGAAACGTTATGGTCTTCAACTGTACGTTTTCAGCGATCATTTCTCCCACGTACGTGCAGGCTCTGGAATGAACTACCTACTGCTGTATTTCCCAAGCTATGACATGTCCTTCTTTAAACGAAGTTTAAGAGGAGCATTTTCATGGTAGGCAACGGCCTAGCTGTGCTCTCTGGTATTGCAAAGGTCCATGTTCGGTAGTGTCACTTACCATCAGATATGCTGTTTGCTCGTTTGCCACCATCGGCAATAAAAAAGAAATTGTCGGGTACATTAGCTAAGACTGGAGAGGACTCCGGGCTGGGATTAATTTATAAATAGCGTGGCCTCGGCTAGGAGAAAATTCGACCTCTACAGTTTTATTATATGTATAGATGTATCAATCCGGCAATAAAGTTTATAAAGTTTAATTCATCATCATTTTGATTCTATAACTTTAACAAGGATGACAATAAATATGAGTGCAAAAGTTTAAAAAAGCCATCAAGAATAGACTTTGTAAAAAAGCTTATTATAAAATCTCGGATTATGTAGATGATAATACAGATTGGTTGTGAGCAGCTCCTCATTCAGCAATTTCCTTGTTATTTTAAATATACTGTTTGTAAATGTACTTTTAACTTTTATTGTAAAGTGTAGCGTGTTTTGCCTAACGAATTTTTGTATTTTAAGCGTTTGTAACATATTGTGGTGTTGGTCATGCCTCACATAAGGATCTACTTGCGGTAGCTGCGTGGAGCGGGTCTCTCCCTTCCCTCCATAGTGGTTGAGGGGAGTGATGGCTGCTCTAGTAGTTAACTCGTGATCGGGTGCCGCTTGTGGGATCTGGTCCAGCCATAATCGTTTAAATTATATTAAGTGTCTTGCGGTTCGAAAGGCATCACACTGGAGCTAGTTCTTACAAAATTGTACACAATTGTATAACTAGTAAGAAGAAAAAAAAAATTAAAAATAATGACAAGCCCGCTGAGTTTTTTGCCGGATCTTCTCAGTAGCGGTCGCGTTCCGATCCGGTGGTAGTATATTTTTTTTTGGAAATTGTAAACCTGACAATATGTAAGTGCCCTCTCAGGGTTTATGCATAATAAAATAATTTGAATTTGAATTTGAAAAAGTATATTCTATGCTACTAATATTATAAACGCGAAAGTTTGCGAGTATGTGAGTGAAGATATTTGTTACTCTTTCAAGCGAAAACTATTAAATGATTCACAATAATACTACTTATATATTAGAATAACACACAACCTATAATTTATCTCGATATTCCCACGGGCATGGGATTTTTGAGAGTAAAACCGCAGGGTGCTGGTAGTGTAAAATAAATATGTATATTTTTGTATACTTACTTAGCAAATCAGACTGAGGGAACCACTTAGATATTTTAATATTGTTAGTACGACCAGGCAACTCGTCGTTATTCCATTTCCATAAAACATTGTAAGGTAACTTAGAAAATACCTGTACAATTGTCTGTATTTTCTCTGCCGGTAATAAAGTAGGATCTACATTTGTGCCAAAACTGATGTAGATTACACCATCCTTGGAAGAATCTAAATAAGATTTCAGATCCTAGAAGTTATAAATCTATCAATAATCAAATATGTATACCTATAGGCTTGTAAATAAATACGTCACTGCAAGATTAGAAGAAGAAAAATACGCACGGCAGTAAAAAATAATATATATGTAAGACTATAATTCACTACAACTTTCTTTGACTTAATTACCATAAAAAAAAATCTATTACGGTAGTAAATTGAACTAGAAAATACTAAAAATGTAAAATCATCTAGATATGGAAAATTCGAAATAAGAAAGGAAATTAGCCTAAACTTTTCTAACCAAACGGGTTATTTTAGGTTTTATTTCAGGCGTGCATTTTCCCACAGTAATTCTCTATATTTTAATGGGTTTCTGAGATAAACCCTGAAAAGTCCTCTTGGTAAATAGGTATCTTAAGGGTATTGACAAATTTCATTCTAATCCTACTTAAAAAATACAAGCACAAATAATAAACATCTAGCAATTTACTAAGAAATTAAACTTTTCCTTACCGTTGGCAAATCCTTCTGAGGTTTATGGTGTAGTCCACCCATATATACTACCGATGGAGGCACAGGACGTATACCTTCGAATATTGGATGTATGTTTAGATATAACATGTGAACATTATTCTTTAATGTATCTATCGTTGGTGATTCATCGCCAAAATGTTTTCTAAACATCTTGTGCTCAAGCTCTTTAGTACTTTCGTAGAGTTTATCTAATAAATATTTGTTGTATAACCGCATTATTTTATCCCACATCGTCAAATTATTTAATTTTTGAAAAGTATTTTCTGAATATAAAAATGGATGCATAGGAGCACCGATATCTGCAAAATTGTCAAAAAAAGCACCAAAAGAACTTACTTGGATCACGGGGACCTTATATACATGAGAAAATATCAACGCAGATCTTACAAGAGCTTCTGCAATTATTAAATCAAACTTTTCGTTTTTATTATTTAACATTTTTTGCACTTGTGAATCACTAAGTTGTGCATCTACTATTTTTATTAAGGTATCAAAAACAATTTCCATTTGTTTGAACCTATCATTTTGGCTGTTCTTAGATGCTTTCATAAAAGTATCTTCCCATATCTCATATGATATGTCGTGAACATCAATCTCGGTTAAGTTCGCAGGACTTGTTTCTTGAGTATAAACTGGATCTGTCGTAATAACCACAACCTCATGTCCTCGCTTTGCTAATGCTTGAGTTATTGGGCGAAACACTATTTGGTGACTGATAGATGGAGCTGGGAAAACAGCTAATATTCTTGCAGCTTCATTCATATTAATGAATAAAATATAAGATAATAGTAAGAAATATAACACTGCCATGTTGTCCTTATTAGTGTTGTACAAGAAGTGAACATTATTGCTGGTTACTTCCACTTATATAGCCTTCGGACAAGTAATAATAGCTAACATAAATTATATGAATCATCCGCCTATGTCTGAATTACGTTAACGTTGTGATAATTTATTTTATGAATTTGAAATTAGTTATTTAAAAAAGTACTTGCCTGCTGAGTATCTTTGTGAATTCCTTCAGCAGTAACGGCGTGCCAATTTGGTGAAAGATAACAGATTAATTGAAATAAAATATAATATTAAAAATATGTTTATAAGCTGTATGGCGGCGGCTACGAATACGTAATACGTAAAAAAATGGATTTTATATGTTATGTTTATACATTTACTACACGTAGATTACGCGTGACAATCACACTTGACCTTGTCTTTAATATTGCACAATAATTGTGTAATATATTTAACCTTCGTATACTCGTGCGTCAAAACGTTACATATATACTCGCGCACGGTGCCTCAGACCGAAAGTTGAACTTGTCTGTATGTTACAAACATTTTATGATTATTAAGTAACATAATTTTTTCCCCTAAGAAGAGGTTATAATTAAATAAAAAAACTTAAAGAAATGTTAGCACTTTAACTTTATTTGGTAGAAATAGTTTTTTAAATCAACTTCTTGAAAATATCAAAATTTTTAGTACTCTCAGTTAAACATCATAATGAAACTTTTTTATTGTGTTAACTCCAAAAATACTATGCAAAATAATTAAAAAAGTAACAAAACTAATAAAATAGCATAAAATAGTATCCAAATACATTATTCCCTAATGGTAATTTTAAAATCAAAATTAACACAAGTTACATTTCGACGAGATCCACCTATTACGCTACAAAGTCGCTTGACTAGTGCCTGAGACCTGGTATTGACTTAGAAGTCCCTTCATGTTGTTGTTCTATATAAACTTTTGACATATACATCATTTTAGCATCGCCTCACTGTCACCGCTATCTTCATAATTTGAATTGGAATATTCACCCATCTAACAGCGCTCTTATTTTACTTCGTTCATTGTGGTGACAAAAATGACTGAAAGTAATTAAAAATGGTCTAAATTAATGTCAAATATTATATTGAATAGATATTATATACCACTAAAATTAATAATGTATTTAATTCAATAATATTCTAAAATAAGAAAAAATCTGACTTACCTACCTTAAATGGTGACACGTATACTCGCGTTGGTCTCACGGACCGAAACCTGTAAAAAAAGTGCCACCTCTATACATCACCAGCGCTTGCGCCGCATTAAAACAATGACGAAAAACAAATCAAGAAGCTACTAAAAACCACAAAGTCGCAGTGTTGATATTTTTTTAGAAAATAACGATTTAATAGTTTGTCGGTCTGAGAGACCAACGCGCGAATATACGAAGGTTAATATGTGTACTTAAAGACCGCCCTGTCTTTTTCTTGTCTTTAAGTAATTAAAGTAATTTTTACAAAAACTACAACCTTAATTAATTTGTGATATCCTAACTAATATTATTAGTGTGAATTCGAACCATATTGTATTTGTAAAGAACTGAACTGAAGTAGAATGTGTTAAAAATAATTTAATGTTCTATATTGGAGTTTTGGTCACTATACATAAAATAACAATTCGAATAAAACTACATCTTTATCACCATCACACCATTTTGTATTCGTTTGTAGTCTCTTGTAATCGTTGTTTAGACATTCAGGGTTCATTATTTTTTGTTAATTTGATTCTATATTCTTTGCAAGATTTTTTATTCTATAAATTTTTAATTATCTTTCACTGTGTTTTTGTTTTCGCAATTTTCGATATTTATTTTTTAAAATTTAAATATAGGTTGGATTATATGACTCTCAAAATTTCAATTACTAGGTTTAGTATTAATTATTTTAAAGTTTTTAGTGTTAATAGTTAATAGTCTTTGAAGTAGTTTTTTGTTAAACATTTTTATGGCTTTAAATTTTTTTATCTTCAATTAAAATATATACTTATTAAAATTAACACATTTTTTTATTTATCTGGTTTTGGAATCTATCGGCACAGACGGTGCCAAAATAAAAGATAGTGACATTGACATATCTACAGACAGTGTTAGCGTTATCACGTCATGTAACCATATCTATGACGACTTACATATAATCAATTTCCTCTCCAAACTCAGATTAGAAGTTTTTACTTTAAAACTCAGACAGAAATAAAGATGAGAGATACTTAAATTACCCTTCTTGAAAACTTTAATGTATCGACTCTTACCTACTGGCATTTCAGCTGTTATTTACAACTCCTAAAAGGCGAAAACAAGTCTAACAGTGTATTTCTAATCAACTAATTGAAACAACCCAAGACCGCAAATAAAGTGGAAAATTAAAACTGATAAGGATTTCGCTGTGAAATAACTTCTTGTTTTCTAAGGGAGGACATTTACTGTATTGTCTCGTTAAAACTCATAACGAATCAAGTTTTAATGACTAAGCTTATTACATTTCACGAATGGACGCAACTTTGAATGGCATCTTACTTGTAAATTCTTATGTACGAACTTTGACTCTGTGTTATTCTTTTCATATACATAATCTGTTCTTCTTCGTCCCTTTTATGTATATAACATAATGTGGAACAAAATGTGACAATGTGCGTATTTGACTTTTAGCTTTTTTTATTCTTATCTATGTTCGGTTAATATCGGCCTTCACACGTGCTAGTGTAATCGTTAGGTAATAATTAATTCCTGCACAGGGTCGTAAGGAGGGAGAGTACACCGTCCTGCCACCACTGCGATTGCGACGAGGACACGGCGCGCCACACGCTCGAGGCCTGCGCGGCCTGGGCAGTGCAGCGCCGTGAACTCGTCGCAATCATCGGTGCCGACCTGACGCTGCCGGCCATCGCTAGGGCGATGGTCGACAGCGTCAGGAACTGGGACGCGGTCGCAGCCTTCTGCGAGACAGTGATCTCGCAGAAGGAGGCGGCGGATCGTCTGCGCGTGGAGCGCAGCCTCGATGAGGAGATCCGCCGCCGGCGACTGGGGCGGCGCAGGCGCAACTATCTGCGCCTCATGCCGCCCTAGCCGAGGCCGCGGGTGACGTGACCGGGGATTAGTCCGTCACCCGCCGAGAGGCCGACCGCGTGAGGAAAGACCGACGTCCTCCTCGAGGGGGGGACGTCGGTCGATGGGAGGGTACCCCAATAGGGGGTATTCCGTCGGGCCGACCACTGACGACAAGTTAACGCTGCTCCAGTGGTCGGCCCAACGACGAAGGCGACGTGGTTTTCGGGTGGGTCGCGGGAGTTGCGTGCTTAACGTGCTTAAGCCCCTCTGTCGCCCCGGACGGAGTGGTGCGGAGGCGCGCCGACCGCGGCCCACCCACAAAAAAAAAAAAAAAAAAAAAAAAAAAAAAAAAAAAGGTAATAATTAATTGATAAAATGCCTGTTGAAGAG
This sequence comes from Lymantria dispar, assembly GCA_032191425.1. Lineage (NCBI taxonomy): Eukaryota > Metazoa > Arthropoda > Insecta > Lepidoptera > Erebidae > Lymantria > Lymantria dispar. Next base: position 15,423,389 of record CM063465.1, on the reverse strand, counting down.
AACGTAATACTCGTTTTTTAATTAGGTATGCACTTTGTTTCGCGGGTTATTCAAAATTTACAATTTTAACTTATTAATGACTAAATTGTTTTACCCAGCTATCTGTAATATTAAACTTAATTTTAAAAGCAAATAAAATGTTATATTGTAATGTTAAGTTTTAGGGACCAGATCCATACGTACAGATATATCGACGGACGACCACGGTATCTTATTTTTAATCAGTTTTTATCTATACTAATATTATAAAGAGGAAAGAGTTGAATGTTTGTTTGTTTGTTGAAATGAATAGGTTCCGAAACTACTTGACCGATTTCAAAAATTCTTCACCAATGGAAAGCTATAATATCAGGGAGTAACATAGGCCATATTTTATCCCGGTATTCACACGTAAACAGGAACTACGCGAGTAAGGCGTCTGAAACCGAAGCGAAGCGAGGGCAGGTTACTAGTAGTAAATAAATCCTTCTACTACTATCCTTCAAAAGTATCAAAAACAGGTAAAATGAGGGTTTATCTTAACTTGCGTATATTCATATTATTCAGTAAATGGAGCAAGAATAGAATAGAGACATTCTTTGTTCGAGATATTGGTTAATCGCTCGACGCTTCGCCTTAAAGTGTGCAAAAAGTTACTAAAGATATAAAGCCAACTTCAAGCAGTCGCTGTTAATTTTCTAATATTTGTTGAAGAACTCCATGGTCTTGTATATAAAACTGCTTTACGGATTTTATCGTGTTTATATTTGATTTTTGATTGCCCAATTCTTCAAATACTTTGCATGGTCATGATCCGCCCATGACCATGAATACAAACGAGATAAAGTCCGTAATTTTATTTACAATGTGTAATACTCTCGTGAAAATCGGTAATCATTAATTAATGATCAGATCATGAACAGATCATGTAATTACATGATCTGTTCCAGATACTAATCATAAGGTCTTTACAAAATTGAAATAGAGCACACTACACAGCAACTAACAATAGGAATTGCTTGATTTAATCAACAAACGTCGTGTATTTAATGTTGTCGCTGTGTATTTAGTGGTCGCCGAGTGATCAAAATTCGGCCATAATATATTTAAATAATTTTTCTGCTAACAATTATCTTTTATTTATATATATGTATACTTGTATCTTGCCCTAGCTGTATTTAACTAATATCTAAATATCTGGTAGACCAAACTTTTCTGAGTATAATGTTATTTTTTTGGTAAATTGTGTTTTTGCCGGACTTATTTAGATATGTATTAATAAAATATAAAAATGATGAAAAAAATATCAAAAACTACAAAAACAAAATATAATCCATAAAAATGTTACATGAGCTTTACATTTTTTAGAGGATGCGATTTTATTTTTGGGACATGTGTCAATAGAAGCTTAACCCCAATTTTGTGGGGTTGCCGCCCTTATCGGCCGCCATCTTGGAAACTATGCGACCTATAAAAAATTCGTAAAGACATAATTAGTACATCTACATAAATGTACATCTTACATTTAAATTTAGGGCTTTGTAAGCCCTAAATTTAAAATTAAAGAAGTTATAAGCAAAAAAGTGAGAAAATTTCAATATTTTTTTTTCTCTATAACTTTTTTTTACACATTACAAAAAAATACCCCAGATCGATCTTGTAGATGGTCTTTGAAGGAAAATTTTTCTCTGTATTTTTTTTCTAATTTCATTCATTTAAAACGCTGTTACAGCGCTCCAAAGTTGTCAATGCTTATGAGAATCCGCTCAAAACGAAATGTTCAACTTAGTTTTATGACCTTTTTTTTTAATGTAAATATGTTCTTGAAAAATTTTGTTAAATCCCTACCTACAACTTTACTTAATCATTGCTAATTTTTTTCCCCGCCACCTATGAGGTAGAGTCTGTAGGCGCGTTTTTTATTACGTGGTATTATATCAAATTTAATTTTTCTGCACATACATACTTCAACTGTAACAAATTTCATGATTGTCCATCTGCATGATTTTCGTAAAAGAGGGTACAAAGTTTTTGCTTCACGTATTAAATAATATATTCCGTGTGGTGACGGAGTAAGAATACAATTCACCACCCCCGTGGTGATCTTCTTAATCTTACCCGTGGGTGATCGTATGAGACGATTAAGGGATATAAAACGCATATAACATATATGCGTGAGAAGAAAAACTCGAAATAAAACCCTATATCAACGCGTCTGACCAGCGTGGTACAGTAAGTCAATTACCCTTCCATTACGGAGGAGGCCCGAGCCCAACAGTGGGACGTATATGGGCTAAGATGATGATTAAATAATATATAGATCACTTTATTTAAACACCCCCGTCGTTGCATGACACAGGTAATAAAATCAACATTATTAACATCCACAATACTTCAATAACTATTTTGTTTTGCCAGTAGTTGCTACGCAACGTTGACTGATCATTTGATCTGCAATTCCACCAAATTTTGCCCGTTTGTTAATCCTTAATCCTTACTAATATTATAAATGCGAAAGTAACTCTGTCTGTCTGTCTGTCTGTCTGTCTGTCTGTCTGCTACGCTTTCACGTCTAAACCACTGGACCCATTTTGATGAAATTTGGTACAGAGATGGACTAAAGCTTGAGAAAGGACATAGGCTACTTTTTATTGCGAAAAAATGGGTATAAGGGGTTGAAATAGGGGATGACATTTTGTATGGAAATTCGTCATTTTCGATGATAGAACCACGAATTTTTGTATTAAGGTACCTGATAATAAATAAATAAATATTCGTTCAAGCGTTTTGGAAATTTCATTTACATGGGGATGAAATTCAACCCCTAAAATACCAAAAAGCATACAGCCGAAACCACTGTGCCTAGAAACGCATTTTTTTTATACACCATCGTATTTCTTGGGGTGCACGAGCACTAGCAAAGGATTTTTGGAAATTCACCCCCTTAAGGGGGTGAAAAGCATATAGTCTTTCACGTCTAAACCGATGAAATTTGGTACAGAGATGAACTAAAGCTTGAGAAAGAACATAGGCTACTTTTTATTGCGAAAAAATGGGTATAAGGGGTTGAAATAGGGGATGACATTTTGTTTGGAAATTCGTCATTTTCGATGATAGAACCACGAATTTTTGTATTAAGGTACCTGATAATAAATAAATATTGGTTCAAGCGTTTTGGAAATTTTATTTACATGGGGATGAAATTCAACCCCTAAAATACCAATAAGCATACAGCCGAAACCACTGGGCCTAGAAACGTATTTTTTTTTTCACCATCGTATTTCTTGGGGTGCACGAGCACTAGCAAAGGATTTTTGGAAATTCACCCCCTTAAGGGGGTGAAAAGCATATAGTCTTTCACGTCTAAACCGATTTTGATGAAATTTGGTACAGAGATGGACTAAAGCTTGAGAAAGAACATGGACTACTTTTTATTGGGAAAAAATGAGTATAAGGGGTTGAAATAGGGGATGACATTTTGTATGGAAATTCGTCATTTTCGATGATAGAACCACGAATCTTTGTATTCAGGCACCTAATAATAAATAAATAAATATTCGCTCAAGCGTTTTGGAAATTCCATTTACATGGGGATGAAATTCAACCCCTAAAATACCAAAAAGCATACAGCCGAAACCACTGGGTCTAGAAAAGTATTTTTTTACACCATCGTATTTCTTGGGGTTCACGAGCACTAGCAAAGGATTTTTGGAAATTCACCCCCTTAAGGGGTTGAAAAGCATATAGCCTTTCACGTCGAAACCACTTAACCAATTTTGATTAAATTTGGTACAGATATGTACTAAAGCTTGAGAAAGGATATAAGGCTACTTTTTATCGCGAAAAAATAGGTATAAGGGGTTGAAATAGGGGAAAGTATTTTCTTTTTACATCGTCTTATTTCTTGGGGTATACGAGCACTAGCAAAGGATTTTTGGAAAATCACCCCCTGAAGGGGGTGAAAAGCGTATAGACTAAACTATTAGTGCTAGGAACGTAAAACTTTCTATGCAATTCTCTTTCTTTTGTTGTAAGTGAGCTCTAAGAAATTATTTTATTAAAATCAACTCCTAAAGGGGTGCAAAATATATAGCCGAAATCATTAGGCCTAGAAACATGGAATTTTGTATAAAGTTGCTTTTCTTGGGGAAAGAGAGATTTTTGCAATTTTAGCCCTAAGGGGGTGAACAGCGTTTAACCGAAATCACTGAGCCTACGAAAGATCATTTTAGTACACGGTCGGCTTTCTTGGATTACCCCAAGATTTTCTTAGTGCTCACTTACCAAGCACTATGAAAAAATTTTTGGCAAGGATAAGCGAGCTCTAACAAAGAATTTTTGGAAATTCAACCCCTAAGAGGGTGAAAGTGTATAGCCAAAGATACTGGGCCTAAGAATGTGAAATTTTGTATACCGATCGGTTATTTGGGGTAAGCACTCACTAAGAAACAATTTTGGGCTGCCTCAAAGGGATAAAACGCAAATAGTCGAAGACACCCAGCCAATGATATATCATCATTATTTTGCGCTTATCCTAATTACTTTGGATCGACGCGATATGAAGGTACTCTTTTGCCATCGTAGATATATTGCAAAGGTTCTAGCAACATTTTATGACCTGGCAGACGACATTGTTGGCCAGACGGCATCACCAATTGGTCCAGGTTGATGTAAATCTTTGTCTTAGTAGTATTTTGCGACACCCACGAACAATGAAAGCGTGGTAATATTTCTAGCAGCTACCAGACAGTAAGTTACAATCAAGTTATTATTCCAATTTTCTATGTCTACAAATAAATAAATTTGAAGCGTCTGTTTGTCTATCAAAATAATAGGTTTTATTTATGCTCACATAATACGGTCCAAATTTTTTTGTCTGTCTGTCTATTCGTTACAGTTAATCTTCAAAATGGCTGGATAAGGAATAACTTAAGACTATACTTTATCCCAGGCTATATTTTATCCCGGTGTGGCTGGAGCAACCTTGAGAATTAGGTCGATTTTAAAATTATTTCATTAATGGAAAGCTATTTTTAAGCCAGTAACATATTTAAGCTATTTTTATCCTGATATTCCTACGGGGTCGGGTACAATGGCGAGGAAATCACGGGAATTTAATGGTTTTAAAAATTAATTCACTAATGAAAAGCTATATTATCAGTGAATACCATATAAAGGCTATTTTCATCCCAATATTTGCCCGGGAACGAGAACTAAACCGGGGAATGACGACCAATTTTTAAAATTCTTTCACCAATGGAATGCTACCGATGTTATCAGCGAGTAACATAGGCAATTTTTATCTCTGATATTTCTGTGATTTATATTTTTTTTCAGCCATGTAAATTTATAATATCAGCGAGTAACATAGGCATTTTTTATCTCGGTATTGGCATGAAAATGGGGTCTACGTGAATGAAACTGCGGGTGTTTGATTGATATAATTTTTTTTCACCAATGGAAAATTACGTTATCAGAGACTAAGGAAAGGCATATTTATCATCGTATTTCCACGGGAATCTGAACTATAAGGCTGGAAGTAATATTCAAATGTGAAAGTATGTGAAGATATTTGGATGTTTGTTACTCAATCACGCTTAAACTGTTGAGCAGATTTGGATGAAAATTGACACGTAGATAGAGTATTTCTTAAATTAAGAAATGTAATACTTTTTATGCCGATAATATTCTTTGCGATAATAGTTCAATATTCAAGTAAATTTTACGCGGGCGAAGCCGCGGGCAAAAGCTAGTAATATTATAAATGCGAAAGTAAATTTGTTTGTTTGTTACACTTTCACGTTTAAACCATCGGCATCGCATTGATTTCAAAAATTCTTTCACCAATGGAAAGATATAATATCAGGGAGTAAAATAGGCTATATTTTATCCCGGTATTCCCACGAGAACGGGAACTACGTGGGTAAGGCGACTGAAACCGAAGTGAAGCGAGGGCGGGTTGCTACGAGTATGTATTATGTAAATACACTGCTCCGCTTCTATTTATCGTAGCATTATGTATTAAAGCGATTTGTTAATAGGAACAGAGCTGGGTCTATAAATATGCATTATATTACTATCATCATCTCAGCCCATATACGTCCCACTATTGGACTTGGGCTTCCTCCATTATGAGGAAAATTGACCAATACTATACCACGCTGGTCAGATTATTTCCTTTACGATATTCACGGGCGAGAAAGGGGATGAAGCGTTGTATTTAGGGCTTCCAATCCCACAATACGGAGATCTCGGTATTGCGGGATCCCGCACCATTTTCCAATCCCGCATGATGCGGGATTACGGGCGCGGGATTCACGGGATTTGCGGGACTGAAGAAAAACATGCATGCAACTATATTTACAACTATATTTTTTGAAGAATATTTGTTTTGATTAGTTTTTATTTAGTATATGTTACTGTTTTTTTATGAAGGAAAAAATGGTGTAATTTGATTGATCTCATAATAATAGTAATACGTAAATAAATGTGTAGTTAGTTGATTAAATCACTCTTTTTGTGTGATAAATAAACGGTGTAATTTGATTGACCTCACACTAGTAGTAATCTATACCAATAAATAAAATTGGAGTGTCTGTTTGTAATGTCAAAATAATAGACTTTTTTCATGTTCACACGGTTATTTGCACGACACCTATGCCTAAAATACACATTAAAAAATTTTTGTCTGTCTGTCTGTTTGTTCCGGGTAATCTTCGAAACGGCTGGACCGATTTCAAAAATTCTTTCACCAATGGAAAGCTATAATATCAGCGCGTAAACTAGGCTATATATTATCCTGGTATTCCCACGGGAACGGGAACTACACGGGTAAAACGACTAAAACCGAAGCGAAGCGAGGGCGGGTTGCTAGTACTTAAATAAATATGGAGTTACATAGTTGATAATTCATAAGGTTTTACAATAAGTAGACGGAGTAATTTAATTGATCTCATACTAATAGTGATACTTTAATAATTGTGTAGGTAGTTGATTAATTCATTGTTTTAGTTGCCTTATATAAATGTGAATATTTTCGATATTCCCGCGAATACCGCGATCCCGCGGGATTGAAAATTCGTAGTTCCGCAAATACCGAGATAGAATTCAGGCTACGGGATTAGAAGCCCTAGTTGTATTCCTATTCCATCGCCACACGAATAATAATACATTATGTCTGACTAAAAATATTCTAGACTAGCAATCCGCCCTCGCTTCGCTTCGGTTATAGGTTATAGTCGTTTTACCCGCATAGTTCACGTTCCCGTGGGAATACCGGGATAAAATATAGCCTAGTTTACGCCCTGATATTATAGCTTTCCATTGGTGAAAGAATTTTTGAAATCGGTCCAGCCGTTTTGAAGATTACCCGGAACAAACAGACAGACAGACAGACAAAAATTTTTTAATTGCTATTTTAGGCATAGGTGTCGTGCAAATAACCGTGTGAGCATGAAAAAAGCCTATTAATTTGACATTACAAACAGACACTCCAATTTTATTTATTGGTATAGATAAATACGCAATAAGATTTTTTATAATCCAATCTTAGTGTGCGAGATCAATTCGTTAAAAAAGATTATCTTTATAATAATATATAGATCAGTTTAAATAAAATATGTTCTATGAAATATACATTAGCAATTCTTATAGTTTTGCTTTAGTTATAGGATATGTTTAAGTTTAGCTCTACGCTTGCATATATAATAGTATTGGCTAACTTTTTAAGTACGTGACAATAATACAGCAGTCTCTGTGTTCAATGCACATTGAACATGCAACGCAGCAAATTCATAAGTAGAGCATTTCAACATACAACCGCGTAGATTTGCAAAATTTGCACTGACATAGTTAAAGATGCTGCGTTACACTTCACACTTACGACACACTAACACAAAATGGTATATGTGTGTATTAGCAATAAATAGTATATAAGGTGTAAATATTGTAAAATAAATCAGATTTGAATTTATTCATCTCTCAGTTACTACCCTCTCACTGCGGCCAAGACACCCTTAGCCGTCAGTTCTGATCGGTCCTGTGAGTCTGCTTGACCGGCAGTGAGAATTACCAATCCTCCACCCAAACCTCCATCTCACTGTGGCCAAGACACCCTTAGCCGTCAGTTGTGATCGGTCTTGTGAGTCTGTTTGACCGGCAGTGAGAATCACCAATCCTCCACCCAAACATCCATCTCACATCTACCTGTCACCTTAGGTAGTGCGGTGCAGGTATCCCATCAGATAGGCTAGGAACTTAAGGGCTTTAGGTACATCAAACTATAACCTTAGGTTCTTCTGTCAAACACGGCGTTAGTCCATAAGCCCATACGACGCCGTACACTCTGTAAGGTTGCATGTATGTAAGGTTAGTTTTAACCCTAGTGTAGTGATATAACCAATACAATATATCAGAACTTATTTTATCGTGGATGTACTGAAACCCTACTACGGTATCAAGGGTAGCTACACAATCCTTGGCAATTTCTGATATCCGCAGTTGGAACATACGAAAACCTACCAAATGTGTGGATTATGAGGCATTGCGTGTCTATCTTTACGCATAATGTGTCTCTATAATGTACTAGCAGCGCCTGCGATTTTACCCACAGTTGCTCTTCCCGTAGAAATATCGAGATAAATTATAGCCTATGTATTATTCTGAAATATAACCTATATTATTGTGCAGTTTCATCGAAATCCATTCAGTAGTTTTTGCGTGAAAGAGCAACACACATCTTCACATCCTCACATACTCACAAACTTTCACGTTTATAGTATTAGTAAGAATATCTCTCTCCGTTTGGTAACGGAGTAACAATGCAATGCACTCCTTCTCTTGCCCGCAGGTTTCGTAAAAGACGAAGGACTATAATTAACATATTACTTTCTTATTTTATTGACTAAGGGATATAATAAACATGTTAACATCTATACAAGACAAGGAAAGAACTCGAAAGAAAACCATGTGCCAACACGCCTGAACAACGCGGCATAGTAGGTACATTTACCTCCCATAGTGGAAGAGGCCGAAGCTCAATAGTGCTACATAATAGGCTGAGTTGATGAATGTATATACAAAGGTTGATTATTATTAGAATTATAATTATATGCCATTGCCAATTATAAAATTGTATTGATATACCTATGTATCCATGTTAGGAACAAATCCAAACAATGGCTACGAAATTAGTCTACGGCGATCAGACGTTCAGGCCTAGCCTGAAAGCCGCCTTAATAACAGGTTTTTCTTCTCTTTCGATGACCTTACCTAATGATGTTCCTTAGTAGCCTCTGCGGAGACTCGAAAATATTCATTGAAATCTTGTGTTCGATACAAGTCTTTCCGAAACAACATCGTAAGCGCTACGCTCGGCGGGCGGATTGGCAATCACAGTTAGTGTTATAAGTTTTTGAGTAGTTTTGATGGCCATTTTCCTGATGAATTAAGTAAGTTTTTACGACTCCCACATAAAAGTAAGACACAGACTGTATTTTTAGCTACCACAAAAAAAAATTGTGAAATAATTTGTAAAAAGATACGGTTTTATGAACAACACGATTGCACAAGAATTTGCAATTTATGTTATTAACGATAAGCGAAGTCACGTCCACAATTTGCTCTTCGATTATGAAAAGATGTTGTACTTCAAATAATCTGACATCAAAATTGCATTCAAAATTCAATATTTAAAACTGTGATTATCTAAAAAGTACCGTAGCATATCTTTTGTTTTCTCGAGTCACAGATGTTCGATGGCAAGTAGAAATGAAATTCCTGCGTCATCCGCTCTGCTTGACATTCTCTATAAACGTGACCAGAATTCTGATCGGGCAAATGTATTTTTCACACTGACATTTTCCAGTACAATGTCGCATTCATTTGTGAAAATCTTGAACAATTTTAAAATGATGGAGTGGCATTTTTGTAAGAATTGATATTGATTGATGCTTCAGGTGTTAGTGCCTTTTATAGTACATTCTTGTATCTTTTTTTTCGGTTACTGTATGGTTTTATTCTAGGTAGGAAAGGCTGGGTACCTGTAATGTCCTTCGATAACTCACTGGTCGCAGCAATCCATAATTTCCTTCGGCTCGCTGTTCTTATTGTCCCCACACAAAGTTCATCACAAATTACACGTCACAAACAATATTTAGTTAGATTTAGCGGGCGCAATTGCGTTTATTAGATTTAGGGTTTAGGACTCGACATTTTGAGAGCGTAGTGATTTGCGTGGCGTTAATATATCTTGATTCTTCATTCTTAATTCTTAATAACGGTAGTGGATATGAGGGGGCGTAGCCAAGAAAGGATGCGTTCGGAAATGTAAATAAGGATTGTGTACCTTTGTAATGCGTTTAGTGTTAAGTGTTTTTTTTTTGTATTTATTTCACTAATAAAAGGCGCGTACAGTTACAAAATTCTTTAAATGGATGTCGACTGCACAGATGGCGTAGTGGGTCTGTGTAGTTGACAAATCTATACAATATGAGCTGTATACAAATTGACCCACAACAATAAAAACTAAAGATAATTTTATAAATTAAAACCTCTTAGTAAAATAAAGTAAGCCGCCTTCAAAATTAATTTAGTATCATGTCACCTGAGTTTTCTTGCCGGCTCTTTCTCAGTGTGGCCGTGTTCCGATCCGGTGGTAGTATACTAGATTGTTAGTTTTTTTAAATATAATTACAATTAATTTTAATGTTAAATAATTACTAACCATAAACAATATAATTTTTTCATATAGAATCATTTTCTTCATCTTCACACTGGCAATAAAGGAGAATGCCCAAAACCAGGCCCTTTTTATTTTGTAATGGACCTGAACTTTGGTTCTAAGTTTGGTTCCAGTATTTGTACTATCCTAAATTCATATCTTATTTTTAAACTTTCTCAGAATTAATTTTAGAGTAACTTGTACCCCAGCATTAAAAATAATAATTAATAGTCATACAAATGAACTTAGATTTGTGATTTGTATAGATCGCAGTGACACTTAGATGTTGCCAGGTCAAAGCAAAATATTTTATCAAAATATATCGATACATTCTTATCGATTATGAAGGTGAACGAGCCATCATAAATCATTAGATGAATATTTAATTATGGCTGTATTTCAACCTTATTTTTTTTAGTTTTTACAAATTACAAACCGATCTTTAGTTTTTTATTTTTTATTTTATTTATTTATTTAAGACAACACCCTGCACTAAGGAAATAATCCTTGTATTGCGGGGGACTTTACAAACATATAATTCACGGACACAAATTACATCCAGACTCAGAACAACAATTTGTGGATCGCACAAAGCGTTGTCCCGCGTGGGATTCGAACCCCCGACACTGGCGCTGTAGGTCGCTATCTTAATCATCTTTAGTTGTACATATATTATTGAAAATAGCATTGGCAGCAATAGTTATGAGGTCTACTTATAGGGACCACGTTGCCGTGCCGTAAATCTTTCAATCACAAGTGGATTTGTCGGCGAACTTCTTTCTTAAAATTGGATTTACCTGTTTGTCCTAGATAAAGATTATGATTGACAACTTCGAGAGTCGTATTGCCATTTAGGTCCAGAACCTACTAGAATAACTAGGCTTTTGACATGACTTTCGTCTTATCACTCATTAGTTGGGATACCCCGCTAAGATCGTTGAACATAGTGCTAAGGTTTATTGAATAAAAATAATATAAAGAATAGCTGCAAAATATGTTTTTTTTTTCATGTTAAATGTAATTTTGCAGTTATATAAATTGCAAAAATAATATTTATTTTTTATATTACAAACAATAAACCGATAATATCAAATGATACCAAAACTATATATTAATATATATACATTAATTAATATTTTAAATCGATTATTGATTAATCGATTTAAAAAAGAAATATTTAAAAGTTCTGGTAACACAAAACACTATGGCGCCATGACTTTTACGAGTTCGTATTTAGGAGTTACGTTAAGTTGAATGGAAGGATAAAAAGAGACAAAACTATTCCGGCAAAAGCACGAACTTCAACACGTTTAATTTTTGATTTTAGGATTTTATCTTATGCTTTATTTTAATCGATTTTTAATAGTGTTTATTAGATAAATTCCATTCAGCTATTATCGACTAGAAGTAATATTTTATTTAAAAACATTTATACAATTTAAATACAGTCAATTATTTGTCAGTTTTTATGCAAAGGTGAAATATTAAAAACCGACGTTATATTTCTTTTAATGTAGACAGTAATACTACCCAAAATGTCTAAAACAAAAAATCTCTAAACATTTTTTTTTCAGATTGAATATAATTGATTTACGATGGTTAACATTAGGATCTTACCAATTAAAACAGGCGATATCTTATTATGGAGAGCATATAAGGGTAAACTATATTTACTGTATATGAATAGGAATAAGTGACAAAATGGAAGTGGATTTACCTAATATAGGTTAAAAAAATATTTAATTAGGGTGAGAATCAAATCGCGACGTAAATAATAGAACATATTATATTTATTTGTTTATAATAATGAATTTAAATAAATCTTCTCGATTCCATGAATTACTTATTATTGTAGTCGTCTTGTTGGAAATCGAACGGTAGGGTGCTACGTACACACAATTTCAATATTATAGTACTTGAGGTGGGACCTTAATAATGATGTAGGTACATAAATGCGCCAACTCAATTCTTTGACAATATATTCTGTAACATGTTCTTAAGTATAAAATATTGTTTTTACTATTCCTAGTAAGTATTCAATTAGCAATATATTGCATTGTTTCCAAAGGCAAACCGTTCCCCCGAATTATGACTTTCTATGACCACATACCTAAATCACATCCGTTCACAGTTCAGGTCACGCCTATTATTATCGCACATGATCATATCTTAAGCGTATGATAAATGCATTACACTATTACTTTCGTAAGCGTATTAACTAAAGATATATATATAATACGTATTTTTTTTATTTTAATTCAACGTATTTTCTAACCTCAAAAACAGTTCACTAAAAACAAGATTTCGCTTAAACCTGGATACGAAAATGAAAACTAATTACTAAATATGAAACTAGAATAATTATCCTACAAAATAAAAAAGAAATTATGAAGGCCCATCCACTTTCATATTGAAACTAACTCTCGAACAAAATGGGCATTCTCCTTTGTATTAAAATGTGGGTCAATATTTAATAACTAATTTCTGTATTGGGTAAATAATTATAAATTTACTGCAGTAACAATGACTTGTTGGACGTGAGACATCTTAGTCCACCCGTGACCATGAACGCTGCAAAGTGTTCGAAACGTCGGATAATCAAAAATCAAATACAAACGCGATAAAATCCGTAAAGTAGTTTTATTTAAAATATCCTTGCCTTTTAATAAAATAGTTACAATATTGAGTTATAATTCTATACAAATATATATATATATATATATATAGGAGAGGCGGGTTTTGCGAGTGATATATTGACTCATCATCATATCTCTGGAACCATAAGGCGTACACATTTGAAATTTGGCAGAAATATTCCTTTCGTCGAGTAGAGGTCAGCTAAGAACGGATTTTACGAAATTCCACCTACAAGGGGTGTTGCGGGGGCGTTAACAGTAATATACATTTAAAGGAACAGGGTGAACCGAAACTACTGAAGCTAGAAAAGTGAGATCGTTCCAATTATTCCTAATTTTCATCTATTAATTATGACAACTAGAATGGGTATGAACCCATACTAGCTGTCATAATTAACTTAATTCATAGCATTATTCATAATTATCATTCCAAAAGCGTTATTTTAATTTCATTAGAACATTTTCATACTTCGTGGCACAGTTATTTGGCAAATAACACTAATCAGCTTATTTTAGTCATTCATTTTGCCTTTTGCCTGTACACACCCTTCATTATTTTATTTTGTACTTATTGATCATTTTCATCAATCAATCATATACAATCATTTTTCATAGTAATTTAGCTTTTTTGCATATATGTTAATTATTTTTTTATAGTACAAAAGTGCCTACTCTAATATAAATGCAACACCTGCTTTAAAATTAAGAGGCGTTTTTTAATTACAAAATAGATATCATTTCTACAGCTTTATTTATGTTTACTTATAAAGGTTTTGCCTTTTTGCTGGAAATATAGTTGACGTCAAAGCCTCAATCAAAAAACGAGCTACATTTAAAGCTAAGCTTACACATTTTTCGAATTATCTACGCATAAGCAAGGCTTGTAAAAAATTGGGTAATGTAGAAAATATCGAAATTGAATTTCGGCTTCGTCTATTCGAAAACAGCGAGCAATATGCGGAACGCAAGGCGTTTACAGTTTGTTGGCCACTGCACGCCTCTTAATCAACAATGCTCGTAGTTAACGTTTAGGAGATTCAGTGTCCGAGGTTACACCTGGTGCTAATGACACAAATAACCACAATTCTATTTATTTACCTAAAATTGATTTGCCTAAGTTTTCAGGTAGCTTTCATAATGGGTCATGTATATTACCGAATTTACCAACACAACTAAAAAACCTAAGATTCATAACACATAATGCCAATCTAAGATTCATAACACTGTTGCAGAGTGTTTATGGCGTAATTATTCGTCATTTGAAGACCCCGCAGATACCGCTTCGCGTGGTTTTAGAGCTGGGAGGGTTTCGTCTTATACGTGGTGGTCAGAACCGTTTTTCAATTAGAATCATCTTTTTGTAAACTGGAACCATCTTCATCATTATTTCTAATTTCTCATAATCTAAAGAATGATTCAAACATTATATCTTCACATCATGTTAACATTACACATTCTGTTAATAACATTATACCAAAATCTTTGCATTTTAATAAATTATATAGTATCATACCCTCTCTTATATAATAATTAAGTAGGTGTAGTATTCAGTCTAATCTGAATTTCCTGGGAGACTGTCCTAATAAATTATATGACGACCCTATGGTCGTAATATAATTTATTAGGACAGTCTCCCAGGAAATTTTTCTATACTACTAAAATTAGTCTATACTAAAGAACCCTATTATTATATCTAAATATCCTATTATTTGTATTTTAATATTTAACATGTACCATGTTCTTCTTATAAGTACCTACCGGACCAAAATTTCTATTTGTCATAATTCCTCGCTTCTGGGATACCGGTGGTAAAGATCTAGTTAAAAGTTTTATATATCAATGCCTAAAACGCTGTAAAGTCAAAGCCATTGTTGTTTAATTCATGGGTAAATGCCATTACAGTTTATTTACATATTTTACATGTTTGTATTTTAACCTATATTTTTAATTTACGTTTTAGTATTACGCTGTAACTATTATGATAGCAGACTATAAAGGCTTTTATTTACTGGTGATGTAAGCTCATTTAAGTATTTTATTTGCATATTTGTGTTTTTAGCTGATAGTAGTTTGTCACTTAATTACTTTTTAGTTTTTCTTAATTTAATTGATCTGTAATCTAATTTTTATTTTACAAAGATATCTTTTCTTACTTAATCATCTCACACCCCCCTGCGAGCAATAAAGCGATTAAGTAAGAAAAGCTATCTTTGTAAAATAAAAATTAGATTATTCACATTATACACTATTAACCACATTACATTTATCATATAATGATAATACATTTTTTTAACCTCTTTAAATATGATTTAAATCTTCATTACATCGATCACGTATAAACGCCTATTAATGCCAGCGTATACGTCCTATTTTAGCGGACTATAGTAGTCTCCAATTCTAAGCACCACCTTCTAATTATGTTAGCTTTAGCAAACATGAAGTTCGAAGAGATGGTCACATGCTTGATGCAGATGGCACCTACTTAAAATTCAAGGCCTTAGTTCTGTTAACCAAAGATCCTGCAGATCTAACTCCTTCACATCCTTTTCTTATTGGAAGATCTTTAAGCATGGTATTACATCCACAGACATAGAATATTATCTTGATCAACCACAACGACGCCATCAAATACAAGGGTTTGCCACCCCTTTATCATGGTTTCTGGCTGGACACATCGTTCATCATCATCATCATCATCTCAGCCCATATACGTCCCACTGTTGGGCTCGGGCCTCCTCCATAATGGAAGGGTAATTGACCTACTATACCACGCTGGTCAGACGTGTTGGTATAGGGTTTTATTTCGAGTTTTCCTTCTCTCCCATAGATGTTATATGCGTTTTATATCCCTTAGTCGTCTCGTACGATCACCCACGGGTAAGATAGGGGGTGGTGAATTGTATTCTTACTCCGTCACCACATCGTTCACGTGCTGCATAATGATGACGAGATGGCTAGAATCGGCAATCATTCGGCATGCCTATAACAAAATCTGCCCCCTTTCGGTCACTACTCTTGAAGATACTATCTTCAAGAAGAAGTACCCCGTTGAAGTCGAAGGGGGGGAGTATGTTGAGTCATCTAACTCAACTTAGCCGGACCACGGCGGGGCCGTCGCGGCGAGGGGGCGCCAACAACTGTTGGCCCGCGCGCCGCGTCGACCGATAGAACAATGCGCTGTGCTTCATATGTACATCATATCGCTCGGGCGCATTTACATATATTCAATTCTTTACTACATTTTAAATACTTGCCCTAGTTGCGACAAACATTGTTAGCTTTTAATAGTTTCTTTTCAATTATATTTATATACAGTCCACGGCTTTTATATTCCGCCTACCAACCAAGGAATCGCCCCAATACACTGTAACTCCTATAAGCCAGGATCCACAATAGTCTCCGTATAAGATACCGAGATTTGACTCTCCTGAAGCCTGGGTAACAATTTTAAATGTGTTGGAACACGTAACAAATTCAATTAGAAAAGATAGGAGTAGGAAAGGTACCACTTCCCTCCTATACAAAGCACGAGATATAAAGCAATATTGGCTATTAACTTACATATATTTTATATACTGGCTTATTAAGCCAGTATATAAAATATATGTCGGCTAATAAATATATAATGATAGAAATTGCTTCTCAAATTCCCATGGCCAGTGAAGAATTGAGCTATACGTATAGTGGTAAATTTTCAGCCATGTTTTCACTAAACACGCTCGAATAGATGGAAGAAAGAATAGATATGACGATTCTTCATTGATGATTCTCACATTTTCTACCCTTCGGTTAGGACCTCGTTATATACGATGGATTGGGGCATGAAGGCTAATAATTTTATTACGTTTACGTGACACAATAAAATTGATGTTCATGGTTTCCCAAGTAGAATAATACATTGACGCGCGCTTTTATCTCCAAGATGACCGGGAGTATGCGTGCAAGTACTGGTAAGGCTTCGGTGTTAACTGTTCTGTATGCCTTATATAGGGATATTAGCACTAATCATTGACTCTGGTACCATTTACGCTAAGCCAGATGTGCATATGGATAGATTTTAAATACATATTTAATCCTTTAGTTGTCTTTTAATATATTTACGTGCAAGATAGGGTGTGGTGAATTGTATTCTTACTCCGTTACGTACATTTACAACACTGGATGTCTTTTATATTTTATTAAATTACTAGCAACCTGCCCTCACTTTGCTTCGGGTTCAAATTCAAATTCAAATCATTTATTATGTATAAACCTCGCGGGGGCACTTACATATTGTCATTTTTTTTTTGGTTGACCGAGCTTCGCTCGGAATATTTTTGTAGAATTTATTTAGATATATATTATTAAAAAATAAAAATTATATAAAAAATTACAAAAAGAGAAATTTAATAACACCGAGATTCGAACCGACGCTGTTTGAATGCTACAAAACTCAAAATTAAAACCGGCCGTCCCACCAATTGAGCTACCGTAACTCTTGACATTTACAACGAAATTTGAATTCATATTCTTTTAAAATTTAATGTCATTTATTGTTATGCTAAAAACACCGACAAAAGAACATTTTCTATGAATAAAACCTAGCTAGATCGATTTTTAAGGACCCGAAACCTCTAGTGTGCCAAGTTTCAACAAAATCGTTGGAGCCGTTTCCGAGATCCTGAATATATATATAGGTATATATATATATATATGTATATATATATATATATATATATATATATATATGTATACAAGAATTGCTTGTTTAAAGATATATGATTATCTTTTACGACACCCACTGACTAGATACTGAATAAATAGTGTTCTTAATCTGTCACCATTTTTTTTTTTTTTTTTATAGGTGGGCTATGGGAAGCGCACGCGCGGTCCAGTCCGTCCGGGGCGATGAAAGGACGGCGCGCGGGCCCATAACCCACCCGTACCCACGTCACCTCGTTGTTGGGCCGACCACCGGAGCAGATGTGACTTGTCGTCAGTGGTCGGCCCGACGGAATACCCTTTCAGGTACCCTCACCTCTCGACATCCTGGGACGTCGGTCGCCATCGCGCGGTTAGCCACACTGCGGGTGACGGACAATTCCCCGGTCCGATCACCCGCGGCCTCGGCTAGGGCGGCATTAGGCGCAGATACTCGCGCCTGCGCCGCCCGAGTCGCCAGCGGCGGAACGTGTCGCCGAATAGGAGCTCTACTCGCACACGATCCGCCGCCTCCTTCCGTGAGATAACGGCCTCACAGAAGGCGGCGACCGCGTCCCAGTTCCTGACGCTGACGAGCATCTCCCTGGCGATGGTCGGCAGCGCCAGGTCGGCACCGATAATCGCGACGAGTTCACGGCGCTCTCCCTCCCACGCAGCACACTCCTCGAGCGTGTGCTGCGCCGTGTCCTCGTCGCAACTGCAGTGGTGGCAGGACGGTGTGCTCTCCCTCCTGACAATCTTGTGCAGGTACTTTGCGAAGCATCCGTGCCCCGTCAGCACCTGCACCAGTCGGAAGGAAAGCACCCCATGCGTCCGCTCCAACCACTCCATCAGCACCGGCCGGAAGGCCTCGACGGTCCTGACACCGTACCGAGGACTCTCCAGCCGGACTGCCCAACGGGCAATGACTCCACGGCGGGCGTCGACCCGCCAGGCGGTGATCTCCTGCAGGGAGACCATACCGCCGCGGGCGCGCGCCTCCGACACCCGCCGATAAACGTCGGCGAGCATCTCCGCCTCCAGGTCCCATGGGGGAGTTCCGGCCAAGAGGCACGCTGCCTCCGTCGACATGGTGCGGTAACCGCGTATGGCCCTGACCGCCATTACCCTCTGTGGTCGCCTCAAGAGGGCCCTCAGCCGGACGGTCAGGAACCCCACCCACACTGGTGCGCCGTACAGAGTCATCGACCGGATCACCCCCGCGTATAGCTGTCGGCACGTAGCGCTGGGTCCGCCCACATTCGGCATCAGCCGCGAAAGGGCGGACGCCGCGCCGACAAGCCGGGGAACAAGTCGGTGGAGATGCTCCCGGAACCAAAAATGCCCGTCGAGCACCAGGCCCAAGTACTTCATGTGGGCCTGGATGCTGATGGTGACCGACTTCACGGTGATCGAAGCGCCGGCGGGAGGCCCGGCGGTACGGAGGCCATGGAACAAAAGGGCCTCCGTCTTTTCCAGGGCTACCCTCAACCCCAGCGCTTCGATCCGCCTGACAATCTCCTCGGTGCCGAGAGTTGCCAGGCGTGCCGCCTCCTCTAGCGTCCCACCCCGGGCTGTGACGAGTGTATCGTCGGCGTAGCAAATTACACCCAGCCCGGGTGGGAGGCTTCCTCTCAACGCCCAGTCGTAGCCGATGTTCCACAGGGTCGGACCCAGAACCGACCCCTGTGGGGCACCGCACGTCATGGGCGTTCGCACAACGTCCCCTACTCGGTCAACGTAGAGGACACTGTGCCCCTCCAAGTAGTCTGCCACCAGCCGCCTGAAGTACACGGGCACCCCGTGATACCTCAGCCCCTCCCTGATGCAGCTGAATGGCAGACTGTTGAAGGCGTTGGCGATGTCCAGGGACACCGCCAACAGGACTCCTCCGCCGGTGACGGCCTCCGCTACCACAGCCTTCAGGCGCAGCAGGGCCGCGATCGTCGAACGCCCTCTCCGAAAACCAAACTGGGCGTCCGACAAATCGGGCCCGTCCCCGACGAGGTGCCGCTCGATGCGGGCAGCCAACACTCTCTCCAGCAGTTTGCCCGCATCATCGAGCAGCACGATGGGCCTGTAGGCCGAGGCCGACTCGGGAGACCGTCCCGGCTTCGGCAGGAGAACCAGCCTCCCCTCTTTCCAGCACCCAGGGAACCGTCCGGACGACATACAAGCGTCGAACAGTCCCCTGAGGCGTGGTCCCAGGTGTTCGAGGACCAGAGCCAGCACACGGTTCGGAATACCGTCGGGCCCGGGGGCGGTGGATTTGACTCGCATACGCGCCACCGCCGCCCCCATTTCCGGCTCCGTGATGGGCGGAGCACTTTCATCGTCGGCCTCCCGGTCGCTGTCCGGCGAAGCCATGACCGGGGGCGTGTGCTCCGCCCGCCGTGGAAAGAGGTCCTCGACAACTCTGGTGAGGAGGCTGGGCTGGAGAGTCTCGGTGAGGGGGGGGCCCCGCCCGCGGAGCTTGTTCAGCGCCACGAGGTAGGGGCGACCCCAGGGGTCACGCTCGAGACTCTCCAGCATCTCCCGCTGACTAACGTCCTTGGCGGTACGGACGGCCAGCCTGAAGGCAGACCGCGCACTGCGGTAAGCCTCGTACAGCTGGCCCTCCCACTCAGCGTCGCGGTGACGCGCTCGGCTGCGGGTGTAGGCCCTCCGGGCACGTATGCACGCGGCCCGAAGGTCCGCCAATTCTCGGGACCACCAGGGGACCGCACTCTTCGGGGGCAGGCGCCGCACACGGGGCATAGCCGCATCGCAGATCTGCGTTAACGCCCAGCGGATGCGGCCAGCCTCGGCATCCACCCCGTCCGCCTGGGGCGGTGAGGACAGCCATGACTGAACGATGGCTGCCTCGGCCAACAGGTCCCGATCCAATCGACCCACAGCCCACCGCGGAAACGCGGGAGCTCCGTCCGCCGTGTGACCCCTGCTGGACTGCAGGAGGGTCCGGGAGACCTCTATCCGGATGTATCGGTGGTCGGATAGGGTCTCAACCTTCTCCTGGACGCACCAGCTCCTCACACGTGCTGCGACATTAGGGCTAGGCTAGCGAACGACAAGTCCACTATCGACCCGCCCTGCTGCCGCACGCACGTTTGCACCGAGCCCCTGTTCAGCAAACAGAGGCCCAGTGCCGCCGCCCACTCTTCGACCGCCCGCCCGCGGGCATTCGTCCTGGGGGACCCCCACGCCGTGGACTTGAGGAACCATAAGGACCATAAGGAAATATAACGTTAAAATAATATACAAAATAGTGCCAAAACAAATTCAATTGTGGTTCTTGCTATAGCGCCTGACACAGAAATTCCATTTACTTAAATACAAAATCCTATCAAACCCCTACAGTAAATGTAATAGCAATATCACAACATTATGTAGCTACAAATATTGCGTCGTGTAAGCTCGAATATACCTTATATATGAGTGACAGAAGTATTTAATCTCTAAACATTTGTATCAGAAGAAAGGGGTTATAATTTCCATTAGACAACTCGCCCGTTATTTAAGACTTTCTTTTCACATATAGAGAAGAGAGTAAAAGACGATTAAAGGATCTCAAATTCTTATAATACATACCATCCATCTATACCAACCTGTTTGACCAGCGTGATATAGTGGGTTTTATTCCTATTGCTGGCGAACAACAGTGTGACGTATTTTAACTGAATCGAAATTTATAATTAGCACCCGCCGTCGTTGCTCCGCTTCGATTTCAGTCGCCTTACCCGCGTAATTCCCGTTCCCGTTAGAATACCGAGATAAAATGTATGTTACTCCCTGATATTGTAACTTTCCATTGGTGAAAGAATTTTTGAAATCGGTTTATCGGTTTGGTGGTTTAAGCGTGAAAGCGTAACAAACAAACTTACTTTCGCATTTGTAGTATTAAGTAAGGATTTGAGGAACTAGAAGCGAAATGTCTTTATATATATATATATATATATCTATTCTTTTTTCTGTCACAAATATATAAATAATGAATACATATGCGTGGTTGAGAGACGGAAAACCCGGTATTAAACCTTATGGCTAACCGTCTGATCAGCTTAGTACAGTAGGTGAATTCCTCTCCTACTGTGGAGGATGCTCAAGCCCAATAGTGGGATATTTGACCTGAAAGGATGATGATGAAGTAGTTGTATAATATAGCATACAAAATATGACCGTGGACGTGGTCCCTAAACTTAGGCCTCATAACCAAGCGCAGTTTCTTAGCGAGCTATACTCATGATTTCTCTGCTAAATAGAATTTCGAAATACGGAAATCCGTAGTGTACCCGACATAGCACGAAGAATTAGCACGCTGAAGTGACAAAGGGCCAGCTATATCGCTTGACGAACTGACAATCGCTGGGGAAGAAAGATTCTTGAGTGGCGACAATGTATCGTATGACGCAGTGTAGGACGCTAAGTGGACCGACGACCTGGTGAATGTTGCTGGGCGTCGTTGAATATACGCGCCTTTGTGGCGCACCATACATTGTAATGGCTTACGTTCAACAGTGGACGGCGGTAGGCTGAATGATGATAATAATGATGATATAAAATATATGTATTTTGTGACCTGAATCTTATAAGCCATTTCAATTTGAGATTGTTTCTATAACCAGTCAAATAGAAAGCTTTACTTAATACTTAGTTAATAATGAAGGAGAATTTAAGAAAGCGTTTTGATGTGAAACATCTATAGGGGATGAACCTGATAGTTGTCGTGGCGTTAACGCCAAGCATGGATATTATAAAATAGAAAAGTAAAAAAAAAATTAAAAAAAAAAAAAAAAAAAAAAAAAAAAAATATACACATCTCTGTAACAAAACCATAACCTGTTTTAGAATTTTGTATAACGCCATCTAGTGAGCTAAAAATAAATTATTACCTATAGTGTATACTCATCATCATCTTGCTCTTATCCCAATTACTTGGGGTCGACGCAATATGTCATCTGTTTTGACATATTGCAAAAAGTTTCGGCAATGACTTTTATGACCGGCCTGCCTGACGTCAACCCTCCCTGGGAATGTAATCGTTGACCCAAATGGTACCAGATGGAGTTGGTCCGGGTCAATCTAGGGCTCTTAGTCGTCTTTTACGACACCCACGAGCAAAGCAAGGGTTGGTAGTATTCGAAGCCGCTACCACACAGCACTGTAACTAACGAAAATCAATGTTTGTTGAATAAAAATTATCATTTTCTGGAAAGAACATCGTAATATTTTATTAATACTTTATGCCATATTAGTTCCTGTCTTAATCTGTTCTTTTATGCATATATATATTTGTACAAAATAATTTCGATGTTTCACATCGTCCAGACATCCTGAGCGACAGGTCACTTTTTTAACGTATTTCCTAAAAAATGTAAAATTACTAGTTATTCTCAAGGCTTACTAGCTTAGTATAGATTTTGCTAATAAACGTTTTATGCCCCGAAATAATACTTTTCCCTTAACCCACACATTCTCCCCCACATCCCAGACGGGTGTACAGAATATTTCAATACGATCGGTTAAGCAGTTTAGGCATTTAAGCGTAACCAATCTACAAAAAATCACATTAAAATTTATTAGTTAGGATGTTTAGTATATAACAAGTACATAGTACTAAGTATTAAACATCTGTGTGGTGATGGATTAAGAATATAATTCACCACTCCCTATCTTACCCGTGGATGTCGTAAAAGACGACTAAGGGATATAATACGCATATAACATCTATGCAAGATAGGGAAAACTTGAAACAAAACCCTATACCAACCCCTCTGACCAGCATGTTATAGTGAAGTCAATTGTCCTTCCTATTGTAGAAGAGGTTCGAGCCCAACAGTGGGACGTTTATGAGCTGAAATGAAGTATTAAACGATGGTAAGGAAATCTTTTTATGCGTTTTCAAACAGAATTGATTGTATTCCCAAGCTGTAGCATCTAAATTGACAGCAGGACAACGTAAAGCCAACGTGCAGCCAATGTAAATACATACATTCTCTATCTGCCTTTTGAGTGGACCATAGATATTTTTATATTAACGAAATAGCGGCAGCTAAAAAGAAATAATTTTACTACTCGTTAAAACTACTTTTATTTTTTTGATTTGATTTATGGTTACCCGACGCACAGTGTGATATTTTCGCAATCTAGGGGGACAAAATTATATAACACAATCTACATATGTCAGATACACTAATAGTTAATCAAATATATCTTTCAGGAAATTTAAACACAATGAGAAGTTTTTACGCATATGTATTTCAACATAATTAAAGAAAATATAAATAATAAATATTTTAAATATTCATGCAAATACATAAAGAAATAATTATAAAACAAATGATTAGGAATACAAAAGATCAATAAATTCAGTGAACTAGATTACAATACCTTTCAGTAGCAATCACTGTCGGAGTCACGAGAGTTTCTATCAGATTCTTCAGAATCTTCATCCGATTCTGAAGAATCAGACTGAGATCTTCGTAATTCACTGTGCTCAGATGGAGTTATCGCCCTTAAAAGCTTGCATACTTTAAGAGTAATTTGTCCACGTTTAGTTTTTGGAGGAGCCCGTAAATTTGAAATGACAGGGGTCAGATGAAACGAGTAATCTATTTAATAAGTCCATATTTGTATCAAATCTTGATGTCTTCCTCGTAAATAATTCTCTTAATTTCTTATTGTGCTTATTTCAAGCCTCTTGCGCTTCTTCCGAAAGTTGTCCGATTGGAAGCACACACGTAGAAATTATATCCTTTCCGTGAAAAAGAATTTTATGTACACTTACAGGCATTGCATACCATGGATATTCATAA
The DNA here is from genome assembly GCA_032191425.1 of Lymantria dispar. NCBI lineage: Eukaryota > Metazoa > Arthropoda > Insecta > Lepidoptera > Erebidae > Lymantria > Lymantria dispar. Next base: position 15,398,562 of record CM063465.1, on the reverse strand, counting down.
TATACAACTCTCTTGTTCCCTTAGCGTATTTCTCAAATTTATCGATGTTAATACGAAACCCGCTATTTATACACTCTAATATGACACGAAAGCGCTTGAAAAGGTCAACATTAACGCCTGTTATTTCGGCAGATATTTCAGCATTTCTAAAAAACTTACGGGCCGTATTTCCGTCATTGGTATTTCCTGTTTGTTGCTTAAGCATATCTACCAACAAGCCCAACTCACGCCTAAACTTTTCTTGAACGTTTTTTTTTTGTTTAGCTAATTTAATCTTATCAGCCAAAGAGCCTGCCATTTTTTTATGTCGAGACGATAAGATATATGCAAGATGCATTCAAAAAATCTTATCCAGGAATGCAGAGGTGACAGGCCCAATGAGAGAAATTCGCTCTTTACTGTCTTTTCTAATATAAACCTTTCGTTATTCATGTCTTTAGGCTTCGCTCCACATAAATAACATGTTTGTGTGGAAGAACACGAGGCTACGGCATCACAAATTTTGCCGTCAATCATGCAGAATATTAATGTTGGCTTTACCAATACTTCCGTGTTATTTACAATAATTTTGGTAGGCGAAATTGAAGTTACCTGCTCCTTAACTTTGTCAACTTCTTTAACAATCAATTCTACAGTTTCCTTGACAAACACAAACTTAATGGGTCTACAATATCGAGTAGAAGATGTAGAAGGATTTTGCCACGCAATAGTTTTGGTGCCTTGGTTATTCTTTGCATACATGTTGATAGGCACCATCGATATACTAAATAAATAAGCATCACTGCTATGTTCTTCTAAAAAAGTAGGAGTGGCACACTGTCGACAGTTATCTGTCTACAGCCGCGGGCCGGTCCGTCCGAGGCAGTACCATGCTCTCGCAGAAAATCGACGTCTGAGCAGTAGCAATTTGTTACTGCGCTTCGTTCGGTGAGCGAGAGAGCCGGAAGCCCAACTTTCTGAGGGTGATTGCGTGTGGAGGGTTTTGGTGGTGCCCTTGGTATCACCGAGCCTTAATGCACGCATTCACACTCCCTTCGCTTTCTTGCGGTAGGCAACGGCCTTGTAAAGGTCCATGAGCGGCAGCAACACTTACCATCAGGTGTACTGTTTGCTCGTTTGCCACCGTTTGCAATAAAAAAAAAAATAAAAAATTTTTGCTTGTATCTGGTCTGTTCAACTCCATCACAACCCCATTTTACTATGATATCTAGACTTTGCAAGTCACTTATAGACTTTAGTACTTCCTCTTGAACTTTACACAGTCGTGTAATTGTGTGATCCATTAATGACTGAAGTTTTATTTCGGCGTGCGTTTCTGTGACACTAATGTCACTAGGATAGCACATCTGTTTTGCCGCTTTTACCTTATAATAATGTGAATTTATTTTTTTATTAAGTTCTTTTATCTGTTGGCGTATAACATTATACTGATGTGTCGAGAGATTGGCGTCGATTATTAAGGAGAGAGCTTGATCTTCTGTAAGGCCGTCTTGTTTTGGACGTGCTAAGTACTCCCGCCCTTTTTTTATATTTGTACCTCTTTGAGGTGGACTGAAACAGAGCTCTCTTACAATAGCTGCTGAATCCCGTTTTCCAATTTGGCGAAGCTGTACTTCGGTTGCCATCGATAACACAATTCGTTCGCACAATTATTGAACCGAATTGGACAAGTAGCAAAAATGAATATTGTCTTGCTAGATTGCTAAAATATCACACCGTATGAAGTTTCGAACACTTTACAGCATTCATGGTCACGGATGGACTAAGATGTTAGATATCTTAGTCCGCCCGTCGGGCAATCACAAATCAAATACAAACGTGATATAATCCGTAAAAGTAGTTTTATTTACAATATACTCATAAAAATTTATGAGATAAATAACTTCCGTCTGTCTATCAACTCGATACAGTACCATTAATTTCGCTTCATAAATTTTATTGTACTTATTACAGTAACAATAATGAAAAGTGTGTACATAGAATATAATAGAGCATTATTTTAATAAATTTTTCATTGTATTTTTAGGTCTTCAATCCATCCACCCATCCATCAGCTTTAAGAAGTCCACTCTTGGGCATAAGACTCACTAAAGGAGCATAATTCCACAATAGTCAGATAGCGGTTTTGTAACCGTATTTTCTGAATTTTCTAAGAGGTGCCACTACTACAAATTCTCCTGATGATCAGCTGTCTTCTACGACTCCCACGGTAAGGTAAGGCGAAACATTATAATCCTAATGCAAAAAGACACTCGTTCACCAAACAGAAATGTCTGTAATAGATTTTTTTTTCCATGGCCCAGCGCGTTTATATGGCCCATCTATACGGCGAAAGACTGGTATCTGTGTACACGTTATGGAGTTTTATGCCGTCCTTTCGTCACCCTAAACGGTTTAAGGGGGTATTCTTGTCTAGAAAGCCTAAAGTTTAGGCATTTTTCAAACTAAAATAAAAAAAGAACATTTTTACTATCGGATCTGCAATCGCCGATTAATCCAAAGTGAGTAATGAATGTTATTATCTGAGTTATTCCACGGAAATCGTTTCTTAAACTTTAAACGCGTTTTTTTCAAAACAACTTTTTTCGAGGTGGTTGACCTGATATCTCAAGTTCTACATTACTGATTCCTTTGAAATTTTATATATATCTTCTTTATATATTTGTCTATGACTCTTGTCTTGGATTTAAAAAAAAATATTTTAAGTAATTTAAAAAAAAAATCGAATAGGTCGAAAAAAGGGGGTACAAATAATTTTTTTTTTATGTCGCCGTCATTTTGTGAATTTTTTTTTTTTTCTTTGGCAGAGGTCAATGTCATAGCGGCATCTTTACTAATGAAGAATTTTCTTAATTTATTTGATTTGGATCACTACATCATGGTTGACATCATGACAACCATGAAGCGCCGTTTTTTTTGCAGCCCCCACTTCACCGGCCTGAAATTAAAAGTTTTTTTTTTTATTTTAGTTTGTCTTTATATTTTTAAAATGTCAATAATAAATCATATAAAAAAATCCATGGTAAAAATGCTTTTCATTTCTTTTTATCCTAGTTTGAAAAATGCCTAAGATTTAGGCTTCTAGACCAGAATACCCCCTTAAGCAGGCTATGGCCAGCCATACTCTGTTCCCAAAAAACGTACGTTTATTTTCTCCGTTCCACATATGGAAACTATATGTTCTAAGTAGTTTCTGCCCGTGACTTCATCCGCGTGGAATAGTTAATTTGGGCTAATGCTAACTTTTGCCCTGCTAACCCGCGACTTTGTTTACGTAGAAGGTGAAAATATTTTTAAATAATACTCTCAAAAGAAAAATACCCTGATTTTGAAACATTTTTCAATGGTGCTCCGCTCCTATTGATCTTAGCGTGAGATACCAATAGCCTATGTATGGCCTTCCTCGATAAGACCTATCTAATACTGAAAGAATTTTTCAAATCGGACCAGTAATTCCTGAGATTAGCGTATTCAAACAAACAAACTCTGTCGCTTTCTTTATTAGTATAGATTAATCCTAATATAGGTAACATTCATAAGATAATCTCAGGCCTTATGTACGTCCCACTGTTGGGTTCGGACCTCCTTCGTTGTGGGAAGAAATTTGCCTTACTATACCTGATCATACGGATTGGTACAGGATTTCATTTTGAGTTTTCTTTCTTTTGCCAGATTCTATCCATACTAAATCCCTTAGTCGCCTTTTACGACACCTACAAGCAAGGATGCATAGGAGATGGTAAATTGTTTTCTTACTCTGTCACCATGCAGACAAATGTTATTTACTATAACATCACTATAACATCTTAATATATAGAATGTAATTAAAATTATATTCACTAAAAAAGATACAATATGAAGAGAAAGTGTTAAATGATTTCTGATGTTTACGCGAGCACGACACATTATAAATAAAACTACTAATAACTAAAGTAAGCCGTCTTTAAAAATAAAAATTAATATTAATTCAACATCATGTCCTCTGAGTTTTCTGGCTGGATCTTTCTCAATGTAGGTGCGTGCCGATGCGGTGATAATATTACATTTGTTAGGCTTAAATTAACAAATTATAATAATAATTACTACAAAATTTAATGTTGAATAATTACTAATCATAAACAATATAATTTTTTCATATAGAATCATTTTCTTCTTGCACTGGCAATAAATTTGGGTCAAAACTTATAGTCCATAAAATATAGGATGCGTCGCGCTTACGATAAAGTCCGTCGTTTTTTATCGATAAAACTCTTAATTTTTGTAATTGTGATTTTCTATTATAATTAAAATACAATCAATGAAAATCTTTTTGAATTTATTTCAAACAAAAAGTGTTTTTTTACTGTTTTAATTATTCAAAAGGAGTACAATCAAGGTCTAAGTGACTATTATCGTCATTACTGGAGCATTCCTGCTAGAACATTTATCATTTTCTGCCAAACAGTCGTTAGATCAATCAATCAATTAAGACTGTTTTATAAATAAATATGCCTAGTTTATTGATAATAATGTGCACATAATATTATCATCTACTCTGAGACGAAAAGTAGTTTTTAATGTTTAATTAATTCAATTTATGTAATTTATAATGTAACTGCCTGTTTTAATTGTAAAAAATATGTTGAAAGTTTTATATAGGTACTGTATTGGGTTTATTTATTTTACGAATAATTTAATACAGATCGGTTATCGATTTACGTATATCGACTGGCCCATCTCTTTTTTATTTTTAGTCCAGTATGACCTTGTACGTGTGTAAGCGTCATTTATGTATAAAATGATTACTAGGTATTTCAGTAATTACAAGGTACATTTTAGGCATGAATATTAATATCTTTATATTTATAATATATTTTACTATTTCTTTCATATAAAATTCGACCGCCCAAATATAAACCGAAAATTGTAATGCAGCGTAATTTTGTTGGCATGGATCTAGACAATCTGCGTGCAGATGCTAGTAGGATTGACTGGATGTCACTAACTAGTTCTGAGAGTACTGATGAACAAATTGATGTTTTCACAACTAACATCACCCGGCTTTATGACAAACATGCACCTGTTAGAGCTGTAAAAATTAAACATGCGCCTTCACCTTGGCTTACAAGTAACATTAAAGCTCTAATCAATCAAAAAAGTGCGGCAAAATTTAAATACAAAATTAAGCCTAATGACTCGAACTTGAAAAAATACGTCTTAATACGGAATCACTGCAATAGGGTATGCAGGGATGCTCAACGTCAGCATATACATAACGTTATACAAAATGAAAATCCTGCTAAAGTTTGGGCATTTCTTAGAACATTAGGAATCGGAAAATCACGCCAAGAAACTATTTCCAAAGACTTAAATCTTGATCTTCTTAATTTCCACTTCTCTACTTCACCTAACTTTCCAATGACGACCAAGACTAATACTATAAACTTTCTTTCATCTCTTCCTACTCCCAGTTACCCACCATTTGTTTTTAATTTATTCACTGCATTTGAAGTTAAGAAGTGCATTATGTCGATCACGTCCAATGCAGTTGGAGCTGATTCTGTCAGTCGTAAAATGATTCTACCTATCCTTGATGAAATCCTTCCCATAGTCTGTTACATCCTTAATTTTTCCCTAACCAGTAGTACGTTTCCTTCGGCGTGGAAAGATGCACTAGTTACTCCTTTACCTAAAAAACGAAATCCTGTAGCATTCACTGATTACCGTCCTATATCCGTTTTGCCTTTCCTCTCCAAGGTCCTTGAACGCCTCGTCCACACCCAGATTAGCGCCTTTCTTGTTAGAAAAAATCTCCTCAACCCCTTCCAATCTGGCTTCCGTCCTGGACATAGTACTACCACAGCCCTTATTAACATTACGGATGATATCAGATCCGGCATGGAATGTGGAAAGCTGACGGTCTTAGCTCTGCTAGATTTTAGCAATGCCTTTAATACGGTAGACTTTGACATTCTAATCTTATTACTTCGATCACTTAACCTATCTTCAACTGTATTAAATTGGCTTCATAGTTACCTGTCTGGCCGCCGACAACGCGTTCAGGTGGAAAATAACTACTCCTCTTGGTGTAATACAGCAGTTGGCGTGCCTCAGGGTGGCGTTTTATCTCCACTCCTCTTTGCAATTTTCATTAACTCTATCTCCTATAATCTTACTTCTTCCTATCATCTCTATGCAGACGACTTGCAAATTTACGCGCAGGCTCAATTGTCACAAATATCAGACGCTCTTATTAAACTGAATAATGACCTTGAGAAAATAAACTCCTGGAGTAAAGGTCATGGGCTCACTGTAAATCCTGCAAAAACACAGGTATGCATTGTGGGTAGTAGTAGACTACTCTCAAAAGTCGAGTGGACCAATTTACCGCCGATTCTTTTTGATGGTACTGTTATACCCATAAGCAGCAAAGTTAAGAATCTGGGATTAGTTTTAGACTCCAATCTTGGTTGGGACTCGCAGCTGCAGGAAGTGAGTCGAAAACTGTTCGCCTCTGCAGGATCTCTCAAAAGATTGCGAAATTTTCTGCCTACTGCTACCAAAATTACGCTTGCAAATTCCTTACTCCTCCCAGTCCTTGATTACGCCGACGCCAGCTATCTAGATCTCACCGAAAACCAATTAAATAAACTTGAGCGCCTCCAAAATGTATGCATAAGATTCATATTTGGTCTTCGTAAATATGATCATGTCTCTCAGTTTCGGTCTCAGCTCAAGTGGTTACCAATTCGCCTTCGCCGAAATACACACATTCTTTCATTGCTTTATAATATCTTATTTAATCCTTCAGCACCTTCCTATCTCAAAGATCGTTTCGTGTACCTCCATAAAACGCATGAAAGATGTCTAAGATCATCTGAAAACTTAAAATTAAAAATCCCAGTACATTCCACAACCTTTTTCGCAAACTCTTTCACTGTTTCAGCCGTACGTTTGTGGAATGAACTGCCGCTTGAAATACGTCAAGCCAAAACTTTATCTGCATTTAAGCTTTTGTTAAAAACGCATTATCTTAGACTTTAACGTTTTTCCTACAACTTGCTACGTCAACTTTACTACTCTGACTTCTTGTATAAATACTGTAATTTACCTATTTCCTGTCTATGTTATATTGTAGTCTATTTAATTGTTATTTTATATTGATATATTTTTAATCATATGTATTTTCATTGTATGTATACGTTTATGTATATTTGTATGTGTATATGTGTATTAGTATTTATATTAACTACTACACCATAAACTACCACTCTCTCTCTGTACAATAATTTCTCCATACAAAGGTTGCCTGGAAGAAATCGCTGTTAGCGATAAGGCCGCCCATTGTACTGACTATTGTTATTATAAGTTTCTACTTTTATATATAATATATGGTGTACAATAAAGTATAAATAAATAAATAAATAAATAAATATATTGCAATTCAGTTGCAATAAAACTGTCACGAGAAGAATGAAAATATATTTGATACAAAATGACATTGTCAACATGTCGCTCGTTCAAACTTACTTCGTTGGTTTCGTTGACATCTGTCACAGAGATCAAGCTATATTTTATGGACTATAATAACTAATTTTCTGTAGCGGGTAGATAATTATAAAAATCTATAAAAACATTGACTTGTTTGGACGTCAGACATCTTAGTCCGCCCGTAACCATGAATGCTGTAAAGTGTTCGAAACATCGGGCAATCATAAATCAAATACAAACGCGATAAAATCCGTAAAAGTAGTTTTATTGACAAGAAAGTATTAAAATTATCTGAATTTAAATAAAAGCGCTTTACGTTTGTGTCGCGTTCTGCTTTCCCAAAGAAAACCTTTTAAGTGGTTAGCCATCGCTTTACTAAAAGGAATAACACGACTTCCTAAAAATACCGACTGTAAACCTAAACTGTACAGGCAAATTTACTCGAGGCTGATAATAAATTATCGTAGCCGATTACCCAAAAATTTATAGTAGTAGATAATATTAATTGTTGACCTAAATAAACAACCTTCTTATCTCAATTTCTTAACACAGAGTAACATTTATTGATCTTTTTTTTTCAAAATCTATAAAATGTCAGCTGAAATTTTATGACACTAGAATATTTGGAAGCAATTCAATATGTATAAAATTTAACTAAATTGCATTTTAAACATAATGTAATTACATAATAATTATAATTTGAAGCGATGATAATCGTTTACATTTTAATAATTTTGGAGTGTATCACAGCCAGTCGTAAGTACAAATAATTAAACATTTTGCATTTTATTTCATGGAAATCATAACTAATTTAGATTTCAGTTTTAATCATAGTTTTTTTATGATATATTAGGTAAAGATACAGAGTATTTATTGAATGTAAATTATTGAATATAAGTTCAACGAGTGATAACTGAGTAAGAATTCAATGTACCATCCCTTTACTTTTGGGTATCGTTAAAGACAACTAAATAATATAATGTGCAAATTACATATAGATGTTCTTCTTGCATAGGCAAGAGAAGAAATATCTAGAAATAAAACCTCATACTAACCCCTCTGATCAGCGTGGTTTAGATCAATATTCCTCCCGTCGTGGAAGAGGCTCGAGTCAGAAGTAGTACATTTACGCTATGAGATGACGATAAGAAAATGATTAAATACAACACAATGTGTCTCGGTATCAAATATTTATACACATTGGTTTTAAATATCTTGAGGCCTGCAACAAATAATTAGAAAATTTTAACAGGAGGTTTTGGGCAATATTGATGTCCACTTCCCTGTGCAATCTGCAAAACAAATAGCAAAATATACGATGACTCGTATATTTTAATGCTAATAAATAAAAGGATATACAACTACAATACGCCTGGGCGTATTGTAGTTATATATCCCTTTACGCCCTTTATCCCCTGGATACGACTTGCTCCGCGTTGTCGGTGCGGCATCCGCCCTTTCGCGGCTGATGCCGAATGTGGACAGACCCACCGCTACGTGCCGACGGCTGTACGAGGGGGTGATCTGGTCGATGGCTCTGTACAGCGCACCGGTGTAGACGAGGTCCTTGACCGTCCGTCTGACGGCTATCTTGTGGCGTCCATATAGACTATAGCAGTCAGGGTCATACGCGGATACCGCAGAGTAGACGGAAGTAAAATGCCTGTTGGCTGGGACTCCCCCGTAGGACCTAGAGGCGAAGATGCTCGCCACTCTCTACCGACGGGTGTCGGAGACACGAGCTGGGAACGGCTCAGTCTCGCACAGCGAGATGACCGCCTGACGGGTCAACGCTTGCCTCAACGTCATTTCCAGTTAGAGACCGGCTGGCGAGGCCACGATACGGTGTTAGGATAGTCGAGGCCTGCCGGCCGATGCTCATGGAGTGATTGGGTCGGTGGCGCGGCGTGCTTTCCTTCCGACTGGTGTAGGTATTGACGGGGCATGGTTGCTACGACAAGTACCTGCACAAGGTCGTAGGAAGGGCGAGCACACCGTTCTGCCATCATTGCAATTGTGACGAGGACACGGGATCCGGATTAGTCTGTTATCTGCAGAGAGACTGACTATGCGAGGGCGACCGAGGTCCCTGGAGGACGTTGGGAAGGGAGGGTAACCGTGCCAATGTCATGGGTTTGAATCCCACGCAGGGACCATATTTCACGCGATTCACAAGTTGTTTTTCTCAGCCATGATGTTATTTGTGTCTGTTAATTATATGTTTGTAAAGTCCCCTGTAACACAAGAATCATTTCCTTAGTGCAGGGTGTTGTCTTTTTGAATAAAAGCAAAAAAAAAAACAAACAAAAGGTATACAAATACAAACGCGTTAAAATTCAAAAACATGGTTTTATGTCGCATGGTATTTGTATCATGCGAAATAAAACCATACCATATCATTATATTTATACCATACTCCAAATTCAAATCAATAATTTATTATTGTAAATAAAACTACTTTTACATCGCGTTTGTATTTGATTTATGATTGCCCGACGTTTTGAACACTTTGCAGCATTCATGGTCACGGGCAGACTAAGGTGTCTCACGTCCAACAATTAATCGTTATTAAAGACATTTGGGCAAACAAAGAGATCCATAAGAACTCGGGTCAAAGAACACATAGCTGATGTGAAGCACCGCCGTCACACTAAGTCTGCAGTTTGTGAACATAGTCAGGACCGCGCCCGCCACAACATTAGGTTTGATAAACCTCAAGTCCTCGCAAAAGAACACCGATACCTGCCTAGAATGGTACGCGAGGCTATTGAAATCAAAAAACACAAGAATTTCAATAGAGAGGATGGCTGGGTATTACCATCAAGCTGGGATCCTGTTATAAACATAATTAAAAATAAATCCAAAGAGACCACCACAAGACTGCATGATACTGTGAGCACTTATTGTATAGATTTGACCCACAATAATAATAGTTAAAGATAATTTTATAAATCAAAAATCTTTTAGTTAGACAAAGTAAGCCGCATCTAAAATTAAAAATCAATATTAATTTAGCATCATGTCCCCTGAGTTTTCTTGCCGGATCTTTCTCAGTGTGGCTGCATTCCGATCCGGTGGTAGTATATTAGTTTTGTTAGTTTTAAATCAACAAATTGTAACAATAATTGCTAAAAATTTAATAATTAATAATTACTAACCATAAACAATATAATTTTTTCATATAGGATCATTTTCTTCTTACACTGGCAATAAATTTGTACTAAAATATGGGTCAAAATTTAATAAATTTATAACTAATTTTCTGTATCGGGTAGATAATTATAAATGTCTGTAATAACGATTACTTGTTGGACGTGAGACACTTTAGTCCGCCCGTGATCATGGTCATGCAGCAAAGTGTTCGAAACGTCGGGCAATCATAAATCAAATACAAATGCGATATTATCCGTAAAAGTAGTTTTACAATGTGTAGTGCTCGCGTAAACATCAGACATCATTATAAATTATTATTAATTTGAAATTGGAGGGACTGGGTCGCAACCTTCTGGAAGACTTGTAGTTATGCTCATCAACTCATTAGCCGTTGGATTATGGCGTTACGGCTTACTAATAGTTGACGAAATAAATCGACTTCTATAACCTACATGGATTATAGATGACTATATTTTGTGATAACATGTAATAATCCGCTGTACAAATTAATAAAATTATCATTATACGTATTTTATTTCCAGTCTTATATGATTACGAGGATCAGGCAAATATAAATAAAAAAATATTATCAACGGATGACTTAGAATTTGAGCCAGTTATGACTTTAACCAAAGATAAAGAGAAAGTAAACAAAATTATATTGAAGAACATCAACTGTGACGATTTTTCTGCATATGTTCTAAACTGTACGGTCGAGGCAGCCTACATTTATAATTCTAGTAGAAAAACACCGCCTTTGCCATCCAAAATCCTAGATTGGTGCAGGTACCATTTTTATGTAACTTTATTATCCATAATATAATGGAGTAAGAATAAGATGTTTAACAAAACCTTTAATTACCCTCGGTAATCGTAAACCAAGTGTGTGTATGGTGGCTGACCAAGGAACGCAAGCAGATAATATCGCTGCAAATGAATGAAACCTTGAATTTAAACCCCCATATGAACCCGACTAACCAGCATGGTTAGAGATATATGTATGTAGGTATATGAGACAGATATATGTGCTAAGATAATCAAATATTGTCCACCAGCCCGTAAATGATATATATATATATATATATATATATATATATATATATATATATAAATAACTTCTGTTTGTGTGTTTTTAATTGAACTCCAAAACGGCTGGACCGATTTTGATATTTATGTAAATGGTTTAGATTAATAATAGAAACCGGTAGATGGTGCTGCGATCGATTTCAAGGAGAATTACTTTTACTATTTTTTTAAATTTGAACAGAACGTCTGTTAGGTGAGGTACACATATACTGTAACTAAGCTATGTCCAGCAACGAGACACTTGTTTGCTAAGAACACGAAAAGAGGAAAATATGTACAAAATAAAATTCTATGCCAGCCCATCAACTCAGCGTGATATTAGGCTAATTGCCTTCCACATATTGAAAAGGCATGAGCCGCCTAATGCATTGTAAATAAACTGAGCGGGATTATATTTACAAGCTTTTTAGCTGAAATATTTTTTTCTATAGAGCCATCCGATATCTCACAAACTGTGCCATTGATTGGAACTCAGATTGTAAGGATATTACTGATAATTATTATAATGAAGAAGGCATTCGTGGCCATATGCATGTTATCTCTAACACCTGTGATGATGAAAGATTTTTGAACAGTAAGTGCTATTATTTTTATCTATAATTGTGATGAAACAAGAGATTTGCCCTCATCTCGCTTCGACTCAGTCTTTTTTGTAAGACTTGTTGTTAGCCGCAGATGGCTGTGACAACATTACTCAGACTGGTGGGTGGTAAGCGCTCTCAACCCGTTTCGAGTTAGTCATATGGTACTTCGTATATAATAAATTCAAAGAAAATATTTATATTATAATACACTAACTGCGCCAGCAGCTTCGTTTGGGTGGATAGCTTATATCAAGCTATCTATTACTTTGTTTGGATACCCACAATTACTCATAGCATTTCTTAATGGCATTGGATTTTGCTATGAGTTATCTTTCCAGTGAGTGTCGCTGGAAAAGAAGAACAATTCATCACTACTGAAAAGAAAAAAAAAACAAACTATAATAGTGAATGAATGGAAAATCAGTAAATTTAGTACTAGGATAATCCTGGTATTAAAATTAAGATTAATAGAGAGAATTATAAAAGTATTAGATATGTTATTATCGATCCTTATCATTTGTGGAATTTTTTCATACTTATGTATTTTAAATCCTCTAAACGGTCGCCTGGTAGATTACGGTGCTCTATAGCAGTTTGCTAACTTCTAAATAAATATATGCTATGTGGGTTCACACGAAAAAAAACTGAAGCTGCTTATACATATATGTACCTTTGTTGGGTTGGTGCCTTTTTCACAATCGGAGAGAAATTAACCTTTTTTTTTGTGGTGCAGGGTGACTTGTCTTCAGTGGTCGGCCCGACGGAATACCCTCTTCTCGACTGACGTCTTCCCCTCGGGCTCGGGGACATCGGTCACCGTCGCGCGGTCGGCCTCTCGGCGGGTGACGGACTTTCATTTTGAGACTTCATTCTCTTGCATCGACGTTATCTGATGATATCATCTTTTGCGACACCTACAGGCAAAACAGGAGGTAGTAAATTACATTCCTATTCCGTCACGTCACGTCACGTACTTGATTTACCATTTGACATGCTATGTATAAAATCAAGTTACAAACGAAAAATGGTTACACATTGGATTTATACCCATATTTATTGAAAATGATTACAACGTATTTCTAATAGATGTGTGTTCGAGTCCAACGTGGTGTCCATTTTTTCTTGCAATTAGGTTTTAAAAACAGGAAGATATTTTTATTTTTCATATCAATTATAGTAAGTGTGACACTTTATCGGCCCTCATAGAAACTTTCTTTGTAATTAGAAGGAAATTTGCTGTTAATCCGTGTCGTGATGGAGTCAGAATACAATTCACCACTCCCTATCTTGCCAGTGGATGTCGTAAAAGACGTCTAAGGGATATAAGACGCATATAAAATCTATGCAAGAGAAGGAAAACTCGAAATAAAACCCTTTACCAACCCGTCTGACCAACATAATAAGGTCAATTTCCCTTCTATTTTGGAGAAGGCTCGAGTCCAGCAGTGGGACATATATGAACTGAAATGATGATGATCATGATGGCTACTAATTTCACGCTGCTGGTTAGAAAAGTCGATATTGGTTTGTATTTAGACTTTTTAATAAAATATTTGACAACATCGATAATTAGATTAAACGGTTGTTGGCTAAACAGAAAAAAAAAATTAAAAACCATTTAGGTAACGCATCATTTAAACGTTTAATACTTTAAATGTTTCTTTTAAAAAGCATTTTTAAGCTGTTTACGTTTCAATAACGTCTCATAAATCGATAAACGCTCGCATGAAAAAGCATGACTTTTGTCACGTGCCGCTTGAGGCGAGCGAGCTAAGTGAGATCGCGCTACAAGTGATAGAGATGCACGATCGGCCTAAGCCGACTTATACGACACCGCTCCCACATGGCAAAATTATGTTCATTCAAATGTGAGCTTTTGGTCATTCGGTGTAGACATATTTCACATTGACAATACAAATTAGCCGACAGCCCACTGTAGCCGAGCTTACTGCCATTGTACCACTCGATAGTTGACACCTTGCTTACCGCGCGTTTTAAGCGAATAACCCGTGCGTTATTCGCACGCAGACAGCTCGCTTGAAGCATGTCGCTAGCTTGCCGGCGTACGATAGGGCCGAGTTGACATCTGCCGCGCGTTCACTGCCGCCTGCGAGTTATTTTAAAAGAGAACGAATACAAACTGTGTTTGTCGCAAAAAAACGGTCGGTGCGCGACTTGACTACTAGCTGTAAAAGCGGCGACAGCTAGTTGCATGATAGTTGTAAGCGCATGTACAGCTGGTGGCCTGCTAACTGACGGCGCGTAGATGACGAGTAGTCATTTCCGTTTAAGGCGGTGTTGTGCGGGAGCGGTTTTGGAACGGGGTCGTGTAAATAACCACGACCATAAGCGTTCAGATTGTGACGCCTCTATCTCTCTTAAAAAAAATAATTGAATTATCGAGTGCAAATAAATGTTAATTTCTCGATAAAATTGTAATTTTCAATTAACTCCTTCGTTTTATTACACAAAATAATGATGATACAGTGATATTCAATTCATAAAGTATGCAATTTTTCATTAATATTTTCTTATGAGGTTATCACGCAAAATTATCGCCCGTAAATAAACATTTTTTTTATGATTGCCCAAGGGTTTCAAACACGTGGCTGTGACGTTAAACGCTTACTTAGCTACAACGTTTCATAAAACCCCTCATCATCACGGCTCATATATGTCCCACTTCTGGGCTCAAGTCTCCTCCACAATAGAAGGGAATTTTAACTACTGTATCTACACTGGTCAAACGATATGGTATAGGGATGTATTTAGAGTTTTCCTTATCTTGCATATATATATATTATCTGCGTAATTTAATCCCTTGGTCGTCTTTTACGATAAACGGGCAAAAAGCTGAATTGTATTCTTATTTCGCCAATACACGGAAGTTAAAAAGTATATTGTGTAAAATAAATTACGATTTATTTTACATTATTATTTTGCTTATTATTTTGAATTTGAAATGTGCGCAAAGCACCATTCACCGTATTTCCCTTACACCCTCTTCTTTCAATATCATTTTCATATTATTCCGTAAAGTACATGTAGTAAATCTATTTACAAAATGTCAGTTGACCAAGGGTAGCATAATGGCTAAAATTTATTCGCAAGCAAGTGCAGCGTTTTGACAGCTTTTCATTAATTAAATCTTTGATGGAAAATTTTATAGAAAATATAGAATGTGACGAAAATTTCGTTCTTTAATGAACAAGTTGAGATATTTTTTTAAGACTTGTCAAATACCCAATTCTTTGGCAATGAATACTTAAACATTTTAGTTGTTTTATAATTTTTAACAAATAACGCTAAGGAAAGAGTGGAGAGTCTCCGTCTATATACAGAAAAAGAAGAAATTAATCATTTTAACCCACAGTCTGATAACCTATTCTCTTGGACATAGGCTTTACCTGTTTAATCTCACTCGGAATTGTACAGTGCAAATTACTTTGCTAGAATGCCTACTTAATTGAAAAGTCACTGCCGCGCATGGTCCTCTGCAATATCAGAGACACAGCCAGGTCAATGTATGTCATAAGGGTTTGGAACTTCGGCTGTCTTGCTCACTTATCGAAGCGCAGTAACATACTGCTACTACAAATATTAATTTTGTACGAGTAGCATCACAGGTGAGTTTGCTATTTCTGGTTGCAGATATAATTAGCAGCGTGGCTCTATTTTTAGAGATACTAGCTATGTCGATCCCAGCCGATTTTCTACTGATTTTTGTATTTCAAATTATCGAGTATAGTCCTATCCATAGAACACCGAACGACAAAAATCCATTATTGATCTTTAATTTCAGATTACGAGGTACTCTTACAATGTATAGAAGGAACCAAGGACGCCTGGGAATACTGTTACTCTACATTTAAGACTTTAGTTGACAATCAGAAAAACACAACACACGAATGGACTCATTTTGAAACACATTTTTATTTGTGTTGGTAAGTACCTAATATACCTACTACGTATTGATGAGCTAAGGTATATCGTCATTATTTTAATCTGGGAGTCGTCATCATTATTATTGTACCTACCGCTGTCCACTGCTGGACTCCTCCCTGATGTTTTACCACAAAGTGCGGTCTTATGCCACCTATTTCCAACTAAGTCCATGCTTTCACCAAATCGTCGGTCTACCTAGTTATCACACACTGCATCGTCCGAAACATGGTCCCCACTCAAGAACATTTCTTCCCGTTTCCACTGGTAATTCTTCGTGCTATATCGGTTATACCCGATCTTCTACAGTTTGCCGTATTTCGGATTCCATATCGCAAAGAAATCCTGAGCATAGATTGCGTCATGGTACTTTGAACCACTTGGAGCTTGGTTTTGAGCGACCACGTTTCTATAACGTAAATCATTACCAGTAATGCACACTGGTCGTAGATTTGTACTTTCAGATACTGAGGTATGTTGGATGACAAAATCCATTTAAGTTTCTCGAACTGGAAGTAAAGAAAGAAAGTTCAGCCTAGAAAACACATTATTATTTGTATATTTTATCTGAAACTAAGCCAATGTAGCCTACTATATTGGCACGTGACCGCAAACCGCGTTAGCGCAAAAAGTGCCCGCAAGAAACTCAACGGGCACGTCTATTTTATAAGTTACTTTTTTATATTAAATTATAGACAACATTTTTAGTCTATATTTATTTTTTATTAAAAGTCCGTGTGGTGACGGAGTAAGAATACAATTCACCACCCCCTATCTTACCCGTGGGTGATCGTACGAGACGACTAAGGGATATAAAACGCATATAATATCTATGCGAGAGAAGGAAAACTCGAAATAAAACCCTATACCAACACGTCTGACCAGCGCGGTATAGTAGGTCAATTACCCTTCCATTATGGAGGAGGCCCGAGCCCAACAGTGGGACGTATATGGGCTGAGATGATGATGATGATGATGATGATTAAAAGTAGTAGTTATTTATTTCCTTTTTTTTAAGCACTTTATCCCCCCTTAACGAACGTGCACTACGCCTGTTAAACCACGAGAATTTGGTTAATTTAAAAAGTTCTTTACTAATGCAATGCTACATTATCAGCGAGTGACATAGGCAATATTTTATCCCCGTATTCTCCAGAACAGGAACTGCTTGTATGCAACCGCAAAAATTTGCTAGTATTAAAATTTTCATTCCTTAGAGGGTACAATAATCTATAAAATGGCGAATTAAATATTCACTTATCAATATTGTGAGATATATTTTATATCGACAAAAAAAAACTTTGATAAATAATAGGGATAGCTTCGATTATGTAAAATGACTATGCAATAATTACTCTAAGAAAAGCTACAGTGATCTTCGGGTCCTGTACAATAATGCGTTTCGTATGTTGTTGGGACAGCCCAGATATTGCAGTGCCTCCGGCATGTTTGCAGACGCACACACGACCTGTTTCCACGCAACTATGCGTAAGCGATCTGCATCGTTGATGAGCAGGATGCGAGCTAGTACCAACACAGTCCTGATGATGATAGCATCCAGGCTTGATTGCCCTTTTCTTTTACATTGTTGTCAGAGGCATGTCTCAGCAACGATACCTAAGACTGGGATTACGTAATTAATATTTCCAATTGTAAGTAAATTAGTACTAACATTACTAACATAACATATAAGCACGATGTTACTAATTCACTAACAATCTGTGGATTATATGTTCGAAATAAAGATATATTATTATTAATAATATGTAGCTATTTGCTCGGTAACACGTGCTAGTATCTCATATAAGGAACATGTGTATCAGTGCAAGGCTCGGTTCCTTAACTATTTTTACGATCCATTTCTATTAGTCATCTCGTTTCAGCTCGTATCTCAAGTTCGAGCCTCCTTCAAAATAGAGGGGGAATTGACCTACTGTATCACGCTAGTCAGACGTGTTAATGTAGATTTTAGACACCCGTGGGTGTCGTACAAGTCGGTTATAAGATATAATATACAGAGATGGAAAAAACACGAAATAAAACCCTCTAGAAAGTCGTCTGACCAGCGCAGTATAATATTAGGTTTTCCTTCCTATTTTGGATAAGTCAGCAGATGGACGTAGATTAATTGAAATGATGATGAACTAATACACGAATGACCACTTTTGCAGTGATAGAATACCTATAATAAAATATTGCCAATGCTAACGTATTGGATACTGTATTCACATTTTTGTATGCACAAAGTATATAACTATGTATATTCTATACGTGTATAGTTCAATTGGGATTTTTTTTGCTTTTTTTTTATTGCTAACGGTGGCAAACGAGCCAACAGTACACCTGATGGTAAGTGTTGCTGCCGCTCATGGACCTTTACAAGGCCGCTGCCTACCGTGAAGAAAGTGAAGGGAGTGTGAATGAGTGCATTGAGGCTCGGTGATACCAAGGGCACCACCAAAACCCTCCACACGAAAACACCCTCAGAAAGTTGGGCTGCCGGCTCTCTCGCTCACCGAACAAAGCGCAGTAACAATTATTATTATATTTATTATATTAGATTTCATCCGTCCATCAGTCGGTAGATGTCCACTGTTGGACATAGGCCTCCTGACAAGAATGCCACACGGAACAGTCCTACCCCACCTGCGTCCAACAATTCACTGAAACTTTCGAGATGTCGTCAGTCCACCTAATAATAGGCCACCTACGCGGCATCGTCGGCTTCATGGTCACTACTGGAGAACCTTTATCTCCAAAGGTTATCGGTTCGACGAGCTAACGTTATTAGATTATTATTATCTAATTATGTTTCCTTGCAATGACCAAGTGATTCTGGTTATTTATATAATGTAGATATCGATAATTGATACGCTCAATAAAATATTTTTTATTACCTAATTAATTTTAGATAACAACTGGAGATAACAATTTATGATAAATTTATTGGATAGATACATAATAACGTACTGATTAAAATTACTAACGTAGTCGACATTAACTCTCATAATATTTTAAACTAGCAATCCGCCCTCGCTTCGCTTCGGTTTTAGTTGTTTTACCCGTGTAGTTCCCGTTTCCGTGGGAATACCGGAATAAAATATAACCTAATTTACTCCCTGATATTATAGCTTTCCAATGGTGAAAGAATTTTTGAAATCGGTCCAGCCGTTTTGAAGATTACCCGGAACAAACAGACAGACAAAAATTTTTTAATCTGTATTTTAGGCATAGGTGTCGTGTAAATAACCGTGCGAGCATGATAAAAGCCTATTATTTTGATATTACAAACAGACACTCAAATTTTATTTATTGGTATAGATAACTGCATTGAGTTTGCACAGAACTTGACCTTTGAATGTTATCGTCCAACTTTGAATAGTAATTCATTTTTAAACCAGATACATTCAAAATGACTTGAAGGGTTGTTTTTTTTTTAACCCCCGACGACAAAAGAGGGGTGTTATAAGTTGCACGTCGATATCTGTCTGTCTCTGTGTGTGTGTCTGTCTCTGGCATCGTAACTTTCAAACGGATGGACGGATTTCAATGCGGTTTTATTTATTTGAGAGACAGTTTCCTGGCGGTTTTTGGCTATATTTGGTTAATATCGGTTGAGCAGTGTAAGAGTAGCAGCTCTTTTCCCAAATGATGTAATGGCGTATGATTACTTACATAATTACGTGTTTCACGCGTGCCAGTGTACTTAATCGTCAAATGACAACTAATTTATAACTTCAACATGATTCTGCAAACAGAATGGTCACCAGAGATCTCAACACTTCGAAATCTCACAGCAGACATCGTATTTTTGGGTTCAATTTTCAGTCGTTAAATGACAATTATTTAATAATTTCTGTTGAAGAGAACGTGATACATTTATTTTTGTATTTTCTTAGTTTATATCGGGGGTTATTCAAAATTTTCAATTTTATATTTATTTTTAGTGTCAGTATCGCTAAATTTTGGGTAATTAATTTTTCTTTGCACCTCTCCATTTCCTAATAATAATGGATTATTGCTTCATACAAATATTTTTTTATTGTTTTTGTATGCTTTAAAGTGTCGCGAACGAAACCATACCTAAACAAATATTATGATCAAAAGATAGAAAAAAGGCCAGATTTCTTAATCACTCGGAAGCTCGGCGAATGCACTAATTATCGTCATGATCTTTTATTCAGTTTTTTGCGATTTTCACAGGAATATACGTCATGGTGACACACAGTCGGCGCGGCGTCCGCCCTTTCGCGGCTGATGCCGAATGTGGGCGGACCCAGCGCTACGTGCCGACAGCTGTACGCGGGGGCGATCCGGTCGATGGCTCTGTACGGCGCACCGGTGTGGGCGGGGTCCCTGACCGTCCGGCTGAGGGCCCTCTTGAGGCGACCACAGAGGGTCATGGCGGTCAGGGCCATACGCGGTTACCGCACGATGTCGACGGAGGCAGCGTACCTCTTGGGCGGAACTCCCCCGTGGGACCTGGAGGCGGAGATGCTCGCCGACATTTATCAGCGGGTGTCGGAGACGCGCGCCCGCGGCGGTATGGTCTCCCTGCAGGAGATCACCGCCTGGCGGGTCGACGCCCGCCGTGGAGTCATTGCTCGTTAGGTAGTCCGGCTGGAGAGCCGTTATCTCACGGAAGGAGGCGGCGGATCGTGTGCGAGTAGAGATCCTATTCGGCGACACGTTCCGCCGCCGGCGACTTGGGCGGCGCAGACGCGAGTATCTGCGCCTAGTGCCGCCCTAGCCGAGGCCGCGGTTGATCGGACCGGGGAATTGTCCGTCACTAGCAGTGTGGCTAACCGCGCGACGGCGACCGACGTCCCAGGACGTCGAGATGTGAGGGTACCCGTAAGGGTATTCCGTCGGGCCGACCACTGACGACAAGTCACATCTGCTCCGGTGGTCGGCCCAACAACGAAGTGACGTGGGTACGGGTGGGTTATGGGCCCGCGCGCCGTCCTTTCATCGCCCCGGACAGACTGGACCGCGCGTGCGCTTACCATAGCCCACCCATAAAAAAAAATAAAAAAAAGGTGACACACTATTATCTGGAATCCTCACCACAGATGGTTTTAGTACATAAACAATTACAGTAAATATAATATACCAGGTGTAAGAAAAATAAATTGCATCTGCAATAATCATTATCATTATCACTATCATTATATCCCTATATAACTCTATCACAATCATTATCATCATCACCATCTCAGTTCATATACGTTCGATTGATGGTTCCACAATAGGATATAAATTGACATAATATACTACGGATCGGAGGGATTAGTATAGAGTTTTACTTCTCTTGATATGAAATATTTTAGATATAATAATCAGCCTAATTATACGCAGGTTGTAAAATGCTGTCCGATAATGAAATGGAGTTTTAAATATTTTAAAAAGTAAATGTATTTCTTCACTTAATTTTCCTGTTACAAACTTTTTTATCTACTAGCAACCTGCCCTCGCTTCGCTTCGGTTTCAGACGCCTTACCCGCGTAGTGCCCGTTCCCGTAGGAATACCGTGATAAAATATAGCCTATGTTACTCCCTGATATTATAGCTTTCCGTTTGTGAAAGATTTTTTGAAATTTTTCCGTGGTTTAAGCGTGAAAGCGTAACAAACAAACAAACTTACTTTCGCATTTATAATATTAAATTGTAGAGTAATAATAACAATTTTTAAAACTTTAGACATTTAGAAATAAGCGTTTAATTGTTATCTAACAGAACAATACTTAAAAAAGTCGTAAATGTACGTCCAATTTTTTTCCAGTGCCCGAGCTCAATTTCGACGTTGCACGTTGGACATACTTTTTGATATGTCCGGAATTTGTTCGTACGAACAAGCAGTCACGTTGCAGAAATATTCAGTTATTATATCCGAAGGTTATGTTTATCAGGTATACGTTTATCTTTGGTTCATATAATTTACTACTTCTATTGATTATCATAATCTATTTGTCTTAAAACCTCAGAAATAAATTCGTGCATGATAAATTTGTAAGAATCATTGAATTGATATGCAGAGTATTAGAATAAGCCTAAGTGATAATATTAAGTATATATATATATATATATATATATATATATATATATATATATATATATATCTATCAGATATTATTAAGTAGGTCGCCGATTAGTCGAAATTCGGCCATAATTCATTTAAATTAATTTTTCTGCTACACAATTTTCTTTTAATTTTATTTATGTATAATTGTATACTGAGCAAGCTGTACTTCACTAAAGTCTAACTTTTTATTAGCTGCAGTAAAATGACGTTTTGTGGGTTGCCGATTTTTGAAGAAAAATAAATAGGGATGTAGCTAAATGAGTGAATCATAAATGAATAATCAGTTTGGTTTTTTTTGAGATTTAATATTAAGTTGTAATGTATTTTTTTAACCTATTATTATTACTATACTAGAGGATTGATTTTTTTTAGTGGAAGTATAGGGAGGTACATTCAAAATGAAACAAAAACGTCATAATAATGTTATTTAATTAATCTTTTTCGAAATCACTGTCGCTGTCGCTTTCGGTCACACTAATAACAAATCTATCTGTCACTTCATCTATAATATGATCGAGGTGGCACATTTTATCTTCCTCTTTATTAGTGTGAGACACACAGTCACTCCACTTAGCCGGTGTCACTTTCTTGATTCCTTCTTGGAATAAAGTTTTCACTTCTTGCATTTTATACGTCTTATTATTGTTTGCGACGTGACTCTTTACCTGCGCCCATACCAACTCAATGGGGTTCAATTCACAGTGATAAGGGGGCAGTCTTAAAAGTGTGATACCTTTTTGTGCAGCCATCTCGTCTACGGCATATTTCTCAGTATGATTTTGTTGTTTCACAATATCTATGAGAGTGGCCTTGACCATATTTGGTTCAAACGCAATATTTTTAGTAGTCAGCCACTCTTGAATTCGTGCTTTCGTCCACGACATCTTCGGGATTGTTTCGATCTTCCGCGAGTGATAGGGCGCATTGTCCATTACGACTACTGCATTCGGCTTGAGTTTAGGTAGAATACCGCCGAACCAATCCTCGAAACACTCCGCGTTCATTTCATCATGGTAGTCTTCTGTACCTTTCTTTGCTTCAAACATAAGAAGTCCGTCGACCAGGAAGCCTTCTTCTCTGCCTATGTGACTAATTATGAGTCGTTTGCCCTTTCCTGTGGGATTTTTTAATCCCGTAGTCAGGCCGTCTAAAAATGCCTGTCGAGAAGATTTAATACTTCCGTCAATCCAGGTTTTTTTTGTAGTATGACCTGAAAAGAATAAAAAAGAATTATAAGTTTCGACATCAAAACAAAAAGGGAACAAATAGAAGAAACTAAGAGTTGACACGTACCAGCGTTGACCCAGGTCTCGTCTTGATAATATATGTATTTTCCCTCCCTACGATATTGTTTAATTAAACGCAGGTAGCGCTGGCGCCATGATATGATATCTTGTCTATCAATAAGCACACTCTTGCGTGATCGAGTAGCGAATTCGAAATTAAGATGCTTCATAATTTTTCTCAATGTCTCTTTCGAGAAGTTGGGCAATCCTGGGTCATCATTTACAACTTGCAGCACCTAAAAATGATTAAAGTTATTACCTAATTGGTTAAGATTACACATGGGATGGGAGAAAACATACATAACGTATAATAAAAAGATGAGCGACGACATGTGTAAACTAACTTTTGCGATGGTGGGTATTTCATTTCTATGAAAGAACTGATGTACAATTCGTCTAACAGCAGTGAATGTGAAATCATCAAGTTTAAATGTAAGTTTTGGGCCCGTTTTTTCGGGAGGTTTTGGTGATTCGCTGTCGTTCTCCTTGTGCTCCTTTAAAACGGAATAAACTGTGCGGACGGATATTCCCAAGACTTCAGCCACCTTGTTAACGCATTCACTTGTTTTTGGAACTTCAATGTTTGATTCTGAAGATTTCACTTCAAACACATATTTGTAAACGTTTTGGACCCAAAGTTTTTCAGTTGCACTTAGAGCTACACGTGGCCTTTTTTTCTTAGGAGATAAAAATGTGTATCCATCTTGCGATGTGCTCGGCAGAGCATCCATATCTTCAATGTATCAAACAAAAAAAAACTAATACGATTAACGAAAACAGGTAATGAAAAACAAACACAACGTAACATAAGTTTAACAATAATGATAACAAAAACAACGCGCAGTGGGCAAATCAAAGTTATTCATGCACTCAAAACAGAAGTATGAAGCCGAATGAGCGAATGACAACCAAAACAAAATGGCGGTCAAGCGTCATCGTAGCACCGTAACCAAAAACCAGTACTACCAACTTGAAAGAGCGTTTTCTTGAGTGTTACCTTGTATATGTCTAAAAGGATCAACGTTTATACAGCCTTTTATTTACATTAATATTAAATAGAATTTAGTATGATCATTATGAGTCAGCTATGGAACGATTAGATATTCTGTAAACTTTTGTGAACTGAATCACATCCCTATTGAGATTAGGTTGTCAACATTATTTTACGGAATGACATTTAGAAACGTCATTTTACTGCAGCTAATAAAAAGTTAGACTTTAATAACTAATGTAAAGTAGACATTTTCATCATAATTAATATTGTTTGCCATCCAGTTCGACCAGAGATTTTAACCAGAAACTAAAGTGTATAAGCGTTCGTGAATGTGTGCGTGTGTAGCGATTGCATGGTAGTGTGCGTAATGCCTTTTTTAATGAATTTAATGCATTTCTAATCCATTAATACATGGAATTTCAGTTCTATGCACTTCTCCTCATTAAATATTTCAACTGTACCAAATTTCATACTTGTCCATCTACATATTTTTCGTAAAAAGGGGTACAAAGTTTTTTCTTCACGTATTAATATATAAATATAAGTATAAATGTCTATTAGACATTGTCATCATAATTATGATTATTTGACATTCAGTTCTACCAGAGATTTTAACCGTAAACAAAAGTGTATAAGTGTTGGTGGCTGTGTGTGAAGCGATTGCACGGTGGTTAGTGTGCGTAAAGCCTTTTTTAATGAATATAATGTATTTCTAATTATTATATGAAATTTCAGTTCTGTGCATTTCTTCTCATAATATACTTTAACTGTGCCAAATTTCATACTTGTCCATCCACGTAATTTTCGTAAAAAGGGGTACAAAGTTTTTGCTTCACACGTTAATATATAGATATATAAGTGTATATATATATATATATATATGTATGTATCTCATCACAAGTGATGTAATAACCGGGCAAACTAATTCAATAATTTGTTATTGATAAAAGAAGAAAAATCGTAGCATCATGTCCCCTGAGTTTTCTTGCCGGATCGTTCTCAGGGTGGCCGCGTTCCGATCCGGTGTTAGTATATTAGTTTTGTTAGTTTTAAATCAACAAATTGTAACAATAATTGCTACAAATTTAATAATTAATAATTACTAACCATAAACAATATAATTTTTTCATATAGAATCATTTTCTTCTTACACTGGCAATAAATTTGTACTAAAATGTGGGTCACAATTTAATAAATTTATAACTAATTTTCTGTATCAGGTAGATAATTATAAATGTCTGTAATAACGATTACTTGTTGGACGTGAGACACCTTAGTCCGCCCGTGACCATGAATGCTACAAAGTGTTCGAAACGTCGGGCAATCATAAATCAAATACAAACGCGATATAATCCGTAAAAGTAGTTTTATTTACAATGTGTAGTGCTCGCGTAAACATCAGATATCAGAAGAAAAATCATCAACCATTAAAACCTTTCTCATAAAGGCGACAATGCGACTCACGGTTTGATTACATACAACACTTATTTATCATAGTGGTCCGATTGGCAAGGCGGTTGGAATGATTTGCCAAAAAATGTGAGTTCAAGTTCCACATATAATAGTAGCTTTTTGCTAGCAAATAAGTTGAAGTAATTTGTTTTAGAACTTTATCTAATAATCAAATAAAAAACTGGTTTATAATCCATTAGTTTTTATTTTTTTTCATCATACTTATGGAAGTATGCTATGGAGCATATAAGTTTGTTTTGAATAACAGGCAAAAAATGAGATATACCTTCCAATCAGCAATTACTCGATATTCAGAACCCACCTCTGCCGAGAGGAATACGGATATTGAAAACCATAAATAAAATATGCCTTTTACACTTTTTTTTTTAATTTAAATATAATATTATGCAATTACATATACTATTTTCATATATTCATCCTAAATCCATACTAATATTATAAATGCGAAAGTAAGGATGTTTGTTTGTTTGTTTGTTTGTAACGCTTTCACGCTTAAACCACCGAACCGATTTCAAAAATTCTTTCACCGATGGAAAGCTATAATATCAGGGAGTAACATAGGCTACATTTTATCCCGGTATTCCCACGGGAACATGAATTACGCGGGTTTAAGTGACTGAAACCGAAGCGAAGAGGGCGGGTTGCTAGTAATATTATAAATCCAAAAGTAAATCTATAGGATTGCTTGTTACGCTTAAGCCACCCAACAGATTTTAAAAATTCTTTCACTAATGGAAAGTTGTATTATTATTGAGTGATATATGTATGTAGGCACATTTTATCCAGTTACTGCCATGGGAACGGGAACTAAACAAGTGAAATTGCGTGATATTGATCGATTTTATTAATTCTTCTGCGAATTATAAGCTATATTATCAGCGGCATATAGAATATTTTATCCAGGTATTCCTGCAGGAACAAGAAATACGCAAGTGAAATTATGGAATGTTGACTAGTTTTAAAAATTTTTTCACTAATGGCTAGCTAGACTATCAGCGGAGGCCGTCACCGGCGGAGCGGAGGCCGTCACCGGCGGAGCGGAGGCCGTCACCGGCGGAGGAGTCCTGTTGGCGGTGTCCCTGGACATCGCCAACGCCTTCAACAGTCTGCCATTCAGCTGCATCAGGGAGGGGCTGAGGTATCACGGGGTGCCCGTGTACCTCAGGCGGCTGGTGGCAGACTACTTGGAGGGGCGCAGCGTCCTCTACGTTGACCGAGTAGGGGACGTTGTGCGAACGCCCATGACATGCGGTGTCCCACAGGGGTCGGTTCTGGGTCCGACCCTGTGGAACATCGGCTACGACTGGGCGTTGAGAGGAAGCCTCCCACCCGGGCTGGGCGTAATTTGCTACGCCGACGATACACTCGTCACAGCCCGGGGTGGGACGCTAGAGGAGGCGGCACGCCTGGCAACTCTCGGCACCGAGGAGATTGTCAGGCGGATCGAAGCGCTGGGGTTGAGGGTAGCCCTGGAAAAGACGGAGGCCCTTTTGTTCCATGGCCTCCGTACTGCCGGGCCTCCCGCCGGCGCTTCGATCACCGTGAAGTCGGTCACCATCAGCATCCAGGCCCACATGAAGTACTTGGGCCTGGTGCTCGACGGGCATTTTTGGTTCCGGGAGCATCTCCATCGACTTGTTCCCCGGCTTGTCGGCGCGGCGTCCGCCCTTTCGCGGCTGATGCCGAATGTGGGCGGACCCAGCGCTACGTGCCGACAGCTGTACGTGGGGGTGATCCGGTCGATGGCCCTGTACGGCGCACCAGTGTGGGCGGGGTCCCTGACCGTTCGTCTTAGGGCCCTCCTGTGGCGACCACAGAGGGTCATGGCGATCAGGGCCATACGGGGTTACCGCACGGTGGCGACGGAGGCAGCGTGCCTCCTGGCCGGAACTCCCCCGTGGGACCTGGAGGCGGAGATGCTCGCGCAAATTTATCGGCGGGTGTCGGAGACGCGCGCCCGCGGCGGCATGGTCTCCATCAAAGAGATCACCGCCTGGCGGGTCGACGCCCGCCGAGAAGTCATTGCCCGTTGGGCAGTCCGGCTGGAGAGTCCTCGGTACGGTGTCAGGACCGTCGAGGCCTTCCGGCCGGTGCTGATGGAGTGGTTGGAGCGGACGCACGGGGTGCTTTCCTTCCGACTGGTGCAGGTGCTGACGGGGCACGGTTGCTTCGGGAAGTACCTGCACAAGATTGTCAGGAGGGAGAGCACACCGTCCTGCCACCACTGCAGTTGCGACGAGGACACGGCGCAGCACACGCTCGAGGAGTGTGCTGCATGGGAGGGGGATCGCCGTGAACTCGTCGCAATTATCGGTGCTGACCTGGCGCTGCCGACCATCGCCAGGGAGATGCTCGTCAGCGTCAGGAACTGGGACGCGGTCACCGCCTTCTGTGAGGCCGTAATCTCACGGAAGGAGGCGGCGGATCGTGTGCGAGTAGAGCTCCTATTCGGCGACACGTTCCGCCGCCGGCGACTCGGGCGGCGCAGGCGCGAGTATTTGCGCCTAATGCCGCCCTAGCCGAGGCCGCGGGTGATTGGACCGGGGAATTGTCCGTCACCCGCAGAGAGGCTGACCGCGCGACGGCGACTGACGTCCCAGGACGTCGAGAGGTGAGGGTACCCGAAAGGGTATTCCGTCGGCCGGCCACTGACGACAAGTCACATCTGCACCGGTGGTCGGCCCAACAACGAGGTGACGTGGGTACGGGTGGGTTATGGGCCCGCGCGCCGTCCTTTCATCGCCCCGGACGGACTGGACCGCGCGTGCGCTTACCGTAGCCCATCAGCGTGTAACATACGTAGGCTTTATTAACCCAGCATTCCCACCCGATGATGTCGACCGATTTTAAAAATTCTTTTACAGTGGAAAGCTACATTATCAACGAATAACATAATTATGTAGGCTTATCCCAGTATTTCTACGTTAACGGGAAGTATGTAGAGACTAGAGAAGTAGCATGAAATGAGCCAATAATCATTTTTCGTCCTCGTTAACATCAGATTATTTTATGTATGACTAGAAGCGCCCTGCGGTTTCACCCGCAGTTCCTCTTCCCGTGGGAATACCGAGATAAATTATAGTCTATGTGCTATTCTGGTATGTAAGCTATATTATTGTGAAGTTTCATCAAAATCCATTCAGTAGTTTTTGCGTGAAAGAGCAACAAACATATTTGCATCATCATCACATATATCGGTCGCATATCATCGGTCCAGCCGTTTAGGGGGAGTTCAGTGATATACACACGTACACAAGAAATTTATATATAAAAGATATCGATAATAACAAACATGATACCAAAACAAATATTTCAATTAATTTTCTAAATCGATTATCGATCTAAAAAAATAAATATTTAATGGTAAAAGCTTAATGTTAAAAGCTCTGGTAACACAAAAAAAAACTGTGGCGCCGTGTCATTTGAAATTCCGTATTTACGTTGAGTCGAATGGAAGGATAAGATGTACTAGAAAAGCTTTTCAGAATAAAAAAAATATTCACTTGATGACGTTGCAACGCGGGGCAAGGACGCCGTGGACTGATGCACGAAAGCTGCTACAACGCTTAAACATTAAATTCGTCTTCTTTTTGTATGTATAAATGTTAGCCGCAGATGGCTTTCACAGCTTGACGCAGACTATGGGTGAGCGCTGAGGGCTATCAACCCGGTGAAAGTATACTAAGCGACATCGCCCAAGGGCTTCCCTAGGTCGGGAACGAACATGGGCTTGGGGCATCATGACGTATTTTCTAACCTCAAAAACAGTTCACAGATTTCGCTTAAACCTGGTACGAAAATGAACATTAATTAGGTACTAAATATAAAATTAGAATAATTATTCTACATAATAGAAAAGATGTTATGAAAGCCCATTCACTTTCATATTGAAACTAATTCTCGAACAAAATGGACATTCTTCTTTTATATTATTTAAAAATATTTTAAATCTTCGTATTTTTTCTGGCATTTGAAAACTTTGTTTTATTTATTCTCTAATGTTGCAATCCGGATAAGTATTTCACAGTGGCTTTGATGTTTTCCTACTACCACCATAAAACGGACTTCTATTTGTTCAATCATATTTTAATCGTGGTTTTGAAAATTAAATTTTTTATACAATCTAATAATAATTCAATATTTATGTGTTGAAGTTTAAAATATGGTTATTAATGCAAAATTATAATTTATTACCTTATTTACCTTATATCGTTAACCCTAAAAGCCAAATTTAACGTTATATTTTCTTTTATTTCTTACTATAATCGATACTTTTAGACAATAAAACGAATTGGCGCCCTCACGACAGTTGATTTTTTGTTTTTACTGCTAGCGGTGGCAAACGAGCAAACAGTACACCTGATGGTAAGTGTTGCTGCCGCTCATGGACCTTTGCGAGGCCGCTGCCTACCGCGAAGAAAGTAAAGGGAGTGTGAATGTGTGCAATGAGGTTCGGTGAAATCAAAGGCATCACCAAAACCCACTATATGCAAACACCCTCAGCAAGTTGGGCTTCCAGCTCTCTCGCTCACCGAACGAAGCGCAGTAACAAATTGCTAATACTCGGGCGTCGATTTTCTGCGAGAGTGTGGTACTACCCCGGACGGGCCGACCCGCGGCTGTAGATAGACAACTGTCAACAGTATGGTCCTACCACTATTAGTGCTGAGCTTTTATCTCTTTTAGAAAATAATGACAACTGTGAAACATGTGATACAACTTCAGATAAGGACGATTGCGTGAATAAGATGAAGTTGGAAGTGTAAGATGAATTGGCAAATCATATTAAATATTCAAATGAGCCAGTTGGCCAACAAATACTTCAAAGCAATGACGCGTCTAACGAATTGACAAATATGGATATACCGCAATTGCCATACTTGTATTTTACCGTATTTTACATGGCTTTTATGAATTCGTATGTAATTTACTGCCACAACAAGCTTACTAACAAAAAAAAAACGTGTGGCACTCGTGGACTACCACGATAAAGTTATTGCATAGCATTTTTTATCAACTTATGCAATTATAATTATTTATTTATTTATTTATACAGTATTTTTTTTCTTTGATATTAATTTAAGTTTTTCTTTGATATTAATTCATTAAGTTACACTTCTTGAGCGTGGTAAACCGATAAGAAAACATTTTTTTTTCTTTTATTGAATAAACGAGAAGTTAATGTCGTTTATTTATTTTTTTAATATTACAATACATGTACATAGTTTATTCAGGAATTTTTATCGTTGAAACTATAGATTTATAGTAAATGAAATAAGAAACATAAGTTTGAGACTTGATATCCTCCTATGTATACATATATACCTACATATATAATTGTATACTTACGGGGCGCACATGCGGTGAGTGTGGTATTATAAAGATATGATAGAAGGCAACGCAAGCGCGACGCACGACCCCATAACCCGCATTTTTCCTATGCTATTGGGCGGGCATTCCGGTGAGATACCCTTCTAGTTAATGTCTCTCCCCGACACCCCTCTCGAGGCGTCGTCCTGATGCGGTCAGCCTCTCTGCAGGTGACGGGCCGTTCCATTCAACCGTGGCCTCACATAGGCCGAATGAGTACACCTTATAAGGCACTTGACTGGCAAATCTTGTGTACAGCCATTGGTGCATACATGCACTGTGTATTTGCCTCAATTAGGCAAGAACTGTAAGAAGAAAAGATGCCGCATCCATATAGGGTCGCATAAAATATTTTCTATATTTTAAACCCACTCACGTTGTGATTCTGGTAAATTCAATAGTTAAGTCCTCGTACTTGGATCATGCGCTTGGATTATTTTATTCACAATTAATGATGCGAAAACTTTTATTGATAAAATACTTAAGATAAAAATGTATTTATGTTTTAGGACTGTGATCATAATATGATGTATGCAAATTGCCCCGGGGGTGACCCAAGACCAACAGGTGCCTCGCTATATAAATATATAACTTCGGACAAAAAAGCTGTCAGAAGTACAGTAAGTGTTATAACAAGTAATTACTGTTTTCTTTATACTGATTCCATTTTGTATCTGTTTCTGATTAAAATTGTATTTAATTATTCTGATTTCATTTTTACGAGCTAAGTATATTTCTATGATCCACTGGCATAAGAATATAGCTTTCTGGATACTGGGCTGTATTGTTCTGGTACTGGAATCAAATTCTAGGTTCAACAAAAATTTTATTGAAATGATAAACGCCTCAAATTATAGAGGGTAAATTAACTTGTATTCCAAATTACTTTATGTTGGCGGTTAAGATACTATTTCTTCTTCTTCAAATCATTAGATTGGTTGAATTGGTAGATTATTGGTTTGTTTCTATGTATAAATTTAACAATAAATAAGCGCCCTTAAGGGGCTTATACAGAATAAATGAATTGATTTGATTGAGGAGAGATCAGTTTAGGAACCTTAAACTTAACTATTAACCAAAAAGTTGATTTTGCTTTTATTTTTCAAAAACATTTGTTTTGTTTGTAAATACAACTACTAAAATGTTAACGAGTAATAAACATGGTTTCTAAATAGAATTATTAGAAAAGCACGGTTATTGATTATATATCAGTAGTGCACAACTATCCATTGCACAGATGGCGTCGTGGTTAAAATATTGACCTACCGTCCCGGTATTATTTTGTCCCTGATGTCGCCCTAGCCGAGGCCGCGGGTGTCTGAACCGGGGAATTAGTCCATCACCCGTCGAGAGGCCGACCGCGCGAAGAAAGACCGACGTCCTCCCCGAGGGGGAGGGGGGGACGTTGGTCGATGGGAGGGTACTAGTTGAATGATAAAGTTGAATGTCTATTTTCAGTATTTGATTTGTTATACAGCTTTGAAGTTCAAACTTTTGATTTTTTGCATTTTTAGATAAACTGTATATATATATATATATATGTGTAAATTCAACTCAATAGAACTTTTTGTACTAAATTTAATACTAAAAAAGGTACTTAACTTTGACCTTGAATAACTTTTGAATGAGTTGATTCATCGAAAAATGATTTCAGACCTTTTTTGTAGAGCGTTTAATTTTCTACAAATATGTGTAATGGGAATTGCAGAGCAATGTATGGTTCATTAGTTACAAAAATCAGAATAAAAATAAAAATTTTCCTATGTAATTCTTATGGAAAATCGTGTGAGGACATCCTTAACATTAATATTAACAGCTCATATTTTCAGAGCCCTATTTTGTCATCTAAACGAAACTTTTGAGCCTGGTTCCGAGTGAAAAAGTTTTTTTTTTAAAACGTCCTAATATATATATATATATATATATATATATATAATTATATATATTAGTCTACAACTTAACATTCTTTAATAATTGGCAATGTTCGTTATTATGATACCTATTAATTTTTGTTTTTATAGCATTATTAATGAATATATTGTAGCTATTATGACTTAGCAACTAAATATTTAAGTAACCGGTCTGCTCTAAGTTATTAAGTCTTATCTGATAAATTATAAAGTTGATTTTATGAATAAACTTTATATGGCAAAATTAAAACCTAGAATTATTTAATTTAAAATAGTAACCAGGAAATAATTTTCTTAAAAATAAAATACGGATGTCTGGTTTTTTTTTAACACAACTCTTACACAAACTATGATGTAAATGGAACGAATAGTGAATAGTAATAAAACAAGCATATTTAAGGGCAAACATTATGCATCTATTTAGATTGATATTCCATACAAACTTTGGTGTCTAAATTTAAAGTCAACAAAAAAAAACTACATTTATTATCTCAGACTTAGTCATATTTGCTCTAATTTGCATTTATCTGAGTTTTACATTAAAGATGAAGACTTAAACAGCCATATTTTTAATGTTCCAAAAGATTCTTTTTGTTTTTGATATCCTACCTGTTGATTTAATACCCCGTTCTTCTAATTTTAATTCCTTTCTCACTTAAGGTCACTTCTCATTTATGTACATTTTATTAGACTGTATTAACTCAAATAATATTAAATTATATATATAGTTTATGTTTACTTATTTCAGTTCCATTAAGACATAATTCATAAATTAATTTGATTGTAGTGAGAGAGTTATTATAGCTTCAAAGGATAAATCAACATAAATGAAAATTCGGCAGGATAACAACAAAATTTAACTCGTGAAATTTCTTAGAATTTAGTTACCTTCCTGGTTCCTCAAACTGTTAATCTAAATGGAGTTTTTGGCAAAATTCTCTAAACGCCATTAAAAGAAATGACCTAACCTAACATTTGGTAATCCTCACTTTTCGGTGGTTGATTTTGAAATAATCGCATGAAATAATTAGAATCTTTTACAACCCGCATTTTCAAAACTTTCTTTTCTTGAAAGTTAGTGATAATTAATTCCAAAACGTTACGTAGAGTGACGTGACGATATTTACATTAAATTTGACTAATTTCTTACTACACAATTCGAATATGTCTCTTTATTATTACAGACTCATTGGAGTTTGTGTCTTAAATAAAGTTTTATATAAAATTTATAAGTTTGATTTAAACACACACACTATTAATGAATATCTACTATCTCCTAAAGACTTGTTTAAGAAGATTCGAACCATAACCCGTCAATTCAAACCAAAAACCTGGGCTATAGAGGATTCGAATGGTGTGACTGTGACGGAGATCAGGGATATTGTAGGCGTTTGGAAAGAATATTGCGAACAACTTTTTAGCGATAGCAGCTTAGCAACGTCATATGCCGATGGCACCTTGTCACGGGATGCTATGGAACCATCAATCCTGAAGAGTGAGGTGCGGGCCGCTATTGATCGCCTGAAGAAGGATAAAGCTATTGGAGCTGACGCTATTCCAATAGAGATAATTAAAGCTATGGGGGAATACGGAGTTGACATAATGCATGTTATCTGCAATCGCGTCTGGGAGACAGAGAAGTGGCCTCAAGACTGGGCACACTCCGTATTCATACCACTACACAAAAAGGGATCAACGAAGAAGTGCGGCAACTACAGGCTCATAGCGTTAATTACACATGCCAGCAAAGTGCTCCTTCATATTGTCAACACCAGACTGCAAGCTTTTCTGAAACCCGAAATAGCTATTGAGCAAGCGGAATTTGTCAAGGGTCAGGGAACAAGAGAGCAGATCCTAATTCTTCGACAAATAATCGAAAAGTCTAGAGAGTTTAACATTCCACTCTACATCTGCTTTATAGACTTTCGCAAGGCCTTTGATACCGTA
The DNA here is from genome assembly GCA_032191425.1 of Lymantria dispar. Lineage (NCBI taxonomy): Eukaryota > Metazoa > Arthropoda > Insecta > Lepidoptera > Erebidae > Lymantria > Lymantria dispar. Next base: position 15,363,265 of record CM063465.1, on the reverse strand, counting down.
AAATGGCATATGTTATGGGACGTACTCCTTCAAATGGGAGTACCTGTTCATCTAGTCCGTCTCATACGCAGACTTTACGAAGACAGAACTGCAACTGTTCGAATAGACGACGTTGACTCGGAAAGCTTTCACACAAAAGCTGGTGTCCGACAGGGGTGTATACTCTCTCCGCTTCTGTTCAACATTTACACAGAATGTATCATGAGAATTATTCTGGAACGGTGGGACAAGGGCATTTCAGTGGGAGGTCGGAAGATATGCAACTTGAGGTATGCTGACGACACTACTCTTCTCACACAAACAAAAGAAGACATGGAACACCTGCTTACACTCTTAGAAGAAACAAGCCTCTCCTTCGGTCTTGCGGTCAATAGAGACAAGACTAAGATGATGATAGTGGACCGAGTTGAACTTAACCATCCTGACATTTCCAGAATTGGCAACTGTGAGGTTGTTCAATCATATGTGTACCTCGGTTCCACTATCACGAAGACTGGAGGATGTGAAGAGGAAATTCGAAGGAGATGCGCTATCACACGATCTGCTGTTGATAGGCTGAAAAGAGTATGGTGCAACCGCAGTATCACCAAAGCCACAAAAGTCCGCCTAATGAGAAGCTTGGTCTTCCCGATATTTCTGTATGGCGCAGAAGCGTGGACGGTTCGCCTCAAAGACCGACGCAAAATCGATGCACTCGAGATGTGGTGCTGGCGACGACTGTTGCAGATTCCTTGGACAGCGTTTAGAACCAACGTCTCAATTCTGACTGAGCTAAAAATCCAACAAAGATTATCGTCGACTGTGCAAACACGAATCTTGAAATATTTTGGACATATTGTTCGGAACGAGCATTCCATGGAACGGCTGGTTGTCCAAGGACATGTAGAAGGCAAGCGGTCACGCGGTCGATCACCTGCGCGTTGGACGGATCTGATTAAAGCTGCGACACAAACCTCCGTAGTCCAGTGTTCCCGAGACGCTGAGGACCGGAACAAGTGGAGGCGCATCGCGAGAGCTGCTCTATCCAATAATGACCCATCATCAACCACGACCACTCCGTCAGGAGTGAACGACTAAGGAGGAGGAGTATCTCCTAATAAATCACAGCCTATATCGTCTCCTCTAACGAACTTTGAATTACGTCTGATGCCTTGATAGATTGTGAAACCATATGTCGAATAAAATCACCTAGCCAGAATATCCATTATTAGAAAATTTGGTTAATTAATTACTCACATGACAAATCTTTTTCATTTTCAAAGTAACTTTTTATCATATCCACCTAAAAATTTAAATAATCAAATTTTCTATTCAAAAGAATATTAATACTATAGTGGCACTGGTGAAATATTAGCAAGGCTGCCGGCTAGATTCTACACCTTGTGATTATAATCTTATATATACTTCTTCTTAGTTTCGGAGCCTACAAATAAACAAACAACTATTTCCTCTTTATAATATTAGTATAGACTAGTTGACCCAACAGACCTTGTTCTGGTCATATAAAATAAAAAGAATTCTCCTTGAAATCGACAGCAGCGCCACCTACCGGGTCCAGTTGTGAATCTAAACCATTCTTGAATTCACTTGAACACACACAAAAAATTTCATCAACATCGACCCAGCCGTTTAGGAGGAGTTCAGTGACATACACATGTACACAAGAAAACGTATATAAAGGTATAGAATCTGTACATCCCAATCTACACGTCCGATTTAAAAAAAATAAGCTTTTAATAAAAGTTAATTCTCTATAGATTCGGGATTATTATGAACTCTGTAAAATTGCAATAGTTCCTGAAACTTTTCTTATAATACGGTTGCATATAGCCACACTAAAGCCGATCTGATACAGTATGCATGTAGCTTCTAGTGGCACAAACTCTTATTGTACACAGTATCAAGTACTCCTATAATTGGAGACACACAGTTATTCCTATAATAAAGAAAATGGTTAGTATAATAAGTAATAATAAGTTCCTAGTCATTAAGCGTTATATTACTTTAACATGATAACTACCTAAGTACATAAGCACTATCCGTGTGTTGATGGAGTAAGAATACAAATCACCACTCCCTCTCTTGCCTGTGGATGTCGTAAAATACGACTCAGGGATATAATATGCGTATAATATTAATGCAAGAGAAGATAAACTCGAAACAAAACATCTATACCGTCTTTCCGTGTGGTGACGGAGTAAGAATACTATTCGCCACCTCCTCTCTCACCCGCTGGTGTCGTAAGAGACGACTAAGGGATATAATATCCGTAGAAAATTTATGCAAAGGACGTTAAATTCGAAACTAAGCCCTACACCAACACGTCTTGTTGCGACGAGGACACGGCGGAGCACACGCTCGAGGAGTGTGCTGCATGGGAGGGGGATCGCCGTGAACTCGTCGCAATTATCGGTGCCGACCTGGCGCTGCCGACCATCGCCAGGGAGATGCTCGTCAGCGTCAGGAACTGGGAGGCGGTCGCCGCCTTCTGTGAGGCCGTAATCTCACGGAAGGAGGCGGCGGATTGTGTGCGAGTAGAGTTCCTATTCGGCGACACATTCCGCCGCCGGCGACTCGGGCGGCGCAGGCGCGAGTATCTGCGCCTAATGCCGCCCTAGCCGAGGCCGCGGGTGATCGGACCGGGGAATTGTCCGTCACCCGCAGAGAGGCTGACCGCGCGACGGCGACCGACGTCCCAGGACGTCGAGAGGTGAGGTTACCCGAAAGGGTATCAACTTCCCTGCCATTGTGGACGAGGCCCGAGCTCAACAGTAAGACGTATATGGGCTGAGATGATTTTAAAACTAAAGAAATCAGTATTTTTCATGAAATTACAATGAGAAATCACGTTCCATACTTCAACGGGCATTGCACTTTACGGTTTGCTCTATAATCATACGTAAAGTAATAAAAAACAAGTCTTAATTAACTAAAGAAGTGTGAAAAAAATAACAATGTAACCGGTCTTCGACCTTTTTGTTTTCCTTGACCTGTATATGAAACGCTCTCACCTCACTTCGCTCAGCCGTTTGGGTCAATACAAGGTCACTGTGAGGCTCCATAAACTTAAATATTTTTCAACTTCATTAATTGTGATACTAGTATGGCTGCCTTTAGTGGCCTAACTAGTAAGTAAAACCTGCAAAAACTTGCATCTTATTACGAATATGCCCCGCATTATTACAACAAGCCCGGGCAAAAACTAATTTAAAACAATTTTCTACTATTTCTAGATTATGTAGGCAATATAATACTATAAACCAAAATGTGGATATATTTGCAGATAAGTAATCCAAATTTAAAATTACAGTACTGAGACTGTTACGAAAACTGTATTGTAAGTAATTGAATCTATCGATACGAAAAAAAATTATTATGTATGTGTACGTAGGGTTAATTATTTTTTCAATTTAATTAGTTATTTCTTTTTCTCCCCATATTTCCACTTTAATTTAATTTCTTTATTCATCTATACCAATAAATAAAATTGGAGTGTCTGTTTGTAATGTCAAAATAATAGGCTTTTTTCATGCTCACACGGTTATTTGCACGACACCTATGCCTAAAAGAGCAATTAAAAAATTTTTATCTGTCTGTCTGTCTGTCTGTCTGTCTGTTTGTTCCGGGTAATCTTCAAAACGCCTGGACCGATTTCAAAAATTCTTTCACCAATGGAAAGCTATAATATCAGGGCGTAAACTAGGCTATATTTTATCCCGATATTCCCACGGGAACGGGAACTACGCGGGTAAAACGACTATAACCTATAACCGAAGCGAAGCGAGGGCGGGTTGCTAGTTACAATTAAATTTAAATATTATGTTGATTACCTACAAGTATTGAAATGATGTACCTACCTTTTTATTGTGCATGATGTGGCAACTTTTTTTTTTATTGGGGTGTGCTGCGGTCGGCGCACTCCTCGCACCACTCCGTCCGGGGTGACAGAGGGGCGTAAGCATACACACCCGCAACCCACCCGAACACCGTGTCGCCTTCGTCATTGGGCCGACCACCGGAGCAGAGTTACTTGTCATCAGTGGTCGGTCCGACGGAATACCTCCTAGTGGGGTAACCTCCCATCGACCCACGTCCCCCCCTCGGGGAGGAGGTTGGTCTTTCCTCGCGCGGTCGGCCTCGGCTAGGGCGGCATGTTGATGTGGCACCTTTACAAATTGTGCAACTAATCTAGTTTATTTTTCATAATAATGTTTATTAAGTTTGTATATGTAATTGTAGCAATTCTTGGTTGTCCGAATAAATAAATAAATAAATGTCGTCGGTGCAACAAAACTAGTCCAAAGGTGAAGCAACCAATCTTCAGTTTTTGCTATAAAGGGTTAGAAACCCAGCGCTCAAAATCAGCAACCACATAATTATGCCATTAGAATTAAAGCCACCTTTTTAATTGTCAATGGTGGCAAACGAGCGAGCAGCACTCCAGATGGTAAGTTATACTGCCGCAAATGAATTTTTGCAATACAGGGACACAGTCAGGCCATTGCCTACCATGAAGATAATCTCTTAAATCGTTTAACCTTATTATTGTTTAAAGTATTTTTCCTGTTTACGTTGTCATTCATATCAGTAGTAATAGATAACATAAGGAAATCATCGCACAGTAAAATAATGTTAATCAAAATAAAAATGTATCGAATTTTATACAAATTATTTTCCTGTTATGTTATAATTGTAATTGTATACTTACTCTTACTTAGTATGAATACAATACTATAAAACGCTGAAATGTAAGCATAAATTTTAGTGATTGATACCCATCTTATGTTAAACGGCACTATGATTTTAAATGGCAAATTGCAAGCTCAAAAGTGTCGGATACCTATTGTGATCATCTATGTGGGACAGTCGCAGCCAGTAAGTGTCGGTTTGACTTTTGGCCTGTCTCAATAGTCGTGACCGCCAATGTGATTGTCCAATGGCATAACAAGATTTTGACTGTAACTCTTTTAACAAATTTTCGAAAAGTACTTAGGTAATGGTCGTCGGATTTCGATCTTCTTTCTGGATTATTTAGATCCTTTATGCCAACCATGTGGTGACAGAGTAACAATATAATTCACCACCGCCCTCTCTTGCCTGTGAATGTTGTAAAAGACGACTAAGAAATATGATAAGCGGATCTAATAGAGATAGAAAACTCTCCATAAAACTCTATGTCTGTCTAATGCGGTATAAGAGGACTGCATAAATGGCGTAGATTAAAATACCGACCTGTCGTGGCTTCGAATCTCACGTAGAACAACACTGTGCGATCCACAAATTGTTGTTCTGAATTTGGATATAAGTTGTCCCCCGTAATACAGGGTTTATTTCCTTAGTGTAGGGAGTTGTATTTAAAAAAAAACGCGTTCCCATTATGGCGGAGGCCCGAGTTCAAAAGTGGGACTTATATGGGTTGAAGTACTGGTGATGGCAACCCGTGAGCTGGCTATAGCCTACCTAAGAACAAAGCAAATGAGGGTTGACTTTAGGCAAGCTGCATTTTCTGCAAAAAGTATGCTTAAAAGAGAGTAGGTATAGGTATATTACGTCAACGTCGATTAATAGTGATACGAGCAGGATTGTGATAATTCATGGATAGGTGATATTATAACCAAAATGATTTTATAGACAGTGAAAGGAATATTCATGAAAGTTCATTTTTCATCATCATTTCAGATTATCGCCGTCCACTGCTGGACGTAGCCCGCCCTCATGTTACACCACAAAGTGCGGTTCTGTGCCGCCTGCATCCAACGACGCCCAGTAACTTTCACCAGGTCGTCGGTCCACCTAGGGGGGGGGGCGTCCTACACTGCGTCGTCCGATACGTGGTCGCCACTCGAGAACCTTTCTTCCCCAGCGGTTGTCGGTTCGTCGAGCGATGTGGCCTACCCATTGCCACTTCAGCGTGCTAATTCTTCGTGCTGTTGTTACATTACTGTAATAATAACTCGTGAGTAGGCACTAAACGCAGAGGCTGCACGAACTTCGCTTCAATTACCCCTACCGCGCTGGCCGCTTCGTCACTGACTTCACACCAACGATTGCTATAACTACTCGGGAGTCCGTTAAAATACTCTCATTATAAATCCTACATTATTCTTCTATATCCAATATTTACTAAATTATTATATATCGTGATAATCCTTCAATCTAAGTAACAGTTCGTGGATATTAAAACCCTGCTACAAAACTTACCCTAGTAAGTTGTGCTTTTATTGGCTTAATAGCTATTATGTAATACAAATAGGTAATCTTAGATCCTGAGCCTTTCCTAGCCATAGAATAATACTAGCAGTATGTAGATTTTAAATGTAATTAATCTTTTCCTATTGTATAGTAATAGAAGTTTTTAAGCAATCATTTAACGTATACCTACATCATTTGCTCACTAGTTATTATATGTATGTAGAATATTCTTCTCATATGTTCATATGTGTGTTAAAGTTGTAGTGTATTTCTTTTAGTTGTGTTATTTATGTCCTTCCGCTTCGCTATAAACCGTGACTGTCCCACCTTGGATTACTGATTTGCAAGCAATCTATGACGGAATCAGTAGCTTCTCGCTTATCGCTGGGTTACAGTCACGGTGATCGTATGGTGGACATATACTCATTGCCCACCCTTAAATGATTACAGGGTTCTAAGATTAGACTTAATTGTCTACCACCCCCGGAGCCGACTAGCAGATCTCCTCATCTTCTTCACTGCGGTTCTCTACGGGAAACAAGCGTAAGGAGAGTACTGTTTTCTGTTCATTGTCAGTGCAAAGCCTAGGAAATACCCAGAAAGACTAACGACCCCACTCCCCCTGTATTTTTAACTTATTTATACTTTATTTCTACCTTTACTTTACTTATACCTTCAATTATTAATTATAATATACGTTACAAATTCTAATTCCTTTTATTTTTATGTTACCTATCCTCAGTGTAACACTATGTCGGTTACACCCGTTCTTCTGCGAATTGCCGTATTCCAGATCTATCTCGCAGAAAAATCCCGAGCACAGCCCGCTCCATAGCACGCTGAGCGACTTTGAGCCTTGTTATGAGGCCTACATTTAGGGACCACGTTTCCGTGCCGTAAGTCATCACTGGTAACACACACTGGTCGTAGACCTGTGTGTCATGAAAGTTCTATAGAGATATTTCAATAGCGATTCTATAGATATCATTGTTGCTATCTAATGTTTCATTCCACACAGTAGACGTAATTGTAGGTTCAATAAAATAATTAAATCGCCAATGCGATAACAGCATATGTGAGATATGTAAAAAATAGGCAAAAAGTGCTTTATATAATATTTTTTCCTTGTTCAACCATAAAAAAGATGCTTTATCTTTATCTACACAAATTAGTATATATAGGCTGTCCCAAAATTAACGCAAGATTTGAATTAAATAGAAAACACAGTTTATGGTATTTTAATTGTATTTTTTATGAAATCATAAAGTACATAAAATAGGGTTATTTATGGAATAACGCATCGGGCACATGGCCTCCACAGTTTTGCATACATACACTATATATGCACTCGTTTCTCGAAATTTTCCCTGACCATTGTGCATAAATGTGGCTGAATATTGGTGATGCAGCGTTTAATCTCCTCTTTTAACACACGTGTGATCGTGGGCTTGTTGACGTAGACCTGTGATTTTAAATAACCCCATAATAAGAAATGTAATGCTGTTAAATCACACGATCTAGGGGTGCAATTCTGATCACCAAAATAAGAGAGTATACGACCTGGAAATCTCTCATGCAGTAATGGAAATATTGTTCAATAATGAAGATACGTTGTTCTATCATATAACGCTCCATTGTTACTAACCCTAAACAGTCGGCGGTCAATTTATTATTTTTTTAGGGTTGTCAACACTTTACTGCATAAATGGCGGCAAAATTCAAATTTTGGTTTAAGTTTGGGACAACCTATATATGTTGATATTTTTCTATTTAAGTTTTTACTTCGAAATTTAAATATGCCATCAAAAACATAACTTGTAAAAAAATCAAGGCTCGCAACGCAGTTCTTCTACCATAAAAAGTTGTAAAATCCATGTAATACCAAGTCGGTCAATTTATTCAGTCCCTACTTAAGGGGCCTTCTGTCTTAAGTTATTACGTAATTAGCTAACCTAACAACTTCTTATAGTGGCAATAGAAATATTAAAGATCTTTTATGTTTTAAATAAATAGATTTACTTGGTTACTAATTTAGGTTTCTAGTTTTATTCACAACGAAATTATAGGACGTCGAAAATGGCCTGAATTGTTTCGAGAAAAGCAAGTTACGCAGTGTTGCGTTTTTGCTCGACTTGGTGGAGGCACTGCCAAGCCCCCAGGTTTTAAATTATTGATTATTATTTATTTATTTAAAGTACGTATAAAAACTGAATAATAAATAAATTAAGATTTCAATGTGGTGACGGAGTAAGAATACTATTCACTCTCCCTTATCTTGCCCGTGGGTGTCATAAAAGACAACTAGGGGATATAACACGTATATAATATTTGTGCAAGAGTAGAAATAATCAAAGAAAAACTTTATAGCAAACCGTCTAATCAGGGTGGTAGTGGTTGCACATAGCACTGATTGCGAATTTACTTCTGCAGTGGTTTTAACTATTTTTATCAATAGCTGGTTAAGGCTACGTATTCTATCAACCATATATTGCTCATGAGTGATGTAGAGACTCCTTAGAGCATTATATCGTCATTATTCAGGCCGCTATAATTTTACTAGATTATTACGTAGATTCATCATCATCTCAGCCCATATACGTCCCACTTTTGGGCTCGGGTCTCCTCCATAATGGAATGGTAATTGACCTACTATACCACGCTGGTCAAACGTGTTGGTATAGGCTTTTATTTCGAGTTTTCCTTCTCTCGTATAGATGTTATATGCGTTTTATATCCCTTAGTCGTCTCGTACGATCACCCATGGGTAAGATAGGGGGTGGTGAATTGTATTCTTATTCCGTCACCACACGGAAGTTACGTAGATTATAAGACAAAATATCGTAATTACTTTTTATAGAAACTATATGTATTTTTCAAAATAAAAGTTTAAGTAAAAAGCGATGAAGAAAAAGTGCAAAGGTATAATAAAGGTGCAAGGTAAAGAAAAGATCTAACCTTTTCTTTATAAGCCTTTCAATTTTGATTGTATATATTTCTGCATTAAATTATTATCATTCTGTATTTTGTATTACTTTTTTATTTGTTATATTAACTAATCATTCTCAAAGTGGAAGAGATAAAAATACGCTAGTGCTTTACGAGATATATTTAATAAAGAAGTTTGGAACGTTATGTAGTTAACTAATGTCAGTGCTCGCGTCAACATGTCGATCTACTTTAAAATACTTGTGATACAAACTTTGCTAATAACTTCAATTAGAGCGTCAAGAATATTAGCATGGTTTCCAACACCATCAATAAGTCATCAAGTAGTATTTAGAATATTAACTGAAGAATTAGCTAGACGAGGCCATGATATAACTGTAGTGACAACAGATCCCGCCTTTGCAAAGGGTAAAACCCCACCAAATTTTACGGAAATCGACGTTCATGATGTATCATACACTCTATGGAAGAAATCTTTCATGACAATTTCTAAAGGATTAAAAAGTGATATTGGAACACAGACAGATGTTCTTTTTAAAAGCTTAGCTGATTCGTTCTTTGTTCAAGCAGAAACGGAAGTATTACAGAATATAATAAATGATAAAAATAATAAATACGACTTGGTCATGGTAGAAGCCAACGTAAGACCAGCATTGGTGCTTTCCCATGTTTTTAAATGTCCTATTATTGCTGTGAGTTCTTTTGGAGCAGTGCTTGGAAATTATGAAATGATAGGCGCACCTGTACATCCCATATTATATCCAAATATGTTTAGACAGAGGTTACACAATCTTACTATGTGGGAAAAGATTACGGAGGTTTATACTAATTACCAAAATTTAAAAATCTTTCAAGACAAAAATGTATATGAAAATGAGAGGCTAAGAAGACTTTTTGGGCCCGATACCCCAGAAGTTGATGTACTACGTGACAATGTTGATATGTTGTTTTTAAATATGTATCCCGTGTTTGAAGGCATTCGTCCTATACCCCCTAGTGTAATTCATATGGGTGGACTTCATTTACTTCCTCCCAAGCCATTGCCAACAGTAAGTATTATTTAATTAATCGTTATATTTCTTTTTAACATCGTTATTGGTGCTAAAGACTAATATTACAATATGTAACCAGGTTTTCGTGATATTATTTTTTATTTACGAAACATTTTGTCTTTATTTTAAGTTATCTCGTTAAATTTATAAGTATTAGCTTATATCTGCCTACTAAAAACTAAAATAACATCTCGTGTGCAACCTTATTCATTGTTGTAATATATCTATACTAGCTTTTCCTGCGACTTCGTCTACTTGGAAATGATAGTGTGCACAAATGAGTTAACGTCGTAAGAATACATTTAACCAACCCTTTAATTGCCCATGGGTATCGTGAAAGTTGACTAAGGGTATGCCGATAAATATATTATTATATGCAACAAGAGGCACACTTAAATAAAATTCCATAATAACCCGTTTAACCAGCATTTACAATAAGCGTAGAAAAGATATGTCATTCCTATTAGAAGTACTTGGAACGAGGGAAAACTTATTATTTGATAACACAACATTGACTTAATATTTTGATTGAAACTTGCTATGTGGTACTACGGCTACGAATATTACCATCATTATATTGCTTGTGGGTATTGTAAAAAAACCACTAAAACTAAAACTTACATCGACCTGGGCCAATTGCTAATGTTGTCTGGTCAACAACTTCGTCAGGCAGACAGCCGTTCATAAATTATTTCTAGTGATTTCGGCTATACATACTTCACCCTCTTAGGGGTTGAATTTGTAAAAAAAATTTCTTAGTGCTTCTTTACGCCAAAAAATGAACAGTAAACAAAATTTCACATGCCTAGGCAAAAGTAATGTGATGACCCTTTAGTGACTATGACTATCTTGAGAAAGACAACCGTGTTCAAAATTCAACACGTTTCTAGGTCTAGTAATTTCGGTTATATACTTTTCACCCCTTTAGTTGTTGAATTTCCAAAATGTTTCTTAGTGCTCGCTAACCCCTAAAAGGCAAGCTTATACAAAATTCCTTATTCCTAGGCCCAACGGCTTCGGCTATATGCTTTTGACATGGTTGATTTTCCAAAAAATCTTTTCAGTGACCATTTTCACTCTCCTATGGGGATGAGTTAGCGAAAATTCGTTATTAGTGCTGACTTACCCCAAAAAAGACAACTGTGTACAAAATTTCACGTTTATAGGGCCAGTGTTTTTGGCTGTATGTTTTTCATAATCGTCATCACAGCCCACATACATCCCGCTGTTGGGCTTGGGTCTCCTCTACAATGGAAGGAAATTTGACCTACTATACCATGCTAGTCAGATATGTCAGTCTATACTGACATATCTGATTAGCATGGTATAGTAGGTCAAATTTCCTTCGAAAACTCGATTCATTTTGAGTTTTCCTTCTCATGCACGATGTTAGGTGCATGTTATATCCCTTAGTATAAGACGATACGACATCCACGGCCAAGATTGGTATTGGTGAATTGTATTTTTACTCCGTCACCACATGGAATAGTTTGTTCCTTTATGGGGTTGAATTTCATCCCCATGTAAATTGAAATTAATTTTTTTTCATTCGTATTTTCAGAACAAAAATAGCCCATTGCCTCTCTCAAGCTTTAGTCTATCTCTGTACCAATGCCATGAAAATCAGCCAATACTATCGACGGACAGACAGATAGACAGACACAGTTACTTTCGCATTTATAATATATTAATATGACATGATCTAGTCCAATGTGCATATGATACATGAAACACTTGTCTAATTTATCACTGAATTACTTTTGGACATAAACCTTCACTAGATATAGATATCGAGTATGCATTAAGTATTATCGTTGTTTCTGTAATCGTAGATTATTATTATGACATTTATTTAACTTACGAACTACCTTATACATTTTTAAATATGATATAAAAAAATAAAATATTTAAAAATATAAAAAGCGTATTGACCCACCGGCAGCGTATACAAGGACCAAACCGCCGGTGGTTAGGGCTACAAACAGAGGAACTTCCTCACGATGCGCGCCGTGTCCAGTAACACCGCCTTCTGCATCAGGCCCGCAATCCAACTACCTAACGCGAGCCTCTTTAGCTGTTGATCGAGGCTCTTAGCTATTAGCCCATTAGTCGAAATGACTATCGGTACAACGATTGCCGTGTCCACATCCTATATGTCGACAATCTCGTGAGCTAAGTCTTGATATTTTATTTGTTTATCTTTCTCAGCCTTCACGTGATTCCCGTCATGCGGAACAGTGATATCGACAATCATTGCACGGTGCTGCAGCTGATCTATCACCACAATGTCTGGCTTATTGGCCACAATAGTCCTATCAGTGATAATAGATCGGTCCCAGTACAATGTGACATGGCCATTTTCGAGAACCGGCTGACATATAAAACTATTCATTATTAAATTCAGTTCAATTCTTATATCTATTTTTTTTTTGTTAATATTGCCAATGATGTTAGAAAAAAATTCTTGTTACAACTAATCTCAATAGAGCATATTTTCACATAAAATATTTGGCCTTCACAACTCAAATAAACTCTCCGCCACCTAATATGCCGAATATTAGTAAAGTAGATTCTCTAACCGGTAGAGTAATCACGGGCTGACACGTAACGCAAGATTTGCGCAATAGGCATAGATTTTAGGCAATAGGCATTTTTTTCACGCCTACATACCTAAAATATAGTCTGACCAGTGTTTTACCTGTTAAGTCGCTGCAATTATTAGCACGGAACTGCTGAACTCTGTCATCCTTAAGATGATGTCCAAAAAATAGAAACTGAGATGCGATTGCTGGCTTCACAAGGGTATCATCTCGTGAATTGTAATGATAGATCACTAGGGAATAAATGCCCTACTCTGACATAACTGGCTAACTCCAGCATAGAGCACATAGGTGAATACTTTTTCTTGATGTGAACAGACGGATTGGAGTTATTGATGAGATTTAAGGCATAAAGATATGTAGGATTCTAAATAATTCAAGGCTTAAATTCAATGTTTAATCTAAATTTCAGGAACTAAAGGAGTACCTGGATTCCTCCAAAAGTGGCGTAATATACGTAAGCTTTGGAACAAACGTAGATTCAACATTATTATCTGCAGAGAGGGTACAAATTCTAGTGAATGTATTGTCTAAGCTCCCTTATAATGTGTTATATAAATGGGATAATGAGAAACTACCTGGACGTGGTGATAATATCAAGATATCTAAATGGGTACCACAAAACGATTTGTTGCGTAAGTAATTCTTGCTTATATGATTATGTGTATGTATATGTATGCAATGAAATACATAAGCGCGCGCACCCACATGTGTGCTTATGCTTATGCGAGTTTGTGTGATAGTTTGTATGCCTGTGCTTGGGTGTATCCATGTTTGTATACGTGTATTATAGAGGCTGTGCGTATGTAAGACAGGACCGGGTTTGATAGAGCAAAAATATGAGTAGGAGTGTGTGATATTGCGTGAAAATATAGTGTGTAATCAGTGAATCAGTGCTGTTATTATCATAGATTTTTTTCTATCTGTGTAATTTAGCACTCTTACGCAATTTGATTTTGTTATAGAATACGATATAAGTTGCTATTTCCTTTGGTTAACAGATCATCCCAATATCAAACTCTTTATAACACAAGCTGGATTACAGTCAACAGATGAGGCTATTGCAGCTGGTGTACCACTGCTAGGTATACCAATGTTAATCGATCAATGGTACAATGCTGAAAAATATGAATATCATGGAATTGGTAGACAATTAGATTGGGGAACACTTACAGAGGAACAGCTGTTTAATACAATTAAAGAGATGCTTGATAACGAAAGGTCAGTCCATTGAATTCTTTATTTTTTACATACATTTTACTTTAATAAACTCAAACAGTGTGATTTTGGTTTTTATCTATCAACTTCTACTATTAGATGTAACCCTCCCTAGGAGGGGAAGAGAAAGTGCTTTAATATCCATGTTTAATAGGCGTGTTGGCACATTAAGATTTTTTCGTCTTACTCATTAAGTTCTTGACGTACTAGGCCATGAAACATTAGGCTAAACTGTTGTTATTAAACTTTGGTTTTAAAATCAAATTTGAAATCTGAGCCTAAATGCTGTTACATACCCTGCATATTTTAATGCTTTCCTTCTTGACGGTAGTAACGGAGTGAGAATATTATCTACTACCCTTTTCATGCCCGCGGATGTCGTCTGACGGGATTACTGCATATAAAATCTGTGAACAGAAGGAAAATTCGAATTAAAATCCTATACCAACACTTCTGGCCAACGTGGTATAGTAAGTAAATTTTTCTCCTATTGTGGAGGAGGCTCGACCCCAGCAGTAGATGTATATGAACTGCGATGATGATTATAATAATTATGATTATCAGGTCTCCAGGTGCAAAGTTAGACACTATAATCACCAGGTTAGTTAGTTTGGCGATCGTAGTTGATGGAACGAATTTTTCACCATTCTTCTGGCAATCCTTTAGCTGGTTTGTATGATTTGCAAGACTTTGAAGTTCTTTAATTTCATTTTCAGTTATCGTAAGAACGTTGCCAAGTTACGTGCCGTGATGACAGACCAACCCACGACGCCATTAGAACGTGCTATATGGTGGACCGAGTATGTGATTCGTCATAAAGGAGCTAAACATTTGAGGTCACCTGCAGCCAACATATCCTGGTCAGAGTATCTTGAATTGGAACTACTTTTAATTTTATTAGCAGTTCTGTTATTTTCTATATCTGTCTGTATAGCTTTTATACATTTATTGTTTAAATACGCTACCCGCATACAGATTAAAGTAAAGAAAAGTTAGTTCTCCGTATTTGTATATAAAGATTTTTTTATGTGAGTTATTATGTTATGATTTTTTATGCCTAACATTTTATGATATCTGATGTTTGTGCGAGTATTGCACATTATAATTAAAACTATTATTAATTAATTTTGTCGTATTTGTATTTAGTTTTTTATTTACTGATGTTTCGAACACTTTAAGACTGAGGAGGAGAGGTCTGTCCTCCTATGATTAGGAACACTAAAATATAAGAAACTTTGGCAAATCAAAAGCAAATACAAACGCGATAAAATCTGTAAAAATAATTTTATTAATAATCTAACATTTTATGTACTATTTTGAATAGTTCATTCATAAAGTACGCAGTGGGACGTATACCCATGAACCAATATGATTATATGATCGTATAGTCGATAACATCATCATCTTCTGCTAATATACGTCCCACTGGTCGAGTCTTCTCCACAATAGGAGGGAAATAGACCTTACTGTATCATGCTGGTCAGACAGGTTGGTATAGGATTTCATTTCGAGATTTCCTTCTCTTGCATAAATGTGATATGAGTATTATATCCCTTAATCGTCTTTTACGACATCCACGGGCAAGGTAGGGCGCAGTGAATTGTATTCTTACACAGTTGCCACACGGAACATGATTAAGGTGGATTAGTACGATAGTTTAGTTGATAAAATGATTAAGAATAAAAGTATATGATAATTTATTTTATAACACAGTATTGAATATACGAAAAATTCAATATTGTGGTGGGTTTACGCGAAAATTTCACTTTGTAAATAAAATTACGGATTTTATCGCGTTTATATTTGATTTTTGATTGCCCGACATTTTGAACACTGCAGCGTTCATGGTCACGGGCGGACGGGTACGCGATAAAATCTGTAGTTATATTTACAACTAGCTGATCGGGCGAACTTCGTACCGCCATAATATTTACGTAAATGTATTTTCTAAATTGCCGAAAATATAGTATCTAATGGAAGAACCACTACAGCTTTGTCGGGAAATATTCGATCGCCTTGGTCGTGGCATTGTTAATGATGATTCAAAGGGAATACAAATTACTCATTATTGATTTCTGACATAATTATATTTATCAAAATTTTCAACCATACCAACCATAAAATTTTTAACTATAGACAAAATTACGTTTAGCTGTCATTTGCGTTTTGTTATTACATATCAAATGCGACGCGTACTTGTATTCACTTTGATATTTTATGTCACGTCACACGGTAATGTGATCGAACGTGAGAAAAGAGTTATTGGTGAAATCTTGTAAACACCATTAAAAAAGAAAGACGGGATAAAAAGTATCGTATGTCCGTCTCCTGGTTCTAAGCTTCCTCCCCACCAATTTTAAGCCAAATCGGTACAGCTGTTCTCGAGTTATAAATAGTGTAACTAACACGACTTTCTTTTATATATATAGAAGATAGATAGATAGATACCGATAATATATTGAGTAATGTTATTTACATAAAACCGAATATTTGAAATATAATATTAACGTGTATTACAATATTACTAATTTAAGAACACATTAAACTTTGTATCTAAAAGAAATAAGCTAAAATAATTTTAAGCTAATGGCATTATATTAGTCTTAATGAATATTTGTAAAATAGATATCATCATCATCATCATCATCTTGCTCTTATCCCAATTACTTGGGGTCGACGCAATATGTCATCTGATTTGACATATTGCAAAAAGTTTCGGCAATGACTTTTATGACCGGCCGCCTGCCTGACGTCAACCCTCCTTGGGAATGTAATCGTTGACCCAAATGGTACCAGATGGAGTTGGTCCGGGTCAATCTAAGGCTCTTAGTCGTCTTTTACGACACCCACGAGTAAAGCAAGGGTTGGTAGTATTCGAAGCCGCTACCACACAGCACAAAATAGATATAAAATTGTAAAATAGATATAAAATACAAAAATAAACTTGATAGAAACTTACAAAGTTATTTAATCTTGAATATTTTTTATCACAAATACCTACCGTATTTATAAAAAGCTCATTTATATTTATGAATAAAAGAGCTTTTTATACGCATCTGTGGTTTATATAAAAAGCTTGATGGTTGATTAAGGATCAAAGCTCAGCTGAAACGATTGAACTCAGAGACTTGAAATATGTGGATACTTTTTAAAGCCTCGTTTTATCATAGATTTAGTTTTTTAAAGTCATTTTAGCCCATTTACGTCTCACTGTTGGGCACATATGTCTCCTCCATGAGATGGAAATTGACCTACTAAACCACGCTGGTCAGACGTGTTGGTACAGGGTATCAGTTCAAGTTTTCCTTTTCTTCCATACATAGTTATCATCATCATCATTGCAGCCTACATACGTCCCACTGTTGGGCTCAGGCCTCCTCCACAATGGGGGGGAATTTAACTTTCTATATCATGCTGGTCAGACATGTTGGTTTAGTGTTTAATTTCGAGTTTGCCCTCTCTTACACAGATAGTATGTGCATATTATATCACTTAGTCGTCTTTTACGACACCCACGGGCATGAGTTGTGGTGAATTGTGTTCTTATTATGTCACCATATGGAAAGGTTTTGGACCTATGTTATGAGAATTAAGCATGCAGGAGAAATTTTATTTTAATACTGTAGGTAAATAAATGTATTATCTTTTATAAAATGTTTTTATAAAAACGTTTATTTACACGTTTATAATTGCCATAATAATATAATTAAAGATATATTATGTACATTTCAACATTTGAAAAACCAGCAATTATTTTATGAAAAGGCGGTAAGAAAGTTAAACAAATAGAAAAATACACTTAGTCAATACATAAAATGACTCAGTAAATAAAAATGAAAATTTTCAAAACCCCCAACACTAACTAAAATAATCAAAGAAAAAACATGAATGATTAAATATCATGTATCTCTTCAACAGGAATTATCAATTCATTGCCATTTAACGATTATACTAGCACACGAGAAGCACTTAATCGAGTGCTCATACGCCATTACATCATTTTGGAGCTCATACTCTCACTGTGCTGGATCGATATTAATCAAGCACAGCTAAGAACCACCGCCAGGAAACTGGTTTTCTAATGAAAAAAACTGCATTGAAATCGGTCTATCCATTCGAGAGCTACAATGCCACAGATAGACACACACACACAAACAGACAGACATCGACGTCAAACTTAAAAAAACTTCGCTTTTTGCGTCGCGGGTTAATAAAAATGATTGAACAGTCGCTGCTCATATTTTTAAAAAGGTCACCAAACATAAATCTAAACAGATTTATGTTATTTATGAGATTGGAGTTTAGTAGTGACTTAACTAGGACCTTCTCTACAATGGAACTTTAAGTTACTATACTACACAGATTAATCGTGTTGTATTGGGTTTTAATTGGCTTTTAATTCAAATTTAGCCTTTTCGTACAGTGATGTTATCTCAATAGTAGGTCACCTCAGGTAGGAGGGGAAAGAATAGTTACACAATAATTCTTACTTCATCGCCCCATAGATTATCAATCAGTCGTGCTCAAAAAATACTTAGCAACCATCTATACTGCAACAATTAGATATATTAATATATTGTAACAGGCAAAATATTTTAGTTGCTATTTAATTCACAATAGGCATTCTAATATTACTACTGCATTCACATCTAAAAAGATAGTTTTGCGCTCAGTGTGTTACCAGTGATGACTCACGCCACGGAAACGTGGTCCCTAAATATAGGCCTCATAACCGAGCTCAGTCGCTTTGCGTGCTATGAAACGGGCTATGTTTGGGCTTTGTCTGGAAGATAAAATCCAAAATATGGAATTTCGTAAAAGAGGAAGTGTAACCGACATAGCACCAAGAATTAGCACACTGATGTGACAATGCGCAGGAAACATCGCTCGACAAATTGGCAACCACTGAAGAAGAAAGATTCTTGACTTCTTGACCCTTCAACTAGATGGACTGACGACGTCATTTTTATAATATCCAATGGCAATGATGAATCGCTGTTTGATAGTACTCATTATTAAAAATGTTGCTGTTTATTTTATTTATATTTCTTTAACCCTTTCTTGCGATGTGCTTGGAAAAATGAGGGATGGTAATGTTAAGGCTGCCTATCTCGAGTATATAAGAAAAGCAACCAATATACTGAATAACTGATTTAATGTACAATAGTAATATACAATATTTAAGTACAACGGCGCCTGATTAAAAAGTACGTATTCTCGAAAGTGCTTGGCGCCCCGATGTCACTGGC
Organism: Lymantria dispar; assembly: GCA_032191425.1. Classification (NCBI taxonomy): domain Eukaryota; kingdom Metazoa; phylum Arthropoda; class Insecta; order Lepidoptera; family Erebidae; genus Lymantria; species Lymantria dispar. The sequence goes on along the minus strand of CM063465.1, from coordinate 15,344,008 downwards.
GTCGAACTTTCTGGTACGCCCTTCGCCCTACCGGTGCGCAGCATGTAGTCACGTAAACATGCTCCCCGGGTCGAAGTCTGCTCTGTGGAAGCTTCAATTAATAGGGAGAGGGCAGATATTGTTATAGGCACGTCGGATAGTGCCTTTCTTGGTCTTTAACTCGACAATTCTGTTGACACTATCGCTGCTTGGATACACCTGCACGACACGGCCCAACGACCAGAACAAAGGTGGAAGTGCCTTGTCCTTTATGAGAACAAGGGTTCCCGCTGCAAGGTCACCTGATGAAGCAGTCTATTTGGTCTTCTGCTGAAGAAGTGAAATGTATTTGATATTAAACTTTCTCCAAAAATGTTGTTTTAAATGTTCCACATGGTGGTAGCGCTCCAAGCGATTAATATTCATGTCCATGACCTGTGGATTTGGAACAGCTATTAGTGAGCGTCCTATAAGGAAATGGGCAGGAGTAAGGGCAGAATAATCGTGAGGGTTAGTAGGGAGTGGCGTTAAGGGACGAGAATTCAAAATTACCTCTATTTGAGTTAGGCACGTAGCCATTTCCTCGTATATTAAATGAGTTAGTGTGAGTAACCTGCTTAGATGGTATTTTGTAGAATGGAGAGCAGCTGCCGCAAAACCATTGAAGTGAGGCGTATATGGTGGTATAAAAGAAAATTCTAGTCCTTCCTGAGCCAATTCGGATAATATTGTTTTGTCCTGTAAATATATTTAAAATTCGCTACTTGCACCAATGAAATTAGTTCTGTTGTCCGAAAGTATTGTACGTGGTTTCCCATGCCGCGATATAAAACGAAGCAGTGTAGCGTTGTATGCCTCTTTGGAAAGGTTAGTAACAAGCTCCAAATGCACGGCTTTAGTAGCCATACAAACTAAAATGCACAGGCAGGACTTTGATTTACACCCACGACCTTTTTGATCAGAAATCAATACTGGCCCAGCATAGTCTAGACTAGTATGTAGGAAAGGATACCCGAGGCTGCTTCGATTAACAGGTAATTGCCCCATAATGGGTTGAATATTTTAAGCTCGAAATCGTCGATAGGTACTTAATACAGCTATTTACAGTTGCTTTAGCTAAATTTCTACCACCTAATGCCCAGTACATTTTAAGAATGTTAGCCAACAGTAACTGAGGACCTGCATGTAAAAAAAAATTATGTTGCATTTGAATAATATTTTTTGTCAAATGATGCTTACTTGTCTTACTTGTCCGTGTGGTGACGGAGTAAGAATACAATTCACCACCCCCTATCTTACCCGTGGGTGATCGTACGAGACGACTAAGGGATATAAAACGCATATAACATCTATGCGAGAGAAGGAAAACTCGAAATAAAACCCTATACCAACACGTCTGACCAGCGTGGTATAGTAGGTCAATTACCCTTCCATTATGAAGGAGGCCCGAGCCCAACAGTGGGACGTATGTGGGCTGAGATGATGATGATGAGATGATGATGCTTACTACATAGCAGTATCGGATGATTAACGTCAAATTCGTGTGGCGAATTGGCAAGCCTGCCTCCCACACGAATAATGTCATCACTGTCAATAAAAAGAGTGAGTGAAATTAACCTATTCTTGTGTGACAGTGCCTTCCCAGACTTAAGTACAGGATACTCATCTGCAAACATTTCGTGCTGAGCAGCACGGATTTTTTTTTTAATTTATTTATTAAACAATGGTATCTTATTTACTATTACACATGATTCTCGCCAAACGTAATTGTTTAACGGCGAGACACGCTCTTATTTACATACAATATTTATTACACAAACGCACGTGCACACACATTCACATTAGGTATATATGTGCACGTATACACATGCACACATAAACAAATATATACATATATATATATATATATATATATATATATATTAACCTACTCACATAACACAAATTAAAAGAATAAAAAAGGTTTTATTGACAGCTACCTGGAACAAACAGATAGACAGAAAAAAGATAAAAAAAATTATAAAGTGATTTTTAGGCATATGTATAGTGCAAACAATCTTGTGAACATGAAAAAGGGCTACTACCCTGACATTACAAACAGACACTCCAATACGATTTATTGGTATACATAACGAAAAATTAAAGAGTCTACCACTGAACGGGTTATAGCCCGTCAAGTAGCGAACCCTTTTCAATCTTTTCTTTAAAACACTTGTACTTAATTTATGTTTTTGTCTTAATATATTTATTTTATTAAACACTTTAGGTATTTTATACTTATTGGTTCTTTCTCCATAGTAGTTTGTAATTTTAGGTTTAATTAGCTTCTCTTCCCTAGCACTTTTTGTATTATATTTATTTGTAACAATATGTTTATACTGGTTGTTATGATAGTATTCTAACCCTATCAAATATTCAACTTTTTCTCTGTTGGAAAAATTTTACATATAGGAAATAATTTATTGTATTCGTTATTGCACCTATTTTTAACATTCTTACTTACTAGATACTTTATCAGTCTTATCTGTATATTTTTAATTTCGTTTAAGTATGTTACAAATATTCGTCCATACACAGTTAGTCCGTAGCTTATGAGTGAATCTGCAAGGGCATAATATACAATTTTCATAGTGTTCTTATTCAGTACTCTGTCCAGTTGATAAAACTTGCCTAACACAGACCTTAGTTTACCACAGATAGTAGATATATGTATTTTCCAGTTGAAGCTTTTGTCGATGTTTAAGCCTAAATATTTAAAATTGTCAACATACTGTAGCATAACACAGTTACACATTTTTTTAATTTGATGTAAACATTCATATGTGTGCCCTATTATGGCAAGTTGTTCACTATTTATATTCTTAGCTTTTCGGTTGTATGGCGAATGTATATGCATGCAGTTTGTTTTATTCAAATTTAATATAATGCCATTGTCATGAGCCCATTTCGTGATATTTTCAAAATCATTTTGTATATATTTTTGTGCCTTCGAGATATCTTTAGAGGCATAAACTACACACATATCATCTGCATACATATACACCCGACATTTGCTCACCACGTTCGACACACTGTTAACGTGCATGACATAGCCTATTGGACCAAAAACCGAGATAATACAATGTAAAGCGTTTTGTAGTTCTTTACAAGTAATAAATCCAGGTGTTTTAAAATCCTTAGCTTTAATAAGTTTTTCAATTGTATATAAATTTTAGGATGTAAGTTAGTATGTAAATAAGTAAGTATGTATGTAATTGTAAATAAATGTAAGTATGTACTACGCGTTGTAAATAATTAAAATCTGAATATTTATGTATTAATTAAATTATTATATTGTCATTGAAAGTTTAATTAGATTTTTCTTTTTAATCATTAAAATTATAGCCCATAAAATATATGATGATCTCTGTGACAGTTGTTCCTAGTGCTGTCACGCTTACGATAAAGTCCGTAGTTTTTTATCAATAAAACTCTTTATTTTTATAATTGTAACTTTCTATTATAATTAAAATACAATCGATGAAAATCTTTTTGAGTTTATTTCAAACAAAAACTGTTTTTTGATTGTTTTAATTATTCAAAAGGAGTACAATCAAGGTCTAGGTCACTATTATCGTCATCACTGGGAGCGTTTCTGCTAGAACATTTATAATTTTTTTTGCCAAATAGGAACAGCCGTTAGATCTATCGATCATTTACGACTGTTTTATAAATCAATATGTCTAGTTTATTGACAATAATACGAACGTAATATTATCATTTACTCTGAGACGAAAAGTAGTTTTTTAATGTTAAATAAATTCAATTTATGTATTTTGTAATGTAACTGTCTGTTTTAATTGTAAAAAATATGTTGTACGTTTTGTATAGGTACTGTATTTGGTTTATTTCTTTTATGAATAATTTAATAAAGATCGGTGATCGATTTACGTATATCAACTGTCCCATCTCTTTTTTTATTTTCAGTCCAGTATGACCTTGTACGTGCGTAAGCGTCATTTATGTATAAAATCTTTACTTATGTATAATGGAATTATTGATATAACTTATTTATGTATAATGGAATTATTGATAATCTAACTGAATTAAATTTACGGCAAGTGTTATATTTCCTTAGTCCGCAACTTTACACTATTTGTGGAAGGCTGATAAATCATCATCATAGTCTCAACCCATACACATTCCACTGTTGGGCTCGGGCCTCCTCCACTATGGGAGGGAAATCGACCTACTATACCATGCTGGTCAGACATGTTGGTATAGGGTTTTGTTCCGAGTTTTCTTTTTCTTGCATAGATATTATATGCATACTATATCACTTAGTCGTCTTTTACGACACTCACGGGTGGTGAATTGTATTCTTACTTCGTCAGCGCACGGATAATACCACGCTGGTCAGACGTGTCAATATAGGGTTTTGTTTCAAGTTCTCTTTCTCTTGCATAGACATTATATGCATATTATATCCCTTAGTCGTCTTTTACGATACTTTCAGGTGGTGAATTATATTCTAGCTATTTAATATACCTACCGCCTTTTCTTATCGATTCCAAAACCTTTTTTAATCTATATCTACATGTAATTATGCCAAAAATGCCGAACCGACGGGACGAACATCAAATGTTTGACAGGTAAGAACAGTTTGTATGGGAAAATAAAATTGTTGTTTTTAGTATTTTACTCGCAATTTTGCCATATTTTCTCAACGTATAACCCTTCCCTGGACTTCCACAAATAATTCAAGACCAAAATTGGTAAAATCGGTACAGCCATTCTAGGGTTTTAGCGAGACTAACGAACAGCAATTCATTTATATATATATATATATATATAGATTACTCAATTAACAAATTCAAAAACAATAGTTTTTAAAAGTCAAAACATATCAAATTGCGCTGTTTCAAGGTTTTGTCTTATGTTTGTTTTTGTAGTGATAGAGCAATATAACGAGGCAATTGTAATCGCATATTTTTATATTCCTAATATAATCTGTCGGTATAATATTAATAAAACGTTATAATTTTATTTTATAATATATAATGTATTTACTGTTTAAGAAAATGAAATGACTTACTACTTTATATTACTAGTGAAAAATGGCTACCCATAATAGCGTTGTGGGGACCGCCATTTTATGACAGTCCCAAAGAGTCATTTCTTGTCGTCTCGCGCGCATAGTCTACGTTCCCCAGAGTTTCTCAATATGTATTTTCTCGTGACTGTTATTGTTGTTTATTTGACTGATTGTCCTTGTTATATCAGTAAGAACCTCTGCACTAATCTAGACTTTTGTTGTGTATCATATGTTACTGTTTTGCACTTTTGGTGCAAAATAATAATGCCGAAACACGGTTAAATATTGAAAAGTGAAATACGAGAACTAATTATTAAACTTCAATATTACCTTGAGCTTGAAAGACAAAATGGAGGACCCCGTAATTATAACAATACAAGAGCGCATCTCTCAGGCGCTTGGAGTAAGCGAACGGATAATAACAAATATTAATACAGAAAAGTTCGACGCCTCGGGCACTGGAGAAAATATTTTACGAACACCAAAAAAGGAAATGCAGAAATGAACCTATTACAGACAATGATAGCTTTGAGGCTGATGCTATAAGGAATTACATTCATTCATCATCACTCACCACAGTTCATAAACATCCAACTACTGAGATTGAGCCTCCTCCACAATGGGAGGGAAATTGACCAACTGCACCACGCTGGTATAGGGTTTTATTTCGAATTTTCCTTCTCTTGCTTAGATGTTATATGCATATTATAATCCCTTAATCGTCTTTTACGACACCCACGGGCAGTAAAGGGGGGTGGTGAATTGTATTATTATTCCATCATCACACGGAAGCATATATATATAGTAGCTATTATCCTAGAAGTGAATACCTTAATAGGTCGTCGCTTCTAGCATCTTTGAAAACCGCTGATTTGTTTAGGGGAGATAAAGTTGCTTTATCCAAATTTTTTAAAGATATAGTTCAATATAAAAAAAATCCGACAAAAGGAAAATTCTTTTAGAAAGGAATAACATAATTTTAAAAAGAATTAACTTTTTGAAAGAAGCGAAAAACATTGATCATCGACAAGACAAGGCTAAACCTCAACCACACGCTTTCTCGTTCTTGGACGAATGACACTCAAGCGTCAACGTCGAAGGTGCCAATGGGTAAAGCAACATGACTCATAATATGCCACGCTGGTTGTGCGAAGTACGGTTTTGTGGAAGACGGTTTATTGGTTTTTGAGTCAAAAACTACTGCTGACTACCACGAAGAAATGAATGCGACTGCATTCAAGGAGTGGTTCCAGGATGTGTTGCTACCTGGCCTCCCAGAGCCTTTAGTTATGTTAATGGATAACGCCCCTAATCATTCAGTGCAATTAAATAAAGCACCTACCAAAGTTAATAAAAAGAGGAATCAGTGGCGGAAAAAGACGTGGCAATGACTAAAATATGTCTACACTAAAAGCAGAGTTGATGAAATTAGTCAATGACCATAAGCCGGCATAAGTTCGTTATGTTTTAGATGAGCTGGCTCTGGAGTACGCTTATTGCGTTCTTCGAAGTCCCCCATTCCACTACCAGTACAAATACCATAGAGCTAATCTGGGCTCGAATTAAAGATTATGCAGCCGGCCATAATACTTTTTCACCGTATAGCATAAAAAATATGAAGGCACTTTTTAAAAAAACATGCAAAATAATTCCTATAAATTTAACAAAATATATATTGAATTTAATAAATATGCATAATTAATGCAATAAATAACATTATTAAATATAATGAATGTTATTTATTGTACATTACTAGTTATGACGAATTGACAGGTGTCAGGAACGCAATCTCTGAGCGGCCGGAGTATAATCTGAGAAGACGGTAATAGTAGCGTAATCTCAGGAATTATTAGACAGACAGGTTGACAGTATAATTATCATATATAGACTTTATTTTCAAACTTCAAGATTGTGAAATAGTACTAGTTTGATTGCTGATACCCGTCACCATAGAATTAGTGTCAGTGCGGGATAAACCCAGTTTACTACATAATTTCTCGGTAATAAAATTGGCTGTACTACCATTATCTAGCAGGAGACGCGTATTGTACTTCTCGCCTGCGCTGCTGACCACCCTCACCAGTGCTGTGGAAAGTAAAACATTGGTACGAGTAGTAGGCTTTAAATTAGAGGTATTTGTTAGTGACATCGACTAGTGGTCGTAATGCGACACTAGATTCAATTGATATGGGTTCTAGATTAAACAATGCCTGAATATGATTGTTTATGAGAAGACGACTTATTATATCGCTCACATAATAATTCCCAAGCAATAAAGTATTGATCGCCTTTGAAATCAATATTCTTAATTAATTCTTCTGCTGTACCCTTCAAAGACGCACGGAAATAGTGGAATTTGTTAATATTATCTAGACAAGTATTTTCATGAATAAGGGAATGAAATGGATCTCTATACTCAAGCCAGCAACTGATAACTACCGTCAAAGTGTGGTAAATTACTTTTAGGTAATCTAATAAAATTAATTTTTTGTCCCACCTGTCACCGACATTAAAAGTTCAAAATTTTTTCTTGTTTTTTTTTTACCGTAATTCACACGTCTCTCCACTCATCACTTGTCATTGGCAGAATTTTCAACACCAGCGCGCTTGCCATTAAGAAAAATTGAATTGAATCGTCTCACCTGTCACTGATGCTTCGGAGCGTGTCACAAAACCTGCCGAGTCACGATGCTTGACGTCCACGGACAACAAAGCTCGCGCCAACGCGAACAGCCTATGATACTGCTCCTGGATCTGAGCCCTTATAGCATAGGCTTCATCCGATTTATCCGCGAACGCTTCGATCTCGGTCTGTCATTCGTCAAACTCTGAATACAAGGCGCAATGTTTATCAAAACGACTTTCTAGATCAATAATTTGTAGATCCGAAAGGCTCTTTAATACCTCTAAATGATTGTTAAAATTAGTAAGTTTTGCCTTTATTGAACTACGTTTTTTAATTAATTTGTCAGCAATTTCGTGAATAACTAATATCACTAGTGCACGAAGCAAATTTTAGCAAAAAGCAAACTACTAAACTATACAGAAAACAATTTATTACTTCGAAAGAAAGCTAAAACAAAAATTAAATATACGCCTATAAGAAGCAAATGCAATAATTGTAAAAAAAATGCAGGCGCAACAGCTATTTTGCAAATAACAGTGATGACCCGATATGACGGTCAAGGTCGTTATTATAATTCTGCAATAATGATTTAAGAAATAACAGCTTTACTACTATGTATTTAAAGTTGAAAAGCGCAAGCAGGATGCGTAAAAGTGAAACTAAATAACATGATAAGCTATGCACTTAACTCAATAAAAAGGCAGAAATAATAATTTTTAAAGAATAAAATGTACTGAAACCTGGAATAAATAGGTAAGGGAAAGGAATAATAACTGGAACGAACTCACAAATACCCTTATCCTTATCTACAGATCCAGTTTAGACTTTCAATCTTCAACCGTAGTCAGCGATGATTTTAGTTTTTGATATTAATCGGATTCATAGTCCGTTGCACGTTAACTGCTTGTATATCCACGATACCCGTAATAATAATGATTTACTTTATTTGAATTTATTCACCGTCGAAGGACTACTGTTAAGGTTGCCTATCTCGAATATATATAAGAAAAGCAACCAATATACTGAATAACAATTTTAATGTACAGTGGCAAAATACAATATTTAAGTACAACGGCGCCTGATTAAAAAGTACGTATTCTCGCCACGTTGGTAAGCTCGAAAGTGCTCGACGCCTCGATGTCGCTAGCGTCGAACTTTCTGGCACGCCCTTCGCCTCACCGGTGCATAGCATGTACAGTCGCATAAACAGTAAAATATTATATTCTTACCCGTCACCATACGGGGAGTTGGATAGTATATGTTTAGAAGTTTTGTTTAGTTTGAGATGGTAAAAATATCAATTAAAAGACTGGAAATGAAACTAGTGGCTCTGTTAGTCATAGAACTCACAAGTTTATCACAGGTTTCGATTGCATTTTTTTATATTTTTGGGAATGTCTAAAATATATATTGTTTTTTACATTTCAAATGCTCAGACTGTTGTCATTTTGAAAATATAAGAAAAATGAATAGGTAGGTAAAAAAATATATATAATTACCGAACTTGCTCACATTTCACAAGAATCGGCTGAAAAGCCCGAGACGAGACAGCCCGACATACGAACAGACATGTAAAGCCTTACATTATTTATTTACCCAAGCTGAAGCAAATACCATGGTGTTAGAAAAAGGGGGGAATGTTGATGATAAAAATCAGCTAAGGGATTATAAGGAGGCTTCCTTGCGGTCCCTAAGCTAATTTTAGGAATTTTATAAGATGTGACGGGTGACAATACATTGAATTTTTAACTTCTCACGACACGTGTCTTGCCGAAGTTTGTGTAGGGATGAATAGATACCATCTAGGTATCGAGACTTTTAATCGATACCGTATCGGTCGCTAAGTATCGGTACTCAATCAGTATTAATTGAAGAGGATCGATACTAACTGGTATCGATATTGAATCGATTGTGAAGTATCGAATACTATTCATATATCCATCCAATACGAGGTAAGTTACCGACGACATTGTTTGTGATGAGCTTTTTTTTAGGGAATCTGACTCATATCTTATAATATAGGGGTGGGTTAGATACTTTTCCAGTCGACACAGCTAGTTGTAGCAAGTACTTTTATGCGGAAAAAATTGTGATGGCCTTTTTTTTAGGAAATCGGCACCCTAATATTCGATACTGAATTCAAAAGTATCGATGCTTACCCTGGTATCGAATCGTTTTTATAGTATCGAGTACTTTTTTCTTCATTCAAAAGTATCGATAGTTACCATGGTCTCGAATCGCTTTTGAAGTATCGAGTACTCTTTCGATCCGATACCATAGTTTTCATTCGATACTAGTAATCAGTTTCCAATGGACTAACATTCGATACCGAGTACTAGTATCGAATGAAAAGTATCGATAACAAGGAGTACTCATTAGTATCGGTTCATCCCTAAGTATGTGTAGAATAAATACAGGTTGCCAGATACAAATCGCATCAAGTGATAAATTCATCATACAATTTCCACTGAGAATTATTTTATCTCAGCTCATATACGTCTCATTGTAGAGCTCGAGCCTCTCTCACAATAGGAGAGGGAATGACCTACTATACCACGTTGGTCAGACGTCTTGGTAGAGGGTTTCGTTTCAAGTTTTTCGTCTCTTGCATAAATTTTATAAGCTATTCCCTTAGTCGCCTTTTATTCCCACGGGCAAGAAAAGGAGGTCGTGTATTATATTCTTACTCCGTCACCACAAGGAGAATTCTTTATGTAAATATATTGAGATGTGCATAGAGTATAAGTAACTGATTAAATATATCTTATATCTTTAAACGAGTAATTCTTGTATATATTTTCAGGATCTCGGAAACGGCTCCAACGATTTTGATGAAATTTGCTATACTAGAGGTTTCGGGGCCACAATATCAATCTAGCTAGTTTTTATTTATAGAAAACTAGCCGACCCGGCGAATTTCGTACCGCCATAATTTTTTTTGTAAATATATTTTCTAAATTTCCAAAAATATAGTCTGTCTATAGCTGCCATTTGCGTTTTGTTATTACATGATAGATGAGTTTTTGTTATACCACATTTTATAGTGACTTGTATTCTCTTTGACGTTTTATGTCAAGGACCACGGGAACTCGGTTGAACGAGATAAAAAGTATCCTATGTCCGTCTCCTGGTTCTAAGCTACCTCCCCGCCAATTTTCAGGTTAATCAGTATAGCCGTTCTTGAGTTATAAATAGTGTAACTAACATGACTTTCTTTTATATATATAGATTCACGTCTTTACTCTTCATCTCTCCATCCGACGTCCTCGTCACGTCCTCGATGAAGAGGACGACAATATCACACTCGCTCAACAAAGAGCCTACACGGCCCGCGAGGCCTTAACAAATAAATATCCGCGGTTCCGCCCTCGCCGTCGAGGTGCGAAACCGCACCGCGCAAAAGTCACGACTAAAAACGTGGGCACGCCCACTTTGCCTCCAGCGACGCCCCAAGCCGAGGTCCGTTCCCCACAGGGGGAGCCCTTGGGCGATGTCGCTTAGCATACTTTTCTTCGGGTTGAGAGCCCTCAGCGCTCACCCATAGTCCGCGTCAAGCTGTCAAGGCCATCTGCGACCAACAGCTGTACACAAAAAAAAAAAAACTCTTCATCTTTTAGTCAGTCGTTAGCAATGATTTGGAGTTGATGACCAAATTATGCTTCCTCTCGGCATTTTGGCGGAATGTGAAAATGCACGCAATTCGCTATTATATCGTATTCACTACATTTCAGCATCTTATCGTCATTATAACATAGAATATCAACAAAATTATTCAATATGACACTGTAAAACACTAAAATAATAAAAAAAAAATACATAAAACAGCGCTACATTCGCGTCAAAAGTCCAGAATTATAATTATCGAATTTTTATATTTTTGACGCGAATGTCAAAATGTCATTTAGCGGTTTTTTAATTTTTTCATTAGTGTTTTACTTTTTTATACTAAATAATTATGCTGTTATTATTTTATATAATATATTGCGGATAACATTTTGAAATCTGTTGAATAGGATATAATAGTGAATTGCGTGCATTATTATATTCAGCCAAAATTCCCGGAGGAACCATGGATTGGTTGTCAGCGCCTAATCAATGGTAACGACAAAGACTAAAATACGAAGACTGAAGACGTGAAGATTATGTATTATTACTCGACACTGGCACCAATACCTCATAATTTTGGCTTATTGCCATTACTCAAGAAGAAGAAGAATCAAATTTTTGACCATACTTAACCATAGACAAAATTACGTTTGGTTGTCATTTGCGTTTTGTTATTACATGACAGACACGTTTTTGTTATACCACATTTATATTGACCTGTATCCTTTTTGACGTTTAATGTCACGTTATACGGGAACGTGGTCAAACTCAAGAGTGATAAGCTAAAAAAAGAATAAGATATGCTAAATAAATAAATTTTAAATAATATGAAGAAAATTGGATCAGACTTGGCTGTATGGGCTTTGATCCCTTTGCCTGTCCGAATGAACAAACAGAAACAAAAAATAAAATCTGTTTGACATTATTGTTACGTCACACGGGAACGCGATGGAAAGGGATAAATTGCCATTAAAAAGAAGAAGATTCATCTTCTTCTTTTTAATGGCAATTTATCCCTTACGGGATAAAAAATATCCTAGCTCCGTCTCCTGATTCTAAGCTACTTCCCTACCAATTTTCAGTCAAATCCGTACAGCCGTTCTTGAGTTATAAATGTAGTAACTAACACGACTTTCTTTTATATTATATAGATGTTGTTTTGTCAGTGTTTTTAGCTAATCAATACAATGATATAAAATGTCAATAGAATAGGGATTTAAATTTCGCCGTCGCTGTAAAGAGTGACAATAGCTCAGTTAGCAGTTTGTCCAGTCGCATTCAAACAGTGTGAGATCGAATCTCGCTGTCATTACTACTCTCTTTTTGTAATTTTTGATATGTTGTGTCAGCTAGTTTATATATAAATTTATAATTTCAGTTCAAATACGTTCGACTACTGTTTCAAGTCTCTTTCACAGTAGAAAGAAAATTCCAATACTATACCACGATGACCAGCCGAGTTAGTACAGACTTTTATTTAGTTTTCGATCTATTGGAGGAGTCTACTTGGATCCTTTACTCAAGTTATATAAGCAACCATGGGTAAGCATTGTATTCTAGCTCTATCTCCATTCATCATCATCATCAGCATTTCAGCTTATATACGTCCCACTATTGGGCTCGAGTCTCCTCCACAATAAGAGGGAAATTGACCCTACTATACCATTAAAAGTCTTATGTAAAATAGTATGCCAGAAAGAGATATCGATATTATCTTATACGATACCTACGGGTAATGAATTGTTTTCTTTCTTCGTCATCACACGAAAATAAATTTTACTATACCACGCTAGTCAGTGGGGTTGATATAGAAATGTATTTCAAGTTTTCTTTTCTTATAAAAGTATTATATGCATATTATAAACCTTAGTCGTCTATTATGATACACACGGGCAAGAGAGGGGGTGGTGAATTGATTACTCAGTCACCACATGAAAATATCACTATATTTTCATAAAATATTTCATATAAATAAAATTGAAAATTTTGAATAAACTCTAACACAAAATACACAAACTAAAATAATAAAAAAAAAGCGATTACGTTCTCTACAACAGGAATAATCAATTAATTGTCATTTAACGATTAAATACTGGTACGCGTGAAGCACTTAATCATAGTAATCATACACCATTACATTATTTTGGAAAAGAGCTAATACTCTTACATCGCTGGACCGATATTAACCGAACATAGCTAAGAACCACCGCAAGGCAACTTTCGAAGAAGGAAGGAAAAGAACCGCTTCGAAATCGGTCAATCCAATTAAGAGCTGCGATGCCATAGACAGACACACACACATATAGACAGACATCGACGTCAAACTTAAAACACTTTTTGCGTCGGGGGTGAAATAATAGAATCATTTTTGCAAAAAAAAGAAACCACCTTCAACAATGTAGACAATGTAGATATTTTGTTTGTTGATTTTTTAAAAACCGCTTGTCCGCGGTTTTTGAAAAAACGTTTCAAAAAATCGTTTTTAAAATTACGATAAAATTTTCATGGATCCATTCGGGATATAATACATATATCCTTTCCAACAAAAAAAGAATCATCAAAATCAGTTCATAAATGACGAAGTTATCCGCGAACAAACATAAAAAAAGCATTTTTTTTTTTTTTTGTGGGTGGGCTGCGGTCGGCGCGCCTCCGCACCACTCCGTCCGGGGCGACAGAGGGGCTTAAGCACGCAACTCCCACAACCCACCCGAAAACCACCTCGCCTTCGTCATTGGGCCGACCACCGGAGCAGGTTTACTTGTCGTCAGTGGTCGGCCCGACGGAATACCCCCTACTAACCTCCCATCGACCGACGTCCCCCCCTCGGGGAGGACGTTGGTCTTTCCTCACGCGGTCGGCCTCTCGGCGGGTGACGGACTGATCCCCGGTCACGTCACCCGCGGCCTCGGCTAGGGCGGCATGAGGCGCAGATAGTTGCGCCTACGCCGCCCCAGTCGACGGCGGCGGATCTCCTTATCAAGGCTGCGCTCCTCGCGCAGACGATTCGCCGCCTCCTTCTGCGAGATCACTGTCTCGCAGAAGGCTGCGACCGCATCCCAATTCCCGACGCTGTCGACCATCGCCCTAGCGATGGCTGGCAGCGTCAGGTCGGCAAAAAAAAGCATATATATGGGCGAATTAAGAAACCTCCTCCTTTTTTGAAGTCGGTTAAAATCTAAATTATAACATATCTGATGATGAATTGGGTGACGAATTTGTGATAAAAAATCATTGACTTGCTCATCTGTAGTAAAAACAACAAGCATTAGTGAACGGAGCACGTTTAATATTCACATTATCAAGTAAATGCCTCCAATTTCGCTCGCTTATCACATTAATGAGAAGCGGAAACTTTGCTCATGAGCAAACGCTGCGGGGTCCTAATGTTGGCGGATAAAATTTTAATAATGATGATCACCTTTTTGATGTATGGTAATGACTTTTCCTCAAATATACTTTTTTTCGGAATGCATGAAAGGGATTTAAATGCCGTGATTTAAGAATATTATTAAAATAATCGAATCATTATATTATATGCCTTAATATAAGAATTTTGTTTTTCGCGTATTTTACGCGATAAATAAAATTAAACAGATCAATCTCGCAACTCATCAGCGTCTTCTTTTAGATAACGGTGAGCGCATGTACGAGTACATATTGTACTACTTGGTGACAAACGTAATTACAAATTTAATTTATTCGAATATAAGTCAAATATGGAACTATTACTATTATTACAATAACTATAAAACACAGGTCTACGACCAGTGTGTGTTACCAGTAATGACTTACGGCACAGAAACGTGGTTCCTAAATGTAGGCTTCATAACAAGGCTCAAAGTCGTTCAGCGTGCTATGAAGCGGGCTATGCTCGGGATTTCTCTGCGAGATAGAATCCGGAATACGGAAATCCACAGAAGAACGGGTGTAACCGACATAGCACGCTGAAGTGGCAATGGGCAGGCCACATCGCTCGTTGAACCGACAACCACTGGGGCAGAAAGGTTCTCGAGTGGCGACCACGTATCGGACGCCACAGTGTAGGACGCCCCCACCAGGTGAACCGACGATCTAGTGAAAGTTGCTGGGCGTCATTGGATACAGGCGGCACAGGACCGCATTTTGTAGCGTAACATGAGGGAGGCCTACGTCCAGCAGTGGACGGCGATAGGCTAAAATGATGATAGTGGAACTATTATTTTTTTGCTAAATAGGTAGAATAATTTAGCCCATGTCATTTACACTTTAGGTTGATATTTTAACTCTAAGACATTCAATGTCGTTTAATATGTATTAAAATTTAAATGATACGCTTTATTTAATCAGATTATTTATCCGTACTAATGCGCTGTGAGTAGATAATATTAAATTATTTTACAGTCCACCGATTTTTGACCAAGACTTTTTCACACATTCGTATCGTACGTGATCCACTTTCCACCACCAGGTATGAGTTCCTCCAAAAACGGTTCGGTTTTAATAAAGAATCGCAAATGAGTACAAAATGAGTGAGTTGGTTCAATAGCTTTCTTTCAGTGAGCTCGTGTGGCACACAAATATCGAGGTTGTTTCTTGTATAACCAGCTTTTTTCAAATGTGTCGAAACTATTTTGTAGTCAATGCCGAGATCTTCAATTACGTCGTAACCACTGATATGCCTACCTTAACTCACTTTTTCTAAAATAGCATCCAATCAATTAGAGGGTGGCGAAAGCAAGGTTTACTTTGACATCAAAATTGCTGGATTGAAACATTTAAGCCAACTTTATGTTACTCTTACTGACATCGAATTATCCATAAATGTCATAAATTTTTTGGCGGTTTATTTCGCATTTCTTTCTTTTCCTTTTTTGTAATAGCATTTTTATATGTATCGTTTATTTTCAGTAGATTCACTCATTTTGACAGAAACAACATTTTACTAAATTGTTATTATTAATGTTAATTAAAATTAAAACTTTATCAAATATATACTCCATTTTGCATAATCCCTCGTCATTAATAAAACGTCACATCAATCCACGGCGGCCATCTTATTAAACAAACGAGAATATATTATTAGACCAATATTTGTATTTTATTTTGTATTACCTATAATCTAATCCTTCCGGATCCTATTTCTAAAAAAGTATAAATTACAAAAGAGGTCCTTGAAATATAGTCCGGTATTTATCCGAAAATTTCAGACCGCTGAGAGTACCTTTTTTACTAAAAAATAAATCACTATTGAATAATGTTTGTCCAATTTCACCATTATATGAAAATTAACTTCTTCCGTTTTATACACGACTAGCAACCCGCCCTTGCTTCGCTTCGGTTACAGTCGCCTTACCCGCGTAGTTCCCGTTCCCGTGGGAATACCGGGATAAAATATAGCATATCTTACTTATGGATAATGTAGCTTTCCAATGGTGAAATAATTTTTGAATTCGGCACAGTAGTTTTTGAGTTTATTTATTACAAACATACACACACACTCAAAATCCAAATTTTCCCTCTTTATAGTATTAATGTCGATTGTAATCAAGTTCCATTTTTTATACGTGATATTCGCCATCTGCAATTTATCTCATCTTCTCAGCCCGGAAAAGTTCCACTGGTGGGCTCAATTGCCTCCCATTGGAAACCTTACTTACTACACACTTTTTTTTTTATTTTCACGCTGTGGAAATGCATTTGCGAACTATTCCCCCGCCGGTTACAGACAAGGGAGTGTGTGTGGGACTCGCCGCCACAGAAGTGACCGAAATACCCACTAAAACCACAGCGGCCCCATCCGCGCTTTTACGGGGTGCCGGAGAGATCGTCTGATAACATTCTATCCCCGACACCCCAACGCTTGGCCGTCTGGCCACGTCCTGTCATCATTCAGAGCGGTGGGTGGAGGAGCGCATAGCGGCGTCTCCTCCTTCCTGGTCGTCGCCGGCGGAGCGAGTCAGCAGACGCAAGCGCCTCGCGTGCCCGCTCCGCGGCCTCCTTCCTTGTCATGACAGCCTCCACAGAAGGAGGCCATCGACGACCAACAGCTGTCGCTGCCGAGCATCATGGAGATGATGGTCGGCAACGACAGGTCTGTTGTTCCCATATCCGTAGACAGGACGTGGCGCTGAGGCCCCAGGCGGGGCATACTGCCAGTGTGTGGCGCGCATCGTCGATTAGCGCGCCACACTCATGACATCCTGGGGCCTCTTCTTTTCCAATTTTGTGCAGGTACTTACCGAAGACCCCATGTCCGGTAAGCAACTACTTACTACACCCTGCTAGTCAAACATGTTAGTATAGGATTTTATATTGAACTTTCTTCTCTTGTAAAAAATTTATAAGCATATTAGCAGACCCGGCCACGCGTTGCTGTGGCTAATGTTTTTGTTATGTTTCATTTTATTAAACTATTTAAGTGGAACTGTAGGAGAACATGAGTCACGGGGACCACCATGCTTTTTTACATAGATGCCATACTTTAGCCTCAACAACACGTGGTGGTTATGCTATTGAATTATAACACATTTGTAGGTTTGACATAGCAGCGTCATCTATTAATTACTTACTCAATCCAGTCAACACATATCGCCATCTGTTAAAATCGTTTGGAGTTAACAGATAATTGTGAATGTCAAAAAATAGACAAATAATTTGCAATAAAATAATATTGCGACTATAAATTAAGATGTAAGCTATTCTATCTTTCAAGTTGGATCAAACTGCACACGTGTGCAAATTTTAATAAAATCGGTTAAGTAGTTTAGGAGTCCATCGCTTACAAACAACGTGACACGTAATTTATATAATATCGACGGTTCCAAGGCTAATTGGTCTAAGCGACATTTTTGCGATATTGAGTTATATACATATTTGGAATCAGCGCATTTTTCTGCGTTGTTTGAACTGGGTTTCAAATTTTTATGAGCATATTTTTGGCGCTTGAACCCCACACTAACTTTGTTCTCATTTAAGACGTCTGTGATCCAACCGACATAAAATTTGAGCATTATTTGTAGTTGGTAACTTGGACTATATGGGCTTTTCTAAAGTCTTTGTCATACGTCGGGTGATTCATTTTTCCTACGACTATTTTGAATATCTAATGCGCGTTAAGATATTTGACCTTTTGCTCAAATACATGGTTTTGTCGCTTGAGATATTTTGCATTACTTCATAAAGATAGGCTATGTCGCTTGAACCATTTTGCATTCCATCATAATAAGAGGCCTAGTTGCTTGAACCATTTCAACTTGGCCTAGTTTTATATGTAATGATGTTTGAACCATTTTTGCTTAAATTGATATTGATGTTCAATGTTACATAATCCTTCTGAGATACGTTCAAACTTTTATGGTTTCGGTAGTTATACCATTTTACTTACATTGAAATTGAAAAATTTTGCTTGTTAAATCATCAGAAAATAGTAATAAAGATTATACTTACGTCGTTTGAAACAAAAAAAAAATTGTCGTACAATATGAATTAACGTACTTTAGTGTGAAATTTCCCCGCGCGAGCGCATCAGTCACCTCAGGCACCGAAGAGGTCGTCAGGCGGATCGAGGCGCTGGGGTTGAGGGTCGCCCTGGACAAGACGGAAGCCCTCTTGTTCCATGGGCGCCATATGAGATCTCCCATCGGCGTCTCGATCACCGTTCATTCGGTTGAGATCAGCATCCGGGCCCATATGAGGTACTTGGGCCTGGTGCTCGACGGGCAATGGTGGTTCCGGGAGCATTTTTTTTGGGACTAATCCCACCACACATTCCCACCATTGTAACTCCTGTAAGCCAGGATCCACAATGGTCTCCATAAATGACACCGAGGTTTGACCCTCAGGCAGTCCCGGGATATGATTTTAATTTTCTTGGGACCCGCAACAAATTTAAATAGAAAAGATTAAAGAGGAGGAGTTGGAAAGAGAGATTCCACTTCCCTCCTAGGCAAAGCGGGAGACAGGAAAACAAAATGACTAGTCAGCCAATAAGTAAAAAGGTGTACAGCTACGATAGCGCAGCAGTACGGCACCACGGATACGGAAGAGCTTAACGGGGCCTATATGTGAGCGTTAAGATTGATTGCTACAGTAGGTATGGCAGAAACGCATGAACGCACGGCAATTTTCTCGAGTTGCTACAAGGTCGGTATAGTATACTACCCCACAGGTGACTTGCAAACTGTTTAACATAAGGTTACGCTCGTTTCGCCAGAGATCGCACTCCCAGAGAATGCGATGATGTGCTGATTGTTCATACTCGTGGTCAGATGTGGCACATTGACATAATGGTGATGGTACGAGTTTAAAAGAAAATAATTTACTTTAAAAGTTGCCATGGCCAGTAAAAAATTGGGCCACGAAGTGGTCAACCTCCAGCCTCACCTTCTCCAGGTGCTCCCGGATGCATGTAAAAATAGATAAAGATGACGACCTTTCGATGATGAATCCCATCTTTCTTGCCATTCAGTTAAAAGTTCCTCATAGGCAATGGATTGTGGTGCAAACAATCTAGCAATTTCATTTCGGTCGCGCGGTAGAAGGAAATCTGTATTCATAGTTTCCTTTGTAGTGTAATACATTGACGCTCGTCTCTGAATCTCCAAATCAACCGGAAGTACACCCGCGAGTACTGGTAAGGCCTCGGTACTAACCGTTCTATAGGCTTTACATAAGAATATTAGGGCCAATCGTTGGCTCTGTAGTAATTTAAGGCGAGCCGCCCCTATGGTGGCCCTATCGGCCCTTACAGGTGCAGCGTAACAAATACACCCCAAATATGTGCCCATGTATATGGTTTTAAGTGTATTAAAACGAAGGCCCCAAGTAGATGTGGATATTCTAGTAAGCGCGTAGAAATTCCGTTTCGCTTTTTCGCCTACAGTTTTAATATGCTCAATAAATGAAAAATTTTTTTCTAAGACTAGGCCGAGATAACAAACTGATTCTTTCTTTTTGACAGTCATATTATTGAATTTTATACGCGGCGCCGATTGTAAATGTCCTTTTATTAAAAGATGATGTGGTTTTTGTGGTGCGAAGGCAAGCCGGTTTCGTGTACCCCAATCGAATATATCATTGAGGCATGTTTCCGCTAATTCCTCTAAACCATCCCTTGTGTTTGATTGTATAAGTAAAAGTCCGTCGTCTGCATAGCCGATCAGTAGACAATTTTTCGGTAGAGGTAACTCGAGAAAATCGTCAAAACCTAAATTCCATAGATATGGACTTAATACCGAACCTTGAGGGCAGCCCATCGTCAGGGGTTTCGACATAGCATGGTGACCAAGTTTCAATTTAGTCGAGCCATTTAAAAAGTACGACTGTATGATTTGGTAGATATTTCTATAGCAACCACGAGCCTTTAATTTAAGAAGTAGCATTGGCCACCAGGCGTTATCGAAAGCACCTGAGATGTCCAGGAAGACACCTAGTACGTATTTAAAAACGGACGCGCTAATGACACGTCTTACCGCAACAGCCGCGTCGATAGTTGATTTGCCGTGAGTGAAGCTGAATTGTTTATGATTGAACGTTGGTCCACCCGGCAATAAACGAGGAACAATAAGACGTTCTAAGAGCTTGCCTAATGAAGGCAGTAAGGTGATTGGTCGATATGACTTCGGGTCGTCTGGTGGCTTATCACCGCCTTTAGGAATTATACGTATATAACCGCGACGCCATATACGAGGAAAAATGCCTTCAGTTATGCAACGATTAAAAATTATTAACATTGAGTCGCCCGATGCTCGACTAGCTTCTATGATCATTTTATTTGATATTTTATCTTCGCCAGCAGCCTTGTTGAGGGGAAGAGTTCTAACGGTATTCATAAACTCGGCAAGAGATGGAAGGTCAGACATAGGCGGGAGAGGTGGCTCGGCGGCCCATGCACGTATTTGTTTATGATGTTCGCTGTCGACTGAGATGTCATCGTCTGGGATTAACGTATTTAATAAAACTTCCGTGGTCTCCTCAATACCCGTAGTGTGTTTACCGTTCACTTTAATGTTTTGTATGTACGCTAAGTCGACTGATCGATTCGCTTTAAACTCGTGATATAGTGGAGATCATGGACCTTCACTTTCTAATCTTTCCACAATCTTATTTAACAAAGCGTCTTTCGATTTTTCTACTGCAATCCGGTAGCGAGACCTGGCAGCTTTCAGTACAGATAGAGATTCATCAAAGGTCCTTCCTATGTTAGGTGACTTTTTAAGTTTATTATGGTTCCTGCGCGCTCTTCGAAAGTATATGCGGAGTTCCAATAGGTGATTGTTCCACCAGTCACATCTCTTAGTATTAGGCAGGAATGTTCAGCATAGGGCTACATCAGCACAGTATATCAGAGAATGTGACATTAATTCAGCGCCTTCTTCTGCGGTTAATTGTCTACGAGTGAAATCCCTGGCACACGAAGAAAAGAGAGAGCTGAAAAAGTCCCAGTTTGCGCCTTTAGATTTGTATCTAAAATTATTATTTATTTATTATTATTTATTTATTTACAAGCAATTATAATACCTTTACAGGACATTTAACCTAATTCGATATTATAAGTAAAATTAGAAAATTAATACAGTTATATATAGTAAGATAATAATATTATACAAATAATAAAATATAATATCAAAATATTAATCATAAGTTAACATTATATTTTATCAAATAATATTTAACTTAATAATAAATTAAGACATGTAATACAATATGACAATAATATAAAACAATTACTAAAGAATAATATCAAAACTCTGTCTGGGAGGAGCCTGCAACAGTCTCGATCCAAATTCATACACGATCAGGCGATGATCACTACATGACGCGTCCGGAGCATTTCCGCAGGCTCGCTCCACGGCTCGTTGTCGCGGCGTCCGCCCTATCGTGGCTTATGCCGAACGTGGGTGGACCGAGCGCTGCGTGCCGACGGCTGTACGCGGGGGTCATACGGTCGATGGCCCTGTACGGCGCACCGGTGTGGGCGGGGTCCCTGACCGTCCGTCTGAGGGCCCTCTTGTGGCACCCACAGAGGGTCACGACGATCAGGGCCATACGCGGATACCGCACGGTAGCGACGAAGGCAGCGTGCCTATTGGCCGGGACTCCCCCGTGGGACCAGGCGGCGAAAATGCTCGCCGGATTGTATCGGCGTGTGACGGTGGTGCGAGCGGAGGGCGGTGTGATCTCGTTAAGGGAGCTCACCGCCTGGCGCGTCGACGCCCGCCGAGACGTCATTGCCCGTTGGACAGTCCGGCTGGAGAGGCCTCGGTTCGGTTGGAGAGGCGGCACGGGGTGCTCTCTTTCCGACTAGTGCAGATTTTGACGGGGCATGGGTGCTTCGCCAAATACCTGCACAAGGTCGTAAGGAGGGAGAGTACACCGTCCTGCCACCACTGCAATTGCGACGAGGACACGGCGCGCCATACGCTCGAGGCCTGCGCGGCTTGGGCAGTGCAGCGCTGTGAACTCGTCGCAATCATCGGTGCAGACCTGGAATTCGGGAATTGGGACGCAGTCGCACAGCCTTCTGCGAGACAGTGATCTCGCGGAAGGAGGCGGCGGATCGCCTGCGCGAGGAGCGCAGCCTCGATGAGGAGATCGGCCGCCGGTGACTGGGGCGGCGTAGGCGCAACTACCTGCGCCTCATGCCGCCCTAGCCGAGGCCGCGAGTGACGTGACCGGGGATTAGTCCGTCACCCGTCGAGAGGCCAACCGCGTGAGGAAAGACCGACGTCCTCCCCGAGGGGGGGACGTCGGTCGATGGGAGGGTACCCCAATAGGGGGTATTCCGTCGGGCCGACCACTGATGTCAAGTAACCCTGCTCCGGTGGTCGGCCCAACGACGAAGGCGACGTGGTTTTTGGGTGGGTTGCGGGATTTGCGTGCTTAAGCCCCTCTGTCACCCCGGACGGAGTGGTGCGGAGCGCGCCGACCGCAGCCCACCCACAAAAAAAAAATCCAAAATAATAAATATTTTTTTCTATTTCAAACATTGGTTTTATTTTAAAATGAACTCTAATCATTACATCTTTTCGTATTCATGCTAAATCTTAACAATGGTTTATGAACCTACGTCTAATCTTATGATAGTAAACATTTACTTTACTTGATTCAGTTTGAACATTTGTTGTTGTTTGTATTAATTTACTTTAGTCTACTTCAACTTCACATGTTACTTCAACTCTTTTGACATGTTAAATTCATAGTGAGGCGTGTAGTTTATGTCATTTTCCCTTGTTCTGTTTTATATCTATATCAACATTTGAACTAATTTACTTTCAACTTGAATATAACTCACTGGCAGTTAAACCATTTTTCCTTCTTCCATCAAACAATATATACCATGCATTTTGAGTCAAACGACATTTATATCAGTAAAAAAAGGTTAAATATTCATGAAAACTATTTAGGAAAGTACAATATGTATTTAAAGAAATACTGTATTAAGTAGATCAAAATCTACGCAGTAGTTTTTTTTAATGATTTTTTTTCCGAAAAACGAAACTTTAAATCGCTCTCCTGTAACTTTTAAAAAATGTCGCTTAGATAAATTAGCCTTGGAACCGTCGATAATATGATATATTAAGGTTATATCCCTTAGTCGTCTTTTACGACATCCACGGGCAGGATAGGGAGTGGTGATCTGTATTCTTAATCCGTTACCACACGGAATAATACAATTCATCTGTCTTTGTTTATTGACGATTAAATTTAAATCATAAAAGGAATCAAATGAGACGATTTTATTTGACCTGAAATCCTTACTAATATTATAAATGCGAAAGTAAGGATGTTTGTTTGATACGCTTTCACGCTTAATCCAACGAACCGATTTCAAAAATTCTTTCACCATTGGAAAGCTATAATATCAGGGACTAACATAGGCTATATTTTATCCCGTTATTCCCACGGAAACGGAAACTACGCCGTGAGTAAAGCGACTGAAACCGAAGCGAAGCGAGGGCGGGTTGCTAGTAAAAATATAATACGTTATATAAAACACCGTGTGGTGACAGAGTAAGAATTTCAACCCTCCCCCGCCCTCCTAATTTGCCCGTGGGTGCAAATGATTAAGGGATATAATATGCATATAACATCTATGTAACAGAAGTAAAACTCTAAATAAAACCCTATAAACAACCTCTCTGACTAATAGGTAAATTGCCCTCCTAGTAGGGAGAAGGCAGAAAGAGCCCAGCAGTGGGACATATATGAGCTGAAATGGTGAAGTGTTGTAAAGATTAAAAAATCACCAAGATCATAATGAGAACAGACCACCTTGGACATTATAATGTGAATTTTTAAAAAAATCAAAGCAGTTGAACTATATCGTTAGTTGGATATTCTACTACATTTAAGTCCTTTTTAATTCATAATTTAATTCTTCATGCATAGCTAATTAACGTCAAATAGTAACAAGCAAGTAATCCTTATTTATAAAGCCAACAAAAGTTTTGAAGTTAAGTAACAAAGTTAACGTTTTGATTAAAATTATAATCCTGTTTAAGTAAAGGTCAAAGTCGCAAACTGTTAATTTGTTACGGAGTTGAGATTAATCTTATAGTAAAGTACGTTAATAAACAACAGGATTAACAGTTTTTTTTTCGTTATCATTAAGAATTTTACAAGTTCGGGTTTTCACCAAGTAATGGGTGATCTTTATGTAATCCCTCCTAACAAAAATTTTCACTCAATGCATTGTCTAAATTATGCGAGTGATTTTTGTAACATTATTATCATATAATAGGCGTGACGACAGTATAAAAGAATCGATGCATTAATGATTTTAAGGGAAAATACATATCAAAAAAAATTAATACGCTACTTTAGATTTATCTAAATAATCGAGATTATTAAGATTTTCAATAAATTAAATCATTAAAATACTGCATTCGGCCATTTTGGCTGAAACACCAATCACAGTGTATTACGTCACGTTAAGGTAAACTACGCTGTTTGTTGTTCTCGGTACTACTGATCACGCATTTGGATTGATTTTTATTTGTTTACGTGTGATTAACCGACTCCACTCGATTATTACAATGGAACCAAGCTTTGTTAAAGCAAACAGCTCAAATTTGCCCAGGATTGATGTATTGTCGGCTGGTGGCAGACTATTTGGAGGGGCGCAGCGTCCTCTACGCCAACCGAGCAGTGGACGTTGTGCGAACGCCCATGACGTGCGGTGTTCCACAGGGGTCGGTCCTCGGACCCACCCTGTGGAACATCGGCTACGACTGGGCGTTGCGGGAGAGCCTCCCACCCGGGCGGGGCGTGATTTGTTACGCCGACGCACGCTTGTCACAGCCCGCGGTGGGACGCTACAAGACGCAGTAAGCCTGGCGACCTCAGGCACCGAAGAGGTCGTCAGGCGCATCGAGGCGCTGGGGTTGAGGGTGGCCCTGGACAAGACGGAGGCTCTCTTGTTCCATGGGCCCCGTATGGACCCTCCCATCGGCGTCTCGATCACCGTCAATTCGTTTGGGATTAGCATCCAGGGCCATATGAAGTACTTGGGCCTGGTGCTCGACGGGCGATGGTGGTTTCGGGAGCATTTCCGCAGGCTCGTCCCGCGGCTCGTCAGCGTGGTGTCCGCCCTACAATGGCTGATGCCGAATGTGGGCGGACCGAGCGCGGCTTGTCGACAGCTATACGCGGGGGTCATCCGGTCGATGGCCCTCTACGGCGCACCGTTGTGGGCGGGATCCATGACCGCCCGACTTAGGGCCCTTCTGTGGCGTCCACAAAAGGTCATGGCGGTCAGTATCATCCGCGGGTACCGCACGGTGGCGACGGAGGCGGCGTGCCTGTTGGCCGGGACTCCCCCGTGGGACGTGGAGGCGGAAATGCTCGCTGACTTGTATCGGCGGGTGTCAGGGGTGCGTTTGTTTCGTGGAGGCCTTCCGGCCGGTGCTGATGCAGTGGTTGGCAAGGCGGCACGGGGTGCTTTCCTTCCGACTCGTACAGGTCTTGACGGGGCATGGATGCTTCGGCAAGTACCTGTACAGGGTCGCTAGGAGGGAGAGAACTCCGTCCTGCCATCACTTCGATTGCGACGAGGACACGGCGCAGCATACGCTCGAGGTCTGTGCCGCTTGGGCAGAGCCGTGTCGTGAACTCGTCGCAATCATCGGTGCCGACCTGACGCTGCCGACCATCGCTAGGGAGATGCTCGGCAGCATCAGGAATTGGGACGCGGCCGCAGTCTTCTGCGAGGCAGTTATCTCGCAGAAGGAGGCGGCGGGTCGCGAGCGCGAGGAGCACAGCCTCGATGATGCGACCCGCTGCCGGCGACTGGGGCGGCGCAAGCGGGATTACCTGCGTGCAATGCCGCCCTAGCCGAGGCCGCGGGTGACGTGACCGGGGATTAGTCCGTCACCCGCCGAGAGGCCGACCGCGTGAGGAAAGACCGACGTCCTCCCGAGGGGGGACGTCGGTCGGTGGGAGGGTGCCCCGGTTAGAGGGTATTCCGTCGGGCCGACCACTGATGACAAGTAACCCTGCTGCAGTGGTCGGCCCAACGACGAAGGCGATGTGGTGTTCGGGTGGGTTGCGGGTGTTGCGTGCTTAAGCCCCTCTATCGCCCCGGATGGAGTGGTGCGGAGGCGCGCCGACCGCAGCCCACACCAAAAAAAAAAAAGGATTGATGTATTGATGTTGGGTGATTTCCTCGCTACAAATAAAGAATTTTGCTCGCCTGAGCTTAGAAACGTAAAAACTTCTTTGTAAGTAAATTTTTGTTTATCTTTACTACCATGTTTCTAGTAACCTAAGCTCTAGTACCAACTTAGATATAATCTAACTCGTTTTGAACTGATGTGAGTTTATTTTATTTTCATAGCTTATTTTTACATTAAACTTGTCATTGTTTATTCTTGAGGTTAGCTCCCTCACAGCTTTGCGAGCTTTAACCACTTTTATTATTTTCTTGTTAGGAACATGTACAAATACTTTGTTGGGGGATTTTATTGATGTATTTTGGCACTGAGGTACTGCACACCACTTATAAACTTTGGAATTCATTTTTATCACAAGAGTTAATTTAATGTTTTGCTTACTTTCTTCGCTACACATAGACACAAGGACGTGGTTACCTTAACGTGACGTAACAGCCGACGCCATGACACCGGCAAGCTGTTTTCGCGCTATATTTAAAAAATATTGGAAAATTGTTTTAAACTTCTTTATACATAAATTTAATACCGAAATATAGATTTTTTCGTAAATAGTAAGTGTGTGCCCACATTACGGAAATGGATTTCAAAATCTTTCGTCACGCCTATTATGTTTAACACTAATTAGTGAAGTGTTTTTTAAACTCTTGCATTTTACATTCTTACGTTTCATTTAACTAATATTCTTTTTTTAGATTTTACGCTGCCATTCAAATATTTTTTTAAAAGCAAAAAAGGCAATTAATTTTCCTTTACGAGTTCATTTGTAGTAATGGTAACGTTTGGTGACGGAGTAAGAATACAATTCACCACTCCCTATTTTACCCGTGGATGTCGTAAAAAACGATTAAGGGATACAATACGCATATAATATCTACCTATAATGATGATGAAATCTTCTACCATCCTGGTTAGATCTCTGAATGTGGGCCTCATAACCAAGATCAAAGTCTTTCAGCGTGCTATAGAGCGAGCTATGCTCGGGAATACTCTGCGAGATGAATCCGGAACACGGAAATCCGTAGAAGGATGGGTGTAACCGATATAGCACGAAGAATTAACACGTTGAAGTAGCAATGAATAGGCCACATTGCTCGAGATGAACCGACAACCGTTGGGGAATAAAAGGTTCTCGAGTGGTGGCCACGTATCGGACGACATAGTGTAGGACGCCCCGATTAAATGGTCCAACGACTTAGTAAAAGTTGCTCGACGTCATTGAATGCAGGTGGCGCAGGACTACGTTCAGCAGTGGATGGCGATAGGCTGAATAATGATAATGATGAAATCTTATATGCATATATATTTCTATTTTTCTTTATTTAAAGAAGCTCGATATTCCTTCATTAGACATTCATTAAAATAGACCTTAACATTAACTAAATTTTGGGTTGAATAAAGAATGTTAACGGCATATAATGAGGAAGAGATATAGTCGTCTTTCATAATACACGAGAGAAAAAAAGTGGCAATTAATTGTATTCTTACGAGTTCGGATTCCATAATAGATGGAAATTGATCCACAATGCGCTCATCAGACTGGTATAGAGTTTTCTTCCTCATACCATCATGTTATGTAATATTTTAGTCAGGTTTACTTTAGAGATCTATTATGTCGGGTCGAACACTGAAGTTAAGAAACTCTGCACCGCTGGTCGCCCCAACGACGAAGGTGACATGCTATATGGGTGGATTACGGTGCCGCGCACCGCCCCTCTGTCACCCCGGACGGAGCCGGGAGGCGGGTGCGCTGACCGTAGGCCATCCCAAAAAAAAAGACATCTCTTATGACACCCACGGGAAAAAAAAATCCGTTAAATGTAAAAATGGAATGTGTTGTATCACCGCCCCTTCCCTTCCCATGGTCGATCCTAAAAGATTACTCACAAGCACAAGCAAATAATACCACTTACTATTGCAAGAGAAGGAAAATTGGCAAAAAATCTCTATAATTTTTTTTTTTGGGGGGTGGGTTGCGGTCGGCGCGCTCCTCGCACCACTCCGTCCGGAGCGACAGAGGGGCGTAAGTACGCACACCTGCTACCCACCCAAGATGCACGTCACCTTTGTCGTTGGGCCGACCACCGGAGCAGGGTGACTTGACGTCAGTAGTCGGCCCGACGGCATACCCCCTATTTGGGGTACCCTCCCATCGACCGACGTCCCCCACCTCGGGGAAGACGACGGTCTTTCCTCATACGGTCGGCCTCTCAGCGGGTGACGGACTAATTCCCTGGTCATGTCACCCGCGGCCTCAGCTAGGGCAGCATGAGGCGCAGGTATTCGCGCCTACGCCACCCCAAAAAATCTCTATGATAACCGATCTGACTAACCACATGATCATCAGAGTTTAACATCATAATATAGTATAGGTGGATTCGCCTCTTTTTGGGAGGAGATTAGGGGCTAATGATGAAAAAAAAAACAGTTGTAAACTGTATTTTGGTTCCATTACAACTATGCTGTTATATCTAAAAGGTGTACCAGATTGGTATTGCCAGCTTATCTCAAAGATTTTCAATTTATTATTCGTTCCTTTTATTTAATAAAGAACATTCCTTTCAGACCACAGATATGACCTAAGTAAGTCGAGATTTTCTAGCTGAATATATGAATTACAAACGCGCATAGAATTTTCAGTTTCTCGGTATTGATTTTATCGGGCTTCGTAATTTACTTTGGTTAGAACGTATTTACTTAAGGTATTTCTTATCAAGTAAGACAGTATCCTCGTTTCATGATGGTCTTATAAATTATAAGTGAGTAGTGATTATATTATAAGTTTTAATATAATCACTATTCTTTACTCTACATGTGAAATAGTCAAAATTAGCTGACTGATACTGATATGTTAGTAGAATAGGTAGCATTAATGCCCTTAAACTTATAACAGAGCCTTCTCTGCATGGCGATTGTGTATAGTGCCAATAAATAATTTGACAAATTACGAACATGAACAGTAGGGTTTGATGGACCATTAGATCGATATATTTTATAGAAAACGTAAGAAACACTAAGTTAATTGGGTATTTAATGAAACGTATTCATTATTATAACAACTTTTCTGTGTGACGGAATAAAAATATAAAACACCCCCTATCTTACCTCTGAGTGGCATAAAAGACGACTAAAGAAATATAGAGATAAGTTGTATCCAAAATAAGAAAAACTAAATAATAACTCTATACCAACTCGTCTGACCAACGTGATTACAGTAGGTCAATTCCTTCCTTATAAAAATGAAGCTTGAATTCAGTAGTAGAACGTATGTGCACTGAAATAATGATGATTATAACAACTGCTCTTTAGGTTAGGTGATCTATAATTAGCCAGATACCATCTGCACAATTATACCTTCATCATCATCATCATCATCATTTCAGCTCATATAAGTCCCACTGTGGCGCTCGAGCCTCCTCCACAATAGGAGGGAAATAGTCCCGGTTAAGCTCTTTCGTATCCGTGGTGCCGTACTGCTACGCTTATCGTAGCTGTACACCTCCTTACTTATTGGCTGACTAGTTATTTTGTTTTCCTGTTTCCCGCTTTGCCTAGGAGGGAAGTGGAATCTCTCTTTCCAACTTCTCCTCTTTAATCTTTTCTAATTAAATTTGTTGCGGGTCACAAGACTATTAAAATCATATCCCGGGACTGCCTGAGGGTCAAATCTCGGTGGCATTTATGGAGACCGTTATGGATCCTGGCTTACAGGAGTTACAATGGTGGGAATCTGTAGTCGGATTAGTCCCAAAAAAAGGAGGGAAATAGACCTTACTATACCATACTGGTCAGACAGATTGGGATAGGGTTTTATTTCAAGTTTGTTTTTATTTATGTGCGTATTATATCCCTTAGTCGTCTTTTTCGACATCCACAGGTAAGATTGGGAGTGGTGAATGGTATTCTTACTACGTCACCACACAGCAAATTATACCTACATATTTTTTAATTCCATAAAATCTGTCATTTACTGTTTTTAATCTTCTTTGCCTGTCTGTCCTTCATCGTCCCTTATAATTATCCTTGCATCGAGGAATACTTTAAGCCGTCGTTTTATAAACATTTAGTAGGCACCTGACTTACTTAAGCCATGGCTGGTACTGAGCCTAGCTCGGTATCTTTGTTTTTCGGTCAATTGTATTTTTTATTTTTTTTTTAAATAATAGTTTATCGCACAAAAGAAGAATATTTTTACATTTGGATTAAGTGACTACTCGTTTTCTCAACTGACCTATGTTTAGGCTTGATGTTAGTCTTGGTGTCATAGCTAGATTTATTTTTCTATTTTAGCTAGTTGATTTGCACAACTTAGAGGCGTACTCCTACCTTGCCAAAGGAATACCTACGCAAAATTTTAAATAGATCGGACCCATGGTTTCGAAGAACCCGTGATGGATCAGTTAAGGGTGTATTTCGCTTGTATAGATTCTAATTATAATTTTTTTAATGTCAAAGATCAGATAAAAACGATTTTTCTATAAACCAAACCTATCTAAATCGATGTATCTCCCTGGAAACATGTATGCTATGGATAAGCTAAATTTCATGGAACGATTACCGAGATTCTAAATATATAGAAATATATAAGAATTGCTCGTTTACCGATTTACATATGATTAATATGTTTTAATACGTGGTCTGTAAATGTCAGCCTCATAAAAAAGGCTCAAAGTTCCTCAATGTGCTATGGAGAGGGCTATGCTCGGTATTTCTCTACGTGATAAAATCCGAAACACGGAAATCCGTAGAGAACGAGTGTAACCGACATAGCCCGTAGAATTAGCACGTTGAAATGGCAATGGGTAGGCCACATCGCTCGTCGAATCGACAACCGTTGGGGAAGAAAGGTTCTTGAGTGGCGACCACGAATCGGACGGTCCAGTGTAGGAGGACCCCCCATTAGGTGGACAGACGACATTCTCAGTCGCAGGGAACCGTTGGATGCAATTGGCATTTTCGTGGGGAGGCCTATGTTCAGCAGTGGACGTCTGTAGACTGATGGATGGATGGATGGATATTGTTACTTGGCAATCTGTGTTTTAAATATCATGACATCTATTTGTCTAGAAGTTTGATACACGGAAAGCTCGCTATCAGGGGGCATAAATATTCTTTACCATATAATCTATACATATCAACAGCATCAATAGAAAAAAATCCATTACCCTGATACATAGTTACACATCCGTATGAGTATGTACGACAAAGGAATTTAATACAAGCTCAAGATTTCAACCGAAAAATACAATAGATATGGTTCAGAAGGTTAACATTAAATCTATACTCTATTCTATCGGTAAGAGAGAAGTTGAAATGATTTATGTTGTTCGCGTTATTATTATTATCATTTCAGCTCATGTACAGGGTGTATCAGGTTATGGGGCAACTGTTCGAGTATGTTGTAGTTTAACGGTCATAGTCGAAATTATAATGTATTTATGTATTACACAAAAAAATAATATAATATAAAAGTTATAGTGATTTTAAAAATGTGTGTCTAAGAGTCTACGCCTTAAATGTTACCAAAAAATTGTTCTTTGTCGTGTGAAGTTCTGTCCATAAATGGACTTCGATTGATTGATAGATAGATGCATGTAGTTAGAATTGTAATGATTGAGCAGTAATTATAATTTTAAGAATCAACCTTCTATAACGAGTGTTGAAATTCGCTTCGTACACAATATATTTCTTTGCGAAACGGTTCTTGTGAAAGATAATTTATGTTCGTTAATTATAAATTTGTAAATTATTCCATGATTTAAAAGTGTATTCCTTAATGGAAGGAAAAAGTAGAATGCTCTTTTCAATTAAAAGATGTTTTATTTATTTAAAATACGGTGTTTATTTCTCCAAAACTTAACTGTCTCAAGTCAGTTTTCTTTAGGAGTCTTGAATTAATAATGTCTGTTGATTTGTTAAGTGCACAATTACTTTTCTTTCTCTCTCCCTTTTTATAAAGCTAAGCTTTGAATGAGATAATTAAATATCCGTTTCCTCTCTGAGTCTTTAACGTTAATCAATCAGGACAAGTAATTTGCCCAACATCAGATCTTAAAACAAAACTGCGTAGCGAATTACTTGGCTTCTAGACTCCGTAATTTAAATTTCTTAATTTTAACGCTACTGCCTGGAAAGTCTGAGATTCTTTTTAGTGCGCTGCGTTTCAACTTTGCACTGCTATGGGGATTAAGATGATGTGAAGGGTATCATGAAGCCTTATCATCCACCTGGTCATCCCTTGAGCCTCTTATAAAATAGCCATTTTATCAACCAACGCACCGTTAATACAATTTGGACACAAATTGTATACTATATATTTATTGCAACCCCTCGGTTTATCCTTAAGTGAAATGTTAACTAACCCGTGTGCTAAATAGTTATTAGGAGTTAGGAGGCTTATAACATTACTGACAAGCCTGATAAGTGCGTGGTTCCATCCATCAGCTCGTAAACGTCTATTTTGTTGGACATACGCCTACCCACGAGAATGCCTCTCGGCATGGTCCTGTGCCACTTCCTACCTACCTAGTCTACCTACCTAGTATGTTTCGTCTTACGTGGCGTCGTCCGATTCATGGTCACCACTCGAGAACCTTTTTCCTCAATGGTTATAGCTTCTAGATGTGTGTGCTAATTCTTCGGGCTATATCGGTTCTATCCGTTCTGCCACAGATTTTCGTATTACGGATTCTATCCCATAAAGAAATACCAAGCACAGCTCTCTCCGTAGTAAGTTCAAAGACCGCGTTTCAGTGCCGTTTGTCAGCGCTGTTTGGTTATAAACATTTATTTTCAGATATTGCGTAATATTGGACGAGAAGATCCTCTTAAGTTTCCTGAACTTATACCACGCACATTTTATGGTATTATTTTTCTCAGGAATAACTATGCCCAACAGTGAACCGTACCAGACTAAACATAAAGTGCAAATTGAAAATTTTGTTATTAACTTCGTCAAACAAATAACAAAATGGAACTTCTGCAAATAAATTTATTGTGAAGTAAAACTTTATGCAATCCTGCCACGCGTGAGATTATTGTTCTCAGATAAAAGAATCCGGGAGGCAACACCAATTGTCAGCTGATTGGAAACAATTTCAATATTGATTATTAGAATTGTTTATGCTCAATAAAGATCAAGAAGAATGGCCTTGTATTATTTGAACGAGTGATATTAACTTTGAAGAACAAAATCAAAAGGAATTTGGGATAAGAATTAAATTTTCTCCCCCTTTTACTTGAGTGTGGTGCTTTAAAACTCAACTGCAGGATCACAAGTAGGCTAGACAGGTGGACTCTTCTAGTTTATATATAATACTAGTACTAGCTTTGCTTCGGTTTCAGTCGCCTATCCGCATAGTTTCCATTCCATTAGGTATATTGCGATAAAATATAGCCTAAGCTACTCCTCTCCTCCTTATATAGACCGATTTTGATAATATTTTACTATTAGGTAGCTGACCTAATAGTAAAATATTATCAAAATCGGTCCAACCGTTTTGAAGATTACCTCAAACAAACAGATATATAGACAGACAAAAAAATTTTAAACTGGTTTATAGGCATAGATGTCGTGCAGATAACCGTGTGAGCAAGAAAAAAGCGCAGTATTTTGATATTACAAACAGTCACTTCAATTTTATTTATTTGTATAGAGTATAGATTTTACTGTGATCACCAGTCCACTAAATAAACGCAGTTATCAAGTTAATGGCCCTTCAAAAAAGGGTGTCGAATAGGACGATTACGGAATTTAATATTCATACAATATCTATCAAAAAGAAGACGAACTCAAAATAAAATCTTACATATATCAACGCATGGTCAGATTGTCCAGCGTCGTATAATAGGTCAATTTCTGTATCATTCTGTATTACATGAGTTATAATGACGTACATAAGCTATGATATAACAATCACTCCAGATCAATTTTTTTCCGTCATGTTAGTAAGCGCCTCAAGAGGTTTACATAAAAAAAAAACATTTCTAGAGTTTTAATTATCGCTTGAAACTAACAACTGTCGGCTGCGTAATAAATTTACGCAGCCGACAGTTGTGTGTGTTGTGTGTTTGTGTGTGACAGTTGTTAGTTTCACCCTACAATTATAATTACACGATATGTATCCCTGCACGTACTGGAATCAGGTTACCCGCTAATGAGATTCTGAATTTATCATGTGAGCGCTGAAGAATTTTGTATAAAATTAGAGTAAAATGCATAATTTACTCATTTATGTAAAGTATTACTTATAATTCAAATTATGTCTGAGTAAAACTACAATTTGTCATACACTTTCTGGCCTGCGGTTATGGAAAAATCATAAAATAGTCAAGAGGGCTGCCGACAGAAGTGAAAACTTAAAACTATGAACACGCAGTTAAAAGTATCTGGTTTTAAATGATAAGTTTTTGATATGTACGATGTCTGCCTGATATTTTTGTAAGATATGAATACAAAAATATATTATATCTTAAAAATATTAGTATATTTATTTAGTACTCACAATTGTACTGCACTATAATTCTTTAATTTAACGATTCAAATAGTAATCAAACAAAAACACTATTTCAACAATGCACAGTATATATAGATTGCACTTTTCACTAAATCCATTCAATTTCACTAATAAGAAATACACAGCACTATACGTCAGATGTATAGCTACAGATATACTGCTGTAAGCATGTCGGTGACGCGAACGCACGAGATTTCACCCATACAAAAAGTTTCTAAGGCGCACAGCACACTGCGAGTGCGTCAGTCACGAGCATGTCGATGACGCAAACACTTACATATTTCTTTATCAAAAAGTGCCCAACTCGGCTAAAGAAGTTTTCACTTCAATACTGCCTGAGAAGAAAAATTGTGTATATAATATAGATATCTTTTTCTTCTTTTTTACTAGCAATAAACTATAGTAATATGCGCTATTGGTGCCAGTGTTAAGTTAAATACAAATTAATATGTCTTTATATATAATAATAGTTATATTAGTCTTAGTTGTTGCCGTTGATCGGGAGCTGATGACCAAATCAATGTTTTCTCGGGCAATTTTGTAGAATATGAAAACGCATTTACAATTAAATCATATTTACTACACTTCAGAATTATCTCTGCGTTATATTACATAAAATACCAGCAAAATTATTCAATATAACACTGTAAAACACCAAAGTCCTAAATAAAATTTAAAAGCCCTACATGACCTTTTGACATTCCGTAAAAAATCCTATAGGTATCTTATAAATGACCATATGAGCATAAAAAACCAGTTGACATTGCAAACAAACACTTCAATTTTATTTATTTGTATAGATTGTAAATATATTTGGTAAATAAAAGCCTTATTCATGCAAACAAGTCTGCGGTTACAACTAGTATCTTAAATAAATATCTTCAGCACGATGATAATTGAGTTTCCAAACTGAATAGATAACAATATTTTACGGTCGAGTGGCCTTTTGTTGAAATATTATTGTATAATATTATGGACTAATTTCGTAGACAATACGTCTATTTATTGTTACTGAACAATCGAGTTACTTATTTATTAAATATTGATATTAGTTATAAATGGATCAATTAAATTAGTTGATTTACAGGCGTGTACAAGTTAATTACAATTCAACGTCGCCCCGCTCTTGCCCGTAGGTGTTATAAAAGACGGTTGAGCAATATTATATGTAGATAAAATTAATACAAGAGAAGGGAAACTAAGAAACTAAGAAAATAATCCTTGTATTGCGGGGAATTTTAAAAACGTTAAAGTTATAGCCAGACTCAAAACAACAATTTGTAAATCGCACAAAGTATTTCCTTTTTTCTGTTTTTTTTTTGGGTTTAGGCTACGGTCTGCGCACCCGTCGCCCGGCTCCGTCCGGAGTGACAGAGGGCTGCAAGCACGCATACCCGTAACCCACCCGAGATACGTCACCTTCGGCGTTGGGCCAACCACCGGAGCAGAGTGACTTGTCGTCAGTGGACGCCATCTGTCCAGATGTAAATTTTATCCGTTCCCACACGGATAGACATTGA
This sequence comes from Lymantria dispar, assembly GCA_032191425.1. NCBI lineage: Eukaryota > Metazoa > Arthropoda > Insecta > Lepidoptera > Erebidae > Lymantria > Lymantria dispar. The sequence goes on along the minus strand of CM063465.1, from coordinate 15,307,037 downwards.
GAAATATATTCTAACGAAACTCATTAGATTACAAAGCCAACCGCAATAAAGCTTGTAGTAATATACAAACCAAAAAAACGTATATAGAAGAAGTTTAGAACTTTACCTAACTAGAAAGCGTGACATCTGGGCTCTATAATGAATTAACTTTGATACGCCACATCAAAACTTTATCGCATAAAACTTGGAAGGACTTAAATTTTTAAACATATTACTATGTAGACGCTTTAAAGTTTTGAGGTTAGCCAAGCTTTAAAGCGTATAGTTCTGATTTTTAATAATTAAACTTTACATACTCGACAAAGGTTTATCTTATAATGTCTATACTAAACAGATTGCATAGTGGCTAACACGTTGCCTGCGGTAAGAATAATCATAATTCTTCATCTGGTACGACGGCGGGTCGAAATGCGCCCTCAACGAAATTTCCGCCGTGAATTTAGATTAAAATACTATAACCTTTTTTTATTCTTTTTTCAAATGACTAGCTCGCACACTATCTCCTGCTTCCGGGGTGACGCAAGAGTGGCGCGCGGCCCCGTAACCCATAGTACCTATTCCTTCTCCTTCGCCATTGGGACAACCATTGAGTTCCTTGTCGTCCGTGATAAACTCGGCGGATAATTTTTTGGATTTTTATGGGCCGCACGCCGCCCTCTCGTCGCCCCAGAAGGATGGACGACCTACATAGGCCTGCCTGGCAAAAATAACTCACTGTTGGGAACTAATAACCTGTTTATTAGTTCCCAACAATGAAATACCATCAAAAACAAAACTTGTAAAAAAAAGCCAAGCCTCTCAACTGAGTTCTTCTACCATAAAAAGTTGTGAGATCTATGTTATACCAGTCGGTTAACTCATTCAGTCCCTGCTTAAGGGACCTTTCTTCTTAAGTTATTACGTAAATAGCTAACCTAACAACTTCTTATAGTACCTATATCAATATTAAAGATCTGTTTATGTTTTAAATAAACAGAATGACTTGGCAATAGCATGAAAACTCAATGTACCTCACAAGTAATACATATTATATTAAATTATACTAAACATAGTGCGATTGCCAAGTCAATCTATTTATTTAAAACATTAACAGATCTTTAATATTGATATAGTCACTATAAGAAGTTGTTAGGTCAGCTATTTACGTAATAACTTAGGAAAAAAGGTCCCTTAAGCAGGGACTGAATGAGTTAACCGACTGGTATAACATAGATCTCACAACTTTTTATGGTAGAAGAACTCAGTTGAGAGGCTTGGCTTTTTTTTACAAGTTTTGTTTACAAATTATATTCAGACTCAGAACAACAATTTGTGGATCGTACAAGGTGTTATCTTGCACGGGATTCGAACCCGGGACACTAGCACGGTACGTTGGTATCTTAACCACTACGTCATCTGCGCAGTCTTTAGCCGGTTGTTACGATTCCCATAGGGAAGCTATGACGGCGACAAATGTATTCTTATTTTTTACAAAGTTATATTTCATTAACTGCAAATGTAACTTTGTAATCCTATATATTTATATGAGTTTACAAAATTGTTTATGCAGTTAGTGTATCTCGGAAACTGGATGAAAATTACAACGTTTCATAATTTTTTCTTCATTTATATACTAAACACTAATTGTGTTCTAAACTTGAAGCTTCTATGTCTGCTAGAAGTGCCTCTTTAATGTTGATGATCGGTCAGTCAGTCAATGAGTGACAAAATTACGAAATTTTGACTAGTTATAATTCTTAAACTATTGGTTAAAATTGAATGAAATTTGAAATACATAATGAGTATACAATGTCTGCTGGGTTATTAAAATTCAGGCTTCTAGTTTTATTAACAACGAAGTTATAGGGGGTCGAAAATGGCCTGAATGGCTTCGAGAAAAGTATGTTACGGCAGTGTTGCGTTTTGCACAACTTTTTTTTTTGCTCGACTTGGCGGATATTGACGATTGGCGATTGGCGGATAGATATTATTTATCAAATGAAATTAAAGAATTAAGATAGAACACTGAACTATAAAGTGAGGCAGCTTTTGGTAAACACTATGTTACATCGCTACGTCGACGTACCACGAACGCTACGACAGATCACTACGTCGCCAGAGCAACAACACTAAGGTCTACTACCATATTAGGCCGACTGCCGCACTGAACCCATGTATTTCACCATTCAATTCAATTCAATTCAATTCAAATTTTTTATTGCAGTCATGTGTACAATTTGGTGTTATAAACATAATACAGATCAACATGAACCCTGATAGGGCGCAGCAATATTTCGAAAATTAAGATCGTCATTATATTTTGATACCTCTAATGAGTGCGTGGTAGGCCGAAAACAGCCTGCCGTGATGTTTTTATGGGGAAAACCTATAATTTTGATTACAAGATGAAATATTATATATTATCACTGCCGAACTCTTACAAATACTTAAGATAATTGTTCCGCACCAGCGAAAAAGACACGATTTTTTTTTGGCCGCCCTGGCTTAAATACCGCGGCAGTCCAATATCGGCCTGCCGTTAACGCGTTAAAATACCGTGGCAGTGTCGTGGGTTTGACGCAGCACAACACTTTTTTGTTGTTTGAGACTCGGAACAATAATTTGAATCCACAAATTATTGTTCTGAGTCTGGATGTAATTGTGTTAGTTAAAAACATATAATATATTTGTAAAGTCTCCCGCAATACAGAGATTGTTTGCTCAGTGCAGGGTTTTTGTCTATACTGAAAGTATACTAAGAAAGAAAGTATAGGTACTATTGCTGAAAGGTTTGTAATCTATATCTACTAATATTATAAAACTGAAATCTGTTTGTATGTTTAAACGCGCTAATCTCAAGGACTAGATACTGATTCAAATTAAAAGGTTCTTTTAGTGTCGGGTAGCCATTTTATCGAGGAAGACCATAGGCTATATAACATCCTCCTATGCTCATAGCAGCAAGCATCAATGAAAAATGTTGCAAAAATGGGGAAACTTTTTTTTTTTTTTTGGGTGGGTCGCGGTCGGCGCGCCTCCGCACCACTCCGTCCGGGGCGACAGAGGGGCTTAAGCACGCAACTCCCGCAACCCACCCGAAAACCACCTCGCCTTCGTCATTGGGCCGACCACCGGAGCAGGTTTACTTGTCGTCAGTGGTCGGCCCGACGGAATACCCCCTACGCGGGGTACCCTCCCATCGACCGACGTCCCCCCCTCGAGGAGGACGTCGGTCTTTCCTCACGCGGTCGGCCTCTCGGCGGGTGACGGACTAATCAAAAAAAAAAAAAAAAAAAATGGGGAAACTGCATAAATTTCGTAGTTTACGATAATTGTGCTGTTTTTTTTAAATAATTTAATTTCTATGACTATCTCATGCTAATGATAATTAGAATACTGGAGTAGTATCATAATTTTTTCATTGCCGAAGCCATTCCTAGAAAACGGTGGGATTTAAAGAAGCTCTCTTATAAAAAAAAAAAAAAAAACAATATAGAACCAATGCGAATAATCGTAGTAACTGAATCGTAGAAGCTGAAAGAAACAACCCAGTGTTACAAACACACATTAAATGGCACATCTTTGTATTGGGGAGCCATTTAGAAGGATAAGCGGGTACATTGTTGTCGTAACCTTGTTTAACCTAATTCATTCCGTGTATTCAGCTCTTATTTCAAGGATACTTGTGTATGAGTTAAGAACATTGTAAATACAGGAAGGTTATTAATTTACGAATCTTATATCTTTAAACGAGCAATTCTTATATATATATATATGTATCTTGTTTATATATATATATATGTATCTTGTTTATATATATATATATTCAGGATCTCGAAAACGGCTCCAAAGATTTTGATGAAATTTGGCATACTAGAGGTTTCGGTGCCAAAAAATCGATGTAGCTAGGTTTTATTTATAGAAAATGTTGTTTTGACGGTAAATACAAAAAAAAAATATACCGAACGAAGCTCGGTCATCCAGATATTTCAATATAAAACAGCCCAAAATAAAATAAAATAGCCCAACCCGGCTAGATAAACTTTAATGTCATAAAGAGCGTACTCGTCCATCAAATTGTCAAAATAATGGTGTACAGAAATGCTTTTTTTTTTTTTTTTTTTTTTGTGTGTGTGTACAGCTGTTGGCCGCAGATGGCCTTGACAGCTTGACGCGGACTATGGGTGAGCGCTGAGGGCTCTCAACCCGGAGAAAAGTATGCTAAGCGACATCGCCCAAGGGCTCCCCCTGTGGGGAACGGACCTCGGCTTGGGGCGTCGCTGGACTTTTGCGCGGCGCGGTTTCGCACCTCGACGGCGAGGGCGGAACCGCGGATATTTATTTGTTAAGGCCTCGCGGGCCGTGTAGGCTCTTTGTTGAGCGAGTGTGATGTTGTCGTCCTCTTCGTCGAGGACGTGACGAGGACGTCGGATGGAACAGAAATGCTATCTTTAAGCCCGTATTTATATTTAGAGGGGCGCAGCGTCCTCTGCACCAACCGAGCAGGGGACGTTGTGCGAACGCCCATGACGTGCGGTGTCCCACAGGGGTCGGTCCTCAGACTCACCCTGTGGAACATCGGCTACGACTGGGCGTTGAGGTGGAGCCTCCCGCCCGGGCTGGGCGTGATTTGTTACGCCGAAGACACGCTCGTCACAGCCCGCGGTGGGACGCTAGAAGAGGCGGTAAGCCTGGCGACCTCTGGTACCGAGGAGGTCGTCAGGCGGATCGAGGCGCTGGGGTTGAGGGTCGCCCTGGACAAGACGGAGGCCCTCTTGTTCCATGGGCGCCATATGAGCCCTCCCATCGGCGTCTCGATCACCGTCCACTCGGTTGACATCAGCCATCCGGGCCCATATGAGGTACTTGGGCCTGGTGCTCGACAGGCGATGGTGGTTCCGGGAGCATTTCCGCAGGCTCGCTCCACGGCTCGGCGGCGCGGCGTCCGCCCTATCGTGGCTTATGCCGAACGTGGGCGGACCGAGCGCTGCGTGCCGACGACTGTACGCGAGGGTCATCCGGTCGATGGCCCTGTACGGCGTACCGGTGTGGGCAGGGTCCATGACCGTCCGACTTAGGGCCCTTCTGTGGCGACCACAGAGGGTCACGGCGGTCAGGGCCATCCGCGGATACCGCATGGTGGTGACGGAGGCAGCGTGTTTATTGGCCGGGACTCCCCCGTGGGACCTGGAGGCGGAGATGCTCGCCGGACTATACCGGCGGGTGACAGGGGTGCGAGCGGGGGGCGGTGTGGTCTCGTTAAGGGATCTCACCGCCTGGCGCGTCGACGCCCGTCGAGACGTCATTGCCCGTTGGGCAGTCCAGCTGGAGAGGCCTCGGTTCGGGGTGCGAACCGTGGAGGCCTTCCGGCCGGTGCTGATGCAGTGGTTGGAAAGGCGGCACGGGGTGCTCTCCTTCCGACTGGTGCAGGTTTTGCAGGGGCATGGGTGCTTCGCCAAATACCTGCACAGGGTCGTTAGGAGGGAGAGTACACCGTCCTGCCACCACTGCGATTGCGACGAGGACACGGCGCGCCATACGCCCGAGGCCTGCGCGGCTTGGGCAGTGCAGCGCTGTGAACACGTCGCAATCATCGGTACGGACCTGACGCTGCCGGCTATCGCTAGGGCGATGGTCGACAGCGTCGGGAATTGGGACGCGGTCGCAGCCTTCTGCTAGACAATGATCTCGCGGAAGGAGGCGGCGGATCGCCTGCGCGAGGAGCGCAGCCTCGATGAGGAGATCCGCCGCCGGCGACTGGGGCAGCGTAGGCGCAACTACCTGCGCCTCATGCCGCCCTAGCCGAGGCCGCGGGTGACGTGACCGGGGATTAGTCCGTCACCCGCCGAGAGGCCGACCGCGTGAGGAAAGACCGACGTCCTTCCCGAGGGGGGGGACGTCGGTCGATGGGAGGGTACCCCAATACCCGGGGTATTCCGTCGGGCCGACCACTGATGTCAAGTAACCCTGCTCCAGTGGTCGGCCCAACGACGAAGGCGACGTGGTTTTCGGGTGGGTTGCGGGAGTTGCGTGCTTAAGCCCCTCTGTCGCCCCGGACGGAGTGGTGCGGAGACGCGACAACCGCAGCCCACCCACAAAAAAAAAAAAAAAGCCCATATTTAAAGATAAATTGGTGGTAAAATATTCTATTTTCCTGTCAGTATACATACATTAATAAGTCTAGAAGATAGGTTATTTCGTCCACTACCTACTCAATTATTACATACATACATACATATAATCACGCCTCTTTCTCATAGTGGAAGGAAGTGGTCTCTGCCTACCCGGCAGAGACCACTTCCTTCCACTTGCTACGATCTTGACATACTACTTTAACCTCCTCCACATTCATTAATCTGCTCATACATGTTCTTCGGTTTAGGGTACTCCTAACTTGGCCTTTCTTAAGAACGTCCCCGATTTGATTGTAGAACGTCTGCCTCGGTCTTCCCCTTCCAACACTTCCGTTCACATTCGCCTCCTAAATTCTCCTTGTTAGTCTCCTTTCATTCATTCTCTCTACATGGCCGAACCAACTTAACATACCTTTCTCAATCCTTGTCACTACATCTACATTCATTCCACAACGTTCCCTAATCTCAAACTAAACTAAACTCAATTATTATTTTATAATAAAATGAAATGAAACGGAATTATATTATATGAATTGATTTATTATGACAGACACAAACATTTTTTTTAAACAAGCTTTTATTTAAATGCTCTAAAACGAAGAAAACTTGTCAAGACTACTTAAACGAGTCCAAACTCGACGGTTTTATCTTGTTTAGTTTAGGAGTTCCTATAACCACCTTCTGACGCCCTCTTAAGACCAGCTTCATGGTACCATATTATTGCATTGTCTCCGAAGTTTCGTAAGTAAATCAAATTTAATTTCAATCTAATTTAACGACAGGAAGTGGTTCTAATTTAACTCGCAAGATTTGTCCCATACTATCAGGGCAAATTAAATAAAAGCTTTTAAATAGACAAATTAATAATAATTTAATCATTTCAAAAATTATTTGCTTCAATCTGGGCTCAACTTAGTATAAAGCTAGCCGCAGAGCAATAACTATGGTCGTCTGTTTAGATGACCAACCGACCGAACATGCTCTCAATTTGATCTTTATATACATACTGTCGGTCTATCGGTCCAGCCGTTTAGGAGTTCAGTGACATACACACGTACACAAGAAATTTATATATAAAGACTAGCTGACCCGGCGAACTTCGCACTGCCTTTTTTGTAATTATTTTGTTTTAGTATTTATCAGTTTGGTTTTTAACCGACTTCAAAAAGAAGGAGGTTCTCAATTCGTCTGTATTTTTTTTTTAGTATTATCCGTGTGGTGACGGAGTAAGAATACATTTCATAACCAGTGTGTGTCGTAAAAGACGACTAAGGGATACACCGCCTTTTCTTATCGATTCCAAAATGTTTTTTAATCTAGATCTGCATGTCATTGCAATTATGTCAAAAATGCCCAACCGACGGGATGAACATCAAATGTTTGACGACTTTGACGCGAATGTCAAAATGTCACGCAGCGCTTTTACATTTTTTTCATTATTTTAGTATTTTGAAGTGTTATATTGAATAATTTTGCTGATATTTTATGTAATATAATGCAGATAAAGTTTTGAAATGTAATGAATATGATATAATAGTGAATTTCATGCATTTTGACATTCTGCCAAAATTCTCAGAGAAGGCATGACTTGGATATCAGCACCAAATCATGCTAACGACTGACTGAAAGACGAAGACTGAAGACTTGAACAATGAATATAATAATTCAACACTGGCACCAATAGCTCATATTATTGTAGCTCTTTGCCATCGAATAAGAAGAAGAAGACAAATGTGTGACAGGTAAGAATAATTTGTATGGGAAAATAAAATTATTGTTTTTTTGTATTTAAAATTTTTGTATTTTACTCGCAATTTTCCATATTTTCTCACCGTATAAACCTTCCCTGGACTTCCAGAAATAATCCAAAATTAGCCAAATCGGTCTAGCCGTTCTCGAGTTTTAGCGAGACTAACGAACAGCAATTCATTTTTATATATACAGAAGATAAGTATAAATCATCTTTTCGTGTATTTGTAACTGAACTCCGTGATACGTATATGAGCCGAAATGATGAATGATTAAAAACCATTAAAATAACAAAAAAAAAAATATCAAATATGAGATGACAATCACATGATTTGTTTTTTTCAAGTGTCTTTATATGGGAGGTCTTTTAAATTCTAATCCGCAATCTTTTTGTGTGGTGAATAGTGTGCACGAAAAATACCTTAAGTGATTGTTGTAAAGCGTAATTGGCTTGGCTTGACTTGCCATGCTCTCAAACTTACGCGTATTTCTCATATCCTTTTAAATAATCTCAAAACTCTAAAGTTTAACACTTATCTCTAAAATTGACACAAAGCAATCATGAGGATCGCCGACAGAAGTGAAAACTAAAAACTATGAACAAACATTTTTTATTGTTGGAAATTCAAATTAATTGTTTGAATTAAAATTTGTAAATTAAAACTAAAGTATAGTTCGAATTGCTTCCTCTTGTATAAATGTTATTTGCGTATTTTCTTGCGTAATTTCCTTCTATACTTTCTACAACTTCTCTTCTTTTTTATTTCTTCTTCTATCATTTCCTTCATCATCATCACCATCATCTCACACACATACGTCTCACTCCTGGGCTCGGGCCTCCTCCACAATGGGAGGGACTTAGATCTACTATACCATGCTGGTCAGTCATGTCGGTATAGGGTTTCATTTAGAATTTTACTTCTTTTGCACAAATGTTGTGTGCATATGACATCCTTTAGTCGTCTTGTACGACATCCACAGGCCAGATAGTGAGTGATGAATTGTATTCTTACTCCGTCACCACACGGAAATTTAATTTCCTTCTATTTGCGTAATTTCCTTCAGCTGTATTTTATTATACACACGGGCAAGATAGGGAAAGGTGTATTGTACTCCCTCACCACGTGGAAATATCCTTACATCTACATAAAAATCGAAACGATATTCAACGAACTGTTTAATCATAATCAATCTGGCTCAGATTCCATTACATTTCCATATAAAAGCCAAATACCTAATGAAACTTATCCCTTTAAATAATGTCTTCCATTATTTTTCCTTTCGTATGAAACAGTAAAATCGCGTATAAGAGATAAATTTCAATACATTGATCGTATATTACAATATAGTGAACGAATTGTGTCGTCAATTTACAGAATCTGTCTCAATATTTCAGGAGTGGTAGGATCACACTGTCGACAGTTATCTGTCTACAGCCGCGGGCTGGTCCGTCCGGGGCAGTACCATGCTCTCGCAGAGAATCGACGTCTGAGTAGTAGCAATTTGTTACTGCGCTTCGTTCGGTGAGCGAGAGAGCCGGAAGCCCAACTTTCTGAGGGTGATTGCGTGTGGAGGGTTTTGGTGGTGCCCTTGGTATCACCGAGCCTCAATGCACGCATTCACACTCCCTTCGCTTTGTTCGCGGTAGGCAACGGCCTTGTAAAGGTCCATGAGCGGCACACTTACCATCAGGTGTACTGTTTACTCGTTTGCCACCGTTTGCAATAAAAAAAAATTAAAAAAATATATTTTTTTTTCTACTTCTTTTTTGTATTGGTCCTAATAGGAGCCCAATAATACCAGTATACATATATACAGTCCATTAGTCAAATCGCAACAAAAACATTTGTAAAGCACTTTTATATTATATTCATTGTACCCAGCAGTTCTCCACATCAAATGACATCAAAATTATTTAATCAAATACGTTAAAACACCATGATATTGATTGTAATATACTGGATAACCATATAATGTTCAAATTTTAGCCAAATTATGGTGTCCATTATAATAATCATGTAACCGATATGCTTCAAATCGAAAAGCAATAATGCAAATATTATTTTAGACTATTTAATTTAAAATAAAAAATAACAACAAAATCTCAGTATCATCATCATCGAAGCCTACATACGTCCCACTATTGGGCTCGGGTAATCCTCCACAACGGGAGGGAATTTGATCTTTAACATACTAGAGGTTTAAGGGCTAAAAAAATTATCTAGCTGGGTTTTATTTATAGAAAATGTTGTTTTGTCGGTGTTTTTTGCTAATCAATACCATGAGGTATAATGCCATTGTATATTCTATTCTAAAATAGGAATGTAAATTTAGCCGTCGCCATCAAGAGTGACAGTAGCTCAGTTGGGAAGTTGTCCAGTCGCATTCAAACAGCGTGAGATCCAATCTCGGTGTTATTATTATTCTGTTTTTAATTTTAATATTTTTGGATTTTTTTTTCATTATTTCATCAGTTTTTGTTTTTTTTTTATTAACATATATACATATATTCTAAATAGGTTCGTTAAAAATACCATTTACTTATAAAAAAAAAAATTATACCGAGCAAAGCCCGGTCAACGAGACATTAAATATCTGAGTTACGCAATTTACTTGCGTTTATTACTTAGGTGACAACTAGTTTTGTAATGAAATTGTTGACGCCTACAATATGCTACAAGATTCTAATTACTCTAGGACTTCACGGGATTATTCGACCACAGAACTTTATGCTTCAGAGAACCTCAACTTGGCCTTTTAGTCTGTTAATTTTCTATTTGATGATCTTATCGTGAATCTATGTACATATATTATTAGCCTAACTAATATTATAAATGCGACTGACTTTCTATGTTTATTTTATTATCATGTTTTAGTTACTAAACAGATTTTAAAATTTCTTTCACTAATCATCATCTTCACCTCAACCCACTGTTGGTATCGTTCACCACTCCCTATCTTGCCCGTGGATGTCATAAAAGACGACTAAGGGATATAATATGCAAATAACATCTATTCAAGAGAAGGATAACTCGAAACAAAACCCTATACCAACCTGTCTGACCAGCATGGTGTAGTAAGGTGAATTTCCCTATTATGGAGGAGGCTCGAGCCCAACAGTGGGATGTATATGAGCTAAAATGATGATTCATCATTGATGAATGACCATGTAATCAGATGTGTTAGTATATGGTTTTTGTCGAGTTTTCCTTGTCTTATCTAGATTTTATCTGAATATTATATCCCTTTGTTCCGGCTCAGCCTTTCAATCGGCGCAATGTTAATATATGTATATTTGCCATCATTATTGTACTAGGCGCTTTATCATTATATAATGTTTAGAGAATGTAAATTACCCCAACCTTCTCCATGTATGCAAACCTTTTTAATACAGCCACCTCCAAAGTGGCCCTCATTCCTTCTGTAACCGTCTCATCGAACAAATATAACTTTAAATCAAGTACGCTGGAGTTTGATTGTCATACTCCCTTATGTTTTACTAAACACCCTTATTTCTCGTTTATACACACACGAGAGGCAAAAGATAGGTTGGTGACGTGTATTCTTGCTTTGTTCCATACGGATATTCGCCAATGGAAAGCCATATTACCAGCAAGTAACATAGGTATATTATAACTTGATATGTTATTTTTCATGCCGGTATTTTCACAGGAATAAAAACTACGCCAGTGAAACCACTGAATATTGACCAATTTGCAGCAAATAAAATAGATAATTTTTCATCTCGCTATTTCGGAAACTATGCCAATAAAATCGCATGATGTTAACCAAGGTTAAAAATTCTTTAACCAATTGAAAACTTCAATCTCAGCGATTAACATATGAAGGTTTTTTGATCCCTCTAAACTCACGAGCACAGGACCGACGCGGGCAATACCGTTGAAATTTGACTGATTTAAAAAATTCTTTCACTAATCAAAAGCTACATTATCAGCAAGTAACATATCGCACCCCCGGTGCGACACTGTCACTTTTGCAAAAAATGTAAAAATGAGTGAAATATCTAAAAATGACCCTAAAGCACCCCTTTACTTGGTACGATAACGTTACTTTTGTAGTACGCATTGTTTGTTGAGGGCGTGAGTGTCATTGCCATTTTGGCGTGAATTACGCGTTATTGGTCAGTTGTGCGCGGTCCCCCCGCCAGTGCAAATGCGTCTTGGAGCTACACTGTTACTAAGGTAATTGTGACATAATATTTTTTGATTCTGGAGCAATAGTGACCTAAGATACAGTTGTGACATTATTTCCCCAATATTTAAATATCTTTAAATGTTTAGTTTTGTACTACAATGACCTTTGTTGATAAATGACTTTCTTTCTCCAATCCTTGCGTTTTTAAATAAATGTGCCACATAATTCACAAAAATCCTCTGGTCTTAAACTAAGGTTTTTCTTTGCACTACGAGAGCAAGTAGGTCATAATATTATTGCTTGTAATAGTGTCGTATATTTATTTATTAAAGCTCGAATTAGTTTTGGGTTAACTAACTGTGGTGATTATATGTACAATTTATTTATTTTGATCTTCTTTACTTATTTTCAGTTGTTTCTTGAATTAAATAAGATGCTGTCTCGGGGAAAAAACTGGTATTACTGACACATCTAACATCATCCATTGAAAGAAATGAACCCGTCAAATCTACAGTTACACCTTCTGAAATCAATCAATCTGGCAGTAACTCTGTTTTACCGACTGTAAACTTCCCACCTAGTAATGATGTTATTGATGACGAAAATTCAACAGAAGAACAAGAATCTGGATATCCAACTGGTGACTACTCTGGTACTGATTCAGCTGACGATTTCAAGCCTCCATCTAGTTCGTCTTCATCCTCAAATAGTTCCTCCAGTTCAAATAGTTCATCTAGTGATAGTAGCTCTGAGAATGAGGCTGGTGATGAACCAACATCACCACCCAAGAAAAGGGGTAGAAAATGTACTCGTAATCCTAACAGCTGGAATAAAAATATAGCAAAAAAATTTAGGAATTCCAGTAATGAATATCGATCAATTAAAACTGGCAAAACAGTTTAGGCTAGAAAAATTGGTCCCTCTTGTTCAGATAAGTGTCGGCTGGCATGTTCATCTAATTTTACTCAAGAAAAAAGACTTCAAATTTTTAATTCTTATTGGGAGCTAGGCAGTATAGAAAGACATCGTGATTTGTTGAATTCCTGCATCAGACCACTCGAAGTTGCAAGCCGGCGTATTAACACGAATCGTCGGTACCCAAAACAAGGTAACTCTGCATTTTATTTACTCAATGATGGTCAGTCAGTTCGGGTTTGCAAATCATTTTTAATCAACACCTTGGGTATTTCACCAAGAACTATACGAACTGTCATTGATGCAAAAAAACTCAATGACGGTATCATTCCCGAAGACTAACGAGGCAAACACGGGAAGCATTGCAAATTAGACAATGAAATGATAAAAGCCGTCAAAGACCACATCGAATCTATTCCGAAAGTAGAAAGCCACTATCTGAGGGCAAACACAAGTAGACTTTTTATTGACGGTGGCTTGACCATTGCAGAATTGCACAGAAACTATAAGGAAGTACAGAAACAAAATAATAAACCAGCTGTTAATTACGACGCCTATCAGCGCATTTTTAATCATGACTTTAATATTGGCTTTTTTAGGCCGAAGAAAGACCTTTGTGACCAATGCGTTGCATACGAAAATGCACTAGAACAAGAAAAAGTTAAATTATACGATAGCTACAAGGTTCACCAAGAAGAAAAGAGCTTGAGTAGGATTGAAAAAGATAGAGACATGAAAGAATGTCAAGATCCTCAAAGCACAAAGATCGTATGTACATACGACTTACAAGCTGTCTTGCCATGCCCTTTAGGAAATTCATCAGCTTTTTTTTATAAATCTAGGCTAAATTGCTACAATTTTACTATTTCCAATACAAAATATAAAGAAACTACATGCTATTTTTGGCATGAAGGCTTAGGCAACAGGGGATCTATAGAAATAGGATCTTGCGTGTACTCATATTTGTTAGAAGTTGCTCATAAATATCCTAGCTGTGACGTAATTTTTTATTCAGATAATTGCTGCGGGCAACAAAAGAATCGATTCGTATTTGCAATGTACCATTTCGCAGTTACAAAATTAAACATAAATTCCATACAACATAACTTTTTGATACGTGGGCACACACAAAACGAAGGCGACACTGCGCATTCAGTGATCGAGAAAGCCATCACTAGAGCCAAAAAATCTGGGCCCATCTACATTCCTGAACAATACATATCCATAATACGAGGAGCGAAGAAGACAGGGAAACCATTTTTGGTGAGAGAAATGAACTACAGTGATTTCGTCGATCTTAAGGCTTTGACAGATAACATAAACTTTAACATGAGCAAAAACATTAACGGGGATGCAATTAAAACTGGCGAGATTATGAGTATTAAGTATATTAAAAATTGCGCCAATTATCAATATCGAATAACCTACAAAACTGAATACTGGGAGGAGGCCAAAGCTATAATAGAACCAAATAGAAATAACTTACGTCGAGGTCGAGGCAATGTTACAAGTATTAACGAGGTCGTTTTGAAACCAGCGTATACCTCGAAAATTCCTATTACAGAACGCAAGAAGCGCGACCTTTTGAGTTTGGTAGAGACAAACATAGTACCAAGATACTATGAAAAGTTCTTTAGAGATCTCATTTAATTTTATTAAACTATTAAATATGTTGAACGAATGTGTTGAAAACGAATTCAATATTTTGTTATGTTACAAATTTATGTATAGTTAGTTGATGTTAATTGTTTTGAAGAATTTAGTAAGTGATTTTTAATACTACACTGATAAGAATTATTAAAGATAAGGTGGTTAACTCGCTATGATGTTATAAGTCTGATTAAACTTAGAATTCAAATAGTAACTAGATCTAAAAGCATTGGTTCTGAACCCAAAGTTATTTTTAATTTTAATTGTAAGTAAATATTAAATTAAGTTGTAACCGACTCTAAGATAAAAAGGGTATACGTACTTACGTAAAATTCTCGTTTAGTCCTAATAAGATTGTTACTTGTTGATTGAAAGACTTTCTTACACTATTTACTCTTCATTTCTTGAATTTTTTATTCTTTTTGTACTACACTTATGTAGAAATGTTAAGAAGTACAAAGTGTCTTATGTTTATTTTGAAGAGTTTTGACTTATTTTATTTCTTTCGTTAATAACAGTGCGCATTTAAGATTTAAAATAAAACTTAGTAAACAATCTGTTCTTGTTTTCTTTTTAACTCATTGTGACATAACTACAGTTATAATATTTCGTTAGAGCCACAACGTCACTTCTGAGGGGGTTGGAAGGCTTAAATAATGGTATAGTATATTTTTACAATATGAAGTGATTAATATTTATCCAAAAGTAAAGGTAAAAGTTGACGTTGTAGTATAAGCTGTTCATCTCGTCTATATATTCTCAAGTCATTATTTTGTGAGGTGTCAAAGTTTTAAATGCATCTCCTGAAAAACTACATTTTTGCACAAGTGACAGTGTCGCACCGGGGGTGCGATATGTAGGTTACCTTTAGTCCGATAATCCCATGGGAAGGAGACCTACGCGAATAAAACCACTGGAATTTCATCAATTAAAAAATCTTTCACTAATGGCAGGGTAAATTCATCATCATCTCAGCTCAATTACGTCCCACTGCTGTGCTCGAACCTCCTCCATAATAAGATAGATATTAACTTACTATACCACGTTGGTCAGACGGGTTGGTATAGCGTTTCTTTTCTTCGGTATCTCTACTTCTCTTGCACAGATGTCATATGCTTCCTTCGTCGTCTCCATCATCGTCCCTTAGTCGTCGTCATTTATGACATTCACGGGTAAGAAAAGGGAGTGGTGAATTGTATTCTTTCACCGTCACCACATGGAAAGTTAAATTATCAGCGAGTAATAGAGGCAATTTTTATTATGGTGTCCCCAAGGGAACGCCAGCTAGTAAGCAGCGGCTTCATGCCGCCAGTAATCTATACCAATAAATAAAATTGGAGTGTCTGTTTGTAATGTCAAAATAATAGGCTTTTTTCATGCTCACACGGTTATTTGCACGACACCTATGCCTAAAATAGCAATTAAAAAATTTTTGTCTGTCTGTCTGTTTGTTCTGGGCAATCTTCAAATCGGTTGGACCGATTTCAAAAATTCTTTCACCAATGGAAAGCTATAATATCAGGGCGTAAACTAGGCTATATTTTATCCCGGTATTCCCACGGAAACGGGAACTACGCGGGTAAAACGACTATAGCCTATAACCGAAGCGAAGCGAGGGCGGGTTGCTAGTAGTAAACTAAAACTAGAAGTAATAAATATCAACGTGTCCTCTCCGTGTGCGGGTTGCTAGTAAAGACTATATTTTATCTCGGTATTCCTACGTTAACGGGAACAACGTGGGTAAAACGGCGTGAAAATGACCAATTTCTGAAATTATTTCACAAATGATAAACTACATTATTAGCGAGTAACATAGACGTAAAATTGCGGGAATCTGATCAATTATAAAAATTCTTTCATTGATAGAAAGGTACATTTTTGTAAAGTTTTTGTAAATGTTATTAAATTAATTACAATGACCGTCAAGGATTCTACGTCACTGTTTTTATACTATCTGCCGAAATAACAAGAACACAATAAAAAAAGCATGAAATTAACCGACACAAATAGTATCCAGACTAGAAACAATCACTTTTCGATCCCCATAAAAAACTATACTACATAGGAATCGAAGGCACATAACTCGTTATGGGAATGCTACTAAATAGTAGTAGATCTAAATAGATCACTGCGCTGTCTGTATCTCTCTCTCTCTCTCTCTCTCTCTAAGGATAGGTATTTTTAATTTAGCCATCGCGCACACGTCATCAATTTGATCCAAGAACGTGGTCGTTTCCTTGTTGACACAGTGGCTTTATGTATTTGCTTCATCAATCTTTCACTATTCAGTCTTACATGAGAGAAAAGTAAGGGAAAACGTTTGCCACAAAATCTAAATAATCGTTAAAATATAAGATAGAAATAATAAGTAGATTTAAACGTTTTGAGTAGTCCCAACACGCACTAAAAAACTCTAAAAAATTAAAATCGTGTCCTCGTGACCAGAAGAAATTAATAGAGCAAACATTTAGCAAGATGTGATGGTGTGCATGTATGTTATATTAGAGTAAGTAGTGTTAAGTACACTTATGTAGTAGATAGACAGAACAGTAATTATACGAATGTCATTCTAACAAGTCGTGTTTATCATTTCACTCTACTCCTGGTATTGGTTACCGGTAACTTGATTATCCAAAAAAAAAAAGAATTGGCGTGCAACGTCGAGAAGGAGGAAGTTTTTCAAAACGCTGCGGCAGGATACGACGCTATTTTGAAAATTCTTGGAGGACGTGTGAAAAATTTACACACGATGCTGATCATGGTTATAGTCATTATTATCGCTATTGTGGTATTTTTCTTGTGGAAAATGTATAATAATTGTCAAAGAAAACTGGTCCAGAGGGAAATAGGATAGCACACCACCACACGGCATGAATCGATCGGTGCTTTGGAAAACTTTCAATTAGTCAGTCAGCTTATTGAACAACTGAGCAGCATCCGTGTGGGATGTCATATAGACGGTATGTGTTTTAATAACATAAGTTACGCGGATGACATGGTGCTGCTCAGTCCATCGATAAGTGGGCTAAGGCAGCTGATAAAGATCTGCGAGTCATATGCAGAGGTGCACGGCCTTAAATACAACTCAATAAAGAGTCAACTGATGGTATTTAAGGCATATAAACGACAACCTCGCCATGTGCCTCCAGTATATCTGAATGGAGTGGCACTCAGTGCTGTACAAAGCTTTAAATATCTAGGTCACATTGTTACCAGTGAGCTAGATGATAATAGTGACATAGAACGTGAGCGTAAAGCGTTGGCGGTGAGGAGCAATATGATTGCGCGCAGGTTCGCTTGATGTACGGCTGACGTTAAGATTACGCTATTTAAAGCCTTCTGTCAGTCGTTCTACTCGAGTGGCCTGTGGGTGTCGTATACGCGACGAGCCTACAACACTCTTCGCGTACAGTATAATAATGCGTTCAGAATGCTATTGCGGCTGCCGTGGCGCTGCAGTGCCTCGACAATGTTTGCCGAAGCACGCGTGGATGGCTTCCACGCAATTATGTGAAAAAAAGACCGGATTGTCCTATCCAAAGTTATTTGATAAAATTAGTTATAGGGTTGTAATGTGTAAAATGTATCTAATTATAATACTAACAATACTAACATAAAATATAAGCACATTATGTTACTAATACACGAACAAATTATGGATTGTATATCTGAAATAAATTTATTATTGGAACGAAGTTCCTTATCGCGCGTTGTGAAAGGAAAAAATTCTTACGAAAAGTTGTCACGACACTTTTTGCTATAGTAAGCTATTGTAAGCTGTGCGGCGTCGCATGTTTCTCTGTCTGTCTCTCTCTCTCTCTCTTATAGAAAGCAAGCCAGATATTTTCATTTCTATTTCGCATTGAACAGTGTGGTGTCGCGACGATTATTTTTGTTAAGTGTATACAGGTTTTTTGTAAATAATAAATAATAAAAAATAATAATAATAATGAATCCTGACAGTGTTTCTGCACAAGTTCCGGATATTGCTGATGGAGTTAGTTAAGTAGAGATTATATACAGATAATAATATGTTATTTTAATATTATTATAACTTAAAAAAAATAAAATTTTATTGCAATTCCTTCACTAATTAATCGAAAGGAACTTCGTTCCATCCGGGTGTCCCTTGACACCTCTCAAGTTTTATTATTATTATATTATTATAAAACACACATAAGCATTTAGCAGCATTTTTGAGGATGCAGTGTGACGGCCATATGTCAGTGGTTGCAATTTTGGTGTTTTTGATATAACACAACCGTACACTCGAAGACAAAGTACTCACCGTACGAATTAGTTGTTGGTAAACCATGTAACTTGCCTAGCAACCTAACAAGTGTCGTAGTAGAACCATTGTACAATCCAGATAATTATGCCTTAGAACTTAAGTATAGGTTACAGTTAGCACATAAATAAGTTAGAAATAATTTAATTTTAAGCAAAATAATTAGAAAGCAAAATTATGATAAGAAGTGTAACCCAATTAGTTATAAAAAAGGAGATTTAGTTTTAGTTAAAACACAAACAGGAAAAAAGTTGGAAAAATTATATTAAGGACCCTATAAAGTGTTAAGTGAAAATGAACCTAATATAACAATAGTTAAAGGTGATAAAACGGAAATAATTCATTAAAATCGAACAAAAAGATTTGTAACTTAACTTGTTTATTTTATTTCATTATGTTAGATGTTTATGCTAACTCTACTTATGCTCTAGATTTACACTGTCTTAGATAAGCTTGTTGTTATGATATATGAATATGAAAAAAAATAAACTTATTCGGAGTTTGCAATTTAAACAACATTGTCTAATTAGTTGAGTTAGGTTTTCTTACTAATCACAATAATTTTGGTTAAGGTTTTATAGAGTAAATAACAAAAAAAAATTAGTACTAATGTAATTTTTTTTTCTATGTATTCCTGGTGGTGTGCATGTATGTTATATTAGAGTAAGTAGTGTTAAGTACACTTATGTAGTAGATAGACAGAACAGTAAATATACGGATGTCATTAACAAGTCGTGTTTATCGTTTCACTCTACTACCGGTAACACACTACACTTCAAAGACAAATTCAATTAGCTCAAATTTGACAAGTTTAAAAATAGGTAATCTAGGATTTTATCTAGTAACTGCGAGCTCCATCATCGAACGAGTTTAGAGGCATCCATAAAAGGGTGTAATAATTAGGTAAAAAAATAAATATTTGGTCACATATGTTTGAAATTAAAATAATTACCCATTGCGGGTCTAAGACATCTTCGGTAGTTAACAAAAGGGGCTGATGAAATTGAAATGCCTGAACAGATATTCATGAATTATAGCTAAGAACCGTCCTATTCGCGCCAGATTTCAAATAAAAAAAATGCATCATAATTGTTGCACTGAATTTACGAGGTACTATGCCATAGACAAACACCCAGGCATTTCAAACATATAAAAACACTCACTTGACTCTCTACAAAGGCGTGCTATTCGAATCGTCGAGGATCGCAATCTTACGGATAGATTGGAGTCACTAGAGCGGCGGAGAGACTTTGGGTCACTTTGTGTACTCTACCAGCTCTTTCATGGGAAGTGCTCTAAGGAACTGTTTGACTTGGTACCACCATCACCGTTTTACCAACGTACCACTCGACATCGCAGAAGGGTTCATCCATTTCACCTAGAAAAGTTATGGTCTTCAACTATAAGTTTCCAGTGATTATTTCTCCCACGTACGTGCAGGCTCTGGAATGAACTACCTGCTGCTGTGTTTCCCGAGCCCTATGATATGTCCTTCTTTAAACAAGGTTTAAGAAGAGCATTTTCTTCGCGGTAGGCAACGACCTAGCTGTGCCTCTGGTATTGTAAAGGTCCATGTGCGGCAGTATCACTTACTATCAAGTATGCTGCTTCCTCGTTTGCCACCATCAACAATAAAAAAAAAAGGAATAAACCCTCTTTTTGCGTCAGGAGTTAACAAAATATATCAACAGTAAATTAATTAGAAAATTTCAAAGTTACAAATTTAAGGGCATCGAATTAAGCATTGCTCGAGATGTTAATAAAGAAATATGAACCCTTTACACAGATTTTCTGCTGTAAATACCATATCAATTTAAGAAAGGTCTCAAATTTTACCACTACCTTTTATTTCCTTCAACAGCGTTATTTTTTATATTTCAAATAGCTGGCTGATATAGAATTTTATGTCAACTTTTCCTTCTTTCACTTCGATGTTATCCGCATACCATGTTCCTAAATCGTCTTTTACGACACTCATAAGCAAGAGTAAAAGTCGTCATCATCATCATCGCAGCCAACATACGTCGCACTATTGGGCTTGGCCTCCTCCACAATGGGAGTGAATTTGATTTACTATATCAAGATGGTCAGACATGTTGGTATAGGGTTACATCTCAAGTTTTCCTCCTCTTGTACTGATGTTAGGTGCATATTATAGTCCCTTAGTCGTCTATTACGACATCCACAGGCAAGATAGGCAGTGTTGAATTATATTCTTACTCCGTCACTACACGAGTAAACACAGTCAATTTTAAAAAATATAAGAAAGCATTGAACAAAGTTATTCTTTGCGAACGTTTCCTTAGTACGAAGATAATATAGTCAAAATGACGAGAAGTGGTGATTTGTCAAAGGGATTTCGTCCACGCCCATTAAATTGGGACCTTCACGCGATCCCGACTTTTTGTCGTACGAAGTAAATCATCTAGCTATTCATCTTTTTAGGTAAAGTATGCACTTTTATCCTCATTTTCACTAACGTTTTATAAATTTTATGTAACTCCTAAGACAATATATATAAAACATATTATTGATGATTGATTGATGTTTAACAATATTTAACATTGATTGTTCAAAATCCTTTGAGTGTATGTCATCATCATTATCGTCGTAGCCCAGATAAATCCTAATTTTGGGCTTGGGCCTCCCACATAATAGGAGGGATGTTGCTATAATACCCTACGCTGTTCAGACGTGTTATCGTAGCGTTTTATGTTAAGTTTTGCATGGATATTTTTTGCATATTGTATCCCTTAGTCGTAAGCCAGGTTCCACAATGGTCCGCTGGCGGGAACGCGAGGCGCTTGCGTCTGCTGACTCGCTTCGTCGCCGGCGATCCTGGAGGAGGAGGTGCAAATATGCCCACCTACTCCCACCGCCCTGAATAGTAATGACTGGACGTGAGCAGATGGCCATGCGTTGGGGTGTCAGGGATTGAATATCATCAGAAGACCTCTCCGGCACCCCGTAAAAGTGCCGAAGGGGCCGCTGTGGTTTTAGTGGGTATTCCGGCCGCGGATGTGGACGGCGAGTCGCCCTCTCCCCCCTCTCCGTCCATCATCGGTGGGGGACAGAGCGTAAATACAGTTCCACAACGTGAACAAAACAAAAAAAAAAGGATCCACAATGGTCTCCATAGATCACATCGAGGTTTGACCCTCAGGCAGGCCCAGGAAATGATTTTAATTGTTTTGGGACCCGCAACAAATTTAATTAGGTAAAGTTAAACAAGAGAAGTTATTGCTATAGTAGGTATGGCAGAATTGCCTGAACGCACGGAAATTTTCTTGATTTGCTACAAGGTCCATATAGTATACTACTCCAAAGATCACTTGCAGATTGTTTAGCATATGGTCGCGCTCGTTATGCCAGAGATCGCACTCCCAGAGAATCTGGTGTGCTGACTGTTCATACTGGTGGTATTGTGGATCCTGGCTTACAGGAGTTACAATGGTGGGAATGTGTGGTGGGATTAGTCCCAATTAAAATCTCTTATCCCTCCCTCTTCCGTGTGGTGACGGAGTAAGAATACAATTCACCACCCCCTATCTTACCCGTGGGTGATCGTACGAGACGACTAAGGGATATAAAACGTATATGACATCTATACGAAGGAAAACTCGAAATAAAACTCTATACCAACACGTCTGACCAGCGTGGTATAGTAGGTCAATTACCCTTCCATTATGGAGAAGGCTCGAGCCCAATCATTGGTTACGCCTAATATAATTCTTAGTTTTTACCTAAATTATTAATTAATTTTAGACCATCTTTGCTGAGAACGTATCATCGCTGAGCTCGTGTCTCCTCCATAATAAAAAGAAAATTGACCTACTATACCATGCTGGTCAGACGAGTTGGTATAAGACTTTATTTCGAGTTCGCCTTCCCTTGTATAGATATTATATACATATTATATGTATTTTTACTTCGTCATTATGTAGAAATTATCTATAAATACTTTCCCCCGTAGGTCTATGTCTAAAAATGAGCGTCGGTAAGCTGATACATGTTTAAAAGTTCCCCTTCAATAAGACTTAATGTCGAGTTAAATTTAGGAAAATTCTAGCTTTTGCAAACAAAAATAAAAATAGGTCAGCTTTAATTTCAGCATGTCAAAGTAAAAGTTTTAATTAAAGAGACATATAAAATATTGGCCGACTTTTTGAATGCGACTCCAATGTCATACACACATATTAAATTAAAAAAGTAACATTTTAATTTTCTGACACGACACGATACTTATATTGCTGAGTACCACTTAGATGACTAAATAAACCAGTTGGTAAACCAGTTGGTTATCTAATTTAGCAATTTAGTTAATTATATTAGAAACTATCCTTGTTTTTTTTTTATTGCAAATGTTGGTAAACGAGCTTGACAGTACACCTGATGAAAAGTGTTGCTGGCGCCTGCGCCAAAATACAATGCAATGTATCGCGATACGTGGGTTTCGCCCCCGCTACTAGTTTTATGACAAGTCATGTAATTTTTTCTGTTAGACCTTCATTAAACTCAACGCAGTTACATGCAGCGGCTGCTTTTTATTTTCACTGCATTTATTCCCCAACAAGTGTTGCCGCCGCTCATGGACCTCTAAAAGGCCGCTGCCTACCGCGAAGAAAGTAAAGGTAGTATGAATGCGTGCAATGAGGTTCGATAGGGGATTACTTAGGAGATACTAAAGGCATCACTAAAACCTACCACACGCATATACCCTCGCAAAGTTAGGCTGCCGACTCTCTCGCTCACCGAACGAAGCGCAGTAACAAATTGCTACTACTCCGACGTCGATTTTCTGCAAGAGTGTGGTACTATAATTCCTTGCAATTTCCTTGCAACTTCTTTGTTATTTTAAATATACTGTTTGTAAATGTACTTTTAACTTTTATTGTAAAGTGTAGCATGTTTTGCCTAACGAATTTTTGTATTTTCAGCGTTTGTAACATATTGTGGTGTTGGTCATGCTCACATAAGGATCTACTTGCGGTAGCTGCGTGGAGCGGGTCTCTCCCTTCCCTCCATAGTGGTTGAGGGGAATGATGGCTGCTCTAGTAGTTAACTCGTGATCGGGTGCCGCTTGTGGGATCTGGTCTAGCCATAATCGTTTAAATTATATTAAGTGTCTTGCGGTTCGAAGGGCATCACACTGAAGCTAGTTCTTATAAAACATGTACACAATTGTATAACTAGTAAGAAGAAAAAAAAATTAAAAATAATGACAAGCCCGCTGAGTTTCTTGCCGGATCTTCTCAGTAGCGGTCGCGTTCCGATCCGGTGGTAGTATATTTTTTTTTGGGAATTGTAAACATGACAATATGTAAGTGCCCTCTCGGGGTTTATGCATAATAAAATAATTTGAATTTGAATTTACCCCGGACGGACCGGACCGCGGCTGTAGACAAGCAACTGTCAACAGTGTGGTCCTACCATTACTGACCGTAGTGACGAAGTACTGATACAATTCACCGCTCTCTTGACCGTGGGTGTCGTAAAAGAGGGATATGATACGTAGATAGCATCTATAGAAGAGAAGGAAAACTCGATATGAAACTTTATAGCAACACATGTGACCAGTGTGCTATAGTATATTTATTTCTCTTCCCTTGTAGAGGTGGCTCCAGCCGTACAATGGGATTCATATGAGCTAAGACGAGACGAGAAAGTTATTCTTACTCTCTTTTGATAGTAATTAATATTTAATTTTTGTGGGATAGCGAAGTGGACTGTATTTAGTATTGTAATTTGGCTGGTAGGTTAGTTTAAGTGGAGTGTCAGGCGTTTCCCCCGGGTCGGACAACTCCCGCAAAGAAAAATGAGTACGACTCACCGTTTCTTTGCTACGGCCGGCTTCCCTGGTAATTCTTGAGATGCTGAAGGTCGCTTGGATGTCCACAATACACGGTGTCGATAAAATCCCGGTATTTCGAATTTTTAATAACGCACGGCGTCAAACGATCTTGTAGGTAGATCAACGCGGCGACAACTAACTTTTATATTTTTCGCCACTAGAGCGCAGCACAAGTTTGTGTCTTTAGCGACAATAGGCCCGCCAATTTTGAGGCGGGAATACTTGGTACCACCAAACCGCACATTAGTTCAGTGGCAGCACCCAGTTTTCCCACAGGAAATATTCAACCACGGGTTCGATACTTAACACCTTTATTAATTTGAGTTCCATTAATATGGGATTTATCCCATTTATTTCTAAATTTATTTTAATTATCTTTTTATTATCTACTATCTTAGAATTATAACGTATAGAAGGTAAGTCCGCGCACAAAAAATGAAACATTTAAATTGGAGTCCAATGGAGCTTACGCCGGACCGTTCCGTAGTGTGCAAGGTCACTGTATTGCACGTACGCAACTCTTAAAAAATAAATAAGTAATTATGACGGTATGTGCATTCAGGTGTCACAACACATTTGAAAAACAAAAACAGCTTATTAACATTACTTTGAACTTTTGACGCGAATGTCAAAATGTCACGTAGCGCTTTTATATTTTTTTCATTATTTTAGTGTTTTGAAGTGTTATCTATACCAATAAATAAAATTGGAGTGTCTGTTTATAATGTCAAAATAATGGGCATTTTTCATGCTCACACGGTTATTTGCACGACACCTATGCTTAAAATAACAATTAAAAAATTTTTGTCTGTCTGTCTGTCTGTTTGTTCCGAGTAATCTTCAAAACGGCTGGACCGATTTCAAAAATTCTTTCACCAATGGAAAGCTATAATATCAGGGCTTAAACAAGGCTATATTTTATCCCGGTATTTCTACGGGAACGGGTACTACGCGGGTAAAACGACTATAACCTATAACCGAACCGAAGCGAGGGCGGATTGCTAGTATTGAATAATTTTTCTGATATTTTATGTAATATAATGCAGATAAAATTCTGAAATATAGTGAATATGATATAATAGTGAATTGCGTGCATTTTGAGATTCTGCCAAAATTCCCTGAGAAGGCATGTCTTAGATATCAGCACCAAATCATGCGAACGACTGACTGAAAGACTAAGACTAAAGACGTGAATAATGAATATAATAACTCGACACTGGCACTAATAGCTCATATTATTGTAGCTCATTGCCATTAAATAAGAACAAGAAGAAGAACATTACTTTTAAAAGTATTTTGACGATTTATGTTAACAAAAACAAAATTTGATTTCATAATTTGTATAGTGGTGCATGTGTACGTGTGTAATCGACTGCGCGCATGACTGGCTTCATGTTTTACATCGCTTGAAGTACCGACACTATCCTTCTATACATTTTATTATAAGCCTACTATTCTAGATTATTTTTGTTTAACACTTTAGTGCTGACAGCAAAAATAATCTAGAAAGAATGTCTGATCGAAGAATATCTTCTAGGCGTCCCACATATTGTTTGCCTAAACGATCTCATTACCACTATACCTTATACATACTGTATTTCATCCTGGTATTCCCACGGGAACGGGAATTACGAGGACAAGGCGACAGAAATCGAAGCGAAGCGAGGGCGGGTTGATAGTCTGACCTATAAATCGTGGCGATTATGCAACAATTCTTTTCTGATGTTTACGCGAATATTATACCAATAAATAAAATTGGAGTGTCTGTTTATAATGTCAAAATAATTCTCCTTTATCATGCTCACGCGGTTATTTGCACTATACATATGCCTAAAAATCACTTTATATTTTTTTGTCTGTCTGTCTGTTTGTTCCGGATAATCTTCAAAACGGCTGGACCGATTTAAAAAATTCTTTCACCAATGGAAAGCTATAATATCAGGTAGTAAACTAGGCTATATTTTACCCTGGTATTCCCACTGAAACGGGAACTACGGGGATAAGGCGACAGATACCGAAGCGAAGCGAGAGTGGGTTGCTAGTCTATACCAATAAATAAAATTGGAGTGTCTGTTTGTAATGTCAAAATAATAGGTTTTTTTCATGCTCACACGGTTATTTGCACGACATCTATGCCTAAAATAGCAATTAAAATTTTTTTGTCTGTCTGTCTGTCTGTCTGTCTGTTTGTTCCGGGTAATCTTCAAAACGGTTGGACCGATTTCAAAAATTCTTTCACCAATGGAAAGCTATAATATCAGGGCGTAAACTAGGCTATATTTTATCCCTTTATTCCCACGGGAACGGGAACTACGCGGGTAAAACGACTATAACCTATAACCGAAGCGAAGCGAGGGCGGGTTGCTAGTTGTAAATAAAACTACTACTATGATCTTAGTCTGTCCGTGGCCATGAACGCAGCAAAGTATTTGAAACGTCGGGCAATCAAAAATCAAATTCAAATGTGATAAAATCCGTAGCTTCACGAGGCATGCCTTTTAAATTTTGTCGTTTGAAGAAAAAAACACAACTAGAACCTTATAGTACTTTTTATTGTTTTTCAAAGTATTCACCACGTAGCTTAATACACTTTTCCATTCGCTCAAACCAGTTATTATAACATTTATTCCACTCTAAACCCCCCACGGGTTCAAAATGGCTGACTTGAAAGCGTCGACTGCTTTTTCACCGGACTGGAACCTTTGACCACGAAGACTTTTCTTAATTTTAGGAAATGTAAAGAAATCGTTAGAGCTTAGGTCAGGACTGTATGGAGGATGGTCAAGAATTTCTACTTGTTCCTGCTTCAAATACTCAATCGTTTGATGAGCGCTGTGTGAGCTTGCGTTGTCGTGATGCAGGATGATGCATCGCTTTGAGTTAGATTTTCGCAGTTCAGCGATAACTTGTGGTAAACAAACTGTGGTATACCACTCTGCGTTAACCGTTCTACGATCAGAAAATTTACCTATTACACCACGCTGTGATGGTGTGTTTTCTGTATGGTGATAGAGGAAAAACACAAATCACCACTCCCTATCATGCACGTAAAAGACGACAAAGGGATATAATACGCATACAACATCTACATATGTAAGATAAGACAAACTTGAAATGTATCCATAGGGATACATTGGTATAGACCAATACATCTCACGGAAGGAGGAGGCGGATCGTGCGCGAAAGGAACTCTTCTTCGGTGACACGTTCCGCCGCCGACGACTTGGGCGGCGCAGGCTCGAGTACCTGCGCCTGATGCCGCCCTAGCCGAGGCCGCGGGTGACCGGACCGGGGAATTTAGGTCGGTCGGTCCAATGATGAAGGCGACGTGGGTACGGGTGGGTTATGAGCCCGCGCGCCGTCCTTTCGTCGCCCCGAATGGAATGGACCGCGTGTGCGCTTACCATAGCCCACCGATAAAAAAAAGTAGCAACACGTCTGACCAGCGTGGTATTTTAAGTCAATTTCCCTCCTGTTATGGAGGAGGCTTGAATCCAACAGTGGAATGTGTATGAGCTGAAATGATGATAATAATAAGCAATAACATATAAAAATTGAATATTGCCAGAAACATATTTTTGAGGCAAAATAATATTTAAAAAAAAAACAGGTTTTATTTAGCCCCGATACTCACTAGCCAGGTCTGCGATTACGTATTGCGATATAATAGGAGAGGTATGTGATAGTTTTCAGCTTGCCTCAAATACCTACCTATCTAAAAATTGGTGCCAGCTCTCCTATTGTTAACTTTTGTTAAAAATATTGCACTATACATTTTTCTAATAAATTTTAGTTTAGTCTATTACTAGATTATTACCAATAAATTTAGATTATTATTTTCGAATAATTTTTGGTTTTTTTATAGGACTAATCCCATCAAACATTCCCAACAACATTGCAACTCCTGTAAGCCAGGATCCACAATAATCTCCATAAATGACACCGAGGTTTGACCCTCAGGCAGTCCCGGGATATGATTTTAATTGTCTTGGGACCCGCAACAAATTTAATTGGAAAAGATTAAAGAGGAGAAGTTGGAAAGAGAAATTCTACTTCCCTCCTAGGCAAAGCGGGAGACAGGAAAACAAAATGACTAGTCAGCCAATAAATAAAGAGGTGTACAACTATGGTAAGCGCAGCCGTACGGCACCATGGATGCGCAAGAGCCTAACGGGGCCTATATGTGAGCGTTAAGATTGATTGCTACAGTAGGTATGGCAGAAACGCATTGAACGCACGGAAATTTTCTCGAGTTGCTACAAGGTCCGTATAATTTTTGGTTTGTAAAGAAAGGTTTAAAGATTAAAGATCAAGGATTAAAGTTTAAATTGGTTATTAACACTTCTTTACAAATCAAAAAAACAAAACAAATACTGCCCCGCATTTTTAAAGACATTTTTTTTAAAGAGAGATGCAGTATAAATTCTTTTGTCGTAAGAGATTAGACAAATCCACTATCTGTGCAATCAATCACTGTATTTTGTATTGTATTGTATCATTGTTTTAAACAATATAAACATTAATTCAATACAACAATTTATCTCTAATATCTTAACAATAATTTACATCAACACCAAGATATTATTTAATTATAAAAGACGATTCTCTTGTATAAATGAGATTACTTGAATTTATTATACTAGGACCAACGAGAATGTTAAGTTTATAAATCGGATTCATGATTAGATAAGCAAATTATTAAAATTTACATAATGTATATATGTAGGTATAATATAAATTGCTAGAAATGTTATTATGTATATATATTTATGGTATTATATATTTCATGCTACTAAAATTTACATAATATTATGCTACAAATTTCTTTGTGGTAACGGAATAAGAGTATAATTCACCCTTCTCTTGCCCGTGGGTCGTAAAAGACGACTGAGGGATATCATATGCGAATAAAATAAATGCAAGCAATGCAAGAAAAACTTGACATAAAATCCTATGCCAACACGTCTGAGCAGCGCGGTAGTCGGTAGCGCGGTGTAGGTCAATTTTGACCACTGATGTCAAGTCGCCCTGCTCCGGTGGTGGGTCCAACGACGGAGGCGATGTGTTACGGGTGGGTTTACAGGTGTGCGTGCTTACGTCCCTCTGTCGTCCCGGACGGAGTGGTGCGAGGAGTGCGCCGATCGTAACCCACACCCAAAAAAAAAATTTGATTGATTTTCCTCCCATTGTAGAGGAGGCTCGACACCAACAGTCGAACTTATGTAGGCTGAGACGATGATGATGATAATAATACTATTAAATGTATAATATAAAAATTAATCACTGAATGTGTTGCTAAGCGTAAATCTCGAGAACAGCTGCACCGATTTCGCTAATTCTTTTTTTAGAATACGAAGTACGAGGATGGTTCTTACGCAGAGTAAAATTTCAAAAAATATCTAAAATGATCTGAAAATAACACTTTTCTATACTCCCATACAAACGATTCGTAACAATACTTAAAAGTCAATTTGAACTTTAATAACCATACTATAAAATGCAAGTGTTAGTGGAGAGGTTCCGGGAAGGCAAAACAATTGAGTGACGTTAGTACCTACACAAATAATTTACTAGTGGTAAGACCACACTGTCGACAGTTATTTGTCTACAGCCGCGGGCCGGTCCGTCCGGGGCAGTACCACACTCTCGCAGAAAATCGACGTCTGACTAGTAGCAATTTATTACAGCGCTTCGTTCGGTGAGCGAGAGAGCCGGAAGCCCAACTTTCTGAGGGTGTTTGCGTGTGGAGTGTTTTGGTGGTGCCCTTCGTACCACCGAGCCTCAATGCACTCATTCACACTCCCTTCACTTTCTTCACGGTAAGCAGCGGCCTTGTAAAGTTCCATGAGCGGCAGCAACACTTACAATCAGGTGTACTGTTTGCTCATTTGCCACCGTTTGCCATAAAAAAAAAATAAAAAAATATTGAAGTGTCTGTTTGTAATGTCAAAATACTGGGCTTTTCTCATGGTCACACGGTTATTTCCAAGATACATATGCCTAAAAACCAGTATATCTTTTTTTTGTGTGTTTGTTTTGGTTACTCTTCAAAACGGCTGGCACGACTTTGATGATATTTTACTGCCACATAGCTGTATATAAGGAGTAACTTAGGCTATATTTTGTGGCGGTATTCCCATGGTAACGGGCACTACACGGATAAGGCGAATGACCCGAAGCGAAGTGAGGGCAGATTGGTAGTTCTTTATAAATTTTGGATACAAAATTTTGAATATTTTTATTGGTATACTGCTGTAGTATATGCTGACAGTTTTATTGACAGCTGACAGTCCACTATGGGAGGGAAATTGACCTACTATACCACGCTGTTCAGACGTGTCGGTATAAGGTTTGATTCGAGTTTTCCTTCTCTTACATAGATATTATATGCATGTTATATCACTTAGTCGTGTTTTACGACACCCATGGGCAAGAGAGGGGGTGGTGAATTGTATTTTTACTCCGTCACCACACGGAATTATGTAGGATCCTACTGATCAAATATGAAAATTTTAAGAAATAAATAATAAAAAAATACCTAGCTAGATCGATTTACCGTCCCAGAAACTTTCTGCAATACTGAATTTCATATAAATTATCATCATCATCAAAACAATTTTATTTTTTTTTTGGGGTGGGCTGCGGTCGGCGCACTCCTCGCACCACTCCGTCCGGGGCGACAGAGGGGCGTAAGCACGCACACCCGCAACCCATCCGAACACCACGTCGCCTTTGTCGTTAGACCAACCACCGGAGCAGGGTTACTTGTCATCAGTGGTCGACCCGACGGAATACCCCCATCATCAGAACCACTTATTAAACTCTAAATATATAAAAATAAACTAAAAATCCGTGTGGGGATGGATTAAGAATACAATTCACCACACATCTCTTACCTTTAGGACAAAAAGACGACTAAGCAATTAAATATGCATTTATATGCAAGAAAAGAAAATCTTAAAATGAAACCCTATACTAAAACGTCTGACCAGTGTGGTATAGATGGTTAATTTCCTTCCTATTTTGAAGGAGATCAATCAATAATATGATCTGAAATGATAATGAATGAGCACTTTAGAAGAACTATAGAAGTATATTATATTATTAATGTTTTAAAGTTTATTTGTTTCAAAACACCCACAGGGTTTAATAATGGAGTGATCAGCAGCTATTCAATGTTGCGGTGACATGTACAATACAGTCATACGTCATACAAAACTTGTGGTTTCATCCGAACATACAGTTAAAAAATTTTATAACAAAAAGTAAATATTTAAAATAAAAAATGTTTGTGAAATAAAACCATGCGTTATCTCGCCCTTTTCCTTTCAACGCACGCTAAGTATTTTTTTTTTTTTAATATTTAAAAAGATAAAAATTATTACTTTAGATAAATATAAATCTTTTTATGATATAGCTTACCGTAGAACATTATTTTAAAATAAGGTATAGCAAGCATTTATAATATAAGAACACAAAAACATGTTTTAAATGATATCATATATTTTTTTCTATTGTAATCTGCATGAATCACATTGTTTTTAATATGTCTGCCTTTTAATGAAAACAGTATGAAAAATCTGTTGCATAATTTTTAAAATCTTTTTTTTATTGCTAACGGTGGCAAACGAACAAGCAGAACACCTGATGGTAAGTGATACTGCTGCTCATCGACCTTTGCAATACCAGGGGTACAGCCGGACCGTTGCTAACCGTGAAGAAAATACTCTTCTTAAACCTCGTTTAAAGAAGGACATGTCATAGCGCTCGGGAAACACAGCAGCAGGTAGTTCATTCCAGAGCTTGCACGTACGTGGAAGAAATTATCGCTGGAAACATACAGTTGAAGACCATAACGTTTCCAGGTGAAATGGATGAACTCTGCTACGGTGTCGAGTAGTACGTTGGTAGCATAGTGACGGTAGTACAAAGTCAAACAGTTTCTCGGAGCATTCCCTGTGAAAGAGTCGGTAGAGTACACAGAGTGACCCAAAGTCTCTCCGCCGCTCCAGCGACCCCAATCCGTCCATAAGACTCCAATCCGTCCGTAAGATTGGGATCCCCGACGATTCGAACAGCACGCCTTTGCAGGGAGTCAAGTGGGTCTAGCTGATATTTGGGTGCAGCTGCCCATCTAAGCGTAAAGGGGACAGGTAACGGCTTTGTTTTATACTATGTTGAGATAGTTATTGAGATACTTCTTGCCGTGTGGTGACGGATTAAGAATACAATTCACCACTCCCTATCTTGCCCGTGGATGTCGTAAAAGATAGCTAAGGCATATAATATACACATAAGATCTGTGCAAGGGAAGAAAATCTCGTAATGAAACCAACATGTCTGACCAGCACGGTATAGTAGATTAAATTCCCTTACATTGTGGAGGCAGCCCGAGCTCAACAGTGGGACGTATGCGGGCTGCAATGATTAATAATGCGATACTTCTGCCAGATTCTGATCTTAATTTACTATTTCGATCTACTGACTATCGTATTCTTATGCCGCTGACACAATGAGCAAGACTTTATTGCAATCAAAAGATGTATTAAAAAAATAGTGATGTTTAAAAAAAATACAGTGGTTGTATTAATTAAAGCCTAATAGCCGTATGTCACAACTCTAAAACATTGTCGGTAATGCCAAGCGTTCTGAGTGTAACAAAATCCAAATTTACTAATACATTTCATTATCAAACGCCTTGTGTTTCATCCCTTGCAATAAAGTTCATTTTAGTGTTAAAATCATTTTGAGAGACTATGTTTTAATTTGGTAATAGTAACATTTCGACCTATGTAGAAGTTTTAACAAAGTTCCTGGTTCTATGGCGGATAAAAGCTGAGAGCTTGACTGAACTCAGTGCAATATGATAGTGGAACGTTAAAGGATTTTCTAGGCTTTAGTTTGGGTAACATTTGTAATTTAGGAAATGAGATTTTAATTTAATGCTTTGGCGTAACAGGGAAGAATGAAATATTAATATTAGTTCTACATGAACTGTTATCATCATAATTGCTATAATCAATTATATTAAGATCGGTTCTGTATTTTAAATAAAACTATTTTACGGATTTTATCGCATTTGTATTTGATTTTTGATTGCCCGATGTTTCGAAAACTTTGCAGCGATCATGGTCACGGGCGGACTAAGAGGTCTCATGTCCAACAAGTCTCCGTTATTACAGAATTTTTATAATTATTTACCCGATACAGAAAATTAGTTAGTAATTATAAAATTTCTGTTATAACGATGACTTGTTAGACGTGAGACATCTTAGTCCCCCCGTGACCATGAACGTTGCAAAGTGTTCGAAACGTCAGGCAATCAAATACAAACGCAATAAAATCCGTAAAGTAGTTTTATTTTATTTTTATTCCGGGCCGACCACTGACGTCAAGGCACCCTGTTTCGGTGGTCGGCTCAACGACGAAGGCGACGTGTATCGCAGGTGGGTTGCGGGAGTGCGTGCTTACGCCCCTCTGTCGCCCTGAACGGAGTGGTGCGAGGAGGGCGCCGACGGCAACCCACGCCCCCCAAAAAAAAAAGGAGTTTTATTTACAACTAGTAACCCGCCCTCGCTTCGCTTCGGTTATAGGTTATAGTCGTTTTACCCACGTAGTTCCCGTTCCCGTGAGAATATCGGGATAAAATATAGCATAGTTTACGCCCTGATATTATAGCTTTCCATTGGTGAACGAATTTTTGAAATCGGTCCAGCCGTTTTGAAGATTACCCGGAACAAACAGACAGACAGACAGACGGACAGATAGACAGACAGACAGACAAAAATTTTTTATTTGCTATTTGAGGCATAGGTGTCGTGCAAATAACCGCGTGAGCATGAAAAAAGCCTATTATTTTGACATTACAAACAGACACTCCAATTTTATTTATTGGTATAGATATAGACTAGCAACCCGCCCTCGCTTCGCTTCGGTTTCAGTCGCCTTACCCCCGTAGTTCCCGTTCCCGTGGGAATACCGGGATAAAATATAGCCTATGTTACTCCCTGATATTATAGCTTTCCATTGGTGAAAGAATTTTTGAAATCGGTTCAGTGGTTTAAGCGTGAAAGCGTTACAAACAAACAAACAAATAAACAAACAAACATACATCCTTACTTTCGCATTTATAATATTAGTATGGATGTCTAATACTCGCGTAAACATCAGAAGTCGGTTCTGTAGTTTAATTAATTATCATCGTCATTTCAGCTCATATACGTTCAACTGCTGAGCTGGATCCTCCTTTATCATAAGAGAAAAACGAAACGGCGATACTACGCTGGTCCGACTGGTTTCTTAATTCGAGTCTTTGGTAGAGAAAGAAAACTCAAAATAAAAAGCCCGTCTTTATGTTATATGCATATTATTTATCTTAGTCGCCTAAAATACCCACAGACAAGAGAGGGGGTGATGAGTTATAGTCTTACTCGGTCACAGTCGCCTTTATTAGCTCGTGAATGTCGTAAAAGACGACTACAGGATATGATATACAGATAATATCTACGCAAGAGAAAGAAATCTCCAAATTAAAACTTTGAAGGCATCATCATCATCGCAGCCCTCATACGTCCCACTATTGGGCTCGGGTCTCCTCCACAATGGGAGGAAATTTGATGGTATAGTAACCATGCTGGTCAGACATGTTGGTATAGGGTTTCATTTCCAGTTTTCTTTCTCTTGCACAGATGTTATGTGCGCATTATATCCCATAGTCGTCTTTTACGACATCTACGGGTAAGATAGGGAGTGGTGAATTGTATTCTTACTCCATCACCACACGGAAAGGCATTGAATTTGAAGGCATATTTCTTGTAAAATTACACGTTTAATATTCTAGTGTCTTTTTACTTCTTCTTTTCAAGCCGTTGAAGTTCACTGTTGTACTCGACACTTTTAATAATAGCAGTGGTTTTTTTAAACTACTACAAACTGCACTAAAGTAGTAATCCATGTAATGCGAGAGACTTTACGGACACAAATTTCAGCTAAACAAAAACAATTTTTGGATCGCACAAAATGTTGTCCCGCGTCGGAGTCGAGTCATAATAATCGTCATAATGATGATAACAAGTTTATTGTTTAATAATTACTAGCCAAAAACAATATAATTTTTTTCCTATACATTTTCTTCTTGTACGGGCAATAAATTTGTAATAAAATTATCATCATCATCTTGCTCTTATCCCAATTACTTGGGGTCGACGCAATATGTCATCTGTTTTGACATATTGCAAAAAGTATCGGCAATGACTTTTATGAAATTTGTAATAAAATGTGGGTCAAAATTATTTCTCTAGCGGGTAGATATCAATCTCTATAATAACAATGACTAAGATGTCTCCAGTCCACTTGTGACTATGAACGCTGTAAAGTGTTCGAAAAGTCAGGCAATCAAAAATTATATCTCATTTTATTTATAGTTATAAGCAGGCCGCCCTCGCTTCGCTTCGATTTCAGTAGCCTTACCCGCGTAGTTCCCGTTCTCATGAGAATACTGGGATAAAATATAGCCTATGTTACTTCTTGATATTATAGCTTTCCATTGGTGAAAGAATTTTTGAAATCGGTTCGGCGGCTTAAGCGTGAAAGCGTAACAAAAAAGCAAACACACTAACAAACAAACTTACTTTCGCATTTATAATATGTTATATCTTTAAACGAGCAATTCTTGTAGATATATATATATATATATATATATATATATATATATATATATATATATATATATATATATATATATATATTTATATTCAGGATCACGGAAACGGCTCTAACGATTTTATTGAAACTTGGCATACTAGAGGTTTCGGGTCCAAAAAATCGATTTAGCTAGGTTTTATTTATAGAAAATGTTGTTTTGTCCGTGTTTTTAGCAAAACAATACAATGACATTAAATTTTAAAAGAATATGATTTCAAATTTCGTTGTCAACGTCATGAGTTACGATAGCTCAGTTGGGAAGTTGACCGGTTCTAATTTCGGTTTTTTTGGCATTTAAACAGCGTTGGTTCAAATCTCGGTGTTATTATTATTCTCTTTTTGTAAATTTTTATATATTTTTCATTATTTATTTTTTATTAATATATATCTAAATAAATTCGACAAAAATATTCCGAGCGAAGCTCGGTCAACCAGATATTTAGTAAGAATGTGTAATACCCCCGTAAACATTAGAAATCATTATGTTTTACATAATGTTTACATTTGCACTTATAACATAAGTAGAATTAAACAACTTTAACTTCCATATAATACTAAACTATCAACAGAGTTCAATTCAACAAGCGTATTTGCAAATTTTTCTTTCGTTCCTTGCACAGCTTGAGCATGATCATATATCACGTCTTCAAAGTATCTTCCCAATGATGTCTCCAACAAATCTTTATTTAAATATTTCGGAAGGGCTGAAAGTGACACATAGAGCCTATTTTCAACATACCGGGGCGTGGTACTCCATATAATTTAGTAAAGGTTTGTTCATGGTAACAAATATCCCAATAGATATTTCTTATTCGTCGCTCAAGAAATAAAGGCGACACAATTTTTTTTTTTGGAGTGGGTTATGGTCAGCGCACCTGCCGCCCGGCTCCATCCAGGGTGACAGAAGGTGGCGCGCGGCCCCGTAACCGACCCATGGCACGTTGCATTCGTCGATGGGCCGACCACCGGTGCAGGGTAACTTGTCGCCAGTGATCAGCCTGATGAAATATTCCTGAGGAGTACCCTCTCCTCGACCGACGTCCGTGGTCGGCCTCTCGGCATGTGACGGACTAACCCGCGGAGGCGTAAAGGTGGGAGGCGAAGGCGACGCCTGGCCTTATATTCTTAACGAATATTTGCCTATTGAGCGGATCACCAGAAATGAAACTATGACTACCTGCGAGGTTATCCTTTCAAATTTATTCCCCACCAACGTCTGCCCTATCATCCTGCTTTATTTTATTAGGGGTTGACTCAATGTATACTCTTCTTTCATAGTACA
The DNA here is from genome assembly GCA_032191425.1 of Lymantria dispar. Lineage (NCBI taxonomy): Eukaryota > Metazoa > Arthropoda > Insecta > Lepidoptera > Erebidae > Lymantria > Lymantria dispar. The sequence goes on along the minus strand of CM063465.1, from coordinate 15,269,331 downwards.
TATTGTAAATAGTTTTATGACCAACCTACGTGACGTCAACTCTCCTTAGGAATATAATTATCGACCGGACTATATCAAATAGGATTAGCCCAGGTCTATGGAAAGCTGTTAGTCGTCTTTTACGACACTCATGAGCAATATAGATCTCGATAGTATTTATAGCCGCCACCGCACAGCATTAACTCTTAGTAACATAAAACCAGTAATTTCGAATTTCAAATTCCTTTTATAGCTTTATTTTAATGGATATGTGTGGTGATGGAGTAAGAATACAATTCACCACCCTTCTCTTGACGCGGGTGTCGTAAAACACGACTAAGGGATTAAAATAAATATTAATTATGCTGTGTGGTAGCGGCTTCGAATACTACCAACCCTTGCTTTGCTCGTGGGTGTCGTAAAAGACGACTAAGAGCCCTAGATTGACCCGGACCAACTCCATCTGGTACCATTTGGGTCAACGATTACATTCCCAAGGAGAGTTGACGTCAGGCAGGCGGCCGGTCATAAAAGTCATTGCCAAAACTTTTTGCAATATGTCAAAACAGATGACATATTGCGTCGACCCCAAGTAATTGGGATAAGAGCAAGATGATGATGATGATTCATTATGCAAGAGAAAGAAAACTGGAAACAAAACCCTATCTACCACTCTGGTCCAGCTTGGTATAGTAGATCAATTTCTCTTCTATTCTGGAGGAGGCTCGAGCCCAACAGTGACACGTATATGATTTGAAACGAAATGAACGATTTATCCTTTTCTGTTAGTTTTATGATTTAATATATTGCACCCATAAAAATTGAATCAGTTCAGGCGGAGAATGAAAGTTTTTAGTGAGAGTCTTAGGGCGCCTTCAAATTTGCCGCAAAGTGTCGCGCGGTGGCAGCGCGTCTGCAGCGCTGCGGCCGCGCTACTTTGTAAATCTACATAAATAAACAACGCGCGGTTGCAGCGCTGCATCCGCGCTGCAGCCGCGCTGCGTGCGCGCATCAACTCATCGATCGACTAGTGATGAGCGCACGTATTTTTTTGTACAAGTAGAGCAGAATTTCTTCGTCAGAGTCTATCGTGAAACTATGCACTACACTACGATTCTCAAACCTAGCGACAGCAGCGCGGCTGCAGCGCTGCAGACGCGCTGCTGCACTTTGCGGCAAATTTGAAGGCGCCCTTATTAGTATAAGGGCGCCTTCTAAGTTGTCACATATGTAATGTTTGGGTATATACAAGGATTTCCGCCTAAATAAAACTACCATCATCATTATCATCATAGCTAATATACGTCCCACTGCTAGGCTCGAGCCTCCTCCACAATGGGAAGTAAATTGACCTACACTGGTTAGACGGGTTGGTACAGGGTTTTATTTCATGTTTTCCTTCCTTGCATAGATGCTGTATGCATATTATAATCCCTTAGTTGTCTTTTACGACACCCACGGGCAATAGAGTGTTGAATTGTATTCTTACTCCACCATCACACGGAAAGCATGATTTAGTTGTAACGATTTAATATATTGCACTCATAGTTTCATAATCAATCCAGGCCAATAAGAAAAGGTTTTTGTGAAATATATTGGGTATATATAAGGATTGCCGCCGTCCGCCTAAATAAAACTATATCTTTAAACGAGCAATTCTTGTATATATATATATATATTCAGGATCTCGGAAACGGCTCCAACGATTTTGTTGAAACTTGGCATACTAGAGGATTCGGGTCCAAAAAATCGATCTAGGCGTTGGATCGAATCTCGGTGGTATTATTATTCTCTTTTTGTAATTTTTTATTAATATATATCTAAATAAATTTATATAAAAATATTCCGAGCGAAGCTCGGTCAACCTGATATTAAAAGTACTATATGTGACATCAATCACTTTGTTCAAGAAGTAATTGCGATTAATAACAGTCTGTCAAGTTTAGATATTATTAACCGCAATAAGAAGCTTTTCTATTCTAGTATTGCAAATAATATAGACATGCCTTTATAAAGAATATCTATACCGATAGCTCACAAAAAGGTCTCCAATTGAAGACACCATAAGCCCATACTTATTTCCACATAAATTGCAGATAATAACAATTGGGTCCACATTGTCCTTCTATACGACATTTCAAGTACTCTTTTGGACCAATAAACGATCCTGTAAGATTCTGCAAATTTAATTTTGCTGACGCCAAAAATTGGTCGACGTTTTCTTTGTAAGAATATTATGATTTTTGTTAGTGTACAGATAAGTTTGTAATAATTTCTATATAACGCTGTAATAAGGCTATTTCCGAAAACTACTTTTGATATTCCAATATAGTTAAAAGCAATAGTTTTTGTTTGCTGATTACTAAAAATGTACTTTATTAAATGAATCTTATTTATATTTTTATTTATAGACTCCTTTTTTAAATTGGCTGAAGCTTCTTATTGAATGTATAAGCAAATTCGTTATTGTAAGGTTTGATGTTTACAAAATCTTTTATGTACCCATTTAATTATACATATATTGATATATATTATACTAAAACCTCGCTTCGCTTCGGTTTCAGTCGCCTTACCCACGTAGGTCCCGTTCCCGTGGGAATACCGGAATAAAAATATATAGCCTATGTTACTCCCTGATATTATAGCTTTCCATTGGTGAAAGAATTTTTGAAATTGGTTCCGTGGTTTAAGCGTGAAAACGTAACAAACAAACTTACTATCGCATTTATAATATTAGTAAGGATAATATATAATATAATTATAAATATACCTATTAATAATTGTAAAGATTTTTACTGTATAATACGTGTAAGTAATGAGACCCACATTCACAATCCAAAAGCAAAATGGCGTACGCTGGAGAAATAAGTGAGAAAAGAAATTAAACGCCACTTCATCATTATCATATCACCGCTGGACTCAAGCTCCCTCCATAATAGGAGGGAAATTCACCCTCTTTACCACGCTAGTCAGTCGGCTCGGTATAGGTTTGATGTTGAATTTCCCTTTTCTAGCAATCCTGTTTTCTGCATATTATATTCTTTAGTCGTCTTTTATGCCATTACCGGGTAATAGAGGGGGTGGTGAATTGCGTTCTTACTGCGTCACCACCGGGTACAGCATATGGTAATAACCGCATATTATCATAAAAAAATTGATGTGAAGCACCTATAGGCGTGGGTAAACCTGACCGTTGGCATGGCGGAAAGCGACGCATGCCATGGCGAGGTTTCGCCACGCTATATGATAGTAAGTTTAGTTCCTAATTTTCACAGTAATATCATCCGAGGCATCAAAAATAAATATATTATGACAACTCAATTCTTTTAATCAGTGATTTCTAATACTTGCACAAGGTCGTTAGGAGGGAGAGTACACCGTCCTGCCACCACTGCGATTGCGACGAGGACACGGCGCAGCATACGCTCGAGGTCTGTGATGCTTGGGCAGCACAGCGCCGTGAACTCGTCGCAATCATCGGTGCCGACCTGACGCTGCCGATTATCGCCAGGGCGATGGTCGACAGCGTCAGGAACTGGGACGCGATCAAAGCCTTCTGTGAGGCAGTGATCTCGCGGAAGGAGGCGGCGGATCGCCTGCGCGAGGAGCGCAGCCTCGATGAGGCCATCCGCCGCCGGCGACTGGGGCGGCGTAGGCGTACTTGCGCCTCATGCCGCCCCAGTCGAGGCCGTGGGTGACGTGACCGGGGAATTAGTCCGTCACCCGCCGAGAGGCCGACCGCGTGAGGAAAGACCGACGTCCTCCCCGAGGGGGGGACGTCGGTCGATGGGAGGGTACCCCAAATAGGGGGTATTCCGTCGGGCCGACCACTGATGACAAGTAACCCTGCTCCGGTGGTCGGCCCAACGACGAAGGCGACGTGCATCGTGGGTGAGTTGCGGGTATGCGTGCTTACGCCCTTCTGTTGCCCCGGACGGAGTGGTGCGAGGAGCGCGCCGACCGCAACTCCGCCCCCCCAAAAAAAAAAGAAGAAATCATGTGATTTCTGTAGTGATTTACAGAAATTTAAATACTTATTAAATGAAAATCATCATTTCCTGGAAAAAAATCGTAATATTTTATTTATACGAGTACATAATGCCACATTAGTTCGTGTCGAAATTTGTTCACACATACATAATAAATACTTGTACAAAATCATTTCGATGTTTCACATCTACCAGGCGTCCTGAGCGACGGGTAACTTTTTTATTTACTTAACATTTATGATGAAATAATAATAATAACAAAACGATAAAATGTTTTATTTATTTTAAAGAGCAAATAACACGAAATTTTAATTATCATATGAATTTTAGTACATACTTTTATGAACTTCGAAGCCTAAAGGTTTATGGCTAGCTACTTTAGGCAGCTGCCTACAAAAATTTTAATACCAGCTGAAAAATATTTTCCATTTTAGTAAAAACTTTTTTGTGATCCTAATAAAAACTTTAGTTATTATACGCAAAAATAATAACAAAATTTTATTAAGGCATGTTAAGATAAAGAAATAATAAAAATAATAAGAGAATAAAATATAATTTATTACGTAACAATACATTTTACGGATCGTAAAATCTTATCCGCGAATTCGGTTAGTAAAATAGACAGTAAGAATAAAGATTATCTTAATATATCATTCATATTACTGAGGAAAAACTAAGGAAATTATTCAGAAATTTACAAGATATGACGCGCTTATTAAAAGAGTCCGTGTGGTAACGGAGTAAGAATACAATTCACCACTCCCTATCTTGCCCGTGGATGTCGTAAAAGACGACTATGGGATATAATACGCACATAACATATGTGCAAGAGAAGTAAAACTCGAAATGGAACCCTACACTAACATGTCTGACTGGTGTGGGCGGGGTCCCTGTCCGTCCGTCTTAGGGCCCTCCTGTGGCGACCACAGAGGGTCATGGCGATCAGGGCCATACGGGGTTACCGCACTGTGGTGACGGAGGCAGCGTGCCTCCTGGCCGGAACTCCCCCGTGGGACCTGGAGGCGGAGATGCTCGCTGACATTTATCGGCGGGTGACGGAGACGCGCGCCCGCGGCGGCATGGTCTCCATCAAAGAGATCACCGCCTGGCGGGTCGACGCCCGCCGAGAAGTCATTGCCCATTGGGCAGTCCGGCTGGAGAGTCCTCGGTACGGTGTCAGGACCGTCGAGGCCCTCCGGCCGGTGCTGATGGAGTGGTTGGAGCGGACGCACGGGGTGCTTTCCTTTCGACTGGTGCAGGTGCTGACGGGGCACGGTTGCTTCGGGAAGTACCTGCACAAGATTGTCAGGAGGGAGAGCACACCGTTCTGCCACCACTGCAGTTGCGGCGAGGACACGGCACAGCACACGCTCGAGGAGTGTGCTGCATGGGAAGGGGATCGCCGTGAACTCGTCGCAATTATCGGTGCCGACCTGGCGCTGCCGACCATCGCCAGGGAGATGCTCGTCAGCGTCAGGAACTGGGACGCGGTCGCCGCCTTCTGTGAGGCCGTAATCTCACGGAAGTAGGCGGCGGATCGTGTGCGAGTAGAGCTCCTATTCGGCGACACGTTCCGCCGCCGGCGACTCGGGCGGCGCAGGCGCGAGTATCTGCGCCTAATGCCGCCCTAGCCGAGGCCGCGGGTGATCGGACCGGGGAATTGTCCGTCACCCGCAGAGATGCTGACTGCGCGACGGCGACCGACGTCCCAGGACGTCGAGAGGTGAGGTTACCCGAAAGGGTATTCCGTTGGGCCGACCACTGACGACCAGTCACATCTGCTCCGGTGGTCGGCCCAACAACGAGGTGACGTGGGTACGGGTGGGTTATGGGCCCGCGCGCCGTCCTTTCATCGCCCCGGATGCACTGGACCGCGCGTGCGCTTACCATAGCCCACCCATAGAAAAAAAAAAAAAAAAAACTAACATGTCTGCGCGACGGCGACCGACGTCCCGGGACAGGGACGTCGAGAGGTGAGGGTACCCGAAAGGGTATTCCGTCGGGCCGACCACTGACGACAAGTCACCCTGCTCCGGTGGTCGGCCCAACGACGAAGGCGACGTGGGTACGTGTGGGTTATGGGCCCGCGCGCCGTGCTTTCGTCGCCCCGGACGGAATGGACCGCGTATGCGCTTACCATAGCCCACCTATAAAAAAAAATAAAAAAATACTAACATGTCTTACCAGCATGGTATAGTAGGTCAAATTCTCTCCCATCGTGGAGGAGGCCGAGCCCAACAGTGGGAGCTCTATGTGGGCTGTGATGATGATGATGAATAAAAGAGTCTGTAAGTTTAGTTTTGTAGAATAATTTTGCGTAAGTAATTTAGGAAATTCTTTTCATAAGACCTCATTTAGATGAGGGAAATTACCCTATACTGGTCAGATGGGTTAGGTAACTAAGATGTAATAAATAAATTAAATAACCATTCATTATTTCGCCTCACATATGTACGTCCCACTGTTGGGCTCGAGCCTCCTCCACAATAGGAGGGAAATTGACCTACTATACCACGCTGATCAGACGTGTTGGTACAAGATTTTGTATTACATCTCTTGTATAAATGCTATATGCATTTTTTATCCCTTAGTCGTCTTTTACGACAGCCACGGGTAATAGAACGGGCGATATGGCATTTTATTTCGAAGAATACAATTCATCACCCCCTCCTTTGCCCGTGGGTGTCATAGTAGTAGTATAGTATAGTATTCCTTATTGATAACATAGTTACAGGTCAGTGGTTAGTTACATCGATCTCCATATTCATTTAATTTTAATGACAGTAATATATTTAATTATAATTATTAATTTATTATAAATAATAGAATAGAAAACATAAAAAAACATTTTAAAAGTAATCCAATTAACAAACCTTTACAATAATAAGAAATTGTATTATTAGAATTATATATAGAATGTTATATTAGAATTATATATAGAATAGAATTATATATAAATTAGAATAATTTTGATTTTTTTAAGATACCTCACGTTATGTCATTATTGTAATGGTCGTTCATAATAGGCGTATTTAATTTCAGGCAACAAGTAAAAGACGACTTGGAGGTATTTATTTATTTAGTACTTGGAAAACCAACAGCTGTACAAAAAGTAATTAAAACTAGAGTAAGAATCATAAAGCCAATAACAGGTTTTCACGGATAGCAATGGTACACACCTACAGTAAGTCCTATATTAATTTGTAACATCTTAATGAACAATAACAAAGAGTATGACAGAAGAAGGAAAAATAAAGATAATTAATTATTAAAAAAGTTAAGATTTTGCTGTCTCCGTGACACCTTACTCCTAGTATTGAAAGGGTCAAAGAAAACTCTTTACATAGTTTTTTGAAATCTTTGCTCGCTCGCACAATATATGAATTATGCTTATAATAATTAGAAGACGATAATGGAATACCTATTGGTGGGTTGAACCTAGTTGATATCTGAGGTACATTAAAATACAGTTCGTGTAAAATGCTGTGACAGTCAATTTCATTGCTCAATACCTTCAAAAGGAAAGAAAAATTAGCCAAACGCCGATTAGCTAGAAACTGAATATGGAACTGCTTGCATAGGTGGATGTAATCCGAAGAGCTATAAGGAATGTTTAGCCTATAGCACAGAAATTTCGTAAAGCGCTTCTGAATACTATTTATTGCGCAAATAACTATGAAATATATTGAGATATGTTGATATCTATGAAAGAGAACGAAATTTCGACATAAAACCCTATGCCAACACGTTTGACCAGCGTGGTATAGTAGGTTAATTTCCCTCCCATTGTGGGGGAGTAGGGGAGGGAGAGCCTAACACTAACTACTTATGTGTGTTTAAATGAAGATTATGATGATGACACTCATGTTCAAGAAACGTTCTCCGTCACCACAAGGAAATACTAGCAACCCGCCCTCGCTTCGCTTCGGTTTTAGTCGCCTCATCTGCTTAATGCCCGTTCTCGTGGGAATATAGGGATGAAATATAGTCTATATTACTCTCTGATATTATAGCTTTCCATTGGTGAAAGAAGTTTTGAAATCGGTTCGGTGATTTAAGCGTGTTATATGAACACTCAGCACCAAACTAGCTTCCGCCTAGTTGACCTCGCATATGTGCCTTTGGCTATAGCGACATAGTGACGGCAATAGGTACCAAGAGCATAGTTAGCAGAACGTGCCGCCTCGGAACACCGAAAGCCTTGAGCGTTATAATTAAATAGAACTCTACCTACGAACTGTCATTCTCGATCTAGCATCTATCGATTGTCAACATACTTTAGCGTAAGGTTAGATTAGTTAGTCTTAGGTGACTCTCGATCTACGAGGAAAGACCGACGTCCTCCCCGAGGGGGTACTCTTCAAAGGGTATTCCGCCGGGCCGACCACTGAAGACAAGTCACCCTGCTCCGGTGGCTGGTCTAACGACGAAGGCGACGTGTCACGGGTGGGTTATGGGTGTGCGTGCTTACGCCCCTCTGTCGCCCCGGATGGAGTGGAGCGAGGAGTGCGCCGACTATAACCCACCCACCAAAAAAAAAGATGACTCTCGATCTGACATCGATCGATTTTCGGCATACTGTAGCTTATAATTAGTTAAATAAATTTATTATGTAAGAGACTTCGCATTTCTTTGCACTCTCTGGCTATACCTTCACAAATAGCGTGAAAGCGTAACATAAACTTACTTTCGCATTTATAATATTAGTAAGGATTAAATAATAGAGTACTTATAAAAATATAGTCACAATAAAATATGGACACATAACAGAAGCCTGCGTAGACGGAGAAATAAAAATACTATCTCCCATTAATAGTACAGACCACAAGATATTATTACCCACATATATTGCCTGCCCTGGGCATATAAATTCATGTGATACAAAAACTGACCTCAATTGTACTCCAGCGATGCGTAGCAGAAACTATTACTTCGGGTTAAATACCCGAAAGTGATTGTAATTTAAATAATTACAATCACTTTCTGGCTACGGATATATCTATCTAAATGCAAGTTTTGATTATACACATTGAGGAATGGTTTAAATATCAACATATCGTTTCAAATGTCCTAGCTTCAATCCCAGTGGAGGACTATACCAACTTTGTGCAGGCTTCAAATTATTTTTCTGAATCTGGGTGTCATTTGTAGCTATTAAGTGTTTGATTTAGAAGTCTCCGACGAAAGATTTTATTTCTTAGCGCGAGTCTATTTAAAGAGAAATGGTTGTTTTTTCTTACGACTAGATATCTTATTTTTTTTGCGGTATGACAGTAGGTCAGTTTTCCTCCCCCAACAGATCATGCCTTGGCAATCAGTGTATCATGCCCAGCAGTAGGACGTAACGTATATAAGCTGAAGTGATGAAGATTAATAATTAAATATATATAGATATTGTGAAAAAACAATAGGTTAATCATATCGCATTCTGTTTAATTAGAGGTCAGAGAAAATAGAAGCAATGACGACCCAATTATATAAATTGCTAAACTTTCAGATTTTATAAGTAATACTTCTTTAGCCGCGAGTTAAATATTTTTTTGGACTGAATTAATAGTTTTTGGATGAAAGTGACGTAGATTTAAATAGTATATACAATATTTTAATCTATTAGTAACGGTAGTAGTCTAACTATAGTTTGAGCAAATGAGTTATTTATATATTAATATATATTTTTTAAACAAATATTACACATTAATGTTATAATAATTATCGAATAATTTAAATGTATGCGTCTGCAAAATGGAGTCTTTTATATTTTAAATTTTAAAGCATACTCATTGCTATTGGTTTTTTATTTTTAAATTTATCATCATTTGTAATGATGTCAAAAATGTTTTACTTCAACCGCGGGTTGTAACACGCGTTTTATTTTTTTTTTTAATAAATGATCAAATATGAAACGAACGATAAATGATGAAATCAAAATTATATATCATAAAATGAATAAATGAGGCGGCATTGAACTGTACTTCAGTTTCACTACTGTAGCCGTATACTTAGAAATACACACATGACGCGTAACGAGGTCTAGAAAAATAAAAAATAGGGCACACTGTGTCGTATATTTATACACTAGAGTTTAGAATACAAGACACGTAGATATCCGAAATATTTAGGTTCAATAGTACCTAAATTGTAGGTAATTGGCTACCTAAGTAAAAAAGAAGTCCGTGTTTCGGGGTTCAAAATACTTGTTTCGTACTGATTGGCGAATAACGAAAGGCGTGTACTGAATTCGTGATGATACACAAGTATGTAGAAAAATAAAAAAGGGTCTCTATTAATTTATTTAGTTAATTTAATAGATTTAGAATTTAGTGTGTATAAATTGACCCAAAGAATGTGTACTTGACCTATATTCTAATAATATATTTAATTGGTAGACGTTTTATTCTGAGATTTCCTTCTTTGAGTTTATACTTCTCTATGTTGTGACGGAGTAAGAATATAATTAACGACCACCTCTTTTACCCGTGGTATAAACGATGACTAAAGGATATGATATGCAGATAATATCTACATATGTAAGAGAAGGAAAACTCGAAATAAAACCCAATAGTAAGTTTTTTTTTTATTGCAGACGGTGGCAAACGAGCAAACAGTACACCTGGTGGTAAGTGTTGCTGCCGCTCTTGGACCTTTTCAGGGTCGCTGCCTACCGCGAAGAAAGTGAAGGGAGTGTGAATGCGTACATTGAGGCTCGGTGATACCAAGGGCACCACCAAAACCCTCCACACACAAACACCCTCAGAAAGTTGGGCTTCCGGCTCTCTCGCTCACCGAACGAAGCGCAGTAACAAATTGCTACTACTCAGACGTCGATTTTATGCGAGAGTGTGGTACTACCCCGGACGGACCGTCCCGCGGCTGTAGACAGATAACTGTCAACAGTGTGGTCCTACCAAGTCTATTCCCTACCTAGTCAATTTCTTTCACATTTTGAAGGAGACTAGCACCCAACAGTTGTGTTATACTTTTATTTATTTATTTGGTGATATTCCTTAATCATTTATAACATGCTGTATAATATGACGTGTGATATTTCTTCACCTTTAAGAGTGATCGACTAAAACCGTCGGTATTTAAATTGAGCCTACGGATTTCATAATACATCTGGTGTTAAGGATGAGTAATTTTCACAGTAAAAATCTAATTTTAAATACTTTCGAATTTTTTTTATTTTTAAAGTGAAACTTTTATTACATCACCTTAAACTTTTTCGTCCATCTATTGCATGTCGCGTGACGGTGGGCCGCGGAATAGGGGTAAAGTGAAAGGCGCTCGACAGAGCAGCCGAGGCCAATATGGCGGTGTTCGCAACAGCTGACCGTATAGTGTAGACTATTACTCATTTGAGGCAGTGCTCCACGCTATTTGTTTGTTTTTATAATTGTTTAATATAAATGTTGCTATTTTTTTGTAATGCGAAAAAAGTTTCACTTTTACCGTGGTTTCATAAAACCACACATTTTTTTTATTATTATTATTTATTCTACTTCAACTATGTTAGTGTTATTATCTTATAAACAAATTTCTTCTGAACGTGTGTATGTTACTGCACACACTCCTCCTAAACGACTGGACCGACGTTGACGAATTTTTTTGTGTATGTTCAAGGAGATACGAGGATGGTTTAGATTTAGGTACAATTGGACGCGGTAAGCGGCTTGTTTTATTTGAACAGAACAACGTCTTATGGGTCAGCTAGTTACATATATTTTCTAGCCGTGCTTGTGATTTTATCCACGCAGAAATGCATTATCCTTTTGAAATAATTCATGATGATTTCTGATGTTTATGCGAGTGTTACACATTTGAAATAAAACTATTTCTACGGATATTATTACATTTGTATTTGATTTTTAATTGCCTGACAGCTTCAATATTTTACAGCGGTTATGGTCACGGCAAGACTAAAGTGTCTTACGTCCTACAAGCCATCATTATTACAGAGACTTATAACAACTCGCTACAGAATTAGTTATTAAACTTTGACCCACATTTATTACCAGTATAAAAAGAATATAGTTCAGTATCAAACTCTCTGAGTTTTCTTACCTGATCTTTCTCAATGTAGCTTAAATTAATATATTGTCATCCTTACTAATATTATGAATGCGAAAGTAAGTATGTTTGTTTGTTAAGCTTACACGCTTAAACTACCGAACTGATTACAAAAATTCTTTCACCAATGCAAAGCTACAATATCAGGGAGTAGCATAGGCTATGTTTTATCGCGGTATTCCCACGGGAACAGGAACTACACGGGTAAGACAACTGAAACCGAAGCGAAGCGAGGGCGGGTTGCTACTAATATAATGATTACGTTTTTCATGTTTAATAATTACCGATCAAAAATGTAAAAGACGACTATGGGACATAATATGTACATAACACCTGTGCAAGAGAAGGAAAATTCGAAATGAAACCATATACCAACATGTCTGACCAGCATAGTATAGTAGGTCAAATTTCCTCCCATTGTGGAGGAGGCCCGAGCCCAACAGTGGGACGTATGTGGGCTGGATGATGATAATGATGACCAATATTTATGGTCAGGTTTTTTTTTTATATATATAACGTCCGGTTAGATAAATCATTTAAGTACACAATTTGTTTAGAATAATCAGTGACGCTATTATTCAAGTTAAAGCAAAGGGAACATAGTTAATACTGCAGAACATTGCAACAAAAAATAGACGTTATCAAGAGGTGCTAAATCTCAATTTCACCTACAGAGAAAATATCGCATGAAGCTAAACGTAATATGGAAATTGATTTTATATTTACTTACAATTTAATAATATAATTTTCGTGTGTAATGACAGATAAGAATACAGTCATTACCCATTACTTCTACGTGGGGGTCGTAGAAATCGAATAGGAAAGCACCAGGGGAATTAGGAGTAGCCCTTTCTTAGGAATCATAATAAACATACTGCAATTTCCAACCTGCATGTTAAACATGGCGTTTATTAATCTCTTCACAGTGGTGGCCTTAAAGGGTGGCGAACAGGGCAATCGCCCGGGGCCTCGCGCTTACAGGGGCCTCGCGCTTACAGCGGCCTCACGCAACAACCCAAGCAAATTTAAAAAAATATAGATTTTAAATTACATTTTTACTTATTAATTATATTTTTCACTTTGTTTTCAATATTATAAAACTTAAATTTTATTTATTTGTACAACTTTAGTATTTTTCATCAAACATGACAAATCCCTAACCCAAACAACCAGACCTACTTTCGTATCTCATACTTTTCACGAAGGACAAAGGGCCTCGCAAAAACCTGCCGCCCGGAGCCTCGCAAAGACCTGCTGCCCGGAGCCTCGCAATGGGTAAGGCCGCCGCTGTCTCTTCATATATATTCAGACTTTCGCAGCCTACCTCCCACCGTGGGTATCAATGATTAGATGAATGGATACCTATATAAGTTTAGGGTTTTTGATTCGTGTAGCAAATATCGTTACTAATATTATAAATGTGAAAGTAAGTTTAATGATATCTGAGATTTACGCGAGCACTACACATTGTAAATAAAACTACTTTTACGGATTTCAGTCCGCCCGTGACCATGAATACTGTAAAGTGTTCGAAACGTCGGGCAATCATAAATCAAATACGTTTTCCATGTGGTGACGAGTAAGTATACAGTTCACCCCATTTTTATTATTTTTTTTGTAAACGGTGGCTAACGAGCAAACAGTACACCTGATGGTAAGTGTTGCTGCTGCTCATGGACCTTCACAAGGCCGATGCCTACCGGGAAGAAAGTGAAGGGAGTGTGAATGCTTGCATTGAGGCTCGGTGATATTAAGGGAACCACCAAAACCCTCCACACGCAAACAATCTCAGAAGGATGGGCTCACGGCAAATTGGCATTTGCCTGTGAGTGTCGTAAAAAACGTTTAAGGGATTACATACATATAACATCTATGCAAGAAGACAAACTCGAAACAAAACCCTATACCAACACATCTGACCAGCGTGCTATAGTAGATCAGTTTCCCTTCTATTGTACATGAGGCTCGAGCCCAGCAGTGGGACGTATATGAGCGGATATGATGATGATAATGTTGACTAATTACGTTAAACCAAACATTAGCATACATTTCCACCATTCACGGTGGTTTCCATTAACAAAACCGATATTTGACTGCCAAAAATCAACCAACGCTATTCATTATAAAGGGAATTTTGTGTGGTGGGCTATGGTCGCGCATCCGCCGACAGAGGGGTGGTGCGCGACCCCATAACCCACCCGTAGCCACATCGCCTACGTCGTAGGGCTGACCACCGGTGCCAAGTTCTTTGTCTTCAGTAGTCGGCCTGACGGATTATCCTGAAGGGATAACCTCTCATCTACGTCCCTTTTCCGGGACGTGGGTTGCCCCGGTCCGGTTACCCGCAGCCTCTTATAGGGCGGCATCCAGCGCAATTATATAGGTACCTGCAAAATTTTTACATAGAAAATATAGTATTTTTACATAGATAATACAGTAACTGGAAGGATTCCAAAATAGAACAATTTATTTCTTCCTAAAGTTCAACGCCTCGGTGGCGCAGTAGGCAGCGCGTAAGTCTCATAATCTTAAGGTCGTGAGTTCGATCCTCACCCGGGGCAATATTTTTTTAACATTATTCATTGAATTGTTTTATTTCTCTTTATACATTAAATATGAAGCTGTATTTGTTAGTTTATGTTTACAGTAAAACTAGCAGATCCAACGTTGTTATGTTGAAAAACAAAAAAAAAAATTGTAAAAAGAATTCTCCTTGAAATCGATCGCAGCGCCATCTACAGGTTCCAATTATTAATCTTAACCATTCTCAAATCCATTGCAATATCACCGCCATAAAAAAACACATTAAAATCGGCCAGCCGTTTAGAACGAGTTTAATTACAAACACACGAACAGAAGATTTATCTATACCAATAAATAAAATTGGATTGTCTGTTTGTAATGTCAAATTAATAGGCTTTTTTCATGCTCACACGGTTATTTGCACGACACCTATGCCTAAAATAGCAATTAAAAAATTTTTGTCTGTCTGTCTGTTTGTTCCGGGTAATCTTCAAATCGGCTGGATTGATTTCAAAAATTCTTTCACCAATGGAAAGCTATAATATCAGGGCGTAAACTAGGCTATATTTTATCCCGGTATTCCCACGGGAACGGGAACTACGCGAGTAAAACGACTATAACCTATAACCGAAGCGAAGCGAGGGCGGGTTGCTAGTCTTTATAATATATCTCTATATATAAATTTCTTGTGTACGTTTGTATATCACTGAACTCCTCCTAAACGGCTAGACTGATGTTTCCGAAATTTTTGTGTGTGCGTTCAAGGGGATTCAAGAATGATTCACAATTGAACCCGGTAGGTGTAGCACTGCTGTCGATTTCAAGGAGAATTTCTTTTATTTTACAGAACTATTATAAACTATTATATTTTATTTTTTAAACAGAACAACGTCTGTTGGGTCAGCTATCATATTTATAAAGATATAATAATTTAGATTACCACTAATTTTAAATATTTTAGTGATTTTTGTTACATTTCTGCAAGTAAGTATTTACATATGATTACGATAAATATTTCAAACTAAAACGGAATTAGATTTAAAGCATTTCTCTTCTTAAACAATATTGTTTCTTGACTGCAGAGCTAACCGGGTTAAGAGCCATCAGCGCTCACCCATTGCCTGCGTTAAGCTGTCAAGGTCATCTGCGACCAACAGCTATACATACACAAAAAAAAATGACTGCAGAGATGGCGTGATGGTTAAAGTGTGATGCGAGTTCGATTCATTTTCACGCAGGAAAATTATTTTGTGAGAATCACAATTTGTGTAAACAAATTATATACATGAGATTTAGTTCCTTAGTGTCAGGTGAAAACAATAAAAACCTGTATTAAAGTGAAATGTGTGAAAACTTCTTCCGTTGGGTGATGGAGTATAAATACAATTCACCAACATATCGTACCTATGTATAGTAAAAGACGACTAAGTAATCATCATCATTTCAGCTCATATACGTCCCACTGTTGGGCTCAAGTCTCCTCCACAATAGGAGTGAAATTGACCTTACTATATACCATGCTGGTCAGATAGGTTGGTATAGGTCTTTATTTCGAGTTTTCTTCTCTTGCATAGATGTTATATGCGTATTATATCCTTTAGTTCGTTAGTTAGTCTTTTACGACATCCACGGGCAAGATAGCGAGTGGTGAAATTTTGACTTTAACTGTCAATTATTTTCATGTATAAGCTTTTTTATCATTTCATCTGAAAATACGTCGATAATATTTAACAGTAAAAAACAGAAAATAGAATTTATTATTTTTAAAATTCATAAAAATTATAACCCATCGTTATCCCATTACCGGCTCCATTACTAGGCTTAAAATTTGTGTTTTTAGGAATAGTATTCATGAGAATTTTAAAAAAGATAGAATGAGCAAACAGTTTTTAAAATAAAAGAAATCCGATCAGAGAGATCATGAATAATGTTTTACATGAATTTTTCAGACAAATCATTAAAATAGAAATTTAAAAAAGACCCATGTTGAACAATTTGTTATAAAGTTACTTTAAATAAATCACGAAATTTAAAAAAATCATCTCCGAAATGGCTTGATAAAAAATTCGAATAAAAAAATCACAGAAACCTATTTCAAAGGGTAAAAAAGATGCCCAAGTTTCAGCTAAATTGGAGATACAAAGTCAATTGGTAGGGTGAATTGGTATGGAATTCCCCATATCTTTCGTATCCTATACCCCGTTACTATACGGAAAGGGAAAAGCATCGACCTTCTTATAGTAAATAACTTATTTAATCAAATAGCTTAAGAGCGTTATCGGTAATAAGCGGCCGTAAACCCAAAAATGTGGTTTTTTGAGGACTGGTTACTCGTTCATCATAATAGCTTACTAAAAATTTATATAACCACTACATTAAACACATCTTTATATTGTGCTTGTACAGAATTATAACTCAATATTGTAACTATTTTATTAAAAGGCAAGGGTATTTTGAACTTAAGTTAATGAGATTTTACGAAAACGCTGAGTTTTAAAGTTCAGGTACGAATAAACGATAAGTCGTGGCAGCTCGAAAAAAATTGTAGATGTTAGGAAAATTACTGTTCTTGGATATGTATAAAATGAAATTCAAGATTTCTTTCTTTTAAAACTAAAAAAAAAAAATATTTCCTTAAGATAAATTTGACGAAAATGGCTCCTGTAAAACATTTAATTTTGTGAATAATACTAACCTTGGAACATTTAAAAAAATATCCACTATTTGTTCGACTATTGTAGAAGCAGTAAAAAAAAACCAAATTGAAATACGAATAGTCACCCTCGTAATTAAATTTTAAATATTACTATAAATTGAACGGCATAATTGTTCAGGCGAGCGGAAGGCTCTCAACCGGGTTGAGAGCCTTCCGCTCGCCCATTGCCCGTGTTAAGCTGTCAAGGTCATCTGCGACCAACAGCTAAATACACACAAAAAAAAAAAAAAAAATGTTCATAAGCCAGTTGCGCCTTGGCGCTCAACGGAGCAGGGTCACGTCGCTCGAGCTCTCCGCTCACAGCGTAAAAGACGACAATACGAACTTGAGCGTATACTGCGACTGGTCGGTTTTGATTCGTAAGTATTTATTACTACCTAATTCTTTTAATTACTTTCATGCGATCTCTATAAAGAATAATATAGAATCTTTTTACGTTTTAGGTGATGGGTCGAAAAAGCAGATTGTATCTTGGAAACAAAATCGGTTACAAGGCAAGGCAAAAGAGAACACACGACAAAACTGTAAGGTACTTATAGTTTAAAAAGAGTAAACGAAAAGAAAAGTGAGCCGTCACTCAGGACGCCTGGCAGATGTGAAACATCAAAATTATTTTGAAGTCGTTACCGCAAAGCGTGGCGTTAACGCCGCTTTTAATGCCACGCGACGATCAGGTTCACCCCGCCTATAGATATTTCACATCAAAAATCCTAACGGAACATTTATGCAGCCTCATCTTCTGAAGATTATCAGCTAACTCAAATTTAATGTTTAATAATACTAACCATAATTTTTTTATAGAGAATTATTTTCTTCTTGTACTAGCAATAAATATGTAGTAAAATGTGGATCAAAATTTAATAACTAATTTCTGTAGTGGATAGATTTAAATCTCTGACTGGACTTGTTAGACATCCATGGCCATGGGGACTGGGCCATACTCGACTACTGCACGGCAGCCACGGAGGCAGCGTGCCTCTTGGCCGGAACTCTCCGGTGGGACCTGCAGGCGGAGGTACTCGCCGAGCTTTACCTGCGAGTATCAGAGACGCGAGCCACATATAGCCTCAATCAAGGTGATTGCCGCCTGGCGGGTCGACGCCCGCCGAGACGCCATTGCTCGTTGGGCAATCGGACTGGAGAAGCCTCAATACGATATCAGGACCGTCGAGTCCTTTCAGCTGGTGCTGATGGGGTGGTTGGGTCGGCAGCACGGGGTACATTCCTTCCGACTGGTGCAGGTATTGATGGGTCACGATAGCCAAGTACCTGCGCAAGCTCGTTAGGAGGGAGAGCACACCATCATCCTGCTATCACTGCGATTGCGACGTGAGCACGGCGTAGCACAGGCTCGAGGTGTGTGCCTCGTGGGCAGAGCAGCGCCGTGAACTCGTTGCAATCACCGGTGCCGACCGGACCCTGCCGACCACCACTAGGGAGATGCTCAGCAGCGTCAGGAACTGGAACGCGGTCACCGCCTTCTGTGAGGCTGTCATCTCACGAAAGGAGACGCCGGCTCGTGTGTGATCAATCTTTGGTCACACGTTCCGCCACCGGCGACTCGGGCGGCGCAGATACGAGTATCCGCGCCTCACGCCGCCCTAGGCGAGTCCGCAGGTGACCGGACCGGGGACTTTAGTGTGTCACCCGCAGAGAGCCTGACCGTGTGACGGCGACTGACGTCCCGGGATAGGGACGTCGATTGGGGTTTTTTTTATTATTTTTTAAATTATTACACAATAATGTGATAATTTAAAAAAAATAAGTTGTCGAGTCTCGAACCCGAGACCAGAGTTCCCGCCGGCGAGCACGTTACCACGAGATTACCGCTTGTTGGCGATTCGACTTTGAATTTTTCTAGTACATAAATTACCCATCCAACTTTGACCCTTAAAATCTTTTTAACGAGGGCCCAGTTGACCCTAATATTTGGTAGTTGTGATACCTTCGTGCCCCCTCTACCACCCCACCAAAAATCATGGAAATCCCCGACCCACACGTCTGAGGGTCTCCTTGTAAGTTATACTCTGTGCCTATATTTTACTATTTTCTGTACTTTGCATATTAAAAATACAATTTTAACCGTTTTACTGTTATGAGATTTGGTTATTAATTAAAAATTTTAAAATTTACATCATGTTGATTTTTGAAAATCTCCTTCTCCGAAGAATATATTAGAGATTGATCATAAGCGCCAAGGCTCAAGACTGGTCATTCTATGAACTCGCGTGTGTGTAGTGCATTAGTGTGCGTCGATATCGGACCGTAGCAAAATACCTAAAATGCGAGAAGTGGCGATTACCGATAACGCTCTTAATGGTTAATTAATCTACAGAAATAAATAAAATTGAAGTCATGCTATTTTCCTCTCAGAAAAAACTTATGAAATTTTGCCCGGTCCGGTAATCAAACCCGGGGCCTTAGAGACTGCACTTACATACGCTAATATCTTAGCAGATATTGGATATTAAAAATGTAAGGTTAAATATATTAAAAAGGTACTTCTCCATACTAGTAAACTTCATATGCTTGTAATTTGCTCTGCGGTTTCAGGCCAGGTCTAATTTTCAACACATATGAGGGACACTTCGGACTTTACCTATTTTGCACGGTGTATGCGACACGTGTAATTACGTTTCGACGTTTTTGATGTATGGAGAAGATAATTGTGTTTGTTATTTACATAAATGAGACAGTCTATGTTTGATAATAGGTTTTAAAAATGATCATTTATTTTTATATTAATAACTTGGAGTTGACGCAATAGAATTTCATCCATGTGGTGACGTAGTAAGAATGCTATTCACCATCCCCTCTCTTACCTGTGAGTCTGGTAAAAGACGATTAAGGGATATAATATGCTACACATAGGTGTAGCATATTATAGCAAGAGAAGGAAATCTCGAAACAAAACTCTATGCTAGTTGATCAATTTTCCTTCCATAATGAAGGAGGCCCAAGTCCAACAGATGATGATGATGATTCTCTTTATGTCCATAATTGCCTTTGCCTTCCCTTACGCCTTCCACATTCATTAACCTAAAACTCTCAATTCTCGTCTCATCTTCACATCATGTCAAGTACTCATTCTTTAACTTTCTTAATGGTCCATTTTATGCATCTTTTTTTATCTTAATTTTTACTAGGTCGTCACAGGATATTTATCTGCACTATCTACGTATAATAAAAGGAGGCAAAATTGTAATTTTGTGTGTGTGTATGTTTGTAATGAATAAACTCAAAAACAACTGTGCTGATTTCAAAAATTCTTTCATCATTGCATAGCTACATTATCCCTGAGTAGGCTATATTTCATCCCGGTATTCCCAAGGGACCGGGAACGACACGGATAAGGCGACTATAACCGTAACGAAGCGAGGGTGGGTTGCTAGTATTCAATATAGATAGTAAAACTTTCCACGTAGTGATTGGAGAATAAAAATCACTCCGTCCTTTTATGCCTGTATCGTAAAAGATCATGAACTGTTAAAGTTTTTGAAGGATGAGGACAACTTTAAATAAAACGATCTACCTAAATATCCAAATAGCGTAAAAGTCAAATATAAGCTCCGTGTGGTGACGGAATAAGAATACAATTCACTGTCCCCTTTCTTGCCTCTGGGTGTCGTAAAAGACGACTAAGGGATTATTGCTGATAAGATCTTTGCAAGAAGAAAACTTGAAATAAAACCCTATATATACCAATCCCTCTAATGGTCGTGGTATAGTAGTAAATAAAATTACGGATTTTATCGCGTTCCTATTTGATGTTTGATTGGCGCCGTTTCGAACATTTTACAACGTTCAAATCAGATACAATACATATATACTACATATACAATACATATACAATACAATACATATACAATACAATACATATACAATACAATACATATACAATACAATACATAATACAATAAACGCGATAAAAGCCGTCGTTTTATTTACTACTAGCAATCCGCCCTCGCTTCGCTTCGGTTTCAGTCATCTTACCCGCGTAGTTCCTGTTCCCGTAGGAATATCGGGATAAAATATAGCCTATGTTACTTCCTGATAGTATAGCTTTCCATTGGTGAATTTTTGAAATCGGTTCAGTGGTTTAAGCGTCAAAGCGTAACAAACAAACAAACTTACTTTTGCATTTATAATATTAGTAAGGATAACTATAATAGACATATGTTGTCGCGATATTTTTTGTAGATAATTATATGTTCTGCAAAGTTGTACTAGATTATTTTGTTCTATAATCAATAGTTTTCGCAGCGCATGCGATATAAGAAACTTTTTATAATTTTTTCACACCTTGGGTTACATTATTGGAGTTTTAGAATAGATCCCTAAATTTTTTGAAAACTTAATATAGCCTATGTTCACCGGGGATAGTGTAGCTTCCCAACAGTGAAAGAATGTTTCAAATCGGTCAAGTAGTTTCGGAGCCTATTCATTTCAAACAAACAAACAATCAAATCTTTCCTCTTTATAATATTAGTATAGATATGTAATACTTGCGTAAACATCAGAATTCATTATGTGGTATAGTAGGTCAATTTCCCTCCTATTCTAGAGGAACCTCGAGCCCAACAGTGGGAGGTATATGAACTGAAATGAAGCTAAAAATAATTATAAGAAGAGCTAAATACATTGTGTGTAATACTTCAGTTTTACGATCGGCCATCAGTTTGACGTTAATACTGCTTCTTAGGAACGCTACATTAATTACAAGGCCACCGCTAGATAGAAAAAACTTTAATGATCATTAGTGCCTAAGTATAGAGAATAAATATGGATGATCTAAGATTGATCTATTAAATATATATAAATAGTAATAAAATCCTTACCTTCTTTATAGGGAATTGATATTTATATTTTAGTAGCGACCCGCTCTAACTTCGCTTCAGTTTTGGCCGCCACCATATTTAAAATCTATGATATCTCCCAAGATGTTCATTTTAACTATATGCAGCACGGGACAATTTTAATCTATATTAAATACACAATATATCTAACCTATTTAATTATATGATAAATGATATGAAGTTGTTTAAAATAGTTTCGTAAATTAATTATAATATTTTTGTTATATGTAAAAGATAAAAACGGTTACTGTGAATTATCCTAAAGAGATAGACGTATATCATCACAGAATATTTTGTAAATCTTTGTAAGATATACAAATCTGTAGTCCAATATTTTGAGCCGTAGCAAAGTAAGCTCAAAAAAGAAACATTTTAACTCCATCAAATTAGAAATATTTAAAATTTTTGGTGTGGTGAATTGTAACTCATTCGCCACATAAACTTATTAATAAAACTAATTAATAAATGACTAAATTATTGATTTCTGATCTTTACGCGAGTCTAATACATCATCATCATCTTGCTCTTATCCCAATTACTTGGGGTCGACGCAATATGTCATCTGTTTTGACATATTGCAAAAAGTTTCGGCAATGACTTTTATGACCGGTCGCCTGCCTGACGTCAACCCTCCTTGGGAATGTAATCGTTGACCCAAATGGTATCAGATGGAGTTGGTCCGGGTCAATCTAGGGCTCTTAGTCGTCTTTTACGACACCCACGAGCAAAGCAAGGGTTGGTAGTATTCGAAGCCGCTACCACACAGCAGAGCGAGCGAGTCTAACACATATGAAATAAAACTATTTTTACAGATTTTATTGCAACTGATTGATTTTGCCGACGTTGCGAACACTTTTCAGAGTTCATAGGTGCTCAACTCGTGACATAATTACGCATTGAAGTCCATATATTTACATATATGTATAGTTTTACTAGCAAGCCGCTCTCGCTTCGCTTCGGTTTAAGTCGCCTTACCCGCGTAGTTCCCATTACCGTGGGAATACCGGTATAAAATATAGCCTATGTTACTCTCTGATATTATAGCTTTCCATTAGTGAAAGAATTTTTGAAATCGGTTCGGTGATTTAAGCGTGAAAGCGTAACAAACAAAATTTCGAATTTTTAATATTAGTAAGGATTTCATATAATTTAATTAATAGTCAGGCAACTTTACATTTAATACTAACTTATATTACAAGGCAATTACATAACGAAATTATACCTTAGTAGTTAAAGTAAGGCAGAAATTATCTTCCCTAGTAAGTATTCATTGCTGTCAGGTCTCAAGTAATGACAGTTTTATTATTGGTCGTAAAATAATAACGAGCCTTTTAATGCTAGATTATTGTTTTATGGAATAATTTATTATTATGGATTGATCAAAAGTAAAGATTAGATAAAGTAACATTGAGCGCATCCAATCATGAAACTGTCCGTTTGATGACTGAGTAAGAAGATGGTCACTACCTTCTCATTTTCATAGATGATTGGAAAAGATTATATCACTGTAAATAACATCAATGCAAGAGAAGGAAAACTCTGAATATAAACCCGTAGCCTTAGAATAATAACGTATAGAAGATAAGTCCGTGTACAAAATGAAGCATTTGAATTGGAGCCTAATGGAGCTTACGCCGGACCCATTCCGTAGTGTACAAGGTCACTGTACTGCACGTACGTATGCAACTCTTAAAATATAAATAGATAATTATGACGGTTTGTGCATTCAAATGGTGGCACAACTCATTTGAAAAACATAGAAAGTATTAATATAACTTTTAAAAGCATTTCGACGATTTACGATAATTAAAACAAAATTTGATTTCGTATTTTGTATGTGCGTCAGTACATGTGTAATCGCCTGCGCGCATGTAGTATTTTTGGCTTCATGTTTTGATCGCTTTATGTACCGACACTATCCTTCTATACGTTATTATTCTAAGCACATATCAATACACCTGACTTACATGTTAATAGTAGATTAATTTTCTCTGTTTAGGTGTTTTTAATGACAACACCCTGCACTGAGGCAATAATTCTTGTATTACGGAGGACTTTACAAACGTATGATTAACGGACACAAATTAAATCCAGACTTAGAACAACAATTTGTGGATCGCATATATGTTGTTTTTTTTTTCACGCTGTGGAAATGCA
The DNA here is from genome assembly GCA_032191425.1 of Lymantria dispar. Classification (NCBI taxonomy): domain Eukaryota; kingdom Metazoa; phylum Arthropoda; class Insecta; order Lepidoptera; family Erebidae; genus Lymantria; species Lymantria dispar. The sequence continues at coordinate 15,245,044 of CM063465.1, read as the reverse complement.
TTTACGCACTTACATCCCCCGCCGGTTACAGACAGGGGAGTGTGTGTGGGACTCGTCGGCCACAGAAGTGACCGAAATACCCACTAAAACCACAGCGGCCCCTTCCGCACTTTTACGGGGTGCCGGAGAGATCGTCTGATAGCATTCTATGCCCGACACCCCAACGCTTGGCCGTCTGGCCACGTCCTGTCATCATTCAGAGCGGTGGGTGGAGGAGCGCATAGCGGCGTCTCCTCCTCCCTGGTCGTCGCCGGCGGAACGAGTCAGCGGACACAAGCACCTCGCGTGCCCGCTCCGCGGCCTCCTTCCTTGTCATGACAGCCTCACAGAAGGGGGCCATCGACGACCAACAGCTGTCGCTGCCGAGCATCTTGGAGATGATGGTCGGCAGCGATAGGTCTGTTATTCCCAGTTCCGTTGACAGGACGTGGCGCTGAGGCCCCCAGGCGGGGCATACTTCCAGTGTGTGGCGCGCATCTTCGATTAGCGCGCCACACTCATGACATCCTGGGGCCTCTACTCTTCCAATTCTGTGCAGGTACTTACCGAAGACCCCATGTCCGGTAAGCACATGCACCATTCTAAATGTAAGGCAGCCGTGCCTTCTCCTGAGCCAGCGGTGGAGATGCGGCGCAACCACCTCCATAGTCCCCCGCCCTACTACGGGGGACTCTAGGTCTTCCCTCCACCGGTGGATTACTTCCGTTCGAGTCACTTCTCGAGCTCTGCCCAGTCCCCCTGCGGAGACCCACTCACCGTTGACTCGTGCTGTCGCGCGGAACCGGTATACATCTGTCAGCGCTTCTGCCACCAGCGGCCAAGGCGGATCACCTGCCAGCAGTGTCGCCGAAGTCCAGGACACAGTACGGTAGCCCCTAATAGCGCTTACCGCCATAACCCTCTGCGGTCGTCGCAGAAGGGCTCTGTTGCGGGCGGTAAGGGACTCCGACCAGATAATATATATGTTGTCCTGCGTGGGATTCGAACCCTCGACACTGGCACTGTAGCTCGTATCTTAACCACTACGTCATCTGTGTAGTCAATTGACTGCTTAACCCCATAAAGGGACGTATGTGATCTGATGTTAAATGATGAAATGCGAAAATAACTTACTGCACGTACATGAAAGAATTGATCACGAGGAACGTACAGTTGAAGATGACATCAGTTAGTTACCCCAGGTTAATATAAAATTTTACGTTGACTTATACGACACGAGAAATCTGATCATCTAGGCGCCCCATACACGTCCCACTGTTGGGCTGGAGTCTCCTTCACTACGGGATGGAATTTGTCCTGCTATACCACGCCCGTCAGATATGTTTGGTATAGGGTTTTGTGTCGAGTTTTACTTCTCTTGCATAGATATTATAGGCATATTATATTCTTTAGTCATTTTTTACGACACCCATGGGCGGAGTGGTGAATTGTGTTCTTACTCCGTCACCAGACGGAAATAGGGATGCAAATATTGAAATCAAAAACATTGATGTACAAAAAACATCGTTCTGAAAACATAGATGTATCGAAACATCGATGTTTTGTAGACATCTATACGATGAGCTTTTTTTGTAGCTAAATCCAGTATATTTTTTACATGCAACACCAACAATTGCGTGATGTGAGTAGATTTTTTTTTGCAGGCTCTTCTAAAAGTACTATACATTTTAAATCATACAGGCAAAACATCGTATAAAATAACATCGATACATTGATGTTTTACAATAGTAAACATGGATGTTTTTTTATTGAAACATGGATGTTTCAAAAACATCGATGTAGCGTTTTCATCCCTAATTATATGAAAATAAATTCAACAAACAATCACGTATATTTAAATAATTGGTATCGTTAATTAATTAAATAAGCTTTGGCATGCATTATATTGACAATTATAGTGTTACAAATGTTTTAGACATACCAAAGTTAAATTTAAAAAAAGTAATAAAGGAAACCATTAATTCATCATCATCATCATCGCAGCCCACATAAGTCCCACTGTTGAGCTCGGGCCTCCTCCACAAAGGGAGGGAATTTGACCTACTATTTCGATTCGATTTCATTTCGATTTTTTTTCTCTTGCACAGATGTAAAACATTAATTATTTTAATAAAAATATAGGTCAAGCTCTTTATAGAGATATACATTGACATATCCGTGTGGTGACAAAGAAAAAATACAATTCACGACCCCCTCTCGTGCCCGTCTTTGTCTTAGAAGATTACGAGATTAAATATGTAATAAGATCTACGCAAGAAGAAAACTCGAAATAAAACCCTATACCAATCCATTTGGAGGTGAGGTTACCCGAAAGGGTATTCCGTCAGGCCGACCACTGACGACAAATCACATCTGCTCTGGTGGTCGGCCCAACAACGAGGTGACGTGGGTACGGGTGGGTTATGGGCCCGCGCGCCGTCCTTTCATCGCCCCGGACGGACTGGACCGCGCGTGCGCTTACCATAGCCCACGCATAAAAAAAAAAATAAAAAAAAAAAATACCAATCCATTTGACCAGGTTAGTATAGCGTTTAATATCCCTTGAAGAGCCTCAAGCCCAACAGAGGGACGTATATAAGCTAAAATATTGAATGGTAATAACATAGCCATTTTTTTTGTTGTAGGCTATGGAAAGCGCCCCCGCCGCCCAGCTCCGTCCGGGGCGACAGAGGGGCGGCGCGCGGCCCCGTAAACCACCCGTGGCACATCGCCTTCGTCATTGAGCCGACCACCGGTGCAGAGTAACTTGTCGTCAGTAGTCGACCCGATGGAATAACCCCGTTTTTTTTTTTCTTTTCTGGGAGTGTTATGGTAAGCGCACGCGCGGTCCAGTCCGTCCGGGGCGATGAAAGGACGGCGCGCGGGCCCATAATCCACCCGTACCCACGTCACCTCGTTGTTGGGCCGACCACCGGAGCAGATGTGACTTGTCATCAGTGGTCGGCCCGACGGAATAACCTTTCGGATAACCTCTCACCTCTTGACGTACTGGGACGTCGGTCGCCATCGCGCGGTCAGCCTCTCTGTGGGTGACGGACAATTCCCCGGTCCGATCACCCACGGCCTCGGCTAAGGCGGCATTAGGCGCAGATACTCGCGCCTGAGCCGCCCGAGTCGCCGGCGGCGGAACGTGTCGCCGAATAGGAGCTCTACTCGCACACGATCCACCGCCTCCTTCCGTGAGATTACGGTCTCACAGAAGGCGGCGACCGCGTCCCAGTTCCTGACGCTGACGAGCATCTCCCTGGCGATGGTCGGCAGCGCCAGGTCGGCACCGATAATCGCAACGAGTTCACGGCGCTCCCCCTCCCATGCAGCACACTCCTCGAGCGTGTGCTGCGCCGTGTCCTCGTCGCAACTGCAGTGGTGGTGGCAGGACGGTGTGCTCTCCCTCGATGGAATACCCCTGAGGAGTACCCTCTCCTCGACCGACGTACCCGGTCCAGTCACCCGATAAGAAATTAGCATATCTATTCCCCTATCGTGAAGCGAATAACATCTGCCTCATACCATAATGATCTTGACTGTTCTGCCAAGAACGAACCGACTAAAAAGAAGAATCCAGAGAACCAAAAGATAATAGATTCCCAATTGCCACTATTCTATTACTGTCACTTAATAAATAATTTGATTTTATATTCTAAACAATATGTTTCAGATTTCCATCATCATCGTCTAAGCTCATACACGTCCCACTACTGGGCTCGAGCCTCAACAACAGTATAGTGGATATCCACCCTATCCTATTCTAATGTACGGCGCTGATAATTTTAATATTGCTAAAAGGTTTTATGTCGAGTTACCTTTCTCTGGCGTAAATGTTTTTTTAACCGTCTTCAAAAAAAGGAGGAGGTTCTCAATTTGTCGGAACCTTTTTTTTTATGTATGTTCACCGATTACTCAAAGACGCCTGGACCGATTTGCAAAATTCTTTTTTGTTTGATAGGGTATACCTCGCAGGTGGTCCCATGATCATCATGCTAAGAAGCTATCCTTGAGAAATTGGTGGAATTCTTAAAATTTTATTAGTACAGAAACAAAATAACATAGGGGTTTTTATCACCAACTTAAAGTAATAGCACAAAGTAGAAAACCCCGAAACACATGATGTCTATCAACAGCAATGGCACATGGAATAGCGCTCAACTTTAAGTCTATCTTAACATCTAACTGTAATAATGCCACTTGAAGAATAATTTGAATTACATAAACTCACCTTAACAATTAAACTCAAAAAATGTAACAAAGGCATGGACAATAAGTCTGTGGACCATCAACTAAAAGAAAAAAAAAATTATTAGTTTACTGTTTGAAGTCGTTTTTTTTTTTTTGTTAAGAATTATAGATTATTTATCACGTTGGCATCCGAGCAAACAGGACACCTACTCGTAAGTGGTCCTGCCGTACTTAGACCTATATATATACCAAATATATATGCATATAGGTACTATCCTTTATAATATGTCATCATCCATTATATGTATAATATGCACATAACATCTGTGCAAGAGAAAGAAAACTCGAAATGAAATATATCAACATGTCTGACCTACCTATGTAGGTCAAATTCCCTCCCATTGGGGAGGAAGCCCGAGCCCAACAGTGGGACGTATGTGGGCTGCGATGATGATGAATATCCTTTAGTCGTCTTTTACAATACTCAACAAGGGAGTAATAGTAGTATTCTTACTCCATTATCACACAAAAAAATCTGTAATCTCATAAGTATTAATAAAAGGATTTAAAAAAAAATTAGGTTGTATCTTGTTTAGTTAAATGAACGCAACTCTTATCATGTTCTCAAAATTCTAAACCTAACGCAAAAATGGACTACAAAATACTATATGACCTTAATTACATCATTTTATTATTTATTTTTTGTAACACCACTTGTTTGTGATAGATACACACACAATTTACTAAACAAACATACGGATCATGTCTTGCGGTTTCTTAATTATAGGCAACCACAACTAATTAATATTGATACCGAGCAACCATGCCAGGTGCCGTGGGTTCGGATTTACACGAAAAAGCAATGACAAGATTAAAAAAATCGGCCAAGTACTAATCGGAGTCGCGCACGAAGGGTTCCGTACCAGGTAAACAAGTACCTACCAGTTACCATTATCGGTATCGAGCAAAAAAGGGCAAAAAAAATCGCATTTGTAGTCTGGGAGCCCCCCTTAATTATGTACTTTAATTTGTTTTTAGTATTTTTTGTTGTATCGGCAACAGAAATGCATAATTTGTAAAAATTTCAACTGTCTAGCTATCACGGTTCTTGAGGTACAGCCTGGTGACAGACCTGGGGACGGACAGACAGCGATGTCTTAGTAATAGGGTCGCGTTTTTACCCTTTCGGTACGGAATCCTAAAAACTACATGTCTCTAATTCAATAATATTTTTAATTATTTTTATTTGGGTTCCTACCATCATTGCCTAACACCCATCTGACCAATACTATCCATAACCTGATACTCCTTATGTTACGTAAAGCATTACGGCGCCAAGTATTATTAATATAAAATTCGTAAAATAGTTCTATTTACTATATATATAATACTCGCGTAAACATCAGAAATCATTATTATAAAATTCCTTTAATTTTAACCGGCGATTTTAATGTTAATTTTGCTGCTGATCGAGCTAAAAATTTAGCATCGTGCCTAACATCAAAATTATAATTAAACATGGTTAATAAGGCAGAAGAAGCTACAACAAGTCAGGGAGCTGTATCTGATGCATTTTTTTGAGGATTTCCATTTAACTTTAGTTTATCAAATGTATTTTATTTTCCGTGTGTGGTGACGGAGTAAAAATACTATTCACCATTCCCTATTTTGCCCGTGGATATCGTAAAAGACGGCTAACGGATATAATATGCATATAACATCTGTACCACAGAAGGAATACTTGAAATGAAACCCTATACCAACATGTCTATTGTCGTAGGTCAAATTCCCTCCCATTGTGGAGGAGGCCCGAGCCCAACAGCGGGACGTATGTGGGCTGCGATGATGATGATCCCATTTCTGAGGCATGCTGCTGCTATGAATTTATCAGGTAACATTACGTACGTTATGTAGTAAACTTGAGGACTGTTTTTGGGCTTAGTCGATTTCAGACTCATTAAAGGATGACGTTATATAGCGATGACGTCATAAGGGCGTAACGGTTGCTTGATTAAGTTAGCAATTTTCTCCAGAATTGATGTTAAATTTTCACTACATCGCTCAAGTTAATTACTTATCTCAATATTGGGGTTAAGAGATTTTTGTTCAATTGCTTCCAACTTTGCTTCTAACGCTAAAACTCGTAGCTTAGTCGTTTGAGAAAAAGAGGCCTTCACTTCTAGTTTTGTAAAAAGAGAATCAAACTCCTTCGACTTATCCGTCAAGTAATCGTAATTGATACTCATGTACTTAACTAAGGTTAATAATAAAATTCCGTCCTCTAACGAATGCAAATCTAAATGTAACTTTTCAATTGACTACACTGGCAGTGAATAGAAAAGCACACTAGCAGTTTGCACCGTAGCACAGGAGAGAATTATCTTCCATAAATATATGATCTACATAAGAAGTCCGCGTGGTGACGGTGTAAGAATACAATTCATCAACATCTTTCTAACCCGTGGGTATCGTAAAAGACGACTAAGTCATTATAATAAATAGACAACATCTACGTGATGAAATTCAGTTTATAAAATATAGCAAAATTATATTTTATTTTCATGTTTATTAAACAATTAAATCACTACAATTTAATCATTATATTTTATAAGTGAAATATAACAATTTATATGTTATAATAAAATTAATAATGTAAAAAACTATTCTCTATTTCTACGCGGACGAAGTCGTGGACAAGTTTTTAATGTAGGTACAGTTAAAAGTAGTATAGTAATTATAATAAAGATTAATTTATCTCCCTTTCTTACCCAGCACTGGGCAGTATATGAGATAATCATCATCATCATATCAGCCCATATACGTCCCACTGCTGGGCTCAGGCCTCCTCCACTATGGAAGGGAAATTGACCTACTATACCACGCTGGTCAAACGTGTTGGCATAAGGTTTTATTTCGAGTTTTCCTTCTCTTGCATAAATTTTGTATGCATATTATCCCTTAGTCGTCTTTTACGACACCCACGGGCAAGAGAGGGGGTGGTAAATCGTATTCTTACTCCGTCACCACACGGAAAGATAATGTATGAACAAAATACCCTTCACAAATTTTCATTCCATACGATCTCAGGTCTATAAAATAAACATTTAATTTATCTTGCGTTGGAAAATACTCTTGATACGGGATCACAACCTAAACCATTTCGCCTTATACGCACTCATGTGAAGTCAATCAGTTTTGTAATCATCGTGCCCAAAACTTGCCTTCTGTATCAGTTTGGAACATACAAAATATAGCTAGCGATGACATAAATTGTCCTGTTATCGCTTTCCGGCCCACTTGACGTCGCGTGCGATCGTTACCCGAACAATTGCGGTTGAGCTGAAACGTTAGTGGCTATTTTATTGCAGAATCACTATAGATTGTCTATTTCGAGTTTACTGAAGCTTAGTGTTTTTAAAATTGCTTCGCTTCCTTCTTTTCATTTTATATATATTTATTTATTGCTAGTAAATTTTCACACTTTCAATTACGTAGTTCCTCTTCCTACCCACGGGAATAAAATATAGCGTAATTATGTTACCCGCTGATACTGTAGCTTTTCATAGGTGAAAGAGTTTTTAAAATTGGTCAATTTCCCTCGCCTTCACATGCTTTGCTTTCGTTCCTGTGGGGATACGAGGAAAAAATATAGTCTATTAGCAACCCGCCCTCGCTTCGCTTCGGTTTCAGTCGCCTTACCCGCGTAGTTTCCGTTCCCGTAAGAAAACCGGGATGAAATGTAACCTATGTTACTCTCTGATATTATAGCTTTCCATTTGTGAAAGTATTTTTGAAATCGGTTTGATAGTTTAAGCGTGAAAGCGTTACAAACAAACAAATCAACAAACTTACTTTCGCATTTATAATATTAGTAAAGATTCGCAGATAATGTAGCTTGCCACTGTTGAAAGAATTATTAAAATCGATTTAGTGCTTTAACTATAAAAGCGTAACAAACATACAAATAAAATAAGATGGCATTTCCTTGGTTATTCTTCAGCAATACCAATGACATTATGAATTTAGTTTTAGACTGCTTGTACCAGCAACAATCACCATCATCTCAGCCCAAATAATTCCACTGTTTGGCTCTGGCCGCGTCCACGATGCAAGGGAAAATAACCTAATATACCATTACCGTAGCGTACCTTGCATCGCCATCGTCTATTGGCACAGATATATTGACATAGCTATACCTGTAGATATGGTGCTAGCGTTCGCACATCACATGACCATATCGATGATAGCTTACGTAAATGCAAACCTGCCTATACAACTTTATACTTTAAAAAAGTCCTTAGCTCGGGGACACGAATGTAAGTACTTTAGGGCTGGTATATACATGAGGCAAAACATAGGTTGAGTGGCTCACGTCATGAAAACGCATACCAAGATGCAATATTATTTATAGGCGCTACGTGACCGAATCGTGCCGCTGCGCATTAACTACTAGCTACAATAGTTTATACTTTTTTATGTATCATCATTATTATAATATGTCCCCCAAGGAGGGCGGTCCACTGGTGGTCCCGGGAGCTGGCGGATCTCCGGGCCGCGTGCATTCGCGCCCGGAGGGCCTACACCCGCAGCCGGCGGCGCCAACGCGACGCGGAGCGGGAGGCCTTGCTGTATGAGGGCTACCGCAATGCGCGGTCGGCCTTCAGGCTGGCCGTCTGCTCCGCCAAGGACGTCAGTCGGCAGGAGATGCTGGACGGTCTCGACCTTGACCCCTGGGGACGCCCCTATCGCGCGGTGCTGAATAAGCTCCGCGCACGGGGCCCTCCCCTCACCGAGACTCTCCAGCCCAGCCTTCTCACCCGGGTCGTCGAGGACCTGTTCCCGCGGCGGGCGGAACACACGCCCCCGGTCATGGCTCTACCAGACACTGACAGGGAGGCCGACGATGACAGTGTTCCGCCCATCACGGAACCCGAGATGGGAGTGGCGGTGGCGCGCATGTGCGCAAAGTCCACCGCCCCCGGGCCCGACGGTGTTCCTAACCGTGTGCTGGGCCTGGTTCTCGACCACCTGGGTCCCCGCCTCAGGGAGCTGCTCGACGCGTGTTTAGCGTCCGGACGGTTCCCTGGGTGCTGGAAGGAGGGAAGGCTGGCGCTCCTGCCGAAGCCGGGACGGTCTCCGGGGTCGCCTTCGGCCTACAGGCCTATTGTGCTGCTCGATGACACGGGCAAGCTACTGGAGAGGGTGGTAGCTGCCCGCATCGAGCGGCACCTCGTCGGCACGGGGCTCGATCTGTCGGACGCCCAGTTCGGGTTTAGGAGGGGTCGTTCGACGATCGCGGCTCTGTTGCGCCTGAGGGCCGTGGCGACTGAGGCCGTCACCGGTGGGGGAGTGCTGTTGGCGGTGTCCCTAGACATCGCCAACGCATTCAATAGTCTGCCATTCAGCTACATCAGGGAGGCGCTCCGGTATCACGGAGTGCCAGCTTACCTGAGGCGGCTAGTGGCAGACTATTTGGTGGGGCGCAGCGTCCTCTGCACCAACCGAGCGGGGGACATTGTGCGAACGCCCATGACGTGCGGTGTCCCACAGGGGTCGGTCCTCGGACCCACCCTGTGGAACATCGGCTACGACTGGGCGTTGCGGGAGAGCCTCCCGCCCGGGCTGGGCGTGATTTGTTACGCCGACGACACGCTCGTCACAGCCCGCGGTGGGACGCTGGAAGAGGCGGTAAGCCTGGCGACCTATGGCACCGAAGAGGTCGTCAGACGGATCAAGGCGCTGGGGTTGAGGGTCGCCCTGGACAAGACGGAGGCCCTCTTGTTCCATGGGCGCCGTATGAACCCTCCACCGTCCACTCGGTTGACATCAGTATCCGGGCCCATATGAGGTACTTGGGCCTGGTGCTCGACGGGCAATGGTGGTTCCGGGAGCATTTCCGCAGGCTTGCTCCACGGCTCGTCGGCGCGGAGTCCGCCCTATCATGGCTTATGCCGAACGTGGGCGGACCGAGCGCTACGTGCCGACGGCTGTACGCGGGGGTCATCCGGTCGATGGCCCTGTACGGCGCACCGCTGTGGGCGGCGCCCCTGACCGTCCGACTTAGGGCCCTTCTGTGGTGACCACAGAGGGTTATGGCGGTCAAGGCCATCCGCGGATACCGCACGGTGGCGACGGAGTCAGCGTGCCTATTGGCCGGGACTCCCCCGTGGGACCTGGAGGCGGAAATGCTCGCCGAGTTGTATCGGCGGGTGTCGGGGGTGCGCGGGGAGGGCGGTGTTGTTTCCTTGAGGGAGCTCACCGCCTGGCGCGTCGACGCCCACCGAGACGTCATTGCCCGTTGGGCAGTCCGGCTGGAGAGGCCTCGGTTCGGGGTGCGAATCGTGGAGGCCTTCCGGCCGGTGCTGATGCAGTGGTTGGAAAGGCGGCACGGGGTGCTCTCCTTCCGACTAGTGCAGGTGTTGACGGGGCATGGGAGCTTCGCCAAATACCTGCACAAGGTCGTTAGGAGGGAGAGTACGCCATCCTGCCACCACTGCGATTGCGACGAGGACACGGCGCAGCATACGCTCGAGGCCTGCGCCGCTTGGGCCACGCAGCGCCGTGAACTCCTCGCAATCATCGGTGCCGACCTGACGCTGCCGGCCATCGCTAGGGCGATGGTCGACAGCGTCGGGAATTGGGACGCGGTCGCAGCCTTCTGCGAGACAGTGATCTCGCAGAAGGAAGCGGCGGATCGCCTGCGCGAGGAGCGCAGCTTCGATGAGGAGATCCGCCGCCGGCGAATAGGGCGGCGCAGGCGCAACTACCTGCGCCTCATGCCGCTCTAGCCGAGGCCGCGGGTGACGTGACCGGGGATTAGTCCGTCACCCGCTGAGAGGCCGACCGCGTGAGGAAAGACCGACGTCCTCCCCGAGGGGGGGACGTCGGTCGATGGGAGGGTACCCCAATTAGGGGTATTCCGTCGGGCCGACCACTGACGACAAGTTAACGCTGCTCCAGTGGTCGGCCCAACGACGAAGGCGACGTGGTTTTCGGGTGGGTCGCGGGAGTTGCGTGCTTAAGCCCCTCTGTCGCCCCGGACGGAGTGGTGCGGAGGCGCGCCGACCGCGACCCACCCACAAAAAAAAAAAAATTATTATAATATGTATTTATAATATGGTATTATCATTATCCTGCCTTACTCCAATTACTTGTGATCAAATCAATATATATATTCTTCTTTCATAGTTCATCTTCCAATAGATTCGGCAATTTTTTTTTAGACCAGCCGCCTGTCTAATGACTGTCTTCTTTAGAAATGTAATTTTTGACTTGAATTGGCCCAGTTAAATGTAAAACTTTTCCGTGTGGTGACTGGGTAGGAATACAATTCACCACTCCCTATCTTGTCCGTAGATATCGTAAAAGACCACAAAGGGATATAATATGTATATAACATCTTTTTTAAATAAAACTACTTTACGGATTTTATCGCGTTTGTATTTGATTTTTGATTACCCGACGTTAGTCCACCCGTGACCATGAACGCTGTAAAGTGTTCGAAACGTCGGGTAATCAAAAATCAAATACAAACGGATAAAATCCGTAAAGTAGTTTTATTTAAAATGTATAATACTCGCGTAAACATCAGAAATCATTATATGTACATATAACATCTATGCAAGAGAAGGAAAACTCGAAATAAAATCCTTTACCAACCTACCTGACCAGCATGGTATATAAGGTCAATTTGTGGAGGAGGCTCGAGCCCAACAGTGGGACGTATATGAGCTGAAATGATGATGCAAAACTCTTAGTCGTCTTTTATTACTTCCACAAGTTATCTAAGAAATGGTAGTATCCGTAGCTCTTACCATACAATAGACAACAGTTTATACTAAATATGTTAACGGCAGCCGAAGGATTGTAAAAGAACCATTACTTTAATACTAATATATTTTGAATTACCGAAGTATTAATGTCATCATCATTCAGCCTATCACCGTCTATTGTTGGACGTAGGCCTCCCTCACCCCGAAGTGTGATTCTATGTCACCTGCATCCAACGTTGCCCAACAACTTCCTCCAGGTCTTCGATCCACCTAGTAGTGGGTGTCCTACACTGCGTCGTTTTATACGTGAACCTTTCTTCTTCAGTGATTGTCGATTCGTCGAGCAATATGACCTACCCATTGCCACTTCGTTGTCTCAGCTCATACGTATCCCACTGCCGGGCTTAAGCCTCCTCCCCAATAGGAGAGAATTGTCCTACTATACCATACTAGTCAGACATGTTGGTATTTCTTTTTATGGGTGGGCTATGGTAAGCGCACACGCGGTCCATTTCGTCCGGGGTGATGAAAGGACGGCACGCGGGCCCATAACCCACCCGTACTCACGTCGCCTCGTTGTTGGGCCGACCACCGGAGGAGGGTGACTTGTCGTCAGTGGACAGCCCGACGGAATACCCTTTCGGGTACACTCACCTCTCGACGTCCCTGTCCCGGGACGTCGGTCGCCGTCGCGGGGTCAGCCTCTCCGCGGGTGACGGACTAAATTCCCCGGTCCAGTCACCCGCGGCCTCGGCTAGGGCGGCATCAGGCGCAGGCACTCGCGCCTGCACCGCTCGAGTCGCCGGCGGCGGAACGTGTCGCCGAAGAGGAGCTCCTCTTGCACACGATCCGTCACCTCCTTCCGTGAGATGAAGACCTCACAGAAGGCGGCGACCACGTCCCAGTTCCTGACGCTGTCGAGCATCTCCCTGGCGATGGTCGGCAATGTCAGGTCGGCACCGATAACCGATAAATTGAGACATTTTTGTATAGGGTTTTATTTCGAGATTTCATTCTTTTACACAGTTGTGATATGCATATAATACATCCCTTAGTCGACTTTTATGACATCTACAGGCAAGATAGGAATAGTGCATTGTATTCTTACTACTCACCACAGAAACGATATTGCCACTTCAATAGATTGAAACTACATTATTCGAATCGATTGGCTGCAGAATCCATTGGCGGCACGGCGGCGTTGAGTTACCACAATAATGACTTCTGATGTTTACGCGAGCATTAGGTACACATTGTAAATTAAACTAATTTACGATCACACTCGCTCAATATAGAGCCTACACGGCCCGCGAGGCCTTAAGAAATAAATATCCGCGGTTCCGCCCTCGCCGTCGAGGTGCGAAATCGCACCGCGCAAAAATCATTAAACAAAACGTGGGCACGCCCACTTTGCCGCCAGCGACGCCCCAAGCCGAGGTCCGTTCCCCACAGGGGGAGCCCTTGGGCGATGTCGCTTAGTATACTTTTCGCCGGGTTGAGAGCCCTCAGCGCTCACCCATAGTCCGCGTCAAGCTGTCAAGGCTATCTGCGGCCAACAGCTGTATACACAAAAAAAAAGAATCAGCAGTCTACCTGAGGTACCTATTAATATACAACATATTTATACAGGTGTATCACGTTATGGGGCAACTGTTCGAGTATGTTGTAGTTTAACGGTCATAGATTGTAATTAGAGTGTATATTACACAAAAAATAATAAAATATAAAAGTTTACGATTACAAATGATTACAAAAATATATGTCTAAGAGTCCGTGCCTTAAATGTTACGTGTTATGTAGGGATGTACAGACAGGACACATGTAGGCATGTAAAGCTTTGACAGTATAAATAGATATGATTTGCGCGCACGCTTCAATGGTAACGTAGATACAAAGGCGACTCCTCAACGGTCATCAGCCGATCAGCTGATTTTAAGCGACGTTTGTCTTGCTTATGCGAACGTAATCAATGATTTTTTCAATTTCTAATGAACATTCAACAAAGTACAAATATGTTGCAGATCAAGTATCATTGATTTCATACTTTCCATCAGATTTACACGAAAAAGCGATGACAAAATTGAAAACTTTACATGTCTCTAATTCTAGCTGTGTGGTAGCGGCTTCGAATACTACCAACCCTTGCTTTGCTCGTGGGTGTCGTAAACGACGACTAAGAGCCCTAGATTGACCCGGCCCAACTCCATCTGGTACCATTTGGGTCATCGATTACATTCCCAAGGAGGGTTGACGTCAGGAAGGGGGCCGGTCATAAAAGTCATTGCCGAAACTTTTTGCAATATGTCAAAACAGATGACATATTGCGTCGACCCCAAGTAATTGGGATAAGAGCAAGATGATGATGACATGTCTCTAATTCATTAACAAATCGATATTTTTATTTCAATTTTTTTTCCTGGGTTCCTCCCACCACTAGCTCCCGTTTGACCCATAACTTGATACACTATGTATAATGTAATTATTAAATATACAATACAAGACCCTACAACATAGATAAAATAGATTTATTTATTTGTAAACTCTAAATGCTATGATTATATACGATCGGCAAATAACAAAATTCCAAATATATTACAAGGAATTCTTTTCTATATGTTAACAAGTCAATGCCTTCTTTATAAACTAATATAATTTTCTACGTGAATAAAATAGCTACGAGCTCAAATTGATTGGATAAATCTAATAATCTAGACAATAGAAGGACTTCGGACTTTTGTGAAGAATCTTTCATTTCTTATAGTTTATGTTTTGATATTTAATATTATTTTCTTCGTTTATTTTGCCTATAAAAATGACATAATGTTGAGTTCATTTTTACATAATAGCACGGTACGTTATTTATTTATGGCAAGCTGTCATCCGGTTAGAACCAAATCGAACCGTTCAAGACTAATATTTATTTATTAAATTACCAATTACAGCTATTATTACAGGTTTCCCCAATGCAATAATGTAAGTAATGTAAGTCAACATAAACCATTAATAACATTATCTGTTAATGTCAACATAATAATTATGTACATATACAATTTATTAATTTATACATTTTACATCGTACGTAAGTTAAAAAATATTATAATCTACAATTCCAAAATCTATGCTAAAATAGGATATTATTAAATTATCAACGAGAATCATTGTATAAAATTATACATTATTATAGCATATTTCAAATAACATTGCTCTTTTGAATTCTACAATTGAACAAACGAATAGATCAATTTTGTCGGCCAGCCGATTCAATGTTCGTAGCGTTCGCGTCAAGGGTGCCATAGTCAAAAGGTTGGTTCTAACTTTTGGCACTTTGAATAACTGCAGTCTAAGACGCCGTGCAAGGTATTCATGTGGTACACAAAGTCCCATCAACCATAGGATATCTGGATTAGAGATCCTGTCCTGGAATACTCTCATCATATAAAATGCGAGAGCCAAATCCCTTCTTGTTTCCAATTTGTTATATCCAACCATGCCCAGTACGAACAGGGTTGGATACATCAACGGATAGAAAGGATTACCAGCATATAATCTAAAATATATGTACCGTGTGAATTTGTTTTGAATGCGCTCTAACATTTGATTGTATTTGGCTTCCAGCAGTGAGACGTATAAGTGCTATGATGAAATGATAATCATCTTAAAGTTAATTGCAATTAAAAATGTAATAGATATCATTAACTAAATTAACTCCGCTATGTTCTCAAAAGGCACTTATTTAAAGACAACTATGGTTTACCAGTCAAAAGATTTACAGAAACTTAACCGCACATTTCATTTAAACTTTTCTATTTTCTCAATAAAAAGTACGAGATGAAACGGCGACCAAATATTTACATTTCATCCGGTGATTATGTAAATATGAGTTGCAAGAGTTAGTTGGAAGTCTTATTTGCATACACGAAGTTATAGTGTTGCAGCCACTGTGATAAATTTTTAAACGGAAATAATTATAACACATAATCCTACTTACGAATGAGTAAGAATACAATGGCCATCACGTCTTTCTTTCCTGTGGGTATCATAAAAATCATTTAAGAGATGTCCAGGTGTTGGCAGAATCTCAGCAATACTTCGAAGTAGCAGGAGCTCAACCAAATATTTTTTTGTTCCTCGTTAATATTAAATAATTGTATATAAGAAGCTCGTTTATTTAATTATGTTTGTATTTTTATTAGATTTATCGAGAACAGAATAAATGTTTTTTTTTCTTTCTTTCACCAGATGTAAGAATAGTAAAACAGAGAGAGTACAAATAATATTCACACACCAATTTATTTATACTGTTGCATTTTATCCCTTACCAGATACTAAGTCGAACTTAAATAAATTTACAATATAATTTAAAGCCACATAATGTGAATGGTGACTTCTTAAGAACAAAAACATTCAATATATGAAAAGATATCGTAAAAAATACTTAAATATTTGAATCGATGGAAATATGAAAGAATTGCTGCTATTTCTCTGGACGATGTAGCCGCTTAAACTCAAAATTATTCCTCTTGTGGGGTCCACAAAGAGTAATGGTAGTCAGGGCCATACGTGGATACCGCACGGTGGCGACGGAGGCAGCCAAGACTCTCGTGTGGGACATGGAGGGTGTCGGGGCGCAGGCGGGAAGCAACATAGTCTCATGGAAGGCCGCCTAGCTATGGAGTGGTTGAGTCGCCGGCACGAGATGCGTTCCTTCGGACTGGTGCAGGTATTGACGGGGTATGATTACTTTTCCAAATACCTGCACATGATTGTGCAGAGAGAGAGCACACCATCCTGCCACCACTGCGATTGCGACGATGACACGGTGTAGCACACGCTCGAGGTGTATGCCGCGTGGGCAGAACGGCACCGTGAACTTATCGCAATCATCGTTAGGATCATCTCACGGAAGGAGGCAACGGAGCGTGCGCGAGAGCATCTTCTCTACGGCGACACGGTCCGCCGTCGACGACTTGAGCGGCGTAGGCGCGAGTACCTGCACTTGATGTCGCTCCAGCTGAGGTCACGGGTGACTGGACTGTAGAAAAGTCCGCCACTCGCAGAGGGGCTAACCGCGCGAGGGTCACCGACGTCCCGGGAAGGGTGTTAGAAAAGGAGGGTACCCGAAAGGATATCCCGCCCGGCTCTCCACGGATGACAAGGAACTCGGTTCTGGTGGTCGGCTCAATGGCGAAGGAAAGAGTATACTGTGGGTTATGGGGCCGTGTGCCTCACTTTCCTCAAGCCGGACAGAGGGAATGGCGAGTATGTTGAACATAGCCCACCCAAAAAAAGGCTCAAAATTATTCAGCCATATCACTGCAACAGAAGAAAAATCTGCTAACCTATATGGTTAGTGTAGTCTACTAGGCTAATATCATTTTTATTGCTTTTGGTGGAAAACGATTAACAACATACCTGATGGTAAGCGATACTACTAGGCTGCTACCTATCGCGAAGAAAGTGAAAGAAGTATGGATAGGTGCAATAAGAATCGGTGATATTAAAGGCATCACCACACGCAAACAACCTTAGAAATTTGGGCTTCAGGTTCTTTCACTCACCCAATTAAGTGCAGTAACAAATTGTTACTATTTAGAAGTCTTTTTTCTGCTAGAGTGTGGTACTACCTCGGACGGACCGGCACATGGATCTAGACATAAGACTGTCGATAGTGTGGTCCTACTGTATAAGGAAAATAAAGTGTCCAATAGTAAAACGTATATGACTGAAAAGAAGTAGCGAATTATAGGATTTAATTTTTTTTTTTTTTATTGCCAACGGTGGCAAACGAGCAAGCAGCACACCTGATGGTAAGTGAAACTGCTGCACATGGACCTTTGCAATACCAGGGGCACAGCCAGGCCGCTGTCTACCGTGAAGGAAATACTCTTCTTAAACCTTGTTTAAAGAAGGACATGTCATAGCACTCGGGAAACACAGCAGCAGGTAGTTCATTCCAGAGCTTGCACGTACGTGGGAGAAATGATCGCTGGAAACGTACAGTTGAAGACCATAACGTTTCCAGGTGAAATGGATGAACCCTGCTGCGATGTCGAGTGGTACGTTGGTAGAATGGTGACGGTGGTACCAAGTCAAACAGTTCCTCGGAGCATTCCCCGTGAAAGAGTCGGTAGAGTACACAGAGTGACCCAAAGTCTCTCCGCTGCTCCAGCGACTCCAATCTGTCCGTGAGATTAGGATCCCCGACGATTCGAACAGCCCATCTTTGCAGGGAGTCAAGTGGGTCTAGCTGATATTTGGGCGCACCTGCCCAGAGATGTGAGCAGTACTCCACATGAGGACGAACTTGTGCTTTGTATAGCACAAGACGCTATCTCGGTGTGAAGTACCGCCTGGCTCTGTTCAGGACGCCCAACTTTTTGCTTGCCAATTTGGCTTTGTCCTCCAAATGACTCCCAAACTGGACTTTGCACGGTATTTTGACGCCGAGAATCCCAATACTCTCAGAAATTGGGAGAGTTACTCCTTGGAACTGAGGCGCCATGACAAACGGGTCCTTCTTTGCAGTGAACGCACAAACTTGTGTCTTTGTGGGGTTGAACTGGACTAGGTTCCGTTCACCCCATTCCGAGGCCCGCCCCAGAGAGCGCTCGACTTCAGACACAAGTTGAACCCTTCTTTCCTGAGTACTCCGAGGGATATTCCGTTGCTCAGTGTACCGCTCATCACCCGTACTGTCATCCGCATAGCAACGCATACTCTCGATAGAGAGCATGTCTTTGATATGCAGGATAAACAACGTCGGGGAGAGCACTGAGCCTTGTGGTACACCAGCATTAATGGTCATGGTATCGGAGCAGGAGCCATCTACGACAACTTTTATACTCCGACCATCCAAAAAACTGGCAATCCAATTACAGAGTCCCTCGGGGATTCCGTAAGATGGTAGCTTCGATAGAAGTGCCCTGTGCCAGACCCTATCGAACGCCTTTGCGATATCTAGGCTGAACGCCAGCGCCTCACCCTTGCCCTCCAAGGCCTCTGCCCAACGGTGTGTGAGGTACACAAGAAGATCACCAGCCGACCGACCACGACGAAAGCCGTATTGGCGATCACTGATAAGCTGGCGATCCTCAAGGTACTGCAGAAGCTGGCGGTTTATAACCTTCTCCATTATCTTGGAGAGCAAGGATGTTATCGCAATTGGCCTGTAATTCGATGGGTGAGACCGGTCTCCCTTTTTAGGGATCGGGTGGACATGGGCTACCTTCCACGAAGACGGAACCCTATTAGTAGCGTAGGAAAGTCGGTATAGGCGCGTGAGGATGGGAGTCAATTCAGGGGTGCACGTCTTTAGTACCACTGCAGGGATGCCATCCGGTCCACTCGACTTATGGACGTCTAAAAGCCGCAGCTCCCGCCTAACCGCTCGCTGCGTGATGCGGATTTCGGGCAGTGAGCTTTCACACCATGGGATGGTAGGTGGTGTGGCAGCTCCGGCATCCAAAGTTGAGTTACAGGCAAAGAATTGACCTAGAAGATCGGCCTTCTCCTTTGCGCTGTGGGCCAAACTACCATCGTGTTTCTGCAGTGGTGGGAGATTGGGCTGGCAGAAGTTGCCTTGGGCAGCCTTGGCGAGCGACCAGAATGCACGACTCCCAGCGGGATAGCCTTGCAATCGCTCGCCAATTCTGGCAACATGTTCCGCCTTGGCTCTGGCAATAGCCTTCTTACTAGATCTAGAAGCGGCGTTAAATTTCCGCTTCACCTCTTTGGCGTTCGGGTCCTGGCATTTTTTGGCCCTATTCCAGGCCCGATATGCGGACTGTTTCTGGTATGCAGCCGTCCTGCAGGTTTTGTTAAACCAGGGTCGGCTGCGGCCACCGACGGGTATTTTGGTGTTAGGGATGAATAATTCCATCCCCGTAATAACCGTTTCGGTAACGCAGTCCGCAAAAACGCCAGGGTCCCCAGAGGCGAAGCAAAGCCGCTTCCATGGGTAGGATGCGTAAAACTCGCGCAGTCCATCCCAATCTGCTGACTTATATTGCCAGACTCTGCGAGTCCCAGTCGCCTTAGAACGACTAGGCCTTACAACAGGGGCACTGCTACGAACCAAACAGTGGTCAGAAGACCCAAGAGGGGCTTCAACCACTACCTGATATCCATGCTGGTGTGTAGTCAGCAGAAGATCCAGTAAAAAAGACTCATGGCTCTCAATATCTGGGATGCGGGTGGGCTGTGTCACCAGTTGTGAGAGACCATAGGCCGAGACCATATTGAAGAGATGACGACCCTGGAGGTCAGTGGTTCGGGACCCCAGCCACTCTTTATGATGAGCGTTGAAGTCTCCAAGAACCACCACCTCCGCTGATGGACACTGCTCCAATATTTCGTCAATCCCCCATTGGACGTTCTCAAATAATTGAATTGACCCCGGATCACTGCTATGGGACCTGTAGAGGCATGCGTAGATGCGGGTGAGCCCTCCATAGTCTACGCGTAGCCACAGGATTGACAAGTCACCATGTTCGAGGGCCCGAAGGCGGCGACAGCAAATATCACCTCGAAT
Organism: Lymantria dispar; assembly: GCA_032191425.1. Classification (NCBI taxonomy): domain Eukaryota; kingdom Metazoa; phylum Arthropoda; class Insecta; order Lepidoptera; family Erebidae; genus Lymantria; species Lymantria dispar. The sequence goes on along the minus strand of CM063465.1, from coordinate 15,224,566 downwards.
GAATACGCACACCCCGGCTTTATGACGGAAGGTATGCTCCAACTCGTAGTCGGGGTAATTTAGGTACGAAATGTCATCCGGAGCACCTATCTGCGTCTCCGTTAAAAAGAGTAAGGCAGGCCGCGCCGTCTCGAGGTGATGGTGGACGGCGTCGAGATTGCTATGTAAACCCCTGATATTGCAAAAATCCACATCAAATGTGGATAAGGGGACCGCCGTAGAAAATCGTCTCTTTTTAACTTTCTTGGCCATGATTTTTAATTTAAGAAGAGGAGGAAGGGAGTGTGAATGTGTATAACGGAGTTCGGTGATACCAAAAAAAAAGGCAGGGCATAGTGCATGGTCGAGGAGTGAGTTTTGTGAGGAGCTGACACGAAGCACGGAAGGGAATATTTTTCACTAAATATATCCGCAAACATGTCCAAAAACCGTCTGTGCTGAAGCTACTGACGCAAACGATTCTTGTAAAATGATGCCTTAAATAAAGTCTTTTATTTCTTCCTTAACAGTTCGGCACACTTGACTCGGAATAAATTTCAACTTAATATATGGCCCCTTTTCACCCTTGAATGTGGTGTAAAAATAATTTATGGCCCCAAAATTCGCTCATACGAGCGTTATTTCAATGTATTAGTGTGAAATGTGGAAATAGAAATTATAGGACTATATTCTGGTCAGATTTTGAAACTTATTGCTAAACTTATGTTTTGATTTATAAGCCCTTTTGGTTTTTAGTTTGAGATATTTTCTTTTAAGAAATTTCATAACATGATATTCTACTGTTATTTGACATAATAAAGAGTTGACTCTTTATTTATAAATTAACATTTCATTTAGTTATTGGGCGTTAGTAAGTCAAATAGTGATTTTCAACAGTACCATGGTCACAGTATTGATTGTATCTTCTGGGAATTTTTCTGGGAAACGTTAACACATGTGTAAAGCACTACTCTATTACATTAATTGAATCACAGCACTTTTTTCAATTTACATTACCTAAAATACATCAAAATTATTTAATACTAGCAAATTCCCGTGGATTTACCAGCGTAGTAGGTATACCGACATAAAAATAGCTTTACTATATTTTAGTTCGGTGTTACCTTACATAGCCGTTTTGAAGCAACAAACAGACAGGCAGATGAAAAATATTTAAACGTTTTAAGCATAGGTGTCGTGTAAATAATCGTTTGAGCTTGAAAAACCCTATTATTTTTACATAAAAAACAGATACTTCAATTTTATTTACTTGTATATAGATAACACTTTAAAATTTCTAGAAAGAAAAGTAGAAAGGAAAATATTTATTTTGTGCCACAGACGAGAGACGTTAGGAATAAACAGAAAAAGAAAAAAACCTTACATGTTGATTTATAGGTTAAATAAATAATAAATAAACCTATAAATGAAAAACACATAAAATCTACAAACTAAATAAGGAGATATAATAATTGTGATCGAATGAACGTCTCAGCTGCGGCATAAAAAAGGATAACTGCTCAGCAATCGTTGTGATGTCAATGTAACACCACAACGCTGATTTTCAGCAATGTCCCTTTTTTTTCTATGGAATGTAAGCCTTTCGAAGAGACATAGAAATTATACCCTCTCCTTTCGACATCACTGTCCCGGGACGTCGGTCGCCGTAGCACGGTCAGCCTCTCTGCACGTAACGGACTAAACTCCCCGGTCCGATAACCCGTGGCCAATTGACCTACTACCATATTGATCAAACGGGTTGGTATAAGTTTTAATTTCGAGTTTTCCTTCTCTTGAATTGATATTATATACGTGATACATCCCTTAGTCATCTTTTATGACACCCATAGGCAAGATAAGGGGTGGTGAATAGTATTCGTTCTACGTCACTATACGGAAGGTACATCATCATCATCATCATCACAGTTCATATCCCATGGCTGGGCGCGAGCTTCATCCACAATAGGAGGGAAATTAACCAACTATACCGCGCTGGTCAGACGTGTTGGTATAGGGTTTTATATCAAGTTTCCCTTCTCTTGCATAGATGTCATTTGCGTATTATAAATCCTTAGTCGTCTTTTACAACACCCGTGGGTAAGAAAGGCGGTGAATGGTATTCTTAATCCGTAACCTACATATACGGAAAGTCATAAATTATAAATTGTTTTATCATCATATCTCCTCATATATGTTCGATTGCTTGACTTGACTCTCTAGATATGGGTGGCTCGTTCACCTGGCGATAGAAAGGTACGAAGGAAACGTATATGGTAGGCTTAGAATAATAACATATAGAAGGTAAGTTCGTGCACAAAAATGAAGCATTTCATTTGGAGCCTAATGGTGCTTACGCCGGAACCGTTCTATAATGTACAAGTCAATGTACTGCACGTACGTGCGCAACTCTTAAAAAATAAATAGGTAATTATGACAGTACATTCAAATGGTGTCATAACACATTTGAAAAAAATTAAAAGTATATTAACATTACTTTTAAAAGTATTCCGACGATTTATGATAATAAAAACAAAATTTGATTTCATAATTTGTATAGTGGTGTGCGTGTGTACGTGTGTAATCGCCCGCGCACTTGTAGTATTGTTAGCTTCATATTTTTGATAGCTTACGTATGGACCTCCTTCTATATGTTATTATTCTAAGACGGTAAGTTATGGTGTTGTGCACCGTCGCTTCTGCCACCTGAAGCGGCCTCGCGATGTCAAAACCATATAAGTTTAAAAAGTTTTAATTTATTATCAAACAATTAATTTGAACATAATAATGATAATCAGTAAAAATGAAAATTTTGAATAAATAAAATATAAACCAAAATAATAAAAAAAAAGTATTACGTTCCCTTCAACAGGAATTATCAATTAGATAAACGTGACCGTATTGTAAGACCTTCAACGTACCTCCGTACTCAATAAAACTAATCAATTAACCCAACCCAAAAATACGATATGTCTGCCGTGAATTTTCGAAGAGTTGGGTTCTCCGGAGACCTATTCAGTAGCAGCATCAAGTCAAAGTTGTCAATTAGTTGTCATTTGACGATTATAGGTACTGGCACGTGAAGCATTTAATCGAAAATTCATACGCCATTACATCATTTTGGAGCTGACACTCTTACACTACTGGACCGATGTTAATTAAATAGCTAAGCTGCTAATAGCTAAAACTGCATCGAAATCGGTCCATCCGTTTAAGAGCTACGATGCCACAGACAGACACACACACTCACACACGCATGCACGCACGCACGCACGTGCACGCGCACCAAACATACACACACACACATACACAGCCAGACAGACAGACATCGACGTCAAACTTATAACACCCTTCTTTTTCGTCGGAGGTTAAAAATAACTGTCGATAGCAAACAAACCAACGAACAAACTCACTTTCACATTTATAATATTAGTAAGGATACATGACAATGATATTTGGATTTTCTGTATAACTATGGATTACACCGTTGGGTAATTTTTAAATTTGAAATCTTTAATTTCGTACGAGCGCCTATTTGGAGCCACCACGAATGAATTTTATATCTTTCATAATCATTACAGCTCGCATACATCCCACTACTGGGCTCGAGCCTCCTGCACAATGGGAGGGAAATTGACCTACTATACCACGCTGGTCAGACGGATTGGTTTAGGATTTTATTTCAAGTTTTCCTTATCTTGTATAGATGTCATCTGCAATAATGCCTTAGTCATCTTTTAAGTCATCTACGGGCAAGAAGTGGAGTACTGAATTGAATTCTTACTCCGTCACCACACGGCAAGTTTATATCTACCTACATCATCATCATCATCATCTTGCTCTTATCCCAATTACTTGGGGTCGACGCAATATGTCATCTGTTTTGACATATTGCAAAAAGTTTCGGCAATGACTTTTATGACCGGCCGCCTGCCTGACGTCAACCCTCCTTGGGAATGTAATCGTTGACCCAAATGGTACCAGATGGAGTTGGTCCGGGTCAATCTAGGGCTCTTAGTCGTCTTTTACGACACCCACGAGCAAAGCAAGGGTTGGTAGTATTCGAAGCCGCTACCACACAGCATTATTTTTTTATTTTTATTTTATTTATTTATATATTCATTATTATATCTACCTACATATTAATGTTATTTTAGAAAAAAATATACTCGATATTAGAATCATTGAAAGAATGACTAGTAGTTAACTCGGAATCAGGTATTTGTAGAATCTGCTCCAGTCATAATCGTTTGAATTATAAACTCATTTGCAAAAAAAACGGGCACCTAAGCAATGAACCATTTCAAATGTTAATATTTCTTTGTTTGATAATTATAGGTAGTTTTATCCACACAATTTGCTAAATTAATAAGAAAATAATCGTTTTCATCAGTATTTCATAAAATTTAGATACAATTTATGGGAAATAATGCTAAACCTCGCTAGTAGTGTATATTCGCTAGTAGTGCATATGCTCATGAAGTAAAAATAAAAAAGTTTTTTTGTTTGTTTTTCTTTAATAAAGTAAAAGCAGATAAATGTTTAGTATCGAGTGTGACCCCCTCTAGCTAAAATCACAGCTTGAATTCGTCTGGGCATGCTAGCGAGTATATCCCGGATACTTGCTTGCGGAATACGTTCCCACTCCGCAGTAATCACATTCTTCAGCTCTCTGATGGTCTGCGGAGCCGGGTGTACTGATCTCACACGCCGTTTCAGAACGTCCCAGACATGCTCTATGGGATTGAGGTCGGGACTTCGAGCTGGCCAATCCAAACGACGAATGCCGACCTCTTGCACATACGCATTAACATCGCGGGATCGGTGGGCGCGAGCATTGTCGTCCATAAAAATCGAGTCTTCACCTAGAGCGGCCAATGCGGGTTGTGCATGAGAAATTAGAACTTCCGTTATGTATCGATGCCCAGTCAGTGAGCCGTTTTCAATGAAGACTAACTCTGTACGATCCATTGAATTTATTCCTGCCCAAAACATAACAGAGCCCCCACCATAAGGTGTGATTTCTTCGAAACATGCCTCTGCAAAGCGTTCTCCTTGTCTTCTTAGCACTCGCCGACGTCGATCTTCACCGAACAGAGATATCCTGGCTTCATCAGAGAACAAAACCCTATTCCAATCATCTTGAGTCCATGATTCATAATTTCTAGCGAACCTAAGCCTGTGAACTCTGTGCTCACGGAGTAATTTGGGGCCGCGGGCCGGGCGGTGACTGCGTATATTGGCAGCGAGAAGCCTCCTCCTGACCGTCCATAGACTAATATGCACATTTCTTACTTCTTGGAGGTTGTTCTTAAGATCCACATACGAAGATTTGCGATTTCTCAATGCGCGACTCACAAGAAAACGATCATCCCGTGGTTGGGTACATGGTTTTCTTCCAGAACCAGGCCTTCTCTCGACGGAACCAGTCTCCTGATATCGCTGCCAGGTCCTTTGGACTGTCGAGCGACTAACATTTAGCCTCCTAGCCACGAAACATTGGCTGCAACCCTCTTCAAGCAGCGCGATAATTTTGGTAGCTTTTACCACTTTATCTACCATTTTTGATACAGCCAAACAGCATTAAATAAAGCTTTGACAGTCAAGGATATGAAATTAATCGATAAAAATTGAATAAAAGTTATGAAAGTCGATGTTAACTTCTGGAACTTCGCGCCAAAAATGTAGGATAAAAAGGGGTTTTCTGTAAAAATGAACATCAAATGAAAAATTGAATTTAGAACGTACTTTTTTAAATACCACAGCATTTTTAAAACCGGCCAGTAACGTGTACAAACGATTGAAACCTTTTTGGTATTGTATCTTTTTAAATATGAATGAAAATCAAAACCGCCCGTTTTTTTTGCAAATGAGTGTATATGTAAATTATATGACGTATCATGAAGAGCATCACAATGGACCTAGTACTTACAAGACATGTACAATATTAGTAACGATTGTATACAATCGTTATTAATATTGTAAATACGAAAGTAAATTTGTTTATTTGTTACGCTTCCACGCCTAATCTACCGAAACGATTTCAAAAATCCTTTCACCAATGGAAAGCTATAATATCAGTAGCATAGGCTATATTTTATCCCGGTATTCTCACGGGAACGGGAACTACGCGGTAAGGCGACAGAAACCGAAGCGAAGCGTTTTTTTTCTTACTAACTTGTTTATATACAAGAAGTTAGTAAGAAATAAAAACAAGAATAATAAACAAGCCCGCTGAGTTTCTTTCCCGATAAAACATTTTATCATTATTATTATAATTACTATGGGGCGGCGTAGGCGCGAATACCTGCGCCTCATGCCGCCCTAGCCAAGGCCGCGGGTGACGTGACCGGGGATTAGTTCTTCACCCGCCGAGAGGCCGACCGCGTGAGGAAAGACCGACGTCCTCCCTGACGGGGGGACGGCGGTCGATGGGAGGGTACCCCAAGTAGGGGGTATTCCGTCGGACCGACCACTGATGACAAGTAACCCTGCTCCGGTGGTCGGCCCAACGACGAAGGCGACGTGCATCGTGGGTGGGTTGCGGGAGTTGTGTGCTTACGCCCCTCTGTCGCCCCGGACGGAGTGGTGCGAGGAGCGCACCGACCGCAACCCACCAAAAAAAAAAAAAAATTATAATTACTTTCTACACAGTTATGCTTGCTTTGAGCATAATATTTATTTCAAACTAACCCATTATACCATTGCAGCAAATAGCATTCTATTTATAAGGAATGCTTTGCAAAATATCATAGGAAATCCTTTTAGTGGATGCGTTACTATTTTACCGTATGAGGGATGAGATTATTCTTCAAGAACAATTTAATTAAGCGCCTAGTTAGATTAAATGGAATTGTTCTCTATGAATAAATTTTATCTTCTTGTCTATTGTATTTTTTAATACATGTATTAAATTACGGTTACGGTGTTTTAAGTCATCATCATCATCTCAGGCAACATAAGTACCAATGTTGTGTTGGAGCCTCCTCCATAATGGGAGGGAACTTGACCGACTATGCAGCGCTGGTCAAACGTATTGGTATAGGATTTTATGTCGAGTTTCCCTTCTCTCTTGCATAGATATTATTCCCACACCATATGCCTTAGTTTTCTTTTACAATATCCATGGGCAAGAGAGGGGAGTGATTTAATGGTAACTAAATAAACTTTAATATTTGTTGGTACTTCTAATTTATTTATTTAATCTTCATGCACAAAAATAAAAGTACATAGGCGGACTTAATGCCATAGGCATTTTCTTCCAGTCAACCTTAGGGTGATGATGAAATAATATAGTAGGTGCAAGTATTGAAAACTGTTTTGAGAACTATGTTAAGAACTAAATAACAATAAAATGAAAATAATAAACGCATTACTTATAATACATACTCATAGAAAAATATATACCCAGATACACGTACACATATATACATACACTTATACCTACACATACATACTCTCGAAAATTTATGAAGAACAATCTGCCAAAAAATCAATATAAAACTTACGAACTTTAGTTTTGAAAATGTCACGCGTATTGGACCTGACCGGATTCTGATTTCAAGAGGGAGGGCGTTCCACAGTAAAATAGACTGAATGAAGAAAGAAGAATGAACCAAACTGGAGCTATGAGTGGGACAAGAAAGAAGAAGATTGTTAGAGGAACGAAGATTGCGGTCATGATTGTGACAAATATATTGAAAATGAGGCTTTAAGTATGAAGGTGCATAGAGAGAGTGGAGAATAGAATAAAGCATAGATAATGCACGCAAATTTCGTCGTTGACGTATGGGCAACCAGTTTAGTTCGGTTCGAAAGGAAGAAATGTGGTCGTATTTACGAAGATTAAAGACGAATCGAATGCAATTGTTAAGAAGACGGTCAAGTTTATTGAGTAGATCTGCATTCAGGTCGAAGGAACATACATCAGCATAATCGATGATGGGAAAAATTAAAGTTTGCACAAGCTTCACTTTAGTGTGTTCAAGCTTTACTATTAGGTTTAAATAATTCGTATCTACGTATCACAATTAGGAACACGAAGAAAGTATCTATACTTTTTGGTATCGAATACTTTTCTTTCGATACCGATACTTTTGTACTTGATACTTTGTATTGGATACTTTTACTAAATAAGTACTTTGGCAAGTATCGTATCGAATAAATTGTAGAAATAACTTATTTTAAATTTGAATTTCCATCCGTTCATAGATGTTTAATTCCTAAAAAAAGCTCATCTCATCATAATCCCGTATTTGATACGCTCTATAAAAATACTCAATACTTTGAAGTATCGATACTTTTGTTTCGATTCTTTTATGAGTACTATACTTTTGCCGATATTACTCATAAACACAGTATCGATACTTTCAATTGGATTCCGTATCCCTAGTCTCAATGACTACGAGGGTTCCATACCGTTACTTTTAGTGCTCGTAGTGGAGCTCGTCGACTGAACAAAAGCTCACTCACTGACTAGCCTACTAACCACAGCTCATGTAACACTATACGCAGCCCTCGAGGCGCGTTTAAAACCACAGTTTTGTCCTCACTGTCGATGTACGCAATCATGTAGCGTAATAAGAAACTTAAATAACGTGGGAACTCCCAGATTACCCTCCCGTTCCATGCCGAGGTTTGTACTCAACAGGATATGCCTTTGGGCTATTTTGCTTAATTGTTTTGGGTAGAGAACCCTCTACGATTACCACCAGTCCGCGTAAGAATGTAACAGCGATGAGCGAAGCTATCTAAGTCTAACATCCCTAGTCCAAACAAAAAGTTGCTGATTTTTCGAGAGCTACATTACTTAATACTAATCATAATCATCCTGCTTTTTATACCAATTATTTGGTGTTAATTTTAATTAAAATTTAATGTTTCGAACACTTCTCAGCGTTGATGTTCACGGGAGGACTAATGTTTTTCACGTCCCACAATTTATCGTCATTACAGATATTAAAAGATTAATCTCTAAATAAATGTTCGCGTAAAGATCATTATAATAAAAATTGCGAGTCTGACTTGCGCAAGAAGGATTCCGTATCATTGACTAGGTAAACAACAGTAGGTTCAAAAATTTACTGATATCGAACAAAAATAGGCAAAAATGGCGTTATTTGTAGGATGCCCACCCCTCAGATATTTATTTTATTTTTAGTATTTGTTGTTACAGCGGTAAGAGAAATACATAATTTGTAAAAATTTCAACTGTCTAGTTATCGCGGTTCTTGAGATACAGATTCTTGTGATTCAGCCTGGTGACAGACAGACGGACGGACAGACAAGGAAGTCTTATTAATAGGGTCCCGTTTTTACCCTTTGGGTACGACACCCTAAAAAAATGTATATTCATTAAGCATTAGCTCTAGTGCTCTTCGAACTATTCGATATTTGTTTTTTATTTTTCAATATATAAGCAATAACCTACCACAAATCTCACAAGCGGCATCCTATCACGAGTCAACTAGTACAATAGCCATCATTTACTTAAAATGATTTAAAAGAAAGTAGGAGATTATAAACAGTAAGCCATAATCTCTGCTTAGATAGATATTTCTTAGATATTTCTAAGAAACCAGCGTGATTCAATGAAAATATTAGGTCGACTAAAAAGATTTACCTCGTCTTCCTTTTTTGACAATATTTATTTTTTGTCTTTTACCTTAAAACATTATATTTAACAAAAAAGAATTGCTGACCCAAACCCGCATCCCGCAAACATAAAAACGATTGTGGTTTTTTGTGTAAAACAGGACGAATTTGTCTCATTGTAACGCTCTGAACATTTATTGTTCGCAAAAGGTTGAGAGTTAAAAGTGTATAGAATATTACGAGTAAATTTATGTAAATAAAGACCCATTATTTGTTTTTAAAATCAATTGATTACGTAATATTTAAAAAAGAGTGTGTGTACAAAGTGCGCATATCAGTAGTGAAATTCCTTCATCCTAGTAGTTGTAGTTCGTTTTGTTTTTTATTTATGGTTTGGTCATGCTCACTGAATAAGGTTCTGCTTGCGGTAGCTATGTGGGGCGGGTCGCTCCCTTCCCTCTAATTTGGTTGAGGAGAGTGATGGCTGCTCTAGTAGTTAACTCGTGATCGGGTGCTGCTTGTGGGATCTGGTCCAGCCATATTTTCTACCTTTCTTTATGCTTTAATTTTTTTTTCTTGTATTAAATCTTGAAAATTTATACATATATTTAATTTCAAAGGGCATCACACTGGAGCTAATACCATATATGTTGTACGAAGCATAATATTATGTATATTTAAAAGATTAAGAAAAAAAATGACTGCCCGCTGAGTTTCTTGCCGCATCTTCTCAGTTTGTGGCCGCGTGCCGATCTGGTGGTAGATTATTGTATTGTATTCAAACGTGTAATTTGACAATATGTAAGTGCCTTTAAGGGGCCTATGCCGAATAAATGATTTAATTTCATTTGATTTGACTTCATCCTTCATCCTTCGTCCTTCATGCTTCATCCTTCATCCTTTGACCTTTATCTCATTCTCTCGCCGGCTGAATCCTATACATTTACGTGTTTGTGTCTCTATGGACTTACTTTTTCATTTCATCGAGTTTGTAATCACAACGATTTTAAAGAAGTTTCACTTCAAAAATAAATAGAATTCATTGTTAAGTACGTTAATTTTCATGCGGTGATGGAGATATTGGAGTACTTCATTCTTCATTATAGCTCATACACATCCCACCCAGTGGGATGTCCACTGCTGGGCTCGAAGCTCCACCACAATGGAAAGGAAATTGACCTACTATACCACGCTGGTCAGACGTGCTGGTAGAAGGTTTTATGTCAAGTTGTCCTTTAGCAAGTGGTAGAACTACACTGTTGACAGTTGTCTGTCTACAGCTGCGAGCCGGCCCGTCCGGGGTAGTACCCCATTCTCGCAGAAAATCGACGTCTGAATAGTAGCAATTTGTTACTGCGCTTTGTTCGGTGAGCGAGAGAGCCGGCAGCCCAATTTTCTTCGTTAGCGTGTCCACCACACGCTAATGAAGAAAATTGGGCTCCCGGCTTTAGTGATGTTTTAGTATCACCGAACCTTGCATGAATTCACACTCCCTTCACTTTCTTAACGGTAGGCAGCGGCCTTGCAAGGGTCCATGAGCTGCAGCAACACTTATCATCAGGTGTACTGTTTGTTCGTTTGCCACCGTTTGCCATAAAAAATCGCTGTTTTGTATGCACCATATTCCTAAGTGGTATTGTACGATACCCACAGCTAAAAGAGGGGGGAATAGTGTTCCTACTTTGTCACTACACGGAAGGGAAGGTAATTGCATTGCTACAATAGTAGCAATAAATATATAGTGTGTAGGGATGTGACTTGGAGGGAAAATAATCGATTAATTAAATAATCGATTTTTTGTTTAAAAAATCGATTATAAAATAATCGATTAATTAAAAATAAATAATCGATTTTTTCTCCCAACAGGATTATGATGACTTTTTTTATGTCCTAATTTTAGTATGAAACACTGCACGCAGTATCGTGATGACCTTTTTTTAGGAGATCTGGCAGTGAAATAATCGATTAATTTTAATATAAAAATAATCGATTTTAATCGATTTTTTAGTATTTTGATAATCGAATATAAAAATCAATTATTACAAAAAAAATAATATATTATAAAATCGATTTTTTTTCACATCCCTAACAGTGTGTCTCATGCATCTTAATAGTAGTGCCTTAATTATAACCTAGTGCATATATTCCGATAACAATCTATATATCAGAACTAAACTCGTAAATATTCCTTGTATACGTTGCATGCCAAATATGTGTCTTAACTAATACGTCTACTGTAGGTAACCACGTGTTACTGCTTCTACGTAATAAATTTATGACTAGAAGATATATCATTTAGGTTATATTTATGACTGGCAGCGCCCTGTGGTTTCACCCGCAGTTCCTCTTCCCGTGGGAATATCAGGATAAATTATAGCCTATGTGTTATTCTGATATGTAAGCTATATTATTGTGAAGTTTCATCAAAATACATTCAGTAGTTTTTACGTGAAAGAGCAACAAACATCTTCATATCCTCACATACAAACTTTCGCGTTTATAATATTAGTAGGATAGGATAGGAAGGATTATATCCGTGTGGTAACGGAGTAAGAATACAATTCACCGCCCCCTCTATTGTCCGTAGGTATCGTAAAAGACGACTAAGGTATTACAAGTGCCGCGGGTGATCGAATTTCTCCGTGGGTGATTGGACCGGGGACTTTAAGCCGTCACCCGCAGAGAGGCTGACCGCGCGACGGCGACCGACAGTCAGGGACGTCGAAAGAGGGTAAGGGTACCCGAAAGAGTATTCCGTCGGGCCGACCACTGAGAACAAGGAACTCTGCACTGTTGGTCGGCCCAACGACGAAAGCGATGTGGGTACGGCTGGGTTATGTTCCTGCGCGCCGTCCTTTCGTCGCCCCGGACGGAATGGACGACTTGTGAGCCTACCACAGACTACAAAAAAAAAAAAAATGGGGTTACTAGTAGTAGCAATGAAACATGAAGGACACCTATTTCCAGCAGTGGACGACGATAGGCTGAATGATAATGACGATGATGAATATTAACCTTAAAAATAATACATAAAAATAGTAGGAAATGGTCGAAGTTCCTAGCATAATTGTATATTGTCTGGTACCTATGCCGTAAAGGGTGCGGGATAGTCTTTTAAGATTTATGTTTTCTGTCTGCTCAAAAAATCATATTTAATAGGCATGTGGTGTTTACCTTTAATTAGATGTTACATTGCCATTTTTATTTTAATATTTATATTGTTAAGTATCTGTGTAAACAATCTGTTGGTGAAACAAATCTTAATATATATAAATTACGTGTCACGTTGTTTGTCCGCGATGGACTCCTAAACTACTTAACCGATTTTAATCAAATTTGCACACCGTGTGCAGTTTGATCCAACTTGAAAGATAGGATAACTTATATCTTAATTTATAGTCGCAATATTATTTTATTGCAAATTATTTGTATTACCTATATATACCTATTATTTGACATTCACAATTATCTACTCCAAACGATTTTAACAGATGGCGATATCTGTTGACTCGATTGAGTAATTAATTAATAGATGGCGCTGCTATGTCAAACCTACAAACGTATCATATACGATTTTAACTTGCTTTTTTACATAGACGCCATTTGTAAAAAAATATGACGACCTCCATGACAGATGTTCTCCTACAGTTCCACTTAAATAGTTTAATAAAATGTAATATAACAAAAACATTAGCTATAGCAACGCGTGGCCGGGTCTGTAACAATATTTTCTGTGTGATGACGGAGTAAGAATACAATTCGCCACTTCTTGCCCATGGATGTCGTAAAAGACGACTAAGGTATATTACATATAACATCTATGTAAGATACGCATACAAATCTATGAAAGAGAAGGAAAACTCGAAATAAAATCATGTACCAACACGTCTGATTAGCGTGGTATAGTAGGTCAATTTTTCTTTTATTATGCAGGAAGCTTAAGCCCAACAGTGGGTCGTATATGAGCTTAGATGATGATGATTTGTGATAGTCGTGCGGTGTAGAAGCGGCTATGAATACTACCAATGTAAGGGACGTTGCTCGTGGGTATCGTAATAGACTAAGACTTTATCATCGACCTGGACCAAAACCATCTGATATCGTTTGGTCAACTGTTACATTTCCAAGGAGGTTATACGTGAAGCAGACGGCCAGTCATAAACGTATTGCCTTAGAATAATAACGTTTAGAAGGATAGTGTCTATACGTAAGCCATCAAAAATATGAAGCAAACAGGCGCTACTACTACATGCGCGCAGGCGATTCCACACGTACACACGCACACCACTATACAAATTATGAAATCAAATTTTGTTTTTATTAACATAAATCATCAAAATACTTTTAAAAGTAATGTTAAAAACCTTTTTGTTTTTCAAATGTATTGTGACACAATTTGAATGCACAAATCGTCATAATTACTTATTTATTTTTTAAGAGTTGCGTACGTACGTGCAGTACAGTGACCTGGTACATTACGGAATGGTTCCGGCGTAAGCTCCATTAGGCTCCAATTGAAATGCTTCACTTTTTGTGCGCGAACTTACCTTCTATACGTTATTATTCTAAGCGTATTGCATATAACTTTTGAGATACAAAATTGCAATAGGCATTACATACACATAGGCATTACGTACAGGCAGTACATACTTGGGATAAGAGGAAGATGATGGTGATGATATATAATGATTGCTGTAATTTTTGATGAAATAGCTACGGTAGACTGATATTTCCAAAAGTAATGGAAACAGGAATACCTTGGTTAATTTCTATTTCTTTTTATGATTTTTTTCAACTTATTATTTTTATAGTCTCAATGAAGAAGTTGGTAAATATATCATTTATCACGATAGATAACTTACACCAACTCGTAACAACTACTATTGGACATAAGAATCCCTAAAAATGTCGGTAAAACCACAATAAGAAAGGTTAATTATTTCGGTAATGTTATGGTTTTCTCAAGACGGCAATACTGTCCACTCCTATTTTAGTTTTTACGGCACACGCGGGCAAGTAAGAGATGGTGATAAATTATATTATAAATTCATCGTCACACGTTTAGAGATATGAACCATCCATATGTCTCCATTTAGCTATAAGGCTTATATAATCAGACATTAGTCGTTCGATCACCCCAATGGAATAATTTAAGATTAGTTATATACATATTGTAACAATTGAATATTGTAACAATTGAATATTTGAATATTGTAACAATTGAATATTTGAATATTGTAACAATTGAATATTTGAATATTGTAACAATTGAATATTTGGATATTGTAACAATTGAAAATTGCTCAAAACACCTTTTACTTATTCCAGATTTTCAATTTGGGATCTCGCAATCACAGGTATTTCCAAACCAACAAGTTAGAAGTATTAAATTTAAGTAATTTAATGACATCTGATAATTAATATTCGCGGTATTATACATGAAAACAAAAATCATCCTTATGGATTTTATCGTGTTTGTATTTGATATTTACGTTTCTCGAAATTTGGAACTTTTGCCAGCATTCACAGGAAGACCTCAGTCTTTAGACATCAATAAGTATAGTCTTTTTTTATATATTTAGGTATTTTTTATAGAATTTAAAGAAAAACATCTGCCAAATGGAAAATAAAATATATGTAAATTTGCAAAACAATACACAATGTCTAGATGGCCTTATTACTTATGCAATATTGTTTTCTTTTATTTCACACGTATATGGCTTGAACTTGGGCCAAATAACGCTCTTTAAACATGGCTATAAGTTGTACGTGAAACCAGAGTGGACTATGCCAAAAAAATCTTGTAAAATATTATTGTCTCGTTACGAAAGAAAAAGTGGGGATTGGTGAATAAATATCAGCTGGTCATCGAGGTCAAGGAATCTGTGGCAGAGGTCTGCCTAATGGTTATGGGGAGTTAATACTGTAGGTTATTATGACTGATACCACCCTTTCATCACCCTAGTTAGATTGGGTGGAATGTGTTAGGACCTTTATTATTATTAGGTATTTTCTTTTTGGGGTGGGCTGCGGTCGGCGCGCCTCCGCACCACTCTGTCCGGGGCGACATAGGGGCTTAAGCACGCAACACCCGCAACCCTCCCGAACACCACGTCGCCTTCGTTGTTGGACCGACCACCGGAGCAGGGTTACTTGTCATCAGTGGTCGGCCCGACGGAATACCCCCTACGTGGGGTACCCTCCCATCGACCGACGTCCCCCCCTCGGGGAGGACGTCGGTCTTTCCTCACGCGGTCGGCCTCTCGGCGGGTGACGGACTAATCCCCGGTCACGTCACCCGCGGCCTCGGCTATGGCAGCATGGCACGCAGGTAGTCGCGCCTGCGCCACCCCAGTCGCCGGCAGCGGGTCGCTTCGTCGAGGCTGTGCTCCTCGCGCCCGCGACCCGCCACCTCCTTCTGTGAGATGACTGCCTCGCAGAAAGCTGCGACCGCGTCCCAATTCCTGATGCTGCCGAGCATCTCCCTAGCGATGGTCGGCAGCGTCAGGTCGGCACCGATGATTGCGACGAGTTCACGACGCGGCTCTGCCCAAGCGGCACAGACCTCGAGCGTATGCTGCGCCGTGTCCTCGTCGCAATCGCGGCGGTGGCAGGTCGGAGTTCTCTCCCTCCTAGCGACATTGTACAGGTACTTGCCGAAGCATCCATGCCCCGTCAAGACCTGTACGAGTCGGAAGGAGAGCACCCTGTGCCGCCTTGCCAACCACTGCATCAGCACCGGCCGGAAGGCCTCCACGGTCCAAACAGCGTATCAAGGCCTTGTGTTAGGACCTTAGCCTGTCTGGGATGTCCGAATGAGAGACCGATTTATTCCCACTCGATAGCGAAATTGAGATCAAAATTCCAGCTTTATACAATCGTGAATCAGTTTATGCTTTATCCTGTTTTGGGGATGTCGAGACTTAATTTTTTTCAACTGGAACAGATTTTTAATAAACGTGGATTTAAGTCCTGCGTGTAGTAATTACTTTCGATCTCAAATGAGATTTCATACATATTAAGGTTATCTTTAGTCACAGTAAAACCATATTTTAAAATTCCTATAGTACTAGCGTCTAATCATCGGGTGACGTGACCGGGGAGTTAGCCCGTCACCCGCCGAGAGGCCGACCGCGTGAGGAAAGACCGACGTCCTCCCTGAGGGGGGGACGTCGGTCGATGGGAGGGTACCCCAAGTAGGGGGTATTCCGTTGGGCCGACCACTGATGACAAGTAACCCTGCTCCGGTGGTCGGTCCTACGACGAAGGCGACGTGGTGTTCGGGTGGGTTGCGGGTGTTGCGTGCTTAAGCCCCTCTGTCGCCCCGGACAGAGTGGTGCGGCAGCGCGCCGACCGCAGCCAACCCAAAAAAAAAAAAAAGCGTCTAATCATTATGATCATCTCAGGTTATAAATGTCTCATTGTTGAACTCACGCCTCCTCCCCTCCTCCGCGTTGAGAGGGGAATTGACCTACCATTCCGCGCTAGTTACACGTGTTGGAATAGAGTTTTTATTTCGAGCTTTTACTTCTCTTGCACAGATGTTATATGTTTATTATATTATATCCCTTTTTTTATGGGTGGGCTATGGTAAGCGCACGCGCGGTCCTGTCCATCCGGGGCGATGAGAGGACGGCGCGCGGGCCCATAACCCACCCGTACCCACGTCACCTCGTTGTTGGGCCGACCACCGGAGCAGATGTGATTTGTCATCAGTGGTCATATTATATCCCTTAGTCGTCTTTTACAATATTCACGCGCAAAAACATAACAACTCAGCAAAACAATACTATAGAAGACAACAGAAACAAAATAACAGAGGGGGTTTTCGTCACCAACTTAAAGTAATAGCGCAAAGTAGAAAACCCCGAAACACATGATGTCCATCAACAGCAATGGCACATGCAATAGCGCTCAACTTCAAGTCTATCTTAACATCTAACTGTAATAAAGCCACTTGAAGAATAACTTGAATTATAGGAACTCAGCTTAATAATTAAACTCGAAAAATAAAACAAAGACACGGACAATAAGTCTGTGGACCATCAACAAAAGAAAAAAAAAACATTTACGCGCAAGAAAGGCAGTGGTGAATTATATGTTCTAGCTTCTATTTATATTAAATTTCAACTTCTTTTTGTCGTCAGTGCACTAACTTTGCCGTGAGAGTGATAAAAATACGCTAAACACAACGAAGCTCTCCTGGGTAACTCGTAACATTAACTTTGTTTGCAACCCGACTGCCTGACATGAGCAATACAGCATTGCCGCCCTTATTGTGGCACCATATATCCAATAGTGGACATAGTCAGGCTTATAGAAGGATAGCAATACTGAACTAGATACGAAAGTCACAAAAGATTTTGTAAAAAAGAAATTCTTTAGAAACAGAAAAAAAAGGCAGACATTAGGACTGCTGACCAGCAATGACTAGAAGTAAAACCTTAAAATCCATACTAATATTATAAATGCGAACGTAAGGATGTTTGTTTGTTTGTTTGTAACGCTTTCACGCTTAAACCACCGAACCGATTTCAAAAATTCTTTCACCAAAGGAAAGCTATAATATCAAGGAGTAATATAGGCTATATTTTATCCCAGTATTCCCACAGGAACGGGAACTACGCCGCGGGTAAAGCAACTGAAACCGAAGCTAAGCGAGGGCGGGTTGCTAGTTATGAATAAACAGTTGCTATTTGTGGATATCTAAACTAACTGTTTACTATTCAATAAAAGTTTATACATTAAAACTTTACGTTTATCTGAGTTTGACATGTATCGGCACAGATATAGTGACATTGACATAGCTACAGATTTAGCGTTAACACGTCATGTGAGTATGTCGAAGACATGAACGACGACTGACATGAATTTACTCCCCAGAAACCTACCTATAGAAGTTTTCACTTCAAAACTTCTCCATTTAGAATAACAAAAAGTTAAAACAAAATTCAGCAAGTATCCCATAAAATATTCCGTACTCGTACCAACTTATTTCCTAAATTTGTGTTGAGAATATTCTCCGATAATTAGTGTTCTGATGTGCCGAAAATAATTAATGATCTGTCCTTTTACTGTTAGTGGATACTGGTGACAGATAACGTAGGTAGTCGGTCACACTAACGTAGGTAGAAAACTAACTTCAGATTATTGACAATTAAATTATGTGTGCGGTTATTAAGGTATCTCTGCGGTGACAGATTAAGAATACAATACACCAATGCCTGTCTTGCCCGTGTATGATATAAAAGATTACTGAGGAATATATGGATATTAACATCTATGCAAGAGAATGAAAGACGAAATTAATCTCTACACCATCTCATCTGATCAGCGTGGTAGGTCAATTTTCCTCCTATTATGGAGCGGGCACGAACCCAGCAGGGTAACGTAGGTGAGCCGAGATGATGATGATCATGATGTTATTAAACTGGTGTCTCTGGATCGCTATAGTGGTGGCTTCACAAGCCCTATTACAGGACTGATTATCATTGTATTTTTATTTTACTTTGGACCGAGAGTGTACAAAATCCATTCAGCCAAGTCTAATAAAACTTTCAAAACATATATTTTAGTTTCTTCATGTTGTATATCTTGTTAAAAGTCCGTCAAGTCTGCTTTTAAATGGATACCGCCGTTTTTTCTGGGCATTTTAGCAAAAACGGACAAAACAATGTTAAATCTTCTTATATTTTAGCGTTTTCTCTGCAATATCTATTTTAATTTTAAAAAGAGGTATCGTTTGTGAGTTTGTGACGTTGTAAGGGGTAATCTCTGGATCTACTGAACCGATTTTCAAAATTATTTCACCAATAGAAAGCTATGCTATTGTGAAGTGTTCCAGGCTATAATAATTTTCAAAATTAATTACGCATCTTTACTTAAACTTGAATAATGTAATCCAAGTTGTAAAAAAATAGCTTTCATCGCGTACGTTGCGAAAACTATTGAGGATAGAATAAAATAATGTAGTACAATATTACAGAACGTATCAAAATCTGTAAAAAAGTCTTCAATAGTATATGCCTATCTCCTCCGGATAACTCACAATAACTACTTTTACTGTTAAAATTGTGGATTAAAAATAATTAATTTTTGTGAAGCTTATTTAGCCCATATGGTATTAATATATATCTTTATAAATATATTTGTTAGAACGAAAATTTAATGTAGAATATTTGTGCTCTATACAGTTTCAACAAATATCTTCAAAGATATTAGCAAAATAAAAACGTGCGGTGCGCGCCGCCCCGGCGGCTGTTGCGTGGCAAAATAGGTATAGTATACATCCGATATATCCGATTGCGTAGCGTCCAGTGCTGTGGGGGAAGGGGCGTCGACTATTACGTCTACGATAGACGTGAGCGTTATTTAACGTAATCTGTTTCAGTAACTAGTTACGTGGCTGATAATCGTGTACGTAGTTTCGTAGACACAAATATAACGATTATTTTACGTACGCAGTTGACACTCACACAATTACCGGCGCACGCGTAAGCGTTTCTTTCAACAGATTATTATTAAAACGATTATAGGTTACACAAAATGCGTTAGACGACTCGCACAACGAGTGTATAGGATAAGTATGGCTTACACGCAAGATAAAAAGAGACGACAATATAGTAATCGTTGCGTCTTTTTTTAATTTCAAATGTCCATGCAAATTTATATGCAATTGGAAAGAGCTTAAGTTCATTATGGTACTATTATTTATTTTGCGAAAATTGCGAAATTGCGATCTTGACCGTGTTTCTATTTATAAATAGAATTTTAGGCAGTTCAGTTAACAAGTGCAAAGGAAGACTGATGTGACGAAAGTTATTTATCTCGGGTTTGTGAACTGTGTTCCTAGACTTTTTGCGTTTCTTTTAATTTTATAAATTTATTACATTTAGATATTGTTTTGATTTTTCCGTGTGGTGACGGAGTAAGAATACACTCACCACTCCCTATCTTGCCCGTGGATGTCGTACAAGACGACTATGGGATATAATATGCACATAACATCTGTGCAAGAGAAGGAAAACTCGAAATGAAACCCTATACCAACATGTCTCGAGGCCGCGGGTGATCGGACCGGGGAATTGTCCGTCAACCGCAGAGAGGCTGACCGCGCGACGGCGACCGACGTCCCAGGACGTCAAGAGGTGAGGTTACCCGAAAGGGTATTCCGTTGGGCCGACCAACGCGCGTGCGCTTACCATAGCCCACCCATAAAAAAAAAAAAAAAAAACCACCATGTCTGACCCACATGGTATAGTAGGTCAAATTCCCTTCCATTGCGGAGGAGGCCCGAGCTCAACAGTGGGACGAGTGTGGGCTGCGATGATGATGATTTTTAATAAAAATTAAGTAGTGTAAATAAATATTAAGTGTACATCAATAGACAATTCAGTAGTGTAAATAAATATTAAGTGTACATCAATAGACAATTCAGTAGTGAAAATAAATAATTTGATAAAGTATAGATTAGGTTGATTTTTTGTGGAGTATGAAGGGAACTTCAATTGATAAAATTATGTAGGTACTCAAATTACAAGCGCAATGCTTGTATATATACGTATTACAATACTAATAAACTGTTACATATTCGTAATTATAACACAAAACAAAAGTAAAACTAATATTGTAATACCCATATAACCTGTAACATTTTTGTAATCATAACATATTACAAACGCAAAACCAACCAACACTGACTGTATTCAGAAGTAACTAGTTACAAAAATAAGCGTTTTTGAAACTCCTTACTCATGTCTACGAAACTACGTATAACCGATTACGCCCAAAAGACGTTACGACCCACGACTAGTCTACGAAGTAGGTAGCCGCATTGGCTCCCTACGCAACGGACGTTGTAACAATAAAAAAAAATAAAAAACCAAAATAACAAAAAAAATCTTCATCATCATAATTTTTATTTATCCCGAACTTTTAACCTGAAGTATTACGCGAGAAGTCATTCGAACGTCAGAAGTCACTGTACATGTTACGTAATATAACTAAAATAATACCTACATTGAAATCCCTTAATCCTACAACTAGACGTTGACCTAAATCATAATTACTTAACCTGACCTTCTCTAAACTTACAACAAATGTTCATAAATTATCCATACCTTGTCTCAACACATTAAAGTTAATATCAGATTAGTTTCAACACACATTGTCCTCTGTCAAATAACTTATACCGTCTAACTACGTAGAGAGACCCTTGCTGAAATTCCGTCTCGTAATAATAGAAATCTTAGAATAATAACTCAAGGTAACTTCGTGCATAAAAAAATGAAGAATTTGTATTGGAGCCTGATGGCTGTTAAATAAGGCCAACAAAAGGAAAATCGTCACGCTTCGCAAGTGATTAGACGATCGAATTAGATGTTATAATTTATTCAAGAAAGTGCTGTTATTTACTGCCGGTATCCACACGGTATTTGTAAAATCCGACAGAATTAGGAGTATTATACTGCCTTTTTTCTTTTTTTTTTTAGGGTCGTCTACGCTCAGTGCACCCGCCGCCCGGCTCCATCCGGGGCGACAAAGGGGCGGCGCTCGATCCCGTAACCCACCCATATAACACGTCGCCTTCGTCGTTGGGCTGACCACTGGTGCTGAGTTCCTTGACTTGAATACCCCAAGGAGTACCCTCTCCCACCGCCATCGCGAGGCTAACCTCTCCGCGGGTGCCGGACTAAATCCCCGGTCCGGTCACCCGCAGCCTCTGCTGGGGCAGCACAAATACCGTGGTGGCGACACGTTATGTTCTTTACTTATTACCATTTTACATATTTCCATTTACTACTACTAGCTAGACTAGAACTAAAGTTTTCTTTGTGATTAGAATATATTAAAGTTAAAACTAATTTACTTTGACCCACATTTTATGCGTCTGTAAAGTTTATTTTATAGTATTATCTACAAAATTTGACCTCTCATTATATAAACCTTATAAATCTACAATAAAGATATTTTCTCTTTACGTTAAAATAAATTTCGTGTAATGATAAAATAAAGAATACAATTCAGCATCACGTTCACGCCTTCCTGTGGATGTTTTTTCTTTTTTTATTGCTAACGGTGGCAAACGAGCAAACAGTACACCTCATAGTAAGTGTTGCTGCCGCTCATAGACCTTTGTAAGGCCGCTGCCTACCGCGAAGAAAGTGAAGGGAGTGTGAATGCGTGCAATGAGATTCGGTGATACTAAAGGTATCACTAAAACCCGGCACACGTAAACACCCTCAGAAAGTTGGGCTTCCGACTCTCTCGCTCACCAAACGAATCGAAGTAACAAATTGCTACTACTCGTAGGTCGATTTTCTGCGAGAGTGTGGTACTACCGCGGATGGACCGGCTCGCGGCTGTAGGCAGACAACTGTCAACATTGTGGTCCTGCCACATCTAAATGGCGTAAAAGATGACTAAGGTGTGCTAATAGTAAATAAAAGTAATAGTAAATAAAAGAAAATTCAAAATATAATCATGTGTCTCGTCCGACTGTATAGTCGGGTAGCTTTTCCCCTTGTGGAGAAGGCTTGTACTCAATACTGAAACGTTTACAATAAAAGAAGATTTATTATTCGGTTCCTAATTATATTATTATAAATGATTGAATTGTATACGACCCGAATTAAAGGAATTCCCGCGGGAAAGGGAATTATGTCCATAAATCCTTCACTATGGAAAGGAATGGCCGCTGGCCATTTTCTTGGTGATCTATCAATCGCTGCTTGAAATAACATTATTTTAGACGTAGCTGAGGGGTTTCGCAGTAACTTTCGCAGTAACGTGTTTCCAGTTCCATTCGGGCAGTTAATGCCACGAAATTTTTGGGACTTACAATCGACAGAAATTTGAACTGGAAATCACATATAGACATCGCAAATAAAAAAATTTGTAGTAATGCATATGCCTTATATACGTTATCGCGAGTAATATAAATACAGATGCGATGCTTGCTGCGTATTATGGCTTAGTGGAATCCACACTCAGGTACGGCGTGATATTCTGGGGTAACTCGACTGATAGAAACATCATCTTTAAAGGCCAGAAAAGATACCTTAGAAGCATGTTTTTATTAAAAAGAACTGAAAGTTGCGTCGTCCGTGTGGTGACGGAGTAAGAATACAATTCACCACTCCCTATCTTGCCCGTGGATGTCGTATAAGACGACTATGGGATATAATGTGCACATAACATCTGTGCAAGAGAAGGAAAACTCGAAATGAAACCCTATACCAACATGTCTGACCAGCATGGTATAGTAGGTCAAATTCCCTCCCATTGTGGAGGAGGCCCGAGCCCAACAGTGGGACGTATATGGGCTGCGATGATGACGATGATGAAAGTTGCGTGCCTTTCTTAACAGTACAAAATTCTTACTTTGCCGTCGCTTTACATATTGGAAGTGGTTATCTTTGTTAAAAGCAATCCAAAACTATTCCGCTTAAATGATGTCGTAGTCCGAAACAGACGAGACAAAACAAAACTACGATTGCATTCATCAAAAACTGCACTTATGAGCAAGAGTATTTTCTGCATGGCTCCTATAATTTATAATAGATTGCCAAAAAAAATGGAGGAAATTGAATGCCAATGAATTAAAAATGAGACTAAAATCGTATTTAGCTGGCAGAGGGTACTATGACATAACGGAATTTCTGGAGGATCCAGATTTAAATTATACATTGCTGTATTACTATTTTGGCTTATATATTGACTTATTTGAGTTATACATATATTACTAATTGACCTCAGATTGACTATTACGATTGTTTTTCATTTATATTGTTTTGATTATGCCACTATACAACTTGACTATTATTTATTATTATTATTATTCTGTTTGCGTTGATTATTGTTTTTATTGATTCTCATATTGGCTGCTATTATTTGACCATTTACTTTTCTTATCTTAATTACATTTTTTTAGTAGCTAGCCAGATTATTATAATATACCTATTTGTACGCCACACAGTCGGCAAACATATCTGAACACCTTAACTGTAGCATCTTGCATGCACTTAATAGCTTGTATGTATACACATGTTTCTGAGTGGTGACGGAGTAAGAATACAATTCACCACCCTCTATTTTACCCGTGGGTGATCGTACGAGACGACTAAGGGATATAAAAACGCATATAACATCTATGCGAGAGAAGGAAAACTCGAAATAAAACCCTATACCAACACGTCTGACCAGCGTGCTATAGTAGGTCAATTATCCTTTCATAATGGAGGAGGCCCGAGCCCAACAGTGGGACGTATATGGGCTGAGATGATGAGATGATGATACACATCTTTCACAAATAAATTTTTACTTTACTTTACTCCATCCCAGAGCATTCGTTCTGGGATGGAAACACGTTACTGCGAAAGTCACAGTAAGTAAAAATATCAGCAGTCAAGTACATACTGTTGTGAAATGTTCATGGTGATTTAACAAAATATAGTTTCTTATATTATTTTTGGTGAGCGGTGGTGGATGGGTAGATGATGTATAGATAGGTGGATTGATATATTTTTCAGCTTGTTTTTTTTATTTTTTATTTATTACTATTATCAATAATACAAAAATGACAACTGGTTGCTTACAATCTAAAAATCACTAAGATTTGTCCAGATTGCAATAATATTCTGCTTTTTCGAACCAACAAC
Source organism: Lymantria dispar (assembly GCA_032191425.1). NCBI lineage: Eukaryota > Metazoa > Arthropoda > Insecta > Lepidoptera > Erebidae > Lymantria > Lymantria dispar. The sequence goes on along the minus strand of CM063465.1, from coordinate 15,199,337 downwards.
AATCATTTAAAGAAAAACAAACCATTCAATCGTAATTAAATAACCTACCTACATTTAATGTTTAAGATTTGAGCCACTCTGCCAGGCCATTACACTTATTATTGCGACAGTGAGGGTAAGTGTAGAAAAGCGAGTAAATGTTATAAAGTGTGTGAGCTACAGGCTGTTTAAAAGTATGTTTTCAATTTCGGTTTTATATTTCCTTCTGTGATGCTGTTTCTTAAAGTTTGGTCAAGTTGATTTATTATTCTAGGGATTAAGTACGGCATTGTAATTGATTGATAAGTACGGCAGTTGAAATATTAACTTGAAAATACTTAACATAAACATGAAAAGTGATGATTGTGAGTAATTTTTTTCTGTATTGGTTCTCTGACATGTAATAGCATAGACCAAAACCGATCCATAAACAAATTTTATTGTGAATTACACTTGGCGATAGAATTCTGTATTTTATAAAATAATAAGATGATATGACATTGTGTGCTTATTCAATCCATCTTCTACATATAAGTATCTACCCGAATACTAATTGATTTGAATAATCGATTCATGTTATAGCGGATGCCATTTAGTAGCGCGAATGTGTAACTTATATTAAATATAATTAGTTTTATTAAATGACCTAGTGCCATCTATCGGCTCACTATGGAATCTTGATAAATCTATTATGGTAGACAGTTTTTTTAATGAATGTATTATAATAACATGCAGTGATATATTATATCACTACATATCTTACCCCTACGGTACCACTACGCCCTCTGTGCAGTATTTCTATCTTTTAATGGTTTAATTTACGTCTTCCACGGTAAAACGAATGACCACATATTAAACTGTTAATAATAGTTTTCTTTCTATAGCCATAATCTGCCGGCTCGTACAGTGTAGTACTATCATTATCATTTCGGCTCATATACGTCCCACTGCTGAGCTCAAGCCTCCTCCATAATAGAAGGGAAATTGACCTACTATACCATGCTGATCAGACATGTTGGTATAGGGTTCTATTTCGAGTTTTTTATCTCATGCTCAGACGTTATGTGCATATTATATCCCTTAGTCATCTCTTACGACATTCACGGGCAAGATAGGGAGTGGTGAATTGTATTCTTACTCCGTCACCACACGGAAAAATTACTTGAATGAATTATTGCGACAGTTATAATTTCTGTATCACCTTCCTCTTTGTTCTTGTTGTCATGTCGTTCTGCTCCAACATCTGTAATGGCTCTTTGAGCATTACCACTTACCATCAGACGAACTGTTTACACTTCTATCATCAAAATACTATAAAAATTAGAAGTAATTGACATATTGTATTCATAATCCATCACCACAACAGTAATTCAGTGTAACATCTTTAGTTCCTTATTTTTCAATATTATAAATGCGAAAGTGACTTTCTTTGTTTGTTACGCTTTCACGCTTAAACCATGGAACTGGTTTCAAAAATTCTTTCACTAATGCAAAGCTATAATATCAGGGAGTAACATAGGTTATACTTTATCCCGGTATTCCCACGGGAACGGGTGCTAAGTAGCGAGGGCGGGTTACTAGTTATATCATAAATTATGTTTATAGCTATTATCTTTAATCAAATCGCCTGAATAGTCACTCATCAACATTATAGATAATTGTAATCCATTCACCTGATTTGATACTAATTAATTGCTATTTATTGCATTATTATTGGATTATTATGTGTATTTCATAGATTGGTAATATAAACAAGTCCGCCAGGGACCATGACCGCTGTAACGTGTTCGAAACATCGGGCAATCAAAAATCAAATACAAACGCGATAAAATCGGTAAAAATTGTCTTGAACATAAACAAATCTGGTGTGTATTAATAAAACATACTGTACTGTACATACGGCCAGAGTAGTATTTACTTTCTATAAGGAGTTTGGGAACTTGATCTCTAAACAGGACGATACTGTATAGAACCGCAAAGGTTAATTGTATGCTTCCAAAGCCCCCAACATAAGGAATCTTATTGTGGTATATGATATTGCCGAGTGTAATTCTTTTTTTTATCTAGATAAAATAATAAAATATTAATTAAAAAAGAATTTTAAAAACAAGATTTTATTTAAATGCTCTAAAACGAAGAAAACTTCTCAAGACTATTCAAATGAGTCCAAACTCGACGAGTTTATCCCGTTTAGTTTAAGAGTTCCTATGGCCACCTTCCAACGCCATCTTGAGACCCTGGCTCTCATGTAGCACAAGAGTGTTTGTCAAGAGTATTCAAACGAGTCCAAACTAGACTGTTTTATCTTGTTTAGTTTAGGAGTTTCTATAGCCACCTGCCAACGACATCTTGAGACCAGCTTCATGATACCATATTATTGCATTGTCATCGAAGTTACGCAAGTAAACCAAATTTCAACCTAATCTAACGACAGGAAGTGGTCCTAATTTAACTCGCAAGATTTATCCCAGACTAACAAGGCAAGTTAAATAAAAGCTTTTACAAAACAAAAAAAATAATATGGAAAAAATAGAAATATTATGAAAAATGACTGATTGGTTGACTGCACAGATGGTGTAATGGTTATGATACCGATTTTGAGCTTGGTTATATGTTCCATATTTAGGAACCAGGTTTCCGTACCGTAGGTCATCGTGGACCTGTGTTTACAGACACTGAGTTGTGTTGAATGAGAAAGAGGTATGTTGGACGTATGAAGAACATATTTCATCACCCTCCTTTCTTTTGTGTAAATCGTCTTATACGACACCCACAAACAGAGGTTTATATTATTGTTAACAACCACAAGAATCATATTTTATCATATTACTAAATGTCATTATAACATAATTATGAGCAATAACTTTAGTAACAAGTCTAATAAATGTATCAAAGGAAAACATAGTGTACCTAAGTAATCAAAATATCAATCGTGTATAAGTAGATTATCTACGTACAATAATCTAACAAGATAATATATTTTCGTTTCTTTGGTCTTAACATAGCTATTATTATTTATTGGTATCATCATATCATCATTATCTAGTGGTAGGACCACACTGTCGACAGTTATCTATCTACAGCCGCGGGCCGGTCCGTCCGGGGTAGTACCACGCTCTCGCAGAAAATCGACGTCTGAGTAGTAGCAATTTGTTACTGCGCTTCGTTCGGTGAGCGAGAGAGCCGGAAGCCCAACTTTCTGAGGGTGTTTGCATGTGGAAGGTTAAGGTTATGGTAGTACCTTTGGTATCACCGAGCCTCAATGCACGCATTCGCACTCCCTTCACTTTCTTCGCAGTAGGCAGCGGCCTTGTAAAGGTCCATGAGCGGCAGCAACACTTACCATTAGGTGTACTGTTTGCTCGGTTGCCACAGGTTGCAATAAAAAAAAAATAAAAAAGCTAGTAGCAATATAAATCTTACTATCGTCTTAATAATATTATAGTGTGATTTTACTATGAAATTGGGTTATAGCTAATTTGATAGTTGATAACACTGCTATGTAGAGAGAATGAATGCAAGGAGATTGACAAGGAGAATTTATAGAAGAATTGGAAGGGGGTAGACCAAGGCGGACGTTCCACGATCAAATCGGGAATGTTCTTAAGAAAGGCCAGATTAAAAATACCCTGAAGCGAAGAACATCCATGAGGAGATTAATGAATGTGGAGGAGGCGAAAGTCGTATGTCAAGATCGTAGCAAGTGGAGGGAAGTGGTTTCTGCCTACCCCGATGGGAAAGAGGCATGAATCTATGTATGCACTTCGCTTTGATATTAGAAATTTTGATTTTAGAAACTTACCTCTTCTAGTGGTGGTATTGTATTTAATATATATCATAATTTGGAAATTTTCTAGTTTTTGGAACGAAGTTCCTTAACGCGGCTTCCGGATAGTGCGATTTGGTAGAAATCGTCACATAACGAACTGCCGCATTCTATGTGTATGCATGCATGTGTGTATCGAGCCTACTACGCGTGAGTGCGCAGTCGGATGCGTAACTTTCTCTCTATCTCCCTCTCTCTCTCTCTCTGTCCCTGTCTCTTTTTATCGTATAATCTCAACATATGGCTATACGCGTAAATTTCGTGAAAATGTATTGGTTTGTTATTTGTGTTAGATAGATTGATCATACGTGAATATTTATTAAAGCAATTAAGTTTTGGAAAAATGGACACTAGCAAATGCGTGAAATACAGATTAAAAAAGTAAGTTGATTAAATCGTATAGCTTAATACAAGTAATTACTTCTTACATTTGTTTATTGTGCATGTGATTTAAGCGGAAGGAACTTCGCTCCTGACAGGGGTCCACCGACCGTATAATTTTTTAATAGTTACTATGGCTCCAGATCAAGACAGTGCGGGTAACTGAATGTTTATACTTATATTAATATTAAGATTAACAGCCACGCCGGATTTATATTCTACAATAATGATAGCCTTTTTTTTTCTGTGGGTGGGCTACGGTCAGCGCGCCTCCGCACCACTCCGTCCGGGGCGACAGAGGGGCTTAAGCACGCAACTCCCGCAACCCACCCGAAAAGCACGTCACCTTCGTCGTTGGGCCGACCACCGGAGCAGGGTTAACTTGTCATCAACGACCCGACGGAATACCCCCTACTTGGGGTACAATAATGATAACCTGTCATTTCAACCTTATTTGGAAAATACAGAAAAACTGAAAGTGAATAGCGCTTCAATAAATCGTCATCATCATATCAGTCCATAGACGTCCCACTGCTAGGCTCGGACCTACTATGAGAGAAAAATTAACCTATACCATGATCAGACGTGTTAGCAAAGACTTTTATTTCGAGTTCTCCTTTTTTTACGTTCTTTTAGATGTTATATTTATATTATATCCCTTAGTCGTCTTTTACGACACCCATGGGCCAGAATATAGTGAATTGTATTTTTTCTCCGTCACCACACGTAGAACTGCTTGTTACTCGTTCTTTAATTTTAGTTATTATTTTGCTAACGATACTTATTACAGCATACTCCAACAAGTGTTAAGTAGAGAGGATTCTCAACCCAAGATCGTTAACTCTAAATGGTTGCACTTGCATTAATTTATATACAGACTTCGGTGTTCTACAAGCGTGCTTTATCGCAACTAACCACTAACCATACATGTTAACATTCTCTTTACACAGATTTTCTTTATAATATAGCTTGCTTGGTAATGGAGTTTATTTTTATTGCCAGTGGCAAACGCGCAAGCAGCACACCTGATGGCAAGTGATACTGCCGCACATGGACCTTTGCAATACTAGGGGCATAGCCCGAGCGTGGCCTACCGTGAAGAAAATACTCTTAGTAAACCTCATTTTTCACGACGCAGTGTAGGACGTACTAGGTGGACCGATGACCTAGTGAAAGGTGCTGGGCGTCGTTGGATGCAGGCGGCACAGGACCGCACATTGTGGCGCAACATGAGGGAGGCCTACGTCCAGCAGTGGACGGCTGTAGGCTGAAATGAATGAATGAATGAAAACCTCATTTAAAGAAGGCCATGTTATAGCACTCACAGAAACACAGCAGCAGGTAGTTCATTCCAGAGGAGGGAGGAGGATGAACCCTGCTACGATGTCCAGTGATACGTTGGTAAAATGGTTACGTTGCCTCGGATTCACTAACCCCCTATCCTGCCTGTGTATATCGTAAAAATGACTGAAGAAATAATATAATACTTTTTAACCGACTTCAAAAAGGAGGAGGTTCTCAATTTGTCTGTATTTTTCTTTATTTTTTTTTTAGTTACCGATTACATCTACAAGCAATGTAAAAGTTAGTAGAATTCTTAGCAGCCACGAGACAGTGCAGTTAAGCAATACATATTGATAGAAAAACAATAATTATATTTTACATTAGTGAAATTCATGTATTTTATCAATATTATTATAATTACTTTCTACAAAGTTGCTTTGAACATAATATTTATTTCAAAGTAACGCATTATACCATTGCAGCGAATAGCATTTTGTTTATAATGCTTTGAAAAATATCATAGGTAATCTTATTAATGGATGTGTTGTTATATTACCGTGTACGAGCGGGTAATTCCCGCTTCTCGGTAATATTTTATGGAATACTAGCAGCGCCCTGCGGTTTCACCCGCAGTTCCTCTTCCCGTGGGAATATTGGGATAAATTATAACCTATCTGTTATTCTGATATGTAAGCTATATTATTGTGACGTTTCATCAAAATCCATTCAGTGGTTTTTACGTGAAAGAGCAACAAACATCTTCATATGTTCACATCCTCGCATACAAACTTTCGCGTTATTAATATTAGTAAGAATAAGGAAATATCTAGAGATACTCATATGCACCTTTCAATGCGATTTATTTCCGTGCTCTGTGATAACCACCGTTTTCTTCGCAGACTAAACAATTTCACTTAACCAACACATCCTATTACATTTTCATCAATCAAATGAAAACCTACATCCATACCCTCTTTGCTTAAAGTCTAAAAAGGCGCAAACAGTGACCTTGTTAAAATAATTTACTTGTAACTTGTTTCCTAATCTTGTAAATGAGAGTTTTGTGTAGACACGCGTACTAACATGAAATTAATACAAATTGGATAAGGCACTATATAAAACTATTCCCGTATCGTTAAAGACTCTTTACCATTATTCATTTAGAATGATCGGGCCTCCTTCAAAATAGGAAATTTACATACGTTTTTTTTTTATGAGTGGGCTATGGTAAGCCCACACGCGGTCCATTTCATCCGGGGCGACGAAAGGACGGTGCGGGGGCCCATAACCCACCCGTACCCACGTCGCCTCGTTGTTGGGCCGACCACCGGAGCAGGGTGACTTGTCGTCAGTGGTCGGCCCGACAGAATACCCTTTCGGGTACCCTCACCTCTCAACGTCCCTGTTCTGGGACGTCGGTCGCTGTGGCGCAGTCAGCCTCTCTGCGGGTGACGGACTAAATTCCCCGGTCCGGTCACCCGCGGCCTCGGCTAGGGCGGCATCAGGTGCAGGTACTCCCGCTTGCGCCGCTCGAGTCACCGGCGGCGGAACGTGTCACCGAAGAGGAGCTCGTCTCGCGCACGATCCGTCGCCTCCTTCCGTGAGATGACGGCCTCACAGAAGGCGGTGACCGCGTCCCAGTTCCTGACGCTGTCGAGCATCTCCCTGGCGATAGTCGGCAGCGTCAGGTCGGCACCGATGATCGCGACGAGTTCACGGCGCTCCTCCGCCCACGTGGCACGTGTGCTGCGCCGTGTCCTCGTTGCGTACTATACCACGCTAGTCAAACAAATTGATATTGAGTTTTATTTCGAGTTCTCGTCCTCTTGCATAAATGTTATGCTTTTTTATTTCAAACGGTAGCAGACGAGCAAAGAGACCGCTCCGCTCATGAACCTTTGCTAGGCCGCTAACTATCGTAAAAAAGTAAAGGGAGTGTGAATGCGTACAATTAGGTTTGGTAATATTAAAGATATCATCAACACACGCAGACACCCTCAGAAAGTTGAGAACCCTATGTAGTGAGCATGACCAAACCATAAACTGCGAACTATAATATAGGTATGCTAAAAAAACCAAACTTAAATTTTTGAGGCAAAATACGCTACGCTGTATTAAACACAAGACTAACAACAAGAGGGAAACTGCGAATTCTTACAAGAAACGGCGCTATAAAGGCTTAACCATTACAATAACTAATTACAATAACAAAATTGATGAATGAGGAGCTGCTTTTAACCATTTTGTATTACCCTCTAAATAATCCAAAATTTTATAGTAGCCTTTTCTACACAGTCTACTCTTGATATCCTTTTTAAACTTATTCATTCGCATGGCTTCTAGCATGTTTTAGTATAACAAGCTGTGTGTTTGCGGCTACGAATGTTACCAAACCTTACATTTCGCGTAGGTAAAAATACAGCTAAAAGTTTTTCCTCGACCTGGTTTAACTCCATCTAATGACGTTGGATCAATAACTACAAGTAATTGGGATCGTATCCCAATTACAAGGTGATGGTATAATATAGCTTTTCATTATCATCATCATCACAGCTTTTATACCATTGTGAAGGAGGCCCAACAGCGAGCCTCCTCCTCAATGGGAGGGATATTGATCCCATACCACGCTGGTTAGACGTGTTGGTATAGAGTTTTATTTTGAGTATTCCTTCTCAGAAAAAAAATGTTATATGCTTATTATATATATCCCTTAATCGTCTTATAAGACACCCACGGGCAAGAAAAGAGATAGCGAATTGTATTCTTACTCCGTCACCACACATAATAAATTAGCCTTTAATACTTATGTCTTAATTCATAAACTCAAGTAAAATTTTAAGAGTTACTAGTCATTGTGATATTACTGGACATCGTCTATTAGATTATTGAATAAAGAAGCCTTCTCCATTTTTTTATAACTCCGCGACACTGAGTGTATAACAAGTGCCGGACCGCGAACAATCTGTGTATTAAGTAACAAAGTTGCCGAAGATCCGCAACTTGTACGTAACTCCCTAAGCCATTTGCCAACTTCCGTGTTGTAAAACCATCGGGACTTGGTGTTAATATTTTATTTTGTATAGCTATTTTTAGTATACACACCCTAACGAGGTTTAAACTTTTTCTTTAAGTATGTTTTTTCTTCTTTACAACGGAATGAGAGAAAATTGGCTTATTATACTATTGCGAAATATTTTGACCTCAAGTTATACTTGGAAATAAGGGTATATAATCATAATATTTTCGGGTCGTGATGGAGTAAGAATACAATTCACCACCCTTCCCTTATAATTCACCACTCCCTTTTCGTGTGCGTCGTAAAAGACGACTAAGGGATGATATAATATCCCGCCGAGAGGCCGACCGCGTGAGGAAAGACCGACGTCCTGTCCCCAAATAGGGGGTATTCCGTCGGGCCGACCACTGACGTCAAGTCACCCTGCTCCGATGGTCGGCCAAACGACGAAGGCGACGTGCATCGCGGGTGGGTTGCGGGTGTGCGTGCTTACGCTCCTCTGTCGCCCCGGATGGAGTGGTACGAGGAGTGCGCCGACCGCAACCCACTCCAAAAAAAAAAACAAAAAGGGATGATATAATATGCATGTAACAACTACGCAACGAAATCTTAAACCAACACATCCATACTAATATTATAAATGCGAAAGTAAGGATCTTTGTAAGTTTGTTTGTTTGTTTGTAACTATTTCACGCTTAAACCAATGAACTGATTTCAAAAATTCTTTCACCAATGGAAAGCTATAATATCAGGGAGTAACATAGGCTACATTTTATCCCGGTATTCCCACGGGAACAGGAACTACGCGGGTTTAAGTGACTGAAACCGAAGCGAAGCGAGGGCGGGTTGCTAGTTATTAATATTCTCAATATTCTCATCTATTCAAGAGGAGGCTCGTGTCAGCAGTAGGATTTATATGAGCTGAGATGAAACATAATTAATATGTTTATAATAATTAGTGGCCGCTAAATGATCGATATTCGGCCATAATTCATTTAAATTATTTTTCTGCTACACAATTTTCTTTTAATTTTATTTATGCGTAATTGTATATTGAGCAAGCTGTATTTCACTTCTTCTTCTTCTTCTTATTTAATGGCACTGAGCTACAATAAAATGAGCTATTGGTGCTAACGTCGAGTTATTATATTGATTATTCACGTCTTTAGTCTTCGTCTTTTAGTCAGTCGTTAGCATGATTTGGTGATGATATCCAAGTCATGCCTTCTCTAGGAATTTTGGCAGAATGTGAAAATGCACGCAATTCGCTATTATATCATATTCACTACATTTTAGAAATTAATCTACGTTATATTACATAAAATATAAGCAAAATATTCAATACAACACTTCAAAACACTAAAATAATGAACAAAATATAAAAGCGCTATGTGACATTATGACATTCGCGTCAAAAGTCCCTGTATTTCACTAATAACTAATATATAAGTACAAATGTCTATTAGACATTGTCATCATAATTATGATCTTCTTCTTCTTGATTAATGGCAATGAGCTGCAATAATATGAGCTATTGATGCCAATGTCGAGTTATAATTAATTCATTAGTCACGTCTTTAGTCTTCGTAAGTAGTCCGTCGTTAGCATTGATTTGGTGTTGATAGCCAAATCAAGCTTTTTATGGGAAATTTGACAGAATGTGAAAATGCACGCAATTCGCTATTATATCATATTCACTATATATCAGCATTTTATCAACATTATATTACATAAAATATCAACAAAATTATTCAATATAACACTGTAAAACACTAAAATAATGAAAAAAATATAAAAGCGCTACATGACATTTTGACATTCGCGTCAAAAGTCCATAATAATTATGATTGTTTGACATTCAGTTCGACCAGAGATTTTAACCGTAAACAAAAGTATATAGACCTTGGTGTGTGTGTATGTGTGTAGCGACTTTCCAATATATAGTATTACTCTATGGATGCGACTGCATGGTAATGTGCGTAATGCCTTTTTTAATGAATTTAATGTATTTCTAATCCATTATTATATGAAATTTCAGTTTTATGCACTTCTCATATATACATCAACAGTGCCAAATTTCATATTTGTCTATCCACGTAATTTTCGTAAAAAGGGGTACAAAGTTTTTGCTTCACATATTAATATACTAGCAACCCGCCCTCGCTTCGCTTCGGTTTTAGTCGTTTTACCCGCGTAGTTCCCGTTCCCGTGGGATACCGGGATAAAATATAGCCTAGTTTACGCCCTGATATTATAGCTTTCCATTGGTGAAAGAATTTTGAAATCGATCCAGCCGTTTTGAAGATTACCCGGAACAAACAGACAGATAGACAGACAGACAGACAAAATTTTTTTAATCGCTATTTTAGGCATAGGTGTCGTGCAAATAACCGTGTGAGCATAAAAAAGCCTATTATTTTGACATTTCAAACAGACACTCCAATTTTATTTATTGGTATAATTAAAACTAAATAATAATTAGTGGCTATGAAAACTCTAAGCCTTTATAATGCTATTTGGTAGCGCTTACTATTACCACTATTCCTTATATTGCTTGTGGATATTGTAATAGATGATTAAAAACTTTCAACGTCCTCAATTTAAACGCATCCAGTGTGCCTACTCTTGAAATCGATTCTAATTTCGAATCCGATTCAATTCCAATCTCACCAAACTTATATTTGGTACTCATAAACAGAATCGAGAATGAATTCTTCGCATTTGCCGCTGTTATTTTTATTTTATTTATTTATTTTAAACTTTTGCACACAAAAAAGGTACAAGGAGGACTTAATGCCTTAGGCATTTTCTGCCAGTCGACCTAGGGTGGCGCAGAAATTTTATCAAATATGCCGTATTTTATTACTTTAAATTAATAATGTTACCGAACTAGATCACTACAAAAACGCTTTCTTGAAATTGTGCAATATTAACGATTTTAAAATACGTCAAAATCACATCGGGAGTAGCAAATATTTGACTTAATCGACGAGAGCTGAATTCATTTAGTTTAAGAGAAATCCACCGAATTTGATTCCAATCGTGCGCTTAGTGTCTTTTTCAAGAGTTTTCAAATTGCTCAAATTCGAGCTGTGATTGGATTCAAGATTGAAATCGAGACTCAAGAGTAAGCACACTGGTCTGTCGGCTAACATACTGCTGAACACAGGGTTTCCTGTTACATCCTTACTAATATTATAAATGCGAAAGTAAGGATGTTTGTTTGTTTGTTTGTTACGCTTTCACGCTTAAACCACCGAACCGATTTCAAAAATTCTTTCACCAATGAAAAGCTATAATATCAGGGAGTAACATAGGCTATATTTTATCTCGCTATTCCCACGGGAACGGGAACTACGCCGTGGGTAAGGCGACTGAAACCGAAGCGAAGCGAGGACAGATTGGTAGTATAACTATAAATAATGAAAAATATTTAAAAGATTTTATTACCTTTAACAATTTAATTTTTTTTATTCAACGCTAAAATAACTAACGTATACTCTGTACCTATCAATGACATTCTGAAAATAAATAAAAAAATGTTTTTGCGTGCATAATTGATTATTCCAGTAAGCCTATTGTCACGTACAGAGTCACTAAAACTGACGTGACGTTATTTTTGTATATTTTCGTTTTAAATGTTTTTTTTTATTTGTAACAGGGGTAGTATTTTTTATTATTCATTTACAGTGTAAACTCTATATAACGACACTCAAGGGACTGTGAATTTTTTGACGTTATAGGGAGTTGTCGTTAATTGGAGTGAAAAAAAAATACGGGCCAGTAAACATGTGCAAGTTTATCACACAAAAAACAAAAGAGAATTTTTTACAATGTTTCGTAGGTCAGTTGAGGTAAACACGTGCTAGATAATGAAATAACAAAACAACAAAGCAAAGAACGTACACAGCTGCAGTTTTTCTAATTTTGGCAATTAAGAAAGTACTGCTCAATGCTAAATAATGCCGTATTGTCGTCGTTATTTCGAGTGAACGTGATGTTATATAGAATGTATCATTGTATGGATTATATGACAAACCAACCAAAATCAAGTTATTTCGATGTTTAAGGAGTTTTTCTTTAAATCGAGTGACGATGAAGAATGAATGAAGATGAAGTGAGTATGAAGAGTTTACACTGTATTTCCAAAATTCTCATTAAATACACAATACAATGACGTGATTCGTACCATGTAAACCGCGAGTGATTTGTCTGAGTTACGGTGAGTCATTATATACATTCTCATAGTTATATACATTTTACATACATATGTTATTGCTACTGGTTAGGGGGAGTCCATAAATTACGTGAGGTGTTTTTTTAAATTTTCTGATGCTCAGGTGAGATTTCGTGAGATTTTATTCAACCCCCTCCCCCATCCCCCAATCTCACTTGACATTTTTCAAAATGTGGGTTTCTTACGTAAACGCAGGTACTCAGATTACAAATATAAAACCTCAGTTGCACATCTATCTTATTTTATAGTGAATTGTCTATGGTATAACGTCGAAGTATGAATGACATTATTTTCTTTCGAACGAATTAGTGAATGATCTAGTTGGTTGCTAGTTTAAACAATAAATTTACATCATTTGACAGTTCAAAAAGAGGAGTGCTCCGATCGTCACCAAACTTTACAGGATTACTCGCCAGGTCAATCTGGAGATTCTTTGAAAGTTTCATTGAAATCAGTCCAGCCGTTTCGGAGCCTATATGGATCATACCCACACACTTTCTCCTTTATATACATACTAGCAACCTGCCCTCGCTTCGCTTCGGTTATAGGTTATAGTCGTTTTACCCGCGTAGTTCCCGTTCCCGTGGGAATACCGGGATAAAATATAGCCTAGTTTACGCCCTGATATTATAGCTTTCCATTGGTGAAAGAATTTTTGAAATCGGTCCAGCCGTTTTGAAGATTACCCGGAACAAACAGACAGACAGACAGACAAAAATTTTTTAATTGCTATTTTAGGCATAGGTGTCGTGCAAATAACCGTGTGAGCATGAAAAAAGCCTATTATTTTGACATTACAAACAGACACTCCAATTTTATTTATTGGTATAGATATAGATTAATCTCAGGTAATTTAGTCTAGTTTTTTCATGCAATAATTCTGATTTACTGATTTCAGTGGGAATACTAAATTTTATTTTATTAAATACACTCATCAGTTTACAATATTTATATGCGTAGAGCTGTTTTCATTTGCTGTTTTAGTTATAAATTTACAATTAGTCATGATTAGGAAGCAAGAAATTAATTCACATACCCTTACCCAGCCTGTGGGTGCCATTGTAGTATAGTAGGTCAGTTACCCTCCCATTTTACTGTATCGCACAAACTGTTGATCTGCGTGGGATTCGAACCCACAATACTGACAAAGTAGGTCGGTATCTTAACTATTACACCATTTTTGCATTCAATACCAGGCTATAATAGCAAATACCAGGGTACTTAATCCACAAACTAAGATGTTGAATTATCATTTTTATAAAGAACTAGCGACCCGCCCCGGCTTCGCACGGGTGCAATGCTGATATTAAATACACTACAGAAAAACTGTGAACGTTGTATATAATAAATCATTTAAATCATATGCTGTAAAGGGCCATATAGATCTTTATTAAATCTACAATGTATTTAAGGTATTTAATTGGATAAGGATTAATACTATATTGGTTAAAATCGCTTCGAAAATTTTCCATTATTTGTCGTAAAAAGTAAATGACAAAAAAATGTTATTGTGGGATATCCATAAGACATATACCACCGTGGAGTTTTCTGTAGACTTTTTCAATGTGTACAATACTTAGTACATTATTTTGATAAATCTAGTAGAGTTCAGCCTGCGTTTGCAATGTAAGCGGAAAAAAATTAATTATTTACGACATCACGTTAGAAACCTCAGAAATAACAGTATTTATCCACTATTTAATGGATGTTATTATACATATAAACCTTCCTCTTCAATCATTCTATCTATTAAAAAAAACCGCACCAAAATCCGTAGCGTAGTTTCAAAGATTTAAGCATACATAGGGACATGGGGACAGAGAAAGCGACTTTGTTTTATACTATGTAGTGATTAAATCTATCTGTAATATCATAATAATAATGCCAAATATTCTAAAATGGAAGGAAGGAAGGGAGATCCACCACTTTCCCACGGTTGATTAATATACTGCGCAATGGAAGGAATACGGGATGGGATCAAGGTGAAATAGAATATAAGGAAACTGGCACCGATATGACTATATGCTTGCGTCATATGATTTCCGTGTGTTGCCGCTTCACCACTTCCGCCGCTTCCACTCAATTCGCGCGATGCACTGAAGAGAAATGAGGTTTTCAAGTTGTCGTGCCATTTTGATCTAATTTTACGAGCTGATAAAACCAAATATAAGTCTTGAATTACTAAATATTTATTTCTGTACTTGTCATCATCATCTTGCTCTTATCCCAATTACTTGGGGTCGACACAATATGTCATCTGTTTTGACATATTGCAAAAAGTTTCGGCAATGACTTTTATGACCGGCCGCCTGCCTGACGTCAACCCTCCTTGGGAATGTAATCGTTGACCCAAATGGTACCAGATGGAGTTGGTCCGGGTCAATCTAAGGCTCTTAGTCGTCTTTTACGACACCCACGAGCAAAGCAAGGGTTGGTAGTATTCGACGCCGCTACCACACAGCACATTTATTTCTGTACTTATGATATGTAGTAACCATAACATGTTAAATCGATAATTAAAACCCAAATTGAAAATATACTGTCAATTATTTCGTTAAGATAATTTTTTTCTCAGATTTGCCCATGTAGGCAATTGGAGTCACAACAATGTTGTGACTGAATTTCATCCAGATACCTGACAAACTTGAAAAAAGTCAAGGAAGAAAACAGTAGCAGGTAACCATTCTGACATCCACACTGATCAAAGACGCACTGGCTGAGAAAGAGAACAGGGAGAAGTCTAAAACTCAGTAAAGTAAGGGAAAAGAAGTGGTAAAGAAAACTAAGCCCTAGAATGATAAAGTTAAGAAGGTTAAAAAGAATAATTTGCAGGCATCGAATGATTCTTTGGCGTTAAACGTGAACATGGATAAGTTTTTCCCAGGATGATGAACGCGACGATGCTGGAGCAACGTATTGACGTGACAACGTCTAATAAATCGATGAACGCTGGCTGCATGCACGAAAAAGTTTCCCGTTACGCTCATTGTCCCGTTACGCTCGTTGTCCCGTTACGCTGATTCAATTTTATTTATAAAAGTATGCAGTCATTTCATCAATGTTTTGTTATGACGTTGTCACGTTAAGCTATCGTCTGTAAACCGACTTTACAGACAACCATGTTTAATTATTTTTTTATAATCTCTATTACTCCTAAATGAATTAGCCAAGTGATTAAAGCTGATTTTATTTGAAAAGTAAATAACCAAAGTAAACGAAGTCTATTAATCAACTATTTATTATTAAACTCTTATAGAGTTTAATAATAAATAGTTAATAGATTCCATTTTATTTCAATTCTTGCTTAAGTGATCCCCATTACCTACATCTCCCTTATATCATTTCTAGAATGGATTATTAAAATTCAATTCTATTCTGATTCGATTATTGGTTCAATGTAACGGCCAACTGCCAAACGCCGCAACCACTTCGATTAATATATTCGAATTTTGAATGGAGTGGCGATGGCTATTTCATTTTAAATAGTTCGATTTTCAAATATGTATTCCACGTTACTAAATCGTCGTAATCGTCTTAGCTCATACACGTCCCACTGCTGGGCTCGAGCCTCCTCCTCAATAGGAAGGAAATTGAGCTATTATACCATGCTGGTCAGATATGTCGGTAAAGGGTTTTATTTTGAGGTTTTCTCCTCTTACACAGATGTTATATGCATATTATATAGCTTAAACATCTTTTACGATATCCACGTGCAAGATAGAGAGTAGTGAATTATATTCATACTCCATATCCATATTAATTTACAGTTAAATTTTGAATTATGAACTGTTAAATGAATACCGTTCACAGACAACTGCAACAAAAAGTAAATTTGCGACAGCTGCGTCTATGCAAATGCACTGAATAGTTTAAATTTGGAACAGAATCCTTGTGGAGTTTATTTCTGTGTGAATATTCGAACCTGTGACTAGTGTAGGTAGCATAGAGAAATTAAATTTGCTACAAAGCATAGAGTAATTAATTTTGCTGCAAAGCATAGAGCATTTAAATATAGTTATTAATTCATAAGTGTTCATTCATTCATTCATTTTAGCCTATTGCCGTCCACTGATGGGCGTAAGCCTGCCAAAGTATGTGTGCTTATGTATCCACGTAAGAAGTTATACTTTTTTGGTATAAGAAGATAAATCTTTCAAAAATTGTATCCTAAGTTTGTAGAAAAAATAACACTAATAACAGAAAAAAAGGTATTTAATACATTGAAAGTCTTATTATAGCGCACTATCTAGTTGACGTTTGTGTGCTGGCTAACTTCAGGGTGTCGGTTTATCATGACGGAGTGCGAGCGCATAGTAAAAATTTACTCTCATCACGCGCCAAAAGAAGTATTAGGTACTTCAATTAAATTGTATAGTTTTATGAAACCATGGTAAAATGAAACATTTTAGCATTACAAAAAAATAGCAACATTTACATTAAGCACTGATGAAAACAAACAAATAGCGTGGAGGACTGGCACAAATAAGTAATAGTCTATATATGTATATTGCACGATCAGCTGATGCGAACCATAGGCGTCGCCATATTGGCTTCTGCTGCTCTGTTGATCGCCTTTCACTTTACCCCTACTCCGTGGCCGATTGTCACGCGACATGCAATAGATGGACGAAAAAGTTTGAGGCGATGTAATAAAAGTTTCACTTTAAAAACCCTAGTAGTCCAGTCCTACCATCCTCACTAGTAAAACACAGTTATGAAATACTAGCTTTTGCCCACGGCTTCGCCCGCGTAAAAAATTACTTGCATATTGAACTATTATCGCAAAGAATATTATCGGCATAAAGAGTATTACATTTCTTAATTTAAGAAATACTCTATCTACGTGTCAATTTTCATCCAAATCTGCTCAACAGTTTAAGCGTGATTGAGTAACAAACATCCAAATATCTTCACAAACTTTCACATTTGAATATTACTTCCAGCCTTGTAGTTCAGATTGCCGTGCAAATACGATGATAAATATGCCTTTCTTTGGTCTCTGATAACGTACTTTTCCATTGGTGCAAAAAAAATTATATCAATCAAACACCCGCAGTTTCATTCACGTAGAAATTCCCATGCCAATACCGAGATAAAAAATGCCTATGTTACTCGCTGATATTATAAATTTACACACATACCAAAAAAAAAAAAATAATATAAATGCCAGAAATATCAGAGATATAAATTGCCTATGTTACTCGCTGACAACATAGGTAGCTTTCCATTGGTGAAAGAATTTTAAAAATTGCTCGACATCCCCCGGTATAGTTCTCGTTCCTGGGCAAATACCGGGATCAAAATAGCCTTTCACTGATAATATAGCTTTTCATTAGTGAATTAATTTTTAAAACCATTAAATTCCCGTGATTTCACCGACATTGTACCGATCCCGTAGGAATATCGGGATAAAAATAGCTTAAATATGTTACTCGCTTAAAAATAGCTTTCCATTAGTGAAATAATTTTAAAATCGACTTAATTCAGCCACACCGGAACACGTTTCTAGGCCCAGTGGTTTCGGCTGTATGCTTTTTGGTATTTTAGGGGTTGAATTTCATCCCCATGTAAATAAAATTTCCAAAACGCTTGAACAAATATTTATTTATTTATTATTAGGTGTCTTAATACAAAGATTCTTGGTTCTATCATCGAAAATGACGAATTTCCATACAAAATGTCATCCCCTATTTCAACCCCTTATACCCATTTTTTCGCGATAAAAGGTAGCCTATGTCCTTTCTCAAGCTTTAGTCCATCTCTGTACCAAATTTCATCAAAATCGGTCCAGTGGTTTAGACGTGAAAGCGTAGCAGACAGACAGACAGACAGACAGAGTTACTTTCGCATTTATAATATTAGTAAGGATATACAAATATAATATACGACCAATAATAAACGTTCATTTGTATTATATGTTTGTATAGTGTCTACAATACTTAGGAGAGCACTTCAATTTGGTCGCACTTCAGTCTCTACAAACCGCAAGCTTACGTGCTTCGACGTTGACGATGGGCTAGTGTGTCCTTGAGGACCACACTTAAGTTGGAACTCCGTATAAGAGCACTGATTTTGTTTATAATGAGTCTCACTGTAAAGAGAAGAACGAAGTATATAATGTTTGACTATAGAGATGTCATTATGGTATAAATAAGAACCGTGTTAAGAGTTAGAATATAGGTACCCTTTTTAATTTCTTCTTTTCATTGACAATCTCATATTTTTCTCACTAAAGATATAAATAGTGTATCAATATCATTTCGGCTCATATACATAAGTCCCATTGTTGGGCTCGTTGACCGTACAATACCATGCTGGTCAGACACTGGTATAGGGTTTTCTTTAGAGTTTTCTTTCTCTTGCATAAATGTCATATGCGTATTATATCCCTTAGTTGTCTTTTACGACATCCACGGGCAGGACAGGGAGTGATGAATTGTATTCCTATTCCGTCACCACACGAACAGCACCAACCATTAAGTATAGTTACGCCTTATATTTTTAAACATATGTGAAGCCACACTAACGGATTTGCGTATCAAATAACAAAAACAATTTGATCGTGAACTATCATTTCTAATAATTTTTATAGTCATCATTATCATCATAGTTCATATACGTCTCACCACTTAAGCCTCAAGACTCCTCCACAATGAAGGAAAACTGAATCTGAAACCACGATTGCCTCCAATTTCTTTATAAGTTTGAATATAAAGATACCGGGACTGAAGACTTAGTATCAGAAATTCTTTCACAGAAAACAACCTTTTTTACATAAACTACAGAACTACAGACACATTATAGAAATTTTATCTTTTACTAACAACCCGCCCTCGCTTCGCTTCGGTTTCAGTCATCTTACCCGCGTAATTCCCGTTCTCGTGGGAATACCGGCAAAAAATATAGCCTATGTTACTCCTAGATATTATAGCTTTCCATTGATGAAAGAATTTTTGAAATCGGTTCGGTGGTTTAAGCGTGAAAGCGTAACAAACAAACAAACAAACAAACAAATTTACTTTCGCATTTATAATATTAGTAAGAATATTCATCGTCATCACCATCATTGCAGCCCACATACGTCCCACTGTTGGGCTCGGGCCTCCTCCATAATGGGAGGGAATTTGACCTACTATACAATGCTAGTCAGACATGTTGGCATAGGGTTTCATTTCGTGTTTTCCTTCTCTTCTCCATAGATGTTATATGCATTTTACATCCCTTAGTCGTCTTTTACATCCACGGGCAAATAGGGAGTGATAAATTGTATTCTTACTCTGTCACCACACGGAAAATCTTTTATATTGTTTTAGTTTATTTATACCCGAAGGGACAAACTACACTTGCGAAGTTATGAGCTAATTATAAAATGTAATATAATGAAAATGCCTTCAGCAAGTTGTAATACTCATAATTCATCATCTCAGCCCATGCACGTCCCACTGTTGTCCTCGATCGTTGACTATATTTTACCCCCTTTTGCTTGAGCTAGCTATAATCTGACTACATCCTATCCAAACATTCAGGACGACAAGGACAAAACCAGTAGTATTTTCATGTTTAACATTCTTTTTCCGTGTAGTGACATAAGAGACGATTAAGGGTAGGGATGTGAAAAAATAATCGATTTTTATAAAAATCGATTATTAATCGATTTTTTTTGTAATAATCGATTTTTACAATCGATTATCAAAACAATAAAAATCGATTATTAATCGATTATTTACTATTCGAAATTAATCGATTATCCACGGCTAGATTTCCTAAAAAAAAGGTCAACACGATTGTTTCATACTACATATATTAGAAAATTTGAAAAATAAAGCTCACATTTCCTAAAAAAAAAATAGGACATACTCCTGTTGCGAGAAAAATCGATGATTTTATAATTGATTTATTTTAAAGAACAAAAAATCGATTTTTTAAAGATCGATTATTTTCCTTCCAAGTCACATCCCTAATTAAGGGATGTAATATGCATATAACATTTATACAAGAGAAATGTCGGACAATCAAAAATCAAATACAAACGTGATAAAATCCGTAGTTTTATTTACAAGAGAAGTAAACCTTGAAATAAAACCCTACATCAACACCTCTGACCAGCTTGGTGTAGTAGATCAATTGCTCTGTTAATATAGATGAGGCTCTAGTCCAGCAGTGGGACGTATATAAGCTGTAATGATGACAATCCTTTTACCTCAAAAATATATCAATAGCAACAGTTTCATTTAACAATTATTTCAAAACGAAAATGAAATCAGCTGAAAATAAACTTTGTTTCACACACGAGTGTATCGCATTGCACGTGAAGGACGAGTGTTCCTGTACAGTGAACATTTAAATGTACGTGACATGGCCTCACAAATAAATGGACATAGAAATATATTTGCTGTCGATGTCATTTTATTCTTTTACTATGAAACTTGCAATTTTTGCAAATGCTCCTAAAAATACTACCTCATATTTTCATGGTTTGTAAATAAATATTCTAGTTCCGTATCTACCTACTACATATTAGCATTTTTTGGGGGTGATGTGGGCCATGGTCAGCTTGCTCGCCCCTCGGCTCCGTCCAGGGCGACAGAGGGGCGGCGCGCGGCCTCATTACCCACCCGTGGCACGTCGCCTTTGTTGTTAGGCTGACAACCGGTGCAGAGTTCGTTGTCTTCTGTGGTCGGCCTGACGGAATACCCCTGCGGAGTACTCTCTCCTCTCGACGTCTCTCCTCGAAGACGTCAGTCACTGTCGCGCAGTCGACTTCTCGGCGGGTGACGAACTAGATCCCCGATCCAGTCACCCACGACCTCGGATAG
Organism: Lymantria dispar; assembly: GCA_032191425.1. Taxonomy (NCBI): domain Eukaryota; kingdom Metazoa; phylum Arthropoda; class Insecta; order Lepidoptera; family Erebidae; genus Lymantria; species Lymantria dispar. The sequence goes on along the minus strand of CM063465.1, from coordinate 15,177,798 downwards.
AGCGGCATCAGGCGCAGCTAATCATGCCTGTGCCGCCCCAGTTGCCGGCGGTGGACTACGTCGTAGTGGAGCTGTTCCTCCCGCGCGTGGTCCGCCGCCTCCCTCCACGAGACTACTGCCTCGCAGAAAGCGGCGATCGCGGCTCAGTACTAGGCATGGGTAACTCAACGATAATCCTTGCGTTAACTCAGTAACTCAGGCGCAGTAAACTGCGCCGGCTCATTGCGCTAACTCAAAATTGCGCCATGGCGCAACAAAATGTAAACACGACCGAGTGAGCTACGAATGAAATGTGCGCCATCTGCGCCACTGCAGGTATAACTCCATTTCTAACTCATTGCGTCATGGCGCAACACATGAAACAACCGAATGAGCAACTAAATGCGCACCTAGGTATAACTCAATTTTTAAAAGAGTTATTTACACTTCACAGAGTTGTTCGACCGACGAGTTTTCGGCGGGAATATGGGAGTGTCATGTTACGCTCTTGAATGAATTATTGTTTTTAGTTTTATATTTTAAATAATTTTGCTGATATTTTATCTTTATTTACATTATATTTGTTGTGTACGTCACTGAAACTCCTCTTAAACGGCTGGACCGATGTTGATGAAATGTTTTGTGTATGTTCAAAGGGATACGAGAATGGTTTAGATTTACAACTGGACTCGGTAGGTGGCGCTGCTGTCGATTTCAAAGAGCATTCCTTTATTTTATTTGAACAGAACAACATATGTATTGAGTCAGCTAGTTTAATATGTAATACAGTTGAAGTGTTGTGAATATCATATAATAGTGATTTACGTTAATATGTATAATAATAGTGTATTTGGTTTTCAGCACCCAATTAATGGTAACGACTTACTGACGGATGTTACTTATCTCTTACGCTAATAATAAATTATATGTAAAGAAAATGATGTGTAAGCTACGTAAGACAAGGCAGTAAGGTCGACTATAGCCTGCCTTATAGGCGCATAAATAAAAAAATTGTTCAGATTCGCCGGCGCTGCGACGATTGCGCCGTGCGCTAACACATTTTCTAGAAGTGAGTTGATACTTCCAGCGCAGTGAACTGAGTTGGCGCAATTGCGCGGCACAGCGCAGTGTTACACATGTCTACTCAGTACATATTAGCACTGCGCCTTACTTTCTCTAACAGCCAAGAGAGGATCATAAGAATACAGCAATCACCCGAAAAACTTATAAATAAACTATAATCGACAAGCCATCTTCCGTATGATGACGGAGTAAGAATACAATTCACCGTCCCCTTTCTTGCCCGTGGATGTCGTAATAGATGACCAAGGGATTATAACAGATAACATCTATACATGAGAAGGAAAACTCGAAATATAACCCTATACTAACCCGTTGGACCGGCGTGGTTGTAGTAGGTCAATTTCCCTCCTATTGTAGAGGAGGCTCGAGCCCAGCAGTGGGACGTATGTGAGCTGTGATGTATAGACAAGTCGCCTGCCTCACCTGATGATTCTCTCTTGCTGAGCTATGCCCGTTGGTGGACGTTGATAGGCTCAACCTGTTAATTACGTTAATTTCCCTCCTAATATGAAGCCCAGGATCGAGCCCAGCCACTGCTTGTATATGAACTTCCCACTGGATGTATATGAGCTGTGATGAATCGAAAAGTCGCCTGCTGAACCCGATAATCTACTCTTGCTGGGCTATGCCCGTTGGTGAAAGTTCATGGAGTGATGGATGTGTGCGTACGTGCGAAGACTCGTATCTATTCTATAATATTTTCCCTATATAGTAATAATTAATAGATTATTAATAGCCAATATAAATACCCTGATATTTGGATGGATCAACAGAATTTCTCGGCCTTGTTAGTTTGGAATGGGGTTAAGATGGTCGAGTCATGTATTGCAATCCTTAACCGAACGAAACGAGGTATTTTTATACACATTTCCCCGATTTTCTCATTTCAAATATTGTAATAATATACAATCAAAATGCCAAATGTCTTATTAAATAGTGTCATTTAAAAGCGTAGAAAAGTAAAAATACCATTCAAAGTATCTCGAAAAAAGGCTCTAAAATTTTATTTATTGCAAATTGGACCAACAAAACGGCTTCGCACGGCCGCTTAGCAAAACTTTATCCCATTTTGGTGATAATTGACGGTCCCTGGAGTTTTAATTTCGTAATAATCACATAAATTAAGGCATCATTCGCTTTGAGTAATAAATTAAACGATGGCGTTATTATTATTGGCATTAATATACAGATCTCTGAAAAGATTGGTTGAGGATATCGCACCTTTAATCCAATACCTTCACTGAACGATTATTTTCGAAAAACTGATTTTAATGCCATCTATTGAGCACTCAATTTAGACATTGCTTCAATTTATATATTTTAATTTCACTTTTTAAGTTTTTTCGAAATTTCCACTAATTAATAATAATTAAAATGAAAAAAAAAATGTATTTTAATAGGAATAATAGATAGTTGTTAATAAAATAAAAATAAAAGACAATTATAATTAGACTTTCTTCACCTGGTGACAGATAGACGGACGGACAGACAGTGAAGTTTACCCTTCGGGTACGGAACCCAGAAAAAGGGGAGATGACATTTATTATTGCCATGCCATCTCAGTTCATATAATATGCCCCACTACTAGCCTTGAGACTGTACTATAATGAGAGGAAAATTTACCTATCTACTTATTAAATCATTCTGTTCAGACGGGTTATTATAGGGTTTTAATTCGAGTTTTCTTTCTTTTAGATAGATGTTATCTGCACATACTACGCGTTCACTTCAAGATTGCCGTTACCTCGCGTCCCTCATCTCTATCTCGTACCGCCAGCATCGCCCGCTCAGTACCGATAGCATCGCTATTGTGTGTATACGATTGTTCTATGTATTTACGTTTTAGTATTTTCATGCTCCCGTGCTTTTTTAATATATTTGTGTTACTTCTTACTAATTTAATTAATTTAATCTAATAAATGTGATTTTCATATTAAAGGAACAAATTGTTGATGCGCATTGTAATAGTTTCCACCCGCGACTTTGCTCGGGTGGTATGTTAAGTATCCTATATCCTTTTCTGTATCCCTGAAAACTTCTAATAATGATAATAACGTGTAATGAATTTCGTTATGATGGGTTTTTAGTATTTTTTTTTTATTTTTCTCAATTTTAACCGACAACCGTTGGGGAAGAAAGGTTCTTGAGTAGCGACCACGAATCGGACGGCGCAGCGTAGGACGACCCTCCACTAGGTGGACTGACGACATTCTCAAAGTCGCAGGGAACCGTTGGATGTAAGTGTCGCAGGACCGTTCCGAGTGGCATTCTCGTGGGGAGGACTATGTCCAGCAGTGGACGTCTGTAGGCTGACGAATGGATGGATGAATAGATTTTTAGTTAACGATTTATGTACCTAAAACCTAAAAACAAACTCACATATGCATTTATAATATTAGTAAGGATAAGTAGTATCTTTTTTTATCAACTTGTCAAGCATTTCTCTGTAACAAAATTAATCAACAATAATTTTATTGTTTTGTCAACGGTGTTGATAGCTGTGACATCGTAACGGTCGACGACAGCAATCTCGAAGTGAACGCGTAGTAATCCCTTAATCGTTTTTAAGACACCCATGAACAATAAAGGGTATGATGAATTGTATTCCTACTCAGACACCAGACAGTAAATTTAATCCCATCATTTTTTCACCAGTTGTGTCATCTTCACTTTAAAAAAAATATATTTATTTAGGATGTCATAATAAATAGATACCTAATGAAATAAAAGTGGCCACGCCACTAGATAATGTCACGAAAACGATGACTTATTGACACTATGTCTTATATTCGAGCCGTGAGCAAACATTTTATGAATCGAATCCGTAAATACTTAATATTATGTAAGTTAAATTCACTTCAGAAACAATTCTATTTTCAGTGTAATAAAGTTGTTTTTCGTTTGGCAGAATATACTTTGATGTTTGCTGGAGTTTATAAAAGTGCTGTCTTTGTGCTGTCTACGCTATATAACTTGTTGTTTAAAGGGCATTAAATCTTTCTACACTACAGTGGTTAAGCCTTTTGTGAATGTTTTCTGTGAATAATAATATGCTAAATACTGTATCTATACAAATAAATAAAATTGAAGAGGATTTATGATGTCAAAAATGAGGTTTTTTCATGCTCACATGGTTATTTTCACGATAACTATAATAATAATAATGAGACTAACGCAAACCTCGGAGGAACATTATATGGCTCTCTAAGTTCTTTTGATATAAAAGAAAAAATGTATCACAGGATTTATAGAAAAGCCAATAAACCGCAGGGCAGCTTGTGGCGTGCTAAATGTGAGTGGCGACACTGCGGTTCTGAGTGCCCCAGAGAGTCGGTCAGGGCCTCGTATCCAGCTCGCCTTTATTAGTTGGCTGGAGTGGAGACCGAAGAGTGCCTGCAGGATTCTCATCTCTGGCTTGCCTTAAACGGCTGGTCAGAGAGGGGTCGCCAGAGCTATATGCTCGGGGGTGGAAGTGTCATTTTCAAGGGCATAACTACGGGGAAACCACTGCGATGGTGAAACCGGCGCCGCACCGCTCGACACCCCAAGCCACTTGCACCAATGTTGCCCCCCTGTTGCCTTTATGGCCTGCGTGTCTGTGGCGACCGTTTGGAGGGCCCATTCAGTGAGTTGGCGAGTCACCGTCTGCCAAAGTTCAAGACGATAAAGGTATTGAACGCAGACGACAGTTTTAAATCAATGGTTTACCATTAATCCAGTCCATCTAACCTTCAACCCCGTAATCATGTATTAGATAACATCAAATCAAATCAAATCAAATCAAATCATTTATTTTGCGAAATATGGGTATAAAATATTAGGTATTATAGGTAGACAGTGTATCACCATATTTGATCGTCAAGCGGCATGCAAAAACTTCTAAGAATTAATGGCTTCATACATTTTGCCAATTTAAGAAATGAATTTACTTATTATATGAATTTACACTTACAGTTGTGTCATACCTAAGGTTATTAGCTTATTAGTAATCATTTAATTATATAATGCCAATAATAATATACAATCTCAATAGTAATATACAATGTCAATAATAATATACAATGTTAATAATAATATACAATCTCAATAGTAATATACAATGTCAATAATAATATACAATGTCAATAATAATGTCAGATTAATAAATAATATGAAAACAGGAATATTATAACGAGAAAATATTAATTACATGTCAATCAAATCAATTTATCATTCAAATAATCATTGATTGAGTAGTAAACTTTCTCTAAAAGCACATTTTTTATTTTATTTTTAAAAATATTAATATTAGTTATTTCCAAAATAGATTTAGGCAAATGGTTGTATAAACGTGGGGCCATACATAATATACTTTTATTTAACATAGCTGTCTTATTGCTTGGTGTACATATTTCGTGGTGACGTCTTCTACTATTTAAATTACTAAATAAATCTATATTTTTACGAATAAATACTACCACTTCCAGAATATAAATACAAGGTAGCGTTAACAATTTCAAATTTTTAAATATAGATTTGCAGCTGTCTGTTTGTTTTAAATGACAAAGCGCTCTCACACACCTCTTTTGGGCAATGAATGCAGCGTCTTTATCGGTAGAATTGCCCCAAAACATTACGCCGTATCTTAAAAGAGACGAGACATAGCCATGGTAAGCTGTCAATATAGTAGGCATGTTCACAGTTTTTCTGAGCATGTACAGTGCATACGAATATGTATTCAACCTAGAGCAAATCGATTCGATGTGTTGTTTTCAATTTAATCGATTATCTATAATTAAACCAAGAAACTTTGTCGCTACTATTTCATTAACATTTTGATCAGTATAATTAATAATCATATTATCTAATTTATTTACTCTATTTTTAAATGTCATAAAGTTAGTTTTACTAATATTAATATGTAAATTATTCAAGGTCAGCCAATTAATTATATTTTCTAATGTCATGTTAATATCTAATTCTATTAATGATTTATCTATACCAGTAAATATAAATGTGCTATCATCGGCAAATAATATAGTTTTATTATTAGTTATTTTTGGAAGATCATTAATATATATAATAAAGAGCAGCGGTCCGAGCACACTACCCTGTGGTACTCCAAAAGTCACCTTTCTACTTGCCGATGAATAATCAACTCTTTTGCCGTCTGAAGATAATTTACAGATTTGTGTTATTTGTATTCGGTTGGTGAGATACGATTCTACTAAATCATATACATTTCCTCTGACTCCATAAGCATATAGTTTGTTTAGCAGTATTCTGTGATCGACATGATCGAATGCTTTAGTTAAGTCCATAAATAGTGCACAAGTTTGTTTACCTTTGTCAATATCATTTAAAATAGTGAACAAAAATTTGTATATTGCCATGTTAATAGATTTTTTCTTTCTAAAACCAACTTGCTCGTCACAAAAAAGATGATTAATTTCGAAGTAATTGTATATACAGTCATGAATTACTTTTTCAAATATTTTAGAAATAACAGGCACAAGAGCTATTGGGCGGTAGCAGGACATGTCACTTTTATCTCCCTTTTTAAAAATTGGTTTAATAATAGTGACTTTTAGTTTATCCGGGAAAACCCCATTTGAAATACTCATATTAATTAAATAACACAATATATATGACAGTTTGTATGAAATAATTTTTATAATTTTCGTAGATATACCATCATAGCCAGTACTATTAGTAGTTTTTAGATCATGTATAACTTTTTGAATATCTTTTGGGACAGTAGGACGCATAAATATTGATTTTAGTTGACGTGGAATATTTATTTTCTTTTTACATGATACCGAATATATCTGATCTACAAAAAAATTATTGAAATGATTAGCTATCTGATTTGGATCGATAACAGTGTTACCATCAATGTGGATACTTTTTATTTGGTCTTTTGTTATATTTAACTCATTTCTATTAATTATTTTCCACGTAGCTTGAGATTTATTTACAGCGTTATTTATAAAATTATTGTTTTGATAAATTTGTGATAATTTAATGATACGACTCAATCTCGACGATAATGCTAAAAATTGGTTTTTATTATTTACTGTGCGATTTTTCCTATACTTCCACAATAGTTGTCGCTTACGCTTGCAACATACTCTAAGACCTTTTGTCATCCATTTAGGCTTATTTTTAAAACATATCTTTATTATTCTTTTCGGAAAACAAAGCTCATAGAACAAGCACAGTAGTTCGAAAAAAATGTTAAAAGCTTTATTAGGGTCACTACATTTAAAAACATCAGAAAAACTAAGAGCATCTATACAATTTTTAAATTTTCTCACATTGTTCTTACCATAGTCGCGCTTCGCCGTATACCATGACTTAAAAGATGTACTTGGTTTCACTGGACATGTCAGTATTTGTGCTGAATGGTCTGATAAAGCAAACTCTATTACTTCAGCTGTACATCCTTTTAAATTAAAAATTATGTTGTCTATACATGTACCACTCGCAAACCGTGTGGGCTTATTTATTCCTAATTGTAGATTAAAGCTATTTAAAATTTGTTTGAATTCATTAGACTCTCTACTATTTCCAAGAATGTTTATATTAAAATCTCCACATAAAACAATCTTCTTCTTTTTGTAACAAGAACGATATAAAAGCGAGTTTCAATTTTGCATAAAAATATTTATATCCTCTAAACTTGAACGCGGTGGTCTATATATGCATATTATATAAAGCTGATGTTGTATTAATTCAATACCTGAACATTCTATTATATTTTCTACCGAATATTTATTGATGTCACTGATTTGAGCTGATTGTAGTGAATTACGAATTAGAATACATGATCCACCACGCCTGTTTTTCCTATTAAAAACAGAAACTAACTTATAATTCATAATGTGTAGGTATTTGTTATCCGCAGAAATCATAATGTGCTCAGTAACACATATTACATCTATAGATTTTCCTTCACGTTCACAAAAATCGAGGTTTAATAAAAATAGATCAGACTTTGACTGCAATCCATTAATATTTTGGTGAAGAATTTTTATTTGGTTTTGCACGAAAAAACTCTTTTGAACTTTTGGGGGTATATATTTTGTTTATATTCTCAATGGAAGTATCAGTTTGAGTATATTTATCAATTTTCAAAGATAAATTATGAACTGGGTTATGTAATTGGATTTTGGTATATTGATCAAACTGTAATTTATAGTCGATGCTTAGTATTTCTTTTAATAATGATCTACATTTATATAAAACTAAACTACTACGCCTTGGCAGAAACCTATAATAATCCATGTCTATGTATTTACAATGAGAAAATTTAGTACATACAAATCTTAGCTCATAATTCAATTTACACTCATTAAGATATTTATTATAGGGTACTTCTGAAAATACAACATTAGTATGACATGTATTTGCAAGAAACTGTTGTAACGAAAATAACATGCTATTTGGTTTTTTGTCGTTGATACCAGCGACAATAAGAAGGAAGTCATTTTTGTCTAGCGCGAGTATCTCTCTCTCTGGAATTGTAAAAATTTGGTGCAGTTGTGCACCTGGTTTGAAGTAACTCTTCACTATATACTTTTCACCTACAAGATATTGAAGACACTGGCGTAATCTATAACCCTGTTGATCTGCTAATATAATAATTTGCCTGCGTTTTTGTGTAGGCAGAACCTGCAGAGGTAATTAATACATTTGGGGCATTTTGAATAAATTCCGTAGTATGAGAGCTTGAAGACATCAACACACAATAGTTTTACACCTACCGTTGGCAGTCCACGTGTGTTATGTGCAGACGTGGAGTGTCATAGGTAGACGTCCCATCCCATTTCAGATTAAATTTCTCCAAAGGCCTCTGCGTGTTGGATTCATATCCCCATGTAAGCCTTTCAAAGGACCGGGTATCTTCCCTTGGAAGATAGCCGTGAAATTGAGAGATACAATATAATAATAATAATATCTTTATTAAAAACCATATACATTTGACACTTACATGGGTGTCTCTGCCTCTTGAATTAGTTAAAATCTGTGTCTCAAGAGACAGTTCCTTCCCGAAATACATAAACATAATCCTAGAATTATCTTACAGTGACAGGATTATAAGGTACTATTAATATGCTAACGTTATAAAGATTAATAAGATAAATATAAAGGTTAAATAACAATTTTAAGAAATTTAATATGTATATGCGCTCGCGCGTTTTTCTATGTGTGAGTATTATGATATGTCTGCGTTTGTTAGTGTGTGCGAGTGTGTGTGTACATGTGTGTGTGTGTATATGCGTGTGTAACATAGTTATAATCAAGCGAAATAGATGTTGAGAAGTGATTCAACTTTGTTATAATCCATATTACCGAGTAAAGTTTGTACTATAGTATACTATAGTATATATTTTTTAAAATTGTAATTGCTAAGGTTCTGCATACCAACGGAATAAATTTTATTGTAAATTTGTGGGGCCCTATACTCATAGTACCGCTGTACGAACGACGATTTTGCAGATGGAACTGGACATCGATATTGTCGCTTACCAACTTTCGGCAACTGTGGGATAATTAAAAACCAGTTTAAATAATTTTTTTCGGTCCGTCTATCTATCGGTCTGTTTGTTTTGGGTAATCATGAAAACGACTGAACCGATTTTGGTAATATTTTACTACCAGGTATTAATATTTATACCTATCATTCAAGGCATTTCTTTCGCTATCCACTGTTAAATGTTCGCGTCCTCCCACAGACAGGTGGGCAGGTTGGAAATCATGGTGATGTGTTATACGTTTCCCAGGCTGATGCTCACTCTCTTGAGACTCTTTTTGTTTTGGTGACCCTTAGGTGATTTTTACTACTAGTCATCGAGGTCAAGGTATCAATAGCAGCGGTAGCCCCATGGCGATGAGGAGGGGATGTGGTAGGTAATGGGGCCCCACGCGTGCCTTCCGACGCATCCAGACGAATTGGACGGAGTGTGTCCCAGTCTGCTCCAAATTAAAAGCCGATTTTTGAGATTTCCTCGCGAGCCAGTAATTGAATGGGAATATATTCTGATCCTATCGCCATAAGGGTTATTAAAAAATTGTGCAAAAATTAAAAATGTTAAATATAAAATATTGACTAGAAATGTTTTTAAGTCTCCTTGATGCCTTGCTATTCCGACTTATGTTTCTCTTATTTGGGGGCAACTTGTACCCAACAATGTGACGCATATGGCCTGATAAAAAGCAAAATTAGTACCTGCGCCTGTTCTTATCAATGGCCTATCAGAATACATAGCAATTATTTTTTTCTAAAATAGTTTTATTTCAAATGTTTATGAAATATCAGAATAGGTACATAGCAATTATTTTCTAGAATAGTTAAAAGTTTTATTTCAAACTAGCAACCCGCCCTCGCTTCGCTTCAGTTATAGGTCATAGTCGTTTTACCCGCGTAGCTTCCGTTCCCGTGGGAATACCGGGATAAAATATAGCTTAGCTTACGCCCTGATATTATAGCTTTCCATTGGTGAGAGAATTATTCAAATCGGTCCAGCCGTTTTGAAGATTACACGGAACAAACAGACAGACAGACAAAAATTTTTTAATTGCTATTTTAGGCATAGGTGTCGTGCAAATAACCGTGTGAGCATGAAAAAAGCCTATTATTTTGACATTACAAACAGACACTCCAATTTTATTTATTGGTATAGATATTTAATGCCTGCGTAAACATCAGAAAACAATATGTTTTAAGGGGTTACCACTTGCGACTTTGAAAAAATTCCGTTTTCTTTTATTGCATTTTTTTTTTGAAGTATCAGTATCTGAGAATATGGCCTGAAAATTTCAAGTTGATCCGAACAAAATTGACTGAGATTTAACGGATTCTTCTCTTTCAACGCTCATAGCGTCGAAAGAGAAGAATCCGTTGTGTACGACCGTCTGTCGCCTGGCGTGCTCTACCCTCTCTCCGGTTTTAGTCTATTGTTCGATGAAAAGGGTTGTTTACCTGGCATTTGCAATGTTCATAGAATAGATTAGAATTTGTAGAAACGAATTTTCGTTGCCTTTTATGGTTTAAATTCGTCAGTGAAGGTTGAAAGTTCGACTATATGACACGTATTCATTTCCGCCGTTCACAATATTATAAGCGTAGTTTTTATTTATTTTACATTTAAAAATGGATCGAAAAAACAAGAAGCAGTGATAACTTACGTCAATCTCGACCTAAAAAAGGAAGGGTATTTTTAACCCGAATCTGGCCGAATCGGAAACTAAAAGTATCAGCACGTCTGCGAAGAAACTGGAAGATAATATTGATATGACGGCGGCGGCGAAAGAATTTCTGTATGGACCTGGAATAGATGACTCTATGTATTCTATGTAAGTTTACAAAAAAAAATATTTTCTTCGTGTAAACTGAAATTGAAACTTTAAACGCGTTTTTCTTAAAATGGCATTTCTGAAGTTGGTGACCAAGATTACTCGAACACTAATGAACCAATCTTCTTGAAATTTTGTAGGCTTATTTAATACATAAAAATATAGTCTTTAATCGTTCGATTTTTTGTTTCGAAAAAAAATGGCCGTTTTAAAGCCAGAAAACGGCCGTTTTTTTTTTCGTTAAAATCGAACCATTAAATTTGACTGTCAGTCATTGTGTGAAAAATGAATATTTTTTTAAATCCTTCGATTAAAGACTAGTTTATACTTATATTTAACTAACGCCATCAGCAGTTTTTGTTTCAGATGATCCACTTAGCCGCAAATTTAGTCACTGCAAAAATAAAAACATTATTTCATTGACGCCCATTTGCCACTTAATAATGTAATATTTTTTAATAAAAATATTACTGAAAGTTCTTCAAGATGTGTTCTTTAAGATTATATAATTATCGATTAAAAAGTTTTGCAGTTTTCTTTAAAAAAATTAATGAAAAAGGTCTTTGTTTTTGCGCTACAAGTGCGGGTAATTCCTTAAGCAAATGCCAATAAAATATTTTTTTTACCTTTTTCTCTTTACTTTAGTACATAATAACTTTGATTTAGTACTGTTATTTACCTGAAAAACTATAGTTATTTATCTGAAACATTGTGTTCATTATTTATATTTTGAGGTTGAGCGTCTTATTACGCCAAGGTCGCTGTAATATTTTCTATTATATACAAAGAGTATTTACAGCATAATTTTCTCCTTAGATATTTTACTTAAAAGTATCTAATTAATTATTCTGTTTTGAATAAATCAAGTTTATAACAACCCCTTCTAAAATTATTATAATAAAGCTCAAATAAAATTTTTGCTATTACAACATTTCAGGCGTTTTTTTAACGTGCAAGCCAAAAAACTAAAATACATTGTGTGCAGTGTTCAGTAATTAATTCTCGTTATTCTAGTTACTTTTTCTGCTTATTTCGATATGATTTACTTAAATTATTTAATTTCAGACATCACTTGTTTAAATATGATTTTAATGTAGGTATCTACTTTTATAAAATCCTAGATCGTGACTGTATAAAAATAATTTCCAGTAGATATAATATAGACTGTAGTATGAAAAATGTCGGTACAAATTTCATCTAGATTTTACATCCTTACAAATTAATATAACCGTTGCTCACTTTTAGAATATTACTTTTTAGTGAGTTTTGAAATAATCTTTTTTATTTGTGCAAATTTTTATGCAATAAGAAACCATTTAAAAGTATTATCGCAAAATTTAAACCCCTAGAATCACATACAAACTTCACTGCTACATGTTACCTTTTAGTTTCGCCATTTTAATTGACTTCCAAAAGGTATAGTTTATTAATTTTGTAGACCACTAGAGGATTGAAAGTCGACAAATCTCCATAAATAGAAACATCATTAAATTAAGATACAGTGAGATACAAAACCTCGATATATAAACTAGAGGGATAGTAGGCCAATTCCGCTCTAATGATAGAGACTCGTGGTCAACAGCGTTTATGGGCCTAAAAGAAAAGAAGAATGAAAAATATATACCTATTGTCAGCGAATTATCTTGAGAACTCATTAAGATCATGTGCCCACTGCTGGATGTATCTTCATTTTTCTCGCAAACTATAATCCTGTACCGCCCGCATCGAACGACTCCTCACCATTTTACGACATCCACGGCCGAGATCTGCGACGATAAATTGTAATCTAATTCCGTCACCAAACGGAAACGATACCAAATACAAATTAATTTTAATCCGTCACCAGACAAGTTAATTATATACAATATATGTTATCGTGTAATACATTGTTGGATAGAAACACGCACGCGCGTGTCTAATACGCAACAACGCGACCCGCTTCGTGAGTCTGAATAATAACCAAGCTTTAACATGTTTACAGTTTCTATATATCTGTATGTTTATAAAGAGGATTATTTTATCATATATAACCTCTATATAAATAATTCTATGTGATACGTAAACTTATTTCAGCCGTTTCTCTAAAAGCTTAAAGCCAAAGTGTTGGGAGTCATATTGTTGCGAAACGGAGATATAAAAATTTGATTGTGTGGGTTTTATGAAACCACGAGAAAAATATTTTTCGCATCAAAAAATTTGCAACATTTACATTAAACACTGATAAAACAAACAAATATCATGGAGCATTGGCATAAGTCAGTAATAGTCTCTGTACACTACACGGTTAGCTGATGCGAACAATAGGCGCCGCCATATTGGCCTCGGCTGCACTGTCGAGAGCCTTTCACTTTACCCCTACTCCACGGCCGACCGTCACGCGACATGCAATAGAAGGACGAAAATTTTGAGGTGATGTAATAAAAATTTCACTTTCATAACTTTTATATTGGAGAGTAATGGCTACTCTGGTAGCTTATTCATGATCGCGTACCGCTATAATCTGGTCCAGCTGTAATCATTTCAATTAAATCATCATCATCTCGGCTTATATACGTCCTACTGCGGGACTCGAGCCTCCTCCATAATAGGAGGGAAAATTAAGCTACTATGCCACGCTGGTCTGACGTGACCGTTCGTCACCACATGATACCTTAACAACTCCACACATTATTTTGTCTTTAATACCTGATCTGAAGTTAGTTTGCTACCTACGTTACCTGTCGTGTGACCTAGTCGGTTCGTTATGCCTACATTAAGGGTTGGTAAATTATATTCTCACTCCATCGCCAGACGGAAGAAGCGCGAAACTCATTGTAATTAAATTTAAAATTATGCCTTACACAATTTTGGCTTTAAGCGACTTTAATACTCACTGCACAGATTATGGAGATTTTTAATTATACATTCTTAGAATAATAACGTATAGAAGGATAGTGTCGATACTTCGAAAGTTCGAAACATGAATCTAAAAATATTACATGCGCGCAGACGATTACACACATACACACGCACACCACTATACAAATTATGAAATCAAATATTGTTTTTATTAACATAACTCGTCGAAATACTTTTAAAAGTAATGTTAAAAATCTTTTTAAGTTTTTCAAATGTGTTATGACACCATTTGAATGCACAAATCGTCATAATTAACTATTTATTTTTTAAGAGTTGCGTACGTACGTGCAGTACAGTGACTTGTACATTACGGAACGGTTCCGGCGTAAGCTCCATTAGGCTCCAATTGAAATGCTTCACTTTTTGTGCACGAGCTTACCTTCTATACGTTATTATTCTAAGTATACATTTTTTAACATTTGACTCCACAGATGGCGTAGTAGTTAAGATACCGTATACCTACTACGCCGGTGTCACAGATTCGAATCCCACGCAGGACAACACTTTGTGCAATATATGCTGTTCTGTGCCTGGATGTAATTTGTGGAAAAAGGAACTGTCTTTTTTCAAAAAAAATGTTTCATTCAAAATCTTTAGATATATAATTGTCCTGTACGTGTGTTTGTCACTTAACCCCTCCTAAACGGCTTGACTTTTAGTTATCATAGCCCGCGCAATTAATAGTGAATAGTGAGATATCAAAAAAAAAAAAATATTCCAACGTAAATACGTAGAAAGTAATTATTTAATCATCAAATTCATCTTCATCTTATCTCATATACATCATACGTTCATTACCAGGGTCGAGCCTTTCCCAGAACTGGATGAAAATTGACTTACCAAACCACGCTGATTAAACGGAAAGTATTAAATTATTTTTGAAATTACCTTGCCTTGCTCAGAGGTTTTATGCACATTTTATCACTTAGCCATCTTTTAGAATACCCACGGGCAAGATAAATTGTGGATTGTATTCTTACTCCATCAACGCAAAGAAATAATAAATGTAAATATTTAAAACATCATATTTAATATAGCGTTGCTATTCCGGGTAAGCCGAAGTCTGCTAGGTGCGCTTTTTTTTTTGGGTTGGGCTGCGGTCGGCGCGCTTCTCGCACCACTCCGTCCGGGGCGACAGAGAGGCGTAAGCACGCACACCCGCAACCCACCCGAACACCACGTCGCCTTCGCCTTTGGGCCGACCACCGGAGCAGGGTTACTTGTCATCAGTGGTCGGCCCGTCGGAATACCCCCTGAGGAGTACCCTCTCATCGACTAACGTCCCCCCTTCGGGCAGGACGTCGGTCTTTCCTCACGCGGTCGGCCTCTCAGCGGGACCCTGCTAGGTACGCTAGTATAATATCATCGTCATTATCATAGCTCACACATGTCCCACTACTGGGATCGTGCCTCTTCCATAATGGAAAAGAAATTAACCTACTATACCAAGCCGGTCAGATGGGCTGGTATAGGATTTTATTTCGAGTCTTCCTTTCCTTTTATATATATTATCTCCATATAATACCTTAGTCGTTTACAACATACACAAGTAAGAAAGGGGTTGGTGAATTGTATTCTTACTCCGTCACCGACTTTAGTATATGTCTACAATTTAGTGTATGCATACACAGGTTGTTTAGCTGGTACACGTATAATAGAAGATGCAAGGATCCATAAGCAAATACCCACGACATAACTCCAACGAAGTGCACGTTACGTAATACCTGTACACGATCGTTATGAGGGAGAGTACACCGTCCTGCCACCACTGCGATTGCGACGAGGACAGGGCGCAGCATACGCTCAAGGTTTGTGCCGCTTGGGCAGAGCAGCATCGTGAACTCGTCGCAATTATCTGTGCCGACCTGACGATGCCGACCATCGCCAGGGCGATGCTCGACAGCGTCGGGAATTGGGACGCGGTCGCAGCCTTCTGCGAGGCGGTAGTCTCATGGAAGGAGGCGGCGGAGCGCGTGCACTAGGAGCGTCTCCTCGACGAAGCGAACCGCCGCCGGCGACTGGGGCGGCGCAGGCGCCACTAGCTGCGCCTGATGCCCCCTATCCGAGACCGAGGGTAACTGGACCGTCATACACCGAGAGGCCGACCGCGCGAGGAAAGACTAATATGCATACACTACAACGACATTATATTTAAATCAAATTTATGTAATTATTTTGTTTAGTCTGTAATAGGCTAATAGACTAGTCTTTATATTTGTAACCTACCTGTTATGGATGAAAACGGGCATTATTCATTATTTAGAATAGAATAGCATTTATTGTAACATAATAACTAATAATTAAAATACATGTTTTTAATTTATTTTGACAATAGGGGAATGCTCAGCATTGTGCTGCATAGAAATTATGCAGGGCTGGTTTTCAGAAAACCCCTTTCCTCAAATTTATAAGAAAGAAAAATAACAAAAAAAAGAGAAAAGAAAAATAAAGAAAAAGGAATAAAATAACTTACAATAAGAATGATAACAATATAAATAACATTAATGAATTGAATTATGAAGGATGTGCTTTTGTATGATGAGTTCCCTTTTTCATTTTTGTGTTTATTTAATCTTAAATTTATTTCTACACCAGTATAAAACAATCTCAAGGTTTTTAACTATAAACGCTACTTGGCACTTCTCTTGCTAAGCTAAATTTATGCAAAACCGCATGAAAATCTTGAATAAGCTTTAATGTAGTTGTTTGGAAGTTTGTTGGATTATAGAATTCTTTGGTTCTTGGCAAACCCGAAATTTCATTCCATGAATCAAATTAAGTTTGTAAACTTTAAAATATGAACGAAGAAATATAAATTTGGTGAAATTATTTTATTTTTTGACCGACTATGGTCTGAACACATTCGCTCCAAAAACAAACAACGTATTGAGAAATGTCGGACTGACTTGAAAAAAATGTCTAATAAAAAACCGGCTAAATGTAAGTTGGAGTCGCGCACAAGAAGGGTTCCATACCATTAACTATAAAAAAATCACGTTTGTAGTATGGCAGCTCCCCTTAAATATTAATTTTATGTTGTTTTTATTATTTGTTATTATAGCGGTAACAGAAGTATATAACTTGTAAAATTTTTAACTATCTAGCTATCGTGGTTCTTGAGGTACAGCCTAGTGACAGACAGACGGACGAACAAATTAACGGACAGACAGCGAAATCTTAGAAATAGGGTCCCGTTTTTACCCTTCGGATACGGAACCCTAAAAATGAAGTAACCAAAGCCACAGAGGAGCACCTTGCGGCCTGTCGTGTAACCAATCACCAATATCTACAGATTTATCTATAAAAGCATGTTTTTTTAGATAAATTACCTGTTTTATTATTAAAATTTTAGTTCTTTTATAATATAATAAGCATGTTTTAATTTTTTTTTATATCATCTCAGCTTATATAAGTCTTACTATTGGGCCGAGCCTGCTCTGCTTCGAGGAAAATTGACCTACCGCATACTATTGGGTTCGAGCTTCCTCCGTAGTGGGAGGAAAATTGACCTATAATACCGCCCTGGTGAAACGTGTTTATATAAGGTTTTATTTAGAGTTTTCCTTCTATTGCACTGATGTTATCTGCCTGTCATACGAACACATAATGTATAGGGCGCTTTCGAGTACCACCGTCAATGCATCTACAGAACCGCAGTTACGTAGATATACCAAATTTTATCTCATTTAATCGCTTCCAAATGGGTTAATTTAGGCTTGCAATTTATTCCGGCGGAGTCGTGGTGCATGTGAAAACAGTCCTATGACTTCACCGTAGCCGAGGGACTGGAACAGCGTGTGGATTTTAGCTGGTAGTGGCGCTGATAATTAATCAACGTTGAGCCTGGCATATCCAGATGGGATATTATAGGTGGGAATGCGTAAAGACTGCATTTTCCCACCCGAAAAAAAGGCTTGCAATTTGTAATTGATAAATTAATTATACAAATATGTATTGATATTGCAGGTTAGAAGTTGAATAAGTTGTTGAAAGTTGCGCCAGTGACGAAAAAGTTAAAGAGTGAACGGTTGACATGGTATGGACATGTGATGAGGCGGGATGAAAGTAATGTTGTAAGAAAAGTTTTGGGTATGAATGTTGAAGGCTTTTGGGGTAAAGGACGAGGAAAACATGGATGGACTGTGTGAGGCATGGCATGGATAGCCTGGGAGTGACTGCAGAGATGACGCCTGATAGGACCGTATGGAAGAAGATGACATATTGCGTCGATCCCAAGTAATTGGGATAATAGCAAGATGATGATGATGATGATTGCAGGTTAGAATAAAAACTTGTAAAAATAATTCTTATTACGACAAATAACCACCAATTTCATCCGAAAAATACCCAACGAGTTTAGCCAAAGAAATTCAAAACTTATTCATAAACAAATTCACGAAAATAACCTACATTTTCCATGCATCCAATATCAGAAACCCAATTTAGTTTGCGCACTTTATTACGAGCACATAGAGGCTATAATCCTTAGCCCAGTATATCAATATTGTAACCAGCGGTTTTGATCGGATGATGTTATATATTGCATTGACAATTTTTCGTATAAAAGAACCCCTTTGGGCTTCAGCAGTAAGAATCGAGTTATATTTGGAAAAGTATAACACTTCTTAGAATATACAAACCTTTATGTTTTTTCTTTCGTGTGGTGACGAAGTAAGAATACGAATCACCATTCCCTAGAATGGTGATTTGTATCTGTGGATATCCTAAAAGATGACTAAGGGATATCATACGCATATAACAACTATGCAAGAGAAGGAAAACTCGTAATGAAACCCTATACCGACATGTCTCACCAGCATGATATTATAGGTCAAATTCCCTCCTAAGATATCATAGTGCTCGGGAAACACAGGTAGATAGTTCATTCCAGATCTTGCACAAACGTCGACGAAATAATCGCTGGAAACGTTTCGTTAAAGATCGTAATATTTCCATGTGAAATAGCGATAAACCATTCTATGGTGCCGAGTGGTACGTTATTAAAACGGTGACATTGGTTTCAAGTGAAACAGTTCTTCAAAGTAAAGAGTATCATAGCTTGGTCATATTCAGGAGCACAAAAAACAGAATTAACTAAATTTACAAAATATTTATGTGTGGTGTGGTGACAGAGTAAGAATACAATTCACCACTTCCCATCTTGCCCGTGGGTGTAATAAAGGACTACTAAGAATTAAAACATCTATACAAGAGAAGGAAAATTCGTAATAAAACCCTATACCAAACCGTTTATTAGCACTTTGTAAAACAGAACCAAAATTTATCTATACCAATAAATAAAATTGGAGTGTCTGTTTGTAATGTCAAAATAATAGGCTTTTTTCATGCTCACACGGTTATTTGCACGACACCTATGCCTAAAATAGCAATTAAAATTTTTTTGTCTGTCTGTCTGTCCGTTTGTTCCGGGTAATCTTCAAAACGGCTGGACCGATTTCAAAAATTCTTTCACCAATGGAAAGCTATATCAGGGAGTAAACTAGGCTATATTTTATCCCGGTATTCCTACGGGAACGGGAACTACGCGGGTAAAACGACTATAACCTATAACCGAAGCGAAGCGAGGGCGGGTTGCTAGTTTAAAATATACACGTAATACAAGAAACTAATACATTAGTACTTAAATTTAAGCCTTTTTTTTTATTTTAGGGATGGGTTGCGGTCGGCGCGCTCCTTGCACCACTCCGTCCGTGCGACAAAGTGGCGTAAGCACGCAACTCCCGCAACCCACCCACGATGCACGTCGCCTTCATCGTTGGGCCGACCACCGGAGCAGGGTTACCTGTTATCAGTGGTCGGCCCGATGGAATTCCCCCTACGTGGGGTACCCTCCCATCGACCGACGTCCCCCCCTCGGGGAGAACGTCGGTCTTTCCTCACGCGGTTGGCCTCTCGGCGGGTGACGGACTAATCCCCGGTCACGTCACCCGCGGCCTCGGCTAGGGCGGTATGAGGCACAGGTAGTCGCGCCTAAGCCTGAAACTACAATGTACATGAAGAATTATTGTTACGCCATGTGCATACATATATATAATAGCATATCACAGTGTATTAAAACTCCGGGTTGAGAGCCCTCAGCGCTCACCCATAGTCCGAGATAAGCTGTCAAGGCCATCTGCGGCCAACAGCTAAACACTCACAAAAAAAAAAAAAAAAAAAGTGTATTAAAAAATAAATGGTAAGGCCATTTCAACAATTTAAAACACAGTTAATAATCTGGTTACTGGACAAACATTTTTATAGTGTAAAAGAAATATGTTAATGAAATGTATGTGTGTATAATAGGGAATTGACTGTTTGAAGTAGTAAATTAAGACTTGGTATTGTGCCATGACACTGTATGTACCTATCATAATTTTAAGTTTCAAATGCTTTTACCGGTTAAACAGAAGAACTAACTGCTAGATATAATGAACAACTCATCTACTCTATTTTATGTGAATCAATAAATAATTTCATTTCATGTCTCATCAGCATGATAAAGTAGGTCAAATACCCTCTTAATAACTTATACCAATCCTTAATTGAAGGAGGCTCAAGGCCAGCTGTGTTATTATTTTTGCTAAATTTATCTTCTCAGTCCATATACGTTCCACTATTCGACTACGCCCTCCTTCTCGATGAGAGACAAATTTACCTCTTATAACGCGCTAGTCAGAATTATTTTCTAAGTGTTTATGTGGCATTTGCCATTCCATTGATCTCATCATACTTCTTAGTTATTTTTTACGTCAAAAAATGAATAAGAGTATTCTATTCTTTATCATGATCATCACAGGTTATATAGGTCCCACTGTTGGGCTAGAGCCTCCTCCGTAATGGGAGGAAAATGGACATACTACACCACGCTGGTCAGATAGGGTGTTATAGGATTTTATTTCCAATTTTCCTTCTCTTGCATAGATGTTATATGCATATTATATCCCTTAGTCGTCTTTTGCGACACTCTTGGGCAGGATAGTGAATTCACTATTCTTACTCCGGCACCACACGGAAAATTTATTCTAACTTTGCATACATATCTGCTTTTTCGTCGACATTTTTAACAAATTCCATCAAAACATGTTAGGCATCCTCAATAACAAATTCTTTGCAGTTCAGGGAGACAACCTTTTTCATTTACCTAATGTATTTTCGTGACGGATAGCGGCCCGTAAGAATATACCTATAAAATGTATACTTATCGATAATGCCGCGTATCGGGCAAGTAAACTAAGAAATATACATCATCATCATCCCAGATTATAAACGCCCTACTTCTGGCCTCGAGCCAATTTCATAATAAGAGGGACTTTGAATTTTTTTTTTAATTTTAATGACTTAGTAGTACTGCTGGGGAAATTGTAAAGTCTTACAATCATGTAATTAACGGACACAAATTACACCCAGACTGAGAACAACAATTTGTGGATCGCACAAAATAATGTTTTATGTGGGATTCGCACCCTCCGATACTGGCACGGTAGGTATCTTAACCACTACGCCATCTGTGCATAGTTAAATACTAATACAATAGTTTTATTTTGATCTTTCCATGTCTAGAATTCTACAACGCTTCATGGAAGTCCATTTAGTGACATATCATCATCATCATATTAGCTCATATTAGTGTTGCCCAAATGCAAGACCAAGACGAGACTTGCACCAGTCAAATCAAATCAAATCAAATCATTTTTATTTGCAAAGAATACAGGTGTAACCAGATAACAAAAAAACGGTAGATTTTCCTGCCATATTCTGCCTTTAAGACATGCAAATATTGACACATTTTCAATTATTAATTAATTACTATAATCATAACTATAGTTTAAGATGTGTAATTACATAATATCATAATATATAAAATCTCAAATTACAATTTTTTTCAATGTCAAGTGATTATTATTAATTTTTATGTCATAAATTCGGATAAATTATAGAAATTGTAGCTGATTAACCATTGTCGTAGTTTTAATTTAAAGTATTTCTTCGGGAGCTCTCTTAAGAGTCTAGGTAATTTATTAAATATGGTTATGCACATATGGTAAACATTTCGCTTGTTTAATGTCGTCCTACAATATGGTATCACTAATCGTGTGGGATCCCTACAGCTACGTAAAACATTATTACTCTTGGAATAAAAAAATAAATAATGATTTTTGACAAACACTGAGACTTCAAGTATATACATGCATGTTAACGTCAATAAGTTCATTGATTTAAATAAAGGTCTACAAGATTCTAACGGTCCCACTCCACAAATCGCTCTCACGCACTTTTTTTGTACAATAAAGGCTTTATGTGCATCTGTTGAATTGCCCCATATTATAAGTCCATATCGTAGTATGGACTCTACATAACCATAATATACTGTTAGTGCCGTTTTCTTATCTGATAATGTACGTAATTTTTTAATAGCATATACGAAACCACTTAGTTTACTGCATATATTCATTATATGTTTTTTCCAATTGCAGTATTTATCTAGTGTTATGCCTAAAAATTGAATAGAGTCTGTTTCTTCTATACTATCATCGTTAATTTTAATATGAACACTATAGTTTTTAGCATTAATTGTTGAGAATTTTATGTATTATTTTGTTTTGCTTAGATTTACACTTAAATTATTTCTTTGAAGCCAATCTATTACTGAGATTACCGCTTCATTTATTTTCATTTCATAGGTCATCAAATTATCATCATTAGGAATTATTATTGAGATATCATCAGCAAATAGAACACATTGATGCTTAATCACTTCTGGTAAATCGTTAATATATAACAGAAATAATAAAGGGCCCAAAATACTGCCCTGCGGCACACCGTAGTTGTTATTTTTAAAGTATGATCTTACAGATGATTCATGATTTTTATTTAAACTTATAATTTCAACACATTGCTGACGATTCTTTAGATATTTCTCAAGCCAACCTAGCGCAATACCTCTAATCCCATAATTTTCACATTCCCTCAATAATGTCATATGATCTACAAAATCAAAAGCCCTAATCATATCAAAAAATATCACTACCACTGGTATTTTTTTATCTAGATAATTTATTGTACTACGAATTAAATTAAATGCAGCCAAAGAGGTTGATTTGTTACGTTGGAACCCATTTTGTTCAGCCTTAATAATATTATGTTTAGTCAGGAATTCTAGAAGTCTGGTATAAAGTCTTGGTCTTGGTCTTGCAAAATCACACCTGGTCTCGTCTTGGTCTTGGTATTGCGCACCTCAGTCTTGGTCTTGGTCTTGGTATTGCAGCAAGAGTCTCGCAAAGTCTTGGAAGTCTCGCAGTTGGAATAACGTAACAGTCATTTAACATGGCAATGAAAAATCCAACTAAATTAACCAAATATCATCCTATCCTATCTATCCATCTGCTAGCCTATAGTCCACTATTGAATATAACCCTTACCACTGGGGAAAATTACCCTCCTAATCCCC
This sequence comes from Lymantria dispar, assembly GCA_032191425.1. NCBI lineage: Eukaryota > Metazoa > Arthropoda > Insecta > Lepidoptera > Erebidae > Lymantria > Lymantria dispar. Next base: position 15,154,049 of record CM063465.1, on the reverse strand, counting down.
TGGTGTTACATTAGACTACTACTCCTATGGTAAAGGAAGGAATTTCGACCCTGTTTTCTTTATTTAGACCACACGAGGCAGTTGATACAATAAATTTTGTCATTTTAAATATTTTTATAATAAATGGGAATCTATTGTATTTCCAGTTTAGTTACTGATACTCTGGATACGGTAGAGACTTGGTACTATGACGCACGTAGTAGCATCCCCGTAATTGATAAAAGTAGCGACTGTGATAAAATACATTTTTTTTTGAACTCAATATATCAGAGAAAGATTAACTTAGCAAATTTTGTTAATAATTTAAAGTGCTATGAAAATCTAGGTCCATCTCGTTTTTACCTAAATAGACTAGAGAGAATAGATAGAAAAGGATGCGTCTAGTACTACATTGCAAGATACTAGCTCTAACTTGTTGTGAAGCATACTATCTACTGCGTGAAAAGAAGCGCCTCGTGACTTACTATGAGTTAAAAGCTTATAATACATCGCTTTGACCTGTTTATTAAAATACGTTAAAAAGAAATACATCTTTTACAGTGCTACGAATTGTTTACTCGTGTCATATTAGCGTTTGAGAGAGATCTACTTTGACAGGAGTGAGTGACTTGTCAAGTGATTTTCCCTTATTAACTTTCGAAAAAAAAACGGCATGCCAATATTACCGTAATCCTATATCCGACAATAATATATGACCCTTTTTAACAACAAAAAGGATGTCAGCAAGTTCTTAAGTTGACCTACCTATTCCAACCTGTTTGATCAGCATGGTATAGTTGGTCAATTTCTCTTCCATTAGGAGGACGCTCGAACCCAGGAGTGGGACATGTACGAGATGCATGAGATGAGATGAAATATCTATGTAGACAGTTATGGCGGAGTTAATTGAGAATATAGCAGTCAGTTCCTCTTATTCTTGACGACATGATAGCTAATAAAAAATATTTTTTTTTGCAAAAATACCCGACTTCAAAACGCAATGCAGAGTAAACGAAAAGATCGTTAATGTAGACAATGTAAATACATTTTTAGATTTTTGTTAATTTTTCAAATACCGCTTGTCCGATTTCGATAAAATTTTCATGGGACTATTTGGGAAGTATAGGGGGTATATAAGTATATAGTATACTTGCAACAAAATAAAATCAAATTATTAACGAATCATTAAAAATAATATTACCATTTATAATATCCATAACATACCTACTTTAATCACAATTTTAGTTATCTAAATAGGTAGTTGCCGTAATAACGGCTACCCCGGAGAACGCTTGACGGCTATTGCTTTAAAGTTTTGTCCGATTTGTTAACCTTTATAAACACTGCTCCGGACCAATGTCGCAGTGTTATGTATTAGAGCCTAAAACTTTTCTAGATAAACAGACTATCTAACAAAATAACATTCTTTTGGAATGAAATTTTTAATAATGAATTATAACGAAGAGGGTCACCAAATGTATGATATTCGTCATCATCGTCTCATAAACGTGCCACTGATGGGCTTAAGCTGCCTCCCAGTAGGAGGAAAATTGATCTACTATACCACGCTGGTCAGACATGTTAGTACAGGGTCTATTTGACCTGCCGTGTAGTGACGGAGTAAGAATAAAATTCATCGCCCCCTATTTTACCCGTGGGTGTCGTAAAAGACGACCAAGGGCTATAATGTATAGGTATATAACATCGGTGCAAGACAAGGAAAACTTGACATGAAACCCTGTACCAACACGACCGATCACCTTGATATACTAGGTCAATTTCCCTCTTATTATGTAGAAGACACGAGCCCAACAGTTAGACGTGTATAAACTGAAATGGTGATTTGACTTAAATGCAAGACCGCGAGACTCTTGCAGGCTCAGTCTTGGTCTTGCTTAAGTCTTGCAGGGCCAGTCTTGGTCTTGGTCTTGCAAAAATTAAGCGGTCTTGGTCTCGGTCTCGGTCTCGCATTTCTCGCAAGACCAAGACCAAGACCGCAAGACCAAGACTTTTTTGGGCAACACTAGCTCATATACGTCCCGCTATTGTACTCTAGCCTCCTCCAAAATAGGAGGGAAATTTGACATACTATACTACGCTAGTTAGACAGGTTTTTATAAGAGTGACCCACTACTACGATGGTCAGAAATGTTGGTACAGGATTTTCTTCCTTATAGACTACAAGCCCATGGAAAAATTAACATGTGAAATGAACTAACGTGAATAACGTTTAGCAGGCTGTTACTATATCATAAAATAACTCTGAGCGCTATGGCGTCATTTCTGAGCGGTACAGGTGAGTACGTGAGTAAATGGATTTTTTCTTAGGTACAAGTGAGGAATTAAAAACAAAAAAAAACACAACCTTTTGAAAAAAAAAAACGACCTTTTACGTCGAAAAACCTAGTACCGTACTAAAGCGGTGGTGCCGGAAGTTAGTGCAAATTTTTAATTCGCCGGTAATTGTAGTATTGCACTACAATCGACATTTATTTTTAATCATCAATAAGCTATAAAAAGCCGTACATTAATAATTAGTCCTAAATCCTCACTTGTACCTGAGAAATTCCATTTACTCACGTACTCACCTGAAATGACGGCATAGCGCTCAGAGTTATTTTATGATATAATAACAGCCTCCTAAGCGCTATTCACGTTGGTTCATTTCACAGGTTAATTTTTCCATGGGCTTGTAGTCTATTAGATGCTATATATGCATATTTAATCCCTTAGCCGTATTTTACGATACCCATGGGCAAGAAAGAGTGATGTATTGTAGTCTTACTTCGTCATCACACGGAGAGTGATAATGACGTATAGTAAAGTAAAACCTAGACGATACCCTTTGCAGCATATTTTTTTCATCTTCTGCTTCAGTTAGATGAAAAAAAAAATCAATACGAAGTCAAATGAACATACTTCAAGGCTTAAACCCGTGAACTTTACATGATAATCAATTATTAATCTAATTTTGGACATGATAATCAAGCTTACTCATTATAGAGTGACCGACAGAAGAAATTCAAAATTATTCATTCTAGTCGGACACCACATTAATCATGCAAAATATTTTTACACTAAGCGGACCATGTTCTATTTTTTACATGGCACATTATAAACAGGGGATTCTAATCATCGTTCCATTCACTCATTCCTTCTCTTGCTCATCTGCATATTATATCCCTTAGTCGTCTTTTACGACACCCACGAATCGTGAATAAGTTGATAGTATATATAATCGCCTTTATACGCCACTAATACATAACTACCGTGTGGTGACTGAGTAAGAATACGATTCACCACCCCCTCTCTTGCCCATGGATGTCGTAAACGGCGAATAAGAGATATCTTCTTCATATAATAATATAAAAAAAGGAAAACTCGTAACAAAACCCTATAGCGACTAGCCTCCCGCAGAGAGGCTGACCGCGCGACGGCGACCAACGTCCCGGGACAGGGATGTCGAGAGGTGAGGGTACCCGAAAGGGTATTCCGTCGGGCTAACTACTGATGACAAGTCACCCTGCTCCGGTGGTCGGCCCAACAACGAAGGCGACGTGGGTACGGTTGAGTTATGCACCCGTGCGCCGTCCTTCTGTCGCCTCGGACAGAATGGACTGCGTGTGCGCTTACCATAGCATACCTAAAAAAAAAAAAAATACTGACTAGCCTGATCAGCGTGGTATAATAGGTCAATTTCCCTCCCAATATGGAGAAGGCTCGAGTCCAATAGTGGGACGTATATCAGTTGTGATGATAATGATTTATACGTGACTAAGGAGTATGATATGAAGGTTATAGTGGAGTTTCATCATCATCATCATCGCAGCTCACATACGTCCCACTGTTAGGCTCGGGCCTCCTCCACGATGAGAGAGAATTTTACCTACTATACCATGCTGGTCAGACACGTTCGTATAGGGTTTCATTACGAGTTTTCCTTTTATTGCACAGATCTTATGTGCATATTATATCCCTTACCTAGTCATCTTTTACGACATCCACGGGTAAGATAGGGAGTGGTGAATTGTATTCTTACTCCGTCACCACACGGCAAAGTGGAGTTTGATCATCATAAAATATTAAGTAAATTTTCCATTCATCTTTGAGAAGGTTCCAGCTCAATAGTGATGCGTATATGAGCTGAAACGATGATGACACGATGATGAATACAATGTACGTATGTCGTATAAAATAAATCAAATTCGACGTCATAATAAAGAATCAAATATTCAGCAAAACATTTCGCTCAGTCACATATGGGACCGGTGTAGTGATGGGAATGTATGATATGAATAGAAAATGTTTTTATCGATAACTATGAATATCTGAATTTATAATTTATGTACTAGCTATAATGGAATTGTAAATATTATGTTCCTAGTGCTAGATTTTGTTTTGATATTTGAAACAATTTTTTTATTTCAAAGTCAACGTCAAATAGAAACGTGAAATAATGCTAAATCCAATTATTAGAGCCACTTTTATACCGACCGACCGATAGATTTTAATATATTAGGACATTTGATTTGTAAGTCAATTTCCTTCCTAAGGCGAAGGAAGCTCGAGCCCAGCAGTAGGACTTTAGTGAGTTGAATTTGTGAAATATTTTGTAGTCAAATAAAAATTCTCCTATAAAATAACAATAGTAGAAGTTTTTATGCTGAACCAAAATCTTCAGAGAAAACTATTAGTGAATTGACAATAGGCGTATTAAAATATGATGATTGTATGAACTTACCAACCCTTCTATGAAAAAAATGAATTGTCTAGATGACCAAGCTCAGTTGGTAATTTTTTTTTTCATATCCTAATTATATTTTTTTTAATTACGTAAAAAGACTCACAAAACAAAATTTTCTATAGATGAAGATCCTAGCTAGATCAATTTATTACCCCTCGAAACTGCTTACATACCTACTAAATTATTGAGAATTCGTTTTAACGATTTCTATAAAACGTGTAGTGTTGCTTTGTCAATTGCGGAGATTCTGAATATATGAAAGTATAAAAGATTTTTTTATTTTTTTACAAAAACACCCTGCACTAAGGAAATAAGCCTTGTATTGCGGGGGACTTTACAAACGTATAATTCACGGACACAAATTACATCCAGACTCAGAACAACAATTTGTGGATCGCACAAAGTGTTGTCCCGCGTGGGATTCGAACCCCCGACACTGGCGCTGTAAGTCGCTATCTTAACCATTACGCCATCTGTGCAGTCAAGAATTAATCGTTAGTGAGATTAAATCATTTACAATCTATATTTCTTAAGATCAGCTTCATTGCACTGCCATAACGCGCATAGCCATAAAAAAAAATTCTGTTTCGCAGTTAAATTCATAAAACCGTGAAGACGCCTAACAAAGGCAAACTCAACCACAGTTAATACACCATGGTAATTAATTTCATTCCTATTATAAACCTTATCGATAAGTTCCGCTTCACTTTTCACTTTATATTATACAAAAGAAGAAATGCAAGTTCTGTCGATACCCATTGATATCGATATAATTCGGTTCTGCCCTGTTTAATACGATCTAACGTCGATCTTATTCAAATTTGATGTGTTACAGAAGAGTGGACGCGACTGGGTAGTTTTTGTAAAATTTCCTGCTACTATGAAACTAGGATTTCATCAAATATTAATAGAATGCCTAAGAATAAACTATTCAGATATTTGGACCCCACTTTTTCTTTGTATTCGCATATGCTTCACTGCAAAGCATGAGCCTGATCCATCATTTCAGCCCACATAATTCCAGTTGTGGCTTTTATGAGGGAAATAAAATCAAATCATTTATTCTGCATAGGCCCCTTAAGGGCATTTACATATTGTCAAATTACACGTTTGAACACAATACAATAATCTACCACCGGATCGGTACGCGGCCACAATCTGAGAAGATCCGGCAAGAAACTCAGTGGGCAGTCATTTTTTTTCTTTAATCTTTTAAATATACATAATTTTATGCTTCATACAATATATATGGTATTAGCTCCAGTGTGATGCCCTTCGAAATTGATCTACTACATCGCGCTGGTCAGACCTGTTGGCATAGGGTTTTATGTCGATGTGGTGCATGTGAAACGGTCCCATGACTTGGTCATAGCTAAGGGACAGGAACAGCGTCTGGTTTTTAGCTGATAGTGGCGCTGATAAAAAATCGACGTTGAGTCCGGCATATCCCATCTTTCAAAGATGGGCATGTGTAAAAATTGCATATTCTCACGCGAAAAAAAGGGGTTTTATGTCGAGCTTTCCTTAGATATTATGAGCATTTCATATCCTTTAGTCGTCTTTACGACACCCACGGGCAAGAAAGGGGTTGGTGAATAGTATTCTTACTCCGTCACCACACGGAAAGCTTGTTCCATAGCAGTAACAAAATGGTTTGCTTAAAAAACGCTTACCAAATTGATAGGCATAAAGTTATTATAGTTTCCGTCAAAGTTATGGTGTAGGTGAAAACGGTCGCTTGACTTCACCATACCTGATAGGCAGGTACGGGGTATGGTTTTAACAGGAAGTGGCGTTGACATATAGTCGTTACTGAGCCCGACATATCTCATCTCTCCTGATAAGGGTGGGCAGGTGTACAGAATATATTTTCCATAGAGAAAATATCAAAATATTATTATAGTTTAAGGTTTTTTTCTATTTAAGTGTTATTATCTGCTACATCCTTACTAATATTATAAATGCGAAAGTAAGTTTATTTGTTACGCTTTCAAAATTAACCTACTATACCACGACGTTCAGAAATGTTAATATAAAGTATTGGTTCGATTTTTTATTCTCTTGCATAGGTATTATATGCATATTATATCCCTTCGTCGTCTTTTACGACATCCACGGACAAGAGACGGGGTGGTGAATTGTATTATTACTCCTTCAGCACAGGGAACAAGCCGACCCAGCGAACTTTGTACCGCCATATTTTTTTCCGTAAATATATTTTCTAAATTTCCGAAAATATAGTCTCTAATAGAAGAACCATTACGGCTTTGTCAGGAAAGATTCAATAGTCTTGGTCGCGGCATTGTTAATCATGATCCAAAGAGAATACAAATTACTGATTTTTTCTGATAAAATTATAATTATCAAATTCTCAACCATACTTAATCATAGACAAAATTATGTTTAGCTGTCATTTGCGTTTTGTTATTACATATTAAATGTGTTTTTGTTATACCACGTTTCATAGTGACTTGTATTCTCTTTGACGTCTTACGTCACGTCCCACGGGAACGCGATCGAACGGAATAAAAAGTATCCTATGTCTTTCTCCTGGTTCTAAACTACATCCCCACCAATTTTAAGCCAAATCTGTACAGCCGTACTTGAGTTATAAATAGTGTAACTAACACGACTTTCTTTTATATATATAGACTAGCAATCCGCCCTCGCTTCGCTTCGGTTATAGGTTATAGTCGTTTTACCCGCGTAGTTCCTAGTTTACGCCCTGATATTATAGCTTTCCATTGGTGAAAGAATTTTTGAAATCGGTCCAGCCGTTTTAAAGATTACCCGGAACAAACAGACAGACAGACAGACAAAAAATTTTTAATTGCTATTTTAGGCATAGGTGTCGTGTAAATAACCGTGTGATCATGAAAAAAGCCTATTATTTTGACATTACAAACAGACACTCCAATTTTATTTATTGGTATAGATTTATAAAATAAAATACTTATATACAATTACTAGCAACCCGGCTTCGCTTCGGTTTTAGTCGCCTTACGTAGTTCCCGTTCTCGTAGTAATACTGAGATAAGATATAGCCTATGTTACTTTTTCATTGATGAACGAATTTTTAAAATTGGTTCGGTGGTTTAAGTTTGAAAGCGTAACAAACAAACAAACTTATTTTCGCATTTGTAATATTAAGTAGTAAGGATTTATCAATAGATAGTAAGTAGAAGATTAGAAGTTTACGTTACTGATTATATAAAGCATTTCGTCATACATTCATTCATTTTTGAAGTTATACTTCTTTTGGCACGTTAGGAAAAAAATATGAGAGTAAAATGTTTTACGGTGCATGCGCACACCGTCACAGATGTTAACTAGATAATGCGTTATAAAAACAAGTGATCTGTGAAATATACACTGCGCGACGGTTACCCCGCCATCGGGATATTTCGTCATGCCGACCACTGAAAACAAGTTACTCTGCACTAGTGGTCGGCCCAACGATGAAGGCGACATACCACAGGTGTGTTACGGGGCTACACGTCGCCTCTCTGTCGCCCCGGAGGAAACCGGGCGGTGGGTGCGCTGAACGTATCCCACCACAAAAAAAAAAGTGAAATATCGAAATTATTTTGTACAAGTACATACGCATAAAAGTACAGATTACGACAGGAACTATAGTCTAACATTTTATTAGCTGCAGTAAAATGACGTTTTGTGGGTTGCCGGTTTTTGAAGAAAAATAAATAAGGATGTAGCTAAATGAGTGAATCATAAATGAATAATCAGTTTGGTTTTTTTTTTGAGATTTAATATTAAGTTGTAATGTATTTTTTTAACCTATTATTATTACTATACTAGAGGATTGATCTTTTTTAGTGGAAGTATAGGGAGGTACATTCAAAATGAAACAAAAACGTCATAATAATGTTATTTAATTAATCTTTTTCGAAATCACTGTCGCTGTCGCTTTCGGTCACACTAATAACAAATCTATCTGTCACTTCATCTATAATATGATCGAGGTGGCACATTTTATCTTCCTATTTAATAGTGTGAGACACACAGTCACTCCACTTAGCCGGTGTCACTTTCTTGATTCCTTCTTGGAATAAAGTTTTCACTTCTTGCATTTTATATGTCTTATTATTGTTTGCGACGTGACTCTTTACCTGCGCCCATACCAACTCAATGGGGTTCAATTCACAGTGATAAGGGGGCAGTCTTAAAAGTGTGATACCTTTTTGTGCAGCCATCTCGTCTACGGCATATTTCTCAGTATGATTTTGTTGTTTCACAATATCTATGAGAGTGGCCTTGACCATATTTGGTTCAAACGCAATATTTTTAGTAGTCAGCCACTCTTGAATTCGTGCTTTCGTCCACGACATCTTCGGGATTGTTTCGATCTTCCGAGAGTGATAGGGCGCATTGTCCATTACGACTACTGCATTCGGCTTGAGTTTAGGTAGAATACCGCCGAACCAATCCTCGAAACACTCCGCGTTCATTTCATCATGGTAGTCTTCTGTACCTTTCTTTGCTTCAAACATAAGAAGTCCGTCGACCAGGAAGCCTTCTTCTCTGCCTATGTGACTAATTATGAGTCGTTTGCCCTTTCCTGTGGGATTTTTTAATCCCGTAGTCAGGCCGTCTAAAAATGCCTGTCGAGAAGATTTAATACTTCCGTCAATCCAGATTTTTTTTGTAGTATGACCTGAAAAGAACAAAAAAGAATCATAAGTTTCGACATCAAAACAAAAAGAGAACAAATAGAAGAAACTAAGAGTTGACACGTACCAGCGTTGACCCAGGTCTCGTCTTGATAATATATGTATTTTCCCTCCCTACGATATTGTTTAATTAAACGCAGGTAGCGGTATGATATGATATCTTGTCTATCAATAAGCACACTCTTGCGTGATCGAGTAGCGAATTCGAAATTAAGATGCTTCATAATTTTTCTCAATGTCTCTTTCGAGAAGTTGGGCAATCCTGGGTCATCATTTACAACTTGCAGCACCTAAAAATGATTAAAGTTATTACCTAATTGGTTAAGATTACACATGGGATGGGAGAAAACATACATAACGTATAATAAAAAGATGAGTGACGACATGTGTAAACTAACTTTTGCGATGGTGGGTATTTCATTTCTATGAAAGAACTGATGTACAATTCGTCTAACAGCAGTGAATGTGAAATCATCAAGTTTAAATGTAAGTTTTGGGCCCGTTTTTTCGGGAGGTTTTGGTGATTCGCTGTCGTTCTCCTTGTGCTCCTTTAAAACGGAATAAACTGTGCGGACGGATGTTTCCAAGACTTCAGCCACCTTGTTAACGCATTCTCTTGTTTTTGGAACTTCAATGTTTGATTCTGAAGATTTCACTTCAAACACATATTTGTAAACGTTTTGGACCCAAAGATTTTCAGTTGCACTTAGAGCTACACGTGGCCTTTTTTTCTTAGGAGATAAAAATGTGTCTCCATCTTGCGATGTGCTCGGCAGAGCATCCATGTCTTCAATGTATCAAACAAAAAAAAACTAACACGATTAACGAAAACAGGTAATGAAAAACAAACACAACGTAACATTAGTTTAACAATAATGATAACAAAAACAACGCGCAGTGGCCAAATCAAAGTTATTCATGCACTCAAAACAGAAGTATGAAGCCGAATGAGCGAATGACAACCGAAACAAAATGGCGGTCAAGCGTCATCGTAGCACCGTAACCAAAAACCAGTACTACCAACTTGAGAGAGCGTTTTCTTGAGTGTTACCTTGTATATGTCTAAAAGGATCAACGTTTATACAGCCTTTTATTTACATTAATATTAAATAGAATTTAGTATGATCATTATGAGTCAGCTATGGAACGATTAGATATTCTGTAAACTTTTGTGAACTGAATCACATCCCTATTGAGATTAGGCTGTCAACATTATTTTACGGAATGACATTTAGAAACGTCATTTTATTTATTTATTTATTATTAATTTATTGCAAATACAGGTAATTTTCACATTAGTTGTTAGTTACTTCTATGTTTAGTATCACTGTATTTTACCTTTCAGCGTGCAATGTGTTACATAACAAAAAAAAATATAATACATATGAAATATTCAATTACATACAATTAATTTAAACTTATATTGAAATTTTTAAATTTATAATGTCAAGTTTACATAAAGATGTCAAAATATTTATTTACAGATGTCAAAGTCTCATAAATATGTATTGAAATTACAGTTGGTCAAAAAGATATTCATTTATCGAATAATATGCTTTTTCTAATAGTAGGGCCTTTATTTTAGATTTAAATGTCTTAATCATTTTTATCTCCAGGATCAATTTGGGTAATTTATTATACACCTTTGAAGCCATGCACAGTATGCTCTTATTGTGAAATGTTGTGACATTTCGAGGACAACTTATTTTCAGATTATGTCTTATACTATGAATTTTATCAAATAAATGTAAATTTTTTCTAACAAACATAACAACTTCAAGGATGTACATGCATGGTAATGTCAAAATTTTATGTTTAATAAAGAAAGGTTTACAACTATCCATTACTTTTAACCTACATATGGCCCGTATGCATTTCTTTTGTTCTTTGAAGACGTGATCTCTATTAGCAGAATTTCCCCAAAAAATAATACCGTAATTTAGTATGGGAGCTACGTGTCCATGGTATGCTGTCAAAACTGTTGGTGTATTATTTGTGGTTGCTAATTTCTTTAGAGCAAAAGAAAATTTACTAATTTTAGAACAAACAAATTCAAGGTGTGTTTTCCAATTAATAGTATTATCAATATGGATACCCAAAAACTTTGTTGTTTCTACTTCTAAGATTTTTATGTCATTAAATTGGATATTTAAGTCAACTAATTTATTTGATCTATTTCTAAATGTCATTATAGATGTTTTTTGAAGATTAATTTTTAAATTATTTATTGCATTTTATTTACTGCAGCTAATAAAAAGTTAGACTTTAATATAGCATAATGTTATGTTGTGGCTTCGTGGACTGTATGGGGCACCTTATGCCAGCAACATAACGACGTGGGTTTGCCGAAGGACCAGCGGGAAGCCAATCTAACTGGTGGGACTGGTTCCCACAAAATGGGGGTTTGTTCGGGAAAGGTGGGAAGTAAGCGGAGAACTTACCTCGTCTTTCCTGTGCTTTGGTGGAGCTGCAGACTTGCCGGGCTGAAGGTGGTGTTCACGACGAACTAGGTTGGGCTGAATGTGGGCACTGAATTTATTGTCTATTTAATATCACTATTACGGTATAGTATATACACTCGCGTGCGGGTAGGCTGACCAGCGTGGTACTAGTTCGGCGTCTATTAACTGAGAAACGGTGACGCGTGCGCCGCGTAAGAAATACGTCACGAGAATGTTAAAATGGCGGTTAGACGTCGGCGCATGATGAACTACCGAATCTAGACAGAGTTAACCGACGTCACACGACACGTCGCGGTTAGCGCGAACACATAATCTATACCAATAAATAAAATTGGAGTGTCTGTTTGTAATGTCAAAATAATAGGCTTTTTTCATGCTCACACGGTTATTTGCACGACACCTATGTCTAAAATAGCAATTAAAATTTTTTGTCTGTCTGTCTGTTTGTTCCGGGTAATCTTCAAAACGGCTGGACCGATTTCAAAAATTCTTTCACCAATAGAAAGCTATAATATCAGGGCGTAAACTAGGCTATATTTTATCCCGGTATTCCCACGGGAACGGGAACTACGCGGGTAAAACTACTTTAACCTATAACCGAAGCGAAGCGAGGGCGGGTTGCTAGTGTATAAATAAAACATTACAATTTATTATTATTATTCAAAATATTACATAGCAATTATAAAAAATTCACCCCACAGTCGCTTACGCATAACATTCTGTCGCTAAGTCTCACACACTACTACGTATAGACTATCTATAGTATATTATAGTATATTTCGTCATATAGCGTGGAGTTGCGTCGCCGCGGCCTGTTTACGTCACGCCAACGATCAGGTTTATCCTCGCCTATAGATGTTTCACATCAAAAACTTTTAATGTATTAAATGTCTTGTTTTCTATTATTAAGGTTGCTTTTTTTTTCTACAAAAGGAAACGTGAAGGATAAATTTTTATCTTGTTGCTCTAAAGAAATATAACTTCTTATATGCGTACATAAGTACACACATACTCTTTTTTTAAGCGTCGAAATGATTTTTGGCTAAAGATTTTCTAATTCTTGATTTTAGACTGTATACCTAAGTACTAAAATCAGAGAAACGTAAAACTTGTCTTCACAGAAGAAATACACGCAAATTCCCTAATGAACCTATCGCTAATGAACCTATCGCTATCGAACCTTTTCGCTATTCACTGCGGTACGCGGACCTCCCCGACAAAGAAGAGGATAGTGCAGTAAACGCTACGCTTGGCAGGTGAGTTTGCCATCACAATAAGGTGTTTAACGTGTCTCGGGAAGGAGCTACTCCGCACTCACACACAGACTCTCATCTCTACCAATGACACCTATATTTTAGATCTCACTTAAAGGTAAACTAGACACATAACGTCTTTGATTTTATGACTGCACATATGGCGTAGTGGTTAAAAAACTCATCTACCGTGCCCGTGGGCCCAAGGATTATTTCATTAGTTCAGTTTTTTTTTTTAAAAACGGTAACGAATCTCTACCTTAGACAGTTCTTTATTTTGCGGTTGATGGGAGTGTATCCCAAATAGGGGGTATTCCGTCGGGCCGACCACTGACGTCAAGTCACCCTGCTCCAGTGGTCGGCCCAACGACGAAGGCGACGTGCCGCGCGGGTGGGTTGCGGGTGTGCGTGCTTACGCCCCTCTGTCGCCCCGGACGGAGTGGTGCGAGGAAGGCGCCGACCGCAACCCACCCCAAAAAAAAGCCAGTTTTTTTTTGACGGTGACTGACGTCCCCGAGGGGAGACATCATGAGGAGATGGTACTCCGCGACCGGGGTATTCCATCGGGCCGATCACTGAAGACAAGCAACTCTGCACCGATGGTCGGTCCAACGAGGAAGGCGACGTGCTACGGGTGGGTCATGGAACCGCGCGACGCGCTTCTGTCGCCCCGGACGGAGCCGAGCGGCGAGTGAGCTGACGATGACCCACCTCCCAAAAAAAAGGCGGATTTCTTTTTTAACTTCCAGGGTCAATTAAAAGGTAGTGATATTAATCCCATTGGTACACGGAATGAATGAACCGATTTTGCCTATTTTATTACTTTCTATCCTTATCTCAATGAATTATAACACTATTGTACTGAAATAATTCGCAGTGACCCCGAGTAATATTCTATAATCGTTACACATTATATCTTAATGAATCCGATAATAGTGATTTAGTTTTTGTGTCGCGTTATAACTGTTATTTTTATCCTTGACTAACATTTTATTTGTACTTCCTTGTAGACCATACAGTTGAACACAGTTATCGTGATGTAATCCTTAATCCATCCAAAATTATTTGATATTGTATAAAACAAATATGACTCGTGTATTTCTAAATTTCTATTGTTATACATATCGGACGACGCAGTGTAAGACGTCCCTCTTACTGGGTGGACCGACGACTTGAAAGTTTGCTGAGCATCGTTGGATGCAGGCGGCACAGGACCGCACTGTGTGGTGAAACATGAGGGAGGCCTACATTCAGCATCGGACGGTGATAGGTTGAATGATCATGATGATGATTCCTAAATTTACTATTAAATTTATCTCACAAATTCACAAAAAAAGATTCGCGATATTAATATTCTGGCTAAGGACGTCAAGGATTCGGTACCAATGGCCGACCCAATGGCGAAGATATAAGATGGGTACGCGCGGTTCCATAGCGCTACCCTTTTTTCATCCCGGACGGAAAGGATGGCGTGTATGCTAACCACAGTCCACCTAAAAAAAGTTGAGATTTTAAAATGTAAATGTAATATTTTTGAAGAATAATAGCTAATCCTTACTAATATTATAAATGCGAATGTAAGTTTGTTTATTTATTTATTTGTTACGCTTTCACGCTTAAAGCACTGAACTGATTTCAAAAATTCTTTCACCAATTTTAAGCTACAATATCTGGGAGCAACATAGGCTATATTTTATTTATCCCGGTATTTCCACGGGAACGGGCACTACGCGGATAAAGCAAATGAAATCGAAGCGAGGGTGGGTTGCTAGTAATGTAATAAACAGAGGTAATAAAGAAGGAATGTAATAAACAAGGGGTAGAATACAATAGATTACGACAGGAACTAATATGGTTTCCTTTTTTTTGGGGTGGGCTGCGGTCGGCGCTCTCCTCGCACCACTCCGTCCAGGGCGACAGAGGGAAGTAAGCACGCACGCATTGACCGACGTCTCCTCCTCGGAGAGTATACCGCGGCACCGATGATTGCGACGAGTTCGCGACGCTGCTCTGCGCAGGCGGCACAAACCCCGAGCGTATGCTGCGCCGTGTCCTCGCCGCAATCGCAGTGGTGGCAGGACGGTGTACTCGCCCTCCCAGCGGCCGTGTACAGGTACTTGCCGAAGCATTCATGCCCCGTCAAGACCTGCACCAGTCGGATGGAAAACATCCCGTGTCACCGTTTTAGCTACTGCATCAGCACCGGCCGGAAGGCCTCCACAGTCCAGACACCGTATCGAGGCCTCTCCAGCCGGACTGCCCAACGGGCAATGACGTCTCGGCAGGCATCGACGCGCCAGGCGGTGAGCTCCCTCAAAGAGACCCGCCCTCCGCTCGCACCCCCGACACCCGCCGATATAAATCGGCGAGCATTTTCACTATTTAATTTGAGTTTGTTTTTCACTAAGGTACATAATTTATATGTAACTAGCAACCCGCCCTCGCTTCGCTTCGGTTATAGGTTATAGTCGTTTTACCCGCGTAGTTCCTGTTCCCGTGGGAATACCGGGATAAAATATAGCCTAGTTTACGCCCTGATATTATAGGTTTCCATTGGTGAAAAAATTTTTGAAATCGGTCCAGCCGTTTTGAAGATTACCCGGAACAAACAAACAGACAGACAGACAAACATTTTTTAATTGCTATTTTAGGCATAGGTGTGCAAATAACCGTGTGAGCATGAAAAAAGCCTATTATTTTGACATTACAAACAGACACTCCAATTTTATTTATTGGTATAGAGTATAGATAGACGAATGGAGGTTATAATAACCAATCCACTCTTGCGACAGCCACGAGTAAAATAGGGCAGAGAAAATGTCCGTGGGTGAACCCAAGTTTTTTCACTCTATTCAGAAAAATAAGTTCTCTAAAATAATCGATCTATTTAAAGAAATCAATTAATATAATACAATGATAAGACATAGTGTTGATTAAAGGTTTTACTTCGAGTTTGCCTTCACTTGCATAGATTATGTTCATATTATAACCTCTTCTATTATGATACCCACGATAAAGATAGTAAGAAAGAAAAAGCGTGGGTTGTTCAACAAATTAGATTATATTATAACATATAACAACATCCACTTATCTATTACTACACCCACGCTTTTTTACTCTGTTCAACAAATCAGTACTCGTAAATAAACGATCGATACGATTAGTCGAAAAATGGTCCTAAGGAAATGGCACAAAACGCCCCACGCTTTTATCAGAATAATACTAATCTTTTTCGTTCATAATTTTATTTCTATGTTAAGAATTATTTTTCACTTTTTAGTTCGATTTATCATTAAAGCATCTTTTGGTTTTAATTACTTATATTTTATCAACCTTTTTTTTATCCTTAATCCTAGCGGTATAAATAAATTACTATGTAGTCCTATAACTGTATTTCGATTATGGTAACTAAATGTAATATTTGATTCCATAAATTACGTAGTGGTTACCATGCCCTGCCTTAGCGATTAGCCTGCCTTAGCATGCCAGTGTCTCGGATTCAATTCAAATGCAGGATTGTTCTGAGTTTATGTGTAATTTGTATCCATTATTTACATGTTTGCAATACAAGTATTAAGAGAAGAATTATCTATCCAAGAGAAGGAAAACTCGAAAAGAAACCCTATACCAACATGTCTGACCACTGACGACAAGTCACATCTGCTCCGGTGGTCGGCCCAACAACGAGGTGACGTGGGTACGGGTGGGTTATGGGCCCGCGCACCGTCCTTTCGTCGCCCCGGACGGACTGGACCGCGCGTGCGCTTACCATAGCCCACCCATAAAAAAAAAAAAAATACCAACATGTCTGACCAGCATGGTATAGTAGGTCAAATTCCATCCCATTGCAGAGGTGGCCCCAGCCCAACAGTGGAACGTGTGTGGGCTGCGATGATGATGATGAAGATGAATACAAGTATTATTTACTCAATACACTAGTGGATTATTTACTTAATTTACTTTGAAAAAAAAAAGATAGCGGTAACATAAGCTGTCTATCATCATAAGATCGTGCGAAGATTTAGGCGCATTTATATTCCGGAAATAGTAATTGTTCGTAACCGTGTTGTGGCGGATTAGACGGCGGATTACTTGAGTCTTACTTGGTAACTTAAAACACCAACAATGGCCAACCCCCTTACCAAGCATGGCAATTTTAGCATTACATATAAGAAGGTTTATTTCGAATTAGACCTTCCTTGATCATGGATTTATAACCCAAATACCTACGTATCAGATATGACTAAGAATAATCTGTTTGAAGTGCCTTGAAAG
This sequence comes from Lymantria dispar, assembly GCA_032191425.1. Lineage (NCBI taxonomy): Eukaryota > Metazoa > Arthropoda > Insecta > Lepidoptera > Erebidae > Lymantria > Lymantria dispar. Next base: position 15,136,648 of record CM063465.1, on the reverse strand, counting down.
TCCGGCATATACCAAAATATAATATCCCTAAAACCAATTTTGATGTGAATAAATAAAGATAATGGTAGAACAAACATTGCTATCGAAACTCCCAGGCAGGTATGCCTGGGAGTTTCAAAAATCTCTCCCAATCACACTGAATGTCTCTAGAGAATTTGAAAGGACGTTCTGAATAATTGGTTATGTTAACGTCATTATTGTGTTATCATTCAGTTGACTGATCCATGCTTATTGTCTTGTAATATACATGTCTCAGAATATTCTATTCCAATACTCTTGTATTATTAGTGCTGTGTGGTAGCGGTTTCGAATACTACCAACCCTTGCTTTGCTCGTGGGTGTCGTAAAAGACGACTAAGAGCCCTAGATTGACCCGGACCAACTCCATCTGGTACCATTTGGGTCAACGATTACATTCCCAAGGAGGGTTGACGTCAGGCAGGCGGCCGGTCATAAAAGTCATTGCCGAAACTTTTTGCAATATGTCAAAACAGATGACATATTGCGTCGACCCCAAGTAATTGGGATAAGAGTAAGATGATGATGATGACTCTTGTATTATTAGATACCTAATTATTATATAATAGCGGACGTATTGTGATTGAAAAATAATACAATTTACCACGCCGTCCCTTATTCGTGCGTGTTGTAAAAGACGACTAAGGCCTTAAATATAAGACCGACGTCCTCTCCGAGGGGGGACATCGGTCGATGGGAGGGTACTCCTCAGGGGGTATTCCGTCGGGCCGACCACTGACGACAAGTAACCCTGCTATTATAGAGGAGAATCGTTTCAAGTCGTCTTTTATGATACCCAGAAAAAAGAGAGGGGGTGGTGAATTGTATACTTATTCTGTTATCGGAAACCTCCTCCCCTTTATATTAATGTAGGATAATATAGGATTCAGTTTCTCACTAAATATTTGTAAAATCAATTTTTTTTATGTCTTAATATGACATATTCCTTCCATCTTCCGTGTGGTGACGGAGTAAGAATACAATTCACCACCCCCTATCTTACCCGTGGGTGATCGTACGAGACGACTAAGGGATATAAAACGCATATAACATCTATGCGAGAGAAGGAAAACTCGAAATAAAACCCTATACCAACACGTCTGACTAGCGTGGTATAGTAGGTCAATGACCCTTCCATTATGGAGGAGGCCCGTGCCTAACAGTGGGACGTATATGGGCTGAGATGAATGAATGAATGAATGACATATTAATTGCACTAATTTGTATCGATGAAACATCAGGACGAATTTTGTAAATCACAAAAGCTGATGTTATTACTGCATTATTTTTATCAATTGATCATTATCATCATCATCATCTTCACATATAGTTTCCACCGATCGGTCATGGCGAAGACTCGAGCCCCATAATAAGAGCGAAATTGACCTACAATAACACGCTGGTCAAACAATGTTGGTATACGATTTTATTTCGAATTATCCTTGTCTTGCTTAGATGTTCTCTATATAATAATCCCTTAGTCACCCACCCACGGGTGTAAAGAGTGTGGTGAATTGTATTCTTATTCCGTCACTTCAAGGAAAACAATTGATATTGCGTCTAAAATATTCGATTAAACATCTGCAAGAGTTTTAAGAAGACTATTTTTGAATGGAATTCAATTTTGATTGGTAACATACGTTGAAAGACAACGTGACCATACGCCTCGCCCTTAACGGGACAGTTCCGTTTTCAGTCTTTCTATCCCGTTGTCCTTAGAGCTGTAATAAAAATGACCGGTTTTTGCAGACAGGCGTGTCCTAATTTCTTTTTTTAAGTTTACATTTCTGCTATTTCTACTTTCATATGTTCTTGTTCTTTTTGCTTTTAAGTTCATATTTTCCTATTTCTAAGGGACCTGCTCTAACAGAAAATATAATGGTCACGTTATACAAGCTTCCCGTTTTGATGTAACAATTATATGGTCTCAATAGACATATTTAAAATGGTACCAATACCAAATAAGTTCCTTATTTTGTTGTAAAGCCCATTACTTACCAGCTTACCTAATAGCTGATGTAACACTATTGTCCGAATTATTCGATTACATTAGGTTATATCATCGAATAGATAACAGAATAACAGAATAGTGTATGAAATAAATTGCCTTTTATTATTTAGGATGCAGACAACAGTTGTGTTTTGAAATCGAAACTTTATTTATCTAAGCATGCGGTTGTTGTGATTTATAGAGCGTGATTTTCATTAAACGAATCGAATAATATATTCTGTAAACAATTGTAACTATTTCGGTAAAATTTTCGTTACAATGAATGCCATAAATTTATTTATTACATAAATAAAGTTTATGAATATTGCTGTCATGTAGTGATAGAGTGAGAATACAATTCAACACTCCCTATCTTGCTCGTGGTTGTCGTAAAAGACAACTAAGGAATATAATACGCACATAATATCTGTGTAAAAAAAAGGAAAACTTGAAATGCAACCCTATGCCAACCTGTCTGACGCCCCCGGTCATGGACAGCGACCGGGAGGCCGACGATGAAAGTGCTCCGCCCATCACGGAGCCTGAAATGGGGGCGGCGGTGGCGCGTATGCGAGTCAAATCCACCGCCCCCGGGCCCGACGGTATTCCGAACTGTGTGCTGGCCCTGGTCCTCGAACACCTGGGACCACGTCTCAGGGGACTGTTCGACGCTTGTTTGACGTCCGGGCAGTTCCCTGGGTGCTGGAAAGAGGGGAGGCTGGTTCTCCTACCGAAGCCGGGACGGTCTCCCGAGCCGGCCTCGGCCTATAGGCCCATCGTGCTGCTCGATGATGCGGGCAAGCTGCTGGAGAGGGTGTTGGCTGCCCGCATCGAGCGGCACCTCGTCGGGGTCGGGCCCGATTTGTCGGACGCCCAGTTTGGTTTTCGGAGAGGGCGTTCGACGATCGCGGCCCTGCTGCGCCTGAAGGCCGTGGTAGCGGAGGCCGTCACCAGCGGAGGAGTCCTGTTGGCGGTATCCCTGGACATCGCCAACGCCTTCAACAGTCTGCCATTCAGCTGCATCAGGGAGGGGCTGAGGTATCACGGGGTGCCCGTGTACCTCAGGCGGCTGGTGGCAGACTACTTGAAGGGGCGCAGCGTCCTCTACGTTGACCGAGTAGGGGACGTTGTGCGAACGCCCATGACGTGCGGTGTCCCGCAGGGGTCGGTTCTGGGTCCGACCCTGTGGAACATCGGCTACGACTGGGCGTTGAGAGGAAGCCTCCCACCCGGGCTGGGCGTAATTTGCTACGCCGACGATACACTCGTCACAGCCCGAGGTGAGACGCTAGAGGAGGCGGCATGCCTGGCAACTCTCGGCACCGAGGAGATTGTCAGGCGGATCGAAGCGCTGGGGTTGAGGGTAGCCCTGGAAAAGACGGAGGCCCTTTTGTTCCATGGCCTCCGTACTGCCGGGCCTCCCGCCGGCGCTTCGATCACCGTGAAGTCGGTCACCATCAGCATCCAGGCCCACATGAAGTACTTAGGCCTGGTGCTCGACGGGCATTTTTGGTTCCGGGAGCATCTCCATCGACTTGTTCCCCGGCTTGTCGGCGCGGCGTCCGCCCTTTCGCGGCTGATGCCGAATGTGGGCGGACCCAGTGCTACGTGCCGGCAGCTGTACGTGGGGGTGATCCGGTCGATGGCCCTCTATGGCGCACCAGTGTGGGCGGGGTCCCTGACCGTCCGTCTTAGGGCCCTCCTGTGGCGACCACAGAGGGTTATGGCGATCAGGGCCATACGGGGTTACCGCACGGTGGCGACGGAGGCAGCGTGCCTCCTGGCCGGAACTCCCCCGTGGGACCTGGAGGCGGAGATGCTTGCCGACATTTATCGGCGGGTGTCGGAGACGCGCGCCCGCGGCGGCATGGTCTCCATCAAAGAGATCACCGCCTGGCGGGTCGACGCCCGCCGAGAAGTCAATGCCCGTTGGGCAGTCCGGCTGGAGAGTCCTCGGTACGGTGTCAGGACCGTCGAGGCCCTCCGGCCGGTGCTGATGGAGTGGTTGGAGCGGACGCACGGGGTGCTTTCCTTCCGACTGGTGCAGGTGCTGACGGGGCACGGTTGCTTCGGGAAGTACCTGCACAAGATTGTCAGGAGGGAGAGCACACCGTCCTGCCACCACTGCAGTTGCGACGAGGACACGGCGCAGCACACGCTCGAGGAGTGTGCTGCATGGGAGGGGGCTCGCCGTGAACTCGTCGCAATTATCGGTGCCGACCTGGCGCTGCCGACCATCGCCAGGGAGATGCTCGTCAGCGTCAGGAACTGGGACGCGGTCGTCGCCTTCTGTGAGGCCGTTATCTCACGGAAGGAGGCGGCGGATCGTGTGCGAGTAGAGATCCCATTCGGCGACACGTACCGCCGCCGGCGACTCGGGCAGCGCAGGCACGAGTATCTGCGCCTAATGCCGCCCTAGCCGAGGCCGCGGGTGATCGGACCGGGGAATTGTCCGTCACCCGCAGAGAGGCTGACCGCGTGACGGCGACCGACGTTCCAGGACGTCGAGAGGTGAGGTTACCCGAAAGGGTATTCCGTCGGGCCGACCACTGACGACAAGTCACATCTGCTCCGGTGGTCGGCCCAACAACGAGGTGACGTGGGTACGGGTGGGTTATGGCCCGCACGCCGTTCTTTCATCGCCCCGGACGGACTGGACCACGCGTGCGCTTACCATAGCCCACCCATAAAAAAAAAAAAAATAAAAATAAAATGACAACTTGTCTGACAAGCATGGTAGGCCTATTTCCTTCCTTCCTAATGGGGAGGAGGCCTAAGCCCAGCAGTGGGATGGGTACAAGCAGAAACGACGAGACGTGTTATCCGCGTGGTGACGAAATAAGACTACAATTCACCACCCGTCAATCTTACCCGTTGGTGTTGTAAAAGACGACTATACGATGTAACGGATATAACATCTATGCAATAGACGACAAACTCGAAATAAAAACCCTAGAGCAACTTGTCTGTCCAGCATGGTATATTAAGATCAATTACCCTCCTATGATCGAGGAGGATTGTGCCCAGCAGTGAAATGATGATGATACGACGTATAGACTTTTATTTCGAGTTTTCCGTCTCATACCGTGGTATATTAGATAAATTTTCCTCTTATTGTAGATAGCAACCCGCCCTCGCTTCGCTTTGGTTTCAGTCGCTTTACCCGCGTAGTTCCCAATTGGAATTATAGCTTGCCATTGGTGAAAGAATTTTTGAAATCGGTCCAGTAGTTTCGAAGCCTATTCAATACATACCACACATTGCCACCATTGTAACTCCTGTAAGCAAGGATTCATAATGGACTCCGTATAAGACACCAAGGTTTGACCTTCAGAAAGTCCCTGGAAACGCTTTTAATTGTCTTGGGTCCCGAAATAAATTAAATTGGAAAAGAAAAACAGGAAGAGTTGTATAGATTCCACTTCCGTCCTATGCAAAGCGGGAGACATGAAGCAAATTTGGCTAATAAGCCAAAATAAATAAGCTATGTACAAGTTGTACAACTAAGTGAAATGCAGCGGTACAGCACCAGGGATTGAACAGAGCTTAGTGGACCTATTTGTGAGGTTTAGGTTTGGTTGCAATAGTAGATATTACAAAAGCGCCTGAACTCACGGAAATTTGTTAGTGGAGATCTATTATTAGCTTTAAGTTTTATTTTTTCAACTTATAATGTTCTTATTAGCCGTTAGTCTTCCTAATAAAAATAAAAAATTCTGTGTTCCGGGAGATTTTACAAACTGAATTTACAAAATGATTAACAAGCCGGGCATAAGGCGGCATCGTGCGCCGCCACTCCCCACTGCCCCGCGTGTGCGGCGGGCAATAGGCCCGCCAAGCACCGCATGGGGGACAGGGAGTGCAGACCCCCGGCTTCGTCACAAGTTACCTACATACGAACTCAGGACAAAAATCTGTTAATCGGACAAATGATTGTATTGCGTCAGAATTGAACCCAAAACACTGACACGTTAGACTTACGAGTATGTACATTTTTTTTTTTAGACCAATACCACAACACATTCCCACCACTGTAACTCCCGTAAGCCAGAATACACAATGGTCTCCGTATAAGACACTGAGGTTTGACCCTCAGGAAGTCCCGGGAATCGCTTTTAAATATCTTGGGACCCAAATTTCTGTACATATATAGTATAATAAGTTTCCATGGAGCATTTTCTTCTAGTGATACCTAAGTGATAGTCGGTTCTTATAACTCCTAGCCATTATCAAACGGGATCTGAATCTCCGATATACCCAATACTTAATTATATATTTTTCTTTAAGAACTGTGTTACTCATTCTTTTTGATTATGCGACCCCTGTATAAAATAAAAACGATCACAAAGCAGTCATGAGGACTTCCGACAGAAGTGAAACTTTTAAACAATGAACAAACAATTGTTATTTTTGGATATTCAAATGAATTGTTTAATTTTAAATTATAATTTGTAAATTAAGACTTTTACATTTGTCTTGTTCTCAAGTCTATCGCCACAGATATGTTTACCTAATAAGAAAATCGCTAGAACTCTGAAATATTTGAAAGGTATACAGAAAAAACAACTTGATCATTTACATCTAAAAACAACCCAGTGAAATAAAGGTGAAACATTTGCATTTTCTATTACTGGCGACTCATAAAATAAAGCTTCACGGCCCCGCCTAGAAGTCGTGAGTCGTGAGCAACAGTTTGAAAACCACTGTACAAGTATAGCCATTACAATACAGAGAAACACTGCAGGCGTATTAATATTGCTTAAGCTGTGGCTATTCAACTTACCACAATAAAGCCATTGTATTATAACAATAACAAACGTTATGTTATATGGACACAATGACTGCAATGTTTTAATAAGGAATTAACTGAATGCTTCTTTTCAAGCTATGATATTTCTTAACGATTAATGAGCCTCTTTATTATGGCCTCCTTCACGTGGGCGAACCAATTATTCAACTAATATTACAAGCTAGTTAAATAAGTTTTCCGTGTGGTGACGGAGTAAGGATACAATTTACCACCCCTACTCTTGCCCGTGAGTTTCGTAAAAGACGATTATGGGATATGCAAATCACATCTATGCAAGAGAAGGAAATCTCGGAATAAGACCAATACGTCTGACCAGAATGGTATAGTAGGTCAATTTTCGTCGTATTGTGGAGGTGGCCCAAGCCCAGTAGTGGGACGTATATGAGCTGAAATGAATGAAATAGGCTAGGATAGTATTCTATTGTCCTCGGACCGGAGATTTAGCCGGACCGGAGATTTAGTCGGACCGGGGATTTAGCCGGACCGGGGATTCAGTCCGGCACCCGCAGAGAGGCTAGCCTCACGACGGCGATCAGCGTCCCAAGAGGGGGACGTCGATGGGAGAGAGTACTCCCTCGTGTTATTTCGTCGGGCCGACCACTGAAGTCAAGGAACTCTGCACCAGTGGTCTGCCCAACGACAAAGGCGACGGGCCATAGGGTGCGTGCCGCCCCTCTGTCGTCCCGGACGGAGGCGGGCGGCGGCTGCGCTGACCGTAGCCCTACCCAAAAAAAAAGGATAGTATTCCATTTTAAATATTCCTGTTTTAGAAAGTCTATTCACGTCTTTGTAGCATGATCACCTCTGATGACACTCGCAGGAAAGGAGGGGTTTTTTTTTATGGGTGGGCTATGGTAAGCGCACGCGCGGTCCAGTCCGTCCGGGGCGATGAAAGGACGGCGCGCGGGCCCATAACCCACCCGTACCCACGTCACCTCGTTGTTGGGCCGACCACCGGAGCAGATGTGACTTGTCGTCAGTGGTCGGTCCGACGGAATACCCTTTCGGGTACCCTCACCTCTCGACATCCTGGGCCGCCGGTCGCCGTCGCGCGGTTAGCCACACTACGGGTGACGGACAATTCCCCGGTCCGATCACCCGCGGCCTCGGCTAGGGCGGCATTAGGCGCAGATACTCGTGCCTGCGCCGCCCGAGTCGCCGGCGGCCGAACGTGTCGCCGAATAGGAGCTCTACTCGCACACGATCTGCCGCCTCTTTCCGTGAGATAACGGCCTCACAGAAGGCGGCGACCGCATCCCAGTTCCTGACGAGCATCTCCCTGGCGATGGTCGGCAGCGCCAGGTCGGCACCGATAATCGCGACGAGTTCACGGCGCTCCCCCTCCCACGCAGCACACTCCTCGAGCGTGTGCTGCGCCGTGCCCTCGTCGAACTCACTCTCACTCGTCACTTTTTGGCAAAATAGTCTATTTCGTTAATCACATCACGGATTTTGAGTTTTAAGGCTGCAATCGATTCGATTGGCTCCGTATAAACTTTGTCCTTAACATAGCCCCACAAAAAATAATCCAGTGGTGTTAAATCACACGATCTGGGTGGCCACATAATAGCAGTGATTAAAAACTTTGATGAAAGAATCGACATCTCTCAGCGTGGTCGTGGTGGACATTTGCCAGATATCATTTTTCATTCATAATTGCCGAACTTTTCTCTTCGTAATACAATAAAAATTTGAATCATCTTCATCTAAATTTCTTGTTTTATTTTGTTTTAGAAAACAAAGTTCTTGTTGAAAAACCCTTTACAAGCAGTTCCTCGATTAGAATTCCTCTTTCGATTCTTGGTTTTCTCTTTTTCAAGATTCTTTTCTTTGTAAGAAATACTTTTATTATCTAAAAACATTTGCCAAAAAATACAATACCAAAAAAAAAATAGTGATCTATATTCGGTACATGTACTAATTTTAACCCCTCGACATACATAATCAAATGAGGATTTAATACAAATAGAAAATTAATAATCACCATCACAGCTCATATATGTCCCACTATTGGGCTCGTGCCTCGTCCACATTGGGAGTGAAATTGACCTACTAAACCACGCAAAATGAAATTGACCTACTAAACCTTTGCCGTGTGGTGACGGAGTAAGAATACAATTCACCACTATCTTGCCCGTGGATGTCGTACAAAACGACTATTGGATATAATATGCACATAACATCTGTGCAAGAGAAGGAAAACTCGAAATGAAACCCTATACCAACATGTCTGACCAGCATGGTATAGTAGGTCAAATGCCCTCCCATTATGGAGGAGGCCCGAGCCCAACAGTGGGACGAGTGCGGGCTGCGATGATGATGATACCACGCTGGCCAAGCGTCTTGGTATTGGGTTTTATTTCGAATTTCCTTTCTCTTGCATATTTGTTATATGCACAAGATATCCCTTAGTTGTCTTTTACGACATCCATGGCCAAAAGAGAGGGTGGTGAATTGTATTTTTACTCCGCCACCAAACGGATAAGAAAAGAAAATTAATAAAAAAACTATTAATAAAAGTAATATATTTTGCGAGAGATTTCCAAAAGAAATAAACGTTGAGTTTGAATTGCTCGATACGAAATTGGAAATTGTCAATTCCAAAAAAAAATCTAATGATGGAATCGCTCGAGTGTCTATTCGTTTAAAGTTCTCATTCGTGAGAATATGAATTTTGTATTACATATTTTATATTTTTAAGGTTTGCATCTTTTTGTTAAATTCTACCTGTTTTTAGCACATAGATAGATTTACTGCTATCAGAAACCTTTTACAATTGGAAAAGGAAATGCAGTATTATTCCACGTTGAGCAGATTACTTGAGGGTCTGGTTTCAAGCTTTTTGCTTACATTACTTTGCATCCGCTTTCACCAATGATATCTGAAAAAAAATAGGATTTAATAAAAACCTTTTTGCAAACTATGGTGCGATTATACCCAGCGTATGATTCAATAATTTGCTGTATTTTCCCTGACTGCCAGTTGATCAGGCCACCAATACCGTTTCTTGAACTCAGTGTTATAGCGTTATTCAATACCTGCGAAATAATCCGTCACCTGCAGGGTGGCTACTGCGTGAGGGCCACGTCCTTTTGCCTTTTTGCCAACATGTCTACGAATCTGTTACCCAAAACTGCGTCAGGCGAATCATTGAAATCAAGGAATTTATTACGTTGGCATGCCTAATTGGCGGTTAGGGGTAATTGACAGATTATTAGGACACACGCCCTTCCATTGTCTGATTTGATGATCTACATTATATAATAATTTATTCGTAATATAAGGTAGGCAAGATCCCTATAAAATTAAATTAAAATTCATGTACGAAAGAGTAATAAATGCTTGGCAAATCCCCGCTATCCCGTAACGATCTCTATAACCCATAATAAATAAATTTGTTTAAAATGTACGTTATTTAAAAATGGTTAAAAATGATTTTCTATTTCAGAAAGGACTACATCGGGAAGTTAGGGGAAGGATTGCTATCAGCTCGACGGACACGGATAAGAGCAGCATGATGATGATGATGATTGGTCGGACTTTTCGTCAGATTTTTTTTTTTTTTTATTGCAAACGGTGGCAAACGAGCAAACAGTACACCTGATGGTAAGTGTTGCTGCCGCTCATGGACCTTTACAAGGCCGTTGCCTACCGCGAAGAAAGCGAAGGGAGTGTGAATGCGTGCATTGAGGCTTGGTGATACCAAGGGCACCATCAAAACCCTCCACACGCAATCACCCTCAGAAAGTTGGGCTTCCGGCTCTCTCGCTCACCGAACGAAGCGCAGTAACAAATTGCTACTACTCAGACGTCAATTTTCTGCGAGAGCATGGTACTGCCCCGGACGGACCGGCCCGCGGCTGTAGACAGATAACTGTCGACAGTGTGGTCCTACCACTCCTAATAGTTAGTTGTAAGAAACGATTAAACCATTTCATTATTCCCACTGCCGGTCTCCCCCAATCCTCCATCTATCAGCACAGATATATTACATACCAGCCACCTGCCCTCGTTTCGTTTCGGTTTCAGTCGCCTTACTAGCGTAGTGCCCGTTCCCATGGGAATACCGGGTCAAAATATAGCCTATGTTACCCGCTGATATTATAGCTTTCCATTGGTGAAAGAATTTTTGAAATCGGTTCGGCGGTTTTAGCGTGAAAGCGTAACAAACAAACAAAATTACTTTTGCATTTATAATATTAGTAAGGATACACCTTGACATGGCTACAGATATAATTTTAGCGTTAACACGTCATGACCATGTGGAAGGCGACTTATATGAATTTCATCATTTTCATACATTTCGGCACTGCTGGGCTCGAACCTCCTCCATAATAGGAGGGATATTGACCTTACCATGCTAGTCAGACAGTTTGGTATAGGTTTTTGTTTAGAGTTTTCCTTCTCTTGCATAGATGCCATATGTATAATATATCCTTTAGTCGCCTTTTAAGACAATTATGAGTATAAGAGGGGGTGGTGAATTGTATTCTTATACCGTCACCACATCTTTTTTTTGGGGTATGGGTTACGGTCAGCACACTCCTCGCACCACTCCGTCCGGGGCGACAGAGGGGCGTAAGCACGCACACCCGTAACCCACCCGTATAGAACGTCGCCTTCGTCGTTGGATCGACCACCGGCACGAAGTTTCTTGACTTAAGTGGTCGACAACACCGTCACCACATGAGATATAAATTTACCTTCACCCAGCCCATAAAATTTTTTACTAAAAAGAAAAATTAAACTGCTCTCATTCCACGCTAAGTGGGGTCGGTACAACATGTCCTTAACTTCCATAGCCTCCTATCAGCCGTTATATCTGCACTCACTGCTTTCATACACATATCCTCATTCAAACAAACCATCCATCTCTTTTTGGGTCTCCACAAGTGTAATAAATTCACGATGTGATATTAAGTACTATGTAAATATATTGAAGTCCAACTATACTCGTTCCAACCATTTATTTTACTTTTGGCAGGTGGAATTCTGATCAATTAGTGTTGTACCAATGTATTACGGATACTATGTTTTGTAATAATTGATTTTAGTCAGGAAGAACTTTTAATCGATTTAACACGGATATTTTATTTTTGCTTAAATACATATTTCATATTATTTAAAAACTTCACTTCTGTAAATATATTTGTTATTTGGGCACATTAATTTTTGCATACCCACTAATTCAGTCCTCCCAAAATATTTTACTTTGTACTTTGCAAAATAAAAAATAACTACTTTATGAAGCATTTTTCCATTAAGCGGGGTCCGCTGCTCCAAACTTTACTTAGAGACAATGGCGCCCTCGTCTGCGGTAGTAAATCACTAATTTTCTCATCCAGACTACCCCTTTTTTTTAAGCCGAATTGGCAACACTGAACGGCGCGCCGGCGACGCCATTTTGTTGTGTTGTCTGTCACTCGCAACAAGACTCCCGTGCTAGTCACATTTCTGTTCGCTGAGTGCTCTTTCATATTTTTCATACGCTGTGTTGAGTATTTATATTCCACCGTATTGATTTCATTGTTCTTACTTTGATTGAGTTGAGCGTATCGTTCCTCCCAGTAAGATTTTACTTGCAAAATGCCGAAAGGTATGGTGCTTCAAGGACAATCCAGAGAGTTAGTGCTGCGGCTTCGTGAATTTTTTGAAAAGGAAAGCCGCAATGGCGGATTCCTTATACCAGTAACCCAAGTTAGAGACCGTGTTGCAGCAGCATTAGGTATTAGTGCTCCAACGGTGGCGAAAATCACTAAAGAAGCCTATGGTAGTAGTGGTATTGAACAGAACAAGCTATCTACGCCTAAGAAAAAACGTCAGCCCCGTAAAGTGACAGCAATTGACAGTTTTGATACTGATGCTATTCGTCGTCATATATACAATTATTACACAAGCAAAGAGATTCCTACTTTGAAAAAATTAGTAGCGTCTCTACGAAATTGTGGCTTGTTTCGTGGTCAAAAATCTTCTTTGTCAAAGGTGCTGCACCAAATCGGGTTCTTGTATAAGAAATCCGACAAAAGAAAAATTTTAATGGAACGTCGTGATATAGCCTTGTCTCGCTGTGAATTTTTAAGACAAGCGAAGAAAATAGAAGACTGGCCGAATGTCGTTTTCACAGATGAAACTTGGCTCAATGCCAATCATTCCATACCAAAAGGTTGGACTGACGATACTGCTGCTTCTACTTCTGCAGTGCCAATGGGGAAAGGTGAACGCCTCATTATTTGCCATGCGGGAACTACAAAGGGATTTGTACCAGACGCTCTGTTAGCGTTCAAATAAAAAAAAACAGGAGACTATCATGAGGAGATGAATGCGGACGTGTATGAAAAGTGGTTCAGAGAAATGCTTACATCACTTGAAGAGCCATCAACAATATTTATTGATAATGCACCCTATCACTCTCGCCAAATTAATAAAATGCCAACACAGGCCAACAAAAAACACAAGATTATAAACTGGCTTCGTGATAATGGGGAAGATGTGGACGAATCCCTACTAAAAGTAGAATTACTTAAAATATTAAAAAGTAAAAAGCAGCCAAAACGATATGTCATCGACGAAATGGCAGCAGAATATGGGCATGTTGTAATCAGAATTCCTCCGTACCACTGTCAATATAATCCAATTGAAATGATCTGGGCACAAGTCAAAGGACACGCCGCAAGAAACAATACAACTCCTCCTTTCACAGCAAATAAAATGCTTGAACTTTTAAAAAACGCATGTGCTAGTGTGACGCCTGAAAACTGGGCGAGTGTCGTCAACAAGACAAAAAATATAATATTCTCTGATTGGGATCGGGAAATTGAATTTGACAACATACCTACACAAGAGTTAATAATAAACACTGCAGATGATTCAAGCGACGATTCGAGTTCGTATGAAGAATCCGACGATTCGTTATAATAAAATAATATTAAAATATTTTGGTTGTTTTATTTCATGTTATAGGTATGATGAGAAGATTTTTATATCTCCCTGATACAATTTTAACGTGTTGTCTATTACAACAATTCAAAACTCAGTTGTCAGCTGACTTAACTGCAAATAAGTGTAATCGATTATTTGCGATTCATTAGTTTGCACCGAATACTTTTGATCCTGTCACTAAATGCGATAGAACGTAACTTTTTTATAACGGAAATGAATTATCACTTAAATTTTATGAATAGAGCTATTTACGGCATATTAATGTATTTAGTGGGTAATAATTAAGATATATAAATATTATTGGGCAGTTTATATATTTCTCTGTTCACTCGTTTCAAAGTTAATAATTGCGTATAATGAAACAGTTACGTCCTAAAGCATGTGTCAAAAGTAAAATAAATGGTTGGAATGAGTATAGAGTTTTACTTTCAGTGGAAAATACCCGAGCACTAAAACCTAATAACTCTTTTTAGCTGAGCCAAAATTAGAAGCCAGGATCTAGGCTATTGCTTATGCAATCTTATCTATTTTACATAACTTCTAGACTCTGCTTCTTCAATGGAGGAAATTTTCTATACCACTCTAGTTAGATAGTTTTGATATAGGTTCTACTTCGAGTTTTCTTTCTTTTAATGTCATTAATATCACTAACTTCTTTTACGGTACCCGCAGGAAAAGAGGGCGTAATAAATAAAATTCATACATCATCGTCATCTCGGCTTATATAAATCCCACTGTTGGGCTCGAACCTCCTCCACAATAGGAGGGAAATTAACCGTATAATATCATGCTGGTCAGACAGGTTGGTATAGGGTTTTTTTTTGAGTTTTCCATCTCTTGCGTAGATGTTATATGCGCATTATATTCCTTAACCGTCTTTTGCGATATCCACGGGAAAGATAAAGAGTGGTGATTTGTATTCTTATTCTTATATCACACGGACACCAAAATGCGGAGCAGTCTTTGGGGACTGCCGATATAAGTGAAAACTAAGTAACTTTGTGATCCAACTATTAGATTATTATTTTTTTAATTTATTTTTAATTGTAAAGAACAGTTAATGACTAATTCAAATTTAATCCTTAATCAAAAAACACTTCTTTATAAACCAAAAATAACTGGAAAATAATAATCTAAATTAATAGGTTATATCTATTAGAAAATGTGTAGTGCAATATTTACAACAAATATAGCACTCGGTGTTTGAGGATTTGAAAGCAAAGAGTAGGCTCACATGCGCTACACGCGCATCCGCGCAAGCGCCCTACGCTATCTTACGTATTTTCGATCAGGTTACATGTCCTGACGCCAGTTTAACATTTTAACCCATCCCAAAAAATGCATACAACGCCGCAAAAGAAATTTTCACTTCAAAAAAACTCATACGCTATCATGAAAATACAATAATGGTTCAAAAATAAAACAAAGACATATAATACGCTTAAAATCTTCTATAATACAAAGAGTGAGGTGGAATCTTATTGTCATACTCATATGAATCGAAATTCTAAACGAATGAGACGCCCCAACGATTCTGTTATTAGATTTTTGATACTTGACAATTTGCAATATTGAATGGATCCAATCAAAATCAACCTTTATTCCAATGCAAATATTCTGTCAATGTAATATATTATTTTTTAAAATAAGAACTATTATGTTTTGGCTTTGTTTTTATTATAGAAATCTTGTTATTGAAAGACTAGTTGGCCTAGTACCATGCGCAATTCTTACGTCCTGCGTTAATCTTACTAATACAGTACAAATATTGTTATTGACAATCATGTCATTAAGAATTTAAGGCCTTGTAGCATACAATAAAAATAATATTTAATTCGTTTTACGCGACTACGGAGGGTTATGATTTTGACAGGTTATGTATGTATGTCTGTTCATCTGTTCCCTCATAGCTCCTCAACTACTAGTTAGAACCGAACAAATGAGGTATCATTAGAAGCGTCTTGATCGTGTGCTGGTTATAGGCTATATGATATGTCACTTAATATAATACGTAGCCCTCTAGAAATCTTAAAGTATTGTGTTCAAAAATAAATTTGAGATATGTTGTGTTTCGTATTATTGGAAAGGGCGTTATTTATATATTACAAATATATATAGATTATTAGCATTTGCTCGTGACTTTATCCGTATTTATCCGATAACTAATTTTTGTCGTAGTTGGGTTTTAATATTTACTTTTATTTTGTTTGCGTTCAAAAGTTGAAAAATAAAATGTATTTGACAGTTCATAAAAATAATGAAGGGGTATGCCAAATCAATGCAGTAACTTGGGGCCCCTCAGTACATATCTATAAAGGCTAATGATAATAATAGTACGCAATCATCATCTTCATTTCGGCTCATATACGTCCCACTGTTGGGCTTGATACTTCTCCTAAATAGGAGTGAAATCGACGTATAACACGCTGGTCAGATGCCAATCCATCTATCCATACAGGGTTGTATTTCGAGTTTTCTTCTCTTGTATAGTTATTAATATCTGGTTGACCGAGCTTCACTCGGCATATTTTTATCGAATAAATTTTTTAGTAATATATATCTATATATTACTAAAAAATAAAAAATAAATAATGAAAAATATATAAAAAATTACAAAAAGAGAATAATAATAACACCGAGATTCGAACCGACGCTGTTTGATTGAAAAAATACCAAAATTAAAACCTGTCCCCTTCCCATTTGAGCTATCGTAACTCATGACATTGCCATCGAAATTTGAATTCATATTCTTTTAAAATTTAATGTCATTGTTTATTTTGCTAAAAACACGGACAAAACAACACCATCATCATCTTGCTCTTATCCCAATTACTTGGGGTCGACGCAATATGTCATCTGTTTTGACATATTGCAAAATGTATCGGCAATGACTTTTATGACCGGCCGCCTGCCTGACGTCAACCCTCCTTGGGAATGTAATCGTTGACCCAAATGGTACCAGATGGAGTTGGTCCGGGTCAATCTAGGGCTCTTAGTCGTCTTTTACGACACCCACGAGCAAAGCAAGGGTTGGTATTCGAAGCCGCTACCACACAGCACAACAACGGACAAAACAACATTTTCTATAAATAAAACCTATACTCAGTGCCAGATAACGTGGCAAAAGACGACCTTCACCTACCTTCACCACGATATCTTAAAATGCAAAAAAATCTATCGCTTACCATACAAATCTATCGAAAAGTTGTATCGCAAAATTCTCTTGGTAGATGCCTACCAGGAAGCAACCTTACAAACAGCACAACCCAAAATTTTACGAAATCTAGTAAAATTACCATAGAAAATATATGTTTTTAATATCCTATAATCATGTATTTCATTGTTTTAAAATACCAGATTAACCTGTAACTGGTGACATTTCATTATTTTATAAATAATATCATTGATAACAATGCCAAATTACTTTCAAATGTCTGAAAATCAAAAGTTTTTAAGTAACATTAAAATTAAAGTACCGAGAATATTTATATAAATTCAATATAATATAGATCCTATAATTAAATACGTAATTAGCTTCGAAGAATTCTGTAACGCCCAAAAATGCCAAGTTTTAAGTTATGACACATTTCTTTCAGCTCATTTTACCGTCAGGTGTAATAAACCTAAAGGATCGCACAAGTAGATGCAAGATTTTAGGTTATGTGTATCAAACATAAAATCTTTTCTATATATATACTATACTAATTTAAAATATGTATACTAATTTAAAATATGTATACTAATTTAAAATATAATTATTACTTTAAGTGTCGAACTTCGGTCAATAGTCAGCGAGACGATAGTTGCTTTGAAAAAATAATTATAGATACAGTAGAACCCGTTTAATACGATCACGTTTAATACGATTTCCCGCATAATACGCCATTTTGCGTCAGTCCCAGGAATTTGAGGCATGTTTTCATACATTTCTTATCGCTTAATACGATCGTCATCCCGTTTAATACGCCAACATGCGCCACTCAAATACACATATTACCCCTTGCGGCAGCGGCCAGCTGACGAAGTGACGACTATCGAGTGACTCTAAGTGATAATGACCAAGAAGAAGATGAGTCAATTCCGATTTTGTCACATGCCCAGGCATTATTAGCAGTTAATGATTTAAAACGCTATGTAACTTCTTTGAATCAAAGCGAAAACGCACTCATCATCATCTTGCTCTTATCCCAATTACTTGGGGTCGACGCAATATGTCATCTATTTTGACATATTGCAAAAAGTTTCGGCAATGACTTTTATGACCGGCCGCCTGCCTGACGTCAACCCTCCTTGGGAATGTAATCGTTGACCCAAATGGTACCAGATGGAGTTGGTCCGGGTCAATCTAGGGCTCTTAGTCGTCTTTTACGACACCCACGAGCAAAGCAAGGGTTGGTAGTATTCGACGCCGCTACCACACAGCAAAGCGAAAACGCACTGCGAAAATTAAATTACGTTGAAAATCTTGTAAATGCTGTCTCCAAACCTTTTTGTGAAACTAAAATAAATGATAATTTTATTTTAGGTAATTTTTAAATGTTAAATTCAATACGTAGGTATTGAAAATAATAATAGAATATCGATGCCCCCAAGCAATAACCCAGTAATCGAAAAGCTCAAATTTTTCAGGAGTTAATGTTTTATATTTTTTAGCTATATCTTTTCAGTGAATCATTATTTCGCCATGTTAAATGTATCAAATGAAAGGTATTTTTTTATAGAATAACCTTATAGTATCAGACTTACATTATATATTCAAAGATTCATGTAATACATAATAATATATATTACGTAAAATGTTTTGTAACGTTTTAACAGTATTTGTATATTACTTGAATTATAAAGATAACTTCAGTAATATCAACTTACGAGGTTATTGCGGTTAATTTTTAAAAGTAATAGAACAATAACGATTATTTATTTGGTATCTAACCAAGAAATTTCAATGAAGGGACTAACTGTAAAGTTATGTAACTTTCTTATGCCGGGTAATCTACGCCAGTTCACACGTTTCATCGTGTATTTTAATTCGTATGAATATTGTTACTAACCGTTACCGAAAAAAATATGCCTCATATTTCACTGCAATAACCTTGTAATCGCAGTAACCAAAAGATATGGAGGATATGGTAGGACCACACTGTCGACAGTTATCTGTCTACAGCCGCGGGCCGGTCCGTCCGGGGCAGTACCATGCTCTCGCAGAAAATCAACGTCTGAGTAGTAGCAATTTGTTACTGCACTTCGTTCGGTGAGCGAGAGAGCCGGAAGCCCAACTTTCTGAGGGTGATTGCGTGTGGAGGGTTTTGGTGGTGCCCTTGGTATCACTGAGCATCAATGCACGCATTCACACTCCCTTCGCTTTCTTCGCGGTAGGCAACGGCCTTGTAAAGGTCCATGAGCAGCAGCAACACTTACCATCAGGTGTACTGTTTGCTCGTTTGCCACCGTTTGCAATAAAAAAAAAAAAAAAAAAAAAAAAAAAAATTAACATAAATTATATTACGGTATTATTATAATACCAATATCATCATCATCATCATCATTTCAGCCTATTGCCGTCCACTGCTGGACGTAGGCCTCCCTCATATTGCGCCACAATGTGCGGTCCTGTGCCGCCTGCATCCAACGACGCCCAGCAACTTTCACTAGGTCGTCGGTCCACCTAGTGGGGGGGCGTCCTACACTGCGTCGTCCGATGCGTGGTCGCCACTCGAGAACCTTTCTTCCCCAGCGGTTGTCGGTTCGTCGAGCGATGTGGCCTGCCCATTGCCACTTCAGCGTGCTAATTCTTCGTGCTATGTCGGTTACACCCGTTCTTCTGCGGATTTCTGTATTCCGGATTCTATCTCGCAGAGAAATCCCGAGCATAGCCCGTTCCATAGCACGCTGAGCGACTTTGAGCCTTGATATGAGGCCTACATTTAGGGACCACGTTTCCGTGCCGTAAGTCATCACTGGTAACACACACTGGTCGTAGACCTGTGTTTTCAGACACTGAGGTATGTTGGACGAGAAGATCCTCTTAAGTTTCCCGAACGCTGCCCAACCGAGTTGGATTCGTCGGCTGATCTCTTTCTCGAAATTGGATCTACCTAACTGGACTGTTTGTCCTAGGTAAACATAGTGATTGACAACTTCGAGAATCGCATTGCCAACTAGGACCGGTACAGGAATGACATGGGTATTTGACATGACTTTCGTCTTGTCCATGTTCATTCGTAGACCCACTAGTTGGGATACCCTGCTGAGATCATTGAGCATAGTGCCAAGGTCCTCCATGGATTCTGCCATAACGACGATATCGTCTGCGAATCGAAGGTGAGTGATGTATTCGCCGTTAATGTTGATGCCGAGTCCAGTCCAGTCTAAGAGCTTGAAGACATCTTCCAGTGCAGTGGTGAACAGTTTCGGAGAGATGACATCTCCCTGTCTCACGCCTTTCTGCAACTGGATCGGTTTCGTACTCTTATCCCGGATACGGACTGACCAATATATCAGTCATGAAATTTAAAGAGTAATAATGTAATATTTCATTTTTGTTCTATAAAAATCTAATAGAACTTCCGTGCAATAAAACTTTCATTGGTCATATTTTTGTAATTAACCATAGAAAAAATCCAAAAAAAAAATCGTATATGATTCCTCGCCTACAGATGTCAAATTTGAAATAAAAAAAAATCCAGTAAAATGCTATTACTAGGTTATTGCTTGGGGGCGTCGATATAATAAATAATAATTTTTTCCTCTTTTTTTCCTCTTGCCCGTTTTTTCACGCACGTTTTTTCCTCTTGCCCGCATAATACGCTTTCCCGCCTAAGACACGTTTTTGGTCGGGTCCCTGCGAAATCGCCTTAAACAGGTTTTAACTGTATTTTGCAATTTATGTTGAAGATAATATAGTTGAAATGTATTTTAAAACCAAGCAATATTTTTTGTTTACCGCTTTTTTATATGTATCCCTAATCCATTTTCCTTGTTTATAACGGGCAAATATTCTTCCTTGGCCTTCCTCAGTAAATTAAACTACGTATATTTATATTTCTTGGAGGAAAAGATGGAAGCCTTTTGCCCTAATAAGTATGTGTGTCGTACATTATTTTTTATCTCTGCTAAGAAATTTATTATGTTTTGATAATAAAATTGTTTTGTTCTTTTATCGCTGTAATTTTATTTATTGATGAAAGTTTGCGGTTATTATTATTTTGTATTATGTCAACCAATTAAAATTAGAAGTAGAATATTTTTATACGTCGGCAGCCATCAAATTTCAATTTGATATTGAAACTATTAATAGCTGTCCTAGTTCATTTTAGACTATCAATGCCTTTTGTTTGGCGGCAGACCATTATGCGTTGCTCACCATCCGATCCGTACGGGGTGACGAGAGGAGGCGGTGAACGAGTCCATAGCCCGTCGAGTGCGTACTTTTTGAGCGCCAATTGGGCAGGCCACCCTTGTCATCAGTTGTATGTCCAGGCAGGTAACCTTTTTGGATATCATCTCCAAGCGATACCCCCTATAAGCGCCGTCGAGATTATCAATCCCTGGGTTCATTTTGTATTATCAAGCCAAAATAACGAATGGCCATATTAGAGGTAGTTTGATAGTTGCGCTGGTTACGTTAAGGAGGCTGGTTACGTGAACCCTTGACGTGGTATAAAATATGATGATACGGGATAAAAGCAATGTTGCGAAAAAAGTGACTGAACCCTGGTCTGATCACCCGCGATACTTCCCGACGTACCAGCAATGAATCATGTCACGATAGAGAACAAAAAGCTTCGCGACCTAATAAAATATCCTACACTCAGAAACTGATATTTATGGAGTGAAACTATATCCAAGATACAAAAAAGATTAAAAAGTAATTTGAATCCACCACCTCTTTCAATAAATTATTACCGGTCATTAAGCCAAGTGACGATGGGAGATAATAAAGTATATTATGGGGGATTTATTTTCACCCTAGACTGTACAGGCGGGCTGTATCCCGACGATAGCCAGGCTTAATAAAAAAAAATTATGTGGTGAATTGTATTCTTATTTCATTGCCACTAAGGAAAGAATACTATACCTGAAGAATAGAAAATATGATTAACAAAATTTACATTTATAAATGAGTAAAGAAGCGGGTGTACATACGTAAAAAATACATTCACTTTCCGTTAATTAGTAATAGTAAATGTATTAATTTTATCAAGAATAGTGTTTGTTCATATAACAGTTCCTGATATGTACAAGGTGAATCAGGTTAACTGGTCAAACGGAAGTTAGACAATGGTGGTAGGAAACCATGACAAAAATTTAAAGTAAAAATATCTATTTGAATTAGAGACATTTAAAGTTTTCAATTTTGACATCGCTTTTCCGTGTAAATCTGATATAAATATATAAAGTCAGTAATCCTTAATCTGCAACACATTCGTACTTTGTTAAATGTTCATTAGAAATAGAATAAAACAACGATTACGTTCGCATAAGCAAGATAAATTTCGATTTAAAATCAGCTGATCGGCCGATGACCGTTGACATTACCATCGATGCGTTTGCTTTTTTTTTTTTTTTTGTGTGTGTATTTAGCTGTTGGTCGCAGATGACCTTGACAGCTTTACGCGGGCAATGGGCGAGCGGAAGGCTCTCAACCCGGTAAGTAAGTTAAGCGAACATCGCCCGAGGGCTCCCCCTGTGGGGAACGGACCTCGGCTCGGGGCGTCGCTGAAAGCAAAGTGGGCGTGACCACGTTTAGGTTAATGATTTTTACGCGGCGCGGTTTGCGACCTCGTCGGCAAGGCCGATACCGCGCAGTTTTATGTGTTATCGCTGCGCGAGCTGTGTAGGCCCTTTCTTGGGCGATCGTAATGGCATCATCCCCTTCTTCAAGGAGATGACGGGGTCGTCGGACCGCGGATATTTTTGATGGGACGTAGTTTACCGCCCCAACCACTAGTGGATTGGGGTGAGTCGTGGCAGAGTCAAAATAGCGCTGGGAGCAACGCTTCATATACTGCCTGATGGTCGGCAATTCGAGGTCGATATGTAGATCGACATTACGAACGAACCACGGTGCTCCCGTTACCCGTCGCATGAACCTATTTTGTAGTGTTTGTAACCTGTGGATCCTGTTTGGCCTAACGTGCGCGAACACTACACTGGCATACGTCATGATGGGCCGTATGCAGGTAGTGTATAATCGGACTTTATTTTTGAGTGATAGTTTGGACTTTGCGTTTAATAAGCAGTGAAGGCGTCCCATCACGAAGACGGCGCGCGCGCGGACCCGCTTCAAGTGGGACAGGAAAGTGAGTCGGCTATCAAGGGTCACACCTAAGTACTTGGCCTCTCTGCTCCATGAGACAGGTCGGCCGAAGAGAGTGAGAGGAGGGATGCTGTCCGGAGAGCACAGACGGGCAGTTCGTTTAGTGAACATGACCGCTTGGCTCTTCTCGGGATTAATTTCTATTCTCCATTTCCTATACCAATTGGCAAGGGCGGTAACCGCTTTTTGGAGTGTATTGACTACGGTTGTCGGGGACATACCTGCACAATAGAGTGCGGTATCGTCGGCGTAAAGCGCCGTGTGCACACGAGTGAACTTGGGTAAATCACTTGTATACAGTGTAAACAAAAATGGGGCGAGGGCCGAGCCCTGTGGAACACCGGCCTTGAGAGGATGGGAGGTCGGCAACGTCCCTTCCACCCTATAGCGAAAGCTGCGATGACTCAAATAGTCATGTATTATTAGAATTAAGTATTCGGGGATTTTTAATAAATATAATTTGTAAATTAAGCCCTCATGCCAAACTTTATCGAAAGCTTTCGCTACATCTAGAAATAGTACACCAGTGTACCGTCCCCTAATGAACTGACTACTGGTGTATTCTACTAGTCTATGTACTTGCTGAACACAGCTGTGTTTAGCACGAAAACCAAATTGCGCGTCCGGTATAAGTTTATTTAACTCTGCGTATGAGCGTAGCCTACCGAGTACTATTCGTTCGTATAATTTACCTAAACTTCTCAGTAGGCTAATGGGTCGATAACTATTGGGTTCGGTACGTTTTTTGCCGGGTTTGTGGATTCCGATTACCACGGCCTCTTTCCACTGTGAAGGAAAGATGTTATATTTGAGGGCTGCATTAAAAATACAACACAGTAATATTATTAAATGGGCTGGGAATAATTTAATTACTCTATTTGTAATACCTTCCGAACCCGGGGCTTTCCTAGCGTGGAGACCCCTAATAAGCGACTCGACTTCGTCGGTGCTCACTGTTGGGATAGGCATATTATTGTCGTTGTTTATATTCGACCGCGATAAAGTGGTACGACTGGCCACTTCCGAATTAATAGTGTTGTAGTGAGTCGCATCTTGTTCGTATAATGTACTCGGCGCACACTGAAGCTCTAGGCCCTCTGCCAGACATTCAGACTTTTCGTCATCCATGAATGCCGGCGGTTGATTTATTCTACTGAGGGGAGGGAGTGTGGACACTACATCTTTTTTGAGTGAGCGGGAAAGCTGCCAGAAGGCTGTGTGCGTGGGCTTCAGCTCTTCTAAAGTGGCGTCCCATCTGCTCTGTCTCATATTATTAATTTCGGTTTTGACCTTCCTTTGGAGGGCCCGCAGGCGTTTGCGGTTCTCCTCCGTGGGGTATCGGTCGTAAGATGCGTTTGCGCGATTCATATCTATATATACTGTCGACGCGCCATATGTATCCTGTCTGTACACGCCTATAAGTATCCTGTCTGTACACGCCTATATGTATCCTATCTGTACACGCCTATATGTATCCTATCTGTACACGCCTATATGTATCCTGTCTGTACATGCCTATATAATATGTAACATATAAGGCATAAACGCTTAGACACATCGCTCCTTGAATGCAAGAGAAATATATATAAATATATCAAAAATTATATATATCATAAATCAAAAATTGTAAAAATAGTGTTTTTGCAAAAATGAGCTCTAAATCGCTGATACTATAGTCTATTTAAAACACCCATGATTTTCGCTAACTTTGACACCAAACCGCTCAAACGTCTGTTTTGAATTAAGCCGTTTGGCGCGCTAACATTAGTGAAAGACTGCCACTTTGTCATTTGTGACCCAGAACTCGAAGAGAACGTACGTAATTTTCTTGCAAAACAGCCACTTTCCAAAAAATTATCTCATATTTATTATAGTTTTTACTGCACACACCACATTCCGGTTTCTGTTCATTTTTCATTCCAATTTCAGGTAAGTGTATTTATAATTTATAATACAAAGGTGCCATATTTTAAAATCTGTCCATTTTGCATTCTATATTATGTAAGATTACTTATTATTTATGATACGAAAAGGGCCATATTTTAACTTGAGTCCATATTGTATTTTATTTTATTTAAAACTAATTTTAATTTATATTACAAAAGTACTATATTTTAAGATATGCACATGTTTATGGTTTACAATGCACATCCACAAGGTGAGGTTTTATTACATTTCCAAATTAAATTTGCTGAACTTTATGATCACTAAATTGGGTACAAATAAAACAAATTGCTACGTATGACATGAAGGAGAAGTAGCACGAGGTGTCAATGAGAATGAGAATGATTTTCATGTAGTTTTTTATAGTCATAATTGCTGTGGCCAACAGAAAAATAAGTTTATGTTAAGTTCTTATAAATATGCTCTCAATAATCTACCAAAATTTCAAAGTATCACTCATAAATTTCTCACAAAAGAGCACACACAAAATGAGGGTGATGCCGCACACTCCTTGATTCAGAGGAATATTTCAAGAGCATTGAAATCTTCCTCTATATACCTACCGGACCAATATGTGACTCTAATTAAAACTGCAAAAAAGAAAGGAAACACCTTTTGCAGTCCATGAGCTTACGCATGTAATTTTTTTGAATTTAAACAAAGGACAATGGGCATTGCGGCACATGAGCGGCCATCAATGAAACTAGTGTCATTTGAAAGGGGAGATCTTTGACAACAAATATTGTTCAAGGAGTACTATGAAATACCGTTTGGGAAAAAAAATATAGTTAAAATACTATTATTAAAATACTATTTTTTTTTTTCATTATTATTTATGTATCCTAATATTCAATACTTTTTCTATTAGAGGTCTAAGAACCTTTGTTAAAATCGGTCTCGCCATGTTTCATGCGTCAACCAATCAGCGATGAGCGCCGCTCACACTCGGCGACTCGGCGATTACCGTTATGCTCGAGCGCACAGCGCAGTCCATCGATGACATTTGTTTCGTTGAGTAATGTGCGATTATTATTGTTTGACAATTTCCTTTGACTCTGGCTTGCATATCGGACTTGTTAATATCTATCTTGGTGACTTGTGCTCGTTTTTTTGGACTTTTTTTTTAAGCAGATTCCTATAACAATGGCAGATAATCGCCAAGTGTGTATTTTATGTAATCGATCCGTGATAAACAGAAGAAGATACGAAATAACCGTTCCGTTTGATCCACGGGGCGAGAACGGGATAGAAGTATCGGTATTTACGTATGAGTAAGCGAGATAATTAATACTGCTTAGGCAATCGAGTAAAATATTTTCTTTATATTTCACTTTGTTTGAACAGCGTTCAATGAAAATAACTAAGCGTTTTAACTAATTGTAATACTCTCATTTTCAGATACAATACAATGGTCAGGAGTACATTTGTCGACCATGCTGGCAACGGGCAGAAAGAGCTGCGCAGCCAAGAGAAGACCGTCCACACGAATGTGTATTACATATTGAAGAATATTCAAGACTCCCTAATACAGCAACGCGTTGTATGTATGAAAACTGCAGACGAACGGATCTCCGAAGGATTCCGGATAACATTAAAGTGACATTCTTGATTCATTTTAATTTTTATATTCCAAATAGTGCAAGAGTTTGCGATCATCATTTGGTATCCAATGATTGGGATCAAATAATTGACAGCCCTAACTTGCTCCACGACTTCAATGCCACACATTTTGTGCATATCATGAGCCTCATGAAAATCGCGGTGCTTCGAGGATCTATACTAGATTTTGATAATATAGATGACATGGACCCAAATGAAGTATACATCCGATTAGGCGTTAGTCGAGACCAATTTATGAATATTTTGGAACAAACTCCTTCATTGTCGAACGTATCAACACGCCCAAAAACATCTTTGGCATGCTACTTAATGAAACTGCGAAGCGGTGAAGCAAATGAAAGGCTGGCGACGCTTTTTAATATGAGCCGTAGAACCCTAGAACGACATTTAACGTTCGCCAGAGACTCTCTTTTACTGGACTTCGTTCCCCGGCATCTTGGTTATGATCATCTCAATAGAATTGATGTAGCTAACCGAAACCTACAAGTTCCAAATGCAATTTTTGGAAATGCAAATGCCTTAAACAGAAAGGCAATTGTGATAGCAGACGCCACTTATATATATATATATATATACAAAAGTCCGCAAACTATTTATTCCAAAAGCGATCATATAGTCTACACAAATACACGAATTTGTTGAAACCGTTTTTAATAGTGTGCTGCGATGGCCACATTTTAGATGCCTTTGGGCCATATTCAGCCATAGAATCAGATGCACAAATAATGAAAAATATGATTGACGACGAAGGAAATCCTTTCCATTGGTTTTTTGAACATGGAGATGTGTTCATCTTAGACCGTGGGTTTCGCGACGTAATCGACGACTTACATGCCTATGGTTATGAAGCTCACTTACCGAAAACAAAAAATCGAGACGAAGATCAATTGACGACAGAACAAGCGAATAAGTCTAGGTTGGTTACTATGTGCCGCTGGGTTGTTGAAGTTATAAATGGTTGGTTCAAACGCGATTTTAAACTATTCCGACAAGACTTTTTCAATCGTGCTTTGCCTCATATGATGACAGATTTTAGAATAGGTGCTGCATTATTGAATGCTTGCAGAGAACCATTGTCAGATAACGTTCACGCTGAAACATTTATAGAAGTTATAAACCAAAGAGTGAACCAACCAAATAACCTAGCAGAGTATGTCCTAGCCAACAACCTTAATCGTAGACGGGCTAGTTTCGATAGCATTACAGGAAACCAACCTAACATAAGTGATTTTTCTTTGCTGACTGAGGACGATTTAACCATTTTTGCACTTGGTACATAGCAAGTGAAGCTAGCCCGCAGCTATTATGCGGAGCATGTGCGACAAGGTCTCTATAATATAGAAACGTATAGGGACCCCGATGTTACAGGCCTAGGCAGGTGCGGCATCACAGCAACAAATGTTTGGCTGCTAAGATGTCGAATACAATCTAGACATACTAGGTCAAAAATATATTATTCGTACATTATAGTAGATAGAGAGAAAAGCGGCAGAGAAGCCATAGAAAACTACTATTGCAGTTGTCTAAGCGGTAAGCGCACTCTTGGTTGCTGTGCCCACATTATGTGTGTAGTGTGGTATTTAGGGTGGGCGAGAAACCAAGAGGAAGATATCCGTTTACCAGCTCATTTTTTAAACGATATTATTGTAGACGACAATTGAATCCCATCATTTTCTTTTTTTAAAGGAATACTAGCATTATATACGAGCATTGTATATGTGTCTGTCAATAAATCGATGTATTTAATAACCAATTAACCTTTAGTTTTATTTAATCCATCATTATCTTATACTTAGACATGCATTACGTTTTATCATTTACGTACTTTCGGTTTAATTAATTCGATTTTTTTATATGATCAACGCTTTATAACTTTTTATCTAAACAAGTTGCCGAAATAATTTTTTGCAGTCTTAATATATACATAATTGTCGACTAAAAAATATATAGGACAGATGTGGCCGCCGATGGGACAAGCGCCATACATTTTTGCCCATTGTCCTTTCAATTTTACAACCAAAAACTTAAAATATCTGAAACGAAAAAACAGGGTATACTTAAACTTATAGAAAAAAATGTCATACCTAAATATTAACAAAGTTATTACAAAAATCTTTAATTTTTATTTTACGTTTGTATTAAGTAAATTTATATTGAAGTATATAATTTATTACGGTATATTAAGCTTTTATATAATAATTCATAAGATTTAATAGATAAATAATTCTTATTAGACATTTAAATGTTACTTTTGATTTCTTACAAAGAATACAATTATTGTAATTTTGATATCTATATACTGTGATTTAATTATATGTAAAAAAAATTACTTTGTTTATAGTTGTTTAAAAAATTATGAATAGATTTTATCTAATTTAATTAAAGACTTTTATTTTTTTTTGTGGGTGGGCCGCGGTCGGCGCGCCTTCGCACCACTCCGTCCGGGGCGACAGAGGGGCTTAAGCACGCAACTCCCGCGACCCACCCGAAAACCACGTCGCCTTCGTCGTTGGGCCGACCACTGGAAATTTAATTAAAGACTGAACATATTTTCTATGTTAGTTATACTAATATGCGTGTGCGTAATGTGCGTGTCAGTTTTAGAATATTTGTTTTGATTTTTGATGAATGTCTAATTGTCTGTTATTCTATGCTTATTTTTAGTTTACTTGAAAATGTTCTATAACTTTATGGAATCGGTTGATTTTTAAATTGCGTTAATTATGGCAATATTGAAGAAATTACTGATGTTTTTGCTATTTCTTTACCAAATTACTGTAATTAGAAAGTTCCTAAAGCTAAGTTAATGAGTTCTTATCTTATTTCGGTAATATTTCGTAGCTAATCTTGAATTAGAAGATATTTTATTTTGAATATTTATATTTTAAAATACATTTATAAGAAATGCAATGATTCTGTAATAATAATAAACACAAATAAATGTGATTAAATAATACAAAGAAATGCTTACTATATTGTGCAGATCTTAATTTTATATTAATTTATCTAATTTTATATTTTGGAAGAAAGTAATGATTGTTGGCAAAGATTCTTTGTTTTTTCCTATTTTTATGTTCTTTTTTCCATTAATAGCGATTGTGCAAAACTAATTTGAAAGAAATAACTTATTTTGAGATAGGTTCTTAGTCCCTTCTACTTAGCCACTATGGCTGTACTGCATTTTCTTAAAAAAAAAAATAAACATTTTACTATGTCTCTGCCCATATGAGATAGTTAACATTTTAAGTATAATATTAAAACTGTTTGATTCATTTTTTATAAAGAAATATTAATAAAACAATTAATTTTTCGTTTTATTTTTGGAATATTTTTTTAGAATAATAATCAGATTTATGAAAGCAAAAGGGACTTATCTGCACTTTTAAGAATGAATTTAATTGTTTTCAATATACTTACAATTAGAAAAGATGCAGCAACAAACCACCTTTCGAGTAATATATAATAGTTCACAATTATTTAAAAAAACAATATGTTTTTTTGCCAAAAACTGTTTAAGAATTTTATTTCTGCTGTACTGTAAAAAAGTGGATTTTTGTTTTGTGGCCCTCTTGCTTTCAAGGAGCGACATATTTTTGAAATTACTTTAACTATTATGTTTTATTGTTTTTTTTTTGGGTAGTATTCATTCTAATTATGATCTATGATCGATAAACTACAAAATATTCGAACAGTTGTTCCATAATACCTGAGACATTCTGTATATAGAAGATATTTATAATATATATAATATTTTATACGTTTCTATTTTCATAATATACATTTACATTATACTTACGAATTGTTACATGTAGTATATAATTTATTGCATTATGCTAAATTATTTGTGTTTTTATATTAATTAGCAATTCTAAGTGTGGTAATCCGACTATTGTGAAATAGTAATTTAATTACAGTCTGTGTACGCTTTTTTATAAGTCTCACATTAATTATAAACTGTAATAGCTGATTCAGTTTTCCTTGTAGTGATGGAGTAAGAATACGATTTACCATCCCTTACATTGACCGTGTGTATTCTATAAGATGACTAAGGGATATAATATATATATATATAACATCTATGCAAGACAAGGAAAACTCAAAATAAACTCGTATACCAGCCCGCCTAATCGATGTGATATAGTAGATCTTCCATTGTGGAAGACACTCAAGCCCAACAGTGGGACATATCCGCTGAGATGATCATACCTTAGTGATGAAAATATTGGAATACTATGTGTCACTATTAAGAGATGGTTATCTATGAAGTATATACTGTATAACCACCCCTAAGTGAGTTAATTTCTCTAGTATGAGGTCAAAACTGATTAAGGAAGCAGGAGAATGGGAAGCAACTCTCTTGGGCAGCCTATAATACTAAATGTGATCGCCAACCTACCTGCCTGGCAAATTGCTATCATACCTTTTTAGGGATTGGTCTTCCTATGGCAAATTGCCAGATAAAGGCATATCTAAGATTAGACTCCGATATAAAATATTAATAGTCCATTCCAAGAAATATATAAAATAAATTAATGTAATAACATTTATCTTATATCTTTAAACGAGCAATTCTTGTACATATATATATGTATATATATTATTTTTTTTTTCAGGATCTCGGCAACGGCACCAACGATTTTGATGAAACTTAGCATACTAGAGGTTTCGAGGCCAAAAAATCGATCAAGCTAGGTTTTATTTATAGAAAATGTTGTTTTGTCGATGTTTTTAGCAAAACAATATAATGACATTAAATTTTAAATAACCAACACCTGTTACTGCCGAGCATCTTTGCGATAACGGTCTGCAGCGACAGGTCCGCTCCAAGTACCGCCGACAGGTTGTGGCACTGAGGCCCACAGGCGGGGCATACCTACAATGTGACCTTACTATACTATGCTGATCAGACAGGTTGATATAAAATTTTGGTTTGAGATTTGCTTCTCTTGCACAGATGTTATATGCGTATTATATCCCTTAATAGTCTTTTAAGACATCCAGGGGCAAAATATGAAGTAGTATTTCAGTGTTTAGAGTAGTGAGTAGTATTTTTATTCCGTCACCACATGGATTATTAAATTAAATCCTTACTAATATTATAAATGTGAAAGTAAGTTTGTTTGTTTGTTATGCTTTCACGCTTGAATCACCGAATCGATTTCAAAAATTCTTTCACTAATAGAAAGCTATAATATCAGGAAGTAACATGGGCTATATTTTATCCCGGTATTCCCATGGGAACAGGCACTACACGGGAAAGACGACTGAAACCGAAGCGAAGCGAGGACAGGTTGCTAGTAAATTGTATTTCTTAACATATGTCGGGGTTGTATCAATAGAAAATTTGTTTATTACTAAAAATATCCATGTAAGGTCGGAGTTAGAATAAAATTCACCACCTCCTCTCTTGTCTGGTGGTATCGTAAAAGAATACTAAAAGATAATATATTCAGAAAACATTTATGCCAGATAAGGAACCTCGAATTAAAATCTTGTACCAACACGTTTGACAAGTTCGGTATAGTAGGTTAATTTCCCCCTTATTGTGAAGGAGGTTCGAGCCCAACAGTGGGACGTATATAAGCTGCGATGATGACAGTCATAAACAAATTCCACATGTTCAGAATATTTTTTTTAATATGTTTTTTATATATATATTTTTTTAAATTAATTGTAGCCATAACCATGTTTTAAAATATTGCATTTGATGTAATTTGCATTGCATTGAATGAAATATAATTTTCTTCCGCTAAGCAGATGGGTAAAATTCCCTCATACTACGGATCCTTTACTAATACTTCTATGTAATACGATCACGCGATTTTTCAATCTGCAAACCCGTCGGGAGAATACACCATGATGGCATATACCTGTATTAATCACTTCGAGGTCAAAGACCTTATAAGCGACGCAGGTCACATTATTTTATAATAATATTTTATAATAGTTTGTAATGTAATCTTAGTCGCCCGTTAGCCACGGCTACGATCGGCACGCTTAAGCTTAGCTCTGTACTTATTTTATAATTGCAATAAACCACGCATATTAGAGTTGAAGAAGTTGTTTGCATCAATTGTTAATTATTATAACCCATACAGACCTGATGTCAAAAATAATATCAGACGCATTTATTTTTTATCCCATCATAAGCATTATCTTGCTCTTATCCCAGTTACATAGGGTACGACAAAATATGTCTTTTCCTCCCAAATAGCCCTTCAAACAATCTTAATATATATAAATTACGTGTCACGTTGTTTGTCCGCGATAGACTCCTAAACTACTTAACCGATGTTAATCAAATTTGCACACCACGTGCAGTTTAATCCAACTTGAAAGATAGGATAGCTTACATCTTAATTTATAGTCGCAATATTATTTTATTGCAAATTATTTATCTATTATTTGACATTCACAATTATCTGTTAACTCCAAACGATTTTAACAGATGGCGATATCTGTTGACTGGATTGAGTAAGTAATTAATAGATGGCGCTGCTATGTCAAACCTACAAACGTGTCATATAAGCTACAATTCAATAGCATAAATAGTTTACTAAAATGTAATATAACAAAAACCTTAGCCACAGCAACGCGTGGCCGGGTCTGCTAGTTGCTCTATAAATATTCCATGTTTATCCACGTTTTCATCTATCTTTCTGTTGCAATGCAATTTATATCGCCATTT
This sequence comes from Lymantria dispar, assembly GCA_032191425.1. NCBI lineage: Eukaryota > Metazoa > Arthropoda > Insecta > Lepidoptera > Erebidae > Lymantria > Lymantria dispar. The sequence continues at coordinate 15,103,320 of CM063465.1, read as the reverse complement.
ATTGTATTGGTCCGTGGGATGATGGATTAATAATACAATTCATCACCCCCTCTCTTGCCCGTGGTTGTCGTATAAGACGACTAAGGGATATGATGTGCAGATAATATCAAAGCAAAAGAAGAAAAACTCAACATAAAACCCTATACCAACATGTCTGACCAGCGCGGTATAGTAGCTCAATTTCCCTCTCATTGCGAAGGTGGCTCGAGCCCAACAGTGGGACTTATGTGCGCTGAGATGATGAGTTGATCTATTCCATATGTATGTATCCCTTAATGATTTTCCTTAGTGCCTTATCATTTTACTCATGGTCATATCCTTCGGCTTTTTTTTTGTGTATGACTTAGTTGTTAGCCTCAGATGGCTATGACAACTGTAACCAGACTGTTGGGTGAACGCTGAGGGCTCTCAACCCGTGTCCTTCAGCTTAATTGCTCGAGTTACTTCCCTACAGAAAATGTTACAGATTTAATTTTAATATCAAACAACATTGTTCATATACTGCGAAGTCACACGTCGACAAATTTACACAAATAACGTAGAATTATAATTGCTTACTAGAAGCACTATAATAATCGAATTCTGTCAACTAGTGGAATATAATCACCAACATTATTTCAGCTCATATACGATCCCCTGCTGGGCTCAAACCTTCTTCATTATAAGGTAATGAACCTAATATCACGCTGGTAAGACGGGTTAGTAATACGGGTTTTATTTTGAGTTTATCTTCTCTTCTTTAATCCCTTAGTCTTTTTTTTACAATACCCACAATCAAGAGTGGGCCATTGAATTGTATTCTTACTCTGTTACCAAACGGATAAAGTGGAATATAATGGTATGTAATGGTAACTTATCAACTTCATTTGGCTTTTAATCGTTCATTGCTAACTGATTTAAACGTTTCCATAGAATGCTACATGGTATGGTAAACGCCAGGGAAAGGAGTCATTGCGCGCCTTTCGCAGGACAGCAATGTCACCCATTCTCTTGGTGATCCCTAAACTAATTTTTATTACGTATGAGCAAGCTATTGCTACGGTGATGGAGTGAGAATACAATTCAGCTTCATCTTACCGGTGGGTGTGTAAATAACGATTTATTAATAGTTTTTACCCTTATTCAAACCACCAATTTACATATAATCGCATACGAAAACACATAAAGTTTAATAAATATGTGTGTACTTAAGACCGTACGGCAGAAGTGAAAACGTAAACATGGAAATAATTAAAACATTTACTACATAGACTAACCTCACAATGTAAACTAAACATGTACCTAAACCAATTATGATTGTTAAAATAATTATCAATTGTCAATAATAACTATTATAAACTATTGAATAATTGGTAATAATTAATAATAACAATTATTACATATAAATTGAATATAGTAAATACAGCCACACAGCAGTGAAGAGCAGCTGACTGTATCTTTCTCCCTCGGGTACACTTGGCGGTTCCGAACGCCCCCAATCGAACCTTTCACCTCAGAGCGTGACGGATCAGCCTCATTTGAAAACATCTGTAAGCGGTACGCCAAAAGAAGTGTTAACTTCAAAAATAAAATTTGAAATAAATACAAGGCATTTCCATTTCTTAAACAACAATATTACGTCTTTGAAGAATTACAATAAACATCATCTCGTTCTAAGTTGAGAAAATTAATTCTGTTTTATGAAGTATGCTGTTGTTGTGGCATGCCCACGCCTTATACCGTTCGTATAACTCCCATGGAAATATTCTTAGCAAGTTTTAATTAGCATCTCGAGAATGGTTCTACAGGCTTTGTTTACTTATTTATTGTTTGGACTTGTTCTTAAGAAGGTCATAGCCAGCTGAATGCATCATTTAAAAATGTAATAATAATTATATTCCCTGCGGTGATGGATTAAGAATATAAATCACCACTCTTTCTCTTGCCTGTGGGTACCGTAAAAGACGACTATGGGATTAAATATACTTATAACAGATGTTATAAGTATATTTAATCTAAATATACTTATAACAGATGTTATAAGTATATTTAATCCTAGTAGTAAATAATGCATAGATTATGCAAGAGAAGTAAAAATTCGAAATAAAACCTAATCCAACACGTCTGATCAGCGTGGAATGGTAGGTCAATTGTCCTCCCTTTATGGAGTGAGCCTCAGCCCAATAGTGGGACATTAATAGGCTGACATGATGATGATGGCAAATAATTGTACTTTATTCGTGTGGTGACGGAGTAAGATTACAAATCACCACCCCCTCTTTTACCCCTGGGAACCGTAAAAGACGACTATGGGTTTAATTTGCTTATAACAACTATACAAGAGACGGAAAACTTGAAATTAAACCCTACTCATCTAACTAGCGTGGTATAGTAGGTCAATTTTCCTCCTATTCTGGAGGCAGCTCGAGCCTAAAAGTGGGACGGGTATGACCTGAAATGATAAGGATATTTTATCCGTCTGGTGATCGAATAAAAATACAATTCCCCACCCTCTTGGGTTTTGTTTGCGGTTATTGTAAAAGACGACTAAGGCATATACTAAGCGGATAACACCGATGCTAGAAAGGCAAACTTGATATAAGCCCTATATCAACCCAGATCTCTCTCTGATCAGAGTGGTATCATCATCTCGGCTCATATACATCTCACTGCTGGGATAAGGTTTTATTTCGAATTTTCCTTCTTTTACATATACGTTATACAGAGTTTATCAGGTTATGGGGCAACTGGTCAAACGGGAGCGAGGCAATGGTGGTAGGCACCCATGAAAAAAATCTATACCAATAATTATTTATTGGAGTGTCTGTTTGTAATGTCAAAATAATAGGCTTTTGTCATGCTCACACGGTTATTTGCACTATACATATGCCAAAAATACACTTTAAATTTTTATGTCTGTCTGTTTGTTCCGGGTAATCTTCTAAACGGCTGGACCTATTTCAAAAATTCTTTCACCAATGGAAAGTTATAATATCAGGGCGTAAACTAGGCTATATTTTATCCCGTTATTCCCACGGGAACGGGAACTACGCAGGAAAGACGACTGAAACCGAAGCAAAGCGAGGGCGGGTTGCTAGTTGCAAATAAAAATATAGATTCTTTAATGAATTAGAGATATGTAAAGTTTTCAATTTAGTCATCGCTTTTTCATGTAAATCTGATTGAAATGTATAAAGTCAATAATACTTAATCTGCAACATATTTATGATCTGTTAAATGTTCATTAGAAATTGAATGAATCAATGATTACGTTCGCATAAGCAAGACATACTTCGCTTTAAATCAGCTGATATGCCGATGACCGTTGACGAGATGCCTTTGTACCTACGTTACCATTGAAGCGTTTGCTTAAATCATACCTATTTATACTGTCGAAGCTTTACATGCCTACATGTATCTCGTCTGTACATGCCTCCATAATACGTAATATTTAAGGCATACACGATGTCCGTTGTGCCCGCGGCGAAAAGCGAATGGTGCGCGGCTCCATAAACCACCGTATTCCCTTGCCATTGTTATTGGTCCGACCACTAGTACCAAATCTTTGAGACTCGAGGCAAGCCTGTCTACAGGAATCGACCCTAAGACGCTCAATGGTTAATAATTTAATAATCAATAGTTATTAGTATTAGTTTCCGTGTGGTGAAAGAGTAAGAATACAATTCACCACCCCCTATCTTGCCCGTGGTTGTCGTAAAAGACACGACTAAGGGATATAACATCTGTGCAAGAGAAGGAAAACTCAAAATGAAACCCTATACCAACATGTCTCTCCAGCATGGTATAGTAGGTCAAATTGCCTCCCACTATGGAGGAGGTCCATGCCAAACAGTGGGACGTATATGGTCTGCGATGATGATAATGATTAGTAAAGAGGCAGTCATCCGACTTTACTTTGTCATTATAATTAACAACGAATTTTTCATGATTCGCAAATATGCTTTATTAGAAATGTCTTCCTATTCTTTTTTAATATCATCATATACACGTGCCACTACAGAATACAACCCACATCCTGAAACGATAATAAAATTGATCCCTAGAACGGTAAGGAACTTGATTGAATTTGATGGTAAGGATTCAATTCATTTATTGACAACTTTGGCGCGCTCGGAATAAGTTTGCAAAAAGTCTTAACCATTCCATCTATACCCAAACTCTATTGCTTTGTATAATGTTTCCTGTCTCTTACTACTTATAATTCATTTTAAAATGGACTGCACTTAAAATTTTCCATAGATCTTTCAATATAAAATCGGCAAGTGTTTTGCTTTTCTCTGAACAAGGCATCATTAGTTTAGGCTTCAAGCGCGATTTTTGAAAGTTCTGGAGGCAGCTTATTATATAAGAGTAAGAAGACTGCTTTACACACTATTCTATTTTGAGCCTATCCGAAGCCTATCCTATGCTTTCTTGAAGTGTGAGTACGTTGATAAATCGTGATATAGTGGTGGGTCTCCCTTCCTTCAATCCATTTAAAAATAATAATGAATTGCCGTCATGAATTGCGTAATTTAATTAATTATCTCATTATTTAAATAATTATTACTGATTCTCCATATGGTAACTGATTCAGAATAAAATATATTATCACCCCGTATTGGAGAACTAAACTGCTGCATGGTGGCAACGATGAATACTACCAAACCCTTATTTGTGAATGTCTTAAAAGACGAGTAAGAACTTCAAATTGACCTAGGGCAAGTGCATCTGATACCATCTGGTCAATAATTTAATTTTCAAGAAGGATTGACATCAGATAGGTGGGTGGTTATAAAACTACTGCCAAGACCTTTGCAATAAGAAGTTGGAAGAAGAATACATATTGCGTCAAACCCAAATAATTCGAACAAGAGCAGAATGATGTTGATGACTTTCCTGTAAAATTCTCGGCAGTAGCACTCTTTTCAGAGGCCTAAGTCCAATAGTGGATGTCACTAAGCCGAGAATGGATAAATGGACTTTCCTTCGTCGTGTATTATGACACGTTTTTCTTTTTCTATTACATTTCAAAGGTTGTCTTTGGGGCATCTTTAAGAGACAAGGCAATAATTATTAAGTTGAGAGACAGGCACAGACATATTATTGTCATCTCAGCTTATATATATTCCACTACTAGGTCCGAGACTCCTTCATAATAGGAGGTAAATTGACTTACTACACTGGTCACAGGAGTTGGTATAGGGTGTTAATTCTCATGTTATATGTTATATGAATAGTATATCCCTCAGTCGTCTTTTACGATACGCAAAGATAAGGGCTGTTGAATTGTATTCTTAGTTGGCACATATACATGTAAAGAACACAAATTATAACCAGATTCAGATCAAGATTTTGTGGATCACACAAAATAATATCCTGCATGGGAATCGAACCTGCAACTCTTGAAAAGACAGATTGGTAAGTTAAAAACTACGCTATCTGTATCTTTATCACCATACATTACAGTATTCATAAGGCATATCCACATGATTTGATCAAAAACAAACAAAAATTTGTAACAATCATTCGATATAATAACAACAATAACAACAACAGTTCAATGAAAACATAACAACATACAATAAATAAATCAACTACAACATAAAACAGTTGAAAATGACTTAAAATTACATTACAGATATTTACAAGGGTACTTAATTACGAAGGTTTTAATGGCCTTTGTGATGATGATGGATGGTCTTATAGACGGGGATTTTTACAGGGTAAGGCTGAGGCACGTGCACAGTGACAGTCTTCTCGACTTTAATAGGCACGTGTTTCTCTACAGGGTAAGGTACATGCTTCACAACAGGGTATGGCACGACTTTCTCAACAGGAATCGAGATTTCTGTCTCGACTGGTACAGCAACAGGTTTGTTAACTGGAACCTTGACAGGATAAGGCTGAGGTACACCAATGAGAATAGGTTTGGGTACATTAATGTGAAGAGTCCTAGGAATTGGTACTGTGACATGTTTGTAGAGGGGAACTTGTACTGGATGCTCCTCATCAACATGTTCACCTACAGGAATAGCGTAAGCCTGGAGATCTTGACCAGCATCTCCATGACCAAATTCATGACCGCCATCCTCAAGAGGGAAAGCTTGGGCACCGAATCCATGACCACCGTCACCTTGGATTGTGATTCCATGTCCACCGTCATCTTGGGCACCGGAGTTATCATGATCCTGTTGGCTGGCTTCATGAGCAGCTTGCAAATAAGAATCTCCATTGGTATCTTGATTGATATGGCCACCATCATGACCTGATGGACTAAATTGAGCGTGAGCATGGAAATTTTGTGGGGCATATGCTTGTCCACCAAAATCTTGCCCACCAAATCCTTGATGTCCTTGGGCAAACGCGAGTGTATGTTGTTGTCCACCTGAGAAATCGTGTCCCCCATTACCGAGTCCGCCAAAATTATGTCCAGAAAACTGCGCTAAACCATGACCCTGATCACCAGCATAGTCGCCGCCGCCTCCTGACTGAGCATTGAAATCGTATCCTGCATTTCCGCCACCATGCCCACCGTCTCCTACTATCTCGTTTGAATAGCCACCTTCGAAACCAGCCTTGCAAGACGCAACCGCCAGCAACAAACAGATCTGAAAAGATATAAGAAATCGCTGTTAATAAAATGTACTCCATCGTCTCCATCCTTTCTCATTCCATTCAAATGTGTCCCGCTGCTGGGCTCGACCCTTCTGCACAATAGGAGAATATTTACCTACCACGCCACGGTTTTATTTCGAGTTTTTCTTCTCTTGCATACATTTTATATGCGTATTATATTCATTAGTGTCTTTTACAACAGCTACGAGTAGAATAAAGGGTGGTGAATTGTTTTCTTTCACACGAATAACCACACGAATATTATAATTATTTTAATTTAAACGTTATTAATATAGTTAAAACCACTATGAAAAGCACGAAACTTTACTAATTGATCATTATAAATATAAAGTGAAAGATATTTTCCTTTAATTCAACGGTAACTCAAATACTAGACTAATTTACTGAAAACAACCAAATTTCTTTAATGGATTACTTAACAAAAGAAACAAATCAACTTCCAACTGTTGTTTTAATAGGCAATTTGCACTGAATGGCCGCTTTGATTACGAAGCCGTAGTAAAAATACTGAAAAACAACTTTAGCAGTCACTTTTGAAACCTTTTAAGTGTTCAGCTCGTGAATGGACTTGAAAATTCCCATTTTTTATTTAGCCAAAACTAGAACTTTTATTATTTGAAGTTAAAACTTTTATAGTTGGGTTTGGATGGCGACTAAATTTATGTAGTTGTCATCGGAATGATTACGTGACGTGTTAACGCTAATACTATATAGTTGTAGCTATGAACAAATATTTGTGAACTGTACAAAAATATATCTAGTGCGGTAATCGAAACGGCGATACTCAGCACACAATAGCTTTTTTTAATTTAAAGGCAGAGTGAGGTATTGATGCTTCTACTGCATAAATTACAGCCATAATCAGAACAACAATTTATGAATCACGTAACATAAGTCTTGCTGGACAAATGAACCCGCAATACTTGGCACAGTAGATAATTATCTTAACTACTACGCTGTTTGTGCAAAAGAATTAAATTTTAATAAATTACATAGTAAATAAGTTAGAAAAAAACATCTTATGAATTGTATAAAAATTTGTTGTGAAGAGAAATCTTTACAAGTAAATTATTATTTACACATTGTTAAACGCAAAAGCTCTCACACAATATTATTATTTGTACAAAAAAAAATAGCATTGCCTTTCACCATACAATCACCGCTCCTCTGCCAATCTCTTCTTTATTGTCAAATTAATTGAGCGCTGGCAAAATACTTTCGTTGTCGTATTATAAACAAAATCTTTTTTTTTTATAAATATATGAGCACCCAATCTGTGATAAAAATATATATAGAATACGTAATTGAATATACCCCGAGTACTCGCTTACATCATAATGAGAAGCAGTCTAAATTTTCCAATAATTTCGTCAGTGTACGGATAATGTACTTAGAATCTTCTTTTGTATTTATATATACACATTGTTCTTCAATACGTATGTGACTGAACTTTTTTTTTGTTATTTCCAACGGTGGCAAACGAGCAAGCAGCACACCTAATGGTAAGTGATACTGACGCGCATGGACCTTTGCAATACCAGGGGCACATTCAGGCCATTGCCTACCGTGAAGAAAATACTCTTCTTAAACCTCGTTTAAAGAAGGACATGTCATAATGCTCGGGAAACACAGCAGCAGGTAGTTCATTCCAGAGCTTGCACGTACGTGGGAGATATGATCGCTGGAAACGTACAGTTGAAGACCATAACGTTTCCAGGTGAAATGGATGAACCCTGCTACGATGTCGAGTGGTACGTTGGTAGAATGGTGACGGTGGTACCAAATCAAACAGTTCCTCGGAGCACTCTCCGTGAAAGAGTCGGTAGATTGAACTCGTCGTAAACGACTGAATCCATCTTGATAATTTTTATGTGCGCGAAACGTGATTTTTTTAAGGGATATAATATGCAGTTAACATTGAAGTAAGAGTATTAGCGTAGGAGAAGGTAAGTCGACTCAAAGCTATATGTCAAACTGTATTACTAGCATAATATTTTAGTTCAATTTAAAAGTTCTATAGAGCACAATTTTAAATAATTATTTTCGTATACATGTCACAAGTTAAGAATACAATTTGTTACCATCCATTACTTTTCTATGGGTGTCGTTTAAACTGTCTAGGAGATCATTAGAAGACTAAGCAGATGTAATTTCCTGGGAACTTAATAACACAAAATGTGTTCGTGAACCGGCATCCTAGGAGTGGCTATTATGCCCTTATCCCTCTTCTTAGACGTTTATTTTGCCAACAGCAGATAGGTTGATGTACATATAGATGGCTAACGAAGATATACTTAGTATCCGTTACATCATAGTTTGTCTAAGCTGTGAGGTGTAATTATATCGTGACGGAATAATCTGTATAATTACATGAAGCTAAATGTTTTCTTAACGTTCCTAGTTTATGTAACAATAGCATTTTCTTCCGTTTTGCGGAGGATTTTACAAACATAATTATCGGCAACAAATTACAACCAAACTCAGAACTACCATTTATTGATCGCACAAAGTAGTGCCCAGCGTAGGATATGAACCTACGATATTGGTACGGTAGATCGATATCCTAACCACTTAACCATATGTGCAGTTGAATTGACGTCACGTTGACTGCACAGATGGCGTAGTGGTTAAGATAGCGACCTACAGCGCCAGTGTCGAGGGTTCGAATCCCACGCGGGACAACACTTTGTGCGATCCACAAATTGTTGTTCTGAGTCTGGATGTAATTTGTGTTCGTTAATTATATGTTTGTAAAGTCCCCCGCAATACAAGGATTATTTCCTTAGTGCAGGGTGTTTTCTTAAATAAATAAAAAATAAATTCCATAGTTAGGTTGTTGTGTATATGATGGAAGAATTTAGATCGCTGACAGCTACTTAATACTCATGGAACTTATTAAATGTATATAGTATTTTAATGTAGAAGGAATAACAGTGTTCAAAAAAAATATTTTAGTGCCCTATTACTTTGTAGAGTGCAAAAATTAGCCCGAGGTTTTAACCAGTGAAATTGGCAGCAGATTCTTTGGAAATTTATATAAGTAGCCGTAAGTGCCAACCCACTAAGTGTGGCGGTTATGGCTTCATTATCTTAAAAAAAACACTTTTCATTAAAAAAGTAATTATTATACAACGGAACTTGACAAACTAATTTGAAGAAATTTTCAAGAAATAAAAGCCATTTTTAAACACCAATCCCATGAAAGTCCCGGTAAACTCCATAGATAGATAGATTGAAATAAATTGTGAATAGCTACAAATATTTAAAATGCTGTGTGGTAGCGGCTTCGAATACTACCAACCCTTGCTTTGCTCGTGGGTGTCGTAAAAGACGACTAAGAGCCCTAGATTGACCCGGACCAACTCCATCTGGTACCATTTGGGTCAATGATTACATTCCCAAGGAGGGTTGACGTCAGGCAGGCGGCCGGTCATAAAAGTCATTGCCGAAACTTTTTGCAATATGTCAAAACAGATGACATATTGCGTCGACCCCAAGTAATTGGGATAAAAGCAAGATGATGATGAGCTACAATTATTTAAAAGTGGAAAGCTTGTTTGTATTGCGTAAGAAAAACATATAAAGTTGACAATGTAAGATGCTGAAGTCCGGAGAACATTTTAATAGACCATTGTCTATATATACGGTTACTGGCAATAAACATTCAACTGTCGTTAAACAAAATAAATATTTAAACATGCACTTATAACAGTTGATAATTCATCAAACTTTTACTTTTAAATGTAACTACAGATTTATATGTAACATTATTTTGGTTGCTATAATATTAATATGATGTTGGCGCTGAAACGCTTTGTTTTGAATAACTGAACATAAAAATATGTCACAAATTCATAATTCTTCATAGCCGTTTCATGGGTGTAATTCTAATTCGTCATCTCACTTATATATGTCCCACTATTGGGTCCGCGCATTCTCCGCAATAGGAGGGATATTGATCTACTATACCATGCTGATCAGACAAGTTCGTATTTTTATTTCTTATGGTTTTGCTATGGTAAGCGCATACGCGGTCCATTCCCTCCGGGGCGACGAAAGGACGGCGCGCGGGCTCATAACACATCCGTACCCACGTCGCCTTCGTCATTGGGCCGACCACCAGTGCCGAGTTCTTTGTCCTCAGTGGTCGGCCCGACGGAATACCCTTTCGGGTGCCCTCACCTCTCGACATCCCTATCCCGGGACGTCGGTCGCCGTCGCACGGCCAGCCTCTCTGCGGGTGCTGGACTAAAATCCCCACATCCACGGGCAAGATAGGGAGTGATCAATTGTATTCTTACTCCGTCACTATACGAAAAATAATAGTAGTAAAAAAATATTAAATTTTAACCAAAGCAGCGTACATTACTAGTATAGAATATTAAGAAAAGAGAATGTAATTTATAGTTCTATCGTCGTTTGAGCTTAGCCATAAGCCCTCAAATATGTTGACTATAAACAAGGAATCTACATTGAAACCCAATATTTTTGGTTGATTAAGCAATTTTCTAGAAAAATACGATGCCTAAATTCAAGAATAAAGGCGATATGACGGCTATGGAACTGTCTACTGTAAAACAAGAAATAAAACAAAACAATATAAATGAACATAATACATTGACGACTGTGTTCAACATGATAGCTAAAAAGATACAGCAGGCAATCACCGAAGTGGAAACTAAAAGACGGTTCGTATAAAAACTTGTTCACGGCTCGGCGATTCCGTCTTTATGCCATTGAACTTTCTGATTTAACACAATGTCATATTTATGTAATAGAACATAATAAATAATGAATTATGTCTGAGGAAATTGTGTCAGAATTGCTTTGGTAATTTTCTTTTAGTAAAAAACGGAGTAAAAAAAGTAAGAGTCACGGCACTATTGTTGCGATGTATTTCTCAATCACTTAGTTCTACAATTTAGGACATTGCTGCTGTTGACGAGGAAGTAGTAAATTTTGTAAGAGTTACGGTTGAATGGGGCGCGTGAAGCTTCCAAATTAAATTCTTTAATCCTAATAACGAACATACATTTTTACGGCGAAATACTTCCCTTCCCTACGAAGGGTAGTAAACCCTTCAAGTAAAATATAGATTCAATAATATTAAGTTTTTATTTAGTTTTTATTAAAGAGATAAGAGCTTGAAATATATCCTACCCTATACCAAACCCGTGTGTAATGGAGTAAGGATACAATTTACCAACCCCTCTTTTACCCGTGGGTATCGTAAAAACTAAGGGATATCATATGCAGATAATATCTATGCAAGAGAAGAGAATCTCTACATAAAAGCCAACATGTCTGACCAATGCGGTTTAGTGGGTCAATTTCCCACGCATTATGGAGGAGGCCCTATCCCAACTGTGGAACTTATGTGGACTGAGATGATGATGATGAGATGACAAGGATTTTTATTGAAACTTTTACATAAAGAATAAAAAAAAAACAAACATTTTGGTATTTTAAAGAATTACTTTGGGATAAATCATTATCATATTACTCTTATGCCAATTGTCTGGGATCTAGTTTAATACGTACGCTTCTTTCATAGGACTTATTGCAAGAATTTTGGTAATAGTTTAACAACCGGCAGGCAAGTGCCAATGTCAACCATCGTTGGACATGTAATTGTTGACCAGGTGGCGTCAGATGGAGTTAACCCAAGTCTATATGAAGCTCTTAATCGTCTTTTCGAGATTCGAAGATTCTCGAGTGGCGACCGCGAACCAGACGACGCAGCGTAGGACGGCCCCCTACTAGGTGGACTGACTACATCTTAAAGGACGCCAGGAACCGTTGGATGCAAGTGGCACAGGACCGTTCCAAGTGGCATTCTCTTGGGGAGGCCTATGTTCAGTAGTGGACGCCTATAGCCTGATGGATAGATGAATAGAGTCGTCTTTTACGACACCTTCAAGTGATTATAAAGATTGTTAGTAATCGTAGCCGCTATTACACAACAAATTGCTTTAGTACACATTTAAATAAAATTTGTAACTGTAGGAAAGATCACATCATTATAAGTTGATTACAAATTAATGCAAACGACAGAATTAAAAGAGCACCATAAAAACGCAAATAACGCATTATAATAAAAAAAATATATTTCATAAAAAAACTACCCTTAATAAACGAATAGTATTGGGCTTTGGGCCAAAAGTTGTCATCCTCAAATACGTTATATCAAATGGGGTGTTGAAATTGTTTAAATCTACTTGTTTGGAACAATACCAGCACGTGGAACATTATGAGGTCAATAGTAAATTGAGTGGATACCATAATAATGTCTTCTTTTTTATAACATAATGGCAAGGAACTTAATATTGGTCGCATTTATAAGGGCATATAATATAATATGACAGTATTGTCTGTTATTATTTCTCATACTTTAGTATCTTAGCTCAGATATATCTTCTTGGATTGCCAATTGATCTACTATGCCATTTTGAACAGGGTGGTCAGTATTTTTTTTTGGGTGGGTTTTTTCAGCGCATACGCCGTCCGTTCTGTTCCGTTCTGTCGGTACAGATTATGTGGCCAGCTCGGAGATTGGTTAGTATACAGTTTTGTTTCGAGTTATCCCTATTTTGCACAAATGTTATTTACATATCCTTTATTGGTCTTTTAGGATATTCACGAGTAACAAAGGGGTTGATGAATCCTTACTTATAGCGCACGAAATGCTTTATTTAGTATTATATAATTTTAATTTTCAAATCATTAATAGCTTTCTTTTAGAAGACTGGTATATAATTTTAATTTATAGATAAATACTTATTGAAATAAGCAGATGATATGCTTCCAAGAAAAGGATAGCTTGAAATAAAGATATATTCAAACCCGACTAGTAATTAAGTCAATACCATTCTCGTTATAGAGTATGCCCGTAACTAATAGAAAGTATAGCAAGTGAAGAAAAAGATACTATGGCGTAATAGAATTGTAATGAAAAGCTCCATTTAAATCGATTCCCCGTAAAATGGAATAGGATTTTCTTAATGTTTTAGTATCCAATACAAGTATTTAGCAAATGAAATTCATGAATACTGATCCTTCTTGAAACCAAGAATCAGCTATTTAAGACCCAATATAATCTAAATCGATGTAAATAAAAGTATAAGTTGGCATTGTATGTAACCCATGGATTAATCTAATAGAACCGTGATAATTTACATTTAGGCTATCTTAAGCCATAGATGTATTATAAAACTATCATACATAATCATCATAGCCCATATATGGTACGTCTCAAAGCTGGGTTCCAGCATTTTCTACAATGTAAAAGAACTTACAATACCACCCTAGTCAGTCAGTTTAGTACTTTTATATGGAGTTTTCCATCTCTTGCGTAGATATTGTATGCATATTAGTCGCTTTTGTACGACACCCGCGACCAAATTAGGGGCTCGTGAATTGTATTCTTACTCCGTCACCATACGGAAAAAGTTTGTGCAATACAACTTATATATAAATAAATAGTAGTAGGAATATAATTAAATAAGTAGGCACTGATAGTAAAGTTTTTTTTTTACAAAAATCGTAAGTATTATAGCAATAAATTTTAAAATTAATTTTAATGAAAATCTTACTTTCTTCAATTAAAATTAGATATCTTGCTGTTTTTTATAGGGATCTGGTATTATGATACCATTTTGAAATTGGTATTAAATAGGCATATTATTAAATTAATGGGCACTGACAGTGTAGTACATTTTTTTTACATAAATCGCTTTTGAATTAGCATGATATGTTAAAAAAATCCGTTAAAATTCGAGTACAATCATTTTTTTTTGCAGAAGATCTAAATCTACATTAAATAACATGTTAATAAACGATAGCTCTTGTATTCAGCAGTAATTAACAGTAATCAAAATGAAAATATAATGGTTTTTGATAAAACTACAACCAAATTTGTTACAAGAGGTAGAAATTTGGTAAATAAATAACTAAAAATTAATATTTACGGAACCCTCGGCTAAAAATGGTTAAAAATGGAATTTGTTATAGTAAATTATCTGGTTTATCGAATCCTTAACGGTGGACCACTATTTACGACACACCCTGTATAATACAAAGTCTCTCTGGCGTCGCTTTATAGCCCAACATACTAATACCCAAATAAAATCAGATTATAAAATCTAATGCGAAGTGGTACAATAAACATCCGTAATCCCATGTATTAAAATGTTATAAGTGCATTGAAAGAGAAAGGTGCTTCATATCACATTACTAGTTGGTATAAGTGAACGTTATCCCTTTTACTTAGAAAGGTAAAGTCTTGTGAAGATTACGACTTATCTGTGTCTCAATTACTGATCTACTAGTTATTTAATATATGACACATTAGATCTATTTCTACTAATTATTCTCCCATCACTATAATACCTGTAAGACAGTCCTGTCCACAAATGACACCATTATTTTACAGTCAGAAAGCCTTAAGAAACGATTTTAATTATCTTGAAACCAAAGTTAATTAGAAACAGTTAAAACGGGGAGAATTAAATCCTCGCTTTTATTTTTAAATCTAACTAATCATAGTATACCTGATAAATAGAACATATGATAAAAAAATCTTTTAAAATGAAAACCGAAACAAAGTCTATGAGATCCGATATTTCTTAACGGAGGTAATTATCGTAATAGATTAGGCTTGCCAGACTAATAGTTATAGTAGTAAGAGTAGTATTGGGTTCTATATCAACTCTTCTACTTTTTATCTGCTTAGATTCTATAGTTTTCTTAACAATCGGCAGTTAAATATTGTTTTTTCGATCAAATGTTGAAAACGTTATGACTTGTCAATGTTTTTATAACAAAGGTGCTCTTTTATCCCGGCGAGCTATGAAAACAGCGGTGTGTCTAACGTAACCATATATCCTGGTTTCAAATTGTCTCTCCGGTTGTCCCTAGTAATAAAAATGTCTTGTTTTTGCAAACTGAACATAAAACATCACTTTTTATACATCAGTATAAAAGGGCGTTTTAGTTTTAGCTTTTAAGTCCATAGTTTTATCTATTTCTGCAAGTTTTATTCTGTGTTCTTGGATTTTTTGTCTTTTAGTTTGGATCAATGAACTATTTATTGTTGCGAGAAAAATTTACATTGAAGTATGCATTACATTACATATGTTGAAGATTAAAAAACCTGCACTAATCTGCCGCGGACGTCATATATGATGACGTCACGGTATAGAGCGTTCTTTATTTAAAAAAAATTGACAGTTATTCAGATTTATAAATAATATAGTCACATTAGATATGTCACCAAAAAATAGAGAACAATATATTGTTTATAATCGTGACAATATTTTATGCTAGTAATCATTCAGCGGTTGTAATTGGTTCCTAACAGTATTTCGTTATACGGAAGAATTGAATTAACATTGTGGGTTAACCGTGTTAATTTTAATGAACAAAGTGGTTTGTCGCTTGCCTTTGAAATTCTGGTTTTGATGTTTCTGCAGCGATTATTTCGGTTTTTTATATGAACATTTTACAACGATATTTAGAAAGGTATTTTTATTATAAAAATTTTGTGACTATGAAGGCTTATTTAAATTTTTTGATTGGTAATTACAATGTGGTTATATTTAAGGCAAAAGCCAAATAGGTATCTATTATATAAGCAAATGTACTTTATTATATATTTTTTTAAATACGAAGTCACGCACCATAAAATAAACTTTTGTGTCGCGGGGGACTTCACAAACACATAATTGACGGATACAAATATAACTTAGAACAATTTTTTTGTGAATTGCACAAGACTTGTCCTACATGAGGATGGAATTTACTAAATTCCTTGCAAAAAATAGGCTCTTACGTGTCTCCACCATCAGTGCAATCAAATTATTATTACACTATAAATATTATCTACAATGTACTGTATACAACATTGTTGGTAACATTATGTAATATTTGTTCTTCATTGTATATGGTTGTTTACAGACACATGGCGTGAATACTGTGCATTTTTTTCACAGGTAATTTTTAAAAAGAATATCTTTTTCAGCTTTAATTATTGATTTTTCAGTAAATTATTTAGTACTTTTGTGCCACATTCAGTTTGAATACTTGGAATACTAAAATTCATACCTAAAAGTAACAAATGACATGATTACGTTATAGAAAGGTATTTAATAAACTGAATGCTTCTTTTTCAAAGATTGAAAAACAAAAACTGTGAATCACAATCCCAATATTGTTATAATTTACGTTATTTTATTTAAAAATAAATTATATTTTTTATTATGAAACACCGAATATACCACATAAAAATTTTGATAAAAAATCCGTAAATCAATAGTACACTGGCGCCATCTATTTTCACACCTCACACACTATCACTCGATATTATAAAAAGCACACTTACAAACTTCTTCATGTTGCTGTTGCTTAGTATGGCGTATCTGCCGACCACGGGTGCAATGATAACTTTGAACAAATGCACAAACATTTTTATAGCGACCGGAAGAGACTGGTAAAGAGAGGAGTGAGCTAGAAAGGTGGAGTGGAACGTCGAGAGCTGTTGTAACCACTTATTTTATTTGTGTTGATTTTTTAATTATTTTCAGAAGTTATAATGTGTGGTATAACGCACAGATTTGTTTGATAAAACATTTTTGGTACTCCAATTAACTAGTGATTGAATATTATAACAATAAATTATAAAAACTTCTGATTTCTATCGAAGACCTTTTATAGTACTTAATTGAGACCACTATAGATAGCCTCAGAAAGTTGTGTTTGTTATCTTAGTTTATTTATTATACTTTCTCCGTAAGATGTAGACAACTAGACCCGTGTTTGGTACTCTAGAAAGAATTTATTTTTAAACACGATCAAGTTTAAGAAACGTATATAGATTTTCAGAATCTATTCCTGTAAAAAATAAAAGAAGAAAGGAATAGAAAGAACTGTACATAATGTAAAACAAAATCCTTTCAATTCTTTGTATGCTTAGATCTTTTAAAATATGCAACGGATGCTTGCCCCGATAGGGTTCATTTAGCCCTGCCTTTACAATAGAAGTGAAATTGGTCTTCTACGCTGGTCAGGGTTTTATTTCGAAATTTCCTTCTCTTGCATAAATATTATATACGAGTTCTGTCCCATCGTCGTCATTTACGACATCAACGGACAAGATAGGAGGTGAATAGTGTTCCTACTCTGCCACCACACGGACAAAATATTTAGGTAATTAGATAATGAATATCTTCGTAAATAAGCCATTGCGTATAGTAAGGTTAATTTCCCTCCCAATAGAGGAGGCTCGAGCCCAGCAGTGGGACGTATATGAGCCGAGATGATAATAAGATAGTGAAATACATTAAAAAATTAACATTTAATACTGATCAAAATTGCTTTATAGTATAATGTTAAAGATTTCAGAAGATATAGAGATTAAAAATGCAAGGGCAGAGTCAACGAAAGCGAAGCGAAGACGGATCGCTAGTATTCAATTATTATTCATTATCAACACAGCTCATATGGGTCCCTATGCTGGACTCGAGCTTTCTCCATAATGAGAAGGAAATTGTTATAGTATAACAATTTCCTTCTCATTTATACTATATTTATTGACTAACTAGTCAATATTGCTTTATGTCTCTCGCATTGCCTAGGAGGGAAGTGGAATCAAACTCTTCCAACTCCTCCTGTTTAACTTTTTCTAATTAAATTTGTTGCGGGTCCTAAGATAATAATAGTCCTAAGATAATCATTTCCCGGGACTGCATGAGGTTCAACCCTCGGTGTAATCTATGGAGACCATTGTGGACCCTGGCTTACAGGAGTTACAGTGGTGGGAATGTGTAGTGGGATTAGTCCCGAAAAATACTATATCATGTTAGTAACATGTTAGTATAGGGTTTTATTTCAAGTTTTCCTTCTCTCGCATAGATGTTATCTGTATATTATAATTACTTAGTCGAAAATTTATCGATGATATACGATACCTGTGATCAATTAAGGAGGTCATGAATTGTATCAGTCGCCGCACGAGAATTTCCATTATAAATCTAGATTAAAATCTTATACTAATCCATGTTCTCGCTCACTCAGTAAATAAATATACTTCATAAATTAATATTTATCATCCAGTAACTCAGTATACTCATTCCATGTGGTAACGGAGTAAGAATACAATTCACCACTGCCTATCTTGCCCGTGGATGTCGTAAAAGACGACTATGGGATGTAATATGCTCATAACATCTGCGCAAGAGAAGGAAAACTTTAAATAAAACCAATATACAGCATGACTAACCAGAATGGTATAGAAGGTCAAATGCCCTCTCATTATGGAGGAGGCCCAAGCTCAACAGTGGGACGTATGTGGGCTACGATGATGATGATGAACTCAGTATAATTTTATGGAATGAAATATTATTCGAGAAAGGTCATCGCAGATGATAATGGTGATGTCTTGATATTGCAAGGTGCTGACTGATTAAACGTCTCTAATAGTACGTAACTTTACTGAATGATATAAGTAACATGTACAAAAACTCATAATTGTTATAAAAACCGTAACAAAAACTAAAGCTGTTATATTTTTTTGCAATCACAATCGTCTCGAATATTTCGTACAAAAAATAAGTGTGATTAATTGTGATTATGTGAGTATCGTTATAATTATATTATTTAATATTAATTTCCTCGTTTTTATTGCAGTTCTCATACATTCATACGATATGAGGTCACACGGAAAGTAACTAATTGTTCTGCCAAAAATTAATTCATTTGACTGTGATATGCAAAATTCTGCTAAAAATAATAACTCCTTGCTCCCATTTGAATCAAATCTCTGGTTGACCGAACTTTGCTCGGTATATTTTTCTTATAAATGGTATTTTTAATTTAGATATTTATATATATATTAATAAAAAATAAAATTGATGAAGTCATGAAAAAATTATGTAAAATTAAAAAACAGAATAATAATAACACTGAGATTTGATCTCAGGATGTTTGAATACGACTGTACAACTTCCTAACTGAGCTATTGTCACTTTTGACGGCGATGGCTAAATTTACATTCCTATTCTAATGACATTTTATTGATTAGCCAAAAACATCGACAAGACAACATTTTCTATGAATAAGCCTAGCCTAATAACCTAGCTGGATCGATTTTTTGGCTCCGAAACCTCTAGTATACTAAATTTAATGAAAATCATTGGTGCCGTCCGCGTGTCCGTTTCTGAGATTCTGAAAATATAGAAATATGTATATATAGAAAGATAGAAATATACAAGAATTGCTCGTTTAAAGATATAAGATGCACGATCAACAAACAAGCTTTCATTAATTCGCTAAAAGCAATTCGACCAATGATTAAACAGCAATGTAATAGAATAGAGGTATGTGGTGTTTCGAAAAGGAAAAAGGGAAGGAAGCAGTATAAGGTCTGTATGGATAAAGACGTACAAGTGGTTATAGGTAAGAAAAAGAAAGCATGGATGGACTGGTTAGCAACAAAAGCTAACTTAAGAATGCAAAAGGCGACAAATGAGGATGTAGACGAAGCAAAAGAGAAGTATAAATGTTTGAAAGAGATGGTAAAGAAAGCAGTAAATAAAAAGAAAGATGAGCGAAAAGATGAGCTTGACAGGAGGCTTGCTGAGGATTTCCGGTCTAACATAAAGCTATTCTGGAAATCCATAAGGATTGCTCGAGGGAGTTCTACAAACTCGGAGCTTACTAAAATCAGAAGTCAGAATGGAAATTTTATGAAAGGACCAGATCGCGTGTTGAAAAGGTGGAAGGAATATTTTGAAAGTTTATTTGATAAGGACGAGGAACTGATTCAGATGCTAGAACAGGAGCAGAGTGATTATGACTGTGATTGCGAGATAGGTACAGATGAGATCATGACTGCAATGAAGTATATGAAGTTAGGTAAAGCTGCGGGATATGATAGGGTGTCGGTCGAAATGCTGAGGGCTGGCGACGGGATAGTGGTGAGTCAGTTGCACCACCTTTTCAACTTGTGTTGGAGAAAGGGTCGAGTACCAGAAGACTGGTGCAAGGCTGTAATCGTGCCCTTATACAAGGGAAAAGGGTCGCAACAAGACTGCGCCAATTACCGCGGCATAAGCCTTCTCAGCGTCGTCGGCAAACTGTATGCTAAGGTACTGATAGGGAGAGTTATAAAAGAGACGGATGAAAGAGTCTGGGATGTGCAAGCAGGATTCAGAAAGGGAATGGGATGCACGGACCAGGTCTTTTCCTTACGTTGCATAGCCGAAAAATTCTTGGCTAAAAACCAGAAGGTCTATTGCGCTTTCGTGGATTTGGAAAAGGCCTATGATAGAGTGGTTAGGAATGAATTGTGGTCAGCATTGTCTTTGCATGGGGTGAACGACAACCTGATACGGGCACTGCAGTCTCTCTATGAGAACTCCAGTGCCTGTGTCAGAATAGAGGGAGCATACACTGAATGGTTTAGCATCCAAAAGGGTGTTAGACAAGGATGTGTAGCGTCACCATGGCTGTTCAACCTATTCATGGACAACTGCTTGACTGATTTAAAAGAGAGTGAATATGGACTGAGAATGAATGGATTACTTATCAAATGTCTTCTCTACGCTGACGATCAAGTTCTACTTGCTTCGTCGGTGAATGAGTTGCAAGAGATGGTAACAGCAGTACATGAGGCTTTTGAAAGAAAAGGAATGAAAATTAATGTAAAGAAGACGAAAGTTATGGTATTTGAAAGGGAAGAAGCTATGACGGAATGCAAGATACGTATAGAAGAGGAAATATTAGAACAAGTGCAAGAGTTTGTATATCTGGGATCTACATTTGCGAGAGATGGTAAATGTGAAAGTGATATTGAAAGAAGAGTGTGTAAGGGAAATATGGTGAATGGTGCTTTGCGCACCTTTATGGGCAGCCAAAGCCTGTCTAAGAAGGCTCGCTTGGCTGTGCATAGGGGAGTGCTTGTACCAACTCTAATGTATGGAAGTGAGAGCTGGGTATGGCAGAAGAAGCACGAAAGTAGAATAAATGCTGTGGAAATGAGAGCGCTGAGGAGCATGATTGGTGTGAAATTGAGTGATAGAATTAAAAACAGAGTAATTAGGGAACGTTGTGAAATGAATGTAGATGTAGTGACAAGGATTGAGAAAGGTATGTTAAGTTGGTTCGGTCATGTAGGGAGAATGAGTGAAAGGAGACTAACAAGGAGAATTTATAAGGCGAATGTGAGCGGAAGTGTTGGAAGGGGAAGACCGAGGCGGACGTTCCACAATCAAATCGGGGACGTTCTTAAGAAAGGCCAGGTTAGGAGTACCCTGAACCGAAGAACATGTATAAGGAGATTAATGAATGTGGACGAGGCGAAAGTGGTATGTCAAGATCGTAGCAAGTGGAAGGAAGTGGTCTCTGCCTACCCCTATGGGAAAGAGGCGTGATTATATGTATGTATGTATGTAATAGAATAGCTTAACTTGACAATATCTGTCAATAATATGGTTCAATAACAAAGAATACAATGACCTGATTGTAGTAGGTATAGTTATTTATTATTGTAGATACTGCTGTAGTCTCTAATTTTATTTATTTATTTATTTATTTAAGACAACAAACACCCTGCACTAAGGAAATAATCCTTGTATTGCGGGGGACTTTACAAACATATAATTAACGGACACAAATTACATCCAGACTCAGAACAACAATTTGTGGATCGCACAAAGTGTTGACCCGCGTGGGATTCGAACCCCTGACACTGGCACTGTAGGTCGCTATCTTAACCACTACGCCATCTGTGCAGTCTAATAATTGCAATCTAGTTTAGTGTTCAAATTTCACCTTCAATTGATCTCATATCGGATTAGGACTTTCATTATTTGACAGTATAATTTGGCTAAGTTAGTGCTGGCTAACACACGTTCGATGGCTCTTGACTACAGATAAAATCGTAAGAGCTGGAATTGGTTGCTCGTTAAGTTTAAATATACCTTATAATTTTGAAGATACCTTATTACCTAAGAATTCAATTTTATTTGTATCCCAATTAATTGGGGTCGACGATGCATCCATCTCCTATCGTAAATATTATAGAAATTAACATACATGTTTAGATCGACCACCTGCCTGATAGCAAACCTCCCTGATAATGTAATTTTTGACCACACGGCTTCAGATAGAGTTGATCCAAGTCAATGTAAAACTCTGAGTCGTCTTTTACGACAGCCATGATTTATGTAATAGTTGGTAGTATTTGTAGCCGCCACCACAGCACGAGAAATGGTTTATTTTTGAAGTATTTGTGAATTGTAAGTTCTATTTATAATGTTCTTAAATCATGAATTATATTATTATATGCTAGAATAAATGATACCATATATTTCCTGTATGTAATGTTTAGATCAAAGACCTTATTTGTGATTAGTATTCTTTATTTCCATTAATTATATTTCACTCCAGCCCGGAATAATTATGAATAATTAAAGAAACAATCAGTCATAAGGTCTTCATAATTTCTGTAATACACGTGTAATTAAAACATTTCTAATAAAGTTGCTTGTTAAGAGCAAATCTTCGAAAATGGAAACTCACAATCTAATAATTACGCCCCTCTTGAAATACATAAACCCAAATATTCGAATCCCTCGTAATCAAAGTTACATTATCTGAATAAACTAATGAATATAAATAAGATGGTCAAATACAGAAGGCCATGATAATTTCACTCCATCAAATAAATTTACAATTTTGATCATTTGAATAAATTCAAATTGCGTTCTTCGTCCCTTGTCGAATTACTGTGTTCATAGAATTTGGAAGTTCCATAGTTTTATTTATAGTACATTTTCACGAAACAAATAAATAAGATCATCGGTTAAAATTCCATTTGTAAATGGTAGCGTTGTTATATTTTCGAGTTATGCTTAATGAACTAGTGATATGTAATGCATAATATCTTGCAAAGAGAAAAAAAAATGCTCTACTGCTGTACTCAGTACTTTAGGAATGGATATTACCAAAGATGACTGAGACTTTCATATTAGCCAAATTATTAATTCCACCTTACGTTATATCAATATTATCATATGTCATTAATAGTCACATGTAAGATTGAGGTCAGTTAGGCGGCTAGTCATTAAGCTTATTAAAAACCATTATTTTATTAATTCAACATTTGTTTGGTAATCTGATTAAAATCAAACATGTTTTTCTTTAAATAATATATTTATTATATTATAAAAATAGATAGTTACGTTGATCCAAGTTTTAGTTCTAATAAAGGCATGTCCATAGATGACGATTTTTTCTAAGTACAAAATCTAGTACTTGACGCCAAGCTAGCTAATGGTAGTGCAACTTACAATTAAACAAACGCACAACATAAAAATTGTAGCAAATGGTAGCTATAGCGAGCCCTCGACTATATCAACTAAGTGGTCAAGAAAAAATGCATTACTATGCTAGGAAAAACAGGAATGACGAGGGATACACCAGGCATCAGAATATGGATACACTAGTAGCTCCCTGCGATTTTACCCGCATAATTACCCTTCCCGTGGGAATATCGGCATAAATCATAGCCTATGTGTTATTCTGATATGTAAGTTATATTACTGTGAAATTTCATCAAAATCCATTCAGTAGTTTTCGCGTGAAAGTGCAACAAACATACTCACATACATACAAACTTTCGCATTTATAATATTAGCAAGATTATTTCCCGAGCGCTATAAAAAGCTCTTTTCCGAGCAGGATCGCTTTAAAAAGAACATCATTCTGACCTTCAATGACTTAACTGGTCACTTGGCTAAGGTCTATTCTGCGGCAGTTACTAATTACTATCAGGTGACCTGAATTTTCACCTATCATCAAAAGCAATAATAACGAAATAGCAATGCTTATTAAATGTGATATTTTTATGTCTTGATACGATGAGCGTTATATTTCATCTACGTTTTATACCGACTTTGAACATTACGATTAATTATGATGCACATAAATATTCACAAAGCTTCTGTTGAACTATTACTGAGCTTTAGGAAAAAATATCCAATTTGTCGCAAAAATTCATCTCTATAATAAGATAAATAAAGATCTAAAATACGCTGTACGCTGTATTTATATTTTTCTTAAACATTTTATTTTATGAAATCATAATTTTCACACATTTCTCATCTTTAAAACGGTAAATCAGTCCAACTGGGCTGAATATTCTAAAAGTGATGGCAAAATTAATATTGCGACTTTGTTAAAATATAGTAATATTTAATAATAAATTTCAATCTCAAATGTTTTTCCACCAATCAAAAGGAGGTAATCATGTAACAATATTGTAAAATTAAATAGTTTTTTTTTTGTGGGTGGGTCACGGTCGGCACGCCTCCGCACCACTCCGTCCAGGGCGACAGAGGGGCTTAAGCACGCAACTCCCGCGACCCACCCAAAAACCACGTCGCCTTCGTCGTTGGACCGACCACTGGAGCAGCGTTAACTTGTCGTCAGTGGTCGGCCCGACAGAATACCCCTAATTGGGGTACCCTCCCATCGACCGACGTCCCCCCCTCGGGGAGGACGTCGGTCTTGCCTCACGCGGTCGGCCTCTCGGCGGGTGACGGACTAATCCCCGGTCACGTCACCCGCGGCCTCGGCTAGGGCGGCATGAGGCGCAGATAGTTGCGCCTACGCCGCCCCAGTCGCCGGCGGCGGATCTCCTCATCGAGGCTGCGCTCCTCGCGCAGGCGATCCGCCGCCTCCTTCCGCGAGATCACTGTCTCGCAGAAGGCTGCGACCGCATCCCAATTCCCGACGCTGTCGACCATCGCCCTAGCGATAGCCGGCAGCGTCAGATCCGTACCGATGATTGCGACGAGTTCACAGCGCTGCACTGCCCAAGCCCCGCAGGCCTCGAGCGTATGGCGCGCCGTGTCCTCGTCGCAATCGCAGTGGTGGCAGGACGGTGCACAAGGTCTCCTAACGACCTTGTGCAGGTATTTGGCGAAGCACCCATGCCCCGTCAAAACCTGCACCAGTCGGAAGGAGAGCACCCCGTGCCGCCTTTCCAACCACTGCATCAGCAACGACCGGAAGGCCTCCACAGTTCGCACCCCGAACCGATGCCTCTCCAGCCGGACTGCCCAACGGGCAATGACGTCTCGGCGGGCGTCGACGCGCCAGACGGTGAGATCCCTCAACGAGACCACACCGCCCCCCGCTCGTACCCCTGTCACCCGCCGATATAGTCCGGCGAGAATCTCCGCCTCCAGGTCCCACGGGGGAGTCCCGGCCAATAGGCACACTGCCTCCGTCGCCACCGTGCGGTATCCGCGGATGGCCCTGACCGCCATGACCCTCTGTGGTCGCCACAGAGGGGCCCTAAGTCGGACAGTCATGGACCCCGCCCACACCGGTGAGCCGTACAGGGCCATCGACCGGATGACCCCCGCGTACAGCCGTCGGCACGCAGCGCTCGGTCCGCCCACGTTCGGCATAAGCCACGATAGGGCGGACGCCGCACCGACGAGCCGTGGAGCGAGCCTGTGGAAATGCTCCCGGAACCACCATCGCCCGTCGAGCACCAGGCCCAAATACCTCATATGTGCCCGGATGCTGATGTCGACCGAGTGGACGGTGATCGAGACGCCGATGGGAGGGCTCATATGGCGTCCATGGAACAAGAGGGCCTCCGTCTTGACCAGGGCGACCCTCAACCCCAGTGCCTCGATCCGCCTGACGACCTCCTCGGTACCAGAGGTCGCCAGGCTTACCGCCTCTTCTAGCGTCCCACCGCGGGCTGTGACGAGCGTGTCGTCGGCGTAACAAATCACGCCCAGCCCGGGCGGGAGGCTCCCCCTCAACGCCCAGTCGTAGCCGATGTTCCACAGGGTGAGTCCGAGGACCGACCCCTGTGGGACACCGCACGTCATGGGCGTTCGCACAACGTCCCCTGCTTGGTCGGAGCAGAGGACGCTGCGCCCCTCCAAATAGTCTGCCACTAGCCGCCTCTGGTAAACTGGCACCCCGTGATACCGGAGCGCCTCCCTGATGCAGCTGAATGGCAGACTATTGAATGCGTTGGCGATGTCTAGGGACACCACCAG
This sequence comes from Lymantria dispar, assembly GCA_032191425.1. Taxonomy (NCBI): domain Eukaryota; kingdom Metazoa; phylum Arthropoda; class Insecta; order Lepidoptera; family Erebidae; genus Lymantria; species Lymantria dispar. The sequence goes on along the minus strand of CM063465.1, from coordinate 15,076,621 downwards.
CAGCACTCCCCCGCCGGTGACGGCCTCAGTCGCCACGGCCCTCAGGCGCAACAGAGCCGCGATCGTCGAACGACCCCTCCTAAACCCAAACTGGGCGTCCGACAGATCGCGCCCCGTGCCGACGAGGTGCCGCTCGATGCGGGCAGATACCACCCTCTCCAATCAAATGAAATAGCTTTTTTGTGTGGGCTATGATCTGGATGCACGCCGTCCATTAGATCCGAGGTGACGAAAGGGCGTAGTAAACCACTATAATCCCTTCCCTTCGCCATTAGATCAACCATTGGTAACGAATCCTTGACGTCCGTGGCAGGCTCAGCAAATAGTACAAGTTGAGGTAAATTTTAAATATATAGCAATGTTTCAAAATTTAATTTTTACCTTTACCCTTTCTCAACACCTCAATAACCACAAATTCCTATTCTCTTAGAGTAATTTTATACCATTAAATACTTCGTTTTATTAACAATTACACCAATTAGGCATCGAAGGTCATCATTTTATTGAAATGAAGAGACAAATTATGATTCACTGAGCCGACTTAATGTGGGTTCAAGAGAATTCCTCAGGTAAAGAGAAAAAGCCTTTAATAAACTTTCCATATATTGACGAATCTCAATACAATATATTTAAGTGTCACAAATACCTGTAAAACGTATTTTATCAGGTTCTATTAAGACACGTTAAATATTTACTATCATCATCATTTAACTCTTATCTCAATAATTTGGTGTTGCTAAAACACTCTTCAGCCATCGTACATATTGAAAAACATTTGCCAACTCCTTTATGACTAACCGCCTGTCAATGCGTCAGCAACACGTCTGACCAGCATTACCTAGTAGGTCGAATAGGTCGATTTATCTCTTATCCTGTAGGTTATGGATATTATGGACCTTCGTAATCGAAACTTTCTGATATCTTTATATACGTAAATCTTCTGTTCGTGTGTTTGTAATTGAACTCCTTCTAAACGGTTGGACCGATTCTGATGAAATTTTTAATGTGTATTCAAGTGGGTTTGATAATATTTTACATTAATATTTGGACCAGGTGGGTGGCGTCGCTATCAATTTCAAAGAGAATTCTTTTTTTTATAATTTGACAACGTCTGTTGGGTCAACTAGTTCAATATAAAAATATGTCTGAAACTGTAACCGAATACGATGTAAAAGGTACGATTCATTTCAAATAGCCTCGTCGTATGTTTTTGGTGCGTTAAAACAGAATTTTCTGCTGACGAACTAGCATAAACGTAAACTTCTTGAAACGGGCATAATATGATAATCAAAACACTGAGCATTAAAAATCACATCCCTTAAAATCTAATTCATCAGTAACAGAAACTGCTATTAGTGTGGTGACGGAATAAGAATTGATACAATTTATTACCCTCATGTGTGAGTGACTCTTGCTATGAGTTTTGTAAAAAACGACTAAGAGATATGATATACAGATGAACTCTATGCAATAGAGGGAAAACTGGACAAAAACCTCATGCAAACACGTCTGACCAGCAAAGTGAAGTACGTCAATAAAATTTATATTTATGAAAGTGGTATTAACATCTCTAGAGAAATATGAGGCTGTACCTTCTACGCTACCAATTACCTTTGCTTTTTTCATTTTTTGGCAGGAAACTATTTGTTGTGTGTTGCCGAGTTCGTCCAGGAACTAGTTCTGTAACCTGTTTAGAGTGCCAGTGCTTTCGATTGGAAAACGATTAGAATTAAATGTAATTATTATTTTAGAGCGTATTTTGTTTATTATTTAAAGAACAGAAATAAAAAAGTTAACAAAATTTTTGAAACGCGGCTTTTTTCGTCACACATTTACATTAATGTAACTTCTGTAAGCCAGGATTGAAAATGTTTTCCTTAAATGATACTGAGGAGAGTAAGTGTTTCAAAGTTCTGGGAATAAATTTTTAATTTTTCTTAGTACCTGTAACAAATTTAATTAGAAAAGATAAGCAGACGTTTGAGTTGGTTCAGCTTTCCTTGCAGTGATTTTTACAGCATTCATTGCAGTGATTTTTGCAACCTTCCTTGCAGTGATTTTTACAGCTTTGCAACGATTTTTACAGCATTCCTTTCAGTGATTTTTACAGCTTTCCTTACAATGATTTTTACAGCCTTCCTTGCAGTGATTTTTCCAGCTTTCCTTGCAGTGATGTTATCTGCTTCTGATTTGGAACAGGAGAATAAAGTTTCTTCTTAGTCTGTTTCCACACATCCGAAACTATTAGCAAAAAAGGTAATCATCATCATCGTCATCATGGTCGCAGCCCACATACGTCCCACCATTGGGCTCGGGCCTCCCCCACAATGGGAGGGGATTTACTATACCGTGCTGGTCAGACCGTGTTGCTATAGGGTTTTATTTCAAGTTTTCCTTTTCTTTAACAGATCTTATATGTGTATTATATCCCTCAGTCGTCTTTTACGACATCCACGGGCAAGACAAGGAGTGTTGAATTATATTATTAATCCGTCACCACACGGAAAAGGGTATTTAATAGATAAAGATAATCAAAGCATGTAATAGATAAAATTCTTCTTCTTATTTGATGGCAATGAGCTACAGTAATGTGAGCTATTGGTGCCAGTGTCGAGTTATTATATTATATTGATAATTCACGTCTTTAGTCGTAAGTCTTTCAGTCAGTCGTTAGCATGATTTGGTGCTGATATCCAAATCATGCCTTCTCTGGAAATTTTGGCAGAATGACAAAATGCACGCAATTCACTATTATATCGTATTAACTACATTTCAGAATTATATCGGCATTATATTACATAAAATATCAGCAAAATTATTCAATATAACACACACTTACCACTTAAAACACTAAAATAATGAAAAAAATATAAAAGCGCTACGTGACATTTTGACATTCGCGTCAAAAGTCCTAGATAAAGATAATCAGTTAAAAAGTAGTGTCACTGATCTGTCAAAGTATTCAATTGGTAACAAGATGGCGGATCTCGATCAATATAATAATAGATGTTAGAACACATTTCTCATCTATCATGTCTTGAGAATGTAAAAACATTTTAACATAATAATTAATGTTGATGACTGACACTTAGTATGAAGACAATTTTAGGGTTCCTTTGGTATGAATGAAAAATGGAACTCGTAGGATCAATTGTAGATCTGCACGTTTGTCACAGCCAATTTGCTAATAGTGTAATGTACTAAGTTTGCTATACATCATCATCATCGTCATTATCATCATCATCGCCGTCGTCGTCATTTTCGTCATTCATTATCATCAACTTCATTCAGCTTTTATCTCAAATACTTTGAATTGACTCAATAAGTACTCTTATGTCATAGTGCCGTTTTTCCGTGTGGTGACGGTGTAAGAATACTATTCACCACTCCCTATCTTGCCCGTGGATGTCGTACAAGATGACTATGGGATATAATATGCACATAAGATCTGTGCAAGAGAAGGAAAACTCGATACAAACCCTATATCAACATGTTTGAACAGCATGGTATAGTAGGTCAAATTCCCTCCCATTGCGGAGGAGGCCCGAGCCCAACAGTGGGACATATGTGGGCTGCGATGATGATGATGTCATAGTGCATAGAGGCCATCCATTAATCACGTGATGCTTGATATTTGGTTTCGCTTTTGACAAAAATCATGAAATATCACAAGGGGAGAGGGGGGTGTAGTAAGATAAATAAAAATAAAATAAAATAAAAAGCCTTATATTTCTTGCCACATATATGGTTATTAGTAAAAACATATTTAATATTCCTAATGATATTTTAGTGGTTAGTTTGTGGTATATATATAGTATAAAATTATGCTAATATCATTATTATTCTGCAAGAACCCCGTCTTCACAGGTAAAGGCCTCCTCCAAGGCTGCCCATTTCTCTCGGTCTTGGGCCACATGATTCCAATTAGAGCCAGCAGTAACTTTTAATTCATCTTCCCATCTCATTAAGGGTCTTCCTCTGCCTCGTTTACCCCGAGGGCCTTCCCATAGTGTCACTCTTTTGGTCCAACGCTGATCTGTAAGTCGTGCCACGTGCCCAGCCCACTTCCATTTCAGTCGTTTGGCATGGAAGAGAGTGTCGATTGCTTTGGTTAGTTTTCGTATCTTTGTATGTCTTATTTTTTGAATTTTTCTGATACTGAGCATGCTTCGTTCCATTCCCCGTTGACTAGTTCTTATATTTTCCTTAATTCTATTTGTGAATTTCCATGTTTGACACCTATATGTCAGGCATGGTAATAAGCATGAATTCATGACTTTGGTTTTTAAGTTTATCGGCATGTTACTCTTAAATATTTCTTGTAACTTCCAGTACTTATTCCAGGTATGTTGTATACGCCTTTCAACTTCCATCTCGTTGTTTTTCTTATTAAAACTTAATTGCTTTCCTAGGTATATATATTTTTCAGTGTAATTTAATACTTAATTTCCTACTGTTATTGTTCTCTCTATGCTATTTGTCATAACCATAGTTTTTGTTAGATTCATTTCTAGACCTACTTGAACGCTTGCTCTATGTAGAGAACCAATCATGTGCTGTATTTGTGAGCCTGTTTCTGCTAGTATTACTAGGTCATCAGCGAAGCGTAGGTGGCTTAGATGTCTACCTGCTATGTTTAAGTCATAGTTCTTCCAGTCTAGCTGTCCAATAACTGACTCTAGTACCGCTATAAATGGTTTTGGGGACAGAGGATCGCCCTGTCTCACGCCTCTTTTGATAGGAAAGGTCGGACCCGTGGATTCTAGCTTTACTCTACCTGTGCTGTTTCTGTATAAGCTCCTGATGAACTCTATATATTGGTGTTCCACTCCTTGGTCTCTAAGAGTTTCCCATATGCTTGCGTGTGATATTGTATCGAAAGCTTTCTGGTAGTCTATATAGGCGATATAGAGTGGTGTACGTTTCTCTTGATATTTTTCTATAAGTAGTTCTAGAGTGTGGATGTGGTCAATCGTCGAGAAACCTTTTCTAAATCCTGCTTGCTCCACAGGCTGGTTGGTTTCTAGGATGGGACTTATTCTTCTATTGATAATTGATGAAAATAGTTTATAAATGGTTGATAGTAGACTTATTGGTCTGTAGTTTGAGATGTCTTTTGGATCTCCTTTCTTATAAATTAAAATAATGTTTGATTCGGCCCATTGAGAGGGGATATATGATGTTTTTAATATGTGATTGAATAAATTTTTTAAAGGTAGAGTTAATATCGCTTGTCCTATCTGTAAAGCTTCATTACTTATGTAATCTGCACCTGGGCTCTTATCTCTTTTTAGTTAATTTATTGCAAAGGTTACCTCTATTTCAGTTATCTCATTTACTTCTCTGTGGTCGGATGGAAGTGTGATTTTTGGTATATCGGTTTCCATGACTGATTTTTCACTGTATAAATTTCTATAGAACCTAGTTGCAGCTTCTATAATCTCTCTGCGATTTTGTAGTATTTTTCCTGATGAGCTTACTCCTTCTATCCATGACTTATTGGCTGTCAGTTCCTTATAGGCTCTTTTAGTACTGCCCGACTGTTCTAGGTGTTTTGTGATTGTAATTTGCCTGTATTTCGCGTAGTCCTTTTTAATACATTTGCTAATCAATTTGTATAGAGCTGCGATTTCGTTTTTTATACTTCTAGATTTATTTCTGATTTTTTGAAGTGCTCTCCTTCTGTTCATCAGTTGAGCTGTGCGTGAAGATATTATTTTTTTGACTTTTAGGCGGGCGTTTGCTGTGTGTGCTTCTCGCAGGCTTAAAGTAATTGTACTAATTAGTTTGTTGTAATGAGTTTGTACACAGTTATCTTCTAGCTGACTTGACTGGCTTGTAAGATGGAATATAAGTCGCTCTTTATATTTTAGTGCGTCTTCTTCGTTTTTTAATATCGCCATTTGGTTATTTTCATAGGTAGCTCTACTTTTTTTTATGTTGGTAAGTAGTATGGTCGCTCTGACTGGTCTGTGGTCAGAGGGGTAGTCGGTATTTATGACTTCCATGTTTTGGAACATATCTGGGCGATTGGATAAGATGTAGTCTATTTCATTTTTGTACTCATTATTTGGTGAGCGCCATGTCCACCTATGGTTTAACTTTTTCTTGTAGAAGGTATTCAGTATTGAAAGCTTATTTTCAATGGCAAAGTCGATTAGTTTCTGGCCTCTATCATTCCTCTCACCATATCCATGAGATCTCATTATCCTGTATTCGCTTTGTTTTGGTTTCCCTATTTTGGCATTGAAATCTCCCATTAAAATATAATCTTTGTGTGCTATTTCTATAGCTTGGATGACTGTAGAGTAGAAGTGTGTGGTCTCTTCATCTGTAGCCGCCTCTGTTGGTGCATATATCTATATAAGTGATAATTTAAATTTATTAAAGTTTAAATTTAGCAGGGCCACTCGTTCTGTAAAGCCGGTGAAGCTTTCTATATATTGTTTATATGTTTTGTTCAGTATAAAACCTACACAGTGTTTGCCGGATGTTTGGCCTATATAGCATAATATAAAGTCTTCGTATTCTTCTATGTTCGTTCCGAGGCGTCTCACTTCACATAATCCTATTATGTCATAATTTATTCTTTTCAGAGCTTCGTGTAACTCTATGAGGCGCTCATAACTTGAGAGAGTCCTGACATTGTACGTCGCTAAGTAGAGTTTTTTTCTTTAACTTCTTGATTTTGTATTCTTACTGGTGTAGTGTTTTCCTTTGGAGAGTTTTGGTCATAATCTTCTACGGGGACCGGCCGGATTGGAAGATGTATTTTATGAATTTTCTGTTGTTGTTTATTGTAAGTTACTTTCTGTTTAGAGGAGGGAAGGTGTGTTGATTGCTATTTATTGGTGTATTGGTTTTCCTTGCATTGGCTGTTGTTGTTTGGGTTTTTATTTAACAAGTAGTTGAGCATTTCTGGCTTTATAACTCCTTCAGATATATTTGATGACCTTTGTAGGGGTGATTTTGCAGGTTGAGTTTTGTTCTTCTTTGATAATTGTGTTCTGTGGTCTGCATGGTGTTGTCGATTACTTTCTGGCGATATTTCAAGGTTCCTTTTTTTACTAGTTGTTGTATCTGATATTTTCCCAATCACTACTAATTTATCATACTTGATGATGGCCTTATTTCCGTTCTCTTTTTCCAGTTTGACTTGGTTTTGTAGCTCTCTCCTTTTTTCAAGTATGTTTGGTGGAAAGTCTTCTGCAATGTAATATCCGGTATCTTTTAGCATTTTTTTGTTCTTAAGTATATTTATTTTTGTACCCAGTGTTAGGAATGTTACCACGATGGGGCGTGGTCTGTCTCTTTTTACGCCTAGTCTTCTAATTGCCTGTATATCTCTGCAATCCACATCTATCTTCAGATATTCTTTAATAAATAATACTATACTGCGCTCCTGTTCAATGTATGGTGATGTGTTTTCTTTAATTCCAAAAAATACTACGTTTCTTTGCCTAGCCTGTTTCTCCAGGGTATATAATCTCTTCTCTTGGGTATCTATTATTTCCTTAAGTGTATCATATTTTTCTTCCAATTTTCCGAATTTTTCTTCAAGGATACAGTTGACGTTTTGAGTCACTAGTTCAGTCACTCTTTCTCCGCTTTCAAGAATCGTTGTTTTTTGTTCATATAAGTCATTTTGTATTTTTTGGAGTGCAGATATTACTTCCTCCATTTTTAACGCTTTGGATTAATATATTTCGCACTCGGTATAATGGCGATCTCGCAGCAGGTAGTGGAGCTAATTTAGAAGAATAATGATAATAATTATGATAGTAGTGTTGCGTAGAGAGTGGCGGCCTTTTTTATATGCTTATAAAATAACAATATATTTGTAGTATATATTTTAACAATGTAGTAAGATATCACGTGAATTTATTTTTTCGTCAAACGCGCGATTTTTAAACCAATAGACATGATGTATAGACATTTTTATCTTAATTTCAGAATAAAATATCTTATTTTATATACTTTATACCTATATCTATAAATAATACTCTAAAAATTTTAAGATTCTTTGTAGGTACAAAAAAATACACGTGATGTTTGGGTGGTAGTTTTAAATCTCACCACGGATCACTAAGAGGGGGGGGGGGGGGGTGGGCGATTTTAAAAATGCTTAAAAAAAGATCGCGTGATTAATGGACGTCCCCATATTGCAAAAGATTTTGCAATAATTTTATATTCTTGGGAATGTAATACATCAGATGAAGTAGGCCCAGGTCGATTTATAAGTCTTCGTCGTCTTTTACGACACTTACAAATAATGTCAGGGTTTTATTATTACTCATAGTCGCTACCACATAACAAGACTGATTTTGGAACACATACTTATTTATATACAAATGCTACAAGTGCTGTGTGGTAGCGGCTTCGAATACTACCAACCCTTGCTTTGCTCGTGGGTGTCGTAAAAGATGACTAAGAGCCCTAGATTGACCCGGACCAACTCCATCTGGTACCATTTGGGTCAATGATTACATTCCCAAGGAGGGTTGACGTCAGGCAGGCGGCCGGTCATAAAAGTCATTGCCGAAACTTTTTGCAATATGTCAAAACAGATGACATATTGCGTCGACCCCAAGTAATTGGGATAAGAGCAAGATGATGATGACTTATTTATATACAAATACGGATCCATAATGTAATAAAATATTTTTAAATACAGGTCTTTGAAAGATAAGGAAAATTCTTAATAAAACTCTATACCAACCAGTCTGACCAGCGTGGTATAGTGGGTTTAATGGCCTCCTGTTATGAGGCTAGAGTCCAGTAATGTGATCTATGCTGATGATTTTATAAAACGTTTTAAGTATCTATATATTTTTTAAAGTACTATATCTTGTACTTAGATACAATAGGAGTGTGAATAAAATTCACCACTCCAACTTTTGCCCGTGGGATACGCACAAATCATCTTTACAATCTATACCAATAAATAAAATTGGAGTGTCTGTTTGTAATGTCAAAATAATAGGCTTTTTTCATGCTCACACGGTTATTTGCACTATACCTATGCCTAAAATGCACTTTATATTTTTTTGTCTGTCTGTCTGTTTGTTTGTTCCGGGTAATCTTCAAAACGGCTCCACCGATTTCAAAAATTCTTTCACCAATGGAAAGCTATAATATCAGGGAGTAAACTAGGCTATATTTTATCCCGGTATTCCCACGGGAACGGGCACTACACAGGAAAGACGACTGAAACCGAAGCGGAGCGAGGTCGGGTTGCTAGTCATAGTATATAGTGTATTTTTTTTTTTTTAATAATTACGTCGTAAAAGTCCACTAAGTGATTAAATATGAAAACAATATCTATTCAAGAAAAGAAAAGCTCTATACCAACACGTCTAACCAGCGTGGAATAGGTCGATTTCCCTCCTATTATGGAGGAGGCTTTTGCCTAGCAGTAGGACATAATACGAGCTGACATAAAATGAACGAATGGACTGTGGAATCCTTCATAAGAAACTCCAAATCGACATAGCCGTTTTTTTTAATATCATCTAACCTCCTCGTGGATGTATGAAAACATAGTGATGATTGAATTCGCCATATTTTTATTGTTTGGTATCTGTTTAAAGTGAACGTGTTATAGATATATCTATAATTGTATTGTAATTAATGACTAGGCAATCTAATTCTTGGTTTTAGATATCATTTTAACATTACAAAGTATATCTAACGGTGTTATATTCGCTTTAATTTTTTTTTTCTGTCTGTGATATGCATAATTTTTCTTCATATTTGTGGTGAGATAAAAATAATACAATTCACTATTCATTATTTTTTTGTGGCTAAAATATCAATTAAGTTGATAACTTTTCTGTAAAAGTAGAAGAACTCGAAATAATACTTTATGCTATTCTATCTGGATAGCGTAGTTCACTCATCTGAAAAAAGTCCGCTCCCTTCAATGTTGTAATATACTGAGAAAGAGAAGATAAACCAACATTGTAGTATCTAGGAGTGGTAGGACCACAATGTCGACAGTTATCTGTCTACAGCCGCGGGCCGGTCCGTCCGGGGCAGTGCCATGCTCTCGCAGAAAATCGACGTCTGAGTAGTAGCAATTTGTTACTGCGCTTCGTTCGGTGAGCGAGAGAGCCGGAAGCCCAACTTTCTGAGGGTGATTGCGTGTGGAGGGTTTTGGTGGCGCCCTTGGTATCACCGTGCCTCAATGCACGCATTCACACTCCCTTCGCTTTCTTGGCGGTAGGCAGCGGCCTTGTAAAGGTCCATGAGCGCCAGCAACACTTACCATCAGGTGTACTGTTTACTCGTTTGCCACCGTTTGCAATAAAAAAAAAAACTATCACAATCCTTACTAATATTATAAATGCGAAAGTAAGTTTGTTTATTTGTTTGTTTGTCTGTTACGCGTTCACGCTTAAACCATCGAATCGATTTCAAAAATTCTTTCACCAATGGCTAGCTATAATATCAGGGAGTAACTAGGCTATATTTTATTCCGGAAAAAGCAATTGTAATCAAGGCTTTATGGTTCGCACAATGTATTGTCCTATATGTGAATTGAACCCATACCACTGATTTCATAGGTTGTCTTACTTAATTACGTCATTATATTATGCTACATATTTTAGAACTAGCAATCCACCTTTGCTTCGCTTCGGTTATAGGTTATAGTCGTTTTACCCGCGTAGTTCCCGTTCCCGTGGGAATACCGGGATAAAATATAGCCTAATTTACGCGCTGATATTATAGCTTTCCATTGGTGAAGGAATTTTTGAAATCGGTCCAGCCGTTTTGAAGATTACCTGGAACAAACAGACAGACAGACAAAAATTTTTTAATTGCTTTTTAGGCATAGGTGTCGTGCAAATAACCGTGTGAGCATGAAAAAAGCCTATTATTTTGACATTACAAACAGACACTCCAATTTTATTTATTGGTATAGATTTATGTGAAAGCACATAGCTATACATTTAGTTGTCTAGAAGAGCAAATACTAGTATCAAATAGTTACACAACTTCAATCTATTTGACATGCTTCATAAAGACAATTATGGCTCGCTTCACACGTAGTTGGGTGAGCGTAGCGAGTCTACTTGCTGCATAACCAAATGACTGACTCTGTATTATGTAACTGTGTAATAACAGATATGGGTAGTTTTGATCTAATACTAGGGTAAAAGTTACTGATTATATTAATTCGTGTTATTAGTGGGTAAGATCTGTAGAGAGCCCACACGATTAGTGATTCCATATTGTAGGAAGACATTAAACAAGAGAAATGTTTACCATATGTGCATAATCATATTTAATAAATTACTTAGAGACTTAAGGGAGCTCCCGAAGAAATATTTTAAATTAAAACTACGACAATGGTTAATCAGCTACAATTTCTATAATTTATCCGAATTTATGACATATAAAAATTAATAATAATTACTTGACATTTAAATGAATTGTAATTTGAGATTTATATATTACTAGCAACCCGCCCTCGCTTCACTTCGGGTTCAGTCGCCTTACCCGCGTAGTTCCCGTTCCCATGGGAATACCGGGACAAAATATACCCTATGTTACTCCCTGATATTATAGCTTTTCATTGGTGAAAGAATTTTTGAAAACGGTTCGGTGGTTTGAGCGTGAAAGCGTAACAAACAAATAAACAAACAAACAAACAAACATCCTTACTTTCGCATTTATAATATTAGTAAGGATGATATTATTTAATTACACATCTTAAATTATAGTTATTGTTTATAGTGATTAATTAATAATTGAAAATGTGTCAATATTTGCATGTCTTAAAGGCAGAATATGGCAGGAAAATCTACCGGTTTTTTTTGTTATCTGGTTACACCTGTTTTCTTTGCAAATAAAAATGATTTGATTTGATTTGATAAGACTGCACAAATAACGTACATGTTAAGATCCTGACCGACAATACATATGTCATAGGTTCGAAGCCCATGCAGGACGAGTTTTTGTGCGATTTACAAATGATTATTTCGGATTTTGGATGTAATTTCAGTCCTCCAATTACATCCCTAGCCGAGGCCACGGGTAACTGGACCGGGGAGTTAGCTCGTTACCCGCCGAGAGGCCGACTGCGTGAGGAAAGACCGACGTCCTCCCCGAGGGGGGGACGTCGGTCGAGGAGAGGGTACTCCTCAAGAGGTATTCTGTCGGGCCGATCATTGACGCCAAGTCACCCTGCTCCGGTGGTCGGCCGAACGACGAAGGCGACTTGTCACGGGTGGGTTACGGGTGAGCGTGCTTACGCGCCCCTCTGTTGCCCCGGACGAAGTTGAGCGAGGAGTGCGCCGACCGTAACCGATCCCACAAAAAAAAGGTGTTTTATTTGTTGTAAAATGAAAATTATTGATGTGAAACATCTATAGGCGAGGGTGATCCCGATTGTCGCGTGGCGTTAACGCCACGCTTCGGAACACCATTTTAATTAACTACAAATATTTTTTTTTTCTATTTTTTTTTTTGTGACTTAGTTAGCCTCAGATGGCTGTGACAACTTTACCCGGACTGGTGGGTGAGCGCTGAGGGCTCTCAACCCGTCAACTACAAATAAAAATCCGGATACATATGTGTACAATTTTGTAACGAAACCATAGCGCGATTTAAAATTTGTACAACGCCATCTAGTGCGCTTAAAGTAAATTGTTACCTATAATGAAAATAAATGTTTATTGAGTAAAAATCATAATTTTCTTGGAAAAAAAATCATAATATTATTTTTATTAATGTGCTATTTTAGTTCCTGTCGTAATCTGTTCTTTTATGCATATATCCTTACTATCCTTACTATTCCTTACTATAATATTATAAATGCGAAAGTAACTCTGTCTGTCTGTCTGTCTGTCTGTCTGTCTGCTACGCTTTCACGTCTAAACCACTGGACCGATTTTGATGAAATTTGGTACAGAGATGGACTAAAGCTGGAGAAAGGACATAGGCTACTTTTTATCGCGAAAAAATGGATATAAGGGGTTGAAATAGGGGATGACATTTTGTATGGAAATTCGTCATTTTCGATGATAGAACCACGAATCTTTGTATTAAGACACCTAATAATAAATAAATAAATATTTGTTCAAGCGTTTTAGAAATTTCATTTACATGGGGATGAAATTCAACCCCTAAAATACCAAAAAGCATACAGCCGAAACCACTACGCCTAGAAACGTATTTTTTTTACACCATCGTATTTCTTGGGGTGCACGAGCACTAGCAAAGGGTATTTGGAAATTCACCCCCTTAAGGGGGTGAAAAACATATAGTCTTTCACGTCTAAACCGATTTTGATGAAATTTGGTACAGAGATGGACTAAAGCTTGAGAAAGGATATAGGCTACTTTTTATCGCAAAAAAATGTGTATAAGAGGTTGAAATAGGGGATGACATTTTGTATGGAAATTCGTCATTTTCGATGATCGAACCACGAATCTTTGTATTGAGGCACCTAATAATAAATAAATAAATATTCGCTCAAGCGTTTTGGAAATTCCATTTACATGGGGATGAAATTCAACCCCTAAAATACCAAAAAGCATACAGCCGAAACCACTGGGCCTAGAAACGTATTTTTTTTTTACACCATCGTATTTCTTGGGGTGCACGAGCACTAGCAAAGGATTTTTGGGCATTCACCCCCTTAAGGGGGTGAAAAACATATAGTCTTTCGCGTCTAAACCGATTTTGATGAAATTTGGTACAGAGATGGACTAAAGCTTGAAAAAGGATATAGGCTACTTTTTATTGTGAAAAAATGGGTATAAAGGGTTGAAATAGGGGATGACATTTTGTATGGAAATTCGTCATTTTCGATGATCGAACCACGAATCTTTGTATTGAGGCACCTAATAATAAATAAATAAATATTCGCTCAAGCGTTTTGGAAATTTCATTTACATGGGGATGAAATTCAACCCCTAAAATACCAAAAAGCATACAGCCGAAACCACTGGGCCTGGAAACGTATTTTTTTTACACCATCGTATTTCTTGGGGTGCCCGGACGGAGTGCTGCGAGGAGCGCGCCAACCGCAGCCCAACCCAAAAAAAAAGGGAGTTGAAAAGCATATAGCCTTTCACGTCGAAACCACTTAACCGATTTTGATGAAATTTGGTACAGAGATGAACTAAAGCTTGAGAGAGGATATAAGGCTACTTTTTATCGCGGAAAAATAGGTATAAGGGGTTGAAATAGGGGAAAGTATTTTCTTTTTACGTCGTCTTATTTCTTGGGGTACACGAGCACTAGCAAAGGATTTCTGAATAATCACCCCCTTAAGTGGGTGAAAAGCGTATAGACGAAACTCTTGGAGCTAGGAACGTAAAACTTTCTATGCAATTCTCTTTCTTTTGTTGTAAGTGAGCTCTAAGAAATTATTTTATTAAAATCAACTCCTAAAGGGGTGCAAAATATATAGCTGAAATCATTAGGCCTAGAAACATGGAATTTTTTATAAAGTTTCCTTTCTTGGGGAAAGAGAGATTTTTGCAATTTTAGCCCTAAGGGGGTGAAAAGTGTTTAAACGAAATCACTGAGCCTAGGAAGGATCATTTTAGTACACGGTCGACTTTCTTGGATTACCCCCAGATTTTCTTAGTGCTCATTTACCAAGCACTATGAAACAATTTTTGGCAAGGATAAGCGAGCTCTAACAAAAAATTTTTGGAAATTCAACCCCTAAGAGGGTGAAAGTGTATAGCCAAAGATACCGGGCCTAAGAATGTGAAATTTTGTATACCGATCGGTTATTTGGGGTAAGCACTCACTAAGAAACAATTTTGGGCTGCCCCAAAAGGATAAAACACATATAGTCGAAGACACCCAGCCAATGATATATCATCATTATCTTGCTCTTATCCTAATTACTTTGGATCGACGCGATATGTAGGTACTCTTCTGCCATCGCAGATATATTGTAAAGGTTCTAGCAACATTTTATGACCTGGCGCACGACATTGTTGGCCAGACGGCATCACCGGTCCAGGTCGATGTAAATCTTTGTCTTAGTAGTATTTTGTGATACCCACGAACAATGAAAGCGTGGTAATATTTCTAGCAGCTACCAGACAGTAAGTTACAATCAAGATATTATTTCAATTTTCTATCTCTACAAATAAATAAATTTGAAGCGTCTGTTTGTCTATCAAAATAATAGGTTTTATTTATGCTCACATAATACGGTCCAAATTTTTTTGTCTGTCTGTCTATTCGTTACAGGTAATCTTCAAAATGGCTGGACCGATATTGATTATATTTTACCATCAGGTCTACCAGTCGTACATAAGGAATAACTTAGACTATATTTTATCCCAGGTTATATTTTATCCCGGTGTGGCTGAATTAAGTCGATTTTAAAATTATTTCACTAATGGAAAGCTATTTTTAAGCGAGTAACATATTTAAGCTATTTTTATCCCGATATTCCTACGGGATCGGGTACAATGTCGGTGAAATCACGGGAATTTAATGGTTTTAAAAATTAATTCACTAATGAAAAGCTATATTATCAGTGAAAGGCTATTTTCATCCCGGTATTTGCCCAGGAACGAAAACTATACCGGGGGATGTCGAGCAATTTTTAAAATTCTTTCACCAATGGAAAGCTACCTATGTTGTCAGCGAGTAACATAGGCAATTTATATCTCTGATATTTCTGGGATTTATATTATTTTTTTGGTATGTGTGTAAATTTATAATATCAGCGAGTAACATAGACATTTTTTATCTCGGTATTGGCATGGGAATTTCTACGTGAATGAAACTGCGGGTGTTTGATTGATATAATCTTTTTTTCACCAATGGAAAAGTACGTTATCAGAGACTAAAGAAAGCCATATTTATCATCGTATTTGCACGGCAATCTGAACTACAAGGCTGGAAGTAATATTCAAATGTGAAAGTTTGTGAAGATATTTGGATGTTTGTTACTCAATCACGCTTAAACTGTTGAGCAGATTTGGATGAAAATTGACAAGTAGATAGAATATTTCTTAAATTAAGAAATGTAATACTCTTTATGCCGATAATATTCTTTGCGATAATAGTTCAATATGCAAGTAAATTTTTACGCGGGCGAAGCCGCGGGCAAAAGCTAGTACTTCTATAAAATAATGTATAATTCTCTAACTTTCCAACATAAGTATACCATACCTACTTACAGTACTTTCACGTATGAAAACTGGACAATCGCTTTTTATAGGTGTTTTATTAGTTTCAGATGTATATTTATTTGTTTGTGTTACAGACTCCTAGGAATTGGATCTTAACCCACTTTCAACAGTCAGATTTCATTTAAAATATGTTAATTTAACAAGGACCAATGACGATAAAATAATTTAAATAGCTTGTCTCATTATCATTATCATCATTACAGGATTAGAGATTTCATTTCTTTATAAAATATATTTTGTAGCTGAGATTTGGTCTTAGCTCGATAGATGTCGTTATTTCTGTTTGCTAGATCATACTTTCTTATCCGATCCTTTTGATTTAAACTACGTAGAAGTGTGTGAGGGAGACGTAGCGACGCTATGTTAGGTCATAAGCGACTGAGCGTTGAACTAATATCATTTCTTTGTAATATTTTAAATAATAGTAGAAATCGTATTATTTTATTCAATACTTTACATATTAGTTCCTGTCGTAATCTATTTTCTACAAGTATATATGAATAAATCATATATACTTGTAGAAAATAATTTCGAAGTTTCACATCTGCCAGGCGTCCTGAGCGACGGTTTAATTTTTTATTTTCTCAGGAGAATACTACAACTGCCCTTTCTCCCCGTTATCGACTTACACGAGATTCGCAGTTAAGATTGCCGGTGTGTTGTTATAAAGTATTGCACAGTTTTGCCGGTAATTGTATCTTATAATCATTCATTATCAACTCATATATGACGTACTATTGGACTCAAGCCTCATCTACAATAGGAAGAAAACCTACTATACCACGCTGATCAGAGGGTTGATATTTTGTGTTTTTTCTCTTGTATAGATATAATTTCCATGGCAAGCAAGTAAATGGTGAATTGTATTCTAATTCCATCACCATATAGAAAATTATATTCTATAGTTTAGGTGAACTATAAAATATGGAAAATACTTTATTTGACATAAGTTGAGGTCTCTAAGATTAATTTTAAATTTGTTTAAAATAATTTCAATTCCAATGTCCATTCACGCCATTTATATAAAGAGAGTATTTTCTGCTTTGAAAAGCGAACGACGAAATAAAAGAAACAAAGTGAATGAAAATATAATTATTTTCTTTAAATTAAATAAAGACTGCACATGCGCTGTTTTAATAGTGATAATTATATTGTTAAAATTGTTAAAAGCGATGTGGTAGCGGCTATGAATACAACCAACCCTTGCAATGCTAACCGTAAAAGACGATAGAGAGTTTTTCATCGACCTGGGCCAAGTCTATTTGTATTAAAATTAACAATTATATTCCTAGGGAGAGTGACTATCAAGCAGCCGATCGGTCTAAACCTATTGCCAATAACTTTTGTAATATGTATTACGAAAGAAGAGTACATTTCGCGTTGTCCACCACTAATTGGCATAAGACCATAGTAATTATTAGTTACAATTTCCTAAAAAAAAAACAAAAATGTATTTTATAAGAAAGTAACATAGTAAATCCACTTTATTTGAACACAAAATATTTTTTTTCTACCATAATTAAAAAATGTACTTTATTTACAGAAAAGAAGATGGCAACCCTACCGACAGCTAAGAGAGGTTCAATTGTATTCTTACTCCGTTAATATATGAATCATGGCATATTTAGTATTAAAGTTATTCATCTTTTACTTTAACGATAGCATCCTGCACTAAGGAAATCCTTGTAATACGGGGGACTTTACAAACATATAATTAACGGACATGGATTACATGGATTACATTACATGGACGTGCTGTGTGGTAGCGGCTTCGAATACTACCAACCCTTGCTTTGCTCGTGGGTGTCGTAAAAGACGATTAAGAGCCCTAGATTGACCCGGACCAACTCCATCTGGTACCATTTGGGTCAACGATTACATTCCCAAGGAGGGTTGACGAGTTGCTAGTCCGAAATAAATGTCTGCATTTATTAAAAAGAAACAAAAATAATAGAAAGGCTAACTAACAGCAAACAATGTCTGTGTTACGCCGTTGTAACAAAGTTAATAACTTTTTTAAATTAATTAGCTGCATTTACTTGAGCACCTTTTACTGATAAAAAAAAAAACAAAACTTATTTCACTGTCACTTTTGCACTAAATTGATGACTTGCAATCGTAAATAATTGTTATGAAAGAAGACTTAGTTATTGAATAATATGAATTTAATGTTACATATGTAGAATGTGAATGTTACATCTAGTTATAATATTTCGAAGATTGAAGACATAATAACGATCATTATGACTACAGCTCGTATACGGTCCACTAGTGGGCTAGCTATTAGAAATATATAGCAATGCATAAATATACAATCTGTAGAAGAACGGGTGTAACCCGCAGAATTGGTGCGTTAAAATGCCAATGAGCAGGCCACATCGCTCGTCGAACCGACAACCGTTAGGGAAGAAAGGTTCTTGAGTAGCGACCACGAACGCACGACGGACCGTAGGACGACCCCCCAGTAGGTGGACTGACGACATTCTCAAAGTCGCAGGGAACCATTGGATGCAAGTGGCGAGGACCGTTCCGAGTGACATTCTCGTGGAAAGGCCTACGTTCAGCAGTGGACCTCTGTTGGCTGATGGATGGATAAATATACAATTAATGAACAAAAATTACACCTATACACACAGTCTTTCGTGGGAATTTTTGGGTCACTCTGTGTAGTTACCGACTCTTTCACGGGGAGTGCTCCGAGGAACTGTTTGACTTGGTACCACCATCACCATTCTACCAACGTACCACTCGACATCGTAGCAGGGTTCATCCATTTCACCTGGAAACGTTATGGTCTTCAACTGTACGTTTCCAGCGTTCATTTTTCCCACGTACGTGCAGGCTCTGGAATGAACTACCTGCTGCTGTGTTTCCCGAGCGCTATGACATGTCCTTCTTTAAACGAGGTTTAAGAAGAGTATTTCCTCCACGGTAGGCAACGGCCTTGCTGTGCCCCTAGTATTGCAAAGGTCCATGTGCGCCAGTATCACTTACCATCAGGTGTGCTGCTTGCTCGTTTGCCACCGTTGGTAATAAAAAAAAATCATGTCATGACATAGTTATAGAACGTATATTTTTTTACAGTCATGTACATACACTTTGGTGACTGAGTAAGAATACAATTAACCATCCCCACTCTTACCCGTGGGTGTCGTAAAAGACGACTAAGAGATACAATACTATGCATATGATATATATGCAAAAGAAAACTAGAAATAAAACCCTATGCCAACACGTCTAACCAGCGTGGTTTACTAGGCCAATTTACCTTCTTTTGTAGAAGAGGCTCGAGCCCAGCCGTGGGACGTATACGAGCCGACATGGTGATGATGATAGTACGTATATTTTTTAAAACGTCCACTTGTTAATATTAATGAATCTTATATTAACACTAGCAATCCGCCCTCGCTTCGCTTCGGTTATAGGTTATAGTCGTTTTACCCGCGTAGTTCCCGTTCCCGTGGGAATACCGGGATATAATATAGTCTAGTTTACGCCCTGATATTATAGCTTTCCATTGGTGAAAGAATTTTTGAAATCGGTCCAGCCGCTTTGAAGATTACCCGGAACAAACAGACAGACAGACAAACAGACAGACAAAAATTTTTTAATTGCTATTTTAGGCATAGGTGTCGTGCAAATAACCGTGTGAGCATGAAAAAAGCCTATTATTTTGACATTACAAACAGACACTCCAATTTTATTTATTGGTATAGATATAGATAGATACTGAATATCACAGTGTAAAAAAAAGCTAAAGCTATCTTTGTGGTTACGGATTAAAAACACAATTACTGCCCTTGACTGTCATAAAAGATGACTGAAAGTAGCATGTAGGTAAGATGGATGTATTAGAAGAAAACCTCGATTCCTAGACGTTTGACCAATATGGAATAGGAGAATTCCTCTCCAATTGTGGAGGAAGTCCGAGCTGATCACTGACACTTTAAAGGCTGAGTTGAATGAATGAATAAAAAAGCTAAACCTTTAAAAATATTAATGGTACACCCTTTAGAATAATAACGTATAGAAGGATAGTGTCGGTAATTCGAACGTTCGAAACTTGCATCTAAAAATACTACATGCGCGCAAGCGATTACATACGTACACACGCACACCACTATACGAATTATGAAATCATACTTTGTTTTTATTAACATAAATCGTCGAGATACTTTTAAAAGTAATGTTAAAAACCTTTTTAAGTTTTTCGAATGTGTTGTGACACCATTTAAAAACAAAGAACTTCATAATTACCTATTTATGTTTTAAGAGTTGCGTACGTACGTGCAGTGAAATGGCCTTGTACACTACGGAACGGTTCCGGCGTAAGCTCCATTAGGCTCCAATTGAAATGCTTCACATTTTGTGCGCGAACTTACCTTCTATACGTTATTATTCTAGGGGTACACCCATTTAAATTATATAACAATTTTAGTGTCTGCAGTTGTTAGGATATCGACCATTGCGCAAAAGATTTGATACCTGATATTCTAATGTTACGAAATTTAAATATTTTTTTTAACATTTATCTGGGGGCGCGGCAGTGCCCGCGCCAAGTCGAGCAAAAAAAAAAGTCGGGCAAAACGCAAAACTGCCGTAACATACTTTTCTCGAAGCCATTCAGGCCATTTTCGACCCCCTATAACTTCGTTGTTAATGAAACTAGAAACCTAAATTTTTAGCAACCTAGCAGGCCTTGTATACACATTGTGTATTTCAAATTTCATTCAATTTGAACTAATAGTTTAAGAATTATAACTAGTTAAAATTTCGTAAATTTGCCACTCACTGACTGACTGACCGATCATCAATACTAAAGAGGCACTTCTAGCAGCCATAGAAGCTTCAAATTTAGAATGCAATCAGTGTTTAGTGTATAAATGAAGGAAAAATTATTAAACATTATAATTTTCATCCAGTTGCCAAGCTAACTGCATAAATAATTTTGTAAACTCATATAAATATATAGGATTACAAAGTTACATTTGCAGTTAATGAAATGTAACTTTGTAAAAAATAAGAATACATTTGACGGCATCATTGCTTCTCTATGGGAATCGTAACAACCGGCTAAAGACTGCGCAGATGACGTAGTGGTTAAGATACCAACGTACCGTTCTAGTGTCGCGGGTTCGAATCCCATGCAAGACAACACCTTGTACGATTCACAAATTGTTGTTCTGAGTCTGAATGTAATTTGTGTCGGTTAATTATATGTTCTTTCCGTATGGTGACGAAGTAAGAATACAATTCACCACTCTCTATCTTGCCCGTGGATATCGTATAAGACAACTATGGGATATAATGTGCACATACCATCTGTGCAAGAGAAGGAAAACTAGAAATTAAACCCTATATCAACATGTCTGACCAGCATGGTATAGTGTGTTAACTGCCCTCCCATTGTGGAGGAGGCCTGAGCCCAACAGTGGAACATATGAGGGCTGCGATGATGATGCGATGTTGAATTATATGTTTGTAAGGTCCCCGACAATATAAGGATTATTATTCCCTTAGTGCAAGGCTTTGTCATTTAAAAAAAATATTTAACAGGAAGGAGAGTGGGCAGCAGCTCTCGCCGGGGAAATGTATGATATCTCACTGCGAAACCAACCCGCCTACCAAACGTGGCGACTACGTCATTATTCTTCATAAGGCGAAGAAAAATGAGCTCTAGTCATGGCAACTTTGTTACCCTTGAGCGTCGTTGGATGCAGATGCCACAGTACCGCACTTTATGGTGAAGCATGAGGGGGGTCTATCTTGAATTGACTCAAGCGGAAAGGAGAGATGTCTAATTTTTCAGAGAGTGCGCTCTAAGAAAATCTTTTGTTGGTTATCAAGAAGTAGAAGGTACCAGAAAGGCAAATAAATAGGTCTATCTACAAAAAGAAATGAGATACCATCAAAAACAAGACTTGTAAAAAAAGCCAAGCCTCGCAACTGAGTTCTTCTATCATAAAAATTTGTGAGATCCATGTTATACTAAGTCGGTTAACTCATTCAGTCCCTGCTTAAGGGACCTTTCTTCTTAAGTTATTACCTAAATAGCTAACCTAACAACTTCTTATAGTGACTATATCAATATTAAAGATCTTTTATGTTTTAAATAAATAGACTGACTTGGCAATCGCACTATGTTTAGTACAATTTAATATAATATGTATTACTCGTGAGGTGTGTTTTTATGCGATTGCCAAGTCATTCTATTTATTTAAAACATAAAAGATCTTTAATATTGATATAGTCACTATAAGAAGTTATTAGATTAGTTATTTACGTAATAACGTAAGAAGAAAGCCTTAAGCAGGGACTGAATGAGTTAACCGACTTGGTATAACATGGATCTCACAAATTTTTATGGTAGAAGAACTCAGTATCGAGGCTTGGCTTTTTTTACAAGTCTTGTTTTTGATGGTATACTTATTGTTAAGACTTTATTTGTTAAGAGGTTTTGTATTAAAAACCTTTAAAACCTCTTGGGATAAACAAACTGATCCGATTACTACTGTTTTTATTTCACTTTGTCTCTTTTGAATGACAACTGGCATACCTGAATTCATCATTACCAATACCTCGAAAAAATATTCCACCGGGATGGCCACAGACTACTAGGAACGCGGTACCAGCGATCGCGTCGGCCCGATGCAAAAGGGGTAGGAATACGGTGAGTTATGAGGCTGCGCGCCGCCCTTGTGTTACCCCAGATGAAACACATGGCATGTTAGTTGACCATAGCCCACCCAAAAACAAAATATATGCTTGTAATCAAGGATTTATTTTAAAACTAGCAACCCTCCCTTCGCTTTGGTTTAGGTTTAAAGAATTTATTCTCAGAAAGACACAGGTCACTTACATGAGAACAATGATTATAAAAAGTAATAACTAGTAAAATCAATCAGGTTACAAAGCTTTCTTGAGCATTCATTTGATGTCTTTAATCATATTTGAAATTTTTCTTGTATATAACGTAATAATTTATATTTGAACACATTAAATGAATTAACATTTTTTATATATGGAGGTAGTTCTTTTTTTTCTTTTTATTGGAAACGGTGGCAAACGAGCAAACAGTACACCTGATGGTAAGTGTTGCTGCCGCTCATGGACCTTTACAAGGCCGTTGCCTACCGCAAAGAAAGCGAAGGGAGTGTGAATGCGTGCATTGAGGCTCGGTGATACCAAGGGCACCACCAAAACCCTCCACACGCAATCACCCTCAGAAAGTTGTCACTGAACGAAGCGCAGTAACAAATTGCTACTACTCAGACGTCGATTTTCTGCGAGAGCATGGTACTGCCCCGGACGGACCGGCCCGCGGCTGTAGACAGATAACTGTCGACAGTGTGGTCCTACGACTCCTAATAGTTATTGTACAATTGTGCTTCTTCAAAAGTGAAGCTTTCAGTCGCTTTACCCGTGTAGTTCCTGTTTCCGTGGGAATACCGGCATAAAATATAGTCTATTTTACTCCCTGATAATATAGCTTTCCATTGGTGAAAGAATTTTTGAAATCACTTCGATTGTTTAAGCGTGAAAGCGTAACAAACAAACAAACTTACTTTCGCATTTATAATAATAGTAAGGATATTCTGCTATGGGCAGGTTTGGATAGGGAGTTAATTCATATAAGTCTTCATCTTCTTCTTCTTAGTTAATGGCAATGAGCTACAATAATATGAGCTATTGGTGCCAGTGTCGAGTATATTGATTATTATTCACGTCTTTAGCCTTAGTCTTTCAGTCAGTCGTTAGCATGACTTGGTGCTGATACTAGTCATGCGTCTCAGGAAATTAGGGCAGAATGTCAAAATGCACGTAATTCACTATTATATCATTTTCACTACATTTCAGAATTTTATCTGCATTATATTACATAAAATATCAGCAAAATTATTGAATATAACACTTTAAAACACTAAAATAATGAAAAGAATATAAAAGCGCTACATGACATTTTGACATTCGCGTCAAAAGACCTTCATATAAGTCGCTATTGACATGGTTACATGACGTGTTAACGCTAACACTACATCTGTAGTTAAGTCAATGTTACTATATCTGTGCCGATGATGTGAAAACCAGATAAATGTACATACTTTTAATTTCATCATCTCAGCTTACATATGTCCCCCTATTGGGCTCGAGCCTCCTCCACAATAGGAGGGAAATTGACCTTACTATATTATGCTGGTCAGACAGGTTGCTATAGGATTTTGTTTCGAGTTTTTCTTCTTTTGCATAGATGTTATGCGTACCATATCCCTTAGTCGTCTTTTACGACATCCATGAGCAAATATATGGAGTGGTGAATTGTATTCTTACTCCGCCACCACAGGGATTCTTTTAATTTAAGTTGACCTTAAATTTAATATCTAAAAATAACAACTGATTGTTCATAGTTTTAAGTTTTCACTTCTGTCTGTAATCCTTGTACACTATTTTGTGTTATTTTTTAAAACAATCCTCTTTGAACGGTAATTGAACAGCGCAACGTAAACCTCTATCAGGCGTAATTTTCGTGGGCTGTGATTATCTATAAAAGAAGGTCTGTAAAATTAATGAACCCCTTCGACTTCAATATAAAAGTAAGCTTTACTACCAACCCCCAACTCTGCGTGGCTGTTCTTTTGTAGTTTTTATTATTCATTCATTTTATGTTTATTTATTTTTTTTACAGCATTCTACTAAAAATACTATCGATTTTCCCTTGTAATAACTATGCTTATTTCTTTCTCAAGTATATATTAAGTGTTCTGTTTCACGATTATATTTATACTAAGTTATTATTAGTAGAAGATAATATTGTAATTTAATATAAAATACCTCTACACTTCACGTTCTTTTATTCCTTGATTGACGGAGTAAGAATATAATTCAACACCGAAGACGATGACGACACCAACGGACAAACCGACGTGCCCCCACGGGTGGTCAATTGCACTCTTGCTCCGTCACCACACGGACTGAAGATTGGACGTCTGACCAGTGTGCTACAGTAGGGAAGTTTTCCTCCTATCGTGGAAGAGGTTCGTGTCCAGCAGTGGGTCGTATATGAGTTGTGACTTGTGATGTTAATGATGATCATGATTGTAACGGGGTAAGTGTATTTCTCTTTCCGAGACATCGAGAGACATAAGGAAATATGGTTCTGTGCGATAATGAACCCCGCGATACTTAATATGGTAGGTCAGTTTCTTAACCATCATTAGGGACACAAAAAAACTATCGATACTTTTAGGTATCGAGTACGTTTACCCTGGAGGTATGTCCCGCCTGGGGACCTCAGCGTTATAGGAACAGACTTGTCGTTGCTGAGCATCACATCAAATATGCTCTACAGCGACAGGTGCTGGTCGTCGATGGCCTCTTTCTGCGCGGAGGTCATCGCTCGGAAGGAGGCCGCGGAGCGGGAACGCGAGGCACTTGCGTCCGCTAACTCGCTCCGTAGGCGGCGACTAGGGAGAAGGAGGCGCCGATACGCGCATCTCCTCCCACCGCCTTGAACGACGACAGGACGTGGCCCGACGGCCTTACGTAGGAGTGCTGAGGATCGAATGTCACTAGACGATCTCTCCGGCACTCCACAAAAGCGCGGAAGGGACCGCTGTTGGTTTTAGTGGGTATTCCGGGGTCCGGTATTAAAAAAAAAAAGGTATCGAGTACTTTGGTTTCGATACCGATATTTTGTACTCGATACTTTGCTTTCGATACTTCTACTCAATGAGTACTTTTTGGCAGGTATCGTATCGAATAAATATTAGTGAGTATCCATGTTAAACTTGACCTCACAGCTTATAGTTATGGTAACGTCGTCTAGTTCAAACTTAATGAACCTTCTAAAAATGTGGCTCGCAATATTTTAATCCGTTCACAGATGATCAAATTTCCTAAAATAAAAAAAAAAACCCCACCACGACAGATTCCCGGAAAAGTACTCATTACTCGATACTTTGGGGTATCGATACTTTTGTTTCGATACTTTATTGAGTATGATACTTTTTCTTCGATACTACTCATGAGTACAGTATCGATACTTTCTGTTCGATATCGTGTCCCTAACCATCATGCAATTTGTAGTTAAAGGCTCGTACCCTATAGTAGAACTTTGATAATAAAATACTCCGTAATCGCAATTTTACGTTAAAAAAATGGAATTCTTATCGAATATATTCAAACCTATATCTGAAGTAACGCTTGCTTGACGAACAAGAGCACTGGTAACTGTATTCATTCAATCAATTTTTTTTTTCACTCAAATGTTAACTAGCACCGATTAATCTTAGTTTAGTTTTACAAATCCATCAGCGCACTTACAAGAATGCCTGATCAAACAAAGGCAAGCATTTCAATTTGAAATATAACTGATTGTCATCGTTAATTCACATAGGCATAGAACATAGGTTACATAGGCATTTATTCCTCTTTGGGGCGCTATACTTAATGTAGGACGCTGGCCGCTACCACGGTCAGTGACCCAGGCTCCACTCGCAGAGGTGAGGAAGTTGCGAGACTGGCTCAATATCTTCTCCGCGATCTCCGGGGCAGTAAAGCCTGAGGATTTGCTTCTCTCACCCGCTCCTCAGTCTCCCTTCTCCCTACCACGGCTTTAGAGAATATGACCATTGCCTGCCACGACTTTTCGTTATCGGGTAATCGTTAATTAACCTGCTCTTATCCTAATTATTTGGGGTCGAAGCAATATAAATCCCTCTTCCATTGTATATTGTGAATACCGTAATATGGCTATAGATTTATCCGTGTGGTGACGAAGTAAGAATACAATTCATCACCCCCCTCTCTTGCCCGTGGATGTCGTAAAAGACGAATAAGGGATATAATATGCATAAAATAGAGAAGGAAAACTCGAAACAAAACCCTATCCGTCCAAAACCAACACGTCTGACCAGTGGGTATAGTAGGACAATTTCCCTCTCATAGTGGAGGAAGCCAGAGCCTAACAGTGAGACTTGTATAGACTAAGATGATGACGACAACTTTATGATCGGCTGCTTGCCCGATGTGAACTCGCCTTGCAATAATAAAAGCCGGTGATTGAGCTAGAGAATAAGCATCAGTATTTGTCTGGGACATGCTGTGTGGTGGCGGCTACCAATACCTACTACCAATTCTTAGATTAGTTATTTTTGTATCACCAATTCATATATAACTTCGTATAAGGATAAAAAAGTTCACGCTATTTTAAGAGACTGTATACTCAAACTTATATTATCTGCAATTTAATTATAGTAGAATAATCATCATGTAATTTCGCTTCAATTAATTATCAAGCCCATAATCATTGTTGTCTAGAGCTGTTAGCTATAATTACCGAAACACGATATACGCTCTAAATCAATCACTTAACGACAGTTTAACCTCACGTCAGTTGAGCGCGCGGTGTAATCGTCCACGCAGTAATTGTAAGCTCAATAAATTTGTTTACGTAATGTATACGAAATACTTAGAATATGTTTTTATTGTTTACTCGTAGATACATTTACGAACGGTACTTATCGCCAAATTTCCGGAATGAAATCTTATATTTTTACTTACTTCGCTGTCTAATTATTCCTTGGTTCCAGGAATTTATTTTCGACAGTAACAATCGGCAAATAACTGCCACCAATACTAGAATTAGCTCGCCGATATATAAAAAATATGTACAGTGATATGATTTAGAGAAGTTTCATTACAGTGACATCTAATATCAGGTTAACAAGACTTTTAAGCGACATTCAGTATCATATTAAGAAAACTATAATATTTAATAACGCCATCTATTAAGAAAGTGATAAAATAAAATAAACGTTTATCGCTTAACGCTAGAAAGATTAAGTATGTTCAGTAGTATACTAATAGATGGCGCTGTTTTAACGAAATATTTTCTTATCCTACAAAATATAATGGTGTTAAATTGATATTTGAATCTTTGGTGTATTCTATACTAGAAATGTATAATCGATTATACGACATAACGTTTTTGCAAATTTAATTAAATCAAAAATTTCTTATAATTTTCTTTATTTCAATTCAATCTTCGTTCTTGTTGTTACATATATTTTCACATAGATGACTCTGATTTAAAAAAGATTTAAATGAAGATTCGCAATTACATATTATTTTATTAATTTCTCTTTCATATTTATCTTATTTAGCCTGTACTTTACATTTATAATATCAGAATATTTTAAACGATCTATTTCAACAATAAATCATGATACATTTCTTGCATTTAGACTGTTTAATTGCGAAAGTTTGTGCTTACCGCAGTGTCTCGTACTGTGCATATTAAATAACTTTGCAAATAATTTAGAGGGATAGTGTAAACATAATATTATTACTGTTTTGTTTTGAATGATAGTTTCGAAACTGTTTTTCGAATTAATAAAATTTTGTCTGCTTCTTCTCATTAGGTAGGTATATGTCCCAACATATTTAGGAATAAGTAAAATTTTTATAACCTCCGATACAAATTAAATAATAAAAAAAAAATCTTCAACAGGCATAATCAATTAATTGTCATTTAACAATTATACTGATACGCTTGAAGCACTTAATCGAATAATCATATGCCATTATATATCATTTTGGAAAAGAGCTGATACTCTTACACTGCTGGACCGATATTAACCAAACATAACTAAGAACCACCGTAAAAAACCGCATCGAAATGGGTCCATTCGATTGAGAGCTACGATGCCACAGACAGACACACACACACACACACACAGACAAACATCGACGTCAAACTTATAACACCGCTGTTTTTGCTTTAGGGGTTAAAAATAATAAAAATTATAATAAAAATATATATATATTGAATTCGAAATTGAATCAAAACATAATTATAACTAAATAATGAAATGTCTCCAATATGGCTACAAACTACAATGGTATCCTGTCTTTTATGTATTTCATAAACATAACAGTCGTGGTTTTATAATAAATTGGTAATAAATATTAATTTAAATTTAAATGTATAAAATACAATAATTTTAAAATCTATGTTCAAAATTTCCTATAAATCCTATATCTGGCCGTTCGTGTCCAAATGTCTTTTGAACACTTCCACCGGCGCTCAATTTGGTATTCTTGCCCAAGTCCCAAACACCTTCACCGGTCACTGTCATCTGGAAACATTCTCATATTAATACATTCATCTGTATCTACCAATTCTCAATGGTATTGTTTGTTTTAATCAATCGCCTTGTATTACTTATATACATTCGAATGAAAGCGGTAATTACTAAGGCAGTTTAGTTGAAGAAAAGGTGACACATTGGATTTTCATTATTATCACAGCTTATATAAGTCCTGCTGTTGGACTCCACAATGCAAGGGAAATTAACTTCACAAAAGGCAGAGAAGTTGAAACATAGCATTTATAATCCATAATCACGCGATCAACGTAATTACTTACGTTTTAAATTGCCTAAAGGAAACAGAATAGAAGACTAAGGAATAAAAATAATACATTTGTTTCTTTTAATTTAAATCGATTCTTAGGTTACTACTACACTTATGTAGTCAATTAATCATCAGTATCGTCATCATATGGATCAGTATATGGAACGTTCACCGTTGGATAAGAAGTTCAGACGAAAAGTAAGAGAATTCTCTTGGGATGGTAAGGGATAGTGATTATATAAATTTAGTGTATCCAATTAAAGTATACTTACACCACTACGACCACCTATTTCTCGATGAATGTCAGCACCCAGTTTCGCATTGTCGTTAGACCAGTCCAATTTGCCTCCAAATGAGGAACTGTCACCATACGGTCCTAAGACCCTGGAGCCGTAAGCCTGTCCTTGCAATTTACCACGATCATCATTGAAGATGTCCTGTTTGTAACCACCTCTACCCTGTATTGTACAAGAAAGGTTTAATTGATGAAGAAATATTATTCAATATGAAGAAACATATATTCTTTTCATTGCCAAAAGTTCGTCCCTTTAACGATCTACGACAATGCTCGAAATGAGAATGGTATTGGGTTTGTATGTATGTGTGTGTGCTAGTAACTTAATGTACTAGTATCTAGTACTCAATAACTGAACTAATTTTGAACAACGTTTGATTCATCTTGAGTTACATCGTTTGTCACTGAGTACAAAGCCTGCATGGCTTTAGTAACTTTAAAAAAATTAAGATAGGGTTAATTTTTAGTGATTAGTTTTTAAGTGGAGTATTAAGGTAGAGGACGCAGTGGTATTTTTAACTGACTATTATTCTCAACTGATGTAGTTCAATTGATGGGAACCGGCCTCCTTCTCAGTGCAAAGGACCTGGCCTACTCATGCTGGCCTTACCATTTGGTGAGCCAGCTTCTATTGCACTAGTGTTATCTGTTTACCTTCTTTAGTCTGAAAAGGAGGGGCACTGAAATGTTTTATTCTTAGACTGTCAGAATACGGGCACGTTAGACCAGATAAACGAAATTTCATCTCTACCCTCCTACTGTGGAGAAGACTCTTGCTCAACAGTAGGGTATATGTAGGCTCTATACATATATATATGAAAACATAAGATTATTGTCTTCACTACCACGAACATGTTATGAACATTATCATGAACTAGCGGTCTATCACACCGAATTTTCATTAAAAATCTTTAGCGAAAATATTCACCGCTGGAACTGAAGTCAAGACCTCACTATTGCTGATACTTCTATCGAAAGTCGGCGCCGTTATTAAGTCATTTAGTCAAGTTTAAAAAGTTTAATGTACTTACAAATAATGAATCATCTGTGCTTCCGAGAGTGCCAAACAGTTGTCCGCCACCAAAGTTCCTCTCCCAAGACAGGTCCCTGGGGTGTCGAACTATTTTGGAGTATTTGTAGTATTCCGGATATCTTTAAAATATTTGATAATATAAATTATATTAATTTAATGGGTATGGGTACATCATCATTTTGTAATTATTACCTATATACGCTATTGTAATAGTAAGTTAATAACATATATGATTCTGTAACATTAGAGTAAATATTTAATAAAATCTATAGGAATACTAACACTTGATTGCATCATGAGCTTTTTTATATTTAAAGCTTTTTAGAGAAATAAAGAATTCTACTTCCAAAACGCTGAAAATCGTTCGAAATCTTGGCAAAATAAACATTACAAATATGCACGATAAACTTCATACAAAAATTTTAGTTCAAATGTGTATTACTCGTGTAAACATCAAAAAATCGTTACCTAAAAAATGGTAATAACATGATTTGAATTTCGAAGTCGTCTATTACAACGCCCAACATAGATCATAATTAGCACAATAGAAATATTAA
This sequence comes from Lymantria dispar, assembly GCA_032191425.1. NCBI lineage: Eukaryota > Metazoa > Arthropoda > Insecta > Lepidoptera > Erebidae > Lymantria > Lymantria dispar. The sequence continues at coordinate 15,045,148 of CM063465.1, read as the reverse complement.
TATAACACTGAGTTGCCTTGCATGACAGGAGAATAAAAATATAATAGGATAAAAATAATGTCTTCATTTATGTGGAAGTTGGTTACTAGATATTTTTGATTGTTTTGATGACAGTGGAGCAAGTGGCCGACCAAGAAGTTGTAGCTGTCGCTCATGGATCTTTTCTCTACAAGGGGAATAGCCAAGTCGCCCGAGTCTGCGTAGAGTTTGGACGTTCAGCTCTCTCGCACACCGAAGCAGGAAGCGAAGCAAATTGCTATTATTTAAATATCAAATTCCTATACGCGTGTGCTGATAACCCTCCAAACTCGAGCTTTCTCAACCATAGGAGAGGAATTAACCTACCATAACGCGCTGGTAAGGTGTTTCATATAAAGTTTTCCTTTATTTTGAATAGATGTTATATGCATATTTAATCCCTTAATCATCTTTTACGACACCCACTGGCGCGAGAGGGGGTGGTGAATTGTATTCTTACGCCGTCACCATACGGAACCACCGCCATACGCGCACCCATTCATATCCCACTTATGGTTTTTTTTTTTTTTTTTTTTTTTTTATTGCAAACGGTGGCAAACGAGCAAACAGTACACCTGATGGTAAGTGTTGCTGCCGCTCATGGACCTTTACAAGGCCGTTTTGCCTACCGCGAAGAAAGTGAAGGGAGTGTGAAGGCGTGCATTGAGGCTCGGTGATACCAAGGGCACCACCAAAACCCTCCACACGCAATCACCCTCAGAAAGTTGGGCTTCCGGCTCTCTCGCTCACCGAACGAAGCGCAGTAACAAATTGCTACTACTCAGACGTCGATTTTCTGCGAGAGCATGGTACTGCCCCGGACGGACCGGCCCGCGGCTGTAGATAGATAACTGTCGACAGTGTGGTCCTACCACTCCTATTTGTAGGAAACTGGTATCAACGTTGTTTTATGATCTAGTTATATTTACCATTCAGCATAGCCTGCAGGCATCAGTACTTGGGCGTATGTGTATGCCAGAAGAGCAACGAAGATCAAAGTGATGGACTGCATGTTTACCTGAGATAAAATATATCTTATTCAATATATGCCTATTTTTTACTAGTGAAGCTTAATGTTATAAATGCGAAACTATGTTTGTTACGTTGTCTAAGCCACTAAGCCAATTTCACCAATGAAAAGCTATATTATCATCGTGTACATATTTTTCTATCACTAGAAGGCAAATAATCTTTATGCTAGCGTATTTAACATCAAATTTGATGCAATAATATGTGAAATATTTCGATAACCCAAATGCCTTTGAAAAATTATACATAATATATGAATAATTGGGTACAATATTTTATTCAAATACGACATTACAGAAGACTGTGTAGCGGCTATTGCCGTGTGGTAGCGGCTTCGAATACTACCAACCCTTGCTTTGCTCGTGGGTGTCGTAAAAGACGACTAAGAGCCCTAGATTGACCCGGACCAACTCCATCTGGTACCATTTGGGTCAACGATTACATTTCCAAGGAGGGTTGACGTCAGGCAGGCGGCCAGTCATAAAAGTCATTGCCGAAACTTTGTGCAATATGTCAAAACAGATGACATATTGCGTCGACCCCAAGTAATTGGGATAAGAGCAAGATGATGATGACGACATTACAGAAGACATAGTCACTTTTTATAATAAAAACTTGGCAATAATTAAATATAAATCTTACCTGTTTATATATGATAGTCTTTCTCTTAGAAAACACTTCACGAGACTGTGTTCCTAAGGATTTCATTCGAACTATTTATACTTAAAATACGGCGAGGTAAATTCCCTGAGAGAAGTGCAAAGGGGAATCATTTTGTATGTGACTCATACGAACAATATATTATTGGTAAAACATTAGGTACATATGCATAATTATTTTTCTTTTTATAATATCACACCCTTTATTATCTGTGTGGTGACTGATTAGTAATACAATAGTCACAAACCCTTACCGCGGGTGATCAAAAAGACGACTAAGACATTATTGAAAGAGAAGAAAAACCAGGAATAAAACTCTATAAAAACCCGTCTGATCAACGTTGATAATAAATCAGTTTAGTTCTCAATGTGAAGAGCGGCGAGTTTTGCAGCGGGAATTACACGAGCCAAGATGATGATGATGAGGTATTATTAATATTTTTATCCTCAAAAGTTAAGATATGAAATAGTTATTAGGTGAATATGTATTGCCAATTCTACATAATCTATACCAATAAATAAAATTGGAGTGTCTGTTTGTAATGTCAAAATAATAGGCTTTTTTCATGCTCACACGGTTATTTGCACGACACATATGCCTAAAATACAGATTAAAAAATTTTTGTCTGTCTGTCTGTCTGTCTGTTTGTTCCGGGTAATCTTCAAAACGGCTGGACCGATTTCGAAAATTCTTTCACCAATGGAAAGCTATAATATGAGGGCGTAAACTAGGCTATATTTTATCCCGGTATTCCCACGGGAACGGGAACTACGCGGGTAAAACGACTAAAACCGAAGCGAAGCGAGGGCAGGTTGCTAGTGGCAAGTAAATTCTTAACCACATAAGAAGACCTTACTTTTTAAATCTTAGTCTAATACCATCAATTCATCGATCAGCCTATCGACGTTCACTGGTAGACTCGCTCGTAGATGTTGTCATAACAACTATTATCACAACAAAAGTCATTCCACACATTTTGTGTGTGTTGAAATTGCCTACCTATAGAAAAAAGTGGCGAACACGTATCTGACGACGCAGTCTAGGACGCCGCCCCACTAGGTGGACCGACGAAACGGTGAAAGTTGTTGGGCATCGTTGGATGCAGGTGGCACATGACCACACTATGTGGCGTAATATGAGGGAGGCCTACCTCCAGTAGTGGACGGCGATAGGCTGAAATTATGATAGGCTGCGGGTGACGTGACCGGGGATTAGTCCGTCACCCGCCGAGAGGCCGACCGCGTGAGGAAAGACCGACGTCCTCCTCGAGGGGGGGACGTCGGTCGATGGGAGGGTACCCCACGTAGGGGGTATTCCGTCGGGCCGACCACTGACGACAAGTAAACCTGCTCCGGTGGTTGGCCCAACGACGAAGGCGAGGTGGTTTTCGGGTGGGTAGCGGGAGTTGCGTGCTTAAGCCCTTCTGTCACCCCGGACGGAGTTGTGCGGAGGCGCACCGACGGCAGCCCACCCACAAAAAAAAAAAAAAAAAAGGCTAAAATTATGATAATGGGATAGAAAAAAAATTAATATAATACTCTTGACGGACGAACTGATAAAGCAGGTTTAATAATAACACTCTATTGTCAACCTTTGAGTACGAATATTATAATACGCATTTACGGATCTACCTGCAGGTGATTACAAGGGGATAGGTAGAACTCTTCCATATATATTCATATCTACATCGGAATACCCACTAAGAACTACAACAGCCCCCTTGTCTCTACCTTATTTGAGCAGCCAGAGATCACCACCTTAATGTTTGGTGTAATGAGCACGCTCCGAAGGTAGAAAATCATGGCAGAGGGAGGGAGTGTGCTTAGTAGGTTCACCTCCTCTCTAGGCGCTTACTGCGTAGCAAATGAGCATGGGCCTCTGCCTAAATTGCCCCATCTGCAGCCCCTTTAAGCACTATTACGACCTCGCCAAAAGAGGTCATGATAGACCTTCGGCAAATGCGTATTACTTTAATGATAGCCAGTAACAATAAGTCTCCACTAATTTTCACAATCAGGAGTTTTAGAAACCTATAGGTAGAAGAATCTACCAAGGTGCGTGTATGGGTTATAATTAACAAGTGATGTAAATAATAATTTCTTCAGCTTTAATGTGCGTAGTTTATTGCGATTATAAAATAAGGTACAGAGCTAAACTTAAGCGTGCCGATTGCTGCGGCGGTTAACGGGCGACTACTGTACTAAGATTATTATTATTTTTTTTTTTTTGTGTGTGTACAGCTATTGGCCGCAGATGGCCTTGATAGCTTGACGCGGACTATGGGTGAGCGCTGAGGGCTCTCAACCCGGAGAAAAGTATGCTAAGCGACATCGCCCAAGGGCTCCCCCTGTGGGGAACGGACCTCGGCTTGGGGCGTCGCTGGAGGCAAAGTGGGCGTGCCCACGTTTTTAGTAGTGACTTTTGCGCGGCGCGGTTTCGCACCTCGACGGCGAGGGCGGAACCGCGGATATTTATTTGTTAAGGCCTCGCGGGCGGTAATTACTTACGTTTTAAATTGCCTAAAGGAAACAGAATAGAAGACTAAGGAATAAAAATAATACATTTGTTTCTTTTAATTTAAATCGATTCTTAGGTTACTACTACACTTATGTAGTCAATTAATCATCAGTATCGTCATCATATGGATCAGTATATGGAACGTTCACCGTTGGATAAGAAGTTCAGACGAAAAGTAAGAGAATTCTCTTGGGATGGTAAGGGATAGTGATTATATAAATTTAGTGTATCCAATTAAAGTATACTTACACCACTACGACCACCTATTTCTCGATGAATGTCAGCACCCAGTTTCGCATTGTCGTTAGACCAGTCCAATTTGCCTCCAAATGAGGAACTGTCACCATACGGTCCTAAGACCCTGGAGCCGTAAGCCTGTCCTTGCAATTTACCACGATCATCATTGAAGATGTCCTGTTTGTAACCACCTCTACCCTGTATTGTACAAGAAAGGTTTAATTGATGAAGAAATATTATTCAATATGAAGAAACATATATTCTTTTCATTGCCAAAAGTTCGTCCCTTTAACGATCTACGACAATGCTCGAAATGAGAATGGTATTGGGTTTGTATGTATGTGTGTGTGCTAGTAACTTAATGTACTAGTATCTAGTACTCAATAACTGAACTAATTTTGAACAACGTTTGATTCATCTTGAGTTACATCGTTTGTCACTGAGTACAAAGCCTGCATGGCTTTAGTAACTTTAAAAAAATTAAGATAGGGTTAATTTTTAGTGATTAGTTTTTAAGTGGAGTATTAAGGTAGAGGACGCAGTGGTATTTTTAACTGACTATTATTCTCAACTGATGTAGTTCAATTGATGGGAACCGGCCTCCTTCTCAGTGCAAAGGACCTGGCCTACTCATGCTGGCCTTACCATTTGGTGAGCCAGCTTCTATTGCACTAGTGTTATCTGTTTACCTTCTTTAGTCTGAAAAGGAGGGGCACTGAAATGTTTTATTCTTAGACTGTCAGAATACGGGCACGTTAGACCAGATAAACGAAATTTCATCTCTACCCTCCTACTGTGGAGAAGACTCTTGCTCAACAGTAGGGTATATGTAGGCTCTATACATATATATATGAAAACATAAGATTATTGTCTTCACTACCACGAACATGTTATGAACATTATCATGAACTAGCGGTCTATCACACCGAATTTTCATTAAAAATCTTTAGCGAAAATATTCACCGCTGGAACTGAAGTCAAGACCTCACTATTGCTGATACTTCTATCGAAAGTCGGCGCCGTTATTAAGTCATTTAGTCAAGTTTAAAAAGTTTAATGTACTTACAAATAATGAATCATCTGTGCTTCCGAGAGTGCCAAACAGTTGTCCGCCACCAAAGTTCCTCTCCCAAGACAGGTCCCTGGGGTGTCGAACTATTTTGGAGTATTTGTAGTATTCCGGATATCTTTAAAATATTTGATAATATAAATTATATTAATTTAATGGGTATGGGTACATCATCATTTTGTAATTATTACCTATATACGCTATTGTAATAGTAAGTTAATAACATATATGATTCTGTAACATTAGAGTAAATATTTAATAAAATCTATAGGAATACTAACACTTGATTGCATCATGAGCTTTTTTATATTTAAAGCTTTTTAGAGAAATAAAGAATTCTACTTCCAAAACGCTGAAAATCGTTCGAAATCTTGGCAAAATAAACATTACAAATATGCACGATAAACTTCATACAAAAATTTTAGTTCAAATGTGTATTACTCGTGTAAACATCAAAAAATCGTTACCTAAAAAATGGTAATAACATGATTTGAATTTCGAAGTCGTCTATTACAACGCCCAACATAGATCATAATTAGCACAATAGAAATATTAATATAACACTGAGTTGCCTTGCATGACAGGAGAATAAAAATATAATAGGATAAAAATAATGTCTTCATTTATGTGGAAGTTGGTTACTAGATATTTTTGATTGTTTTGATGACAGTGGAGCAAGTGGCCGACCAAGAAGTTGTAGCTGTCGCTCATGGATCTTTTCTCTACAAGGGGAATAGCCAAGTCGCCCGAGTCTGCGTAGAGTTTGGACGTTCAGCTCTCTCGCACACCGAAGCAGGAAGCGAAGCAAATTGCTATTATTTAAATATCAAATTCCTATACGCGTGTGCTGATAACCCTCCAAACTCGAGCTTTCTCAACCATAGGAGAGGAATTAACCTACCATAACGCGCTGGTAAGGTGTTTCATATAAAGTTTTCCTTTATTTTGAATAGATGTTATATGCATATTTAATCCCTTAATCATCTTTTACGACACCCACTGGCGCGAGAGGGGGTGGTGAATTGTATTCTTACGCCGTCACCATACGGAACCACCGCCATACGCGCACCCATTCATATCCCACTTATGGTTTTTTTTTTTTTTTTTTTTTTTTTATTGCAAACGGTGGCAAACGAGCAAACAGTACACCTGATGGTAAGTGTTGCTGCCGCTCATGGACCTTTACAAGGCCGTTTTGCCTACCGCGAAGAAAGTGAAGGGAGTGTGAAGGCGTGCATTGAGGCTCGGTGATACCAAGGGCACCACCAAAACCCTCCACACGCAATCACCCTCAGAAAGTTGGGCTTCCGGCTCTCTCGCTCACCGAACGAAGCGCAGTAACAAATTGCTACTACTCAGACGTCGATTTTCTGCGAGAGCATGGTACTGCCCCGGACGGACCGGCCCGCGGCTGTAGATAGATAACTGTCGACAGTGTGGTCCTACCACTCCTATTTGTAGGAAACTGGTATCAACGTTGTTTTATGATCTAGTTATATTTACCATTCAGCATAGCCTGCAGGCATCAGTACTTGGGCGTATGTGTATGCCAGAAGAGCAACGAAGATCAAAGTGATGGACTGCATGTTTACCTGAGATAAAATATATCTTATTCAATATATGCCTATTTTTTACTAGTGAAGCTTAATGTTATAAATGCGAAACTATGTTTGTTACGTTGTCTAAGCCACTAAGCCAATTTCACCAATGAAAAGCTATATTATCATCGTGTACATATTTTTCTATCACTAGAAGGCAAATAATCTTTATGCTAGCGTATTTAACATCAAATTTGATGCAATAATATGTGAAATATTTCGATAACCCAAATGCCTTTGAAAAATTATACATAATATATGAATAATTGGGTACAATATTTTATTCAAATACGACATTACAGAAGACTGTGTAGCGGCTATTGCCGTGTGGTAGCGGCTTCGAATACTACCAACCCTTGCTTTGCTCGTGGGTGTCGTAAAAGACGACTAAGAGCCCTAGATTGACCCGGACCAACTCCATCTGGTACCATTTGGGTCAACGATTACATTTCCAAGGAGGGTTGACGTCAGGCAGGCGGCCAGTCATAAAAGTCATTGCCGAAACTTTGTGCAATATGTCAAAACAGATGACATATTGCGTCGACCCCAAGTAATTGGGATAAGAGCAAGATGATGATGACGACATTACAGAAGACATAGTCACTTTTTATAATAAAAACTTGGCAATAATTAAATATAAATCTTACCTGTTTATATATGATAGTCTTTCTCTTAGAAAACACTTCACGAGACTGTGTTCCTAAGGATTTCATTCGAACTATTTATACTTAAAATACGGCGAGGTAAATTCCCTGAGAGAAGTGCAAAGGGGAATCATTTTGTATGTGACTCATACGAACAATATATTATTGGTAAAACATTAGGTACATATGCATAATTATTTTTCTTTTTATAATATCACACCCTTTATTATCTGTGTGGTGACTGATTAGTAATACAATAGTCACAAACCCTTACCGCGGGTGATCAAAAAGACGACTAAGACATTATTGAAAGAGAAGAAAAACCAGGAATAAAACTCTATAAAAACCCGTCTGATCAACGTTGATAATAAATCAGTTTAGTTCTCAATGTGAAGAGCGGCGAGTTTTGCAGCGGGAATTACACGAGCCAAGATGATGATGATGAGGTATTATTAATATTTTTATCCTCAAAAGTTAAGATATGAAATAGTTATTAGGTGAATATGTATTGCCAATTCTACATAATCTATACCAATAAATAAAATTGGAGTGTCTGTTTGTAATGTCAAAATAATAGGCTTTTTTCATGCTCACACGGTTATTTGCACGACACATATGCCTAAAATACAGATTAAAAAATTTTTGTCTGTCTGTCTGTCTGTCTGTTTGTTCCGGGTAATCTTCAAAACGGCTGGACCGATTTCGAAAATTCTTTCACCAATGGAAAGCTATAATATGAGGGCGTAAACTAGGCTATATTTTATCCCGGTATTCCCACGGGAACGGGAACTACGCGGGTAAAACGACTAAAACCGAAGCGAAGCGAGGGCAGGTTGCTAGTGGCAAGTAAATTCTTAACCACATAAGAAGACCTTACTTTTTAAATCTTAGTCTAATACCATCAATTCATCGATCAGCCTATCGACGTTCACTGGTAGACTCGCTCGTAGATGTTGTCATAACAACTATTATCACAACAAAAGTCATTCCACACATTTTGTGTGTGTTGAAATTGCCTACCTATAGAAAAAAGTGGCGAACACGTATCTGACGACGCAGTCTAGGACGCCGCCCCACTAGGTGGACCGACGAAACGGTGAAAGTTGTTGGGCATCGTTGGATGCAGGTGGCACATGACCACACTATGTGGCGTAATATGAGGGAGGCCTACCTCCAGTAGTGGACGGCGATAGGCTGAAATTATGATAGGCTGCGGGTGACGTGACCGGGGATTAGTCCGTCACCCGCCGAGAGGCCGACCGCGTGAGGAAAGACCGACGTCCTCCTCGAGGGGGGGACGTCGGTCGATGGGAGGGTACCCCACGTAGGGGGTATTCCGTCGGGCCGACCACTGACGACAAGTAAACCTGCTCCGGTGGTTGGCCCAACGACGAAGGCGAGGTGGTTTTCGGGTGGGTAGCGGGAGTTGCGTGCTTAAGCCCTTCTGTCACCCCGGACGGAGTTGTGCGGAGGCGCACCGACGGCAGCCCACCCACAAAAAAAAAAAAAAAAAAGGCTAAAATTATGATAATGGGATAGAAAAAAAATTAATATAATACTCTTGACGGACGAACTGATAAAGCAGGTTTAATAATAACACTCTATTGTCAACCTTTGAGTACGAATATTATAATACGCATTTACGGATCTACCTGCAGGTGATTACAAGGGGATAGGTAGAACTCTTCCATATATATTCATATCTACATCGGAATACCCACTAAGAACTACAACAGCCCCCTTGTCTCTACCTTATTTGAGCAGCCAGAGATCACCACCTTAATGTTTGGTGTAATGAGCACGCTCCGAAGGTAGAAAATCATGGCAGAGGGAGGGAGTGTGCTTAGTAGGTTCACCTCCTCTCTAGGCGCTTACTGCGTAGCAAATGAGCATGGGCCTCTGCCTAAATTGCCCCATCTGCAGCCCCTTTAAGCACTATTACGACCTCGCCAAAAGAGGTCATGATAGACCTTCGGCAAATGCGTATTACTTTAATGATAGCCAGTAACAATAAGTCTCCACTAATTTTCACAATCAGGAGTTTTAGAAACCTATAGGTAGAAGAATCTACCAAGGTGCGTGTATGGGTTATAATTAACAAGTGATGTAAATAATAATTTCTTCAGCTTTAATGTGCGTAGTTTATTGCGATTATAAAATAAGGTACAGAGCTAAACTTAAGCGTGCCGATTGCTGCGGCGGTTAACGGGCGACTACTGTACTAAGATTATTATTATTTTTTTTTTTTTGTGTGTGTACAGCTATTGGCCGCAGATGGCCTTGATAGCTTGACGCGGACTATGGGTGAGCGCTGAGGGCTCTCAACCCGGAGAAAAGTATGCTAAGCGACATCGCCCAAGGGCTCCCCCTGTGGGGAACGGACCTCGGCTTGGGGCGTCGCTGGAGGCAAAGTGGGCGTGCCCACGTTTTTAGTAGTGACTTTTGCGCGGCGCGGTTTCGCACCTCGACGGCGAGGGCGGAACCGCGGATATTTATTTGTTAAGGCCTCGCGGGCCGTGTAGGCTCTTTGTTGAGCGAGTGTGATATTGTCGTCCTCTTCGTCGAGGACGTGACGAGGACGTCGGACGGATGTACTAAGATTACCTTTCAAACTATTATAAATATTATTATAAAATAATGTGACCTGCGTCGCTTACAGTGCGAATCACTTGAAGATAAGCTAGGGACCAGGTAGTATCCTCTCTTCCTTCTTTTGCATAGATGTTATCTGTATATCATAATTCCTTAGTCATCTTTTACGACACCCACGGGCAAAAAAGGTGGTAGTAAATTATATTCTTACTCGGTCAGCAAACGGAAACTATATCTATATATATATAAATTTCTTGTGTACGTGTATATGTCACTGAACTCCTCCTAAACGGCTGGACCGATGTTGATGAAATTTTTTATGCATGCTCAAGAGGATTCGAGAATGGTTTAAATTCAAAATTGGACCAGGTAGGTGGCGCTTATTTGAACAGAACAACGTCTGTTGCGTCAGCTAGTATAACTATATAATTGAACAAAATAAATTTTCCAAACTTTATGTCTTTACGTTGATAATTAAAATCATTATGCATTAAAATATATACATAGGTTTCCTTTTTTCTTTGCTCTACTGCATTAAAATGAATTTATTCTAATACTATAAATGTAAAACTAGGTTTGTTATGCTTTCATGGCTAAACCAATAACCCGATTTTAAATCTTATTCCTTTTTTTTTCTTTTGTTATTTTACAATAGGAAGCTATATTATCAGGGGGTAACATACGCTATATTGAATCCTAGTATTCCCACTGGAACAAAGATTACCCAGGAGAAAATGTAATTTTCCTAGTCACTTCATATTATAAAGCAAAGTCCTCCGACGCGTCTGTTTGTCTGTCAGTTTCCGATAAAATCAAACATTAGAAGAACACTGATTTCCACGTGGGTTTAACCACTAGATAGACTTAAGTATATAATTTGTTAAGTTTTGTGCCATCAGCATCCCATAATCTCAGCCCATACGCGTCCTACTGTCAGGCTTAGGCCTCTTCCACAATGGAAGGGAAATTAACCTACGCTGGTCAGACGTGCGAGTATAGGTTTATATTTTTTGAAGTTTTCCTTCTCTTGCAAAAACATTATATGTATCTTATATCCTTTAGCCGTCTTTTACGACACCCACGGACTAGAGAGGGAGTGGTGAATTGTATTCATACTCCGTCATCACACGAAGAAGTTTTTGTATACATTGTCTAAAATATAATGATATTTTATACTTTATACAATGTAGACAAAAACTTTGAGGTGTTGGAAAAAATAAATCGCCTGGGAGTCTTCACCGAATTCTCTGCCTAAACCCCTTAATATATATTAAAAAATGCATAGCCAGATATTTTTCTTTTAGAGATCCACTAAAAATTCAGCGATGTAATATATCCCTCTTTGAACGATAGCCCAACTATGCTCTTTATATATTTTTAAAAATTGGTCACGTATAATGTAGTAATTGCAAAGCTAATTAGACGTACGTAATATTAATTCTTATCATTTTAAATAAATTTCATGCACATTATTATACTATTTTACACCACATCATTTAAATAATTATCTTAGGAGTTATCGCAAAGGGCGCGAGGATAAAATCCAAGTGCGTTCTTGTAGCCATGACTGGACTCGCTGGATGCGATCCGTGCCTTCGGTGACTATCACCCTGAACCCACAAGACTCAAAGTAGTCAATTAAATAAAATTATCAAATGTATCATATTAACTGGCAACGGAACCGAGGAAATTGTTTTTATATCAAGAATGCTCACGATACCCACAGAATTGCAACTCAAACTGTTGCAATTTCCCGTAAAAATAGCGTTTGGAATGATAATTAAAAAGCACAGGGTCAAACATTGAAACTTACAGGAGTAGACAATCGTCTATATACAGCCTCGGGCCGGTCCGTCCGGGGAGAGTGTGGTACTAACCACACTCGAGCAGAAAATCAACGTCTGAGTAGTAACGATTTGTTATTGCGCTTCGGTCGTGGGAACGAGGGAGCCGGTGGCTCAATTTTCTGAGCGTGTTTGCGTGTGTTGGGTTTTGATGATGCCTTTAGTATCACCGAACCTCATTGCATGCATTTATACTCTCTCTATTTTCTTCACGGTAGATAGCAGCTTAGCAAAGGTCCATGAGCGGCAGCATCACTTACCACCAAGTAGTGATTGCTGCGTTTGCAATAAAAAAACTTCAAAACAGACTTTCTTCGTTTACACGTAATCAGGCAAAAGTTATTAATGTTATATACAAAGTAATGTTTCATTTAATTTTTATGTTTAACTTGCACACCACCCTCGCTTCGCTTTGGTCTCAGTCGCCTTACTGGCGGCGTAGTTCCCGTTCCCGTGGGAATTCCGAGATAAAATTTAACCTATGTTACTCCCTGGTATTATAGCTTTCCATTAGTGAAAGAATTTTTGAAATCGGTTCGGTGGTTTAAGCGTGAAAGCGTAACAAACAAACATCCTTACTTTCGCATTTATAATATTAGTAAGGATGTACTAGTAACATACTTATAAATAAATCTTTTAAACAGGAATTAGATTTTTATTTTTGTAACGTTTAAAAATCCTTTAACTATTAGAATGCTACATCTTCGCGGAATAACTCAGGCCAGAGTTTGTTTTCCATAAAGAACCGGAGTGAAATCGGAACGGGTTGCGAGTCTATAATAAATTGAATTACCCAAGGTTGATCATACGATCATAAGCTTATTGACGTCATACTTTGGAATTACGTCTCCCTAATGGGAATATATAGGCGGTTATCGCCACTTTTGGCGGTCAGATTAGCGACTGCAATTGATATTATATATTTCTCAGGAGAATGTTCTTCTCCTTAATCGTCTTTTGGTTGGTTTGTACGGTACAAAAGAGGTGGTACTGAATTGTATTCCTACTCTTTTTATTGGAAACGGTGACAGATGAGCAAACAGTACACCTGATGATAAGTTTTGCTGTCGCTCATGGACCTTTGCTAGGCCGCTGCCTACCGTGAAGAAAGTGAAGGGAGTGTAAATGCATGCAATAAGGTTCGGTGAAACTAAAGAAATCACCAAAAGACACTACACTCAAACACTCTCAGAAAGTTGGGCTTCCGGCTCTCTCGCTCACCGAACGAAGCGCAGTAACAAATTGCTACTAATCAGACGTCGATCCTCTGCGAGAGTGTGGTACTACCCCGGACGGACCGGTCCGCGGCTGTCGACAAACCACTGTCAACAGTGTGGTTCTACCACTGTCCACCATCACCACATGAAAGGAGAATACCCATTGTGAACCCAGTGACCATTTTCTTGGTTATAACTCAGCCGACTTCAAGGGAGAGTCCTAAAAACCGACTAAACGATCTAGTATAGTGCTTGTAGGTATATGCAGCAGGTGAAACCACGGGAAGTTGACAGATTTTTCCTCTTTCAGCAATTGAAAGCTACATTATCAGTGAGTAACAGAGACGCATTACCAAAAAAACAGGCTCTACGCAGGAGAAACCGTCGGTATTTACTAGTATATCATACTATCCTATTTACTTACTATCGCAATGATCTTTATTGAAATAGTATAGTTAAGTCATCCATTTGAATACAGACTCTATGCTTAAACAGGCAAAAATCTTGTGTTTCAGATATCAGATTTATGAATGTGAATTTATAATAATCGAATTAATAAGTTAATACTTGGCTTTAAGCTTAATTAAGTTTGTAATTATGTACGCGTATGTTTTTTTTGTATTTGTGTACAGTTGTTATTAGCTGATGACTTTCAAAAGTTGGACTATGGGTGAGAACTTAACTCGGTGGAAATGAACGTCATCGCTCCAATACACTCCCTATAGGATATAAACCTAGATTTGAGGCGCCAATGAAGTCAAATGGAGTATTAGAATAGAGCGTTTTATACGGCGATGTTTTGCACATCTACGGCGAGGTAGAAATTCATGCTCTTAGGTGAGGGTATAATGTAATCGTCAGTCTTTTCAAGTATATATCGACGCATCAGATCACACAATGTCGAATATTTACTGGTGTAAATATACCATATTTAGAGAAAATAAGAAAAGAAATAAAATAAAAACAATTATATTTATTTGAAAAATATTCCGGTATTAAAACATAATTATAACTAAATAATGAGATGCCTCCAATTTTACTAAAAGCTACAATGGTATCTGACTTTTATTTATTACATAAACATGACAGTAGTGTTTTAATAATTAATTGGTACTAAATATTCATTAAAATGTTATATACAGTATTGTATAAAATAACATTTTAAAATTTGTGTTCAATATTTCCTATAAAGCCGATATCTGGCCGTTCGTGTCCAAATGTCTTCTGTACACTTCCTCCGGCGCTCAATTTGGTATTCTTGCCCAATTCCCAAACACCTTCACCGGTCACTGTCATCTGGAAACATTCTCATGTTAATACATTCATCTATATCTACTAATTCATATTAGATATCTTTTAAAAATAAAACAGATCGTACTAAGAAATTAATCCCTGCATAGGGGAGGTCTTTGCAAACACCTAATCAAAGAACACAAATAATACATTTTGAAGAAAGAAGAGTTTGGACGAGAAGTGAGAAAACTTCCATGGGAAGGTAGAGATAGTGATTATATAAGTTTTGTGTACCCAATTAAAGTATACTTACTCCACTACGACCGCCTATTTCTCGATGAATATCAGCACCCAGTTTCGCGTTGTCGTTAGACCAGTCCAATTTGCCTCCAAATGAGGAGCTGTCACCATACGGTCCTAAAACCCTGGAGCCGTAAGCCTGTCCTTGCAATCTACCACGATCGTCATTGAAGATGTCTTGTTTGTAACCGCCTCTACCCTGTATTAGAAAAAATAAGAAAGGTTTTATTGATGAAAAAATATTATTCAATATGAAGAAACATCTTCTTTTCACTGCCAGAAGATCTTCCATTTAACCAATTACGGCAATGCCCGGAATGAGAATAGTACTGGATCTGTCTGTATGTATGTGTGCTAGTAACTACTCAATGACTAAACTAATTTAGAACAACGTCCCGTTGATTATTTCCCGTGGTTATTTGATTCGCCTGGCGTCTCACCGTCTGTCACTGAGTATAAAAACCTGTATGGCTTTATGAACTATAAAAAAAATAAGATAGGGTTCATTTTTATTTCAAGATCGCAAGAAGAGTATTAAAGTAAAGGACGCATTCGTTTTTTTAACTGACTATTATTCTTAGCTGTTGTACAGTCACTGCTGGGAACCGGCCTCGTTCTCAGTACAAAGGACCTGACCTACTCGTTCTGACCTTATTTGCTGGTGAGCCTATTTTTAATTGCACTAGTGTTATCTGTTTACCTTCTTTAGTTGTCTGTTACGATACTCATGGGAGAAGGAGTAGGTAATATAATATTTTATTCTAAATCCGAATAAATGAAATTTCATCGCTACCCTCCTACTGTGAAGAAGACTCTTGCCCAATAGTGGGGTGTATATAAGTTGTAAACATAGATGTGAAATATAAAATTATTGTCTTCACTTCCACATGTTATAAACATTATCATGAACTAGCGGTCTATCACACTGAATTTTCATTAAAAATACTTAATAAAAAAATCCTATAGTATTCATTGCAGGAACTGAACTCAAAACCTCACTGTTGATGATACTTCTATCGCAAGTCGACGCCGTTAGTAAGTCATTTAGTCAAGTTTAAAAAGTTTGATGTACTTACAAATAGTGAATCATCTGTGCTTCCGAGAGTGCCAAACAGTTGTCCGCCACCAAAGTTTCTCTCCCAAGACAGGTCCCTGGGGTGCCGAACTATTTTGGAGTATTTGTAGTATGCCGGATATCTATAAAATATTTGATAATGTTTTATTTATGTATTTATTTTATAATTATTACATATATACGTGATTATAATAAATTATTAATAGGATAAGTGATATCATAAGATTGATTAAATGGTTAAATAAATCTAAAGGAATTTAATACTAACACTTGATTACATCATGAATTTATTTTATATATATAAGGCTATTTTTAAGAAAATATTTTTTTTTCTCCTGGAACTATGAACGCTGACAATATTTCTAAACCCGAAAAATGGTTTCAATTCAAATATGTACTCGCATAAACGTTAAAATTTTTTAAATACAAACAATTGTTGATAATGCGCCTTAAATTTCAACTTCATCAATGACGTCAGAAGGTAGATCATAACCAGCTAAATAGATACATAGATAAATATTTTATCTAGAAAGACATTAGGTTGCCTTGCATGATAAACAAATATATAAGGGCAACAAAAACATATCAGAAAAAAATAATAGTATCTCCATCTAAATCGAAGATGGTTCATCATCATCATCATTTCAGCCCACACGTGTCCCACTGCTGGGCTCGAGCCTTCTCCAGAACAGGAGGGAAACTGACTCTATTATACCTACCCATGCTGGTCAGATAAGTTGGTACATGGTTCTTTTTCGAGTTATCGTTCTCACACATAGATGTTATATGCGTATTATATCCCTTAGTCGTTTTTTACGACATCCACGGGAAAAATACGAAGTGGTGATTTGTATTCTTACTCCGTCACCAGACGGAAAATGGTGACGGAGTAAGAATACAAATCACCGCCATACGCACAACCATTCATATCCTATTTATGGTTGTAGGCAACTAGTATCAACGTAGTTTTATGATCTAATGCTATTTACCTTTCAGCATAGCCTGCAGCCATGGATACTTGGGCGTTTGTGTATGCCAGAAGAGCAAAGAAGATCA
This sequence comes from Lymantria dispar, assembly GCA_032191425.1. Taxonomy (NCBI): domain Eukaryota; kingdom Metazoa; phylum Arthropoda; class Insecta; order Lepidoptera; family Erebidae; genus Lymantria; species Lymantria dispar. The sequence goes on along the minus strand of CM063465.1, from coordinate 15,028,059 downwards.
AAGTGATGGACTGCATATTTACCTGAAATAAAATATACAAATATCTTATTCAATATATTCCTGTTTTTTACTAGTGAAGCTTAATGTTATTAATGCGAAACTAAGTTTATTTGTTACGTTGTCACGCCTAAGCCACTAAGCCAATTTCATCAATGGAAAGCTACATACATATATTAACAGCGTCTACATTTTTTTTTATCACTAAAGGCCAAATAATCTTTATACCAGCGTATTTAAAGTCAATTTTGATACAATAATATGTGAAAAATTTCGATAACCCAAATGCCTTTGAAAAATTATACTTAATATATGTAAGATTGGGTACAATATTCTATTCAAATCCAACATTATAGTTTTAGTCAAGTAAGACATAGTTTAAAATAAATTAGTTAAAACTTAGCAATAATTAAATATAATTCGTACCTGATTATGTATGTCTTTCTCTCAGAAAATACTTGAAGAGACTGTGTTCTTAAGGTTTTTTTTTTTTTTTTTTTTTGTGTGTGTACAGCTGTTGGCCGCAGATGGCCTTGACAGCTTGACGCGGACTATGGGTGAGCGCTGAGGGCTCTCAATCCGGCGAAAAGTATGCTAAGCGACATCGCCCAAGGGCTCCCCCTGTGGGGAACGGACCTCGGCTTGGGGCGTCGCTGGAGGCAAAGTGGGCGTGCCCACGTTTTTAGTGGTGACTTTTGCGCGGCGCGGTTTCGCACCTCGACGGCGAGGGCAGAACCGCGGATATTTATTTGTTAAGGCCTCGCGGGCCGTGTAGGCTCTTTGTTGAGCGAGTGTGATAATGTCGTCCTCTTCGTCGAGGACGTGACGAGGACGTCGGATGGATGTGTTCTTAAGGATTTAATTCGAACTATTTATACTTAAAATATGGTGAGGTAAATTCCCTGAGAGTAGTATAAAGGGGAATCATCTTTTATGTGACTCACACGTACAATGTGTTATTGGTAAAATATTAGTTACATATGCATAATTATTTTTCTTTTTATAATGTCACGCCCTTTAGTATCTGTGTGGTGACTGATTAATAACACAATAGTCACCCTTCCTTTTACTGCGAGTGATCAAAAAGACGACTAAGACATCATTGAAAGAGAAGAAAAACCAGGAATAAAACTCTATAGAAACCCGTTTGATCGGCGTGGTTTGTAGATCAGTTTCCTTCTCAATGTGGAGAGTGTTTAGTCTTGCAGGGAGACTTATATGAGCCGAGATGATAATAATGAGGTCATTCCGTGGATTTTCCGAAGAATTTCCGTGTGGTAACGGAGTTCAATTCACCATTTCCTATCTTGCCCGTGGATGTCGTACAAGACGACTAAGGGATATAATATGCATATTAGAGCTGGGCAAGGGAAGGAAAACTTGAAATGAAACCCTATTCATGTCTGACCAGTATTGTATAATAGGTCAAATTCCCTCCCATTATGGAGGAGGCCCGAGCCCAACAGTAGGACGTATATGGGCTACGATGATGATGATGATGATGATGATAAGGTATAATTAATATTTTTATCCTCAAAAGATGTGAAATACTTGTGAGTGAATATCTATTGTCAAATCTAAAAAAATGGCAAATAAATTCTTAAACACATAAGAAGAGCTTACTTTTTAAATCTTAAACTAACATCATCAATTGATCTATTTATCAGCCTATCGACGTTCACTGGTTGACTCGCTCGTAGATGTTGTCATAACAAATGTCATTTTACACATTTTGTGAATGTTGAAATAGCATACCTATAGAAAAAAGTGGCGACCACGTATCTGACGACGCAGTGTAGGGGGACGGAAATAGGTGGACAGACGAACTGGTGAAAGTTGTTGGGCGTCGTTGGATGCAAGTAGCACAGGACCGCACTTTGTGGCATTATATGAGGGAACCCCACCTCCAGCAGTGGACGGCGATAGGCTGAAATGATCATGATGATAAAAAAAAAAAAGAGTTAATATGATACTCTTGACGGACGAACTGATAAAACAGTTTTAATAATAACACTCTATTGGCAACCTTTGAGTACGAATATTATAGTACGTATTTACGGATCCACTTACAAGTGATTACAAGGGGATAGGTAGAACTCTCTGATATAGATTGATATCTACATTAAAATACCCATTAAGAACAACAACAGCCCCCGCATCTCTGCTTTATTTGAGCAGGCAGAGATTGCCACCTCAATATTTGGTCTACTGAGTACGCTCCGAAGGTAGAAATTCATCGGGATTAGTGGTGCTTAGTGGGTTCACCTCCTCCCTAGGCGCCGACTGCGTAGTAAATGAACATGGGCCTCTGCCTAAAGTGGTGCCCCCACTGCATTCATGATAGACCACCACTTTAGTCGTCTTTTACGACAGCCAAGAGCAAGAAAGGTGATAGGTAATTATATTCTTCGCGGTCGCCAAATGGAAACCATATAAAGCTACTAGATGACCCGTCAGACGTCGTTCTGTTTAAATAAAATAAAAGGAATTCTCCTTGAAATTGATAGCAGCGCCACCTACCGGGCCCAATTGTGAATTTAAACCATTCTCAAATCCCTTTGAACACACACAAAAATTTTCACCAATTTCGGTCCAGCCATTTAGGAGGAGTTCAGTGACATACACACTTACGCTAGAAATGTATATCTAAGATATAATTGAAAAAAATTAATTATACAAACTTTATGTCTTTACGTTGATAATTAAAATCACTATGCTTTAAAATATGTACATTGGCTGCCATTTTACTTTGCTCTATTACATTAAAATGAATTTATCCCAATATTATAAATGTGAAAGTAGGTTTGTTGTACATTCACGGCCAAACCACAAACCCGATTTTAATTTTCTTTTTGTTTTTTATTTTACAATAAAAAGCTACATTATCAGTGAGAGTAACATACGCTATTTTAAATCCCGGTATTCCCACTGGCACAAAGATTACGCAGGAATAAATATAATTTTCCTAGTCACTTCATATTATAAAGCTATGTCCTCCGATACGCCTGTCTGTCTGTTTGTTCTCGATAAACTCAAACTAAGTATACGGATTTTCACGTGGGTTTAACTAATAGACATAGTGACTTCTAATGAAGGTTTAGGTAAGTATATGTTAAGTTTTTGTGTCATCATGTGTGAGCCTGTCGGGCTCGGGCCTCCTCCCGAAATTAACCAATGCTGGTGAGACGTGTGGGTAGGTATAGGGTTTTCTTTCAATTTTTCCTTCTCTTGCAAGGATATTATATGCATCTTATATCCTTTAGTCATCATTTACGACACCCACGGGCTAGAGAAAGGATGGTGAATTGTATTCTTACTCTGTCAAGTTTTTTGTATACATTGTCTAAAATGTAATGATTTTTTTTTTGGGGTGGGCTGCGGTCGGCGCGCTCCTCGCACCACTCCGTCCGGGGCGACAGAGGGGCGTAAGCACGCAACACCCGCAACCCACCCGAAAACTACGTCGCCTTCGTCGTTGGGCCGACCACCGGAGCAGGGTTACTTGTCATCAGTGGTCGGCCCGACGGAATACCGCCTACTTGGGATAACCCTCCCGTCGACCGACGTCCCCCCCTCGGGGAGGACGTCGGTCCTTCCTCATGCGGTCGGCCTCTCGGTGGGTGACGGACTAATTCCCCGGTCACATCACCTGCGGCCTCGGCTAGGGCGGCATGAGGCACAAGTATTCACGCCTACGCCGCCCCAGTCACCGGCGGCGGATCGCCTCATCGAGGCTGCGCTCCTCGCGCAGGCGATCCACCCCCTCCTTCTGCGAGATCACTGCCGCGCAGAAGGCTGTGACCGCGTCCCCGTTCCCGACGCTGCCCACCATCGCCCTAGCGATAGCCGGCAGCGTCAGGTCGGCACCGATAATTGCGACGGGTTCACGGCGCTACGTGGCCCAAGCGGCGCAGGCTTCGAGCGTCGTGTCCTCGTCGCAATCGCAGTGGTGGCAGGACGGTGTACTCTCTCTCCTTACGACCTTGTGCAGGTACCTTGGCGAAGCACCCATGCCCCGTCAAAACCTGCTAGTCGGAAGGAGAGCACACCGTGCCGCCTTTCCAACCACTGCATCAGCACCGGCCGGAAGGCTTCCACGGTTCGCACTCCGAACCGAGGCCTCTCCAGCCGGACTGCCCAACGGGAATGACGTCTCGGCGTGCGTCGACGCGCCAGGCGGTGAGCTTCCTGAACGAGATCACACCACCCTCCGCTCGCACCGCCGTCACCCGCCGATACAATCCGGCGAGCATTTCCGCCTTCAGGTCCCACGGGGGAGTCCCGGCCAACAGGCACGCTGCCTCCGTCGCCACCGTGCGGTATCCGCGGATGGCCCTGACCACCATGGCCCTCTGTGGTCGCCACAGAAGAGCCCTAAGTCGGACGGTCATGGACTCCGCCCACACCGGTGCGCCGTACAGGGCCATCGAACGGAAAATGTAATGATATTGAATACATTGTAAATAAAACTACTTTTACGGATTATATCGCGTTTGTATTTGATTTATGATTGCTAGCTGATGTGAAGCACCGCCGTCACACTAAGTCTGCAGTCTGTGAACATAGCCAGGACCGCGCCCGCCATAACATTAGGTTTGATAAACCTCAAGTCCTCGCAAAAGAACACCGATACCTGCCTAGAATGGTACGCGAGGCTATTGAAATCAAAAAACACAAAAATTTCAATAGAGAGGATAGCGGGGTATTACCATCAAGCTGGGATCCTGTTATAAACGTAATTAAAAACAAATCCAAAGAGACCACCACAAGACGTATGATACTGTGAGCACTTATTGTATAGATTTGACCCACAATAATAATAGTTAAAGATAATTTTATAAATCAAAAATCTTTTAGTAAGACAAAGTAAGCCGCATCTAAAATTAAAAATCAATATTAATTTAGCATCATGTCCCCGGAGGTTTCTTGCCGAATCTTTCTCAGTGTGGCCGCGTTCCGATCCGGTGGTAGTATATTAGTTTTGTTAGTTTTAAATCAACAAATTATAACAATAATTGCTACAAATTTAATAATTAATAATTACTAACCATAAACAATATAATTTTTTCATATAGAATCATTTTCTTCTTACACTGGCAATAAATTTGTACTAAAATGTGGGTCACAATTTAATAAATTTATAACTAATTTTCTGTATCGGGTAGATAATTATAAATGTCTGTAATAACGATTACTTGTTGGACGTGAGACACCTTAGTCCGCCCGTGACCATGAATGCTGCAAAGTGTTCGAAACGTCGGGCAACCATAAATCAAATACAAACGCGATATAATCCGTAAAATTAGTTTTATTTACAATGTGTAGTGCTCGCGTAAACATTAGATATCACGATATTGAATACATTAGACAATGTACACAAAACTTTGAGGTGACGGAAAAAGTTAACTGCCTCGGAGGGTTCATCGAAATCTCTGCCTAAACTGTATATTAAAAAAAATGCATAGCGAAATATTTTTTTTTATAGATATTACAAAAAAATCAGCGATGCAAAAAAAAATCCTTCTAACACGGATATACCGTGTTAGAAGGATTTTTTTTTCTGTGTGGGCTGTGGTAAGCCCACGCGTGGTCCAGTCCGTCCGGGGCGATGAAAGGACGGCGCGCGGGCCCATAACCCACCCGTACCCACGTCACCTTGTTGTTCGGCCGACCACCGGAGCAGATGTGACTTGTCGTCAGTGGTCGGCCTGACGGAATACCCTTTCGGGTAACCTCACCTCTCGACGTCCTGGGACGTCGGTCGCCATCGCGCGGTCAGCCTCTTTGCGGGTGACGGATAATTCCCCGGCCTGATCATTGTTCCGGCCATGAACAAGTCGATGGAGATGCTCGCGGAACCAAAAATGCCCGTCGAGCACCAGTCCAAGTACTTCATGTGGGCCTGGATGCTGATGGTGACCGACTGCACGGTGATCGAAGCGCCGGCGGGAGGCCCGGCGGTACGGAGGCCATGAAACAAAAGGGCCTCCGTCTTTTCCAGGGCTACCCTCAAGCCCAGCGCTTCGATCCGCCTGACAATCTCCTCGGTGCCGAGAGTTGCCAGGCGTGCCGCCTCCTCTAGCGTCCCACCCCGGGCTGTGCCGAGTGTATCGTCGGCGTAGCAAATTATACCCAGCCCGAGTGGGAGGCTTCCTCTCAACGCCCAGTCGTAGCCGATGTTCCACAGGGTTGGACCCAGAACCGACCCCTGTGGGACACCGCACGTCATGGGCGTTCGCACAACGTCCCCTACTCGGTCAACGTAGAGGACGCTGCGCCTCTCCAAGTAGTCTGCCACCAGCCGCCTGAGGCACACGGGCACCCCGTGATACGCCAGCCCCTCCCTGATCCTTAGCCCCTCCCTGATATCGTGTCCGTCTTAGAAGGATAACTCACTTTTTTTTTATGGGTGGGCTATGGTAAGCGCACGCGCGGTCCATTCCGTCCGGGGCGATAAAAAGACGGCGCGCGGGCCCGTAACCCACCCGTACCCACGTCACCTCGTTGTTAGGTTGACCACCGGAGCAGGGTGACTTGTCGTCAGTGGTCAGCCCGTCGGAATACCTTTTCGTCGGGTACCCTCACCTCTCGACGTCTTGGGACGTCGGTCGCCGTCGCGCGGTCAGCCTCTCTGCGGGTGACGGATAATTCCCCGGTCCGATCACATTCCGCGGCCTCGGCTAGGGCGGCATTAGGCGCAGATACTCGCGCCTGCGCCGCCCAAGTCGCCGGCGGCGGAACGTATCGCCAAATAGGAGCTCTACTCGCACACGATCCGCCACCTCCTTTCGTGAGATTACGGCCTCACAGAAGGCGGCGACCGCGTCCCAATGCCTGACGCTGTCGAGCATCTCCCTGGCGATGGTCGGCAGCGTTAGGTCGGCACCCATAATCACGATGAGTTCACGGCGCTCCCCCGTCCACGCGGCACACACCTCGAGCGTGTGCTGCGACGTGTCCTCGTCGCAATTGCAGTGGTGGCAGGACGATGTGCTCTCCCTCCTGACAATCTTGGGCAGGTACTTCGCGAAACTACCGTGCCCCGTCAGCCCCTGCACCAGTCGGAAGGAAAGCACCCCGTGCGTCCGCTCCAAGCACTCGATCAGCACCGGCCGGAAGGCCTCGACGGTCCTGACACCGTACCGAGGGTTCTCCAGCCGGACTGCCCAACGGGCAATGACGTCTCGGGGGATAACTCACTTTATCGTTTCATTATCTTTATATAGATATTTCTTGTGTATGTGTATGTCACTGACCTTCTCCTAAACGGCAGGACGGATGTTGATGAAATTTTATGTGCATGTTCAAGGGGATTTGAGAATGGTTTAGATTCACAATTGGGCCCGGTAGGTGGCACTTATTTGAACAGAACAACGTCTGTTGGGTCAGCTAGCATGTTTATATATATCTGTGTGTGTATGTCACTGAATTCCCCCTGAACGGCTGGTCCGATATTGATGTAATTTTTTGTGTGTTCAAAGAGGTTCGAGAATGGTTTAGATTTACAATTGGACCTGGTAGGTGGCGCTGTTGTCGACATAATAATTTCCAATTGATATTATATATTTCCCGGGAGAATCTTCTTCATCTCAGCCCATATACGTCTCATTGTTAAATCCGGGCCTCCTCTACGTTGTGAGAGAAATTGACCTACTACACCAGGCTGGACGAACAGGTTTCCATGGGGTTTCCTTTCGAGTTTTCCTTCTCTTGTATAGATATCGTATGTAGTTTGTATACCTTAGTCCTATTTTGTTTTTTTTTTACCACAAAAGAAAAGTGGTAATGAATTGTATTCTTACTCCATCACCACAGGGAAAGGAGAGTACCAGTGCCCATTTTCTTGGTTAATCCTCGGCCAATTTCAGAGAAAGGGGACTCCTAAAGGATTTATTATAATGCTTGTATATACAGTGAGTGAAATCACGGGAATTTGACGGATTTTAAAAGATTCTTTCAACAATTGAAAGTTACATTATCAGCGAGTAACATAGACGCTTTATCTACGCATTGCCAAAAGAACAGGCTCTACTCAGGAGAAACCGTCGGCATTTACTAGTATATCATAATATTCTATTTACTTACTATCGCAATGATCTTTATTGAAATAGTATAGTTAAGTCATCCATTTGAATACAGACTCTATGCTTAAACAGGCAAAAATCTTGTGTTTCAGATATCATATTTATGAATGTGAATTTATAATAATCGAATTAATAAGTTAATACTTGGCTTTAAGCTTAATTAAGTTTGTAATTATGCACGCGTATGTTTTTTTTTTGGTATTTGTGTACAGTTGTTATTAGCTGATGACTTTCAAAAGTTGGACTATGGGTGAGAACTTAACTCGGTGGAAATGAACGTCATCGCTCCAATACACTCCCTATAGGATATAAACCTAGATTTGAGGCGCCAATGAAGTCAAATGGAGTATTAGAATAGAGCGTTTTGTACGGCGATGTTTTGCACATCTACGGCGAGGTAGAAATTCATGCTCTTAGGTGAGGGTATAATGTAATCGTCAGTCTTTTCAAGTATATATCGACGCATCAGATCACACAATGTCGAATATTTACTGGTGTAAATATACCATATTTGGAGAAAACAAGAAAAAAAAATTAAAACAATTATATTTATTTTAAAATATGTGAGTATTCCGGTATTAAACCATAATTATAACTAAATAATGAGATGCCTCCAATTTTACTAAAAGCTACAATGGTATCTGACTTTTATTTATTACATAAACATGACAGTAGTGTTTTAATAATTAATTGGTACTAAATATTCATTGAAATATTATATACAGTATTGTATAAAATAACAGATTTTAAAATTTGTGTTCAATATTTCCTATAAAGCCGATATCTGGCCGTTTGTGTCCAAATGTCTTCTGAACACTTCCTCCGGCGCTCAATTTGGTATTCTTGCCCAATTCCCAAACACCTTCACCGGTCACTGTCATCTGGAAACATTCTCATGTTAATACATTCATCTATATCTACTAATTCATATTAGATATCTTTTAAAAATAAAACAGATCGTACTAAGAAATTAATCCCTGCATAGGGGAGGTCTTTGCAAACACCTAATCAAAGAACACAAATAATACATTTGTTTCTTTTAATTGAAATCGATTCATCTACTACTAATACATTTATATAGTCAATTAATCATCAGCATCATCATCATTAGCCTATAAAATGTACACCGTTGGATATAGAAGTTTGCATGAGAAGTGAGAGAACTCTCATGGGAAGGTAAGGAATCGTCATTATATAAGTTGTGTGTATCCAATTAAAGTATACTTACTCCACTACGACCGCCTATTTCTCGATGAATATCAGCACCCAGTTTCGCGTTGTCGTTAGACCAGTCGAATTTGCCTCCAAATGAGGAGCTGTCGCCATACGGTCCTAAAACCCTGGAGCCGTAAGCCTGCCCTTGCAATCTACCACGATCGTCATTGAAGATGTCTTGTTTGTAACCACCTCTACCCTGTATTTAAAAAGAATAAGAAAGGTTTTATTAAAGAAGAAATATTATACAATATGAAGGAACATCTATTCTCTGCCGTTCCTTTAACCTACTACGACAATGCCCGAAACGAGGATAATACTGAATCTGTATGTACGTATATGTGCTAGTAACTACTGAATGACTGTACTAATTTTAAACAACGTCACGTTGAGATTACGAACTTTAAAAGAAATTAAAATCGGGTTCATTTATATTTGAAAATCCTAAGAAGAGTGGAGTATTAAAGTAAAGAACGCATTCGTTTTTTAATTGACTATTATTCTCAACTGGTGTAGATCCACTGCTGGGAATCGGCCTCGTTCTCGGTGTAAAGGACCTGGCCTACTCATGCTAGCCTTACTGGTTGGTGAGCCAGCTTCTATTGCACTAGTATTATCTGTTTATTTTCTTTAGTTGTCTCTTGCAATATACACTGGAGGAGTAGTAAGATATTTCATTCTTAGACTGTCAGAATACCGACTCGTATGACCAGATAAACGGAATTTCATCTCTACCCTTCTACTGGGGAGAAGAGTCTTGTCCAACAGTGCTGTATATTATATAGGCTATAAACATAGATGTGAAAACATAAGATTGCTGTCTATTTTTATTACCTGCGGTCTACCAAACTGAATTTTTATTAAAAAACTCCACAGGAACTGAAGTCAAGACCTCACTATTGCTGATACTTCTATCGCAAGACGAAGCCACTTAGTTAAGTTCAAAAACTTCGATATACTTACAAATAGTGAATCATCTGTGCTTCCGAGAGTGCCAAACAGTTGTCCGCCACCAAAGTTCCTCTCCCAAGACAGGTCCCTGGGGTGTCGAACTATTTTGGAGTATTTGTAGTATTCCGGATATCTTTAAAATATTTGATAATGTTTTTATTTATGTACTTATTTTATAATCATTACGTATATACGTTATTATATAAATTATTAATAGGATAAGTGATATCATAAGATTGTCTGACTGATTGATGGGCTCGAGCCTCCTCCCCAATAGAAGAGAAATTGACCTACTATAACATGGCGATCAGCCATATTGGTTGAGGATTTTTTTGAATTTTCCTCCTCTTAATATTGATTAAATAACATTGGTTTAACTGACAAACAGTTAATGAAATCTACAGGAATACTAACACTTAATTGTATAATAAATTTTACGTTTTATATTTAAAGTACTTTTAAGACAAATAAAAGAATCTCTTCCAGGAATCAAAATAAAAAGTTAAAAAATATTCGAAACGTCGCGTCGGGCAAATTGTAATCAAAGACAAGCACGATAAATCCCGTAAAAATAATTTTATATTATTATTCGAGTAAATATTTCAAGTCTTTAAATACAAAACAGTTGTTGATAATGCGACTTGAATTTCAACTTTGCCAATTATGTCAGAACGTAGACCACTAAAATAGATACATAGATAAATATGTTAACTAGAAAGATATCTGGTTACCTTGCATGATAGGATGATAAATATATAAACAAGGTATCAAAAATATAATAGGAAAAATAATAATATCTTCATCTAAATAGAAGCCCAAACTCTACCGTAAGGTAGACGGTAACCGTACCGTAAGGTCCAAACTCTACCTTACGGTAGAGTTTAGACCTTACGGTACGGTTATGGTCTACCTAACGGTAGAGTTTGTACCTTAGGTGATATTAACCTTTGGTGATATCTTTGAAGAAGTTGTCCCATTTAATCACCATTTCAGCTCGTATACATCCCACTGTTGAGCTTGGTCCGCAATAGGAGGGAAATATAACTATCATACCACGCTGGTATTTTTTTTTGGGGGGTGGGTTGCGGTCGGCGCACTCCTCGCACCACTCCGTCCCGACGGAATACCCCCTGAGGAGTACCCTCCCATCGACCGACGTCCCCTCCTTCGGAGAGGGGGCGGCGACCTCACGCGGTCGGCTTCTCAGCGGGTGACGGACTAATTCTCCGGTCACGTCACCCGCGGCTTCGGCATACCCCGCTGGTATAGGGTTTATTTAAAGTTTTCCTCCTTTGACATAGATGTTGATGAGAGGAGATAGTGAATTGTATTCTTAATTCTCTATTGACGGAGTAAGAATACAATTCACCGACTCATTCATATCCCATTTATGGTTGTAGGAAACTGATATCAATGTATTTTTATGATCTAGTGATATTTACCTTTCAGCATAGCCTGCAGGCATGGATACTTGGGCGTATGTGTATGCCAGAAGAGCAACGAAGATCAAAGTAATGGACTGCATGTTTACCTGAAATAAAATATATCTTATTCAATACACTACTATTTTAACTGATAAAGCTAATATCCTAACTTCATGTTATAAATGCGAAAGTAAGTTTGTTTGTTACGTATTCGCGCCTTTTTGATTTTTGTTTTATGGGTGGGCTATGATAAGCGCACACGCGGTCCATTCCGTCTAGGGCGACGAAAGGACGACGCGCGGGCCCATAAGCATAACCCACCCGTACCCACGTCGCCTTCGACGTTGGGCCGAACAACAGTGCTGAGTTCATTGTCCTCAGTGGTCGGCCCAAACGTATTCACGCCTAAGGCATTATTATCATTGTGTACATTTTTTTTTATTATTAGAAGACTAATAACATTTATACTAGCCTATTTAAAATCAAATTTGATGCAAAATTATGTGAAATATTTCAATAACCTAAATACCTTTGGAAAATCTATACCAATAAATAAAATTGGAGTGTCTGTTTGTAATGTCAACATAATAGGCTTTTTTCATGCTCACACGGTTATTTGCATGACACCTATGCCTAAAATAGCGAAAAAAAATTTTTGTCTGTCTGTCTGTCTGTTTGTTCCGGGTAATCTTCAAAACGGCTGCACCGATTTCAAAAATTCTTTCACCAATGGGAAGCTATAATATCAAGGCGTAAACTAGGCTATATTTTATCCCGGCATTCCCACGGGAACGGAAACTACGCAGGTATAACGACTAAAACCGAAGCAAAGCGAGGGCGGGTTGCTAGTTATACATAATATTTGTAAGGCCTATTGGGTACAATATTCCATTCAAATCCGATATAACAGTTTTATTCAAGTAAAACTTGGTCACTTTTTATGTTAAATTAATTAAAACTTAGCATTAATTGAATATAATTCGTACCTGTTTGTATATGATAGTCTTTCTTTCAGGAAATACTTCACGAGACTGTGTTCCCAAGGACTTGGTTCGAACTATTTATACTTAAAATACGGCGAGGTAAATTTCCTGAGACTAGCACGAAGGGGAATCATCTTATATGTGACTCACACGTACATTATCTTATTGCTAAAACGATACGTGCTTAATTATTTTTATAAATGCATGCCTTTAGTAGTGCTTGATTTTTTTTGTTGTGTGTATAGCTGTTAGCCGCAGATGGCTTTCACAGCTTTTCCCGGGCTATGGGTGAGCACTAAAGGCTCTCAACCCGGTAAAGACTTTAAGCGATATCGCCCAAGGGCTCTCCCTGTGGGGAACGGACCTCGACTTAGGGCGTCGCTGTAAGCAAAGTGGGCGTGGCAACGGTTAGATTATTGACTACTAGGCGACGCGGTCGCCGACCTTGCCGGCGCGGCCAGTACCGCGGATTTTTATTTGTTATCACTGCGTGAGCGGTGTTGGCCCTTTCCTGGGCGATCGTAATGAAGTCATGCGCTTCGTCGAGAAGATGACGGGGACATCGGACGGGGAAATTTTTGAGGGGACGTAGTTTACCGCCCCAACCACTAGTGGATTGGGGTGAGCCATGGCAGAGTAGTAGTGTCAGATTAGTAAAAAACCCTTTCTTTAAAAGATGACTAAGCCATCAATTGAAAGAGAAGAAAAAACAAGAATGAATTTCTATAGAAATCCGTCTGACCAGCGTGGTTAATAGATCAATTTACTTCCCAATGTGGAGAGCGTCGAGTAGTGCAGAGGGACTTATATGAGCCAAGATGATGATGAGGTATTATTAATATTTTTATTCTTAAGGGCTAAGATAGCAAATATTTATTAAATGAATGTATATTACTAAGTTCTACTTGCTTCGTCGGTGAATGAGTTGCAAGAGATGGTAACAGCAGTACATGACGCCTTTGAAATAAAAGGGATGTAAAGAAGACGAAAGTATTTGAAAGGGAAGAAGTTATGACGGAATGCAAGATACGTATAGAAGAGGCAATATTGGAACAAGTGCAAGAGTTTGTATATCTGGGATCTACATTTGCGAAAGATGGTAAATGTGAAAGTGATATTGAAAGAAGAGTGTGTAAGGGAAATATGGTGTCTAAGAAGGCTCGCCTAGCTGTGCATAGGGGAGTGTTTGTACCAACTCTAATTTATGGAAGTGACAGCTGGGTATGACAGAAGAAGCACGAAAGTAGAATAAATGCTGTGGAAATGAGAGCGCTGAGGAGCATTATTGGTGTGAGATTGAGTGATAGAATTAAAAACAGAGTGATTAGGGAATGTTGTCGAATGAATGTAGATGTAGTGACAAGGATTGAGAAAGGTATGTTAAGTTGGTTCGGCCATGTAGAGAGAATGAATGAAAGGAGACTAACAAGGAGAATTTATAAGGCGAATGTGAACGGAAGTGTTGGAAGGGAAGACCGAGGCGGACGTTCCACAATCAAATCGGGGACGTTCTTAAGAAAGGCCAGGTTAGGAGTACCCTGAACCGAAGAACATGTATGAGGAGATTAATGAATGTGGAAGAGGCGAAAGTGGTATGTCAAGATCATAGCAAGTGGAAGGTAGTGGTCTCTGCCTACCGCTATGGGAAAGAGGCGTGATTATATGTATGAATGTATGTATGTATATTGCTAAATCAATTTGGCAAATAAATTCTTAATCATATAAGAGCTTACTTTTTAAATCTAAGACTAACACCATCAATTCATCTATCAGCCTATCGACGTTCACTGGTAGACCTGCTCGTATATCTTGTCATAACAAAAATCACCAATTTGTGTATATTGAAATTGCTTATCTATAAAAAAATAGTTAATAACTCTTAACTAGGTTTTATAATAGAGTCTATTATATTCGTAATATTTTAGTATGTATTTTCCATATGGTGACGAAGTAAGAATACAATTCACCACTCCCTATCTTGCTTGTAGATGACGTAAAAGACGACTAATCGATATAATAAGCATATAGATAGCATCGGGCAAGGTGGATTGTCCTGAGCTTCTAGACAAAATTGGACTAGTCACACGACCCATTTTTTTTTTTTATGGGTGGGCTATGGTAAGCGCACGCGCGGTCCAGTCCGTCCGAGGCGATGAAAGGACGGCGCGCGGGCCCAAAACCCACCCGTACACACGTCACCTCGTTGTTGGGCCGACCACCGGAGCAGATGTGACTTGTCGTCAGTGGTCGGCCTGACGGAATACCCTTTCGGGTAACCTCACCTCTCGACATCCTGGGACGTCAGTCGCCGTCGCGCGGTCAGCCTCTCTGCGGGTGACGGACAATTCCCCGGTCCGATCACCCGCGGCCTCGGCTAGGGCGGCATTAGGCGCAGTTACTCGCACTTGCGCCACCCGAGTCGCCGGGCGGCGGAACGTGTCGCCGAATAGGAGTTCTACTCGCACACGATCCGCCGCCTCCTTCCGTGAGATTACGGCCTCACAGAAGGCGGCGACCGCGTCCCAGTTCCTGACGCTGACGAGCATCTCCCTGGCGATGGTCGGCAGTGCCAGGTCGGCACCGATAATTGCGACGAGTTCACGGCGATCCCCCTCCCATGCAGCACTCTCCTCGAGCGTGTGCTGCGCCGTATCCTCGTCGCAACTGCCGTGGTGGCAGGACGGTGTGCTCTCCCTCTTGACAATCTTGTGCAGGTACTTCCCGAAGCAACCGTGCCCCGTCAGCACCTGCACCAGTCGGAAAGAAAGCACCCCATGCGTCCGCTCCAACCACTCCATCAGCACCGGCCGGAGGGCCTCGACGGTCCTGACATCGTACCGAGGACTCTCCAGCCGGACCGCCCAACGGGCAATGACTTCTCCGTCGGCACGTAGCACTGGGTCCGCCCACATTCGGCATCAGCCGCGAAAGGGCGGACGCCGCGCCGACAAGTCGGAGAACAAGTCGATGGAGATGCTCCCGGAACCAAAAATGCCCGTCGAGCACCAGGCCCAGGTCGTCACACGACCCATGACACTCATTGTTGCACACGCCATTTGCTGGACCTACTTATAGGCTCAATAGTTTTATTATACGTGCCTCTAGAGCCTTTAACGAAATTGCCGCTAAGTTTGACTTTAAAAAAATAAAAAAAAAAAGTTTGACTTTGATCTTTGTAATACCAGTGTCTCTCAAGTTAAAAATGTTTTAGCCAACGATTTCTTTTCTGAAATGTAGTAAGTTAAGACATATTCATATATTTAATTACATATTTTGTTCAGATAACTTTTAAGCGTATTGCACATTTTTTAGTTATAATTTATCATTTACCGACTTTTATTACTTTACTATTCATTGTAAGCTATATGTGAAAACTTGTAATTGGCCTTTGTTATTTAGTATTTATTGTTAAGCATGTATTAGCTGTAAGTTTTCCGAATAAAAAAAATATAATAAAAAATATAGCATCTCTGCAAGAGAAGAAAAACTTGGTATAAACCCTATAATAATATGTCTGACAGAATGTTATATTAGCCTAACTTCCCTCCTAAGGCTGAGGTGCCTCGAGCCCAACAGTGGGACGTGTATGAGCTGAGACGATTATAGTACATGTAATCGAAATAATAAGTACAGCTACATTGACATCGAAGAAAAGAACTTAGTAACGTTGGTCAGGCAAAATTTCAATACCGCGCGAGGGCGACCGACGTCCTGGACGTTGGAAGGAAAAGGTATTCCGTCGGGCCGACCACTGAGTACAAGGAACTTGGCACCGGTGATCGACGTAATGGCGAAGAAGAGGGTTTATGGTGGGTTATGGAGCCGCGCGCCGTCCTTTCGTCCCTCCGGACGGGATGGACGGCGTGTGCGCTGACCATAGCCCACCAAAAAGAAAAAGGCAAAAGGTCAATAGAGGTCTAGGACTACAAGCCACCGAGGCTGCGGGTGACGTGACTGGGGAGTTAGTCCGTCACCCGCCGAGAGGCCGACTGCGTGAGGAAAGACCGACGACCTCCTCGAGGGGGGGACGTTGGTCGATGGGAGGGTACCCCAAATAGGGGGTATTCTGTCGGGCCGACCCCTGATGACAAGTAACCCTGCTCCGGTGGTCGGCCCAACGATGAAGGCGACGTGGTGTTCGGGTGGGTTGCTTACGGGTGTGCGTGCTTTCGCCCCTCTGTCGCCACGGACGGAGTGGTGCGAGGAGTGCGCAGACCGCAGCCTACCCCAAAAAAAAGGACTACAAGCCATTTTTTTTGTATGTTAAATGTTATTTTTGTTTATTTTATTTATCTTATATCTTTAAACGAGAAATTCTTGTATATATATATATATATATTCAGAATCTCGGAAACGGCTCCAACGATTTTGTTGAAACTTGGCATGCTAGAGGTTTCGGGTCCAAAAAATCGATCTAGCTAGGTTTTATTTATAGAAAATGTTGTTTTGTCCGTGTTTTTAGCAAAACAAACAAAGACATTTTAAAAGAATATGAATTCAAATTTCGTTGTCAACGTCATGAGTTACGAAAGCTCAGATGGGAAGTTGACAGGTTCTAATTTTGATTTTGTTGACATTCAAACAGCGTCGGTTCGAATCTCAGTGTTATTATTATTCTCTTTTTGTAATTTTTTATATATTTTCCATTATTTATTTTTTATTAATATATATCTAAATAAATTCAATAACAATATTCCGAGCGAAGCTCGGTCAACCAGATATTTTTTACTTATACGCGTAAGGTTAGATAACTTAGTACTGCACTTAATCCGTATGTTTATTATTATTATTTTCTATTATTTGAATATTATTTACAAAAGTAGATGTAATTTGTTAGTTTAATTATATTCTGCTGCTACCTGTACATTGCTGACAGACGTCGCAGGATGCTGCAGAATAACAGCGTTGCGGTATCTCTCTTATAGTAGATGCCTCAAAGTTATGCTGAGCAGCGATCTTTTTCTCTTTTGCGAAGGGAATACCAGTGTTGATATCAATTTATTTTTGTCTTTTTTTTATTATTATTTATTGTTTTATTTATATTGTACTCACTTTTTAAGCTTTTGTGATGTTTCCCTCCCGTAAAGGAGTAATAAATTATTTTTCTTTCTTTCTTTCTATCCCTTGTGACACCTCGGACGGAATCCAAAAAAAAACCTATACATCGACAAATTAGGAATACAAAATATTCTTTTTTGTCTTTGTCGCTGTGGAATGCATTTACACATGCC
The DNA here is from genome assembly GCA_032191425.1 of Lymantria dispar. NCBI lineage: Eukaryota > Metazoa > Arthropoda > Insecta > Lepidoptera > Erebidae > Lymantria > Lymantria dispar. Next base: position 15,010,174 of record CM063465.1, on the reverse strand, counting down.
TCTGCTTCTTATGGCATGTAAAATACTGCCACTCCATAAGAAGGTGTTGTTATTGATAGCAATTGAGCAGGGATGAGTCTAAAGTGCATAAAAACGACCGCGGAGAAAATGTACTTAGGTATGTGCCAGAATTACCCCCCTGTAATAATTATTACGGTGAAAGAAATAGACAATATTTAGTGCCAAAAATATTTAATAACATACCTCCATCGTTGTCAAATAGTTCCAATACTAAAAGGTGTATTAAAAAATAAAAGAAAATACAGCAAACATTTAGTGTTAACATTATAACGTAACCGAACGGTTTTTAGCGACGAGTTTATGTGATAGAATTTAGTGCATTATGATACAATTTATATTTATATCTTATTCTCAAAGCAAGGAAAAAACGATCCGTGAGACTTTGTATTTACGTAAATTAAAATGTAAATAAATAAAGGAGCTCCATCTCCCAACAAACTATTATTCAATTTGGCAGAAGTAACTAAATAATTGTAAATTATGTACATTTTGCCTTGAATAAATTTATTTCTAATCTATTCTATTCTGCAGGTGAATGCAAGAGAATAGGTAGGACTGATTAAAAACTACAGCAGACGCCACGTCTTCTTATTATTTGAGAACCCAGAGATCGCCACCTCAATGTTTGGTATGCCCCGATCATGCTCTTAAGTTAGAAATTCATGGCGGAGGGAGAAAGCGTCCGTAGCGTGTTTGCCTTCTCCCTGGCAGCCGTGTGTGCTGCAAAGCAGCATGGGCCTTTTCCTCATGTACCCATTTTGCGGCCTAATTATGGGCCATTACGACTGAGCCCACAGCAGACTAGCACCTTTCACAGATGGGTATTGTTAATGATAGCCAGCAGTGATGGGTCTTCACTAATTTTAACCAGAGGGTGTCTTTGAAATTTACAGGTGGAGCAATCCTCTAAGATAGGAATCACTAAAAGACAAACCTTGACCAGGTAGTTAGTAGGTAGCTACTTTTACATTGTACTCACATTTTAAGCTTTAAGCCAGGTAGCTACTCTTAAGAAGGAGGGAGAGGCAATCGCTATACCACATACCACTGTACACGCTAGACGTGTTAGCATAGAGACTTATTTCTAGTTTTCCTTCTCTGCCATAGATTTTATACGCATATTTCCTATATGCACAGATGTTATTCTGCTTATTGTCTGCTGTCTTTTTCAACATCTATGGGCTAGATAGGGAGTATTGAATTGTATTATTTCTCCGTCACTACAAGGAATCCATACTAATATTATAAATGCGAAAGTAAGTTTGTTTGCTTGTTACGTTTTCACGCTTAAACCACCGAAACGATTTCAAAAATTCTTTAACCAATAGAATGCTATAATATCAGGGAGTAACATAGGTATTTTATTCCGATATTCCCATGGGAACGGGAACTACGCGGGCACGGCGACTGAAACCGAAGCGAAGGGAGGGTGGGTTGCTAGTAATACATATATCAGTAGTTATTTAGCTATCTCAGAAAATAAACTGTTAATTCTACTCATCATCATCTAGCCCATATTAGTCCCACTGCTGGGATTGAGCCTCTTCCACAATGGGAGACAATTATATCTACTACACTGATCAGACATTTTGACAAAGGACATGCCGAGATTTCCTTGTCTTCCATCGGTATTATCTAGATATTATATATATATATATCTAGATATTATATTCATATCCCTTTGGCGTTTTTAAAAGCTTTTATTTAACATGCCCTGTTAGTATGGGGCAAATCTTGCGAGAAACCACTTCCTGTGGTTAGATTAGGTTGAAATTTAGTTTATTTACGTAACTTCGGTGACAATGCAATAATATGGTACCATGAAGCTGCTCACAAGATGGCGTCGGAAGGTGGCCATAGGAATTCCTAAATTCATTGAGATAAAACCGTCGAGTTTGGACTCGTTAGAATAGCCTTTATACTTTAAATAAAAGCTTTTTTATAAAATAATTTTAATTAATACTTTTATTAAGATATCCAAGGGCATACTTCCGTGTGGTGACTAAGTAAGAATATATTTCACCACTCCTTATCTTGCCCGTGGATGTCGTAAAAAAGACGACTATGGGATGTAATACGCATATAACATCTATGCAAGAGAAAGAAAACTCGAAACAAAACTCTATACCAACCTGTCTGACCAGCATGTTATAGTAAGGTCAATTTCCCTCCTATCGTGGAGGAGGCTCGAGCCTAACAATGAGACGTGTGTGAGCTGAAATGATGATGATGATGATCCACGTATAAGATTCTATTATATTGTAACGTATTAAATGTTTTTGTGATGTCAGTATTTAGAAGTCAACTGAGGTCAAGTTTTGATAAGGGGAATTTACTCAGCTCGACATATATTATCTTTTATTTGTTTTAAAAATAACTTTTATTTCTTTTAGAAGCAACAACCTTCAATTAAGTAATTAATGAATATATTGCGGGGGATTTTTTAACCTTGTGAGTCATTGTCGTCATTTTAACTCAAAATATCAGGTTGACCGAGCTTCGCTCGGAGTATTTTTGTAGCATTTAGTTAGATATTATAAAAAAAAATATATAATGAAATTTATATAAAAAATTACAAAAAGAGAATAATAATAACACCGAGATTCGATCCGACACCGTTTGTCACTGATGTCAAAAATAAAATGAAATCTGACTACTTCGCCACTGAGCTATCGTAACTCATGACATTGATGGCAAAATTTGAATTTATATTCTTTTAAAATTTAATGCCATTATATTGTTTGCCAAAACACTGACAAAACAACATTTTCTATACATAAAACCTAGCTAGATCGATTTCTTGGCCCCGAATCCTCTAGTATGCCAAGTTTCAACAAAATCGTTAGAGCCGTTTCCGAGATCCTCAAAATATATTTATATACTAGCAACCCGCCCTCGCTTCGCTTCGGTTATAGGTTAAAGTCGTTTTACCCACGTAGTTCCCGTTCCTGTGGGAATACTGGGATAAAATATAGCCTAGTTTACGCCCTGATATTATAGCTTTCCATTGGTGAAAGAATTTTTGAAATCGGTCCAGCCGTTTTGAAGATTACCCGGAACAAACAGACAGACAGACAGACAGACAAAAATTTTTTAATTGCTATTTTAGGCATAGGTGTCGCGCAAATAACCGTGTGAGCATGAAAAAAGCCTAATATTTTCACATTACAAACAGACACTCCAATTTTATTTATTGGTATAGATATACAAGAATTGCTCATTTAAAGATATAAGATATGTCCCCTATTTTTTGTTTTTTTTGGGTTGGGTTACGCTCGGCACACTCTTCGCACTACTCCGTCCGGGGCGACAGAGGGTGTAAGCACGCACACCCGTAACCCACCCGCGATACGTCGCTTTCGTCGTTGGGCCGACCACCGGAGCAGGGTGACTTGACGTCAGTGATCGGCCCGCCGGAATACCCCGAGGGAATACCCTCTCCCTACGACGTCCCCTACTGGGACGCCGATCGCCGTCGCGAGGCTAACCTCTCCGCGGGTGCCCGGACTATCATATATGTCCCCTAAGCATAGGGGTGTATTAGGTATATCAGTGATGAATTATGGCACGGCAACATAGTCCCTAAATGTGTTCCCTAATATGTTTACATGGTCAGCAAGTATTAGCTTTAGTGTGACACCCTTCGAATAAGAATACATTTACTTTTTGAAAATACAATACAAAAACAAAAAGATCAGCCAGATCACATAAGCGGCACCCATCACCATCATCTCAGCCCATATACGTCCCACTGTTGGGCTCGGGCCTCCTCCATAATGGAAGGGTAAATGACCTACTATACCACGCTGGTCAGACGTGTTGGTATAGGGTTTTATTTCGAGCTTTCCTTCTCTCGCATAGATGTTATATGCGTTTGATATCCCTTAGTCGTCTCGTACGATCACCACACGGAATCACATCATCTATCAAACAATAAAAACGGCATCATATGGCTTAGGAGCTATGATGCTATAAACAGACCCACTTTTTACAGGTTAATTTCGGGTTGCGAGCCCGCAGAGTTCACCCATCAGGCCGGTTAAAATTGTCTTAGCCATCTGAGGCTAACAACTATAGTTACACAAAAAGATACAGATTAATAAAAAAAAAATAAAAACTTAAATCCAACTACGGCAAAAAACGTGGCTAAAAAATATGATTTTCAGGACACAGGATTAAACAACGTTAATGAAGAAGCAAAATAATCGAGACAGACTCTATCAAGACACCTTCTTTGTTTGATAATAATGTCATACGATACTAAAGTACACAATTATGTGTACACACATATTTAAGTTTGAAAAGCCGTAGTCACGCGTTGTTAATGTCCACAATTAGCGGACAATTAAGACGCTTCTAATGATACATCATTTGTCTTATTCTGGCTAGTAGTTTAGAAGGTATGATAGAACAGACCAGCATGCCATAGGAATATGCATATATTTTTAAATTTTACAAGTAACGCCTTTCCAATGATACCAAACATGGCATACTTGTCTAAAACATATTTATTTTTTAACACAGTACTTTATGACTGCTAGGGGGCGCAATACTAGATTCAATGATACGTCATGTAGCATATAACTAGCGGACGATTAAGACGTTCTAAGGATACCTCATTTTTCCAGATCTAAACAGTAGTTGAAGAGCTATGAGGGAACAGATGCATAGTCAGTCAAATTCATAACCCTCTAGTCAGGTAAAAATAAATATACAGCAAAAATAACATCATAAATATTCGCACAGATTAAATAAACTTCAGTTTGCAATAACATGGCCATATTTTATCATTTAATAAATAGTAACATTTATACGTAGTCGATAATGTCGTATAAACTGCTTAATTAAAAGCTCCAGTGGTATTGGCAAGCGAATGAATATCGATATTAATGATAGCTACATATTTTATATTCTGTGGAATGGGTTGTTGTGATAGCAAGCTTTAAATTATATTTTGCCAAACCATATTCGTTGTATAGATGGCGTTGTGATTAAGATATCGACCTATCATACCATATGTCGCACATTCGATTCCTGCGCTGGGCAATTTTTTATTCATATGTTGATTTGAGTTTGGATGTAAATTGTGTATGTCAATTATTTGCTTGTAAAAGAGAAGTTCTATGTAGTGATAGAGTAAGAATACAATTCACCACTCCCAATCTTGCCCGTGGATATTATTTTTTTTTATTTTTTTTTTATTGCAAGCAGTGGCAAACTAGCAAACAGTACACCTGATGGTAAGTGTTGCTGCCGCTCATGGACCTTTACAAGGCCGCTGCCTACCGTGAAGGGAATGAAGGGAGTGTGAATGCGTGCATTGAGGTTCGGTGATACCAAAGGCACCACCAACACCCTCCACATGCGAACACCCTCAGAAAGTTGGGCTTCCGGCTCTCTCACTCACCGAACGAAGCGCAGTAACAAAATGCTACTACTCAGACGTCAATTTTCTGCGAGAGCGTGGTACCACCCCGGATGGACCGGCCCGCGGCTGTAGACAAATAACTGTCGACAGTGTGGTCCTACCACTACTGAGTATCATAAAAGACGCTACACCAACCTGTCTTACCAGCATGGTATATTGGCATCATCATCTCATCATTATCTCAGCCCATATACGTCCCACTGTTGGGCTCGGGCCTCCTCCACAATGGAAGGGTAATTAATTATACCACGCTGGTCAGACATGTTGGTATAGGGTTTTATTTCGAGTTTTCCTTCTCTCGCTGAGATGTTTTATGCACTTTATATCCCTTAGTCATCTCGTACGATCACCCACGGGCAAGATAGGGGGTGGTGAATTGTATTCTTACTCCGTCACAACACGGATAAGTGGTACGGTATATTGGCATAGTAAGGTTAATTTCCCTCCTATTTTGGAGGAGGATCGAACTCAACAGTGGAATGCATATGCGTTGAAATGATTATGATAAAAAGAAAAGAAAGACTCAAAATAAAATCCTATACCAACAAGTCTAACCAGCGTAGTATAGTAGATCAATTTTCTTCCTATTATGGAGGAGCCTCGAGCCAAGAAGTGGGAAATGTATGGGTTAAAATGAAGATGATTAATGAAAAGATTATAACGTTTAGTTAATTAGTGCAGAAAATTGTATTTTTAAGTCGCTTTTATCAATTTCATCTATATGATTGTTTAATTGTAAATAACCTCCTTTGAACTCGATTTTTACCCATTTTAAGTGCTCAGATTTAATTTAAACCTTACTGACTTATCAAAGACTGATGACAATAATTCGATAAGATTTAATTATCGCTTGGATTAATATTTTTCGTTCCATCCTTTTGTGTGAAGAACGAGAGTGACGGAACAAGCGCGCGGCCTGGGCATGTCTACGGTTTCGACCTACTTTCTGAACTAAAAAGTGAAAATTGATTATAGACTAATTATAAATTAATTTAATTTAACATATTAAAAAAAAACGCCTCAAAAGTAGGCAACATAATAATTGAAAAACTATCCTTACTAATATTATAAATGCGAAAGTTTGTTTGTTTTTTGGTTTATTACGCTTTCACGCTTAAACCACCGAACCGATTTCAAAAATTCCTTCACCAATGAAATAATTATAAAGAAGTTATAATATCAGGGAATTACATAGACTATATTTTATTTCGGTATTCCCACTATGTAATATGCATATAACATTCATCTAAGAGGAAAAAAAACTACAAACAAATTCCCTTTTACAAGCGTGACATAGTTATCCTCTTATTGTGGAGAAGGCTCGAGCCCAGCAGTGGAACGTATATAAGCTGTGGTGTCTGATAATTAAATAAAATAAAAAACAAATGACATTGATAGTAATTACATATGATTCCGTATTTTACATATTTTTTTTTTGATATATTTTACATATTTACGTAATTACATATGATCTTCCGTGTGGTGACGGAGTAAGAATACAATTCACCTTCCCCTATCTTAACCGTGGGTGATTGTACGAGACGACTAAGGGATATAAAACGCATCTAACATCTCATCATGCAAGAGAAGGAAAACTCGAAATAAAACCTTATACCAACACGTCTGATCAGTGTGGTATAGTAGGGCAATTACTCTTTCATTATGGAGGAGGCCCGAGCCCAACAGTGGGACGTATATGGGCTGAGATGATGATGATGACATTTGATTCTGTTTTTTTTTAAGCGAAAGTTTCTTTAACCGTGCTACACCGCGCGACGGCCACCTACGTCCCGGGTAAGGGACATCGAGAGGAAAGGGTACTTCGGAAGGTATTCCGTCGGACCGACCACGGAAGAAAACGAACTCGATACCGGTGGTCGGTCCAATGACGAAGGTGACGTGCTACGGTGGATTATGGGGCCCCGCGCCGCCGCTCTGTCGCCCCGAACGGAGCTGAGCGGTGGATGCGCTGACCATAACCCAGTACAAAATAAATAAAATAAAAAAGCACAATATAATAAAAAAATTACGTTGTGCGATTTATTTTACAGATATTGAGCGGGACTAAGCTGTAAGGCTTATTCGAGTAAATTCGGCTTTTATCGACTAAGAAAGCATGTTTAGGTTAGAAATGGCGAATACTTAGAGTAAAAATTACCAGAGTAATTATTACTCTTATAATAATGTATTTATATCGCAACTGTTTTTTTTTAAACCATCATTGAAAAACGTTCATGAACATATAAAAATTAATGATAACATAACTCCTAGTCTCAAAAAAAAGGTCGTACAAAGATTGTCCTACGCGGGAATTGAACCTAAACACTTAACATTTGAAGTCGCTACTGGATAACTACATCATGCATGCATCCAATATAGAGTGGACCTTAAATGCTCTGGCATCGAAACGCAAAGCATGGAACATTAGACAGGTATATAATATACCAGGGGAACATACAGTATCTAGCAGTAAATTTGGGCGTTCGCCAAATGCAATGCTCATCCATTATGTTGACTCGACGCTGCACGGAAGAGATTTGTTTCCATTGTCTTGCAAGATACGGGTTTATAGAAAACAATATTTTTTTCATATAGAATCATTTTCTTCTTATACTGGCAATAAATTTGTAACAAAAACGTGGGTCAAAATTTTAATAATCAATTTCTGTAGCGGGTAGATAATTATAAATATCTGTAATAACGATGACTTATTTGGACGTCAGACATCTTAAAGTCTAACTTTTTATTAGCTGCAGTAAAATGACGTTTCTAAATGTCATTCCGTAAAATAATGTTGACAGCCTAATCTCAATAGGGATGTGATTCAGTTCACAAAAGTTTACAGAATATCTAATCGTTCCATAGCTGACTCATAATGATCATACTAAATTCTATTTAATATTAATGTAAATAAAAGGCTGTAGAAACGTTGATCCTTTTAGACATATACAAGGTAACACTCAAGAAAACGCTCTCTCAAGTTGGTAGTACTGGTTTTTGGTTACGGTGCTACGATGACGCTTGACCGCCATTTTGTTTCGGTTGTCATTCGCTCATTCGGCTTCATACTTCTGTTTTGAGTGTATGAATAACTTTGATTTGCCCACTGCGCGTTGTTTTTGTTATCATTATTGTTAAACTTATGTTACGTTGTGTTTGTTTTTCATTACCTGTTTTCGTTAATCGTGTTAGTTTTTTTTTTGTTTGATACATTGAAGACATGGATGCTCTGCCGAGCACATCGCAAGATGGAGACACATTTTTATCTCCTAAGAAAAAAAGGCCACGTGTAGCTCTAAGTGCAACTGAAAAACTTTGGGTCCAAAACGTTTACAAATATGTGTTTGAAGTGAAATCTTCAGAATCAAACATTGAAGTTCCAAAAACAAGTGAATGCGTTAACAAGGTGGCTGAAGTCTTGGGAATATCCGTCCGCACAGTTTATTCTGTTTTAAAGGAGCACAAGGAGAACGACAGCGAATCACCAAAACCTCCCGAAAAAACGGGCCCAAAACTTACATTTAAAGATAAACTTGATGATTTCACATTCACTGCTGTTAGACAAATTGTACATCAGTTCTTTCATAGAAATGAAATACCCACCATCGCAAAAGTTAGTTTACACATGTCGTCACTCATCTTTTTATTATACGTTATGTATGTTTTCTCCCATCCCATGTGTAATCTTAACCAATTAGGTAATAACTTTAATAATTTTTAGGTGCTGCAAGTTGTAAATGATGACCCAGGATTGCCCAACTTCTCGAAAGAGACATTGAGAAAAATTATGAAGCATCTTAATTTCGAATTCGCTACTCGATCACGCAAGAGTGTGCTTATTGATAGACAAGATATCATATCATGGCGCCAGCGCTACCTGCGTTTAATTAAACAATATCGTAGGGAGGGAAAATACATATATTATCAAGACGAGACCTGGGTCAACGCTGATACGTGTCAACTCTTAGTTTCTTCTATTTGTTCCCTTTTTGTTTTGATGTCAAAACTTATGATTCTTTTTTGTTCTTTTCAGGTCATACTACAAAAAAAACCTGGATTGACGGAAGTATTAAATCTTCTCGACAGGCATTTTTAGACGGCCTGACTACGGGATTAAAAAGTCCCACAGGAAAGGGCAAACGACTCATAATTAGTCACATAGGCGGAGAAGAAGGCTTCCTGGTCGACGGACTTCTTATGTTTGAAGCAAAGAAAGGTACAGAAGACTACCATGATGAAATGAACGCGGAGTGTTTCGAGGATTGGTTCGGCGGTATTCTACCTAAACTCAAACCGAATGCAGTAGTCGTAATGGACAATGCACCCTATCACTCTCGGAAGATCGAAACAATCCCGAAGATGTCGTGGACGAAAGCACGAATTCAAGAGTAGCTGACTACTAAAAATATTGCGTTTGAACCAAATATGGTCAAGGCCACTCTCATAGATATTGTGAAACAACAAAATCATACTGAGAAATATGCCGTAGACGAGATGGCTGCACAAAAAGGTATCACACTTTTAAGACTGCCCCCTTATCACTGTGAATTGAACCCCATTGAGTTGGTATGGGCGCAGGTAAAGAGTCACGTCGCAAACAATAATAAGACGTATAAAATGCAAGAAGTGAAAACTTTATTCCAAGAAGGAATCAAGAAAGTGACACCGGCTAAGTGGAGTGACTGTGTGTCTCACACTATTAAAGAGGAAGATAAAATGTGCCAC